>CM055955.1:26327407-28750616 GCA_029490685.1 Schizonepeta tenuifolia
TTAAGAATTCTCGAAACTTAAATGCAAACTAACTACTCCCTCCGTTCACGAAATGATGCCCTGTTTCATCTCTTATTTGTGTTCAAGAAATGATGCCCTGTTTCGTTATTTTTACCAACATACCATCATTACTTTATTAAAATCACTACCCTTTGCCAATTGATGACCCCAACCTCACATCAACTTTATTCTATTTTGTTGTCTTCCCAGCAACTTATTCATACTTTTTGGTCAATACCACCTCTTTTTTGTCATTACCACTGTTTTTTTTTGTCATTATCTCACTACCCCTACTTTCTAACTTTTACCCACTCAAAATAACTTATCAGTTTTCTTAATCTCCGTACCGAACACGAAATGGGGCGTCATTTTGTGAACAGAGGAGTAAGAACTAATAAAACAATATGAAAGTTGTATCAAAGTCGTCCATATTTATAGGCCAAGGAATTAGGGTTTGAGTCGATATCTTGTGAGCTTAGGATTCCTCCCTTCTTTGGCCTTCTTTCCTTGTATGGATTATGGGGATTTATTTTCTTCTCATGGTAGATATCTCCTAGATCAGGTTCAATTAGGATAAGGAAAGAAAAGTTTCCATCCTTATCTTCTTTCTTGTAGAGAAAGAAATACATCTGTTACGCATGTTGCCTAACAGCTTCCGCTCTGTGCCTGCTACGCCTGTCTTGCCCACGATCCACTGTGATGTGTTTCTTGCCCCAACATCATATAAACAAGTTTTTTTCCGATTTTTGCCCAACATCTATCCTGTAATGCCCTGCACATACTTTCTCGACTTTGTGTCTTCCCAAACACATATTGACTTGAAAAGACTCAAAACACAAGGCAAAAACACAAGAAAAATGAACACATATTTGGGTTCATCAGTATTTTAGACCTTATAGCACACCTCTTCCCAATATAAATATATATATATATATATATATATATATAACTCTATTTATGAAGTTTCCGAATCCCTAGCTGGGGCTAATTTGTAATTAATTAAATAGCATAGTTCAAATATAATGAATTGCATACTCCTCAAGGATCATAAATGAAATAATATCGATATTGATCTCGTTAAGATCGGAATAATTAATTATATTCGTATACTCGATCGAAACTTTGATTTGTCAAATAAATAACGTATAATGGAAGAATAATTGAAATACTATATAAAAGGAAATTATATGATATAATAATATATACTCCCTCCGTCCCGTTTAACATATCTCACTTTCCTTTTTGGACGTCCCGTTCAACATGTCTCATTTCCTTTTAAGGAAATAAATAAGAAATCATTTTATTCACTTTATATCATTTCAAAACCACTTTATATGACTTTATGTCACTTCAAAATACACTTTATATCATTTTATCAATTAAAAAAAATATTTTTTATCACTTTAATCACTATACTAACAACACAATTTACATCTAATCTTTCTTTTCTTAATGTCCTTGCCGAAAAGAAATGAGACATGTTGAATGGGACGGAGGGAGTATTATATATGTAAGTGTAGGTGTGTGTGTGTGTGTGTGTGTGTGAATTTAGTGTGTGTGCGTGTCTTATATTATGCGTGTGTTTTAAGATAAGGATCTGCTAACAAAAATAATTAACATAATTAGCTAATTAAGGATTGGGGGAAGGGAATAAAGTACAAGAAATAATTACGAGAGAGAGCGAGAGACGGCTAGAGGAGAAAAGGAAATCCTTGCAGAAATCTTAATCCCAACATTATGATGATCATTCCCTTGTTCCCAAAAATTCACCATCCCTATGAGCCAATTGGAATTCAATAGAAATAATAATAGCTTATCATCTACAGATTCTTCCTATCTCTTTTACCACCGTAAATGTCAGATGAACTTCTCATTCTCCTTCATTCTCTGCAAATTTCATCTCCACATATAAAGAAACCCTAGCACCAAATCTCTACCATTTTCTAGCCACCACTGTTCTGCCACCGAACCGCCACCGCCAACCACCACCGGAGGAGAGGAGGCCAAGGAAAGCTCGTGAGGGTAGGAGGGGAGTCAGATAGCAGGTTGGAGGGAGGAAAAACAAGAGGATAGTAACAAAAATAGTAGAGAATAAAAGGTATAACTTGATTTCTTACCTTTGCTTTGATTCTTGTATGATTAGAAACATGTTAGGATAGTAAGAATGGGATAATAGGATGGCAAATCTCTGTCCAAACCTTGCTAATCATGTTTATGTGAGTTAAGGTTAAGTATTATGTGTTTAATCTAAGCTGTGGTCTTTTTTTGTGTGGAATAGTTATTTGACAGCTTGAATGGTTGCACTTGCCTGTGCATGAACGACTCATATCTCTCAACCTACTCATTTAAAATGTATGAAATCACTTCCTAATGAAAGCCTTGAATGTTGAATGTAATATGTATATAAATCAGCCCCTAGTTTTGAGTAGAATTGCGTCCAAAAGTTTGAGTTTATAACTTGCTCAAAATCTGTTAAAAACTGACCAAAAGTGAAAGATGTTGTAATAGCTTGAAAATGACTAAGAGCATGATAACATGACTTGTTGGAGTGTGTTCTAGCCTTCTTTTAGTTTCTAAAATGATAAGACTCACTATCATAGGATGAAAAATCAATTTTAAAATGATTTTACGGTGGACAGCTACGTATTGTTAAATTTCAGAATTTCAGAACTATGATAATGTGTGTTAAGTTATGATCTTTATGCTTAAACGGTTTGGGATGATTATAGATGTGTTGCATATATGAATACATGATGGAATATGATTAGTTACGTGTTTGATGATGATCTCATGAGCTTTGAATGTGGTAAATGGATTCATGATGGTGTAAAGATAAAAATGATTAAGAATATGTTTGAAAACTTGCTAACAAATCTGTCACCCTTTGAAACCCGACTAATTAGAATATTTTAAGACATAAAATTGATGTTAGGCCAATTTATTATGAATTTAGGGATCCTTTAGAAGTCATGGTTTTAATCTCATAATTTCCTCACGTAGGTAAGAACCCTTTAATTATTTTATAAGAAAATTCAGTGGTAAAATTCCAGTTTCAGTATAGGTGTTTGAAAATCTGTCGTAGAATCTTTAATATTGAGAATTTTCATGAATGACCTTTTGGAGATGAAAAGAATCTATTTATGTTACATGTTTTAAAGTGTGATCTTATGACATGAGATATGTGATTACTCAAGTGTACATGTATTAATATGATACGATATAAAATATAGTATTCATAAGACATCTATATTACTCATGTGACATAACATGCATGACATACATGTTATAAAACGGGAATAAGTTTGACCTAGGATGCTAAAACTTTAGACACCTATATGCTTGTGAAACTAAGTGTTTAAGACAACTCTTGTAAGACCAAGCAACCCATAAGTTCGAAGACTAGTCAAGTGAATCCGAATCAAGATGGGTTTCCTATTTTCAAATTATGGGATTACAAACTCCCACTGAGGTAAGTTTAGGGTTATAAAACCCAATGCTTTCAAAATATGTTATGCATGCTAAATCTTTTACGCTCAATTGCTTGTAGTTTACCAAATATTGGATGTTCTTATAATACGATTGGCCTTGTGCTCCGTACAAGCTAAGGTAGTGGACATATTGTTCTCCGTACAAGCCAATGTAGTGGACATAGGAACTTATAACGGTTCGATTGGAGGGAGTATATCCCCTCTAATTGGACCGGGCGGTAATCCAAGAATGTGACTTGTTTTATAGTTCGAACCGATTATCCTTTTAACTGTATTAACTTATGAGAAGGACAATCGTTTTCACTAAAGTAACCCCTTCTATAAGAAAGAAGTATGCAATATCTTTTCAAAATTTTTTTCAAGTGGGGCACAGAATCAATTGAGTGCTTTTGTACTCAGCTCCCTGCATTGTTTTCCCTAATGTAGATTAATCAACGTGGAGGCGGAGGAGGGGATGTCGATATTGTTTGTTTGTTCCAATCCAGTACTTGTTGTGTTGGTCTTTATGACCATTGAATTTGTTTTTAATAAGGCTTTTATGTCAATCTAACTCAAGTTACCTCTCTATGTTATAACCATCTACTTTGAGATGATTGTCTTTTAAAACGTTTTCGCAGTGTGGGTCGATGTTCTCATACATAGACCCCAGTTATGTTATGCTAGTGCATTGATGCTTAAAGTTATGGGAAGCTTGGCTCCAGATCTTGGAATCCTTCATGAAGTCCTCTCATGAGTCTCAGAAGATGACACAGTTACTCCTAGACGATATCACTCAGTCCAATGCAGTTCACGACCAATAGTTCAAGATGCTTAAAGTTGGTGTCGCCCCTCTCATTGTTGATGCCAAAAAGGGGGAAGATGAACAAACACACAAGATAACTATCCAGTAGAAAAACTCAACCTGATGCGGAGCTAGCTCTGAAAATGGTTGAAAAAGAAAAAGCTGTAAAAGAGCCAAGAGTCTCGGAGTTTGTTAAAGAAATTGAAGGAGACACTGTCACTAATGAAGAGATGAAGATTTTGGCCAAGGCAGCTGGAGCAACAGTAGCACAGTTGGCGGACCCCAAGTTCATGAAGGGCTTCGCCCAACAATAGGAGAATGATTTGTTGGAATATGAGAATGAGCTGAAGAATGAAGTAGAGGAGCTCAAGAAGAAAGCTAAGACCATCTATTGGAGGAAAGTCGCAGCTGCGGAGAAAGAGAAAAATGAAGGCTATGGCGATGGCTAATCCACGTAGGACTGGCAGAGTCTACAACAAAAAGAAGAATGAGGAATTGAGGTATCCTCATCAAGATGAATGGGTGCCAACGAACTACATCGACGACTAGGAGGATCTAAAGAGGATTTTATTGATGAATACTACTATGGCTCGACTGACCCAGATGTAGCATTCAAGATATTTATGACTCTGTTTGCCAAAGATTACCTCTCAGTTGGAAGAGGATTGCTCAAAGCCTTGAAAGATGCAGGCAAATATCTTCCGAAGGCACCAGAAAGAGAACCTTCGCTCCTCCAATGATCAAGAATTCAAACCAAGTCAACCACCAAGTTATCAACAAAGAAATTGAGAACTTAACTCTGACAATGAAGATTGATAAGCTAACCAATGCAGACAAGTACGAGGAGCTGAGGAAGTTGATAACTCTATGTATGGATTGGAGCCGCCGACCAATTGAAGATGAAGAGAAGATTATCCAACTGATGACTTTTGCAATTAATATGTAATTTCATGAACTCAGTTGTATTGTAATTCTTCCAACTTATTATAAATAATAATAGGTTGTGTTTGCCAAAGTATTTTACAACTCAATTGATGATTACTATCTCTTAAATCTTATAGACTAGAGCTGAGTTTCATCATAAACTTATATTGTGTCAGTTAAGGTTTTAACATCATAAAAAATGGGGAAATTATTGGGAAATTTAGTGAAGTTTTGATTTATACCAAAATTCAACTGATCACAACCGAGTAGATGTGTCTTCGAGTCTTTTAGATAGGCTCACTGTTTGAGCACAAAGATTTTATCTTTATAGGACTCAAACTGAAAGGAAGCTTGAAGATGGAGACAAACTGTCTAGCACAGTTGAACTCACAGTTGACTTTGTAACTTGATCAAACAGTTGGCTCATCAACTGTATCTAGAACCGTTGAAGTCATAAGTGAGATGAAGATTGACGTGAAGACTTGGATCATAATTCGAATTTCAAAAGTACAAGGTCACGTGAGGGGTTGACAGTCTGTCATTTCCTCATTTGGACCGACACAGAAGATCTGTAGTCCGAAAGCAAACTTCACAGTTGTCATTTTGGGAAAGTCTGCAGAGATGTGAAAAAACCCATCGTTTTCATGGCATATGTCAAATGGCTCTTTCCAATGGCTAGTTTGACATCTCCGCCTATAAATAGTGGCTCAAATTCAACGAGGAAACCACTGAAACTACTGGTAGCATACAACACTCAAGCGACTTTACTCTTGCAAGATAGAAGCATTCAAGCACTAGAAATCTCCCTAAGCCTTGTTCTCTCTTAACTTTATGAGAAACTTCTTTCTTAGATCGAGCCTTTGAAATCCAGTCACTCTATTCATAAGCCTAATCACTTCATAAAGTGTATAGCCTTAGAAGTGACAATTAACACTTCAGATAGATTGTTCCGTGTTGTAAGTTGATTCTCTTAGATTGTTCAAAACCTTTTTCATACCCTCACCTGGTTTTAAAGGTCTTTAGGTCTTGTAGTACCGCAAACAAAGTGGTAACGCTTTCACAGTGCGTAAACTGTGTAGTGGATTATCAGCTGGATAGTTGGTCGTGGACGTAGAGGTTGCCTCTGAATCACATAAATGTGTTTCGTGTTATTTCCTTTAAGTTTTTGTTTATCACTAATTGAGACTAACTCCAGAATTTCTCAACCTACACAAAATATATTGCAAACTTGACCTTCGCCTTGAATTTTCATAAAACAAGTTAAAATACATTCAACCACACTTCCGCACAACACTCAAATCTTAGTTGGTTGAAATACAGTTGACCCTCAGTCTATGAAGTCAATTGTATCCCTGACTGAGCGACTACTCCAACTGAATGTTATAGTTTTTGAGTTCAATAAGTTGTTTTTAAGAACAGTCGCTACTGGTGTATTCTCCCCCCCCCCCCCCCGTCAATTAACTCGTATCGAGACTATCAAACCTAATGTGTATGATGTCAATGTGTATTAATAATAGTAAAATATACTATTATGCCACAAGAAATTCTTTTCTTCAGTATTTGAAGATCAAATAATCGACCTTGAAAGCTTAGGATTTAATCTCTCGATTAGGTTGTCACTCGTCCATCGCCAAAACCAATTCATAAATTATAATTGCATTTACAAAAAAAAAACATTATTGCATGAAATCATCAAAATAAATTTCAATCAACAAACTCCTGATCATCTCGATACAAAATAAAATGCAACTTTTATAGTGAAAATTAATCAAAATATCTTCGAAATGAAAAGGTGGAGTCAGCAGCGGATGTAGCATAAGGCATTGGGGGTACACTGTACCACTAAATTTTAATTTTTAATTTTAATTTATATTTACAAGTGTAAATATAACGTGGACTATCCGGCGAGCTAGCTGGCAGAAAGTGGCCGGAAAGTGATAGTGGGATACTATTGTTAAAAAATTGAAATGTTGAGTACTAATTTCTTATTATGCTTACGTTGGGACGCTATCGTATAAAACTTCAAACGTTGGGATATTAAATGATATTTTTCCTTATTTAATTAAGGCCCAAAATTTATTTATCCATTAAGAACCAACACTGTATTCATTAATTAAAGATCCATTGATTGAAAATTAAAAAATATAAAACGGCCAATCATCTTTCTCTTGTTCTTATTCTATGTATTCTTACTACTTTAAATCTTTATTTTGAGTGTACTATAATCTTTATTATTTGTTTTCGTATCAACCGAATTGAAGACAAATTTGTGTATTTCATTTGTTTAATTATTTGTTGAATTAAATGTTTATCGAGAGGAAAAATACTCAATGCTTGACAAAGAGTCCGATCAATTTTTAATATAGTCATATTGAGCAGTGACACTCAAATTTTGGCACTCTCTCTTTAAAATCATAAATTTTGACCAACTTTTTGAATTTGGGATAAAAATGTCCTGGTCGGATACAAATGCGGGTTGGGTAGCATTCGGGTACAAGGGGGATCAGGTACTTTTGATTCTAATATTGTTATTTGTGCCAAAACTACCAAATTACTTAGTATTTTTTTGTGCTTTCTGTTGGTACTTTGAATACTCATGTTATATTTGTGCCAAAAGTACCAAATTACTTAGTCCTTTTTTTGTGTTTTCTATTGATATTTTTGGCACTACTGTTATAATTTGTGCCAAAAGTACCAAATTATTTAGTAATTTTTTTGTGTTTTCTGTTGGTACTTGATGGTCCCGGTAACGAGTAACTGGTGTATGGGGTAGGGGGAGGGAATACACCAGTAGCAAGTTTTATCTTAAAAACTTTTTCTCTTAAAGAACTACTCAGTTCGGTTCGCTCGACAACTGAGAAAGTCAGTTGTAGTTGATCGCACAATTAGGTGCACAACTGACTTCTTTGACTGATGGTCAGTTGTGTAATCCTGACTGAGGTTGAAGAGTTTTACAATGCGGAAGTTGGTGGTTATTTAACTTGTTACTTAAACTGAAATCTTTTACTGGGAAGGTCAAGTTCCCAAACACTTAGTGCAATTTCATAAAACTATATTATGCAGGGTCCGTATATTTACGTGTTTCGAAGATTGACCTCGTACATCCACGTAGGCATGTCAAAACGGGTGGGCTTTACCCGGACCGGACCGGAACCTGTAATAATCCATAGCCTTATAGAAATTAGGTTCCGGTTCCAGTTCTGTAACCATTAAGACCCGAACCGAACCATGTAAATTTGGATCGGCCCGTTGGATCCGGTTCCAGTTTCAGAACCACTCTACTTTTTTTTATTTGTTTATTATTATTATTTAAATTTATTTATTTATTATTTTTGGAACCGGACTAACCAGTTCTACCCGGGATCGAACAAGTCTAACCCAAACTGACCCGCTGGATCTGGTTCTAGTCCAAATCCGTCTTATTTATTTATTTACTTATTTATTTTTTTATTTACATGTTTGTCTTTTCTTATATGTTATTCTTGGAGCTAAACCAACAGATTGGACCCAAAAGCGAACATGTATAACCCAATCTGACCCGTTGGATCCGGTTCTGGTTGAGAGCTATCACGTATTTTTTTTTATTGTTTGTCAATTCTTATATGTTATTCTTGAAACGGGACTAACGGTTCCACCCCGAAATCGAACAAGTCTAACCCAAACTGACCCGCTGGATCTAGTTCTGGTCCAGATCCGTCTTATTTATTTATTTATTTATTTATTTATTTTACATGCTTGTCATTTTTTATATGTTATTCTTGGAACTGAACCAATTGGTTGGCCTAAAATCGAACAAGTATAACCCAAACGATCGACCCACTGGATTCGATTCTGGTCCAAACCCGTCTCATTTATTTATTTATTTATTTTTAACCTGTTTGTCAATGCATATTAACATAAAAAAGAAAAGAAGTAAAAAGTCTCAAGTAACCTCAAGTAGTTCCATCATATATCATTGATATAAGTAAATCGGAAGAAAACAACGATAACATCTTTAAGTGAAACACTTAAAGTCAAACATCATCTAGCTACAATTAGTGTACATATCAGTCGAAATAATGAAATGAAAATTAATGGGACCACCGACTGAAGCTTTTCGCCCGAACAAGTAGATGTAACACAACCTATTGTTACACATAGAAAATAATAATATAAGATGGAAAATTATTCATGTATTAAGATTAAAGTAAATTTAAGGGCTTATAGTTTTATAGAAACTTACAATGGATCACCATTTCACGACTCACTTAGGTCGTCTTCGCTGCTTGTATCCAGAGTTTCATCACGACGGATCCTTTGGTGCACTACAAACAAAAACAAAAATAGTTATACAATTATATATGATCAATTAATTAAATGATATACTAGCAAATAAAAACATACCTTTTTCTTTAAGTGGTGGAATCCAATCATTTGTAACAACCAATGCCTCAACAGCACTTGGGCTCAACTTAGAACGAGCCTCATCTATGATATGACCACCTAAACTGAATGCAAACTCAGAGGCGACTGGTGGGTGGCTAGAACGGCTAATATGTTGCGAGCTATTTTTGCAGAATGGGCAACTCGAGTGGCATTAATGCTCCACCAACTTAAAACATTTTAACTTGTTATCTTGAGGAAGTTTAGGCTCATTAAGGTAGATTTCCAACTCCGACTGCTGCAAAGTGAAGGATTAGCTTGATCATGTCACTGATCAAACCTCTGCCAATGGCCACCTCTGTGCCCCAATCGAGGAACTACCAGAACTAACCCCACGAGACGGTGCAGAACTACCACCATATAAAACGTACAAGTCTTCCAACACCTTCTGAACCCTACTTATATGCTCCACTGCATCCTCCTCCCCATAGATGAGTGTGTAAAAGTATCTAACAATGTTCATCTTACACTGAGGATCAAATACAACAGCAATAACCAACACCAAATTGCTTTCATCCCAATACTTATCAATTTTTTTCTTCATAGGAATGCACATTTTCCTAAGGCACTCATGTTCACTTCTTTCCCATTCGATCAGCCTTCAGATGGATATCACAGACACATGGGAAAAACACATTGAAGTTGGATACTTACTACCACTGAATAGATTGGTAGCTTCATAAAATGTCCTCAAACACTCATCAACAACTATTGCAATATCCCATTGTTCAGCAGAAGGGTTGTAAAAATAGGACTGATCAATCTCTACTAGTCGGGGAAAAAGCTTCCCTCAAGGGAAGTGCCGTTCTCGAGTAACTCAAACGTTCAGTTTCATCTCGTTGGTATATCAATAGCCACTGCCTTTCTATCTTGGAGCTAGCATTGATGCTTGGCTCTTTCAAACTTCTGCATTGCAGATGGAGTTCTCTCCAAATATCTCACCATTTTACGAATATCATACAAGAAATTTCTAACTTCCACGAGCCCAATCCTGTACAATCAAGTTCAAGATGTGTGCACTATAACGCACATGCAATAAATCTCTGACAAAGGAAGCGATGAACCAGAAAACGCGCCACCTCTTAAGCTTATGAATCATAACGGTATTAGCACTAGCATTGTCAACAACAACTGAACTCACATTCTATCTAAATTCCCCTCAAGAACCCTGTCCTTCATATAGTTAAACAACCTATCTCCATCGTGTGGATACTCAAGTAACTTAAATACAATGATTTTTTTATGCAATTCCAAGACTCGTCAATGAAATGAAGTGGTCACAAACAATAAGCTTTGTTAGAATGATCCGAAGTCCAAATATCTGTAGCCCAAAGAAACTTTGTAGCTGAGCTTATCTAATAATCCTGTAGATTTTCTCCATTTTCTTCCTCAAAGACACTAATCACATCAGCCCTAATGGTATTCCTGGAGGGTAACTTAAAATCAGGATTCAAACCATTCAAAATCACTTCAAAGTAGTCATGTTTACCCATATTAAATGGGTAATTGTGTTTAATACATGCTACCACCAAATCCCTTCTACTTTTCAGCTGATCAAACTTATATTCACTTCTAGGACTTCGATGACAACTTGTAGGAAGAATCTTTGAGAGTGAACATAGGGCAAGGGCCTCTAAGGTGCTTTCCTAGGCTAGAAGTCCCCGTGTTGCTTTTCCAATTCAACTTCTTTTTACAATAATTGCAATTTGCATCTTCAAACACACCCGGACTTATTTCAATTTTAGTGAAATGCTGCCAAAACATCATGAAGGTTTTTCTTTTTGTGCAACTAGATTTCTTCGATGTTGATTGTAGTACCTGTTAGATCTAAACGAACACTTTATGCCATATAAAGTGATTTGCGTCGCTGGAAAACTTAGCCCACAGTTAGTATAACAGAAATAATAAACTGTGCTGAAATAAAAGACACACAATATGGTAACCCAATTCAGTTTGCAACCTACGTTTGGGGGGGCCTTTGCCCAAGAGAGAACCAATCTACTATTATAAGAAATGGCTACAGAGGATCTTACACATACAGGTCGACACCTTATGCTACCCTTTCGCTCACCCTCTTCCTAACTTAACATAAATTCGTGATTGATCGATCTACAAACGCTCAACCTAAGCTCGAACCTCCAGTCCTGACCCTTAACTCTCTTTAAGACTTAATTTATCAAAGATAAACTCACAATATTTCGTGCTCTCACAATACAATACTCTCAAGAAAGTATAAACACTCAAACAATTAAAACAACGGCCAACCCTCACAATTGTTGATGTCGAATATATATAGGTTTGAAACCCTAGATCTCTTCGCCATCATGTATATCTCTTAGATCTTCTATCCTTGTGAGGATAAGGCTTGAGGAACACGTTCAATATCTGCTTGATAAGTATCTTATCCGCCATCTATCATAAACATGGAAAAGATCCCGCAAAATCTGCGCAGATATGGAAAGTCTCTGCCAGACTGTTGCAGTGTTCCCTTAGCACAGACTGAAGCACACATAGAGTTTGTTCTATGCAGAGGCTTCGACACTTCAGCTGTACTTTTGGCTACATAAACTTTGCCAACATATTTGAGCAGTATCACCTCTTGAGCAGCAATACCTCAAAATCCAACAATCTCCCCCTTTGGCATTTATGTAGACAAAACCACATCATCAAGAAAATAATCAACTATAAACATCTTCATACCTCCAAATCCTCTAAGTCTGAACTTGTATGAAGTATGCTAAAGCTCCCCCTCTAACTAGCAATTGGAGAAATCTGAGAAATCTGTGTTGAACTCCCCCTTAAACAAAGCATTGAGTAAACTGATCATCGAGTACATCTTCAATCATCGAGCGGATGATCTTCAACACAACACCAAAGAAAACCATAGGTCATAAACTGAGGAAGCTAATATATATATATATATGTATATGTATATGTCCATCAAAACCATCAAGGAGTATAGGGAATAACTCTTTGGCACCAAAAATAAATCTGTGCATAAACTGCATAGACTCTAGAACACCAACATTAAAAAAAAAAATACAAATTCTTCTTTTTCTTCCACATCCCCTTTTTGTCTGGCAGAAATGACAAAGTAGGGGGGTCTTCCATCCAATCTTCAGAAAGACTGGAATTACTTCTTCTTCGCAGCTTGAGCTGATGCTTGAAGGTCCTCTTCATCCTCTCAGTTTGGGTATCTTCATCACCCAAGTCTTCTTCAGCATCCTCATCCTCAGCATCAACTGCTACCTCATCATCTGCATCATCATCTTCTGGCACAGTCCCTGCATCACGTGGAGCCGAACCAAATGGCACAGCATCTCCTCCAGCAAAGACTGTTTTGGCATCATTGAGTAATGCCGCAATCTCATTCTTGCGCATACGAAGCCTCTACATCTGGAACAGAATGGAGTTTGTACTCCCTCTCTGCTCGCACAGCATCCTTGTAGAAAATAGCCCGAATACTAGGCTCAACCAGCACAGGCGCTGGCACAGTGGATGTCGGCTTCTCTCTTTCCACGATGTGGATAGAGGGACCCTCAATGTCCTTAGGATGACCAGCTTCATTAAATAGCTTGTCATGAATGACAATGCTCTTCGGAGTGTGCTCGAACTGCTCTCCTACATATACAACTTCGGGGAATTGAGAAGAATGATTCCAAAGATAAGACCAGAGGATAGCCTAACGCCTTAGGCTTCTTCAGATTTCCAGGCATGTGGGGTGACGTGGTCGAAGACCAAACGTTCAAAGTCAAACGGCTTGAAACGCCCGATTCTAATATAGCACTCTAGGTTGTTTCTTGGCTTACTGTGGCAGAGTGTGTGGTAGGACACCAATTTCTGACTGCAATCTTGTGCAAGATTACATACTTCTGGGACAGCATTAAGGAACTGATAGACATGTTCCTCTTTCACGTCCGTTATACTCCATGCGTGATCTCACTGGCAATTGTGTCCAAAGACACATCCTCTTCTTCTACTCCATAGTCATCACGCCCAACAAATGCAGACATAACAGCTGGAGAGAAATTGATATTACCATTCCTCAAATGTAAGTCTTGAAGTGGTTGCGGGAAGAAGAGTCAGCAATACTCTTGGACATGTTGCAGTAGAATTCCAGCACCACTGCGCGAACATACCTTCGAACAGGATAGACAGTATGATCCCACTTGGCGTCCTTTCAGCAGTTTGTCCAGGCCAGTTCCCTCCAGATCTTGCTTCTACACAGGTTGCTCATAGACCAGCTTCCTGTGGAAAGCGAAAGTGAGCCAGCTGGATATCTGGTTCAGAGCACTATCATGTCCACAGTTGGAGAAGACTATCTTCCATGGATAGAAGAGTGCAACACAGCTAAGGAGATGTGGGATATTTTGGCATCTCTTAGCGAATGGGAGTGACGAAACCAAGGAGAACAAGTTCTCCCATGCCTGTCAAGATTTGACAACTTCTGTCGAAGAGTTGATGAAACCATTGATCAGTTGGAACTTCGGTTCATGGATATCATCCGAAGGATATTAGTCTATCCGAACGAGGAAAATATACTCTGAGAGAGATCAACCTCAAAGTATTACAAGCTCTACTAGCTGAGTGGAGACACCTTCACCAACATTCATGGAAAGCCGAGCTGATCTTGGAGAAATGGGAACTGACAGACTGTTCTCAATCCTGAAAGGAAATTAGTACTAAGGTGAACCGACGAAGATCAACTCAAGTCCTCGGTGCAGACGAGTCGACTTGAGGATGTTGGTTCAGGAACAAAGACAGTAGCACTTCGAGCTGATTATTCCAACCCGCGAACATCAAGGGCAACAAGATCTGCGGAACACAGCTTCGAAGGAGCCGGCGAGGAGAACTGCAACAAGAGTGATAGCCGTCTTGTCAAAGAAGCTAG
The DNA here is from genome assembly GCA_029490685.1 of Schizonepeta tenuifolia. Lineage (NCBI taxonomy): Eukaryota > Viridiplantae > Streptophyta > Magnoliopsida > Lamiales > Lamiaceae > Schizonepeta > Schizonepeta tenuifolia. The sequence continues at coordinate 26,341,914 of CM055955.1, forward strand.
CTGACGATAGATACTCGGTTCAGAAAAATACAAGCGGTTCTACAAATCCAACCGAACTCGAGAAAACTCAAGCCTGTGACCAACAGCTGGCTTTGAATGCGGCAAGAGGACACTTCAAAGCTGATTGTCAGATCTTTCGAAGAAAGATAGAGAAGCGTTGAGGGTCCAAGCAAAATGCAAAGAACAAGGCCATGGTTGCAGAGAAGCAGCTGACGACATGGACATCTTCACCACGACCGAAGATGAGGACGAGTTGAATTCCACCACAAACGCTATCGGACAGGATCAATGTCTCATGGCACTTGGAACTGACCAGGGTGATGCTGAGTACATTCTAGTTCATTAATTTAAATGCTTCTATTGCTACTAACATGCAGGAAACAGTAGAGGAGAGTTGGAACCCTCTTGGGGTGACTTCCTAAGAACTCAGTGAGGAACTGCATCAAGCAATCGTTGAGTTTAAGAATCTTCAAGAACAGTTTGCCAGACTTGAAGAATCCTTACCGAAAAGGACGATCTTATTAAAAGTCAAACCGAAGAGATTGATAATTCTCAAAAGTCAACTGTATGAGGCCAACCAGACTAAAGCTCCAACCGATGAGGACGTTGAAGGAGCAGACAAGGAGCAGCAAGAGCAGTTGAACAAGCAAGAGGCCAGATCGATCAGCTGATGAAGAAGTCAGACGCACAAACCGAGCATATAGCTGTTCTTCTCAAGGATCTACAAACTGAGAAGGACAACCTGATAAAGCAATATCAATCATCCAAAATCATCGAGAATCTCATAAGATATCAAAGAAAGATGGATGACCGTGTCTGGACTCGGTTACGACATGGTCAAGGACTCTGGAATTCCCACCCGCAACCTTTGTCAAGGCTGTGGATGTCCCCGGTTGCTAACCAAATCCGGTTGAGTCTGCCAACTGCCCCAAATTTATCCACCTCCACGTCACAGCAAGCAAAACCAGCTAAGGAAATTGCAGCTGACAAAGGAAAGGGAGTTGTGGTTGGAGAATTGAAGAATCCATCGGTTGGGACAACAACCGAGGGGGAATGTTCCAGGACTCAGAAGAGGAACCAGAGACGTCAGAGATACAATCAGAACCGACCTCAGAACCGACCTCTGAATCGACCTCAGAAGAGATGGAATCAACCGAACCAACATGGATTTAACCATCAGAATCAACATCAGTTCCATCATCAGAACAACCAGAGGTTCCATCAGAGTCAACCGATGTGGAACAGTTCCAACAGCTACGCATATTCATGCCAGAACATGAATCAACAACAGGGCATGAACAACCTGTCGTCAACAATCAGGAAGATGGAATCAGACTCAGCCACACAGATTCCAAACTGGCGTCCGACCTCATAAGGCAAAATCAAATGGGTCAGAAACGTCAACAAAACAGGGGGGAGAAGCCTCTCCTCCTAAAGCCCACAATGGGAGAAATCAATCTCCTCCCAAGAAACAGAACATCAACGATAACAACAAGCCTAAGGATAACTGAGGTGTTGTTATAGTTGATAGAGAAGGAAAAGTAATTTGGAATGATAAATCTATCCGAATATACAGAGAAAAAACGACTCACAGTTCAAGGGGAACTGGTTCTAACCCTCCAGGGACCCAACTAAAATTGGGGACCTAAGCGAGTTTCTCTGTGCAGGAGCAGGAGGAACAACTGAGGAAGAATAAAGCATCACATACCATGTGGGTGATGGATAGTGGATGCTCGAAACACATGACAAATCTGAGGGATTTGCTTGGAAGTTTCGTGGAGAAGGAATGACCATCAGTTACCTTTGGTGACAACTCAAAAGGTCACACCAAAGGCTATGGTACCCTTGAAACCAATCTCGTGTCTATTTCAAATGTTTCATGTGTTGATGGATTGAAGCATAACTTGCTCTCCATCAACCAATTCTGTGATAATGGTTTCTCTGTCAAGTTTGATGCGCAGGGCTGCAGGGTTAAAAATGTTGAAACAAAGCAAGTCATATTGTTGGGAAATCGATCCCCAACCGGGAATGTCTACTATGCAGATTGGAACAGTAGTCCTCCTGAAACCTGTCTGTTATCGAAAAGCAGTTCAAATGTGAGCTGGCTGTGGCACAAAAGGCTCAACCATCTGAATTTCAAGACAATGAACCGACTTGCGAGACAGGAACATGCAAAGGGTATTCCTAACCGTGTGTTTTCAACAACACATATCTGCAATGCATGTCAGTTTGGGAAAGCTCGCTAGATCCTCCTTTCGGTTGAAAACGATTCCCTCAACCGACCGAGTATTACAGCTGATCCATATGGATCTCTTCGGGTCTGTTACACCCAAGAGCATGAATGGTAACGAGTATACACTTGTTGTTACTGATGACTTCTCTAGATACACGTGGACCATTTTCATGCGTCACAAGAGTGAAACCCGAGATGAGCTACCCAAGCTGATGGATCGGATATCTAACCAACAAGAGATGAAAATCATATCTATCCGATCAGATCGTGGAACCGAGTTCCTCAATGAAACCATCATCGAATACTGCGAGAAGTACGGAATCACTTATCAAACATCGGCGGCGCGTACTCCACAACAGAATGGAGTAGCTGAGCGAAGGAACCGACGCTGAAGGATGCTGCAACATCCATGTTGACAAGCTCAGCTCTGCCAAAAAGATTTCGGGCTGAGGCAATCAACACAGCTTGCTACACCCAGAACCGGTCTCTTCTGACCAAGCGGTTGGGAAAGACTCCATATGAGCTATGGAGACGCAGGAAGCCTGATATTTCATATTTTCGTGTTTTTGGTTCTATGTGTTATATTCACAACAATGGGAAGACTCAGTTGAAAACTTTTGACGCCAAGGCTTCGAAAGGCATATTTCTCAGATATGCCGCTCGGATCAAGGCTTATAGAGTTTTCAACAACAGCTCTCGTGTTGTGGAGATAACACCTCATGTTAGTTTTGATGAATCTACTTTTGAGTGCAGGGAACAGGCTAAAGGACAACAAACTGATCCACATGTTCCACCAGCTCTCACCAGATCACAGGTTCTAAGGCAGAAGAATCTAGTTGAACCATTGGTATGGGCAACCGAGGATGATAATCCTTGTTCCTCTGAAGATGAATGTGAGGACCCCAGCTCATCTCAAGGGGGAACTTCAGCTGATGTTACTCCAACTGCATCAGCATCCGAAGCCCAACCGAGCCCGGTTCGAGATAATATCCATGTTGAGGATCCAGACTCAACAGCAGATAAATCACCAGTTCTGAAGAGTTCGAACAGGCAGGAGATGTTGCCATGATTTCATGTTTCATAACTGATGTGCCAGAATCGAAGAATGTTGTGGAAGCTCTCAACTGTGCTCATTGGACAACAGCCATGCAAGAAGAGCTGAATGAATTTCTACGTAACTGTGTATGGGAGTTGGTAGAAAGACCAAATGGTGTCAAAGTCATTGGATTAAAGTGGATTTTCAAGAACAAGAGACACGCCATTGGATTCATCGTGAGAAACAAGACAAGGTTGGTAGCTCAGGGATATTGCCAACAAGAAGGAATCGATTTCGAGGATTCCTTCGCACCAGTTGCAAGGTTGGAAGCCATTCGGATGTTTCTAGCCTATGCCGCATTTCACAAATTCAAGGTTTATCAGATGGATGTGAAGTGTGCCTTCCTCAACGGTGATATCAAGGAAGATGTTTATGTTGAACAGCCTCCTGGTTTTGAGACTGGAGACGGAAGAGTGTATAAGTTGAAGAAAGCTATCTATGGCTTGAAGCAAGCACCTAGGGCATGGTATGACACTCTCTGTGGTTTTCTTCTGAACTCGGGGTTCAAACGAGGGTCAGTTGACAAAATACTGTTCACCATAAAAGTTAGAGAAGACATACTTGTTGTGCAAATCTATGTTGACGACATCATATTCGGTTCCAAGTCGGAGGAGCTGTGCGAGAAATTCTCAACTCTCAAGAAGGAGAAATTCGAGATGTCGATGATGGGCGAGATGAATTATTTTCTTGGGCTACAGGTGAAGCAGTCATCAAAAGGGATTTTTATCAATCAGTCAAATATACAAATGAGCTCATCGCAAAGTTCGGTTTGCAGTCAAGTAAAACCACAAGGATCCCGATGAATACTAACTGGAAGATTGAACCCAGATCTGAGGGAAAAACTCGTGGATGCCAGTAAGTATAGAGAGATTCTCGGTTCTTTGCTATATCTAACCGCCAGTCGGCCAGATATATCTTACGCGGTTGGAGTGTGTGCTCGGTTCCAAGTTCAGCCGAGGGAAGCACACATGTTGGCAGCAAAGAACATCATTAAGTATCTGAAGGGCACTGTTAATATTGGGTTGTGGTACCTAGCTGACGACAATATCCAACTGTCCGGATACTCAGATGCGGATCTAGCCGGAGATCGGTTGGACAGGAAGTCCACTTCTAGATACTGTCAATTCATGGGAAGCAAGTTAGTCTCATGGTTCTCCAAGAAACAAGCATGTGTTGCCACTTCTACAACCGTGTCAGAGTACATGGCTACCGGTAGTTGTTGCATGCAAGTGTTGTGGCTCAAGCAACAGCTGAGAGATTATGAAGTCGCAACTGGACAGGTTCCCATTCATTGTGATAGCTCAAGTGCCATTGCTATCTCTTTGAATCCTGTTCACCATTCTCGGACGAAGCACATTGACATCCGACATCATTTTATCCGAGATCATATTGAGAAGAAGGATGTATCTGTGGAAAAGATTCCAACTGAGATTCAGAGAGCCGATATCTTCACCAAACCTCTAGCCGAAGCGCGGTTCAAGATGTTATGTGATCTCCTTGGATTGTTGGATCCATCAGATGAGGAATCGGCTGAGGTGAAGAGATAGATATCCATCTGAGGGGGAAGCTCAGATGAAGGGGGAATCTCAGATGCGGATCGTCAACCGAAGACATCAGACGTCAGCTGAACAGACAAACTCGAGTCAGCTGATGGTATGCCGCAACATTGGATCAGACGTCAGCTGAATAGACGAACTCGAGTTAGCTGATGGTATGCCGCAACATTAGAACACAGCTGATTCTGACATCAGCTGGCAGGTATTACACACCTGATTCCAACATCAGCTGGCAGGTAACATTTATGGCTGAAGGTGTTTGTGTCTTAAATGAGAATGTTTGAAATAAATTCAAACATTCTTGAGCATGTCAGTTAGACTAAAATAGCCATCATAGTGCATTTAATGTAAAGTACGACTGAACATTAATAGCCTACTTTATAGTGCGACTGGGCTGACATGAAAACAGTTCACCTTCTCACGCGTGAGTATTGGAACTCGGAATTCAACGTCAAGTCAAAGCTAGTCAACAGTTGCGAGATCTCAACCGTTGATGGATTCGCGCCATTCAACCCTCGCCGTCGATTTCAAACGACCCAATAACCTATAAAAGGTGGAAAATCAGGAAGTGATCTCTTACCTTCTACATTTGTGTTTATCTGCAGTAACTGTTCATCTTCGTCTCCGATTTTGTCTCACCATTTTCTGCAAGTTCTTGTTTCCTTCTCTCTATATAATCTTCACAGCAACACTAAATGGCACCTAAAGCTTCACAAGGAGGAAGATGGCTTCTTCTGAACCTTCTCTAGTCCCTTCATCATACGACGAGTCTTTTGATATGCTGCTCTCCAAGATTCATTTTGAGCAGATTCTGTCAGATGAAGCACTGGACTCGCCGGTGTTGAATCCCCTTGCCAATCTTCTCAGGGAGAACGGCCTGCTGGATTGAGCGACGCTCTTCCCCACTCACCTTCTCAGGCGTCAAGTCGGAGAGTTTTACTTGAACCTGCAATCACCAATCGACAGCAGAGATGGCCTCGTCTCAGAAATTTCTTGTCGGCAACGCGACGTTCCTGCCAGAACGATCCGCCGTGTCACCGTCCCCATTCCAGTTTATGATTTGCTACACTCCATCATCCCACCGAACCTGACCGCCACAGACACAGTTGAGAACATCACCGATGCGGAAGCCGATCAATTTCTGGAGAGTGCTCTCATCACCCCAGAAACATTGAGGAGCAACATGCAGCGCACGAAGTTGAAGCCCAAGCATCGACTTCTGTTCGATGTTGTATCCAAGGTTGTCTTCGGATACAGCGGAGCCTTCGGAGACATCAGCCAACCAAAGCTCAAGCAGCTGATTGATTTGGAGCACAAACACAAGCACGACATCAACTGGTTCCAGTACTTTGAACACCAGTTGACACTGGAGAAGCAGAAGATCTCCGAAACCACAACTGACTCTGAAGAGAAGTTGTTGAGTGTTAAGGGAACTCTCAACTTCGGAGCCAAAATTTCTGCCCTGATCCTTCTCGCCACAAAGGATCAGAACATGGTCTGGGAAGATTGTGAGGAGACCCCAGTTAAGAGGCAGATGTTGTTCCCAACAGCCAAGAAAGCTCAGGATGTGATTAGGAGTGTCTACACTCCGAAAGAGAAAAGGGAAGCTGTGAAATCAGCTGAAGAAAAAGATACAGCTGAGGAGCTGCCTCCAGCTGTCGGCCGCACTACCAAATCGACAGCCGCACGACGACTCAGGGATGAGTCAGACAAGGAGAAAGAGGAAGAGCCAGCAAAGAAGAAGTTGAGACTTCGTCTCAAGAAGAAGTCAGTTGCCAAACCAGCTGAGGAGACACCAGCTGAAGAGGGACCAGCTGAGGAGGTACCAGCTGAGGAGGAGCCATCTGAGTCAAGTCACTCAGTTGACGCGGCTGCCTTCGAGGTTGTTACTCACAGAGACGTGATGGAAGGGATGGAAACTGAACCAGCTGATGAGCCGAACATCTCCTCGGATGCATCTTCTTCATCCCAGGAACCCGAAGATGTTCCAACCTCCCCCACGGCAGGAGCTGATGCCGTACCGCCCAAAGAGGCTCTCACAACCGACACACAGCCAGAAATTCCGAGCTTTCCGCTCGATGCCAACATTGTGACCGCTTCTTCGACCAATGTTGAGGAACCTATTGATGCCAACATCCCCACACTGTCAGAAATTCCGAGCTCCCTGCTCGATGCCAACATTGAGACCACTTCTCTGGCCAATGTTGAGGAAACCCTTGAACCGATCCCATATGAAAATCTATCTCCCTCCCCCATCGACGAAGAAGCCGACCGTCGAGCTGTCGCGCTGGAACATGAAGGCAAGCTGGCCTACTGCTTTCAGAAGCTCATCGGAATGTTCCCCGAAGCGCGCGACATGCCTACTTTTGCCACTCTCGGAACCGAGCTGCTGTATCAGTTCAATATTATCTTCAGCCACTGGTATGTTAAGGAAGATACCATCCGCATACACAGCTGGAACCAGCTCAAGGCCGATGAGTCGCGAATAAGGGACTACTTCAACTACACCAACCTGGAGGTTGCTTACAACAATAAGATCGCTCTGCTGACTTGGCGACTAGATATCAGCAAGGCTGAAGGAAGAGATACGAGGGAAACAGTAGAACAAGACTGTGTCAATTTCCTGGACAACATGCTGACCAAGTCTACTGATTTTGTAGATGATCTTGATGCAGCCGCAGCAGCAGCCAAGCAAGAAGAGGAAGAACTTCAACAGTACCTGGCCAATCGCCAAGCCATGGTCATTGTTGAACAACCCACAACTTCTGACCAACCAGCTCCAGCTGATCAGCCAGCCCCCTCCACAGACGAAATTTGCGAGCTGATCGCTGAGAGGGTCAACCAACTCAGGAAGGAGATGCTTGCCAACATCCAGCTCAACAAAGAAGATCAGCTGAGGATGTTGGAAGCTTAGGCGGAGAAGAACAGAAAGTTGCAAGAAGATAATGATGAGCTGAAGATGAAGCTGGATGATATTTCCACATCCACTAGCAAGGACATCTCAGACCTGAAGACAACCGTTCTAGGCATCAAATCCGAACTGAACGTGTTCAAGTCCATATCTGACTCAAATCTTGCCAAATCTCAACAGACTCAGGACGAAGAATGGGACTTTCGGTTTGAATCTAGATGGGCTGAGTTCGTCACTTTCCAGACTGAAGTCACTGAAACCTTTGCCACCATGCAGAAAGCAGATCAAGAGCGTCGTGACAAGGAACTGGCGAAGAAGGTTGAGGTGGAATGCGCAGTTGATGAGCTTTTCAACTGGATTCAACAAGCTAAACAGCAACTCACTTCTCTAGATGGCTCCACCGCAAGCCTTGTTGCTGATGCCAAAAAGAGGGAAAATGAGATTGGAGAAGATGAGAATCGGGTTGATGAGATACAGGAAGAGATACCAGCAGAAGAATCTCAGTTGAAGAAGGCCCAACCAAAGAAGAAAGCTCAGAAGAAGAAGTCCACTCCAAAGCCAAACGACAAGAAACAACAACAACTGAAATCCATTGCTATCGGTGGAGATGAAATGGCGAAGGATATGGAGCAGGCGGAGGAGTATGGAGTTTCCTAAAACTCCATAGCCGAGATTGCAGCCGAGCTCGATGCTGAACTCGACGGTATCACAACCGAAGAGTGTATTGCTGCTGCTAAGGCTATGGATGTTCCTGAGAAAGACTACATGAATCCTGATTGGATAAAGAAGTTTGCAGCCAGCCAAGCAACCAGAGTCAACCAGTTCGAGGAGGAGCTTGCCAAGGTTACCAACAACTTGGATAGGAACATTGCCTCCCGCAGCCGACAAAGAATTGAGAAACATCAGGTAAAGGCTGAAGCACGGCTGAAACAACAAAGATTGCCAGGGAAGATCAAGCTTCAAAGTCGCTTCAAACATGTGGATAAGTGGATGCCTGAAGAGTGGAATGAAGATTGGGAATCATTCAAGAAAGAGTTTGTGAATGATTTCTATTACCGGAAGGTGTACACAACTGAGGATCCGAGGAAAGCCTTCAAGGAAGCCCTGACCGAGCTGCACTCTAGGGATCCGGGCATGTTCAGCCAGTTCAGACGAGCCATGATAGATGCAAAGCTGGATATGAACACCGTCCCCGTCCCTCAGAAGGTCACTTATCTCCCTCCGTTCATCCCAGACACAAGGAATCCCAACAGGCAAAAGATTGCAGCTGAAGCCAGAAGAGTGTGTCAAGAACATGGAATTGACATCTCAAAGGAATCAGATGCAAAAAGAGAAATTTTTGTTAGAATTTTCAGCAAGTATGTGCTGAAGTATTAGCCCAGTGAAAGTTTTTGAGCAACTGATATATTTTTTATTTTTGTGCATTTTGTTGTAACCATCAGTTGTAATGAAAACTTTTCATCAGTTATCCGATTCACCTTGACGTACAATCTCTAGTTGTCCAAGCTCTGAATCGCAAAGTTATTTCAATACCATGTTATAACTGTGCTAACCCTTTGATGTTTTAATCTTATAGACTGTCTAGAATTTCAGCTGAGATTTTAGATAGGTCGGTAGGGTTTAGATCAGTAGGGTTTTGGCATCATCAAAAAGGGGTAAATTGTTGGGAAATTTAAGTAAAGTTTTGATTGATTCCAAAACCAACTGACCCCAACCGAGTAGATGTTGCCATAACCTAATGTTAGTAGTTAGGCTCGCTGTTTGAGCAATGTTGAGATTTTATCTTTACAGGTCTCCAGCTGAAGATGGCATCATGACTACACTCGGATAGAACATCAGATGTAAGAAATACAACTGAGCGTTCAAGGGGGAAAATGTAAGAGAACATCAGATGTGAGAAAAACAACTGAGCGTTCAAGTCAACTGTTCAGATGGAACATCAGTTACAAGACTCAATCTGTTAGATCAACAACATGAAGTTCAAGACAGCTGAGAGTTCAACTGTTCCTATTCAGACAGAAAGTCGGATGAAGATATCGATCAGATGGAACATTAGCTGAAGACCACTCGGATGAAGACCAACACTTCTCAACCGACTAAACAAGGTTGAAAGACTAAGGTTGAAATTTGAAATTCAAAAAGGAAGTCACGTGAAGGTTTGACGTTCTGTCATTACCTCATTTGGCCCAACACAAGACTGTCTCAGATGGAAAGCAGAAGTTCACAGTTGCCAAATCGGGAAAATCTGCAGAGATGAGAGACAAGCCATCGCTTTCACAGAACAGAGATCAATGGCTCATCCAACGGCTAGTTGATTCTCTCCGCCTATAAATAGAGGTCTTCATTCATTCATCAAAACAACAAGACAAGTGCGAGAAGAGACTAAAGAGCGAAAGAAAGAACAAAAAACTGCACTCAAGCAAAACTGCTTTTATTCTCTAAGAACATCACTAGTTGAGAGTTCATAAAGTATTTGATTCTGTCTTGGTGTTTTTGATCTTAGTTTGAGTCTTCATTTGTTCAAGCCTAGATCCTAGCTCACTTCTCTGTTCGAGCTAGCAGTTGGAAAAACCCACCCTTATACACATCCCCTAAAAAGGATTGTTAGGATCCTACTATTCCCGAAATTGAGTAGATAGGTTGATAAGTACCCGTAAACTTATCTGTAAGGTTGATAAGTACCAGTAAACTTATCTTAACGGTTGCAAAGCCCGCGTAAGCTTTGTGGTTGCAGTCCTAAAGAATTTGGACTGAGTTGTGTGGACTCACAACTCCCCGTGGACGTAGGAGTTCTCTCCGAACCACGTAAATCCTTTGTGTGCTTGTGTTTTCAGTTCAGTTAAATTATTGCATATCCAACTGACCAACTAACCAGCACTCAAAACTACATATCTTTGCATCTTAACTGTTTTGGTTATTGACCGACCTTGCATCTGAGCGTAAGTTGTTTTTACGAGTTGTTATTTGTTTCCACCACATTCCGCACAGCACTACACTTCCAGCTGAGTATCCTTACTCAGTTGTGATTCCAGCTGAGTCGTATTACTCAGTTGTGATAATTTTTCGGGGGTTGTTTTTAAAATTCTTAACTGGTGTATTCCCCCCCCCCCCCCCGTACAACCTACCATTTTCGGTCCAAGAAGAATCAAGAGGAGTGCTTGGATTAAATTTCTAAAGTAGGTTAAATTCATTTGATTACTTGTATATTTGTAATCTATAATCCCTAAAAGAAGAAAGATGCATGTTTTAATTTTATGCTTAGGCAAACTAGGATTCAATGTGAGATTCGAGTGAGGAAATCGAGCCTAGAAATTAAAAGAGAAGAAAAAAAAATTAAAATCCCTAACATTCTATAGAAGCCGAAAATTTAGGGCAAGAGGAAGAAATTTGATTTTCATGATTTATTGATGATTTAATGCTTAATGTGTGTTTATAAGTATATTTGGAGTGATTATATATGCATGAAAATTTGAAAAAATGCATGCCTTATTTTTATATATATGCCGTGAGTTTTGGGAGTTTGGAGGAGTATTTGATTTGATTATTTTGTTGATGATTTGATGATATTATGAGCATGAGAAAAGTATGAGTTATATGATGATTTAATCCCCTATGTTATTATTTGAGGAAAATCGATACATATATGCATGTTATGGGAGAAAAATAATTTTTATGATATTTTGATGTTATGAGGATTTGAGCATGATTGTATATAGATTTGAGTATTAGATGTTTAAGATGAAGAAAATAAGATTTTTAGTGTAAAAATTGAAAAATATGTCTTGAATACCTAGTGTGTGTTCTAGGTGTTCTTGGTGAAAAATATGAGTTTTTGAATATGTGTTCTTGGTGTTCTAGGTGTTCTTGGTGTAATACTTGAAGATTTGAATACCATTAAAATTAATTAATTAATTAATTAATTATTCAAGATTTTTGAGAATAAAATTAAATAGAAAATAAAAAGACAAAAATCATTAAATTAATGATGAGTCATTAAGTTGAGAAAAATAAAGAAAAATAATTTCTTTATTAAATAAATAGAGTTTAAAAGAAAGAATTAAGTGAGATTAATTCTTGAGATTAAAAGGATATAATAATCAAGAAATAAAATAAGAGGAATTAAAGTTGAGAAAATAGAGTCAAGTAAGAGTTGTTTAATATTAAAATCGAGTTAAAATAGTTTAATATTTAATCATTAAATTAAATAAGAAGTATTGAGAGACGAGAAGAAAATTTAATAAGTGATGTTTAATTAGAGAATCGAGTTAATTGATGAGTATTGAATGCTCGTTTATTTTTAATAAGTCGAGTATTGATTAATTAATGATGCTTGAGTAATAAAGTTAATTGAGTTTGTTTTCAAATCGTTTTAATTTGAAATGAGTCGAAGAAGTTATCGAGTCTTGATTGACAAGTTAATAATCGAGTTTGAGTTGAAATTAAAAGTCGAGATTATATAAAATAAGAGTTTAATTGAGATTAAGAAAAGATAAATTATAGTGATAAAATGAGTTAATAAAATAATAGTACGTATATGAGTACGTGTACGTAGTCAAGAAAAGATGACGTATTTTGAAATAATGTCGTATATTGAGTCGAGAAATGTTAAATGAATATTTGAGTTTTAATTGAAAGGAATTCTTATTATTTGAATTTTTATTAAAAAGACGAGAATCTAATTTATGAGATTAAAGTTAAGGTCGTTTCAAAAAAACTAGAGTCGAGTGATTGTTAATGTAACTTGAAGTGTGAATCGAGTTTGAGATAACATGTTCGATTAAATTCCATATTGAGTTATAATATGTTGATTAAATCTATATGCTTGAGTGAAATGTTTACATTTCGATTATGGTGAAATGATATGTTCAAATTGTTGAGAATGCGTGCATGTGACATAAATGATTTGATATGATGTTAATTGAATTGAGAAAGCAAGTAAAATTGAGTAATAAAATTTAGATAAATGATATTCATTAATTAGTGAGAAATGCTAAAGTATTATCAATTGCCGATTAACATTAATGATTTATAACGAGAATACGAGACGAAGTAATTAGTAACCGAGTAGAGTTGACGAGTCGAGAACGGGAAAGTCGAGAAAGGATATTGATTTAGAAAAGATAAAAATAGAGAGAGTCGAGTCAAGTAGAAGTCCTTCAGTCGAAGCCAAAGTCTACTTTACGTCTTTCGCGTCGAGTCTTATTCTTTATCGATGTCAAATTGTGAAGGACCGAGCGGGACGGACAAGTAGCGAGGACAGTCAAAAGTAAGCCGTCTAGCTAGTCTTCGAAAGTCAGGTGGGCTTTTCTAAAACCAAAATCTCCGATGAATGCTATTATGATTATTGAGTATTATTATGTGAGTTTTGAAGTTCAATTGACTTGCCGTTTTTACATGAGTTTTTGGTATGCTTTATCATCTACTTAAGATATGAATGCTCTGTGAAAGACAGGAACCCACGTGTGGTATTTGAATGGTTTGAGGTGACTGTGAGCTTCACTTCAGTTTAGTCGATCACAGTGTTTGAGAAGGAGGCCTACTTCTCGGCACAGAGTTAAAGTGGTAGATGATACATGCCTTCGTTGAGTATATATTATGTTTTGACTGCGCAGTCTATTCAGAAAAGAAAATGTTTTTGCATTCACAAGTAAACGTTTTTAACTGCATAAATACTTGTGATGTTTCGGCAAGGCAAGTTCAATTGTATAGCTCTAAGAGCAAGTTTTCAAATGTTTTTGGCATGTGTTCACTGAGTACGAAGTACTCAGCCCTGCATGTATTTCTAAACGTGCAGGTTAGCAGGATGTGAATGGCGTGGACGGTTTGGTGGTGTAGTGTGATTGTTTTGGTCGAGTAAGAAAGTGGACTGGCAATTGGATGTCTCCATACATGTAGTTGTTGGGATTGAGTCAAGATTTCCGCTGCAATGCTATGATAATGATGCCTGTTGATATGTTTTTGAATCAATACTTTGATACTCTGTTACACGTTCTGGTTCACGAGCGATGTGATCGATACTTTTTATGGTTTTTGTTGATTCTCATTTCTTGTGAACTTGATATCCTTATTCCGTTTGGACTTGGTATGTAAATTATCCATGCTCGCTTGATGTTTTAGTTGTGACTTGGAAGCATGTTTTAATTGTTATCGCTTTCAGTGAATATTCCATTGATTTCCCGAGCATGAATCCCTTAATTGAGTTGAGCTGATGGATGGTTAGTAGTGTTAGTGTCGTTAGTCACATCTCGGGAGCCGGGGTGTGACATAGTGGTATCAGAGCAGGTCTGTCTACTCTGAAGTCTAACTTTCTTTGGTGAGTCGAGTCTAGATTTATTTCCTATACTTATTTGACCTGATCTGTTCCTATCTTCCATAAATGCGGTGCCTCCCAAAAGTAGGAACGGGCTTGTGTGACCAATTTCTGCTTTTCAAACTTGGTCTTTCCTGATGGAACCTCTTTTGTAAACAAATAATTTGCTATATCTACAAGCCATGGCTCCTTATCGGTCAGGGCATACAGAGACTCCATTTCCGTATGAGCATGTACGGCATACAGTTTCTCATTAGGGAAAGCATCCTCTATAGGTTCTCCATCATCCTTGCTCATTTGTAGCCTACTCAAATGATCTGCCACAAGGTTGGCAGCTCCTTTTCTTATTCCTTATTTCAATGTCAAACTCTTGTAACAGTAGTATCCATCGAATGAGTCGTGGTTTAGATTCCTTCTTCGCCATTAAATACTTCAAGGCTGCATGGTCGGTATATATAATTGCCTTGGTGCCCAAAAGATATGACCTGAATTTCTCTATGGCGAACACCACTGCTAACAATTCTTTCTCAGTTGTGGTATAGCTGCACTGAGCTGGATTGAGGGTCTTTGAGGCGTAGTGATGAGACCAAATTTTGTATGTTTTTTTAGTCTTATTTTAGGTCTAGATCGAGTCGTTTTGTGTGATTTTGTTCGTCTTTAGTGTCTGGGAGGACACATTATGAAGGCAGGGACGTACAGGGCAAATTGTGATAAAACTGGGCAGAAATGGGCAAGATATGACCAAATTCCACAACAAACATTTTGGGCGTAGATACGAAGCACTTTGGGCAAGGAAATGATGCTCGCAGCTTGGCCAAGGAAGCAGATATTCAGATTTAAAAGGTTGCTCACTTCATAACCTTACCAAATCAAGTACCGAGCGGGATCAAGTCATTTGGGCAAGAAGAGATGTAAAAAGGCCAAGGCGTAAGGCAGAGCACAGAAGACAGGCAGGAGTACGCATCTTAGGCATGGAGATCTGCGATAGTTCAGCATATCAAGAAAAAGTACGGCGCAAGAAAGAGATTAATCTATAAGGGAAGAGTGCGGACCAAGTAAGAGATCAACCTTATCCAAGTAGCCAACAAGGAAGAAATTAATTCCTTCTTTATCCATGAAGATTCGTCCATATCAAAATCTGCTAAATAAGGAAAGTCTCTTGGTCAACAGAAGCTGATAGCTGGCAGACAGCTCGCCCAAACCTAGCTGCTATCAACTTACCTAATGGGCTGAGCCTCCAAGACCCATGAATTTCACCTCTATAAATACTCTTAGATAGCAAGCCATATGTATCCCCCTTAATTTGAATCTTTTAGTTTCTTATCTTCTTTAGTCTAGGGTTTTCTTTCTTTTATTCGAGAGTTTGCCCCTTCAGAGGAAAACTAACTATTGTACTTTGTTGCCGGCAATGTTGGTGTCGTTCGAATTATTTTAATTATAGTTCTTTTTCTATTTCGTTCCTTCTTTTCTTGTAATTTACTTTATGCCTAGGTAGTTATACAAATCTACGTTTAGGCAAGATGACACTGCATAAGCATTAAATCGCGATGTTGATTTGGGCAAGGGGAAAGCTATATATATGTGTGTTCCCGAGGCGTTAGGCAATGATTTCAAAGTAGTTTGTTTGTGCCAAGAGTTCATACGGCCGGTGGACAATTGGAGGGCGGCAGATTCCTTAAAAGGGAGGTAGCTTAGACCAACAGGGACTGGGAGAGGTTTGTCTCACACTCCTTGAGGGCGGCAAATCTCAGGTTGAACTTGGGCGGAGCCGAACAAAGTACGCTGATGCTGGTGAAAAGTCGGAGCGGAATCCTCGTATCTTATTGGGCCGGAACGGGTTCGTCTAGTGCCCAAAGCTACTTGTTTCAATCTATGCCTCTTGAGGAATGCTCGGGGGTGAGTTGGGCAAGTTAGGAAGCCTGGGGTGGGAATGCCACGCAGGATTCACAAAGTAAGGATGAGCTGGGCAAATTGTGACTGTAGGAGTGACAACGTGACAGTAGGACTATGACGCGGTTTGCCTAACCGTTGACACACATACGCACCATATATCCTTGCATCGATGAAGACGTCTTGTTTGTACAATTGACTCGATACCCAAATCCATGTTTGTCTTTTATCTTTTATTTATGTTTTAGTTAACATTTATTTTCCTGTTTGGCCAAGACGTGTCCGTGCAGAAACCAAAACCTTTGGATGACCCGTGACCAAAGAGAAGGCTACACCAACTTCGTGGGATCGACCCTATACTTGTTGCTAGCTGATCCTGGTAGTGAGAAATAGGAGAATTATAAGTGTATTTTGTACGTGACTAAACGATGGTCGCGTCACGTAGTAAATGACATAGCTTTCCTTCCCTTTCTTCTGTCCCAGTACAGCTCCAACCACATGATTACTGGCGTCACACATAATTTCGAAAGGTATCTCCCAATCTGGGGGCTGTATAATAGGGGCTGACACCAATCTGTCCCTTAGATTAAGGAATGCTTCTTTACAGTCATCGTCAAAGTAAAACTGAACATCTTGTTGCAACAGTTCAATCATGGGCTGAGCAATTTTTGCGAAGTTCTTGATGAAATGTCAGTAAAACCCTGCATGACCAAGGAATGCCCATATGTGCTTGACCGTAGTTGGATAAGGCAATTTGGCAATGGAATCGATTTTTGCCTTGTCCACTTCGATCCCCCTTTCCGAGATAACATGTCCAAGCCCTATACCTTCCTTTACCATAAAATGGCATTTCTCATAATTAAGCACCAGGCTTTTCTCTACGCATCTGTTCAATACCCGTTCTAAGTGATCAAAGGCTTGTGTCGAATGAGTCTCCATATACCGTGAAGTTATCCATAAACACTTCAATGCAATTCTCTAATAAGTCAGAGAAAATACTCAGCATTCACCTTTGAAAAGTTCCAGGTGCATTGCATAGACCAAAGGGCATTCTTCGATAAGCAAATGTCCCATACACGCATGTGAAAGTTGTTTTCTCTTGGTCTTCTTGCACCACAAAAATTTGCATGTATCCCGAGTACCCATCTAAGAAGCAGTATTAGGAATTACCAGCTAATCGTTAGAGCATCTGATCGATAAAGGGTAGCGGAAAGTGGTCCTTCTGTGTGACCATGTTCAATTTCCTGTAATCTATGCAGACTCTCTATCCAGTTTGCAATCTTGTGGGAACTAGCTCTCCCTTATCATTTTCTACCACCTGTATCCCAGATTTCTTCGGTGTGACATGGACTGGGCTGACCCACTAGCTGTCAAAGATAGGAAAAATTATTCCTAACTCCAAAAGTTTCAGAATCTCCTTGAGTGCCACTTCTTTCATTACAGGGTTCATCTTCCTCTGTGAATTTCACACTGGTCGAGCTCCTTCCTCCAGGCATATATGGTGCATGCATTCAGTTGGGCTGATTCCCTTAATGTCTGCCAAGGTCCAACCGATTGCTTCCCTATTCTCCCGTAAGACCCTGACCAATCTTTTCTCCTGCACCATTGTCAAATGTGCATTGATGATTACTGAAAGAGTCTCCTCAGGTCCCAAATAAACGTATTGTAGATGTTTGGGCAGCTTCTTTAATTCCAAGATCAGTGCTTTCACAATTGAAGGGAGTAACTTTTCGTGCTGCTCATACTGAGAAAACAATTCCGGTTTGCCCTCTGCTGATCCTCCAACTAAGTACACTTCCAAAATAATTTCTCTGATCTTTTTAGCCACCTCTAACTCTGCCTCCAAAGTGCTCTCCTTGAGTGAATACAGCTCCATAATAGCCTCCCTTACCTCAACATCTTCTATTTGAATAACATCTCGATCGGTAAGGCTAGCTTGTATCACCTTTTCTGTGGAATCACTAGCACTGAATTCCAAGCTTTAATCTTGTACCAGAGGTTCAAATATGTCAATCATTTCTACAAATTCTATCTCTGGTTTCCTTTTCATAGCTTCATATATACTGAATCTTTCCACAACTCCATCTAATTCGCAAGACAATATGCCCGTCTTCATATCTAATTTTGTTCCGGCAGTCATCATGAAAGGTCTGCCCAATAAGATGGAATTCTCTTTTGCCTCTGACCCCGTATCCAACACATAGAAGTCGGCAGGAAAGATCAATTCCCCCACTTTGATGAGCACATTCTCTATCACTCCTTCCGGGTATGCATTGGACCGATCTGCCAGTTGTATGACCACTCGGGTATTCCATAGTTCTCCCAGCTTCAGCCTGTTGAAAACTGCTAAGGGCATCACATTTATCGACGCCCCTAAATCCATCATGGCCTTATTGACGAGGCCGTCGTTAGCACTCGCAAAATAATTTTGTAGCATATGCCCACAACTATATAGACAGTGGTAAGAACAGGATCGATCCACGAGGAGTTGATAGTATCTTTCTCTTGCCTCCTTCCACCGGTCTTGCAATAAGGTTTTGGTTTTGGTCACAGTACCCTTCTTGGCCAATACGCTGTAAACTAAATACCTGAAACTAAACAGAAGAATTGATCAATAGACAAAAGTAACCTAGCCTAGACTTGACTCATTAAATATGAACGATTACTCAGTCATCGGTGCAAATATATTTATCACATGCATGCATCGTTGGTTATAGGACTTGAATGCTGAGATCCCTTTTTACTCGTCACGCTCTCAACAAACCCTTCCCTGACCAATCCTTACTTGGTTAGCGATGCACCGCCGGCTCCCTACTCTAGGCAATACCTCTGTCAGAGTCATCGTTCAGTTTCTTGCCCAGAGAGCATTAAAATCTAGAAAGGCTCAACAAGGAACAATCATGTTTTGCCCAGCAGGGTAGACACCTTCCTCTAATGCTAATCGATCTTAATTGAGATAGTTATGGAAAACACTCCTACTTCCCAATTGATTAGTGATCTAATATATCTTAAGTGATTAACGGCCTATTAACCCCTTAATCGTATTACACCATATTGGAACAAGCTCATTAACATATCGGGAACACATGCATGCAATTATCAAGCATAATTTAGACCTCTCGAGTTTATTGGTTCATATTTAATTCATCGTTTTCTAGACCAGGTTAGAGAAACTTAGCTAGACATAATTAAATAAACAAAAGCAAAAGAGATAAAAGAAAACATACTTGAATTGAAACAAAACATAATCTAAATGTCTTGGGCAACGTCGAATTCCAATGTTGCCAGAAAGAACATAAATGAAAATATAAAAATACTAAACTAAAAGTGAGCCGAAGCTCCTAACTAAGAACAAGTGAAATCTTATCTATCGGGAGTAGTAAAAAGTAAAATTCCATTTGTGCATGGTTTAGAGTAGTATTTATAGAGGCATGTGTAGGGTTTCTAATGGGCCTAGCCCAGAGTCGTAGGCTTGGCCAAGAGTTGCCTTCTTGTGCAAGACTTTCATTCTTTAGCTACTGCCCAGATATACGTTCCTTGTTAAGTGTTGCCCATATTTGTCCATCCTTATCTTCAAGAGATTTGATGCGATCTGAATCTATATAGATAAGGAAAGATTGACTTGGTTGATTTCTATCCTTATCTGCTTCTTTGGATAAGATGCATTCGTCAATTGCCCAGATGCAAGCTCTGGACGCTCAATGAACTTCCTCTAGGCAAAGTCCCTCTATTGGGCAAAGCGACCCCATTGAGCAGCGACGATTTTAATGCTAGTTATGTTGTTCAAGTTGGAGTTTCTTCAGCTGCTCAGTGCCTTGTATCTGCAATCTTCGCCTTTTTCACGAAATATATCACTGTATTGCCCAAATGCACCTGTTTTGCCCAAAACACACCTGTTGTCCAAATTGTGCCCTCTCAGACACGAAAAGACACAAAAGACTAGACAAAGACTCTATCTAGACACCTTAAATACACACAAAATAATCACAAAATATGGACTCATCATACCCACACACTTAAACCACGCTTGTCCTCAAGTGTGTAAATTAGACTTGCCCAAGACTCTCAAAACAAACAAACAAAACAAAAAACTCAAACATAAGAAACAAAATAAAAGACTCAAGACAAAATCTGCATAACTTTAATGTTAGTCAAAACAACATAACAATTCTTATCATAAAATATACAAGTGAAGGGAAGTGAACATGCACCTCTATCAAACAAGTCAAGATAGAATTGTGAGCAATAAGGATATCCTCACCACGTTCATCACTCTTGTGTATAGGATCTTTTTAACTCTCAATGACCATCTCAACTTCGGATTCACCATAGGCTTGCTTGCCCCTTTAAGTTTTAATCTCATGAACTAAACCTTAAAACTCATCATTAGGTCTTTTATTGGGTTGTAACTTGGCTTAGGGCAATATGTAGGATGTATTTAGATATGGGTAAATCGTGTCATAATGTGCGACAAGATTCTCCTTCAGTTAGCCCAGGCCGCTAACCTCGATGCCTTTCAGCACAGAGGTAGCAAACTTCCCCTTGCCCATTTACGAATGGTATTGGGCAAGAAGGCCATGCTGGTGGTTGTGCCTTCGCTTTTGAATGTCATTCCAAACTTGTTGTTTTGCTCAAACTCCTAAATCTGATGTAGGCAAACTATGCTCGTTGATCAGCCTGGATGTCAGCAACCATTTCCTCCACATTGCCCAGACGTTCTAACAGTACCTTGTCTTGGGCAACGAGATAACTTCTTTCCTTCATTTTCCTTACCCCTCGACTTCTGCACACCAAAAACAAAAACACCATGCAAGAAAAAAAACAACTACCTATCCTAGGGTTATTATTAAAACTAACTTTATTAAACGAAAATTACGAAAATCAAATAACATACAAGGTTGTCTCCTGGTCAGCGCCCTATTTTGTGTCCTAGGCATGACGTGGGACTCATTCAGTGTTCCTCAAGGTCAAGGAGATCAAGAGCCTCCTTCTGACCATAGTAGTGCCCATAGCAAAATTTCTTTTCCCAAATGATTAAGTCTCGAACTTTCCTTCTCCATTGGCGAAACTTTCGGTAGTCAATACATTCCCTCCGATCACTTTGGAGTCTCATGGCCACCATCTTTTTGATCTCGTCTTTCACAACTTGACTGACAGACTTCTTGGGCACAGTATGCGCTTTGGGCAACGAACGATCTTCAAATTCTGGATAGATTCTGCCCAGACCCAGGAGTTTTAGGATCTCCTTCATCACTTGATTCAGCTCTCCTTGATGTTCCATTCTAAGCACAATGTCTTCTTTCATCAAAGGGTGATGCATACAAATGGTTGGACTCATGACCTGGATATCGGTCAAAGTCCAATTAATTGCCTCTTTGTTCATATCCAAGACGCTTTGCACCTTTTCTTCTTCAATGGTTAACTCATCACTTATGATCATGGGTAGAGTCTTATCTTGCCCTGGGTACATGTATTTCAGATGTTTGGGCAATGGCCTATCCAACTTTGGTGCTTGCTCAATAGATAGCACCAATCTGTCCTCTGGGCTCAACAAGGGTATGTTGAGTGCCTCAGTTCTGTGTTACCTGTCAACCTCAATACTTAAAGAGTTGACTGCTTGGACAACCTTCAAATCACCATCTTGGGCGCAGTCCTCAGTTATGCCCTCTTTAACAGGATCATCAATACCAGTCTGTTGCCCAAGCTCTTTCTCTTTTCTCAATCTGCCTGGAAATGGTATTCTGGGCACATAGGCAGGTACCTCCACCTTCTTGGGCATAACAACATTCTTCTTTTTAGCTTCTATTTCTTCGGCAAGTTCTTCTTCATCTACTGACCCCATGTTGACCACTTCTTGGGCAGGAAGTTCCCCTTGCTTCTTTTCCTTCTTATATTGCCCAGGTTGTTGCCCAATAACAGTTACTTCTTCATCCTCGAACCAAGACGGACATTGCTCAGTAGCATGTGTAGTGGTTGAACATACTTCACACTTTTTAATTGTCTACTTCAGCGTTGGGCAAATAGTAGTGCTCATGTTGGCCATAAACTTCTCCATCATACTGCACAATATCCCAATCTTATCGTCTTCTTGGTCAATAGCAGCCGATCTTTGCATCTCCTCTTGATCCCTTCGATTGTCTACCATTATAGCAAATAACTTGAAAGCTTCACTAGGAAATTTATTCAAAATAGATCCTCCACACACTGCATCAATCCAATCCCTATCTCCTGGCCTTAATCCATCCATGAAAGCTTGAATAAGGTCTTGGTCAGGAATCCCGTGTTGTGGGCATCTGACCAACATCTGCTTGAATCTCCGGTGATATTCATAAAGTGACTCATCTATGGCCATCTTAATTGTAGTGATGTTCTTTCTTTCTTTCTGAATTCGGGCAATAGGGTAGTACTTCTCAAGAAACTGTTGTTGCAGTTGTTTCCATGTAGTGACACTCCCAGCGGGCAAGGTGTAAAGGCATTCACGTGCTTCATCTTAAAGAGAGAATGGAAATGTCAACAACCTCACGTAGTCTGCAAAATTGGGGTTGTTTGGCGTCATATCTCATATTGTCCAACACACCATCTCGAAATCTCGAATATGACGTATGGGATCTTCTCCGGGAAAATCACTGAACTTCGGCAATAACTGAATTAAAGTGTGCTTGAACTCCCAATCTCTAGTGATTTTGGCCAATATGATGCCCATGGGCTCCAGACTCAGATTGCTCGGGAACAACATGGCTCGCAAAGTTTTCTCCTCAGCTTGTGCCTCCATCATAGGTTCTGCCTATTGATGATCTTCTTGACTAGAGTGGTCATCCTCTCAAAGATTAATTTCTGGAAAGCTATTGCCCTTAGCTTCCAGACTCTTTATTGCTCTTGCTTCTCACCCCAAGAGAAAGTTACTAAAATCAACTCCCTGGTAACGGCACCAATTTTGACGAGGCTGTTGTTAGCACTCGCAAAAAAAAATTGTAGCCTATGCCCACAGCTATATAGATAGCGGTAAGAACAGGGTCAATCCACGAGGAGTTGATAGAATCTTTCTCTTGCCTCCTTCTACCGGTCTTGCAAAAAGGTTTTGGTTTTGGTCACAGTACCCTTCTTGGGCAATACGCTGTAAACTAAATAACTAAAACTAAACAGAAGAATTGATCAATAGACAAAAGTAACCTAGCCTGGACTTGACTCGTTAAATATGAACGATTACTCAGTCATCGGTGCAAATATATTTATCACATGCATGCATCGTTGGTTATAGGACTTGAATGCTGAGATCCCTTTTTACTCAACACGCTCTCAACAAACCCTTCCCTGACCTATACTTACTTAGTTGGCGACGCACCGCCGGCTCCCTACTCTAGGCAATACCTCTGTCGGAGTCATCGTTCAGTTTCTTGCCCAGAGAGCATTAAAATCTAGAAAGACCCAACAAGGAATAATCATATTTTGCCCAGCAGGGTAGACACCTTCCTCTAATGCTAATCGATCTTAATTGAGATAGTTATGGAAAACACTCCTACTTCCCAATTGATTAGTGATCTAATATATCTTAAGTGATTAACGGCCTATTAACCCCTTAATCATATTACACCATATTGGAACAAGCTCATTAACATATCGGGAACACATGCATGCAATTATCAAGTACAATTTAGACCTCTCGAGTTTATTGGTTCATATTTAATTCATCGTTGTCCAGACCAGGTTAGAGAAACTTTGCTAGACACAAAAGACTAGACAAAGACTCTATCTAGACACCTTAAATACACACAAAATAATCACAAAATATGGACTCATCACTTATCCATATTTCTTCCTGCTATGTTGCAAGGAATGGTGAACATTTCAGGATCTTTACGTTTTGGAGGTAATTTCTGTTGAATAACTGCTGACACACTTTCCCCCATCACATATCGAGCATCTTCTTCCACTTTCATCTTTCTTGAACAGAGATCCTTCAGGAACTTAGCATATTTAGGAATTTGTTTGATTGCGTCAAGTAGTGGTATGCTAAGTTCCACTTTCTGAAACATTTTCATCGTCTCGCTGGCCTCCTTTTCTTTGGCTTTTTGTCGCAATCTGCCCGGATAAGGTAGTTTAGTTTGATCATTACCAATCTGTTCTCCAGTAGGCCCATGACTGGTTCCCTCATCTCTTTTCCTGTTAACTTCTGCTTCGGCCAAAATCTTCTCAGCTTGCTTATCCTCCACCTCTGTTATTATCACTTGTGCTTGTTCCTTGTGATTAATTCCCTGAGGAGGAAGCTTTCCTGTATTTTCTTCCACTTTGACTAATGCCTTTGCCAAATGACCAATTTGAACATTGGTTTGATTCATACCAGCTCAAATTTCATTTCGAAATTTCTCACTTTCCTTGGCTATATTCTCAATAGCCTCTTCCCATGGTGCTCGCCTTTGATGTGGTGGCCGATACATCTGTTGCTGTTGTGGTTGGTAATTCTGTTGTTGTGGTTGTCCTCACTGATACTGTGGCTGTTGTTGGTGCTGGGCATACTGTTGAAAAGATCCCGGTATGCCCGTATTATACTATTAGGGTTGACCATCTTGCTTCCATCTAAAATTAGGGTGATCCATCCATCCTCTGTTGTAAGTGTTAGAGAAGGGATCATGCTTCCTATGAAATCCTTCGTTTCCCCCCATAGCATTTACATACATTATGTCTTCACCAAAATTAGGATAATTCTCAGATTGATGCCCAGTTGCATCGCAGAGGCCATACTGTCATACCTTCTTCTGTATGGTTAAACCACTTAGCAGTGCCTTCATCTCTTTCATCTCCTTGCTCAATGCTGTAAGGTTAACTTTTTCTTCTTCCTTAGTTGGTAACTCTCTATTCCTCTCATGTCCGTCATCTCTTGATTCCTCAGCCATCGTTCCCAATATTTTGAAGATTTCTTGGGGAGTTTTGGCCATTAATGATCCATTGCATGCAGCTAACACCAACCTTCGATCATTCCTCCGTATACCTTTTACAAAGCTCTCAAATTGATCCTTAGGCGTGATCTGATGGTGCGGGCATTTGCTCAGAAGCTGCTTAAATCGAGTCCAATACTCATAGAAGGATTCCAGCCCATCTTGTTTGATGTTTCTAATTTCCCATCTCATCCTCTCAACTCGTGTTGCTGGAAAGAATTCTTCAAAGAAGCATTGTTGTATTTCTGCCCAAGAAGTAACACTTCCTTGGGGTAGATTATATAGCCATCTCCTTGCACGATCCACCAAAGAGAATGGAAAGAGTACCAACTTCACGTACTCCTGTTGGTTTTCGTTCCATTGGTGCATCACTGTCATTTCAAAAATCTTGAAGATAAGTGTGGGGGTCGTCCCCAGCGTATCCATTAAACTTCGGTAAGACCTGTATCAGTGCTGGTTTGAGGTCAAACCGCTCAGGGTCAAAAGGGTTTACTAGTAAAGTGATTCTATTCAGCCTGAGATTCAGATTAGTTGGGTATGCCAACTGTTTGAGGGTCTGCGCTTGCTGTGGATCTACCATAGCGTCGCGTCTCGCTATCCATGCAAGTGCGCATAGTCGTCGTTCAGTTCGGTCGATATTTGGATCAAAAATCAATGCTCTTTGTACTCGACGAGTTCCACGCATACACTAGTAGCGGAAGATGGAATGAGAAGAGTAAAATTGCTGCGCGTCACTCCCCGGCAACGGTGCCAATTTTGACACGCATCCGTCGTATGGTACGATCAAAATAATTGTGTATGCTTTAGACGGACATTACACGCTCCTATGCCCACAACCGGACTGGCTAGTCTTAGCGGTAAGCTAGGGTCGATCCCACGGAGAGTGAGGAACTACTTTACTCTTCAAGTGCACAAGTTTGGTTGTCACGGTCTAATCCTGTTTATCTGCACAAAATAACTTGGAAACAATCAAATATAAAAGGGATAAGATTTGGGATAGGTCATGATCATTGTTGATATGTTTGTTCGGTCATGGGCATACTGAAAATTCGTCCATGGTTTGTATAAACTCAAGGCGTGGTCCAAAGACATTGGAGCATTTCAAGAGTTTACACTCCACACCTGGGATGGTTGAGTCCCTTGTAGTCACTTGGTCCGAAGGTCACACTTCACCCCGGTCACAAGGTCATGCTTCACTCCTCCTTAGATAGTAGTCATACCCGATCCCTCCAAGTATGACCCTCACCAACTGATGAGGCTGTCGTTCGCACTCTCAAAATGAATTTGTAGCTTATCCTCACAGCTATATAGTTAGCAAGTAAGTATAGGGTCTATCCACAAGGAGTTGAATGTCACTATCTCTTGAAACCTCCTCGACCTGTTCAGAAAAGTTAGTTTTGCTATCTTGGTCACTAGGGCTCTCTTGCCCTATTCGATAACTCAATAAAGCACTGAAAAGTAAACAGAGATCTTGATCAATAATAAAAGAGACTTGGTCTGGACCTAGACATTGTTAAGTGAAAACCCTAGCTTGGTCATTGGTGCAAATATATTCATCACATGCATGCATCGTTAGTTATGGGACTTGAATGCCAAGATCCCTTTTTTACTCGTCACGTTCTCAACAAACCCTTCCCTTACCTATCCTTACTTAGTTGGCGATGCACCGTTGGCTCCCTATCTTGAGCAATACCTCTGTCGGAGTCATCGTTCAGTTTCTTGCCCAAGGAGCATTTATCTCTAGAAAGGCCCAACAAGGAATCATCACGTCTAGCCCAATAGGGTAGACACCTTCTTCTAATGTTAATCGATCTTAACTGAAGATGTGGAAAACACTCCTACTTTTCAATTGATTGGTGATCTAATATGTCCTAAGTGATTAACGGCCTATTAATCTCTTATTCGTATTATCTCATATTTGAACAAGCTCATTAACATTAAGGGAACACATGCATGTAATTATCTAGCACAATTTAGACCTCTCAAGCATAGGTTAACACTTAACTGTCATGCCCAGACCAAGTATAAATGCTTAGCTAGACATAATCATAAAGTAACGAACATGCGAATTGAAGAAAATCATAAACACTATATTAAAACTTACGAAGTACGTGCAGAAACTAAACACGGCCAAAAGTGCCGAATAACAAAGTACGAATAAAAGTATGCCCGTAGGACTTGTTTTTCTCCTCACAAACTCTCGATAAAATTACAGGGAAAATAAGCATAAAGACGGCGTATATATATAGGCGAGTGCTTAGGGTTTGGGCCCCCTAGTCCTTAACATGGAAGGAATCCACGAGCTACCTTGGGATGCAAGTAACACTTGATAAGCTCGACCCTTAACAAGGTAAGTCACATCTATCTCCAAGAGATCCCTTACGGATCCTAAATCTAGTCGGATAAGGAAAGATATTTATTTCTTATCCTTCTAAATCTAGGAGAGAAACTCGCCTGTTGACCAAAGCACTCCTCCTATCTATCTTGACCAATATGGCTCTACCTGACCTGCTTCCAGAAATGTTGCTTCTTTTCCCTGTTTTGCCCAATTTCCACCTGCAAGGCGGCAGACATCCTCCTGCCCAAAATATGTCCTCCCAGACATAGAAACTAGACAAAACACACATAAAGACTCGATCTAAACTACCTAAGTCCAACACTAAAAAGACACAAAATATGGACTCATCATGCGCACACACTTAACCCACACTTGTCCTCAAGTGTGCACAAACAACTTACCCAAAACACAAACAAAAGAATACAAGACTCAAGACAAGATCAACACAGAAAGATTAGTCAAGACAATACAAAAATCTTTCATAGTAATATGCAAGTGAAGGGAAAAGAGAATGCCATGCTATCAAACAAGTCAAGATAGAATTGTGAACTTTTAGGATCTCCTTTCCACACTCATCTCTCATGTGTTTAGGCTCTTTTTTACACTCATAAACCATCTTAACTTCGGTATCACCATAGGCTTGCCTGCCCTTTAAATCTAAAGCTCTTATTTCAAATCTCAAAACTCATCATTAGGACTTTTTAGGTTTAAAGCTTAAGGAAATAGGTAGAAAGTATTCAGATCTTGGCTAAGGACAGTTTAAACTCGTATTGGGCAACAGGGGTTCCCAACTTCTTTTCAATTCCTCGCCTTTATTTTCTAGGCCCAAGCTTTAACCCTTTTTTTTTCTCTGGGGAACTTATAATTTTTTTCTCTTTTTCTCTCTTGCTCCCCTTATTTCTTTCATTCTTTCTTAGTTGAGACATAACCCAACTATCAACACAGACTTCCTGCCCAAGATACACCCCCAATCATTTCATCCATTCCCCTATCCTCTTTATACTGCCCAGGTTCTCCCAACCAAATAAACATCTTTTTAAGGCAGTTTCTAGGTAATAGAAAGAATCAATTTGGCTCAAAGAGGGGTTATCAAAGGATCATGATTTAAGGTGGTCAATTCAAGCTCAATGGGCTAATGAAAGAATAGCCTAAATCATCTAAGTTCAGAGATAATAAACCAAAGTACAGGCAAGTTCTAGTTCCTCCTCACCAAGATGTTTTTAATCTCACACAAGAATGAATTCAATTAAGCTCAAAATCCTCACATGGTATGTTCACAACTCAATCCATCGTACAAGTCATCTTCTAGCATGCAAAAACTTAGCACTGTTCAACAAGCATCAATTAAGCTCACAAATCATCACACTATCTTGCCCAACAACTCCATGCTGATCAACACAATTTCATAAATAAAAACACACAGCACAGACTCCCCACGCACACACTTTGCTTATAGCAAAGTCCATCCATGGAGGCCTCAACCTTGGATTCAACAAACTTTTTGACCAACTAATGGCCTTCCTACGCACACACTTTGCTTATAGCAAAGTAATGGACTTAAGAAGGTCAAGACACTAACAAACATAAGTTATTCGCCTACCTCACCACACATTTTGCAAAGCAAAATGTGTGTGAGGTATTCGAATAATTCCACAGACACCTACAAATAAAACACTAACACACTAATAAAAAGCAAAAGAAATTAACAAAAAACTAAAACACAAAAAACACAGGAGGACATAATCAAGCACAAGGATCAGAGGCTGACCCCAATTTTAGGTGGCGAGCAAGGCTGTTGAGAGTGGCCTACATGGTCAGCTGTCCATTCCATAGCTTCTTGAGCAACTCCTCCGTCTTGCCCAACCTCTCAAGTACTTTGTTCAGCTGGGCAGAAGAAGATTCAATCTTTTCCTCATTTTCTTCTTCATCCTTCTCGATCGTGGACTTCTTGGCCAATCTGGCTGACTTCTTGGGCAGCAGGCGAGCTGAGACTGGTTGATCCTTCTCATGCGTCTCAAGCAAGCGCCATCCTTTCCCATGCTTCACCACCTCCTTCATCCTGCTCAACCTCTCTATGTTGAGCACGTCAGCCGGTGTTACTTCAAAATCCTTCACCTCGTCATGGAGCTCCAGTCCCTCAATGTAGGCCGTCATAAAGTGCCCACATGAGTACTTCTGACTCGCCTTGGCCACTACTGCCCTCAGCTGCTCCATCAAGAAGGCTGCAAAGTTCAGCCTCTTCCTGGTCAACATACAGAATAGTATGTACACCTCCTTGGTTGCCAGCGAATTCTCGCTGTCTCCCTTGCCAAACATGTTGTAGGCAAGAATCCTATGGGCAATGCGTAGGGCTGGCGTCTTCAGATCAGAGACCTTGTTGTCTTCAGACTTGAACTCTGTCCCCACACTGACTTCTTTCCACATCCGAATCCACTCCTCCTTGGGCAAGTCCACTGGCACCTTCTTAACCGCCCTTCTGAACTCCGGCCTTTGCAGCTCCATCATTGTGGCGAACCCCAGAATCTGGTTCACGTCATTCAGCCCAGCCACATATGGCTGCCCATTCATTGAAAACTCGATCGAGGCCAAGTTTCCTTCTCCATCAAGTACGAACTCCAACGAGCCGTACATCTCTCTCACAAAATCCTCATAGATGTGACAGGGTAGCGTCAGGAATCTTCCCCAGCCACATCCCTCATACAGGGCCCTCATTTCTAATGCTATACCCAAGGTATCCAGGTTGCCAAAGTCGACCTCCCTGGGCACAAAGATCTTCCTGGCGGATGAGTCTTCCGCCTTCTTGGGCTTCTTCTTCCCTCTCAACTCGGAGTCCTCCTTCTTGACCTTCCGAGCGGCTGACCTTGTGATTCTCTCCCCTGTAATCCTAGATTCTTGGACGAAGGCGTGGCGGCCTTCTTCTCTTCTGTAGATGACTCTCCTCCTAATGACGAGGTAGCCTCAAACGCGGCAGCCTTCACCGTCTTCTTTTTCTTGGGTTCCTTCCCCTTCCCCTTCTCTTTCTTCTTCTTGGCATCCCGCTCTACCTCTGCGCAAAGCTTGTCGAAGGAATCATCGGGTTCCTTCTTCTCTTGTCCTTCCTGTTCTTCCTCCAGCACCTCTATCTCTACGTCATCGTCTAACTGTTCTTCTTTCTTCTCCAGTGCCTGCTGTGTGTTCTCCAGAGTCTCCTTCGCAGCTTCTTCAACAGTTCCTTCCGGTGTGGCGAAGTACTTCTCTTCCGATGCTGCTGCTTCTTCTCGTGCTTTCTCTGGTATCACCATGGCTTCAACAAAGGCTGCGCTGATAACCTCCTCTACTTCGGATGTAAGAGGGTATGGAACTACCCAAAGTGATGGGTCTGGCTCGGCAAAAGAGAACTCTGACGGCGGTGTTTCTGGTTCTTCTAAGTCGATATAGGTGCCGTTAGGGATTTTATTTAGTTTGTTCTTGGGGCGGGTCGATACCATTGTGATTTTAGGGTTTGAATTTGGGAAGGAAATCTGCAGAATTCGAAATTGGGGGGTTGAGGATGGAAAGTGGTGTATGGCAGTTTGAATTGATGTTTTACGTGGGGAAGTGGAGGAGTTGGAGAGAGGATTGTAGTAGGGTGGCAGACGGTTATACGGCTAGGGGTAGGTATTGAGTGCGACTGTCACGTCACACGTGATGTGGCAGTTACTGTCTCTTTAGCTGTGTTGCCCAAGTCACTCGTTTAGCCCAGAGCGCCGCTCTTGCCCTCTTGCGCACACACTTTGCTCAAAGCAAAGTGTCCAATCCTCATTCTTCCTTTTACCCAGTACCTGTTTCCTGCAACTAACCAACACGCTTCCATGCACAAGACAAAAACACTAAATCCTATGGTTAGACATTTCTACCCATAATGGAATTAAAATATGCCTAAGTTTGATGGAAAATATTAAAATTATGGCTATTTTAATCCCTATTTCTCCCCTTTTTTTGAAGAAAAAAGAAACAATGCTAAATTAAAGAAAACTGAAAAGAAAACATACCAGGTTGCCTCCTAGCTAGCGCTCCAGTTACCGTCGTGGGCACGACGTCCTTCTTGCCCAAATTAGGGCTCCATATCACAGAGGAATTTCAAGTATTCCTCTGGTTTCTCCAAAGTTTGGCCATAGAAGGCCTTCAGTCTTTCTCTATTGACTTTGAAAATCTTCCCCGAGCTTGCATTCCTTACTTCCACAGCCCCATTTGAATGTATGGCTTGAACTTCGAACAGACCAACCCACTTGGTCGATAGCTTTCCTGATATGAGCTTGAACTTGGACTAGTATAGAAGCACTTGTTGCCCAGGTTCAAACTTCTTGACCTTGATCAACGCATCGTGAGCCTTCTTCATCTTCTCTTTATACAACACTGCATTGTCGTATGAATTAAGTCTGATTTCCTCAAGCTCCAAAAATTGAAGCTTCCTGGCTTGGCCAGCCTCATCCCAATCGTAGTTCATCTTCTGAACTGCCCAATATGCTCGATGTTCTATTTCCACGGGCAAATGGCACATCTTGCCAAAGACCATTCTGTAGAGCGATATGCCAAATGGGGTTTTGAACGCTGTCCTATATGCCCACAATGCATCCTCAAGACGCAGAGTCCAATCCTTCACCGTTGGACTAACTATCTCCCTCAAGACAGCCTTCACAATACGATTAGACAATTCAGCTTGTCCGTTTGCTTGAGGATGATAAGCATTCGAAATCCTGTGGTGTACTCCATATCTACTCATCAATCCTTTTACAGCTCCATTGCAGAAATGCGTTCCTTGGTCACTGATAATTGCCCTTGGCATACCAAACCGGCTAAAGATATTGCTCTTAAGAAACTCCACAACCACCTTTGAATCATTGGTTGATGTTGCCTTGGCCTCCACCCATTTAGACACGTAGTCTACTGCCAATAATATGTAGAGATTCCCTCTAGAATTGGGCAATGGCCCCATGAAGTCCATGCCCCATATATCAAATACTTCCACGGGTATGACCGGAGTCATGGGCATCTCGTTCCTCTTTCCAATGTTGCCCTCTTTCTGGCATAGGGCGCATCGTTTACACCACTCGAAGCTATCATTGAATATAATGGGCCAATTAAACCTACAATCTAAGATCTTCCTTGCTGTCCTCTTAGGTCTAAAATGTCCCCCACATACCTTGGAATGGCAATGGGCGAGGATGCTTGCTTGTTCCTTCTCATCAACACATCTGCGGATGACTTGGTCAGTAAACATTTTCTATAAGTATGGTTCATCCCATATGTAATATCGACTTTCCACCTTCAACTTGTTCCTCTGATAAGAGTTTAGATCACCTGGAAGTCTTCCCAAAACGATATAGTTGCATAGGTCGGCATACTATGGTTCTGAGTTGTCTTGGGCAAGAGCTAGGTGCTCGTCTGGGAACGTCTCCTTGATTGGTTCGATCTCTTCTTGTTGAATGATGCGACTGAGATGATCAGCCACCAAGTTCTGGATTCCAGCCTTGTCTTTGATCTCCAAATCGAATTCCTGAAGCAATAGGATCCATCTTATCAGTCTGGGCTTGGTTTCCTTCTTGGCCATGAGAAACTTCAGGGCTGAATGATCGGTGTAGACTATGGTCTTGCCCCCGAGTAGGTATGATTGAAACTTCTCGACAGCGAACACCACAGCTAGTAACTCCTTCTCCGTTGTGGAATATTTGCATTAGGCAAGATTAAGAGTTCTTGATGCGTAGTATATGACATGACTCACTCTTCCTCTCTTTTGCCCAAGAACTGCTCCTACTGCGTAGTCACTCGCATCACACACGACCTCAAATGGCATTTTCCAATCTGGTGGTTGGATTACAGGTGCTGACACTAGGATCTCCTTTAGTGCGTGAAATGCCTTCTTGCAATCCTCATCAAAATTCCACTCCACCTCTCCTTGTAATAATCTGGTCATGGGCTGCGCGATCTTAGCAAAGTTCTTGACGAACCTCCTATAAAATTCTGCATGTCCAAGAAAACCTCTTAACTGCTTCACATTGCTCGGATAAGGAAACTTGGCGATAATGTCTATCTTGGCCTTGTCGACCTCCATCTCTCTTTCCGATATGATATGTCCAAGGACTATTCCCTCCTTGACCATGAAGTGACACTTCTTATAATTCAAAACTAAACTCTTTTCCACACACCTTTTCAGCACCATCTCCAAATTGTGTAGACATTTATCAAAATCCGATCCATAGACAGTAAAGTCGTCCATGAACACCTCTATACATGTCTCGAGCAGATCTGAAAATATGCTCATCATACATCTTTGAAATGTGCCAGGAGCGTTGCATAGACCAAACGGCATTCTTCTATAAGCAAATGTACCAAATGGGCATGTGAAGGTGGTCTTGCCCTAGTCTTCTTCCGCGACCCAGATCTGCATATAGCCCGAGTAACCGTCAAGAAAATAAAAGTACTTGTTGCCCGCCAACCTTTCGAGCATCTCATCAATGAAAGGTAACGGAAAGTGATCTTTCTTTGTCTTCTGATTCAGCTTCTTGTAGTCAATACATACTCATTATCCTGTCTGCAGCCTGGTTGTCACCATTTCTCTTTGCTCATTCTCCACCACTTGAATTCCAGACTTCTTGGGCACGACGTGCACTGGACTAACCCATCTACTGTCAGAGACTGGATAGATGATTCCCATGTCTAACGGCTTCAAGATTTCTTTCATTACTACTTCCTTCATTGCTGGATTCAGTCTTCTTTGAGGATCTCTAATGGGCACAGCGTCTTCCTCGAGCAAGATGTGATGTCTGCACATAGTGGGGTTTATGCCCCTTATGTCGGCCAATGTCTAGCCAATGGCCAACTTGTACTCCATCAGAACTCCCTTCACTCGTTCCTCTTCCTCAATGGACAACTCCGTACTTATGA
This sequence comes from Schizonepeta tenuifolia, assembly GCA_029490685.1. Lineage (NCBI taxonomy): Eukaryota > Viridiplantae > Streptophyta > Magnoliopsida > Lamiales > Lamiaceae > Schizonepeta > Schizonepeta tenuifolia. Next base: position 26,376,084 of record CM055955.1, read on the forward strand.
TAACCGGTAGTGTTTCTTCTTCTCCCAAGTAGATGTATTTCAAGTGGCTGGGCAATGCCTTCAATTCCAACTTAGGTGTTTTTTCTATTGATGGCATCAACCTATCTTCTTGATTCAATGTGGGTATTACCAATGGTTCCACCCTCCTTACTGGTTCTGCCTCTCCTCTCAAATAGTGAACAGCTTCAACTAGCTCAACAGACCCGTCTTGGGCAACAACCTTCGTTAGGCCAATTTTCAGGACTACATCCAGCCTATCTTCAATTGCTATTTCTCACAAAAACTCTTCCACCATCTGATCAATGTGGTCAATGTTGTGCATCATCTCTACATCGCTAGGTTGTTTCATGGTGTTGTAGATGTCGAATGACACTACTTCTCCTCCGAACTCACATGTTAGCTTCCACATATCACAGTTGATTCTAGTGCGAGCTATTTTCAAGAACGGTCTTCCTAGCAACATTACTGGTGCCTTCGTCTGATGATCTCCCCAAATCCAAAATGTAGAAATCAGCTGGGAAGATTAAATCTCTGACCCTGACCAATACGTCCTCTAGAATTCCCTCTGGCCAAATAGTTGATCTATCCGCTAGTTGAATTGCCACCCTTGTAGGCTTGAGTGGTCCCATCCTTAGATCATCATACATTGACTTAGGCATGACGTTGATTGATGCTCCAAGATCCAACATGGCTTTCATTATCTTCATATCTCCAATGATGCATGGAATCTAGAACATCCCAGGGTCAGTGCACTTGGTCGGCATGGGTGTATCTTGCAACACTGCGGAAACATTCTCACTCACTTGGAACCTTGCATCGTCTGTATACTTGATCTTTCTTGTGCATAATTCCTTAAGAAACTTAGCACACTTGGGCATTGATTGTAAGGCGGTTAAGAGAGGTATGTTGACCTCGACCTTCAGGAACATTCTGGTCAATTTCTTCATCTGCTATGCTTCTTTATCCTTTGCAAGCCATCTTGGGTAAGGAGCTTTTGGTTCATAAGGTTTGGACTTAATCACGTTTTCAGCTTCCTTCATTGCCTTAGCTCTGATTTCAGCTGCGTCGAGCTCAGCTTTCCATCTTATGTCTGCTGTCTCCCTTTCAACCTGTGCCCTCTTCTCAATTGACAGTTCTTGCTATAGCTCCTCAACATCACCTGATTCCATGGGTGCCTCTTCATACTTTTCTGGTTCAGCCTCTTTTTCTTGTTCCAGATCGACATCTTGCCCGAGAGACTGTTGTTGCCCAGATGCAGCTTTCTGAGGTTCATAGTGGTCAGGCACTCTTACTTCAGGCAACTTAGCTCCACTACGCAATGTGATAACATTAACTTGAGCCTTCTTTATCTCCACTTGAGATGGAAGTTCTCTTTTCCCTCCATTCAATATTAACTTGATCTGGGAGATTGATTCTACCAAATGGCTCAACGTGTCATTGATGTCTCTCATGCCTCCTTTTGTCTCCATGGGAAAACTATCCAATTCCTGATACCCCTTCCTTTGTTCCGCTGCAAGTCTCTCCACTTCACTCTTTAGGGTATCCCTTGGCTGATCTCGATTGTGTAGAGGTACGTAGGGTTGCTGTGGTGGTTGCCCTTATTGAGGTGCATTCAAGTAGTTGTTGTTCCCATACTTCAAATTATCATTAGGCCTCCAAGGTCCATTATTGAAGTTCCTTCGCTGCCCAGCATCTCTTTGCTGGTATGGCTGCCCTACTGCATTGACTTTCTCATTTTCATACAATGACGGGCATCAGTCAGTGGGATGAGTATTGGCAGCACAAAGTTCACACTTCATAACCCTCATCCTGAGAATCTGTCCAGGGTTCTTAGTAGCATTGTTCTTGCTCTGGTTCATCATCTCCATCATCATAGATACCAGAATATTGAATTTAGGATCACTGCTGGTTGGCTCCTGCGTCCTGGGCATGATGGTCTCATCTTGGTTTCTCTTTCTGTCTGCCATCTTAGCGAACAATTTATTGATTTCACTTGGTGGTTTGTTGATCACGTTGTCCCCACAGGCTGCATCGATCCAGTCCCGCTCAGATTGCCTTAGCCCATTCATGAAAGCATTAATCAAATCCTTGTCACACAAACCGTGCTGAAGGTACCTTGCAATTAGCTTCTTGTACCTTGAATGGTAGTCATAAATAGATTCTACATTGGCCATCTTTATGTTCTGAATTGTAGCTCTAGCATTTTGGATACGGGCAAAGGGGTAGTATTGCTCCAGAAACTTCTGCTGCATTTGTTGCCAAGACGTTACACTATCTTAGGGTAATTGATAAAGCCACTTCCTTGCCCCATCTTGAAGTGAGAATGGGAACGTTAGGAGTCGAATGTATTCCCTCAATGTGTTCTCCGCAGCAGCAGTGTGCACAGTACGCATTGCCATCTCAAAGTCCTGTAAGTGGTGTTGTGGATCCTCTCCAGGCAAGTCACTGAACTTGGGCAAGATCTGTATCAAAGAATGTTTCGGCTCCCAACTGTTAGGGATAGCGGGCAAAGTGATGCCTGCTGGGTTCAGATTGACATCCGTTGGAAACATGATTTCCTTCAAAGTTTTATAGGATCAGGTTGTTGTCGCGCCATCTCCTTTTCTTCAGATTGCTCGTGATCTGAATTTGGTGGTGACCTCTTCTCGTCACTCGCCAGTTCCTCTGCTCGTGCTTGTTTCTCAGCTTCCCTCTTTAGTTTCTTCAGTTCCTTGAGGTACTTCTTCGGTTCAGGATGGTACTTCAATTCACCGTCGATCCAAACAGGGTCGGAGCCAAACATGCACAGGGTCTCTCCCTCAAGAGACAGTTACAAAATTATCTCCCCGGCAACGGCGCCAATTTTGACGAGGTTGTCGTTTGCACTCTCAAAATGAATTTTTAGCCTAACCTCACAGCTATATAGTTAGTAAGTACAGGGTCGATCCATAAGAAGTTGAATGTCACTATCTCTTGAAACCTCCCCCACCTGTTCAGAAAAGTTGGTTTTGCTATCTTGGTCACTAGGGCTCTCTTGCCCAATTCGAGAACTCAATAAAGCACTGAAAAGTAAACAGAGATCTTGATCAATAATAAAAGAGACTTGGTCTGGACCTAGACACTGTTAAGTGAAAACCCTAGCTTGGTCATTGGTGCAACTATATTCATCACACGCATGCATCGTTAGTTATGGGACTTGAATGACAAGATCCTTTTTTTACTTGTCACTTCCTCAACAAACCCTTCCCTTACCTATCCTTACTTAGTTGGCGACGTACCGCCGGCTCCCTACCTTGAGCAATACCTCTGTCGGAGTCATCGTTCAGTTTCTTGCCCAAGGGGCATTTATCTCTAGAAAGGCCCAACAAGAAATCATCACGTCTAGCCCAATAGGGTAGACACCTTCTTCTAATGTTAATCGATCTTAATTAAGAAGATGTGGAAAACACTCATACTTCTCAATTGATTGGTGATCTAATATGTCCTAAGTGATTAACGGCCTATTAATCTCTTATTCGTATTATCTCATATTTGAACAAGCTCATTAACATTATGGGAACACATGCATGCAATTATCTAGCACAATTTAGACCTCTCAAACATAGGTTAACACTTAACTGTCTTGCCCAAACCAAGTATAAACGCTTAGCTAGACATAATCATAAAGTAACGAACATGCGAATTGAAGAAAATCATAAACACTATATTAAAACTTACGAAGTACGTGCAGAAACTAAACACGGCCAAAAGTGCCGAATAACAAAGTACGAATAAAAGTATGCCCGTAGGACTTGTTTTTCTCCTCACAAACTCTCGATGAAATTACAGGGAAAATAAGCATAAAGACGGCGTATGATTGCAGCAGCAGGGCTTCGATATATATATATATATATATATATATATATATATATATATATATATATATATATATATATATATATATATATATATATATACGCGAGTGCTTAGGGTTTGGGCCCAACACTTGATAAGCTCGACCCTCAACAAGGTAAGTCACATCTATCTCCAAGAGATCCCTTACGGATCCTAAATCTAGTCGGATAAGGAAAGATATTTAAGTTAGATCATCTTTTTGTTATCCTTCTAAATCTAGGAGAGAAACTCGCCTGTTGACCAAAGCACTCCTCCTATCTATCTTGACCAATATGGCTCTCCCTGACCTACTTCCAAAAATGCTGTTTCTTTTCCCTGTTTTGCCCAATTTCCACCTGCAAGGCAGCAGACATCCTCTTGCCCAAAATATGTCCTCCCAAACATAGAAGCTAGACAAAACACATACAAAGACTCGATCTAAACTACCTAAGTCCAACACTAAAAAGACAAAAAATATGGACTCATCACCAACCTTCTCTTCCAAGCTTCCCGGCTCTGCACCTACAGAGTAGACATAACTCGCGGGATATACATTTCTGATAACGCGTCCAACCGGTCATGATATATCTATGACGTGCAAGATGAGTCCCTTGGTCAATAACCATGGCTTGATGCCTCGTCACAGTTGGTGGGTGATTGTTAGAGAAGCCCAAGACCGAGGAAGGATGCAGTATCTCCTTGCCCGTTCCTCGCCATCCAGATCTACAACACCATTAAAGGCGCTGCTCAGCTACTCGGTCATAGGCATACTGAACGTTGCCGTTTGTCATGCCCTGACCTTTGCTTGACATGGTACAGCTCCAACCGAACAGAGATCTCCCGTTAGGTCAGAACTACCCATGAATTCTTCTCAGATCTCTCCAGAACCACTGGATCCAACCGAAGGCACAAATGCCTCTTGAATATTTCACATATCAACACTTAATCATGTCCACCACCCAGATCTCACCAAAGGTAACTACTCACACATATTGAATTGCATATTAACAGAAGTAAATAAATACATCAATAACATAAAATACGAAATACTTGAATTAATATGATACCTAAGGCAAAACGCCTTGGATTTGTTCTTCACACCGGAATGAAAATGAAAACTGGTAAATTGTTTGTGCGAAAACTGTAAATGTACTGAAAGTAAAAGTTTTTCTTGAACTGAAGACTATCGAATGGTAGGGGTAACCAACATCGTGCTAGCCACACTTGCTGCACTTTTATAGTTGAGATGATGGCAGTCAAAACCCTCCTCCGGCAGACCGTATCGGCATGATTGATTCCTTCCATGTTTAGCTTGATCTTGATTTATCCGTGATTGATCAGATTGATGATTGACAATCTCCGATTGATGGATTAAGGGTGATGAATTGGCTTCCAGATCCTTTTTCACATAGACGCTCAGCAGAATATTGTGCAAATTCCTTTCACGCGTCTTTCCTTATTTAGCTTCGGCGGCTGATTGCTGATCTCGATGGTGGTCATATGGGTAGCATACTTCGGTTAGTCTCGCACCAAGGTCCTGTTCTTCGCTGGTGCAACAGCTGCAGATCTTCTTTGTTGTTGGATGCATTGCGTTAATACCACGAATATGAATGATGAACAGCAACTTAGCTTCAGGGTTCATATAGAATCCTCCTTTCAACCTCGCCTCACGCTCCAGCTGAATGAGCTCCCTCTCCTATGCTGCATACTCCTTAGTGTAGTCAGATTCGTGCAACTGGTTGAAAATACTCCAATACTGCTCATTCTGTCCATCTTTCCTCTGTTTGCCTGGGACGGAGCTTCCTTCCCACGAATAACAGCTTTATTTCCTATACACACACCAAACATACAAAAAGGACAGGAAAAATAGGGCCAAGCAGCCAAAAGTCGAAGACGCATCAGAGTATCCTTGAGCAACTAGTCTTGACTTGTTGCGAATAATCTCCTCCATCTCATCTGTTTTGTTGCGAAAGATCCATTTTGTCCCAATCACATGAGCATCAATGGGACGTGGCACAAGATAGCAAACATTGCAACGAACAAACTGGAGCAATTCTTGTTGCATGGAGGCAATCCAATTTTCAATCAATAAAGCCTCCTTGACATTCTTTAGAAGAACTTTAGAGACATAGCACATGAACGCAATGTTTTCCACCATATGTTTGTAATCACTTGCAACGTTTCTTATTAGTCTTCCTCCGGTGATATCTCCTATAACATTTGTTAATGGATGATTCTTGAATACTCTTCTGGATGGACCTAGAGTGGTTGGGACTATCTCGCCTGCTGTGGAATCAGATGGAGCTTTAGCTTCGATGGGATCAGTAACGGTGTCTGAATATTCAGTCTGTGCATTTGAGGAGGTTGGCACAGACTCTGGAACAGGTAAAAGCAGTTGAGCCTTATCTTCTGTTTCTGCTTCTGTAGAATCAGTGAAGACTATATTGATAGACTTCATGATAGTCTTGTTTGTCTTGACATAAACTCTAAATGCTCTATTGTCATGAGCATATCCCATAAATAGTGCTTTAAGACCTCGATCATCAAGCTTTTGTGTGTATTTCCTGTCATTCATAACATAGCACACTGTTCTGAACACATGAAGGTGTTTGAGGTTAGGCTTTCTTCCCTTCCAGATTTCATAAGAAGTCTGATTTGTCTTTGGACGAAGGTAGACTCGATTTCACTATGTAGCACGCTGTATTCATTACCTCAGCCCAAAACCTATCAGCCACATCATTTGCTTTGAGCATGGTTCTCATCATCTCTTGTAAAGTTCTATTCTTTCTCTCAACAACTCTATTTTGTTGAGGTGTTTTTGGAGCTGAAAACTCATGAGTAATTCTTTTTCCAGCACAGAAGCTGATGAATTCTTCACTTTGAAATTCTCCACCATGGTTACTTCTTATTCTTCTCAAGGAAAGATCCTTCTCTAACTCCACACGAATGCATAAGTCCTTAAAGCTCTTGAAAGTTTCTGATTTGTGTTGGAGAATTCAACTCAAGTGAACCTTGAATAATCATCAACACACACAAGAAAGAACTCTTTCTTTGCTATGCTTTGAGTTGGCATCGGTCCTACGAAATCCATATGCATCAATTCAAGAATGCTAGAGGTAGTGATGCTTCGAACTTTCTTGTGTCCCGCTTCGATTTGTTTCCCCACTTGACAAGGTCCACACACAACCTTATCATCAATCTCCAGCTTGGGAACCCTACGAACAGCATCTGCATTCAGAAGTTTCTTCATACTCCTCAAACTTGCATGTCCAAGTTTCTGATGCCAGGTCTCAGTCATTCCAGCACTAACTTGCAGACAGATATGAGCGGGTGTGACAAGATAGCACTTGTCATGAGATCTGCGACCAGTCATAAATTCAGCTCCATTCTTTACTACTTGACACGTACTTTCGTCGAATATGACTTTGTATCCTTCATCGCATATTTGACCAACACTGAGAAGATTGGCCTTAAGTCCATCAACCAAATAAACATTCCGTAGAGGCGGCATTCCAGATATGTTTAGAATTCCTTTCTCAATCACTGTAGCTTGATTACCATCTCCAAAGGTAACGTTATCATCGAATATATCAACAATATTGGTTAGGAAATTAGGATTCCATGTCATGTGCTAGGAGCAAGCACTGTCCACCATGTACCACCTGTTATCCGCTCGTACCCAAAGAGATGTTAGAGCGACATATGCATTGTAGTTGTTTCTAGATTGAAACATCCTTCTTCTATCGTTGAGATAGTATCTGCAGTGTGGCCTTATGTGTCCAGGAAGATCGCAGTAATGGTAGACTGGTCTGAACAACTCCTCTTGTTGTGGTGGTTGTGCCCTCCTGAATTGATGATTCCGCTTTCTTGGAACACTCCTTGCCACATGTGTGTGCATCTGTGTCTGCTTCTGCGAATTCCTTTGAGGAATTCCCTTTTGCCTCCTATTGTCGGAAGAGTTTGACTTGGGGGCTGGATTTCCTTGAGGTTTCTCCTTTTGAGGAACAAACTTCACCTTCTTCTCCTTATCTTCGACAACCACCCACTGCTTTCCTTGAAAGCCCAGACCGGATTTGCTGGTCGAGCTTTGTCCAGTTTCAATAATCTTGTCAAGCTTCTTAGTTGCATCACTATTCATCATATTAACAAACTTATCCATCTGATCCATCTTGTGGAGAAGCATATTGTTTTGATCGAGCAAAGACATATTCAAGACCTTTAGATTGTCTCTTTATCTCGTTACTTCCTCAATTTGGGCATTGAGGGTTAGATTGATTCGTCCAACTTCATCGCACTTAATGATCAGATATTTATATTTTTTTATAATTGACTCCTCATCCACGATGTCTGCATCACTTTCGTCATTCGCTGGATTGTTCTTGCTAGTAGGCACAGACTCAGGGACAGGAGTGGACGGTTGTACTACAGAGATTGCAAAGTGGGCAACCTTTTCTTCAGTTTCACTCTCACTATCATCAGTGTCCTCGTCACTGTGGGTAGCAACATATGACTTGCCTTGCCTCCGTGTCGTATTGATGCATTCACGCTTAAAGTGTCCATAACCATGACACTCATGGCATTGAGGTCCATTCATTGGAGTGGGCTGGTAGTCATCCTTTTCCAGTTGGTTGGACTCAGCTTTATTTCCTTTCTTCTTGTCAAGCCCTCATTTGGCGAACTTCTTAAATTCCTTCTTGAGTGACTTTGTGACTAAGGCCATTGCTTCAGCAGCTGCTAGTTCTCCTTTTGGCATAGACGACGCCTCAGGATGCCAGTTGTAAGCTTGAAAGGCAACTCTCTTCCTTTCAGCACTTTCACTCTTCTTCTCCATCTCAAAGGTTTTTAAAGATCCAATGAGCTCATCTAGTTTCATGCTAGAGAGATCTCTTGCTTCTTCAATTGCAGCCACTTTGTACTCGAACCTATTGGGGAGAGATCTTAATACCTTTCTGACAAGATATTCATCATTGAATTTATTCCCAAGGGCCACGCTTTCAATAATGATCTTCAACAGCTTTGCGTAAAAGTCACTGATTGATTCATGTTCTTCCATCCTCAGTAGCTCAAACTGAGTCGCTAGTTGTTGTAGACGTTGCCCTTTCACACGATCATTTCTTTCAAAGGAAGTCTCCAGAATATCCCATGCTTGCTTTGCTGAGGTACAGGTGGAAATAAGAGAGAATATTTTCACAGTAACAGACTCTTGAATGGCATTTAGAGCAACTTGATTCATCCCAGATTCTTTTCGTTCAGCTTCCGACCATTATTTCTTGTCTTTAACTTTTCCAGCATTGGGTTCACCAGTGGCTATGGTGGGAGGTTTGAATTCTGACTTTATCGTCTCTCACGCCTCTTCGTTGATGGCTCTGATATATTCCATCAAACGAATCTTCCAATATCCATAGTTGGATCCATCAAGAATTGGTGGTTTCATCATCAAATTGCCACCTGTGGAAGTCATTGTGTCTTATCACGAACGCAGCAACATGTTTAGATGTCTGTCCCAAGATTAATACTTGTAAGATTGGTGTACCGCTCTGATACCAATTGTTAGATCTAAATGAACACTTTATGCATATAAAGTTATTTGCATCGCTGGAAAACTTAGCACAGTCAGTATAACAGAAATAATAAACTGTGCTGAAATAAAAGACACACAATATGGTAACCCAGTTCGGTTTTGCAACCTACGTCTGGGGGGCCTTTCCCCAAGAGAGAACCAATCCACTATTAGAAGAAATGGCTACAGAGGATCTTACACATACAGGTCGACACCTTATGCTACCCTTTAGCTCACCCTTTTCCTAACTTCACGTGAATTCGTGATTGATTGATCTACAATTGCTCAACCTAAGCTCGAACCTCCAGTCGGACCCTTAACTCTCTTTAAGACTTAATTTATCAAAGATAAACTCACAATATTTCGTGCTCTCACAATATAATACTCTCAAGAAAATATAAGCACTCAAACAATAAAACAACGGCCAACCCTCACAATTGTTGATGTCGAATATATATAGGTTTGAAACCCTAGATTTCTTCGCCATCATGTATATCTCTTTAGATCTTCTTTTCTTGTGAGGATAAGGCTTGAGGAACACGTTCAATATCTGCTTGATAAGTATCTTGTCTGCATCTATCATAAATATGGAAAAGATCCCTCAAAATCCGCACAGATATGGAAAGTCTCTGCCAGACTGTTCCAGGTTCCCTTAGCACAGACTAAAGCACACATAACAGAGTTTGTTCTACGCAGCGGCTTCGACACTTTAGTTGTACTTTTGGCTACATAAACTTTGCCAACATATTTGAGCAGTATCACCTCTTGAGCAGCAACACCTCAAAATCCAACAGTACCGAGACTCTCTGCTAGACCTTCTTAATTAACAGCAGGTTCTACAGGAGTTTCTATAGGATCTATAGGTTGAGAACTTTACTTCTTTGAGACATTTTACTAGCAAATCCAACAAAATAATAATGCATAAACAAACAATATTTATACCACCAAATTACAAAAGATATACATAAACAACTAATCACATCCCATGCCATCTGTGCTCCTAGACAAAATGAATTTGAAAACTTATACTAGGACTAAAAAACCGCATAAGAAATAGTGTTATAGCTGATTTTTTTTATAGGGTAAAGAAGGAAAAAGGAATGCAGCATTCTACTTTTCAAAGCTCGTGATTGGAATATAACCATTTTTTAAGTTATTTGTTCCTTGTGCATTTCAAAGCTCGTGCTCCAGAAGGAGAAAACTCAAAAGGAAAATTGTTCCTTCTCTTACTCTTTATCATCTCACAAACTTTATACGGATTAGCTGAAATTGGGCTTAAGAAAATAATTCTCACGAATGACCATGTGCGAAAAGTGAAGATATCAGACTCGATTTTAGAAATACCAGACAATGAATCTTCCACTACCATTCAAAGAAAGCTAAAAAAATTCACAAAAACAAAACAAGCCAACGCAGGAACAAACTTTCCAAAATTCACTCAGTTTCAACAGGTGAATTGAAGAATTCAGTTGGATATCCCAACAGAGGAGCCATGAATTAGTGAATGCATCGAATTTTCACAACGAAAACTTATTTATTTCACAAAATCCAACAACCCAAATCAAAGAAATCTACAACATTTTAGTATTTATCTCACAAAAAACACAGAATCCAATCTCCGCCAAGAACTCAAGATGGGCAACACAATACACCAAGAAAGAACAATCAAAAAGTTCCTAAAACAATCCAAGAAAGGACACGCACAGAAGAAGGAAAAAAATGTTCAGCCATTTCATGGGTACCTGGATGAGACACAAGGCCATTGCTTTCTTGAAATTTCTTCCCGCGAATGTTGGCAGAAGATAAGCGGGACTGGGGAGAAAGATAGAGAGTGTGTTTTCTAGGAAACGCTAGAAAGCAACGGCGAATGGTGAGCCGTGAGCGATGGCGAACGGCGAGCAACGGCGAATGGCGAATGGCGAGTGGCGAGCGACGGCTAACGGCGAGCAACGGCTGTGCCAATTTTTGGTTAGGTTGGGAATTTGGGAATTTGGGAACGGCGAGCAAGGTTTTGTTTGTACTGCTGCATTTCTAAAAGTTTAATTAGGTTCTATTATAACCCATGTGTTTCGACCCGAATCGGAACCAATTAAAATATAACTTCACGGTCCGGTCCGGTCCGGGTGCTGGGGTAAATGGGCGGTTCTAGAATCGGAATCGAAAGCCTTTTTACAGGTTCCGGTTTGGGTAAAGCCCACCCACTGACAAGCCTACATCCACGCTTCCTTTCTGGGGAACTAATTCACTAGATTAGCTTACGCGTGCTTATTAAACGCTAAGCTTGGTTTACGGGCACCAAACAGCCTAACCGGTTCGATTATGGGTTAAAATAAAACCTTACAACTCTTTTACGGGAAAGAGTAAAGCCTAGCTTAGATTGCAGGTTCTAAGGGAGCTAGTGTCTTTGATTACGGGTTTAAAGAGGACCTAGAGTTTGAGGGTTGGGGGCTTTTCCAACATTGAAGCCTTCAACACTTAGAACAGTGGAGGCTTCTTCCTAAGGCTTAGAGACTCAATCTGCAAGAGAGAATTTTCTTAGAAACTATGCAAGAACCTACGATTCTAGACTCGATCAAAGAAGGGAAATTCTGAGAGGCTAGAAGGAAGAACATGAGGAGGAATGGACTCTCGACTGCTACTTGTTATTCAACAGAACCTTGTTCTTGCTTCGTGAGTGTTGAGTGCTTGAATACTTGGAATGGCTTGTTCGCGTGAGGTTTTTGTCTATTTCTCGCATAGTGGAGACCTTTATTTATAGAGGAGGAGATCAATTAGCCGTTAGAAATAGTCATTTCACCTCTGCCAAAAAGTATGACACTCTACCTATTCCTCTGCAATCTTCCCCAAAATGGTAAGTGCAACCCTTACTTTATGCAAGTCTCTATGGTCGGTCTATTTATGGAAAGTTACAGGTTGTCTTTTACTTCTGAGTAGATTTGAATTTGAATTTGAACTCTTCTTCTTTCACCGTCTTCCAAGTCTTCTCTTCTTGACTTTGGGATGTCTGACTTCGACACAATTGCTCGACATGCATGGACTGCATGGTTCAGTTTTGGAGTCCGTCGAGTTCTGGTCTGACTGACCATTTTGATCTTGAACTGCCTTTTCAGTCGGGCTAACTTTCTCCGCTTGATCATGTAAAGATAAAATTCCTACACTCAAACAGTGAGCTTTAGCTAGGTTCAGACTGATGGCTTCATCTACTCGATTGGGGTCAATTGGGTTATGGAGTAAATCAAAATCTTTACTAATTTTTTCAAGAATTTCCCCCTTTTGGATGATGCCAAAACGTAAACTGGCACCACCTAACTTAAAGACGAACTGAGTTCTAGTCTTTAAGAAGCAAAGAGTTAGACAAGATAAATATACTCCCTTCATCCACGAAATGGTTGCCACATTATGGACGGCACATGTTTTAAGAAAATGGTAGGTAGTAGTGGATAATAGTGGGTATTATTGTGAGTGGAGTAAGGGTCTCACAATAAATGTGAGTGAAGTAGTGAGAAATATAAGGTTAAATATAATGTATTATGTGGATTCTACTACTATAAATGGAAGTGACAACCATTACATGGACAGACTTAAATGGCAAAAGTGGCAACCATTTCGTAGACAGAGGGAGTATAAATTACTTGTACCACGAGATGGTAGTCATCAAGCAAAGTTAATCATTCAGACATTTTCAAAAACCAGCAACTTATTATTAAAGGATAACAAGTTGGAGAGAGTACAATTACAACTGAATTTGATTACAAAACACAGTACAACTGAATACTCTACTTTACAAGTCTTCATCTCTTCTGCGACAGCTGGATGCGTCTTCAGTCTTTAGCAACTGGAGGCGTTGAGGCATCTTCAATTCAGCTTTCAAGATAGGTGTTCAAGTGAAAGCTGAAATGAATACTTGCCTCAGTCGCGTCAGTTGGAGGTATTCATTTCAGCTTTTATCTAAATACCTACCTGAAGCCTTTATTTCCTTAGAGGTGATTGACTTGACATTAGCCTTCTCTTTTTGTGTAGGTGTCTATTCCTTATCTTCTCCCTTTTTGGCATCAACAATAAGGGAGGCAATGACAACTTTCATAGGATCCACTAATCTGCTGAGATGTGTTCCTCCTTCACCACCTTCTCAGCCTTGAGAGACACATTAGCAAGTTCCACATTTGCATTTCTGACTCCTCGTGCATCTGCATTTGTAGCTGCTGCTGCTCTGTTGGGTGAAGGGATGACTGAGGTGATCTTGGGAGCGAGGGTGAGCGTGCCAAAGACTGTCTCAGGAAGGATATGCTTGGTCCGATCCTGACTCATAATGCTCAGCTTTCTTTTGACATGTTCACATGAAAAAGAGCTGGTGATTGTCATCATTCGACGAACCACGGGTCTTCTCCAGTCATGGATCCTTCTATTCTTCTCTGGTAAGAGATGCATTCTTGAAAGTCTCCCATGTCTGTCTGTCGTTATCACGATTAGAGGCTCGTCAGTAGAGGTCGGCACGAAGCGTCTGGGTGCACGAACCATCCACTTTAACAGTCGGGCCTTGATGTGTCTGCGTCTCATTGTGTCATGAACATAGCATTCTTGTTATGCCAGATACAACACTGGTTCAAGAAAAGCAGATGAGGAAATCCGCTTTGCAAATTGTGGAGACATGTTTTTAATTTAGGTAGGAAACTCTGAAAAGAGAGAAGTACACTAACCAGAGAACAAAACCACAAAGCAATTTTATGAGAATAAGCGGCAAACAATTATTTTCATAGAGATGGAGTAACCCTGTTTAAGGATAAATAAGATTCTATATCGACGGATAGGGATAAATTCCACCTTTTTAAAATCAACGGCAAGAATTAAGAGACGATTCGCAAAAAATTGTGCTTGATATGATGCTGATTGGATGTCTCATAGGCGGTGAGATGCACTCGCACGCGTTAGGAGAGAAAATGCTTCCATGTCTACCCAAACGCGGTCTAAAAAGCATAATCTATGCATTGAGACTAGTTTTACATTGAATGCAACCACATGGCGTTTTAATGACTAATTTACTCGTCAGAGGAATTTTGAATTTATTTCAAAATACCTCCTTAAATGCTAAAGAACGAGCTGATACAGTGAAACCTCTCAATCGGCATAGAACACGACTGTCTCCTATGTTCAGCATACACTCGACTGACTCAAATCGTCTGTTCCATCAAAGTTTGGCTCCGTCTTGCCTTCGAACTGTTCGGTCGATGTGAACTTGAACAATTTCCCCTTGAGTTGAGATTCCTCTTCAACTTGTGATCTCTATCTTCTTGGCTTCATCTTCAGTTGGGTTCAGCAATCAAAAGAGTTGACACAACATCTTGAATCGCGACTCTACCAAAGGCTTTGTGAAGGTATCAGCTCTTTGAATGTTCGTATGTATTTTCTCAATAATGACATCCTTCTTTTTTACATGATCATGTATAAAGTGATGCCTGATGTTGAAGCGTTTCGTCCTCGAATGATGAACTGGGTTCAGCGTGATTGCAATAGCACTTGAGCAGTCACAATACATTGATACTTGGCCTGTCTCCACTTCATAGTCTCTGAGCTGCTGCTTCAGCCAGAATATCTGCATGCAGCAGTTGCCAGCTGCCATGTACTCCAATTCGGTAGTAGAAGTGGCGACGCACACTTGCTTCTTCGAGAACCAAGATACCAACTTGCTTCCCATGAATTCACAATATCCTGAAGTTGACTTCCTATCAACTTTGTCCAGGGGCGGACCCAGAAAAAAATGTCGAAGGGTGCTGCTTTACTATTTTCATATTTTAATACAGACAAATAAATATATCTAAAAAGCTATATTATAACATGAAAAGTTACAATAATGTTAGTGAAAATAAAATAAAATAGTTCATACATTAAAGGCAGTCAAATACATGTAAACTTACCTAAGAATTTGGTAATTGACACTTATGTGTACGTAACCTTTGAAAAATTTTGTAAGATCTGCTCGTTATCAATCGTAGAAAAAATATCCTTCTCAATGTACACAACTAAACTATCATTCATCCACTGATCTCCCATTTGATTTCTCAAGTCAGTCTTGATAATGTTTATTGCAGAAAATTCCCTCTCAACAGAAGCAGTGGCCACAGGTAAAACTAATGCCAATTCAATAATCCGATAAACCAAAGGAAAAATTGAATTCTTACCAGTTTCAACCATTTTCTTAGCAAGACTTCCCAAATCAATTAGTTCCAAAAATTCGGGATCACACTGTACATTAGCAATGAAGTTGCTAAGTTGCTAAGGAAGATATAAACATTCGCTTTCTGAAAAATCTTCGGGGTATAAACTAGTGAAATGCATCACTTGAAGATCACTAAATTTAGAGAAATGATTTCTTGGATCAAGACACGTAATGCATCTTAGCAATTCAGTGCTAGTTTCAAAAAAGCGATTATTCATCTCTTGTATAGTTAAATCAATAACCTGCAAAAAATCATGATCAAGTTGATAATGATTATAATACTTTGATAAACAAGCTGGATTAAAAAATATGATACCTGATAAAAAAACCTCAATACGATAATGATGCAGATTCGTGATCAATTCTGCTTCTTGCCTTTTATATCCACGATGCGGTATAATATCATCCATATCAATCACTGAAATATTATGCAACTCACAAAATGTGTTCACTTGATCGAAAATGATTTCCCATCCATCATTTTGAAAGCTTTGCAATTGATATTTCACCGAAAGAATCAATGACATAGCTTGGACAATATTTTGATCCTTTTGTTTCAAGGCAAGAGACAACTCATTTGTTATTCCTAGTAGATATTTCATCAAGTGCAATATAAATACAAACTCGTAACTATACATTTTCTCAATCAAACCTGCAGCAGTATTTCTACTATCAGAACAAGTGGCATCATCACAGACATTTGCTAACACCTTTTCAATTGAAGACCACATAGAGCATAGACGAAGCAATGTCAAGTGATGTGAGCCCCACCGAGTATCTCCAGGTCCCGCCAAACTAGTTTCCTGATTTTGACCTCTTCCACTAGCCATTTCCCCAGCATTCAGTTTTTCGATTAATTTGTCATGGTAAAATTCTCTAAGTTGGTCCTTTCATTTACAAGATGCTCCAGTCGTGTTCACTATCATAGAGACATAGGTAAAAAAATCCTTGACAGCCCTATTACCCTTAGCAACAGCATCAATAATTAATTGGAGTTGATGAGAGAAACAATGGATATACATGGCATACAGATTTTCTTCCAATATTAAGGCTTTTAATCCATTGAACTCGCCCCTCATATTTGAAGCTCCATCATATCCTTGACCTCTCACTTTGCTTAAAGACAAACCATGTTTTGCAAATAATTCATCAATGGCATTTTTCAAGGACAAGGAAGAAGTATCAGCCACATGTACAAGTCCAAGAAATCGCTCAATCACACATCCACAATTATTTACATAGCGTAAAACAACTCTCATTTGTTCTTTCAATGAAACATCTCGAGCTTCATCAACCAAAATAGTGAAAAATTTCTCTCCAATATCTTTAACTATGGCAAGAGTGACCTCTGAAGCACAAGCACGTGTTAAATCTTTTTGAATTTTCGGAGAAATCATTTGAGCATTGGCAGGAGCATTTGGACCCACAACTTTAGAAACAACATCACTATGTTGACTATACCATTGAAGCAACTCAAGAAAATTACCTCGATTTGAAGAACTAATTGTCTCATTGTGCCTACGAAAAGACAATCCTTGCTTCAATAAAAAATGAGTCACATCCAAGGAGGCTATCAAACGAGTGCGATAAGCAACATCCATCTCGCGAGCATTTGATCGGTACATATTTGCCACACTTTGCGTTTGATTCATGAAAGCTTCAAGTTATATTCTAGCATCATTGTGGCAACTATTTACAGCCCCAACATGAAGAGTGAGCCTTTCTAATGCTTTTTGCCAATTGCCAAAGCCAGTCTTAGTAAAAATATCTTCTCCAAATCGACCTCCTTTATTTGATTGCTTGAAAAGATAGCATCAAAAACAAAATGCAACATCTTTTGATACGCTATACTCTAGCCATGGAAAATGTTGATACCAAGTCCTTTGGAAACTCCTCTCTTGATTACCATAGGGGTTTTTCGGATATATATGCCCAACTGGTGACAAGGTCCCATTAACAAGTAAGCTCTCCGTGCATCATCACTAATAGCAACATCAAACTTTTCAATCGGTTTTCGCATTCCCGGATCACCAATTAATCGTTTAAGTCTAATTCAACTTCTTTCCGATTTACCATAGGTTCAACAATAGCTTCTTTAGGAGAAGAGGAAGAGCCATCTTCCTTACGCTTTTTATTGTAGTATCGCTCCATTTTCTATAAAAAAATGTAATTTATAATTAATTGCAAATTCATAATTTTAATATTGTAATACATTATTGCTTATTACATTATTGTGAACATCTCATTTAAAATCAAACATAACAATAAAATTCATTATCATTTATCATCACAATCTGTAAAATATTTTAAGGCAACAGAGTTACAAAGTCGAAATCCAAAGTAGCTCCATACTTTTAATATTGGGCAACAAACCAACCATTTAACTTATATACTGCAATTTCACATGACTAATACATGATTTATAATTAAAGCAATCAAATATTCTGATTCAATGTCTATTTGTAAAATACCTAATACTAATTCAAAATTTCAAACCCTAAAAAAAATATAATTGTTCACATAAACTAAGATAATTCATAAAATAAATAAGAAATCAATAAAATAATATGATAATTAAGCTTAATTAGAGAAAGATAATAAAAAAAACTTACAAAATATTGTGGGAAAGATTAATGAAATTGTGGGGACCGACCGTGAATATTCAGGTGAGAAGTGAGAAGAAATGGAGGAATAGTAGAGAGAGAGAATGTGTGGCGTGTGGGGACTTGGGGGATTTGGAGTTAAATTTTTTATTTTTTTTTATTTTTTTGGTTTGATAAAGGGCATGTGTGCCTCTCTCTCCCATTTGCAAACTATTATTTTTTTTCACTTAAAAAGTTGCTACACGTTTTTTAACTAATCATTATAATATATTTTATTCATTCCACTTTTTGTTTCACCTCATCTTCTTCATAGACCACGCCTCTAACCTCTCACCTCTGCATTTCCAGTCGCGACAAGTGCTGTTTAAAAATTTTCCGGCAAGTATCGATAGTAAAAAAAAAATGCTGGCGGGTGCTTCAGCACTCCTCAACACCATGCTAAATCCGTCCCTGACTCTGTCTTCAGCTAGGTCTACATCTGAGTAGCTGGTCAGTTCAATGTTATCATCAGTCAGGTACCACAGTCCCATGTGAACTGTGCCTTTCAGGTACTTGATGATATTCTTCGCTGCTTGCATGTGAGCGTTCCTAGGCTCAACTTCGAATCTTGCACAGACTCCGACTAGGTAGGAGATGTCTGGGCGACTTGCAGTTAGATAGAGCAGCGAACCGATGATCCTTCTATACTTCTTCGCATCGACTGGCTTTCCCTCCTTGCCAGGTCCGATATTCCAGTTTGTGTTCATTGAGATCTTCATAGTCTTGCTTGAGTCCAGTCCAAACTTGGAAATCAGCTCCTTAGTGTATTTGGACTGATTGATGAAGATTCCTTCAGACAACTGCATCACTTGCAGCCCAAGGAAATAATTCATCTCTCCTATCATGAACATCTCGAACTTTTCCTTCATGAGTTGGGAGAACTTCTCATACAAAACTTCGGACTTGGATCCAAAAATGATTTCGTCAACGTAGATTTGTACCACCAGGACATCTTCTCCAACTTTGATGGTGAAGAGGATTTTGTCGACTGAGCCTCAGATGAATCCGGACTCTAAGGGAAAGCCACACAGGTGTCATACCATGCACATGGAGCCTGTTTCAGTCCATATTTCGCTTTCTTCAATTTGTAGATTCTATCATCACTGGTTTCGAAACCAGGAGGTTGTTTTACATAGACATCTCTCTTGATTACGGGTTCAAAGAGGACCTAGAGTTTGGGGGTTGGGGTTTTTCCAACTTTGAAGACTTCAACACTTAGAACAATGTAGACTTCTTCCTAAGGCTTAGAGACTCAATTTGCAAGAGAGAATTTTCTTAGAAACTATGCAAGAATCTACGATTCTAGACTCGATCAAAGAATGAGAATTATGAGAGGCTAGAAGGAAGAATAGAACGAGGAATGTACTCTCGACTGCTACTTGTTCTTCAACAAAACCTTGTTCTTGCTTCGCGAGTGCTGAGTGCTTGAATACTTGGAATGGCTTGTTCGGGTGAGGTTTCTATCTGTTTCTCGCATAGTGGAGACCTCTATTTATAGAGAGAGAGATCAATTAGACGTTGGAAAGAGTCGTTTGACCTCTGCCAAAAAATATGGCACTCCACCTACTACTCTGCAATCTTTTCTAAAATGGTAACTGCAACCCTTACTTTATACAAGTCTATGTGGTCGGTCCATTTATAAAAAGTAACAGGCTGTCTTGTACTTCTGAGTAGATTTAAATTTGAATTTGAACTCTTCTTCTTTCACCGTCTTCCAAGTCCTCTCTTCTTGACTTTGGGACGTCTGACTTCGACACAACTGCTCGATATGCATGGACTACATGGTTCAGTTCTGGAGTCAGTCGAGTTTTGGTCTGACTGACCATCTTGATCTTGAACTACCTTTCGAGTCTGGCTGACATCTTCCGTTTGATCTTGTAAAGATTAAATCCCTATACTCAAACAGTGAGCTTTAGCCAGGTTCAGACTGATGACTTCATCTACTCGGTTGGGATCAGTTGAGTTGTGGAATAAATTAAAATCTTTACTAATTTTTCCAACAGTACTTTTGGCACAAATGACAATATTAGTGCTAAAGAACCCAACAGAAATCACTAAAAAAAAACTATTCCAAGTAATTTGGTACTTTTGTCACTAATGTTTACATTAGTGCCAAAACTACCAAAAATACTTGAACATCTCATTCATGTTATTTATCAAGTATTTTAGTACTTTTGGCACAAATGACAGTATTAGTGCCAAAAGTACAAAAAACTTTCATTTGATGATTAAATTGTACAATGATTAGTGCCAAAAGTACTAGACACTAGATCGACTTCCAAAACGACTTTCACTAAGAATTGACTACTCACAACTACAAATGTATTCCACAATATAATTTATAATCTAAACCCTAATTAGGGAATCTAAACCCTAAATGGGGAATCTAAATCCTAAGGGAAAATGTGATAAAATTCTATTTTTATAATTAACGTTCATTTCTTTTACGCGTGTGACCGGTCGCGGTGTCTAAATGGTAAAATTGGCATAAATGAAAGCATTCGTGTCAAAAGTACCAAACATACTTAGCAAATTTGTCATGTTTGGATGGTAAAATTGGCACAAATAAAGGCATTCGTGCCAAAAGTAACAAAGATACTTAGCAAATTTGGTATGTTTGGATGGTACAATTGGCACAAATGAAGGCATCGTGTCAAAAGTACCAAACATACTTTTACAGTTTGACCACATACAAATACAAATAACTCCAAATTTCAACAAATTAATGAAATGAATGACAATTCAAAATTGAACTAATCAATTCCCAGCAGATACACATAAGTCAGGCACAGCATTATTGAACTTCAATTCCAAATATCATGCATTTGGCTTTGCCCTTCATCAGATTCTCCGAAGGAACAACATTAATAAATCCATCCAAGGTAATCTGATGATCCCGAAACGAGTTACTGGTGTATGGGGGGAATACACCAGTTAGGATTTTAAAACTTAACCCTAAAAAAACTTCAACTGAGTAAAACTGACTCAGTTGGAATCTCACAGCTGAGTAAGCAACCTCAGCTGGAAGAGTGGTACTGTGCGGAATGTGGTGGAAATTAAACTCGTTAAAAACAACTCACGCTTTTAGCACGGTTAGTCAATAACCAAAACAGTTGAGAATGTGCAGATATGCAGTTTGTATGCCGGTTAGTTTGGTCAGTTAAAAATGCAATAAGTAACTGAATAAAAATAAACACAGACACACAGGATATAACGTGGTTCGGAGATAACCCTCCTACGTCCACGGGGAGACGTGAATCCTCACACCTCAGTCCAAGTTCTTCTGGACAGATCCACACAGCTTACCCTGGCTGTGCAACCGTTGCAATAAGTTTACGGATACTTATCAACCTTTACAGTTAAGTTTGCGGGTACTTAACAACCTATGTCAAGTTTGCGGGTACTTGACGACCTAGCAACTCAATTACAGGAAGAGTATGATCCTAACAAACACTTTTTAAGGTGTGTATGTGGGTGGATTTTCCAACTACAACTCAATCACGAATGAGAGCTGGATCTATGGCTTAAACGAATAAACACTCAAACTAAGATCTAAGACAGATTATAACTCTATGAACCCTCAGCTACTAATGTTCTATCACTCTTGAACTCTCAGCTGCTGATGCTCTTAGAATGTGATTTTTGCAGATTTTTCTTGCGCTTGTTTCTCTTGTGATTGCACTTCTCTGTCTCTTGTCTTGTATCCCTCTCGAATGAGAGAATGCCTCTATTTATAGGCGGAGAGAATCAACTAGCCGTTGAAGGAGCTGTTGATCTCTGATCGTTGAAAACGATGGCTTGTCTCTCATTTCTGCAGACTTTCCCGATATGGCATCTGTGCTCTTCTGCTTTTCTTCTGAGACAGCCTTGTGTTGGACCAGATGGGGTAATGACTGAACGGTCAAACCCTCATGTGACTTCCTTTTGAAATTCAAATCTTAACCTTTCTGACAGTCAACCTCGATTAGTCGGTTGAAAATCTTGATCTTTATCTGAGTGGTCTTCAGCTGATGTTCTGACCGAACCGTTGGACTCTCAGCTGACTTTGAACTTCATGTTGTTGATCTTCTTATTTGAGTTCTTTAACTGAGGTTTTGAAACTGAACCCTTAGTTGTCTTCCTTGTATTTAGTCAGTTGAGTTTGAACCTTCAGATGACTTCCTTCTCATCTGATGTTCTCTTCATCTCTACTGCTTCTCATCTGACGAACCCTCAGTTGGTTTCCTTCACAACTGATGTTCTGAAGACTTCCCCCTCATTCCATCTGAACATATGAGCTCTCAGTTGTCTTTCATCATAACTGATGTTCTGTCTAAGTGATGCCTTGTTGCCATCTTTTTAGCTGGAGACCTGTAAAGACAAAATCTCAACTTTGCTCAAACAGCGAGCCTAACTTTTAACAATAGGTTCTGGCAACATCTACTCGGTTGGGGTCAATCGATTTTAGAATTCATTAAAACTCTTACTAATAAATTTCCCAACATAATCGATACTTTCTAAAAAATAATGGATAAATCTCAGAGTTGGATGTCGCTGCAATAAACACTTTGTGCATAGTCAAAGCATTAAGCATATCAATGTTAAAAAAATTTGCTCACATAATTGCTTCTCACTTGACAAAAGACCACGAACAACTACTTTCACCGATATTTCTTCATCTTATCATCCAAGGATCTCCATTCATTCTTCTGAACCTCCTTGTTTCCCAATTTCTCCACTCCAAGAATAGACATACATTTCTCTAGAACATCATGCCGAACACTACAATAAACCTGGCAGCATTCAAATAACATTGCTTTCGCAACCAAACACTACCTCACCATTTTAATACAATCCAGATGGCCCCCTAAAAACTACCTCACCATTTTAGTTGACACACACACACACACACACACACTGAGCATCGATGTGGGGAAGAAGATAATGTGATTCAAAGTTTTCCTACAATTTGCCAACAAACATAGAGAGATCTTTGCATTTACCAAAAACATGGACTAATTGGGATCACAAAAGCAGAACCCCCAAAAAACACAATGAAATTGGAAAAACAAAATTGGGAAATCAGAAGCCAAATTCCCGATAGCTTCGGATTTGGAATAGAGCCCGTCGAATTGCTTCGCATAAGAAACTGCAGCAATCGGAACACACCGCCGTTAGCCCTGCAGTTGTAGTTAACGTTGTTGTTGCGTCGGAACTGCCAGAATGATTTTGCGATTGGTTTCCCTCTTATTCCTCGTTGTCATCGATGGTAGCGGAGAGGAACTCGATGAGCTGCTTCTTTTTTGGGTTTGCGTCGTTTGAGATGATTTTTTATTGGTCGATTTATTTCAATGGAGTGGTTTTCCTGATCTTGATGGTGGAGGCGCTGAGCACAATGGTCCAGATCTCCAAGGCAGCAACGACGACAAGAGAAAATGAGGAAAATCAGGTGAATGACAGAGAGATAAAGGAGCTGTGAGCGAGAGATCTGGGTTACACATGAAAACAGACGGGTAGGGGGAGAGAGAGAGTGGAGAGAGAGAGAGAGAGAGAGAGAGAGAGAGGGGGGTGTGGAGAAGAAAGGGCACACACGAGAGAGAGTGGAAAAGAGGCGGACGGGTTAGGGCAGGCGGGTTTGCATAGGATCCGGGTTTGAAATCGGATCCGAGTTAATAAGGGTAGCTTTGTCCTAAATATAAAAGAATGATCAAAATTTATGTTTATAAAGAGGGTGCGCCAAATATTAGGTTTCAATGCCCATTTTGGTTATATGAATATATACAGTGGCGGATTCAATACTTGGGCGACCCCGGTAGTCGGCAAATTTTTATTTTATAACTATATTTTTGTTGAATTTTTTTATGTTTTCTCCACTTTTATATGTATAATTGTAGGTTCGTCCGCTCAAAATTGCGATTAAATACATAAACGTAATCTCATCCGATCACATTCCAAATCCTAACTCCGCCTCTGGATATATATTCTCTTTCGTAATTGTGTCGAATAAAGGTTTAAAGACCTTGGCTCGGTTTCTTTACTAATATTCAAAATAATTCTTCAAAATTATTCGATAGAATCTCGTCGGAAAAATTTATAATTTCCTCACTCTGCCTCTCTTTATCGTACCCCAAATATAAAATTTTGGATCCACTAGTCAGTGAATTAGATAGATATCCCAAGAAAGATATACGAGGCCTCCAAAATACGAGGATCCGTCAAGTGACGTCTAGCTATCAATTCATGAACGTTTGATAATTAATTTTATTATTTCTTTTTTTTTTTCAAAATTATGTATCCCTAGTTATTTTCTGGTTTTCTCTCTAGACTCTAGTAAATATAACTTGCACGGGATGGACTTCCACACAACTGGTTGCATACTACGCAATCGGTTCGACCATGTCCATGTCCATATCCATATCCGCGCTCAGCCCACATTCTAATCCATACCAATTGTAGGCCCAAGCCCACTCCTGTCCCCGCGGTCCAAGCCCAACATGTTGCCTCAATTTAAAAAAAATAAAATCATTGCAGAATTGCTGCCCGAGGGACTCGAACTCTCAATGTCTGCCTTCAAATGTTATTTTTAAGCCATGAGAGCTACCACCTGGCTGCAAACCCTTTAGTGTAACTTACTAGTACATTTATTTATACACTCATCCACGCGTCTTTTGTTCTTTTAAAAGTATTATTTATTTCAGTTTTTTTTTTCGTTCTTTTTTTTTATTATGGTTTGTACTATCTAATATTCATTATATTTATTTTTTAATTTTTTAGATTTTTCAAAAAAATTATTTATTATCCCTATTTTCTTTTTTAAAGTATCTTTCATTTTTTTCGTTGTGTTTTCTTTTCTTTTTTATTATGTTGTGTCATATTATTTATTTTCCTCAGTTTTTTTTATTTTTTTAAGTTATTTATTTTTTAAAGTAATATTTTGAAACATTACTTTTCATTACAACAATAATTGCTTTACAAAATTACTAAAAACAGAAGTTCTCGTGATCGTAGTGAAGAAAATTAATATTTTTGAAACATTACTTTTTTTAATATCAATAATTACATTTACTTACGATAATAATTACTTATCTAAATAATTACAAGTACGAATTGTCGTTAATAAAAGTAACAATCGTCGTTAATAAATGTAATAGTTGTGAAATGTTACATTTCTTCATATCAATAATTACTTTTTCTTACGACAATAATTACTTGACCAAATAAGTAAACGTACACTTTGTTGTGAACAAAAGTAAACACTGTCATTAAGAAAAGTAATAGTTGACAAACATTACCTTTCTTCACGACAATAATTACTTATCCTCACGACAATAATTACTTCATCAAATAACTAAAAGTATAAGTTGTCGTAAATAAAAGTAAATATTATCGTTAAGAAAAGTTAATGATTGTGAAACATTACCTTTCTTTTTATCAATAATTACTTGTCATCACAACAATAATTATTTAACAGAATTACTAAAAGTACAAGTTGTCGTGAATTAAAATAAACATTATCGTTAAGAAAATTAATAGTTGTGAAACGTCACATTCTTTTATTTCAATAATTACTTTTTTATCACAATAATAATTATTGGACTACATAATTAAAGGTACAAATTATCGTAAATAAAAATAAACATTGTTATTAAAAAAAGTTTTAATTATGAAACATTATTGATAATAATTATTCTTCAATAATTTCATTTTAATAATTACTTTTTATTCATTACAATAATACTTTGAATTATATGTATTTTAAATAAAGATACAAACAAAAAAGAAGAAGAAGAGAAGAAAAAGGGAAAAAACAAAGAAAGAAAAAAGTTGAAGGAAATAAATGAAAATTAAGAATGAAGAGAGGAAAGAAGAAAAAATAGAGAAAAGAAATTGAAGAAAGAAAACGAAAAAGAAAAAAGAAAATAAAAGAAGAAAATAAAAGAAAAAGAAAAAAGAATAAAAAATTCAAACTTGGGTACTAATGGGAGTCAAACTTGGGTCTACATACAAGCAAGGCTCTCAGCCTTCCGCCCAACCACTCGGCCAGCTTCCAGACTTGTATAATATTATAGTTAATAATATATATACTGTAATAGCAATTTTTTGTTTTTGTTTTTAAACTGGCGGGTTCAGATCGGGTTGGGATGCGGGTCAAAAACGATTGCATTATATGCAACCGATTTTGGAGAAATTTTTGTGAATTTGCACTTGCTACTTCTCTCTTCAGTCTTCACTCCATTTGTGGAGAGAGAGAGAATCTCAGATGGTGTTCTATATTAAAGTTTTTCTGATTCTTTATTAAATACACGAGGCCACGTAGCCTAAGTAGTAGCCCAACTTATTAGAAATAAAATTTCGGTCTAAACATTAATTGGCAGTATGTAGTTTTGATTTGACTCAACTTTAGAATAATAAGAATGTCATGAATATTATTGATAGTGATGGTATACAAAAATTATATTATACAATACACTGGTACGAAAAAATGTGAAACATGCATGCTAACATATTTCTGATTTCACCTGATTAACTATCTTGTTAGTTCTTACTGCCATGCTTTCACATTATTACACGCCAATAAAATAGACATCAAATTCTGCAAATTTACTCTGTTAAGATTCCAAAAACGGAATCTAATTTACACAGCACTTGGAAGCCTGCCTACAGTCCAAAATTCATAATCACGTTTTAAATCTAATAAAAACAAATTAAAATACATGTACATAAACACTTCATCCTCCCTGAGTAAGTGTCATGTTTCAAATTTTTATAAAAAAAAAGGTACTATTAAATTTTTCAAATCTTTATTTGAATATAGATTTATTAGTTGAATATATGTCATGATTATATTATATCTAAACTTTAAAACTTTACCAAAATGATTTAAAAAAAAAAAAAAAAGTTACTCGAATGGCGGGCCTTATCTAGATGTATATAAAAGGCACCCAACTCTCATAACTTGATATCTCAAAAAAAGGAAATCAATCTCTTTGCTTGTGAAAATAAACATTTGCAAATACAATAATGTTGGCAGTGACAGTTGAAAAGATTAATTTGATAATTTCCCACGTGAAATGGGGATTAGATTTCCTCCTCCAACAATCCTTACTGTCATCGTCATCTTCCTCATGCTGCACCGCCCACGTGCAGCGGGTGATCGACGCACACACTAAGAGGGAAACCGTGTGCAGTTCTGCTGATGCCGCCGAATGCGCGGTGTGTTTGTGCAGAATCGACGCTGGAGATGAAATCAGACGGCTGAAATGCAGCCACGTCTTCCACCGAGTTTGCTTCGACCGGTGGATCGGACACGGCCGGTGGACCTGTCCGCTCTGCCGGAATCATCTCAAGAATACTCCGCCATCGGGCGGCGCTGACACTCGTCGGGAAATCTTGGTTTTCGATTTTGCCGAGTTTACATCGTCGGGAAATAATAAGGATAATTGGTGGCTGCGATGAAGTTTATATAGTTTTCTGATGAAGATTAATTATTAGATCAAAGTGCATGTTGTAATATTTGTGTCTACATTTCTTCCTTTTTTATGGAGGATGCAATCAAAGTGGTGAGAGACTGAGCTGCTAGCTCATGTTTTGGATTCATAGTATCATAGTAGTAATATAATTTAAACGAATAATTGTTATCGAAATCACCAACTTTGATCTAATATAGGAGTACATAAATTCCACATGACTTTCAAAAAGTTACAATTAAAACTAATTGCCTAAATTTTTCATCATCTCAAAGTGTCAAATTCATCGTATGTATGAGCTCTTGATTCCAATCTAAACACGTACGCAATCTAACAACACTTGCTGGAAATTTTGTTGGAAATTAAGGTTCGTTGTAGTCAACAATAACTACAAGTCAATCCATATGTGAAGATGTTTCTTTTATCGAGCCCGTCAAAATGTAATTTTTGAATTCTTGAATCAAGGGCTTGAATTATGCGAGTTCAAAACTTTGGTTCGACAACGAAAATTGGATGAGTTTCAATTGCAAAAAATTAGAAAATTGGGTAATTATTTGTTGTGTTCTCAAAGTCATGTTATAATTATGAATTAAATCAGAATTTGTGATTGAAATGAGAATCATCTTTTTTTTAAAAACAAATTGAACAAATAGGTGAGAATATGTCCTAAAATCTATACTTTTCGTAATGTGGTGTTGAATTCTTTGAATGCATGATTAAAGTTAGTTCTTACTATTTGATTTAAATAACCCGATCATAATTGTTTTAAATTAGATTGCGGTTTTACTTAAAAGATACAAACTTTTAGGACATGGAATAAAATTAAGAAAATACAAACGATTATTTTTTTTATGCTTTCTTTTGTTATGCTTACATGTAATGTTTCATCGGAACTAAGAAACATTCTCTTAAACACGTTGCAATATCAACCATTTCTTTTGTATTATAATTTGATATTGCGTTGATTCTACCCCAAAAAAATTAGACCCCACAAAAATTTATTATATAGAAAACGTAATTAAATTACAAATTAAAGAAAATGAATACGAAAGTGTTAGAGAGTACAATAACAAAGATGAATAATGTAATACCCCGATAATTTCTTCTGTCTTTAAAAACAAAAGATATTAATAATTATGGCTTTGCACGCCTAAAATCATGAAATTTCGATTCTAAGATTTACGGTGAAATTCGTTTCGGAAAATAAATTCCAGAAGTCGGTCGAACGACTACTGTATTAGGGTTTTCGCGTCCGGTAAATTTTTCGTCCGAAAACTCGGAATCAAAATCCGTCAGAATTTACATTCACTTTTTCTTCGAGACGAGTTCACCAGAGAAAGTTAGTTTTTATGATTTTCCGAGCGAATTTTAGACTGTGATGTCCCGACTTTTTCTCGGATTTTGAAAAACGAATTAGGTTTTCCGAGTACGTAAATTATTTTCAATCTAACGGACGAGTTAGATTTCGTCGAATTCGTAACTACCTAAGAAAGTATTCCTCGACTTTTTAAATTGTCGTTATAAGCCGGAAACGAGATATTTTTGTCTAAGATTTCCTCGCCAAACATGTCCTTAGCGAGTCACTACACCTTTGTTAGATTTTTCACACCTTTATGTATCTATATCAATGACTCATTCATCTCTCCCTCCCACCTCCTCAAAAACGCCATACACACACCACATTCTCTCTCTCATTTTCTTTCATCCACCATTGGAGACTTCAAGCTTTTGCAAGGATTTCTTCATCCAAGTTGTTCATCATCCATCCAATTCCACTTCTACTTTCATAATCTTCAAGGTAATCATCTCCTCTATCTTTCTATCCAAGTAGAATTTTTATTCTTTAATTTCCCTCATGACCGAAAATTAGGAAAATAATTAGTATGAAGTTCTAAGGTTTAATTCATGTAATTAGATGAGTAGAAATTGATTTCTATGGATGAATTGAAGAGAAAAATCAAGAACCCCATGTTCTAGGGTTTACCGATTTTGGGGAAAATTTGGGGTTTTGATCGTAGCTCGTTTTCTTTGACGTTTGATCGATAGATTAGTGTTCTACATGTTACTAATTGACTCTATGAATTAATTTAGATTTTTCTAAAAATAAAATTCGAAACCTAAGATAGTATAGTAAATGTTATGATATGCTCGATTGATTAATGGAAATGAGATATACGATGTATGAGGATGATTATATATTTAATTGAGACTTTTCTAAAAATAAATTGAAAAGTGTAAGAGACTACGTATCGATAAGTTGAGGCTCGTTAATGTTTTGATAATATGATTTGCATATTAGTGATGCTCGTTAGATGATAATCGTTGTTGTAAAATTTAAACGAAAATGGAGAACGTAAGATTTTCGCTAAGAGACGAACGATCAACGATAAGACGAAATTAGATAATGATATAGGTCTATGATGTGAATATAAGTTAATCTCGTTAGTAAATGATCATAATCGGAAAGTTAGAACGAATTCTAATAATGTCGGAAATTTTATAAAAAGCGAAGAATCGAACCTAAGTAACGATAGAAAAGTCGAATGGGGTTTTTAATTGAATATTAATGATCGTTATTGTTAAATGAACAAGTTTGTAGTTGACGACATGTTCATCCGAGTTATGAAATAATAAGTTATAGATATGAACGAGAAGTAGAAACGAGAAGTTGGAATTATTTTGGTATAGTAATTGTATAGTTGAAGAGACGAGTTTTTAAATGTCGTGCTTATAGACGAGGAATGGAAAGGAGTTCTTCACGTATGATAGTGCGTGTCGACTGCCTTGATGTGTAAATTTCGTGAGAATTTAAGTACGATAACATAAAATGAACCTAGAAAACCGTGCGTCGATTTTATCAAGCATTAGGGTTTTTTGCGACCCTTCACGGAAACTGTCATATCTCCTAGCTCGTTTATCGGAATTGAGATCCGTAAATTGGAGAGTAAACTAGACATCCGTGGCTTTCTTTTGGTACAGGGCACGTTCCCTGTTTCGAAATTCCCTGTTCTGTGCAAACTTACTGATCTGTGCAGTAATTTCAAGAACCTAGTTTCGTAAGTTGAATTCTTTTTAACTTAATTCCTTTTGATCTTCTAAGTCGTTGTAAGCAATCGACTTCAGTTTTACCGACATAAGTGTCGAGTAAGGAACCAAATGAGTTCTAAACGAGATGCGTTCGAGTCTCGTTCCCGTTTAACTAAAAGAATCTAGTTTAGCGTGCAAATGCCTAAAAAGCTTAAAAGACTAATTCAATTTCGTTTTCGATTTCTTTTTTCATTTATCGTATCGACGACTTATCAAAGTATGATTATGTATGATGAAGGAGGAAGTCAGCACAAGGATAGGAGGGAAGATTGAAGAACGGAAGCTCGATTAGAAGTTCGGTAATCTTTAAGGTGGGCTTTTATATATATCGAACAAAATGTGGGTTTTTCCACAAATCGAAAGTGATATTTATAGCTTTGATAACTGTGTTTATTAAAAGTGATTATCAGGCATAAACTGTTTTATATTTTATGTGAGTTCTTTTGTACCCTTCTGAGTTAGCTGACCTACTATCCAAAATTTATTAGTTAACCGACTTGTTAACTAAAACGATCGGACTTTGAGTTAGCCGACTTGCTTTCCAAAGTTAGTGTACACAGTAGCCTGTGGTGTATGTGGTATCCTGTTGAGGGGTAACCAGCCACGGTGATTCTTATTGGGCAAGATTGAACGTAACATCTGTCAGAAAAATGTTTGGCCAAGCTAAATTGTGAAAATGATAAGAAAATGTTTTAGTAGACACGAGCATTTTAAAAGAAAACTCCGATGTGCTACAGAGATAGGAATGTCTGATTTATCAATACTTATTATATGTTTTCGGCAAAGTGCCCACTAAGTGCTTTATGTACTTAGCCCTGCATATGTTTTCTAAATGTGCAGGTTGAGCGACGGAAGCGGTGATGGTTGAGTAGGATAGTGATAGGAAAGAAGAACAGAGTCACATTCTACGTTTATTCCGCTGCCAAACTCTAAACCTTTTTGTATTATCTTGTATATAACTCTGTAGTCTAAGTTTTGTACTATAACTTAGTTTGCTTTTGGAGACCTATGTCGAGTGATCCTTCGAGATCAACTCTTTCTTTATCTAATGAAGTTAGATTCATAGAAGTATTCTGTCATTTAATGTATGTTTATTCATTCATCCCCTTTCTTCCCCGCTTCTTTAATCCAATCTCAGTCGCACCCCGGCTTCTGCCGTCCCTCGGGATTTGGGGATGTGACAAATAATGCGCAAATTTGTTATGTAGAACAAGCTTCAAGCGGGAACCCCAAACAACTACTTTGTGAAATAGCTTGCAAATCACACAAAATAGGTGGACCACATTTTTCAAGTACAATTGTGACGGACACAACCTATGAATTTATTTCGGTTCCAAACAGCTCGCTCTACCACTAAGTCATCCCAAGGGGACAAGGTGTGTATTAACTAATATTAGTAGTAGAGAAATATACTACTACTATATGATAAGAAATTCTTTATCTTTAGTACTTGAAAGATCAGATAATAATCGATCGACCTTGAAAAACAAAACCAAGTATATTGCATGAAAATTTTTCAAATTAATTAAAATTCTCAAAATGCAGAAGATGTTGATACAAAATAAAATGCTAATTTCATATTGTAAATTACTTGAAAAGAAAATGTAGTAGATTCCAAGAAATATTATATATATATATATATATATACGGTGAAAAATTTTACGAGGCTTCCGAAATACGACGAGGATCCGTCTTTGCTACGTACTTGCAAATCTCGTCTATCATTCATGAACCTTTGATAACTAATTTTATTTCATTTTATTTTTTCAAAATTATTAGTATATAGGATATCCCAATAAGTTATTTTTTGGTTTATCTCCCAGACTCTAATTAACTTGCTACTTCTCTCTCTCCGCTCAGTCTGACCTCCCAGTCCCATGTGGAGAGAGAGAGAGAGAGAGAGAGAGAATCTCAGATGGTGTTTTCTATAGTAGTATTACAAAGTTGCACGAGTCCACGTAGCTAAGTGGTAGCCCAACTTCCTAGAAATAAAGTTTGGGTGGAAACATTAAATATTGGCAGTATGTAATATGGCACTTTGGCTCGACTCAACTCTAGAAGAATAATGCGGGTTCCACCACATTAAAAAAACAAAAGAAAAGGAATGGGATGAATATTATTGTGGTGATGGTATATGTATTTTTGAATTAATTATAGGAGGTACGAAACATATGAAACATGCATGCCAACGTAATTAAGTAGTACTACTCTTTTTACCAAAATAATGAATAAAATATATAAGAAGAAAAATTGTAGTCGCCCTTCCCTTAACTGACCCTTCTTCCCCTACCAATAATATACAGTAGTATGTAATGACACCTCGAGTGGCGCGGGCCTTATCTAAAAAAAAGGGAAATCTTGTAACTTGTGAAAATAAACATCTGCATCTGCAATGAAGCTCGAAAAGATTAATTTGATAATTTCCCACGTAAAATGGGGTTTAGATTTCCTCCACCAATCCTTACTCTCATGTCTCATCATCATCTTCCTCATGTTGCACCGCCCACGTGCTGCGGGTCATCGACGCACACACTGAGAGGGAAACTGCGTGCAATTCTGCTGCCGCCGCCCAATGCGCGGTCTGTTTGTGCAGGATCGACGCCGGAGACGAAATCAGACGGCTGAAATGCAGCCACGTCTTCCACCGAGTTTGCTTCGACCGGTGGATCGGACACGCCGGTGGACCTGTCCGCTCTGCCGGAATCACCTGAAGAATACTCCCGCATCGGTCGGTGATGAGGAAATCTTGGTCATCGATTTTACATCGTCGGGAAATAATAAGGATAGTTGGTGGCTGCGATGAATTTTAGTTTTCTGATGAAGATTAATTATTAGATCAAAGTGCATGTTGTAATTTTTGTGTCTACATTTATTTTCTTTTATGGAGGATGTAATCAAAGTGGTGAGAGACTGAGCTAGAATACATAAGCCGATGTTTTTGGATTCATAGTATCATATTCCCTCGTTACTCGTATATTTCTTATCTTTTCTTCTTGGATTGTCTCTCATATATCTTTCTAGTTATTTTCTGACATCATCCTATAATAAATTATTATTTTTTATCTTTATTTTATAAATTTATTTACTTTAAAATATCATATATGACTTACTATTATTTCAATTAATTAATATATCACTCTTTCAATATGAGATTTTTTCTCCACTTAATACAAACTCAACTACCTTTTATCCACTCACAATCAACTCATCAAAAAAAAATTAATCCTCGTATCACTCTCTCCTAAAAAGATATATAAGGGACTGAAGGAGTAGTATATAATTACACGGATAATTGTTATCGAAATCATCAACTTTGATCTTATATACATACAACATGACTTTCAAAAGCTTACAATTAAAACTAATTTTGGGGTCATAGTATCATAATTAGACAGACGTACGAGTCTTGAAGGCCACACACTATAGATATATACTCCATCTATCCCACTTCAGTTGTCATACTTTTTATTTCGGGCTTCTCATTCTCGTTGTCATACTTCTTTTTATAGAAATAATTAGTTGGTTAATTACACTCACTTTACACCTTTCAACTTACTTTTCTCTTCATTTTCTGTGTCATTCACTATTCTCTTTCTCTCTCTACTCACTTTTTATTCCACTTTATTTCACTATTCACTCTCTTTCTACCTATTTTTTTCACTTTAATAACTTCACTAAACACACTTTCGACCCTTAATTGTTTTCTCCTTAATTCTCGTGCCCAGAAAAACTATGACAATTGGAGTGGGACGGAGGGAATATATGAGTGTGCATATTGTTGTACGGGTTATGCATAACCCGCCCGATTCACCTCATGCGCCCCGCTCGACCCGCGCGTGAGATCCATGCACCGCGCACTACAAAAATAAGCCAAAATACCGAGAAAATTATCAAGGGCGCTCTTACCCTCGGTAATTACCGACCATTTACCGACGGCAAAAAATACGGGTCAGTTTTAGCAAAGTTACCGACAGATTACAGACGGCATTTTGGCGAGCTGATTCCCGCTAAATTCGCCGACGGTGTTACTGAGGGCGAATTCCCTCGATAAATTACCGACGGCAGATGCCCTCGGTAATATATTAAATAGAAAATTGGTATAATATTAAATATAATTACCGACGGCGGTGTCCCTCGTTAATTACCGACGGCAGGCTGACCCTCGGTAATTACCGAGGGTACACGTCGTCGTCGGTGATTTGTGCGGGTCGGCGATTTACCGAAGGCGGGTTCCGTCGGTAATTTTTTAAATCAAATTGGGGCTTCCAGCCCTAATTCCCCATTTCTGCTCACCGTCGTCCTCACTCCCCATAGCTGTCGTCCTCGCCGATGCCGCGTCGCTCCGTCGCCGTCGTCCTCGCTCCGCCGCCGGTAAGTCCTCCTCCCACTCTCAATTACAGCCTTCTTCTCTCTCTCTCTAACTCTTATCTCTCTCTCTCTCTCTCTCTCTCTCTCTCTCTCTCTCTCTCTATCTCTCTCTCTCTCTCTCTCTCAGCCGTTCGCCGCCACAGTCGTCGTTGCCGCCGTCGCCCCCGCTGCCGCTGCCGCCGTCCGCGCCGGTAAGTCCTCCTCCTCCTCCCTCCCTCTCAAATCAGTTCTCTCTCTCTCTCTCTCTCTCTCTCTCCCTCTCTCTCTCTCTCTCTCTCTCTCTTATCTCTCCGCCGTTGCAACCGTCTGCTGCCGTCCACGCCGGTAAGTCCTCCTTCTTCTCCCTCCCTCTTTTCTATTTCTTCTCTCTCTCTCTCTCTCTAACTCTTATCTCTTTCTCTCTCTCAGCCGTCCGCCGCCGCCGCTGCCTCCGCTGCCGTCGCCGCCCCCGCTGCCTTCGTTGTCGCCGCCGTCCCCGCTGCAGCCGCCGCCCTCGTTGTCGCGCCGCTCCGCCGCCGTTGTGGTAAGTCTTCCTCCATCTCTCTCGTATTATGTGTTCGTATTTCAATTATTATTTGATAACGTTTGGATAAAATAGCATAATTTGATATATAAGAATTTGATATGTTTGTATTTCTTGTTAAATACGAATTTGATATGTTTGTATTGGTGTTCGTATTTGAAATTAATTGAAACTTGAACATGTTGAGATGAAGTTGTGAATATGAAGTTAAGATGAATACGCATAAGTTATGAATTTGATATGTTTGTGTTGGTTAACATAGCTGGTAGAGTCAAACACTTGGTAGTTAGGATAGTGGGGTTATGCTGGCAAAATTTCCTCTGATTTATGACTGATGTTCTTCCTTTTTTTAATTAGAAATTACAACAATGAATGATAATCGTCAATGGATGTATGCGAGATATAATGATCGTTCTGCATTTGAAATTGGACTTGAGGGTTTCCTTGAGTATGCGATAAATCAAACAGCTTACACAGATGGAGTAGGTAACATTAGGTGTCCGTGTAAGAAGTGCAAACATATGGTCTTTTTATGTGTGCCTACAGTTAGAGAACATGTTACTAGGCTTGGGTTTGTCTACAATTACACAACATTGGTTTATCATGGGGAAACACCAGTGGATAGGCGGCTAGAACATACTAGAATGGATGAGGATGATGCGTCATACAATAACTATCAAAGGATGGTGTATGATCATGTTGGTTCTAGTAATTTTGAATATCCTCCAAATATGAAAGAACCGCCTAATCCTGCTACTCAACAAATTTATGACATGCTAAACTCAACCGATTATCCATTGTACTCTGGGTGTGATGCTTACTCCCAGTTATCCTTTATGACACAATTCATGAGCATAAATCGTTTGTCTTTGTTTATTAAATCGGCATTATCCAAGGATAATAAGTGTCCCGACGACTTCTATAGTACGAAGAGACATCTGCACGGTTTGGGTTTGCCAGTAGAGAAGATCGATTGAAGTGTTTATAATTGCATGTTGTATAGAGGAGATGATAGTGAGTTGGAGAGCTGTAAATTCTGTGGTGAATCACAATATAAGGAGAACTTGCGTGCATCTGGAAGTCGCCGAAAAAAACATGTGGTGGCCAAGCAGATGCATTACTTTCCTTTGACGCCCCGACTGCAGAGGTTGTTTGCATCTCCAGCAACAGCCGAAGACATGCGTTGGCATGCGACTTCTACAGACGATGGGGTTATGCGCTACCCGGCAGACTCTCCGGCATGGAAACACTTGAATTCTGTCCATCCTGATTTCGCTCAGGAGACAAGAAATGTGAGATTGGGCCTCTGTACAGATGGTTTTGCCCCGTTTGCACAATCAGGATGTCAATATTCTTCTTGGCCAGTTATTGTCACACCGTATAACTTGCCTCCGTGGTTGTGCTTGAAAGAACAATTCATATTCCTCACAGTTCTCATGCCTAGGCCATCTAACCCGAAGATGAAGTTGGACGTCTTCTTGCAGCCGTTGATAAAAGAGTTGAAATTTTTGTGGGAGGTAGGAGTGAATACTTATGACATATCTTTAAAGCAAAATTTTTAGATGCGGGCAGCTCTTATATGGACTATTAGTGATTTTCCAGTGTACATTATGTTGTCTGGGTGGGGCACATCTGGAAGATTGGCCTGTCTGCATTGTATGGAGGATACAGAAGCATTCACTCTACCGAGAAATGAAAAACAATCGTAGATGATAACCCGCCACGTGTTGTTCATCCCCGTGGTAGAATTGTTGAAATTGAAGACAATGAGGATGAATCAGCAACGATGAAGACATAAATACATCATCTAATGATGAAAGTACTGATGGTTACGACACAGATTTGTGATATTTGGTAATGTAGGTGTTATTTTATGTGTTGATAGATTTTTTTATATGTTTTTTTTGTTAACACATTTATCAAAATATATGTTAATGTATTTGATGTATTTTACATAAATTATTATATCTTATTAGGTCTAAGCTTATATGATTTTTTATTTGAAACAGGTAAAATATCGACTCGTAGAGGTTTTCGTCCTACCTCACAGCAGACTCCTCCCTCTTCACAGCAGGAGTCCGTTTCAACTAGACTAGGTACTACTCCACCGACTTCACCACACCTGAGACTCCTCCAGAGACTTCTTCTTCTTCATGGCCGAAAAGGCCCAGAGGCCCCTCACTTGCCGAGCTAAAGCGGCAATGGCCTAAGGGCAGTAGAGGGAGGCTTCTCTTTCGGAGAATGCCCAGTGGGTACTTTTTTATTATTATTATTATTATTATTGTTGTTGTTGTTGTTGTTGTTTACAGAGAGTTGATGGAGACACCGGACATCTCACACAATGCCCTTCAGGTTTTTAGGAGGATTTCTGACCCTGGGGGGTACAGTTGAAAGTTGACTCCCCAAGCGGTTAAGGACGCGTACTTGGAAGAATTTGGGGTAATCGAATTTTTATTATAAATAAAATTAGTACTTATTATTGTTCAAATATTATCTACTGATTTAATCATTTTTTTTCAATAGAAAGAATATTGTTGGGAGCCTGAGGATGAGGTGGAGGTCAAGAAGATGTGGGAGGCCAAGGCACGTACCAGGTTCAATGACAACTTGAGCGACCTGAATAAGAAGCTGAGATTGAAGACTACTGCGGGCAGACAATGGCCAGATCCGACGGCTTCACTGAGGAGTACTGGACAGGGATCCAGTCGTACTGGCAGCAGGAGGATATTCAGACGGTTTCCTAGCGACACAGCCGAAACCGATTGTCTGAGCCCGACGAACCAGGTACAAGGATCAGCAAGCATGTTGGAGGGTCTCAGTCCACTCGTATCCTTCAGCAGAGTTTGGTTAGTAATTATCAATTCATTTCATAAGTAATATATATATATATATATTATATCTTTGTTAATAATTTATTTATCTTCTATACATGTATTAGCAGAGCTTGCAGAGTGGAGTGCTGGTGACTGCCTTGAACTATGAAACTTTCCTAAGAATCTACACAAAGGAGGATGGCACTTATGCGACACAGAGGGATCAACAGCTTGATGTAACTATTTAAGTTTAATAAAATATTAGTTAAATATATTGAAATGTATTTAATTTCTAACAATTATGCAATGTTATGTATCAATTGGGCGAAAATTCATCGAGATCTACTTGGAGCTCGTACATCCCGAGAGGTCACGGCGGTACGGCACTGGAAGTGCCGGTGTGAGCCAAATCAGTAGGGGGTCTACTGGTAGCATTGGCACTTCAGTCATGACGCAAGAGATATACGAGACTCAGATCTCCACGTTGGATGAGCGACTGCAGCAGGAACGTGCTGTAGAACGAGCAACACGTGCAACCATGGAGGAGTGCATAGCCCAGTTCGAGCAGGCTGAGGCGGAACGTGGTGCACAACGAGCAGCACGTGCAACCATGGAGAAGTGCATGGCTCAGTTCGAGTAGTTTATGCGGTCGGCTCAGCTACCTCCTCGTCCTCCCCCAAGTTGATTAGGTCGTTCGTCTTATCCTGCAGTTATTTATACACTTCGTACATCATTGCACTCGTATTTTACATTTATACTCGAATATTACATTTGTTTATATGATTTGGGATATTGTGATTTGCGGTTTTCGTATTTGCTTTGTTATATTGTGGGTTGTGTAATTGAATCGTGAAGCAAGTATTTAAAAAAAATGAAATAAAAATAAAATTAAGAAATTAAAAAATAAATACAATTACCGACGGTAAAGCCACCCTCGGTAATTACCGACGGTAAAGCCACCCTCGGTAATTACCGACGGTGTTGCCGTCAGTGATCTCTCTTAGAAAACCAGTGAAATTACCGACGGCACTGCCGTCAGTATTCCGTCGGAAATAAACCGGTGATTCCACCGTGGATTACCAATCATATTTACCGACGGCATCGCCGTCGGTAAATGCCGACAGATGCCAACACCGTCGGTAATGTCATCACCGACGACAAGATCAACGGCGATTTTGTGTCGTCGGTAATCAAATTACCGACGGCATGCAATGAAATACTGAAGGTATTTATCCTCGTTAATTTGCCTATTTTTTGTAGTTGCGCGTGGTTCTCACGCGCCCCAGTTATTTTTTGCTAGATTTTTTTTTCTGACAGAGCCTTTGGCTCCGCCTTCGCTTCGATTACTAAAATAAGGATAATCGACGGGCAACAATTTGAATTTTTTTGGCTCGCTCTGAGGCATTCAGCTTCCCTCGCTTGAATCTTGACCAAAAAAGAAGCGACAAACAAAAATAGAAGGGTAAAAAAACTAAAATAAAAAAAAAGCTGAAATTTAAAAAAAAATAATGGTCAAAAGGCGTTGATCCGGTCAAACAGGTCGGGTCGGTTTTGCACGGTGCAACATTTGCACCCGAAGTTTGTGTGTGTGTGTGTGTGTTGAGTGAGGGGTGGAGATTTAACTCCTCTTGTTCAATTTGTACTTGTTCAAAATGATAATCGTTATTTAATTAAATCACTAAGTTCACTTCATATATATATATATATATATATATGAAGAGGATGAGGTGAGAATGCTATCTTATGTGAGAATTTAGAAAAAATCTGGACCCTTGATCTTTTTTAATCAATGGCTCAGATTTAATGATGCATTAAGTTAGTGTAATTTATGCATTATGATGTTAATGCATTAAGTTATTGCAGTTTATGCATTAGAATATGTATGCATTACATTTATGCAATATATGCATTTCCGATGAGATAAAAATGTAGTATTAAAATGTGGCATTCTCACGTTCTCATATAAAATTTATTCTCACCAGATCTCTACCCTATATATATATATATATATATATATATATATATATATATATATCAAACAAAAGTTTGGAAGGAGAAATTGATGCAGGGAGAAGCGTGAAATATATTCAATAATGATAAAATATACTAATTTTGTTGATAACCACTATATACCGGAATATGTACGATAAAGGTTAATCCGTTGATTCACGCATGAATGCCGGAAGAACACCACGAGAAAGGAAACAATCCCACATTCTATATTTCAATTCAAATTCAACTCCACTAAAACATAAAACAAAACACCTATTTATAATAAAATCCCAAACATCTAATAGGAAACAAACAACTTATTGATCAAGAAAGATAATTAAATAGATACAATATATTCTACTATTTTATCTACATCAGAAATCTAATCATTTTTTACTATTCCTAATCAATTTTGACCAATACATGTGATTTAATCAATTCAGTTACTTAGCAATTAACTGCCCATTAATGTTTAGAGCATCAGCAACGCGGGGTCGAGCCCCGGTGTCGATCTCCCGCTCGACATCGCGCTGTTGATCGCCTTTGGAGGAGGGGTCGAGGAGCGGTGCCGATCGGCTGGGTCGAAGGGTGTGTCGTTCTTCCGACATCGCTCTCGACTTCGGCCGGTGATATATTGGGGACATGTGGCATGTCCCTATTTGTCCAATTATTATTATTATTTTCTGACAATTAAAAAAATTAAATTATATATCAACTCCATTATCAAATTTTCTATCTGGACTTCACCAAAACTAAGGATAGACCTGGGGGTCTATCTATCTTAACACAACTGTGGATGCTCTTAATCATCCACTGCCCACTGGCCCACTAAAGATCTAAATTAATATATCAAGTTTTAGAAAATAATTCTCTCTTGGATCTATTCGCGGAGGATATCATGTGAAAGTTATTCATGGTTAAACAAGAAGATTCATGGAGCTTAAAGAAATTCATTCACGGTTGCCAGTTTTCTATTCCCATGAGACGCAGCGTACAATTTAGTGGAGTTTTCAAATAAATTGTAGGCTAAATAATTTCTTCCTCAATTTTCACTTTTTTTTTTTGTGAATGCTAAAAAATGATGTAGTTATGTGATTCCATCTTTTCATTCATATTGCACAGGTTGGCGTCAACTTCAAATTTTGAAAATTACATTTTGGACTTTGTGTTTTCAAGTTTTACTTTGCATAGATGTCAAAGTTTGTTTAAAATATTGAACTGTGAATGGAATGTTTATATGAATTTACAACATCTCGCGTACGATAAAATATTTCCTCGATGAACTATGGATTTTATTTTTTATTTATTTATTTATTTTAATTTTTTGTTAATCTTGGTTGTTGCTGTTGGAACTTCTTTATTATCACGCATGACGCGTTATTTGTTTTTTTCTCTCAAGGTTTTAAGGGAAGTTTTGCAACTTGCAACGAATAACTGAGTTTGCTGCTATTTTTCTGTCTCTTACTCTCAAGGTAGTTTCTTCAACCATTTCCCAATTTTTTTTTATTTCGTTATGCTTTTTTTTTTGGTGTTTCATCATCAAGAAATAAGTAATGATCATTAATTAATGAGCAAATAAAAGAACAAAAGAAAAATTGATCATCAATTACTCATTTGAAATAAGGGTTAATAGTTAAGTGGGAATTATCTTAAGACATCAATGTGTTTGTTCTTTCTTTAACTTGATTGTTAGTATGAGAAAGTTTGCCGGAGAATTTACTTATATGGTGCCAAAAGCAGGTTGTTCTCACCGGTGTCAGCAATCGTGGTTTACGCCTCTGGAATTTTGAATTATTTTTTAATATTTTTGTTGTGTACCTATATTTTGTTAGTGTAATGTATGGTCAGCCATACGCGTGAAAAAAGAGAAAGTTGACTGTAAAAATGGAAATAATCACATTTTCCCCCTAGGGTTTATGCTTCATAATTAGGGTATATTTCAATTTTCAAAATCTATATTACTATTTTCAGCGCGTGTGGCTGGCCACAGTGTGTCCGAATATCATTACTCATTTTGTTATTATATTATTGTGTATATGTTTCCACATTCAACAATGCAAAGAGCAACACTTGCATGCAGCATGTTGCATGGGTCATGCGACCGGATCCGGGTCAAGTTGACCCGGTCATTTTTTTTTTCGAATTTTGTTTTTCAGTTTTTTTTTTACGGCTCCGTATTGGCTCCGATTACTAATATAAGGATAATCGTCGGGCAAAAATTTGAATTTATTCGGCTCTCTCCGAAGCCTTTGGCTCCCTTCGCTTGAATCTTGACCAAAGAAGAAGCGGCAAACAAAAAAAAACGAAGAGGCAAACAAAAAAAAAAAGGGAAAAAATTTAAAAATTAAAAAAAATCTAAAAATAAAAAAATACGGAAATAAATAAATAAAATAAGATAGGGCAAGTGCACCCCACACGTCCCACGCGCGATCGCATGTGGTGCGGCAGGTCGCATTTGAGTATTTGTGCAATGCAAATTATATTATGATTTATTTATTGTATTGCGTGAATGTCAATACTATAGTTGTCATATAGTACTCCCTCCGTCCCCCATTAGTATGGTGCGGGGGTCGTGCACAAGTTTTAAGAAAAGGTAGATATATATTTGGTAGGGATAGTTTAAGTGGAGGAAGGGACCCACTTATGATGTGTTGTTAATTTTTTAATGGATGAAGAAACTTTATTGGAGTAAATATATTGAACTTTTAAGGATAAAAAAGTAAAAGATATGTCTTAAAATGGAAACATCATACTAACTAGGGACGGCTAAAAAAAGAAAGTAATCATACTAACCTGGGACAGAGGGAGTATTTCTTATTTTAAGCTTCAATTTTAATGAATATAAGGTATACTGTGGCCACTAATATTCTAGGAATTTCTATGACAAATGTTTTGATATATATATAATTGGGTCTTTTGATTCGGATCTGTCCCGAGAAAGAATAAATAATAAATAGGATATAGAATTAACTAACCTGTCTGCTAGCCTATTGGGAAATAGCGCCCTTTTGAGCTTATTTGTGTTTTTTTTTTGTATTTTTCTGTTTTATTCTTTCTTCTTTCTTTCTTCTTCTTTCTTTGTATTTCTTTACTTTTATATTAAT
Organism: Schizonepeta tenuifolia; assembly: GCA_029490685.1. Classification (NCBI taxonomy): domain Eukaryota; kingdom Viridiplantae; phylum Streptophyta; class Magnoliopsida; order Lamiales; family Lamiaceae; genus Schizonepeta; species Schizonepeta tenuifolia. The sequence continues at coordinate 26,419,685 of CM055955.1, forward strand.
TTTTTTTTTTTCCTTTGCATCTTTTTTTTTCGTTTCTTTTTCTTCTTTCTTTGTTTTTTTTGTTCCTTTTTTTCTTTTTCTTTGTTCATTTTTAATATGACTTAATTAACATTTTATTATTGCACTTTCATTCATTTGATTAATTTCTTTAATTGAAAAATAGCGATTGTATAAATAAAATATTTGTCTTGGTTTGATTTTAGTTTCTTTTCCTTTCTTTGTTTTCTTTTTTCTTAATTTTTTTCATTTGTTCATAAATTAATAATAGTTATTAGTTACTTTTACAACTATTACTTTTGTTCACGACAATGTTTACTTTTATTTACGATAATTTGTATTTTTAGTTTTTAGTTAAGTAATTATTGTCGTTAAGAAAAGTACCTATTGATATGAAAAAAAAGGTACTGTTTCACAATCTTTTTTTTTTCACAACAATATTTACTTTTATGCACGACAACGTATACTTTTAATTATTTGATAAAGTAATTATTGTCGTGATTATAAGTAATCATTGACATGAATAAAAGTAATATTTCAAAAATATTACTATCTTCACAATAATATTTACTTTTATTCACGACAACTTGTACTTTTAGTATTTCGGTCAAGTAATTATTATCGTAATGAAAAATAATTACTGATATGAACAAAGGTAATGTTTCTAAAATATTACTTTTCTTCACGACAATACTTACTATTATTTACGACAATTTGTACTTTAATAATTCGATCAAGTAATTATTATTGTAATGAAATATTATCATTAATATGAACAATGATAATGTTTCAAAAATATTACTATTCAAACATAAATAATTTTAAGAAATTGAAAAATTGAAAAAATAAATAAAATGAATAATAGGACACAACATAATCAAAGAAAAATGGAAAAATAAAAATTACTTTCAAAAAAAATTTATGAAGAATAAATAAGTTAAAAAATAAAAAAAAAATAAAAACTAGAAACAATAAATAAAATGAACACCAGGAAGGAAGCAATATAATGTAAAAAAAATTAAAGAAATAAACGAAAAAAAAAAAACTAAACATCAATGAGGCTTTATAAAATAAAAGATAAGTGTGTATAAATAAATAGATCTACACAATTATTGTACAAAAGAAGCTCCAGCCCAGCGGCTTGTTGCTTGAGCTAAGAGCTCTCGGAGGTCGTGGGTCCGATACCTAAGAGGGGTAGTGCCATTAATTTTTTTTTTAAATAAACTGAAAAGGAAAAAAAAAGCAGAGAAGTGTTGTAGCTAGGATTCGAACCTAGGTCTATAACACTTGGAGAAAGGCTGTCACCACTAGGCTAGCGCTCCTCCTATTCTTGCTACTGTAAATAATATTAACTCATATGTTTCGCGGGCCGACCCGATCCGATTGTATTGTATAATATATAACCGTTGCACCAAAACACACCTCCTGTTCTATGTGCTTGTCGTCCATCGCGCGAACCACAATAATAGTTTCCATATAAATCATAAGACTTCTTTATGCTTTCTAAAATGAATTATTGTTAACTAAATCACAAACTTTGATCTAATTTATACATCTCTACTCATCCCAAATTTTCAAATCATGTCGTATGAGCTCGTGATTCAAATTTAGACACCCAATCTAGCAACATTTGCTGGAAATTATGTTGGTAGGTTCGTTGTCGTCGGTGTTAACTAGACGTCAACCCACACATCAACATGTTCTTTTTAGGGTTATTGGCCTGTAAATTACCAAACTTTTACCAAAATTCACGAATTGTAACCGACAGATCAATTTTGTCCAATTAAATACCATACTTTCAATTTGTTTCAATGTGCAACCGAAATAGGGTTTCGGCGATGTCAAATTGGGAATTTTTCCACCATAACAAAAAATGACCAGGTTGGCGCTTATGTGGCATTTTATGTAGCACCAAACATCGTCGTTTCACTAATTGAACAAAAATATCGTCGTTTCACTGTAGCGGGAGAACTAATCCTACTCCCTCCGTCCACAAAATGGTTGCCACTTTCACCATTTAAGTTTGTCCACGAAATGGTTGCCACTTTTGCTACTCCACTGAAATTTATTGTGGAACCCTTACTCCACTCATAATAATACACACTATAATTCACTACTACCTACCATTTTTTTAAAACCCATGTCGACAAAAATGTGGCAACCATTTCGTGGACGGAGGGAGTATTATTCTATACTTAGCGCGATTCTTCACACATCGAATCCAGAAAAAAGCCCACATCGAATCCAAAAATCCCTATTATTCTTAATTCTTGTTCTTTTTCATCGATTCTTGTCGATTTTTTTGTTACAAATCTTTGATTCTTGTCGGGGACGAGATTACGAATGCTGGTGTCGTTGATATCCACTCGTTGGCAATAGTGCTTTGGTGGTCCAGAGGTGTCACTTTCTACTGGTGTAATGGGAAAAATGTGGTCCTTCTCTTAATTATTAATTTATTCTTTTTTTTCATTGTATAGTCAATATCGATACAGTTAGGATTAGAGTTTGTATTGAAGCTTGAATTTTTTTATTTTCTACTTGAATATGATTTTTTTTATTTATTTTCTGCAGTAAATATTTTTCCTTGAACATTTATTATAGTGGTGAGCTTCGATTGAAAGAGTTTAAAAGGCAGTATATAGGTGGTGATTTTGTGGTAAAAACAGGGGTAGATCGTGATAGGTTTGGATATTTTGACCTTGTTGACTATATTAAGGATTTAGGGTTTTTGATATGGGACAAGTTGTGGTTTAAGCTAACTACTCTTCACGTATATGAGGAGATATATGATGATAAGGGGGTAATGAACTTGTTGTCTTATGTTGGTAAATTTAAATCAATCAGTATATATGTAGAAAGTGGTAAGACTCTTATTGATGTAGCTGAAAAAGAACTGGCTGATGAGATACATGGTCATGGTAAGGGTGAGGGTCAGGATCAGGGTCAGGGTTAGGGTACAGGTGAAAACTTGGATGACAATTATGATATTATACTTCATAGTGATCATGATGATAATGCATGGACATAAGATTGGGGTTGGGATGGTGATTCTGATCAAGATAATGTTGCTAATGAGGGTGGGGCTAAGAGGATTGATGGTGATAGCAGTGATAAATATGGATTTTCTCATCTTTATAAGCTTATTTGATATCAATTTGTATTGAGAAATCATGTTTGAGTTAAGTATTGTGCTTAAGGATTGTTACTTTGTGAAATATGATAATTGTTCGTACTTTATTTGATTCTGCAGAAATATGGAGTAAATCTTATGCAAATTGGACATGATAGGATTAAAGCACAGCTCGATAAAAGTTCATAGGAGAAAATGGATCCAAAATCGGAGTTGAAACGAGAGAGAACGAGCCGAAACAAACAATATTGCGCTTAACGCCCTAATATGTGCGCCCAAGTGTGCGGCCGCACATCACCAAAAAAAACTCCTATGTTTCTGAAGCAATGTGCGGGTTAATGTGCGCCGCACTTCTCCACTTTATGCCTGCACATCCAAGGCAGCCAGATCCGAAATTTTCCTATTTTATTCATTTTTCTTATTTTTGGTATCCTAATCTTATTAGGAATCAACAATTAGGATGATCTTGTCCTCTAAGACTATTAGGATGATCTTTTACATCTTTTACATCTTTTTCATCTCTTATTTTTCTTTTCTTAGATTAGATTAGTTTAGATTTATTTTTTTGGAGGAGTTTTGAAGATTGGGAGAAGAGAAGAAGAGGCACTCAAGAACTAAGGATTCGCCTACGGTTTTTATATTATTTATTGAATATTGTCTATGATGTCTATGAGTAACTAATTTCCTTTTATCCTAGGGTTAAAGAGTAGATGAATACTTGGATTTGAAGTTTGGGTTAATTAATTGATTGAGACCTTCTCTTGCTTTCTATATTGTGCTTATTCATACTTGATTGATTGACCACCAATTAAGCATATTTGTTGTGTTAGTTCGAGATTCAAGAGATGAGGATTAACATGTGAACCGGCATATAGGACATACATCACATAACCACCAAGAAGGAAAGGTTTTGTGTGAGGGCTATAATCTTAAGATCTTTTTGGAGTTACTTGCTTATGATGTTTACTGTAGACGAAAACCCTAGTGAGTAATCCACGGTTTAGGCACTACGAGAGTAGGTTTAAACTAAATTTGTGATTGTCTTAGTAAGAGTCGAGTCTAACAAACCAATTTATTGATTGAATTGAATTTAAACTTGAGTGATCATTGAAATCGAAGCCTTGGAATAACCTTTCTCTTATTCTAATCCAAATTACATTTCCTTACTTTTTTTTTTGCTTTTGTTATTTTTATTTAATTATTTACAGCATTAGTTTAATAAAATCATTAAAGCTCGGAAGTCTAAATAGAGGAAAAACGTGTAATACCCCAGAATTTCCGTACGATCTTAAAAATTTAAAGTTAATAATAATTAAGGCTTTGCATGCCTAAGTTTACGATTCTGAATTCTAAGATCAACGGTGAAATCCGTTTCCAAAAATAAATTATGGAAGTCAGTTAGATGACTACTGTATTTAGGGTTATCGCGTACGAAAAATTTTTAGTTCTTGAACTCAGAACGGAAAACCGTCTGATTTTTACATTCACGAAATCGCGATAAGAACTCGCCCGAGAAAGTTCGTTTTTATATTTTTCCGGACGAAACTCGGACTGTGTCGTCTCGAGTTTTTGTCGGAATTAAGTTTTTAAATATTATTTTCCGATTAAGTTAAATACGTTAGAATTTTTGGTCGAATCGGAATGTGACGATTTTGTGCCGAGCTACGTTTTTCGTCGTTCGATTTCCGTAACGTCGTATCGCACCGGAAAAGCGCGTAATTTCCTTCTTTTTTCTCTCCCTAGCCGACATCACACACACACACAAGCATGATATTTTTGATTTTATATAGTATTATACAATGACTCACTCTTAGATATTTCACTTAACACTTTACACCTATTATGTTAATTCATATCATAACATAATTTAGTCATCTTCCTTACTCCTCCCCACCCCCAAAAACCGAACACACACACTATACTCTATACTTCCATTTTCATCATCACCATTGAAGAGTTCAAGTTCTTGGAGCAAGGATTTCACACAAGTTCTTCATCCTCCATCGAATCTTATTTCTTCCTTTATTAATCTTCAAGGTAATCTCCTCCTCTACACTCCTATCCATTCCAAATCCTTTTCTTTTTATTTTTCATATGGATCGAAAATTTAGGATGTTGGGATTTAGATGATTTGATCTCTAATTAGTGTAATAGGATGGTTTAGTTATGGATCTATGATTAAAGTTGAAAGAAATCCAAGAACCCTAATCTCTTCTATGTACCGATTTTTAGGGCTTTCAATTAGGATGTTTGAATTCTTCAATTGATGGTATAATAATGCTTATGAGGTGTTCAATTAGTGATTAAAACAAAGAGAAATCGAAACCCCTTTGAATTGGATGAAAACCGAGTTCTAGGGCTAGGGTTTGAATTGGAGATTTTTGTTTAATGTTGTAATTAGACTTGAAATTGATCAATTGATGATATAGTAGTATGATTAATGGATTAATGATGATGTTAGATGAAGAAAATCACCCTTTAAATTATAAGGTTAATACCGAATTTTTTGTAGAAAATAGGGGTTTGCATGTAGTTGATCTAGTTGAGGATTTGTTGATGAAATAATGATGTTAATGATATTAATTGATGTTATGAATTTAATTGGAATTTTCTAAAAATAATTTGTGAGTCGTAAGAGACAAAGAACTCGATTTAAGATGAGATTTAGTAATGATATGAGGTAATGATTTGGATAATATTGAATCCCGTTAGATGATGTTTGATGACGTAAATTTTGAGCGAAATCCGATAATTTTTAAAATCTCGTAAGAGACGAACAAGTGTCGTAGTTAATAACCGAGAAGTCGAGAAAGAATTCTAACTTGATAATAGTGTTTATGATGAACTAAAGAACAACTTTGTAGTTGACGACATGAGCTTTCAGGATATTATAATATGAGTTGTAGTTATAGTCGAGAACTAGAAACGAGAATTTGTTAACTTGTTTTGGTATAGTAAATGGTAGTTGAAACAACGAGGTTTGATCGTCGTGGTTATAGACGAGTTTTGACAAGGATTCCTTCACGTACGGGAGTACGTGTTGACTGCCTTATGAGTGAAATTTCGTGAGAAATCGAGTACGAGAACTTAGAACGAGCTTAGGAAGTTATACGTCGAATTCTATTGAACGTTAGGGTTAACGCGCCAGTTTTGCGACCCTTCCCGGAAACTGTAATATCTTCTAACTCGTTTATCGGATTTGAGATCCGTAAATTGGAGCGTAAACTAGACTTCCCAAGCTTTCTAGTGGTACAGGGATCATCCCCTTTTTCCAATTCCTCTGTTCTGGGAAGTCCCCAGAGCTACTGTAATGCGCAGTGATTTTTAAGATTCATTTTCTTAAGTTGTTTTCTTCGCAACTTAGTTTCTTTCGATCGTTTAAGCCGTAATAACTTAACGACTACCTTCTCTACTGACCTAAGAGTCAAGTATGAGACCTTTCGAGTTTTAAACGAGATTTGTTCAAGTCTCGTTCCCGTTTAGTTAAAATGAAACTAGTAGCGTGCAAATGCCTAAAGAAATGAAACGACTAAAGCCTAATTCGATTTTCTATGATCGATTATCTTTTACGACCGAATTTTTAAGTGTTATTATTTTACGATGAAGGAGGAAGCCAGTAGTAAGGAAAGGACGGAAGATCAGGAGATCGGAAGCTAGTACTTAGTTCTGTAAACGCTAAGGTGGGCTTTTATATATGAAATAAAACGAGCAATGCTCGAAAACCTTTTCTTTATCGCTTTGATAATCGTGTTTTCAAAGTGATAATCATGACATAAACTGTTTAAATATTTTATGTGAGTTCTCTTGTACCTATTTGAGTTAACCTTCGTGTTTTCCAGATTTATTAGTTATCGATCGGCTCTGAGTTAGCTATTAAGCGCTTTCCAGAGTTAGTGCAATTTGTAACCTGTGGTGTATGTGATACCCTGTTGAGGGGTACCAGCCACGGTGAATGAGAATTGGTCAAGATTTGAACGTAACATACTATAAAAATGCTTGTACAAGCTAATTTATATAAATGAGTCAGAAAATGTTTAGTAGACACGGGCCATTTTTTCAATAAAACCCCGATGTGCTACGATTAAGAGATGCCTGATTATTTATACTTATGAATATGTTTTCGGCAACGTGCCCACTAAGTACTTTTGTACTTAGCCCTGCATATGTTTTCTAAATGTGCAGGTTGAAGCGATGGAAGCGGCGAGGCTTGAATTAAGTTGTCTTAGGAAGACTTTAGTTAGTATGAATCACTTTTCCGCTGTAAAACTCTAAACTTATGATGTTATGTTAATTAGTAAGACACTGTGGTATAAGCTCTGTAATATAACTTAGTTTACCTTTTTGGGAACTTCGTCGAGTAATCCTTGAGATTAACTCTTCTTTTGTAAATGAAGTCATGTTCATAGAATGTATGATGTCTCCTATGTATGTTTAGTTCAGTTAGTCCCCTTCTTCCCCGCTTCTTTAATCCAACCCCAGTCGCACCCCGGCTTCTGCCGTCCCTCGGGATGTGACAAAACGATTGAAAGTATAGTACTTGCTAGAATTAACACAATTCTTGTGGAGTACGACCTTGCTTCCCTGGGCTCAATTACACCCGTGCACTTGCGGTGTGAAAGAATTTAGCGAACAAATTTTTGGCGTCTTTGCCTGGGATTGTTTTTATTTCTAGTGATAGTACAATTAGGTTGTTTGATACTTGTTTAGACATATATAAATTGTTTATTTTTCTAATTATTTTTCTTTTCTGTTGAGAGGGGAATGATTGAAGCTTAGGAAAGATGGCTTACTGACACGCACCGGTCATATTGTACGATCAAAATTCTTGTGTATACCCCAGATGGACAATACACGCTCTTATGACCACAACCGGACTGGTTAGTCTTAGCAGTAAGCTAGGATCGATCCCATGAAGAGTAATGAACTACTTTACTCTTCAGGTGCACAAGTTTGGTTGTCACGATCCAATCGGATTATCTGCACAAATAAATATAAAGGCAAACAAATATAAAAGGGGTAAAATTTGGGATAGGTCATGATTATTGTTGATATGTGTATTCGGTCATAGGCATACTAAAGATCCGTCCATCATTCGCATAAACTTAAGGCATGGCCCAAAGACATTGGGGCATTTCAAGAGTTTATACTCCACACTTAGGATGGTTGAATTCCTTGTGGTCATTTGGTCCGAAGGTCACACTTCACCCCGATCACAAGGTCGTGCTCCACTCATTCTTAGATAGTAGTTATACCCGATCTCTCCAAGTATGACCCTCACCAATCTTTTCTTTCAAGTTTGCCGGCTCGGCACTTACAGAGTAGACATAACTCGTGGGATATCCATTTTCGGTAACACATCCAACCAGTCATTGATATATCTACGATGCGTGAGGTGAGTCCCTAGGTCAATAACCATGGCTTTATGCCTCATCACAGTTGATGGAAAGCCATTAGAGAAGCTCAAGATCGAAGAAGGATGCAGTATCCCCTTGCCCGTTCCTCGCCTTCCAGATCTACAACACCATTGAAGGTGCTGCTTAGCTACTCTTTCATAGGCATACTGAACATTATTGTCTGTCATGCCCTGGTCTTTGATTGGCATGGTACAGCCCTTACCGCGCGGAGATCACCCGCTAGGTTAGGACTGCCCATAAATTCTGCTCAGATCTCTCTGGAACCACTAGACCCAACCGAGTGCACAAATGCCTCACGAATATTTCACATATCAACAATTAACCATTTCCCTCACCCAAATCTCACCAAGGGAATTACTCACACTTATTGAAAACCATATTAACACAATTAAATAAACACATCAATGATAGAAAATATGAAATACTTGGAATTAGAAAATACCTAAGGCAAACCGCCTTGGATTTGTTCAAAGATATAAATGAAAATGTTGAAAGCGTAAATTGTTTGTGCGGAAAATGTAAAGAACTGAAATGTAAATTGTATCTTGAGCGGAAAAGTGTCAAATACTAGGGGAAACCAACGGTTTACCAGCCACACTTGCTGGTCTTTTATAGTTGATGATGTGGCAGTCAATCCCTTCCTCTGGCAGACCATATAGGCATGATTTATTGCTTTTCATATCTAGCTCGGTCTTGATGGATGCTTAAATGATCTTGATTGATGATTGGCAATCACCGATTGATTGATGGGGTTGACTCCACTTCCTTCTAGATCCTTCTACTACTGGGACTCGTCAGAATCTTCTGCAAATCTTCTCTACGTCTCTTTCCATTTTTGGCTTCGGTGGCTGACTGCTGCTACTGGACATGGTCATACTGGTTGCATGTTTCAGTTGGCCTCACACCAGGGGAATCAACTTCATGCAGTGGGCTGGAATTGCTGCGGTAATGCCCATTCTGACCATCTTTCCTCCGTTTGCCCTGGACTGAGCTTCCTTCCTACGAACGACTATTTTCTTAGGGCCAAATGGCCCAAAAGTCGAAGATGCATCACTTACCATGAAGAAATTGAAAGAATCAAGTGGCAATTACAAATCTTCATAGATGAAAAGAAAGCCGAGAAGAGCTACCATGCAACTTCTTCAATAGATGTGTTTCAGCCGATGATCGCTAAATTTCTACCAAGCAATATTAACCGCACTTTATCGGGTCATTGTAGAATAAAATAACGAGTTATCGTATCCTCAAGGACTATTAGCCGAGTTTTTAGTGGAAATGAAATTCGTGCACATTCCTACTATTAAAGCTTTTAGACAAAGTGATTTGGGATTCATACAAACTCTTAAACAAGAAATCAAAGCTAAATGAGCAATTAAGAGACAAGAACATGCAAAAATGACAAACAAAAGTTCAAACAAACAATTAAAGAACAAAAAAGGGAAAGGGTTGGTTCTAGGGATTCATTTTGATTCTAGATAGCTTGATCAACACTTGCTAAATCATACAAATCATTTTTAATCCTCAACTTAGGAAGCAATCCACAATTATATTCACTAATCTCTCTCGACAATTAGTAAAAGAGGATCATTCAATCAACTATCTCTTATTAAGACTCAAGCCAATCAAACAACTCCCAAAAGTACAAGTATCATAAGCTACCATGCATTGAACAATCACCTACTAAGTCTCAAGCCAAAACATGAAGTGCAAATGGGATTCCATGCAAGCAAAAACCTATTAGGAGTTTTCACAAACACTAAGCATGCAAGAAAGGTGATCAACAATTCCCACATGAATCAAAGCACCAAATTCACAAATAAGAAGAAGAAGGATAGTAGATTCAACAAGAAATGATCAATCCATCAATAAATCATCATAAACCCCTAAAACCAACAAGAAATCTAGCTAGACATAATGAAAATCAACAATAAACAAAAGAGAAATGATAGCATAGATGAAAAACTAGGAACCCAGTGTTAAAATCTTCACAAAATCTTTAAATTCAAGCTTAATCACTATTACAATGTGTTTAGAACCCTAATTGGAAACTATTTGAAATGTAATTTAGAGTAGGAGATGTGTTATTCACGTTTTGGGGCTGCCAAGGGGTTTATATAGGAGGTAGAAAGTGCTATTACATGTTGAAATCGCGAAGAGAGAAGAAAAACATGATTTTGGGCAAAAACAGTAATTTTCGGCGGTTTGCCCCTGTTTCCCGGCGGTCTGGACCGCCGAACCGGTCCAGAGCTGGACTGCCGGTTTGACCGCCGATTTGGACTTTCTTCTTGGCTCGAATTCCAGTAACTTCCGGAGGGCTGACCGGCGGTTTGGCCTTGATTTTCGGCGGTTTGGGTCCAAACCACCGGTTTTCACTGGTTCGCTCCGTTCCGTCCCATTTTCCATCTTTTTGTCCCGTTTCTTCATCTCTACTCTTCTATGACCTTTCCCTCTCGACTTAGCCTCCTATGCTCAACCTACACACATGCACAAGCACTACCAAAATGTGACAATGATCAAAAATAGTGAAAACGATACCAAACCAATCACGATTAATGATAAAACAAGGCAAATTGTGCTATGATAACATGTTTAGTTGCTACAAAATAGATGTTTATCAGCCGATGTCAATTTATGATGGTACATATGATCTACGGATTAATTCCATGGAGAATCAACCATCATTGATAAATATGGATTATCTCAACAACGATTATTATGGGAACTTCTATTCTCACCAAGGAGGCTATCAAGGAGGCTATGAATTTTATGAAGGATTTTCTTACAAGAATGAAATTGTTGATAAGCCGAAAAAGCCATCTTTTGAAGATGTATTCGAGAAGTATGTGATTGAATACAAAGCTAGGATAGATGTTTTGGAAGCACGCATGCTAAAGTGTGTTGTTCAAATGGAACAAATTGTTACCATATTGAATAATCAATGTCAAGAGAAGAAGTGCAATGAAGCTTTGCATGAGGAGCTACCAATTTCAAGTGAAGAGTCTCAAAGAGTCAATGAAGAACAAGAAGTCGAGATTGAAAAGGTTAGTGAAATTTCTTTATCTGTATTTCTTCCTCCTTGTTCTTCTACTTCTGCTTTTCTGCTTATCCATCAATGCTTCCAAGAGAAATGTATGAATGGGTCAGTCCCCAAATTCCCTCAATATGAGAGCCTAAAATCTTCTATCCACCAACCTGTGCAATTCCATAAAGATGAAGAATTCAAAAGAGTTGAAGAATGCAAAGTCCTAAATACGGTTGATCCTTACCTCGTCATGGGTGATACTTCGAAGGCTTGCTTCTTCCACTTATATTTAACTCCCTCTTTTAATTTTATGACTGGATTTTCTAATGTAGAATTGTTTGAGTTTGGTAGTATTTTAGATCATGCACAAGTTTATGATGATTTCTAAGATTTCTTCAAGGATGTTATACCACCATATCATTGGGATGCAAGAAATACTCAAATTTGATGAAAAGTGGCCACCACCTATACCTCCACCATTAATTCGGTGACTTTGTTTCAATCAACCCCATCTTCTACTTTCACACTTATTCTTCATAACCGTTGAATAAGTTTGGGGGGATGAAGAAGGGGGTTGATTTATCTTTACATTGCTTTCTAGGTAGTTTTATTTTTATTTTATTTGTTCTATTTTTTTAAAAAAGTTTATGAAATCTTGAGTTGCCTCATTTTTAAATTGCTTAAAGTTGTTTTGAAATAAGCATGATTACGGTGATTTGTGTGACTTGGCTTGTGATGAAATTGAGAATTTTGTTTTGAATTGAAAATTGATGATTGTGAGTTTTTCATGATGGATTGAATATGAATTGATAGATTGATTGTTTTGGCCTCTTTGACATGAGAATAACCTATGTGAGATTTGAGCCATGACTATTATATTTTCATAGTTTATTTCATTCTTATGTGATTTGTCAAGCATGCATGTTAATCTCTAGAACTTGCCATGAATCTTTTTCAAGGTTGGGTTAGTGTGCTTAAAATTAGGAGATGATTTAAGGTCATCCTTGTTAGCCAATTTTTCCCTTTTTGTTGTCCAAATTATTAAATTTATCCTAATTTTCCACTTTGAGCTTTTGAGCCTTTTCTTTGATAAACCATTGAAAAATTGGGGCAGATCTTTATAGGATATTAGTAGAGCTTGAAAGAATAAATGCAAGGGAGAATTGAAAGAGCACCTTTAGTTAGAAGTTTTTAGTTGTTTTTAGCCCTTGTATGCTCTTGAAAATAAATAAAAAATGTTTGAGAAAAAAAGGAAAAAAAAAGAAAAAAAAGAAAAAAAAAAAGAAAATGAAAAGAAAAATAAGAGAAAAATAAGAGTATAAAAGGGTTTAAGTAAGAAAGAATGGTGCCAGAAAATAATGTTGTGTTGAGATTGTGAAAAAGATTTAGAAGTTGTGAAAAGTTGAAGAAAGGTTTGTGTTATCTTTGAAAGTTGGGGTTTTCATTGATTTGAGCCACTTAGCCTAAATTTTCTTACCTTACCAAAGAGTCAACATTACAACCAAAATAAAGTTCTTTTTTATCTTAATTTCAAGCACACATTTGAACGATGTCGATGTAAGATAATTGGCAAGCTAATGGTAGGTTGCATGTCATGTCTTGATTTGAGTGTATATACTTCCTACCTTATACACTTGAAAGTTGAGAGTTTACTTAAATACTGCTCATGCCGTGAGGACTCAAAAGTTTATTGAGACTATAATGATTGATTTGTTGGTTTGTACTTGATTTTGATTGGGATTCTCGCATCATTGTTGTTTTGTTGAAAAATTTTGAAGCTATTGAAGTTACCACTTTGCCTTAATCCATGTTTATTTTTGTTATTCTCTTCTTCTCGTTGTTTGGGGACAAACAACCCTTTAAGTTTGGGGGATTTATAAACATGGAGTTTCTCATCTTTATAAGCTTATTTTATATCAATTTGTATTGAGAAATCATGTTTGAGTTAAGTAATGTGTTTAAGGATTGTTACTTTGTGAAATATGATACTTGTTCGTACTTTATTTGATTTTGCAGAAACATGGAGTAAATCTTTTGCAAAATGGACATGATGGGATTAAAGCACAGCTCGATACAAGTTCATAGGAGAAAACTGTTACAGCCCGAATTCTAGGGTATTGAAACGACTAGAATACAAGGGATAGTGAGATGAAATGAACTTTTGCTCAAGAAATATGCTCCCTGATTAAGGAATAACATCAATAGATCATTCATGCTTACAATAATGTGGGTGATTAATCAATTATTTTTCAAGAAACGAGCGATTGGCAAGATTTTAATGATAATCTAAACAAAGGAATTAGGTTTGGTTATTAGCAAATGTTGCATTCGAAAGTAGGCCATCTTTTAATCATCAAATGGTGGTTAAGGAATGGTTAATCAATTCATAATCATTTTAGAAGAAATTCAGAAAGAGTTTAAGGGCATTGTTCGAGCGTACGGGCTCATTGTATCAAAGATCGAGCATGCAAATTAAACATTTCAAAAGTAATGGTGTTGCAGCGGAATATAGACAATAACATTAAGTCCCAAGGATATATGTATGAAGACACATAACCTCAAGCTTAAACTCCAAAATGAAAGCATATAAACAAACGAGCCGTCCAAGCACACCGCGCCCTCCTCATTCGAGCTAACCTGCACATTTTAGAAATAATATGCAGGGTTGAGTACTTCGTACTCAGTGGACACATGCCAAAAATAATTTGAAAACTTGATAAATGATTGAACTTGCCTCCTTAGCTGCAACACAAGCGTTAATAATATTTTAATTTAAAAACGAAAGCTTTTGTCAGCTTAAAAATCATTTTCATTTCGTTTATGAATCGAATGCAGTCATTTTCTCGGTATGAATTCATCCATGCGTCTTCTCTATTGGTGGTGTCGAAAAGTAGGCCTTCTCCTCGGGCACAATGATCGGCCCAATCAAAGCAGAGCTCACATCCTTTACATAACCGGCCCAACCGAAGCAAGGCTTATAGTTACTTAATGACGGGTTAAGCTGTAACAAGGCTCGCGGTCACCTAATCTGATGCATGCATTGTCGTGTCTTGTGCAGGACTTCATCCCGTGCGTCCACAGACTCATTCAACTCATGACATTAAGTATATGATTGCATACCAAAACATTCAAAACATAGGTAAGTCAATCCATTTTAAATAAAAGGCACATAAAATAAATTGTGCATTCACCGAGTAGTTTTAGTTCAGAAAGCCCACCTGGAAAGTGACAGTGCTCGATTATTCTTCTTCTCTCGCTGTCCTACTTTTCCAATCCACTCGTACCTTCAAAATAATATTACATAAAGACGAGTTTTATATATTCGGAAAATAGCAAAATCTTAATTCGTTTATCGGACTTCTACATGACTCGGGTTTTCTAAATTCTCGATTCGACTTTTTGAACACTTGATTCTTAATTTCTACCCAAGTACTATACCAACAGACTTCTCGGCATATATATTTTCATCACTAATAAATATAATTAAGCATTCATACTTTTATTAAAATATTATATATTATATATTATATATTATTCTTCTAATTTCAAATTTCTCGATTTTCTTAATTCAAATATTTACGAGATTTATTCTCGTTCACACAATTCACACTTCAATCATAACTGCATCATTTAACAGTTATATCAAATAGTCAAGGACAATTATTCCGAATATATAATATCGTTCGATTTTTCAACTTAAAATTTTAATTCTCAGTTTTCAACGTACTTAACTTTACTTTTCTTAGAAAAATTCAAGGAATTCAAACTTAAATTCCGTTTCAAATTCCGACTTCTCGTATAATATTTCCCGAATTACTTTTTGACGTATTTTTCGAGAAAATACTTTAACTTGATTGGAAAAATTTTTATTTTCTTATACTTCATCTACAATAATTTCTATTGAACGATTTTTCATTGAATTTCGATTTTTGATTTTAGAATCAAGAAAAACTCTTTTATTTTCTTCTTTAATTTTTGGTATTCACCATTGACGAGCCCTATTTTCGTGCTATTTTTCAGTGTCTGTATAGGTTTAGATCAAGTCTTTTCCTCTTTATAGTTTTGGGTCTTTTGTGTCTAGGAGGACACACTGGTATGCAAGGCACCATATTCCTGCAAATGGGCACAATAGAGCAGATAAAGCGCATTAAAGAAGAAGAAATGCAGCAGGGCGCTAGAGGTCCCAAGAAGCTTGTTGGTGATCATGACGACAGACGGCAAATTCACGAAGACTCCGTGTACTGGAAGTCAAACCTTTGCCAAAAATGGAAAGAACAAGCTCAGGGCCACAACATCTTCAACAGTAGCCTCCAACAACCTCCAACAGCAGTAGAAGCAGCAACCAATGGGAAGAAAGCAAGGACAAGGTACTGAAAGTGAAGGGCAGACCAACCAAAGGATGTCGAACTCCAAACTCTATTATGAGGCGGACTTGAAAGCTATGGATCCAACTACCACTTGAGGGAAGCCGCCATGTAAAAAGACATCTGCCCTAGTTCACTTGTATCATCTCCATCCCATCGAGAAGTAGCATGGAACACAGCATACACTACTCTCTGCACTTGAGTTTTCCGGACATAAACAATACTCTTTACATTTTCTGTCAAGACCTCTGTGAGGCAAACAATTTATTTTCAGTTTTAATGTTCATGATGCTTTCGTTTACTTATTTCTTTGCTTGTTCTTTACTTTTAATGTCTAGCAAAGTTGTTAATGCTTGGGTTGGTTAAGATGCGGTGAGATTAAGTGTTGTGTGTGTAAAAAGGTGAGGCCGGAAGCTCGCCGGAGAGCTGCTGGACACGTTCCCGACATGCTGGACTAGATTCCAAAGTGGTGGAGCCTCTACGACTTCACCGGAGGCCTACGGAGGAGTTGCAGTGGTGAAATCCCTCACAATGCTAGGCAAAGGTGTAGGGGTTCCTGTCACAGCCCGAAATCCGGTGTGTAGGAACGATCAGACTCCATTGGAGTGTGAAGGTGAAACCATCAAATAACAATCCACTTTTATCTCAATTCAACTTTAAATCCTAAACCGAATAAATTAAAACTTGTGAAACCAACAAATAAAACTTGACTCAATAAGGAATCGATCAAGGAAATAAGGTTTCAACATGACATGAATATACACAGACTGTCATAACATGGCTCAATGATTAACGAGTTTAATAATTTACAAAGTTTCTCAAAAATAGGGTTAAGTTTAATGAGATCATAAGGTTCAAAAAGTAGGGTTTTCAAATGAAACTCAAGCATTGTTTTGAGCACACGGCTCGTTGTTATCAGAGTTACCAAAATATTAACATGTCAAAAGGTTGATAAGCAGCGGAAACATCACTTGCTCACAACAATTACATGTATGAAGACATGTAACTGTCGACTCAACTTCCAAAGGGTTAACACACCACCAAGACCATCCAAACCATCCTCATCCATAGCTAACCTGCACATTTAGAAATACATGCAGGGCTGAGTACTTCGTACTCAGTGAACACATTGCCAAAAATAATTTTTAAAAGTTTGCTCTTAGAGCTATATAATTGAACTTGCCTTGCCACTGTATCACAAGTGTTAGTATACTTGAAATCATTTTACTTGTGAATGCATAAAACACTTTTCTTTTAAAAGATGTGCGCACAATTTATATAATAGGTATGAAATCATCTACCACATCAACTTTGTGCTGAGAAGTAGGCCTCCTTCTCAAACACTGTGACCGGCTAAACCAAAGTAAAGCTCACAGTCACCTCAATAACTCAAATACCACATGTGGGTTCCTGTTATCCACAGGATATAATTCATGTAGATGATAAACACATACCAAAACTCAGATAAATGGCAAGTCAATTAATTTGAAAAGCTCACATAATATTAATCAATAAGTAATAGCATTCATCGGAGTTTTAGTTCAGAAAAGCCCATCTCACTTCTGGTCTTTTGAAGTTGGGGTTGCTTACTTTTCGCTTTTCCGATTATTTCGCAGTCCCGCTTGGCCCTTCAATAACAAGATCGATTAAATTCAAGCTTATCAACTTGAAAACGTAAAATATACTTAGGGCTCGGGTGATGGACTTCTACTTGAGTCGGGTTATTCTTAACTTATCTAAACTTTTCTACGTCGATAACTTTCTCATTTTCTCGTCCTCAAATCATCGTCTTTACTCGATTTTTAATTACTTCTCGAACTCTGATTCTCGTTTCTATTATCTTAATCTTCACATAATTTGATAAGATACTATTTAACCCGTCCTAAACTTTTCATAAATTCAATTTACATAAACTCGGCAAATCATATCATCAAATCTCAACTATTTTCATCATATATAAATTATATGCAGTTAAGCACTTATTTCAATAATCGAATACTCACATCAGAGATCAAACATTCACATTTCAATTACGTATTCACATTTCAATCACGTATTCACATCAATACTCAAACATCGTCATCATACTCTAGCATCAATATCAACATCTTAAACACTTATATTAAATAAGCAATTATCTTACTAGAGAGGTTAATCATACTTAATCGTTTAATCATACTCAAACATCGAAGTTTATATAAACAACTCACGTCTTAACATAATCACACAGTCAAGTGTTAAACTTCCATAAATATCTTATATCTTAGACATAATTTCTTAATAGCTTATAACTTAATCATAATTCCATCATAATGAATTATTGATCGGTTTTTAGTTTCTAAAACTCACAACTCCGACTCTTTAACGAAATGAAAAGTATTTCGTTAAACTCATATAATAATCATTTTTCAATTTTAAATAATCAAACTTATATTTCATATTTCTTGACTCAAAATACGTCATTATTTTTCCTCAAAATACGTATTCATATACGTCATCATTTTCTTCAAAATACGTACTCAAAACATGTACTCATATTCGCATTTAATGCTTAACTAAATATTTAGAATAAAATAATCTTTGTTTTATCTTTTTCTTTATTTAAAACTCAATTTTCGTTTTATTTAATAAAAATTCGGCTTTTCTCGTAAAAACTTTACTGCTCGATAACTTCTATCTTAACTCCTTTTTAAGCGATTCAAAAAGCAAACTCGCTTTACTCTACTCAATTAACATCATCAAAGCACTTATCACATCATATGACATCAATTACTCATCATTAAAATATTTTTAACTCTTTAAAAAAAATATATTATTTTTCTCACATAATATATTCATATGCTCGTTTCTTCAATTTCTATCATTTTTCTTACTTGAATAGCATCTCGTCACATCAATTAAGCACCCAAAGCACATTTAAAGAACAATCATCTTATAACTCACATTATTCAAACATTTTCATTTCTAATGAAAGTATTCCATTTAATTCAACTATTCTATTATTATTATTACTTCTTCTTTAATAATAATTCTCTTAACTTCTCGTTTGAATTAACGAACTCAAATATGAACATCTTATCTCTTAATCTCATACTCATGACCTCTAACTCATTTCTTATAGAAAATTTTATTTTCTTTTTATTCTCAAATATTGATATTACTATTAATATTTTTTTTCTTTCATCACTAACATCAAATTTTCACATCATATTTTCATTTGTCATCATTCCAACATCATCATCAATCAAAGAAATATTTTTCTTTATACTCATACTCTTATTGACTTCTTTTTCTCATTATTCTCCTTTTATTATTATATATATAACTAATTTTCTAATTAATTTAATTCATCTTCAAATCTTCAAATTTCTCTCATGAATTTGAAGAACACATCTTCAAAAATTCATTTTAACATTAAAAACATCATATCTTATTTTTAAATCTATTTTCTTTATTTTTCTCCAAATTTACTCATTTAAATTCCATAAAAATACTAAAAAATCATATTTCTCAATTTTCATGCTCAAAATTTACTCAAAATTTTCTAACACATATTAACATCATAATCATCATTATTATCCTCATATTTCATCAAAACCCATCATAAATCATTTTTTTCTCATTATATGCATAATTCGAATTATATACTTAAAATCAAGAAAATTCATATTTCATCATAAAACACATCTAAATCATGTTTTCACGTATCATCATGCTTATAAGCATCATCAAACTCATAAAATCCAGAAATCATATTTTTCTCATATTTTCTCTATTTTTCACCAATTAAATTCAATAAAAATTCAATAAATTCACCAAAAATTATCATCAACACATATATGCACATAAATCACATGAAAAATCATAATATGCACATATCATCATCATATCATCAAATAAGCATCAAAACTCATCAAGAACTTATTTTTCCTAATTTTCTCATTTTAATTGATTTAAGGCTTTTAACCTATTTTAGGTTCTTTCATCTTTTTAATTCCTAAATCATGTTTTAAAACTCATCTTGATCATCATCTCATCATCACAATCCTAAGGTTTGCCTATGCATAAAGTAAACATGCATCTTTTCCTTATTTTCTTGGTTTAGAGATACATATATACTGCCTCTGGTACCCAAGTCTCTTCCTAGGAGGAAGAGGCACGAGTATTAAGGAAAATGTTGTTGAGTTAGTTATAAGTAGAGAAAAAGTGATTGAATTTGTTATGAGTGGAAAAAGGGTCCCACATTGAAGGTAGTGATATATTAATTAATTGAGATAGTGGTGGGCCATATGTGGTATTTTAGGTAAATAAGTTGATAAAGTAAGGGTAAGAGATAATAATTTGTTGTGAGGTAGTATCCAAAAGTAGTTAGGAAGAAACTTGGGGATCATCCCAAAAAGGAAAGATAGGAAAAGACTTGGGGACCGGAGGTAGTACATCTCTTGAATAAATGGAAATCATACTTAAATAAATTCTTAAACTTCTTCTTTGGCTTGGATTTTGGCTTGCTTGGAGGATGGAAGATGATGGATTGAAACTCCTTTCCTTGCATGAAACAAGATACAAGGAGATCAAGATCATTTCTTTTAAAAGAAACAAGATCAAACCCTTACTTTTCTTAAAAAAAAAAATCGATGAAGTAGGGTTGAAGATCTAGCTTGTTTCAAGCTTTAAAATGAAAGGAAATGGATGGAAACTTACTCCTTAGATGATCTTGAATACAAGGAAGATGATCACATCAAAGAATCCTCAAGCACGAAGCATGATTTCATCAAAGAACTAGGGTTGGAGATGAAAAAATTTCGAAAATCTGCTGCTACTGTCCAGCTGTGATGATCGACTTTTGCAGCTGGTTTTCTTCGAATTGTAGGCTTTGTATGATGATGAATATGTAGTAGATGATGTCTAGTATGTTAGGGTAAAGTTTGGAATGATTTGGAGGTGTTTATCATAGAGAATAAGGTGAAGATTTGCAGCTTGGCTGCTGCTGCACTCTTCTCGGCAGAGAGAGTCTTCGAGAGAGAGATGGAGAGTTTGAGTGTTGCTTGTGAGGGAAGAGTGATGTGAGGTGATAGGTAGATGAAGTGTGAAGTGAGAGTACTCATGTATATGCATTTAACATGTGAGAATCTTGCAAGATTTTGCAAGATTAGAGAGAGAAGTGAGAGAGATTGAAAGAGAGATTAGTGAGAGAGAGGAGTACAAGTTATGGATGAATGAGAGGGAGAGTGGTGCTCACTCTCTCTAATGAGAGTGTTGGAGGTTATTTTTCTACTATTATTGATAAGCATAGGATTTTTATCTGTTAATTATACCCGGAAATAGAAGTTTTCCGGTAGAAAATATCCTCGTCATTTTATTTTATTCCCTCAATCCTCTAATAATCCTTCTCGTCTCTTTCTCGTCGTCTAAATTCTCTCTAATTCTTCTTATATCTCTTAAAATAATTTAAGGAATCCAATGATCTAATTTTTATGCCAAGATTCCTTCTAACGAATAAGTCGTAAAAACTGCTCGATTAAACGAGTCGTCAAACAATTTATTTTTAAACTTCACTCAAATGATCTCAGAAAATTCTCCAACTTATCTCAAGGATCTTAAAATAAATTCTAGATTCCAACGAAACTAATTAGACTAAATTCGGAGTCATTCGATGAATAGGGATTTCTCGATTTACGTTACTATTCATCTAAAAATAAAAGTTCTCAGAAAATTCCGAAATTCATACTCAAGCTTAAACTCATATTAATAAGCTCAATCAATTCATCACATACTCAATTCGAATAATTAAAATGAGAAAAATCACATTAGAGCACATAAGGGCATTTTCGTCATTTCACAGAAAAATTTATTTTCACGGAAATTTTTAGTGCATAAAACTCATCATATAAGAATATTAGTTTAATTAATACGCACTTAAGAACTTAGAAAAGTTTGGAGTATTACAGTTCCCCTCACTTCCGGTCTTATTGCGGGCATTGGAGTGTGGTGTATGGCTCAAGCCATGCTTATAGCCATCTTGGGCCTTCTAGATCTAAATGTTGCTGATACAGAGGGCTCAATTGGTGACTTTTCCAGATGCGAGCTAATTCTGCGGATAATAAGGTGGGCTCCTGAGGTGACTTGGAGGGCTTGATGCTAAAAGAAAGTGGTTGGGAGGAGATGCTCACGTGCATGACATGGTGACAGTAAAGGGGCGTGAGTGTCGAGGCCCTATAACCAAGAGACGTGCCCATGCAGTGATTATTCGAGGGCCTAGGATCTAAACACACGCGCACACAAACATCGAACTAAATCACTATTGACCTAAGCATGCCCTCCATATCTGATTTATTTAGTGTTTTATTTCAGTCTTGCTTCTAGCTTATATTGAGAGTGACCAAACCCCAAAACCCAAATCCTGTCCAGTGATATCGAGGTCATCACAGCCTACCTCCCTTGGGTTCGACCCAGAATACTTACCCCTAATTGTACTTAGTGGTGGGCATCAGGAAATTACAAATCGTATTTTGGCGCGTCCGGGTTTTCCAACGACAGATTCGGGCGCCGTCAACCATATTTTATCCTTTATGATTCGTTTTTGCTCAATTCAAGTTCTATTACACTTTATTTATTTATTTTAGCTCTTATACTTCTTTAATTTGTTCATTTATACTAAAGTTTTCGTAAGTCAACTCTTAATTAGGAATTAGTTGACTTTTTCATATCTTTCTCATATGTTATTCAAATTTAGTGATTCAAGTGGCTAATATACTTGTTTTTATCTCAATTTCATGTTAATAACATCATTTACATTTTTTATTCATCAAAATATCATCAATTTCTCCTTAAATTTTCTGCACAACTCCAATTCTCTTATTCTTGCTCTCTTTCAATAATTGCAAGTTCTATTATGCATAGAATTACTCTAATTGATAACTTATAACATTAATTGATCCATATATGTAGAACCCCGAAAATCCGGGTCAAAATAAAAATTCACCCTATACAATAGAATAAGAATAGAAATATTTAGAATAATAGAATATGGTCACTCATTCCCGATAAGTTTTTAAAATAGATTTTATTCCAAATTATAAAATCTAACAAAGTTAAAGTTTATATTTTCCATACATATGCATAAACACGAGCATTTCATATTATTTGTCCAATGTGAAATAATTGTTCTATGACATAATTACTTGATGTTGTGATTAATTAGAAGTATTAATGTTGTTTATTAATTTTTTAGAGAGAATGCCTATAAAATTTTATACTAAATATTGGGCTCATTAGAACCGAAATAATTAATCCTATTTATCTACTCGGTCTAAATAACAATCCGACTAAGATACGATGCATTACTATCCGAAGATGCAGTAAGATATAAAAGTAAATATTATCAATATAATAATATAAATCAATATATATGTGTGTGTTAATGTGTGTGTTGGTGTATACGCGTGTGTGTGCATGTACATTTAAAAGAAAAGAAAAATCTTAAGAGATTAGGAGAGTGAGAAGTTGTCGGGCAAGAGGGAGAGAGAAGGATGAGATATTCTGCAAGATTATATTCTCTTAAGCATGCTTATTTTCCAACCTTCCCAATGTCACCTCCAAATGAGCCACTAAGAGAAGGTGTAGCTTAATGATATTGTCTAATCTATAGCCACCCTAACATTTTCTCTTCCCCTCTTCATTAGCATCCCTTCATCTCTAGCCTCCATACTAGCAGCAGCAGCAGCAAACACTCAAGGCTGAACACACACAATCACCCTCCACTCATCTTTCCATCTCCAAGCATTAAGCTTTCCGAAAGCCTCCTCATCCACCCTTGCGCCACCACTTTCTCACCATCATCACCCTATCGCCGCCACAATCGGAACTCCACGGAGAGGCGGAACAACAGCAGCAGTAGCTTGTGAGAGGAGTGAGCTCGATCGAGAGAATGCGAGTGTGAGGTAAAGAGTTTAAGAGAAAGAGGTATAATGCTTGACCTCTTTCATCTTCTGCTTTTATTGAGCTTGATATGTTAGAAGAGCATGTTATATGAATGAAGATGATCTATATTACGATGAGATGAGTTTATACAAAGTTATAAATTGGTAAACACGAGCTACATGTCGATTTGAATGCATTAAGGTCGAAGCTTGTTGATGATAGCACATATGAATAATGTTTGCTTGCATTGTTTTACGTATATCTCTTGATTTAATCATTGGACTTGAGTGAATTCAACCCTCTATGAAACTTTGACATGTTGTATATCTTGTGTGTGAAAATGAGAATTTTATCATATGTTCAAATAGGTCAAATTGATCACGAGATCAAGTTGCTCAGAAACTGTCAAAATCTGTATAGTTAGAAAGATGTCGTCATATCTTGAAAACTACTAAGAATTTTATCAAACAGCTTTTTGGAGCGTGTCAATGACATCCTAAGCTTTATAAAATGATAAAATTCACTGTCATAGGATGAAAACTCCGGTCTTGATAGAGGTTTTAGTGAATAACAGTGTGCTGTCAATTTCAGACCTAAGTCTATTTATGGCTAGTGTACAAGGCCTAAATCCATGAGCTAATGACTTTCAATTTGGAAACTAAAAATTTCTGGGAATACCTTGATAGGTAAGCTAGATTTGGTCCAAAAATCAGATTCATTAGAGTTGATTTGCTATGTTTTCAAAATCAAGTAAAGCCACTACAAGAAGTGTTATTTTCCAGAATATTTCTAAGTATAAATCCTCAAGAGCATAGTAACTTCAAGTGACCCTTTTGAGTCAAACATATCTCCCTAATCGTAAGGTATTTTTGGGTAAAACTAATTACATGTGAGAGTATGTCATTAAAGGTTTCTAGATTGGTATATTGTGTGATGAGATGATGTACGTACAGTTTGTGGTGAGTCGATAAAGGTGGCTACTTGAATGGCTTTCACATACGCCGACTGTCAGATGAAATGTTTAAGTGAAATTCCTGATTTTATTACTATGACTTGTGATTATGTTGAAGATTGTGTTTTAATTACTCCGTATGTGATTACGATGATTTTGTGAATCCAAGCATGGTATCTTCATTGATATACCCACTACCCTATGTGTGAATTTCATAAAGTTTGGTATGGATTTGAAGCATATGAGAACTTATGAACTTCGGATTTTGTCCTTTTTGTGCATGGTAACTAGTTAGTTTGAAGCCCCTATTTCAGAGACCAAATGTCATCGGATTGATCTGAATTTTTGATATGTTGGAGCCTAATATGTGTTCTATAAACCCATAAAATTTGAAAGATATCTATCGAGTGTATAAATTGATAGAGAATTTACAAATCAGCTGCATGGGTAGTTATCTATCAGCTCTGTGCAGTTTATTTCGAACAAGCATATCTTGCTCGTCTAGACTCGAAACCTCGAACCGCTTTTTCCTAAAATTAAGTAGACATCCGTAAGTTTCTGAAAATATAAACCATTAATTTTCATGACGTGTGAGGAAAGTCAGTTTTCGATCTTAATGCAGCCTTCGTGCAGAAGAGTTCTTCAGAAAATTTCTCAAGTTAATTTTTAAGAAACGTCTTGTTGTCGAGAACAAATGAGAGTTAAAGTATGAATTATGGGAATTCCAAAATGATATATTGCATGCTTACATGTCTATTGTATAGTAAATGGTGATCCTTCGAAGATGGCTACTTAAATTGTCTTTATCACGCCAGTTGTCTGTAAAAATTCCAAAGACAGAATTCGCTTCTAAATCTCATGCTTATAATATCGTATGATTTTTACTTCATATAATGACTTGAATAATGGAAGCATATGCCAAGTAATTATATAAGCACACGCATCACATGATATATTATGGCATGAATTTCTAAATCATGTTGTTTCAAGGTCTCGGAGTTTTGATCCGCATTTATGAATCAAAGACACGAGAAGATTCCTCATTGATTTTCTTAATATTTAGGGATAAATCGGGAATAGGTAACCCTAGGATATTGTTGTAAGCCCGTTAATCTTTTACTTGAGTTAAAGGCTAAGATTGTTAAGACCGTTATGTAGGAGACTTTGGCAATAGTACTCAAGGATTGGACTTATCTCTTCACAAGTGAAAGGTGGGTTATCCTATTTTCAAGTGTGAGTTAGATTCCCACAAGGTAATATTTCGGGTTATTAAGCCCAAAAAGCTTTTTACTTGATATGCATGCTTAAATGTTTTTATGCTCAATTGCTTGTGGTTAACCAAGTATGAGACATGTTATATTAACGATCGGCCTTAAGCTCCGTACAAGCCAAGGTAGTGCGCACAAGAAGTTATGACGGTTTGGATAGAGGGAGTGGCTCCCCTCAATTTGAACCGGGGAGGTAACCCAAGAATGTGAGAAGTTTTGATGCGAGTACTAGTGTTTACATTCAAAATTATTTTGCTTATGTGAAAGGTGTTTTTACTAAAGTTTCCTTTCCATAAGTATTGAAGCATGCAATATCCTTATAAAATGTTTTTCAAAGAGGGGACGGAACCACTGAGTGCTTTTGTACTCAGCCCCCTGCATTGTTTTTCCTAATGCAGGTTGAACGACGTGGATGTGAAGGGGGCGATATCGGTGTTGTCAAGTGCATGTTGGGTGACGATCTTGTGGTTGTCATTATTGGCTTTCTTTATGTCTTCTGCAGTCTAAGTACATTGTTTGTATTCTCGTTAAATCTGTAACCCTTAAACTTTGGATACCAAAAATAAGAAAAAGGAATAGGAAAATCTCAGATCTGGCCGCCTTGGATGTGCGGGCATGAAGTGGAGAAGTGCGGGTTCGCATTGCTTCAAAAACATAGGAGTTTTTCTTGGTAATGTGCGGTCGCACACTTAGGCGCACATATCTGGCCGTTGAGCGCAATATTGTTTGTTTCGGCTCGTTCTCTCTCGTTTCAACTCTGATTTTGGATATATTTTTGTAATAACTCAATTTTTCTAAGCGTAATTAATCGTCTTAAATGTGATTATGTGTGCTTAATTACATGCTTCTTAAATATTATTATATGTGATTATGTGTGATTCTATGTGATAAAAATTTCTGAGGATAAATTTTCTCGTGAAATGACCAAAATGCCCCTGAAGGACAAAATTGTAATTTTTCTCGTTTTGACAACTTGAAACGAAGATGTGAAGAGTTATATGAGTTTAAGAATGTGAGATTTAGCATGAGTTCGAATTTCGGAGATGTGAAGGACAGTTGACTTTTTGATGAATAGTAACTTTGACCGAAAAGTCAACCCTTCGTTAACAGACTCCGAATTCAGACTAATTAGTGTTATTAGAATCTAGAATTTATTTTAAGACCAATGATACAAGTTTGAGAATTTTCGAGCTCGTTTGAGTCGAGTTTAAATTTATTTTCAAAAGGTTACTAATATAAATAGTAACTTTTTACGTTTTCTTCATTATTCGGAATTTGCCCCTGAAAGTTGGGTTCTTCCGAATCTATAAATTATTTTTTGACTAATGACGCAAGTTAGAGTGAAATCTGATGTCTAGAAAGTGCCGAAGAGAGAGATTTAAGTTTGTAAGAATTAATATTTTAAGAGGGATGTTTTATACCGAATAAAATCTTTTCTTCCCAGGGATTTCTACCCTAAATGAGTTGCTTTCATCCAAAGCAACACATTCTTATCTCTCCCTCATCACTCTATTATTCCTGCTCTCACCTCTCAAGTGAAACACACACGCCATACTCTCTCTCTCTCTCTAAAACACACACACAACATCTCTCTCTCTCCACACTTTCTCTTAACTCTTTATCTCTCTTTCGGCCATCACCTCTCTCTCTCCTGTCCACCATTGCAGCTGCTGCAACAACCATCATAATTCCTTCATACAAGCTCTAGCAAGGATCAAGGAAATTGCTAGGAATCAAGATTTCACCTCCAATCCTTCCAAAAATTCAAGTAAGAGCAATAATTCTCTTCTTTTCCTCATCCATGGCAGGCGATCACCATCATACTCATAACCTTCACATTTTCTTTGATTCAAGCTCCAAGAAGGGTCAAAAGGTTGCTTGGATTCAAGATATCATCTCTATTCCCTTGAATTTTCAAGTAAGGATCTATAACTTTTATTCTTTTTCCTTTCTTCTTGATCGATCAAAGAGTATGAGAAGAAGATTTGATCCTTATATTCTTGAGATTAATTCCTTGAATATGCATGTCTTCCATCCTTGAAAACAAAAGGGAAATCCATTAATCTCTACTACCTTGAAACTTTCGAATTTTTAAGATAAAAATTAGGATTTTTCATACCTTGATCTATTTCTTGATTTTGATGATTCATATGAGTTCTAGGATTATTTCTAAAACTATTAGAATGATTGATTGAGGAAATTAAACATATATGAATGAAGATCATATAAAATTCGAAGTTTATGCCTAAATAGGATTTTTATTGTGCTTTAATTTATTTCTTGAATTTGATGCTTGATATGAGAAATATGATGATATATAAGCAAGCTGGAATGAAGAGAATGAAGAAATAAACACCATAGAATGAAAAAGGATTTTGAAAAAGATGTTGAATATTAAAAGTGGGTTTGTGATATATGAGCTTTATGCTTAATTTGATGATGGATAATATTAATTCAAGTATGAATAAGCATGATTCTATGATTTAATTGGGAGTATGAATTTATTTGAGCTATATCTTGATAAAACCGAAAATTATATATATATATATATATATATATATATAGAGAGAGAGAGAGAGAGAGAGAGAGATAATTTTATTGTTCTTATGATTTATTTGATGAATTGATGGCTTAGAAATGAAATTCAAGGATAAGTATGGATAAAAATACCAACAAAAGAAAGAAACGAATTCATATGATCATATTTATAATTTTTGGAATTAATAAGTATAGAAAATTAGGAAATTTAATTTCTATAATCATATGGAAGAATTGATGTTATAAAAATGAAATTAGAGATGAAATAAGCATAAGATTAAGAGGAATTGAAGAAATAAAACCTTATGCATAATATATGAAATTTTCGAAGGTTAACAAATACAAGAAAATGGAATTGGGAACTTTTGATTTTGATCATATATTGTAGCCCCCCGCCACCCGGGCCTATGCGGATCGGGCGGGCCGCTACGGGGGTTGATGGAGCCGTAAAGACTTAACTTGAATATTAACTCGAATCGAGAGTGAATAAAAACGAAAAGATGATTATTGATATTAATCGAATGATAAGAGTTGAATAAGAGGAGTTGAGGTAGGTGATTATTAAAAATAACACTTGACCTAGCTTAACATAACTGGGGTCGATGTATGAGGACATCGGCCCCGCACTGCGGAAGCGTTGAAATCACAACTATTTATGAGAGATAGTTGAGACCAAATCTTATTAGGACTCAATAATTGTATTTTTCTCTATAAATACTTGTCCTCTAAGACTATTAGGATGATCTTTTACATCTTTTACATCTTTTTCATCTCTTATTTTTCTTTTCTTATATTAGGTTGGTTAGATTTATTTGCTTGGAGAAGTTTGAAGATCGGAAGAAGAGAAGAAGAGGCACTCAAGAACTAAGGATTCGCCTATGGTTTTTATGTTATTTGTTGGATATTGTCTATGATGTCTGTGAGTAACTATTTTCCTTTTATCCTAGGGTTAGAGAATAGATGAACACTTAGATTTGAATTTTGGTTTAATTAATTGATTGAGACCTTCTCTTGCTTTCTATATTCTTGTACTTATTCATGCTTGAGTGATTAGCCACCAATTATGCATATTTGTTGTGTTAGTTCAAGATTCGAGAGATGAGGATTAACATGTGAACCGGAATATAGAACATACATCGCATAATCACCAAGAGGGAAAGGCTTTGTGTTGCTTATGATGTTTATCGAAGACGAAAACCCTATTGAGTAATCCACTGTTTAGGGACTACGAGAGTAGATATAACTAAATTTGTGATTGTCTTAGTAAGAGTCGAGTCTGACAAATCAATTGATTGATTGAATTAAATTTAAACTCGTGTGTTCATTGAAATCGAAGCTTTGGGATAACCTTTCTCTTATTCTAATCTGAATTACTTTCCTTACTTTTATTTTTGCTTTTGTTATTTTTATTTAATTATTTGCAGCATTAGTTTAATTAAATCATTAAAGCTCGGAAGTCTAAATAGAGGAAAAACGATTGAAAGTAGTACTTGCTAGAATTAATACAATCTTTGTGGAATACGACCTTACTTTCTTGTTCTCAATTACAGTTGTGCACTTGCGGTGTCAAAGAAATTAGTGAACAAGCAGTGACATGCATTCATACATGCTTAGTGAGAATGAGTTATCTGATGTTAGTCTAGCTGACCTTGATTACATTTTTGATGAGGAATGTGTCAAACTTATAAGAAAACTGAAAGATGTGGTCAATTTGTTTGATGTTATTAATGAGCCTGATGGGTTTGAGAATGAGTTTGATAAACAAAATGTGTCTGAGTATGAAGATAATGAGAAAGAATGGGATACTGAAGAAATTGATGAAGAGTATGATGTCAGAATGAGAGCAAAAAAAGTAGTATATGATCATAAATGTAATCATAGAGAAGAACTCAGATTTCTTTAGAGATAGAGCAATTGCTATGAAGGGAGCTGGTGTGTACATCAATGAGAACACTGGAAATAGTTTTTTTAGAGTAAGAAACAGTCTTCTTTTGCAAATTCTTAGCATTTAATAGACTTTAAAATAAATTTTGCATTTTTTTTTGGGCAGTCTTCTTTGAACAGTAAGATGTGTATGAATTTGACCAAGGGAAAGAAATACAAAAGGCCAAGGCAGGTTAGAGAATGAACATCTTTAAGCAAACAAAGTGGATTGACTGTTATCCCCATAACACAGGAGAGTGGGACTGGATGAGAGCCTGGGGAGAGTTAGAAAGATAGCCTTTTTTAATGATAAGTACATGTGCATGAGCAACAAGCATATTAAATTCGATGATGGTTAAACTGAATGTGTATTTGCTATATTGGCATGTCTATTTTGATGATGGTTTTCAGACTTCCATCTATTTCTGCTATTATGGTATTCAAACTTCTATTTGTTTGTGTTCTTGGATGTTCTAAATCATATTAAATTCGTTTGCAAACTTTTACAGTTATGTGCAGGCAGTTTTGATGTCAATCCATTACATAAGTAGATGAGAAAACAAGACAATATTGAACCTTGGATACAAAAATTCATTACTTCATAAATTCATTCATTACTTAACACCAACTACTACTACATTTATTAACAAACTACTACTTTGAATTTGAGTGACAAATACAGATAGTTAGTACACAACATACACCAAGTAACATCAACTAACACTTACTACAAGAAACTACAAATAACACAACAAACCACAGTGATGAATACTATCACTTCAATTACTTCGTACTAAATAGACATGAAATGATGATCACCAACAAGCAAAGTAAAATCTTGAAAACCCTAATCTTCTTTTTCTGAGCATCCCCAGTGGCTTCTAGGTTGTGAATCTTCGATTGTAAATCTGCAATGGTGCAATCCAGATCTTCAAGGTTACGTTGCATCTCTGCAATCTTGTTATTGGCTTCATTGCGCTCATTCCTTAGTGGATGCACCTGGTTCGAATTAAATTCCTCTCTCAACAAGGCATGACAGAGTTGCTCTTGTGCGAGGTTACGCTCAGTTATGGGAATACTTCATCAGGCATCGCCGGAGATCCACTTGACCTTCCCATTTGCCTGTGTTAGCTTCGTCGCCAGATTCACACCAGGTGATTCCTCGCCATTTAGGGTTCGTCTGCTTCGTCGCCGTTTCCAAATTTTGGACATGCTGAGTTTGGGGGAAATGAAATGGGTTAAATAGGATTTAATTGATTCAAGACATAAACGGTGTCGTTTTGGTTAGAATGAAATGACGTTTTAATTAGCCAAAACGACGTCGTTTTAGTTAAAGGTCCGACATGTCCACACTGGATTTTTTGGCTTTCATGTCATCATCGACGTCGCTGGAACCCTATTTCGATTACACATTAAAACAAATTAAAAGTATGGTATTTAATTAGACAAAATTGATCTTTCGGTTGCAATTCGGAAATTTGATAAAAGTTTGGTAATTTATAGGCCAATTACTCTTCCTTTTATCAAGCTCATCAAAATTTAGTATTTGAGTTCTCTAATCAAGGGCTTGAATGATGTGAACTTGATACTTTGGTTCAACAACAAAAAGTGGACAAGTTTTAATTGTAAAAAATAGGCTTGAATGATGTGAACTTGATACTTTGGCTCAACAACAAAAATTGGACAAGTTTTAATTGTAAAAAAAAAAAGAAATGATTCGGTAATTAGTATTATGAAAGTTATGAATCATCACTTGAAACAACAATTATCGTTTTTTGAAAGCAATTGAATAAATAGGTGAATATAAATTTATTGAAATGACAATTATCGTTTTTTATTAAACAATTGAATAAATAGGTGAATGCGTCCTTAAATTTACATTTTTTTGTAATGTGGTTTTGATTTCTTTGACTGACTGAATTAATTTTTAGTATTTGATTTGAATCGATCATAATTACATTACTATTTGGACCACACACAAATTTTATTAAATAAAGAAAATATAATTTCAGAATATGAAAATATAGTCATGTTTTCATCTAATTTGATTAGGGTGGCCACGTGAATTATAAGAACCTTCCCTCTCATTGTTTTCTTTTTCTGATTATAATGTGAATTAATTAAGTTTTAAATTTGCAGTGCTCGGTGAGAGGAACATGACCACAAACTCAAACACGGTGGTACACTAAAAGTCGTGTACACTGTGTTGGGCAAGAAGCCGCCAACTTTGGAGTTGCCCGGCCCGGGCAAGCTCATCTTCACTTCAACCAATTTCAGTTTGAGCAGAATGAAAATGAACAATTCAACGCAGCTTAATTCGAGCCCAATCCGAACTGGAATGGTGAACACTTTGAAAGGGATAATCTGCAAGACCATGTGTGGGATCAATGAAGGAATTGACTATCATTGATTGGCATGCTCTCTTATCAATTTTGCATTTTATTATACATCACATTTTCTGTAACTAGAGTATTGAACTAGAAATACAAATTCATAAGAAGATGGATTACAACTTCAATGTCCCAAATTAAAGTAAGCAGAAATTAGGAAAATGATTAAAAATCCAAAATTAAATATGACTTTGAACAACTCAATTAAGTTCTCACAACAACTTGACATGTTCTTGAACACCTCTCCATCTCGATGATTTCATAAGTTCCACACAGTGCATATCCATAAAATTTTTCACCCACTCAGATGGTATTGGAAGAATTTTGTTGTGTTGTAGAATTGATCTTTAGATTTAG
Organism: Schizonepeta tenuifolia; assembly: GCA_029490685.1. Taxonomy (NCBI): domain Eukaryota; kingdom Viridiplantae; phylum Streptophyta; class Magnoliopsida; order Lamiales; family Lamiaceae; genus Schizonepeta; species Schizonepeta tenuifolia. The sequence continues at coordinate 26,452,960 of CM055955.1, forward strand.
TAATATTTTATTGAATTGTTTGACTTTTCATATGCATGTACTTTAATTCTTGTGACTTTAGAGTTTCTCTTGCTTATTACTCCCTCCGTCCATGAAATGGTTATCACTTTCATTTATATTAGTTAGGCCCACATAATGTATTATATTTAACATTATATTTCTCACTTCTCCACTCACATTTATTGTGGGACCTTTACTCCACTAACAAAAATACCCACCATTTTCTTAAAATATGCACCGTCCACAATGTGACAGCCATTTCGTGAACGGGGGAGTATTATTTACTATATTAGTTCATGGTATTAATTTTTGCTTTAGTTTGGTTTTCATTAGCGTCTATCTCAGCGTTTTTAAAATCGGATCGAACCGGCCAGATCAAACAAAAACATCAAGAATCGGTCAGTTCATCAATTCAATTTTTGCATATTTCAAATTTTGATTTAGTCCAATGCGAACAGCTCATAACCGTTCAATTCGATAAAATTTCAATGACTTTTTAAAGCATTTATACATTTTAATATATTGTACTATCATATAATTGAAAAATAAAGTATTTATCGTGTCATCCGATTCGATCGGACTAACCAGTGATCCAATGATTTGATGAAATGACCAGTTCATGTTCGTCTAGTTTTCAAAACATTGATTGGTCTCTTTGTCTGTCTTCATTAGGAGTTAGTATGTTGAGCTTAAAATATAAGCCTAGTATATTGGACTCATGTGTCGTTTATATATTAGATCAGACTAGATTACATTGGCTTAGATTGACGTCTATTTTGAGTCATTGTATGCTTTTTATATACGTTTAGTTTAATATATAGAAAATAAATTCAATTATTGTACATAGGTATTAATTGGCATATGACATTTCATGCACCTGGAATCATAGAACACTTGCTGCAGTATCGATGTGTATCCTACACAATCTTAAGGTCCCACAAATTGTAATACAAAATTACGAAAACATGGATATACGTAAATAAAATGTAGCTATTCTTTGCTTAGATATTTTCATTGTCGGCACTATTTACCGGTGATTTTAATATAAAGAGACATGGGATAGCATACTACTATTACTAAGAGATGGAGGATGCTGAGGCTGAGCTTGTCAACTTCATGTCTTGGTGCATGAGAGAGAGAGAGAGAGAGAGAGAGAGAGAGAGAGAGAGAGAGAGTACATGAATCTTTGTTTCAGAATCATACTATCATACTTATGTACCTGATGGTTTTATTTAATAAATAATGAATCCATATTCAATAGTTAGAATGTCAACATAAGATCTTTGTCTACGTTATCAGATTGGATCCTTAAATGCATTTTGGTGTTTTATCTTCTATTGCAGACGACATGTGGCATAATAATTAAGGATTCAAGATTTAGGTAATATATTTTCCTTATATATACCTCAAATCTTGATATGTTAGTCATGCTACTTGTTGTCCCTTTATTAATGCAATAGAAGATAAAACATCAAAATGCAATAGAAAATCTTATTTGGTACGCCATTCAACTACGAGTCTATTTGGAAATAAACAACAGGGTGGATCTCATCTGCGTATATGTGTGTATGAAGAATTAATTTATTGGTTTTGTTTGAAAAACAATTGAAAACTATGGAGTTCATTTAAATTATTCATTCTAGCCCTCCTAACCCACCCCGTTGGCATTTTTTTAACACGTTTTTGTTAAAAAATGTTTACTTCTCTCCTTAGAAAATGTTTGGTTCTTCACATTACTTGCTCTCTTCTCACCATTTACTTTCATCCATCACTGCCAGAAAACACCATTTTAATCAACAATTGCTCACAACCATTCAGGCTGTCATTAACTCAGTCCCTTCTAAATTTTTAACATCCAACAATCTTTTATGGGTGAAGATACTCAAACGACCTACGTCTTATTTCTTGGATTTATTTTTTGGCCAAATCCTTCTGTTATAAGCTGTCATTCACTTCTCCGTGTTAACACATACAGTATATTATTAATTCTTACAGGTGCAGATAAAGTTGTGAAACCTTACCACATGCTAGCCATTCATCATCCTCAAAAGAGCAGGAATGCAAAACCCCTTCATTGTGCGGAATAATGATCATGGTGCCATTAACGTTTCTAAGTTAAGCTGATATTAACTTGGAAATTAAAGGACATTAACATTCACGGTAATAATCTTAAATTAAATAATGTCACACACACCACTAAAAATTAAGATATTAAAAAGATTGCTCATATTTCATGTTGTCATTACGAAATAAATACTTACATGTACCTTAGAGAAACAATCCAACCACTTACATGTACCCTAAACCTTAGGGCGCAAAATTTCCAGAAAAAATATATATATATATTTAAAGCAAAAATTAAATTAAAAAATAAAAAGTGAAAATGAAGCATTCACATCACACAGGGGGCAAACATGCACCTTAGAGTAACAATCATATTCCTCATGGTCTCAAAACCAATTCAACAGCATTTTGTTGAGGCCTAGTTAGACTCTGCATTCGAAAACTGAAACAGTAATAAGCAGCAGAAACAGTAAAAGAACAGAGGTAAAATGCGAACAGACTTAAGGATTGAACTAAACCTGGAAAAGATGTTGGAAAAATGGTTTATCGCTCTCAGTGAACTTTACTAAGGATTCAACGATATACTTAACCAAATTAATCTGTGACGAGAGTTAAGATTATGTTAGCAATGTATGCAAATGTGTTTTGCAGAAGATGGTTGGTTTACTGAATCTATTAGTTACCTCATTTAGGGGGTCGACACTACAAAGAAGTTCGTCTTCATCATCTTCTTCTTCGTCCTTAACCAAGTAAAGACCATTGATTTTTGTTGAGCACAGCTTATAATAGTGCAGCATGGAAAACTGTGAAAGATCAGTTAGCGAGAGCAAACCTTGTTGAAAGCTTTCGCCATGGCTTCCAAGTATTCATAAGTAGGTCTGCTATCTGATGTAGCAGCAGATGAATATAGGAAATCCTCCTCACCTCCAGCATCTCCATTTTGAGCTTCTTCCCAGTCACTATCCTGCAAAATGAATTGCCACAAATTTTCTGATTCCATCCCGTAGTTATGGAGATGATAATAGGGATGTTGAGAATTATTGTAGGTACCTCATTGTCTCCATCTACTTGTTCTTGTACTTCCAATAAAGCATCCGCCAATAAAGCAAGAATCTATCGTGCCAGGAAATAGTATGAGAATATAAACTAAAAATACAGCTTTAACCACTACAAACATGCATCCGTCATCAGTAACAGCCAGTATCTTATAGGTGGCAAGTGCCAATCTGCAAATTCGGATCTCCTTCCTGCCTTTAAAAGTATGAAATTAAATAAAATACAACTATGTCCACTCAATTATCACCAAGGTTTTTAGCAAGTACGATCAATGCATTACTTAGAACTTTAAGCAAAATATTTGTTACTTGATTTCTTGAATTTCATTATTTCTAAGAAAAGTGCCTCTTTTTTCTTCGTTCATCCTCATCCGTTACTAGCATCACTCAACTATATTTTGATAATTTAATTCAAATTAAGAATTCCCATTTCCTTTTGATAACAAACTAATAATGAGTACTTTCCTGTTTCTTCTAAATCAAGTTGCTTGAATCACTCAGAAATGCATTTTTGGATTATCAGTCATTTATAACATATACCTTAGCAGGAAGCGGCATCACGGTCCACTGATCTGGCATCACCTTAGCTCGTGAGCGGGTGGTTATTCCAGCCTGAGACTGTATAGTTCGTAAAACAGGTTAGTTAAATCAAAAGGGAACGTGTGCTTAATGGAATGAGAAGTAAAATGTAACCTTGATGAGATAGCCTTGAACATAGACATTCCCCAACTCAGCATGCCTTGTCAAGAGTAACAAAGCCAAAGCAGTAGTCGTTACTTTGATTTGGTAAGCTCCTTGAACTTCCCCTGGATTTAATAATCAATTGAATACATCATTAGCCAGTTGCTACATATAACTAAGCACCAAAACTGACATGAGAGTTAACAGGTAAGACATTCATGCAAAAGTCATTTTTATTATGCAAAATCATTCATGCAACACTAAAATGAATAGTGCAACAAAAACTGTTGCTTAGTTAATACATGTGATAAATAGATTCATATCTCATAACTACTCACTGTTTAAACATCACGAGTGAGTTTAATCAGAATCAGCAAGTGCCTAAAATTGAAGTCAGAAGAGCTGAAAATGTTTCTTCTTATGTTATGACTTCCAAAATTCAATTCTGAACATGCAATGTGAATATTTTTTTTCTTCTGAAAATTCATTACGATAAGTTTAACGACGTATATTATAATCATAAGTAATTAGACAAAGAATTAACACTAACACTACTTACCTTGCTGTTTGGTCCATTCACACATAAGATAAGCAAAGGAATTTCGATGACCTTCAGCTGGGACTGAAATCAGCAAGTCAATGAACTGTTCTACATGAGGTGTGCTCATGTGAACCTGCATCAGAGAATTAATTATAATTATAAACTTTTTTGTTAAAAGAGTTCTATCAAACCACTCAAGACGTAAAAAGCCAATGCTGATTTACTAACCAAAAAAATTTAGTGTTTTTTAAAGTGCATTAAAAGCAAGTACGTATTTGCAGTTTGTTATTCTCTCGTGTTGATAGCACAAAACATGAATTTGTTGGTTATCATGGTTGCAAGCTTCAGCAATCGAAAGGCTCAAATATGAATTTTAAAACAACTGTATTCAGGAAAGTACACTCGGGACAAGAATAACAAAAGAAGCAAATTTAATTTTTTTTGTTTCTAGATGCATCTTTGTATATTTAATTGCTCTCAATTAAATTAAGCTCTACAAAATACCAACATTAGAAAGTGAAAAAAATCAAATTTTCTATGATAATTCTCAGATTTTTTGAAATATAGATCTGAAGCTAACCAGTCTAGCAAATATTAGAAGCAATGAACTTTTCAATCCCGCAATTTGAGACGATTGCATGCGTCTGACAAGTGCAGTCACGAGATCTCTAATATGATGAGCCATTTGCGTAGGCAGATGTAAAATGAGTTGTAAAATATAGCTACCAACAAAAAGAGATCCTGAGCTTTCCAAATCAGGGTCCAGAAGCCTGCATAAACAACCATGGTGCTGGCGGAGGATTAATTTTATACGATGTTGACAAATACAGCTCCAAGTATCTCAAAATAAGAGTGAAGGATTAAAAAAATAATTCTCATTCACAAAGAGGGAAGGACATCTAATTTCCCTAAAATGATGCATTATAGGGGTCTCCATAGCATCCGTCTCGGGAAACATTTTTTTAGAAGTTAGAACCACTTACTGAGGCTTCTCTGGTTATCTTATGTGAGTGCATGAGAAAGACAGAGAGATGTTGAGGCACATCGTTTTAGCTTTCTTAGTTGTAAAGCTATCATCTATTAAATTTTCATAACGTTGACGCAGATAATTTCAACTCGTATTACAAGAAAGATTGTCCAGGATTCTAATCACTAAGAGCTAGATGAGTGAATCACCTTGAGACTACATCAAGTAAACTTCTCATTGTAAATGCAGGATCTCCACACCAAGCAAGCATATCTTGTTTCCCACCAGCAACGAGAGCAGCCAAGCACTGGGTTGCATTCTGATACATGTAAAAATATTCCTTGCTATTAATTTATTTGATCAATGGTAGGAACTTTAACTAAGAGAAAGCACTGGCAACCTGCATTTCGCCATGGTCATTACTTTGTAGGACTATTCTAACAACAGAATCAAAGGAAACTTGATATGCTGCTTTTACCACGTCAGTAGGAGAATTCTGCAACACAAAGAATCAGATATAAGAACCACTCTTCCAATCACATGGGTTCGCCTATTTAAACATAAATGGGCTTCATTAACAGTAGAGTTACCTTCACTAACATTGTAACAAGATCCAAAGAACCAGCAACTAAGCCTTCAGGCTGTTGTTGTGGCTGAGAAATGTTAACAATATAATGAGAAAAAGAAGGCCAATGTAGCTGATATATATTTCCTTTCTGTTAGTAATAAATGAAGGATGCATACATTACTGAGGATTGGCCCAATATATGGTAAAACTCGGAAAACGAGAGGATGAATACATCCAGGAGAGTTTTTTATTGCCTGAAAGGAAAGGAAAGGAATTAGCAGACCTCAAATGTAAGTGTTAATTTTTTTCCAGATAGGTAAAAGTATAATAATATATCTATAAGTGAGCTTGCCCAACAAATCCAGAAAATGAAATTAATGCACCATTCATCCTCTTTGAGCACAGATTATGCAGGACTCTGTAAAGGTGTTACAAGGGAGAACCCAAAAAAAGCTTGCTTACTATTATGCTAGTTTCAGCACGTGGAAAATTCTTGAAGTATTATATAGTCCATCTTGTTCATTCATGTCAAAATAATACAGCTTCAACTTACAACATGTTTGGTTTATTATGCATAGCATATTGGACTCTACTAAAAACACAAAAAAAGAAGGATAAGATGTAGATAAAATATTTACCTCCAAAACCTCTAGAGCATCAATACTGATGAAAGGGTCAGAAACATGAGAAGCCCACATGTTAAGGATAATAGGAGAGATAACTGGCTCTATTGAGGCTGAAATTTCATGACCTACAAGACCAGACCAGACCAGACCTCAGTTCTTAATGAATGAGAAAAGTTAGAAAATGTAATAGGCACCCACGCTAAAAGCGACTCAACATAAATATGATGTTAAATATTATTCCATTTGAACTGACCAGCTTTAACTGCTGCTTGTAAAGTTTCAAGTACTAGGTGCATAGTCTCATCAGATGCCTACAAAGCAGGATAGTGATATCAAACTATGAACAATAAGAGAACCCTCTGGCTGTAAATGTTAGGTGTCACCTCACATTTTTAAGAAGATCTACAAGTGATGAGAACAAATCCAATGCATGACTCTGGAAAATTCCTTTGGTAGCATCAGGAAGAAGTTGGGATAGAGCTCGACATGCACCAACCTTCACTGCTGGGGGCCTGTACCAAAGAATAGGAGTAACGTACTACTGAAATTTATGGAATGAAATATCCTAAATCAAGTTCTTACACATCCATGCCAACTGTCTTAATAGCAGCATATAAGAAATGCTCTGTTACTTGCTTGTTCATCTGCACAAATAATGAAACCAAATATATCTTTAATGAGAACATGAAAGCGATCTGTCAGGAAGATGTGGGTCAGAAGTGAAGGTTGCTCAGCAATACCACAGATGATAATTTTGCAACAGATGAGAATAACCGGGCATGAAGAAAGGGGTAAGCATGCACGCCTGCAAAAGCAAAAAGTTTCAGTAGCAAGTAAAAGCAAATATGGTCCCACAACAAAAACCCCAATTTCAAAGCCAGAAGTAATATGCTAAGCTTCTAATAGAAATTGTCTCACCTGTTGCCACATCATCAGTTAATATTTGCTCTAGCATGCTTCCTACTGTGGGTGCAGAAACCTAACATAGACCTTGAATATCAGTATAAAATTCTGCATACTATAACTATACCTTGAAATAATGTTCGTCTCTTCATTATAAGAATATAAAGGACAGACCTCCACTTGAAGCAACTGCTCGGACACAGAAGCCAAAGCAAACAGGGTAGCCTCCCTTAACTGTCATCACATGATAAGGGAGTTTATGTAAGAAGGCCATATGAACAAAAAACAAGTCAAAAGTTGCTTTCACAAAGGTGATAGAGTCACGAAGCTCCCATCTAAGTTATTTATATCTAGGATTCTTATGAGAAGGGATTTCGTTGGAGCAATTGCTGAAATAAGGGCTCAAGATAACTTCTTAGAAGACGTGATGAAAACCACAAAACAAACAAGACATCATTTAGAAGTTAAGGGTTCGATATTCTTCAGCCCAATACTCTACAAAAACCAATGAAGAATCATTAGGTGGGCCATACGCACTGCGCAAGGTAAGTGATATATGTCCTCCCAATACCATCAGTCCGCCGGATTAGGGTAGCAAGACATGAAGTGCTCCCTTTAGCAACCTAGATCGGTAGGGAACAAGAACAACTAACTCCTTACCTGAGAGGTAGTTCGGCTTAGCTGCAGAACAACAAAACAGCTAATTCTAACTTCTGACTTTCCGCCGTTTAACTCAAGCAACAAAGCTATAACTCCTGAGAGGTAGTTCAGCTTAGCTGCACTTGTTTTGGTTCTATCATTCGGGCATCTCACCCCTCTCTTGGTCTTATTCATATCATGAATGGCTTTCTTCCTACAATTAGCAATTATTGCCAATATTTGTAGTTCACCAAAAGGCAATTAAACGAGTTCTAGCAATAGATAATATTTGAGGTACAACACTCAAAGGGTAGCTCTAGCTGGTTGGGGGGGGGGGGGGGGGGGGGGGGATTCTATTGCCTTGTTGGCACCAGGCTGTAGTGCATGAAGCCTATCCTGGGCTCATATAAAAAAACTAACATTTATGATGCTTGTACTAGTCATAAAAACATAAAATGATGTGACTGTTCAACTTACTCTCCACCAGCTAGGAATGCCATTATCTTTCTGATGTTGGGACTCGCTTATTCGTCTTTTTATGGAGTCAACTACAGCATCCACTCCATCCATCCCGCAAGAAGTTATAATTTCTTCTAGTAATAGTGCACCTGTAAAAGAATAATTTTCAGGAATAACCTTAAGCCACAGCAGATGTCAATACACAGGTAACACGCAGTTTTGAGACACATAATCAATACACTTAAGCCATAGCCACCGCCTTTGCTACTCTAAAATTAGGCTCGTGCAATTTTTAGCCATGTAAGAAAGAGAAGCATTTTTAACAACAAAATCAATAGAAGGGGAATCAGTAGGTGAAAATGCTGTGAGCTACAGAAGAAACAATGCACAGTCCAGAATCCCAGATATTTTACCAGATACACGACAACTATATGTATTATCATCCTCATCAGCAACATACTGGTTAGCATCCATCGACCAGGTATGAACCTACATCCAAATCACGCATGGAAAAGATTATGAGAAGTAAAGGGGAAAAGAGAAAACAAATGACTTAATAAATTGTTAATGACAATCCAAAAAAAATAAAAATAAAAATAGATTATGCAGTACATCATGAGCTCATACAAATTGCTTAACATCAAGTGAAAATATTGCAAAATCAAAATTCTTAACTCAAAGTAATTGAAACCCAAGTGGAATCTCATGCCACGCTATTTAATTAAAATTTTCCAGAATCTCAAATTATCAGTAAAATATATGCTTTGGCATTTATAAAGCAGAAAATATATACTATGCCAAAAGGGGAAAGAAAATAAATCAGTTAAGTCACGCAGTAACTTGCATTAATCACTTAGGCTGGACCCAGCTACATTACTATATCACCACTGACTTGATTTTTAGTTTTTGCTGAAGTTTAGCTCATACTTATATCTGCAAGTAATGATTCGTGATACTTTACATCAGAGAAAATTACATCGAACTGTCAAATGAAATTATATATAATAGCTCAAGTATTACAAACACTCCAAGGCTAATAACATTTCTATTCTTTCAATGTTCAATTGCAAAGGGTCTGTATTACTTACTATGTACAATTAAGGCATATTATTTCACAAGACAACAATGATGGTGAGTTCAAACTTAGTGCAATGCTCAGGAAAAGCCAGCATTAGTTACCATGTCAAGGGTCCTATAACATAACTCGTTATGAAATAATATAAAATGACATATGAAAACGTGGGACTCTTGCATCAACTAGATCGAGAATACCTGTTGCTCGGTCATTTGCAGGAAACCGATAGTATAGTAGACTAACTCTTTCACATTGTTCATGATAATCTACATCAAAAGAGGAAAAAAAAAATATATATATATATATATATCGTCATCAGAATTGGATAATGAATGGACAGCAAGCAAAAAATACAAATTAAAATTAAAAAAGATGGTTTCAATCATACCTTTACAAATTTTGGGCATCCAACAACAGTCAGTAAAAATTCGAACAGCTGCAGCATCATAGACCAGGGAAATGTGTAATTAAAATACAGAATATTCCATTCCCACAAAGAGCAATGAGTAAAGATAAATGAAATATTCAGATCATACGTACAGCCATTCATTAAAACTATGTACAATTTGTTATCAAATTTTCTTTTTTTGAAATTACATCTAAGTGATTCAATGCTCCACTAGAACACCAAAACTGTATTATCTTAGGAATATCAAGTTATGGTTCCAGCAGCTTAATCTAAAGATCAAATAATATTTCGTCTTTGAAGTTCTGACTTCAGTATAGCTAACTGCACAAAAAAAAAAAAAAAAAAAAAAAAAAAAAAAAAAAAATCTCATTTTTTCCACAATAAAAGAAACAAAAGGAAAGCACGGGTCAGGAAAGAAGGAAAAGACATTAATATCAAGGAAGCAGCTAGTTTGATAACGATAGATTCCAGCAGCCACCCCGTATATAGCAGTGATTGACTGTTATTTTCTCTTTCATCCTACTTCTTTGTGCTGAAGCTCCATTTGCACATGAATATATGTACTAACCTGGATAACAAAAGACTCGAGACTCTTTTCAGTGCCATCGGAATCGTATCTTCCATCATAGGAATCCTCAACACCTTCGATAGATGATCGTTCATACACTTTCAAGGATGACACAAATGTATGCCATAATGGCTCCACTATTACTGAAACGTCATCAATCATCATAAAATCAGAAACTATGAATAATTAAGGCATGCATAACCATATAGCATCAGTTTAACCAGTGATAATCAAGGGAAATTGATCAATATACCTATGAAATGAGTTTCAACTATGGCCGGGAAATTCTGAATAAACTGATTCAAGCACTTTAACACCTGAAAGAATGTATCAAGTTGTTTCTGTACTTAAAAATCCGACAATTAAACATACAGGTGGCATCAAACACAAAGCAAAAGAAGAGCAACCTCCATCCGGATGCTCCAGTCTTCAGGATCTTCAGATTGAACTGGATGTTTCAAAACTGATGAGAATTGCTCCATCCAGGGCTGGAGCATTGTTAACATCAACGCAGTAGTTTCTGTCTGATTACCATAATTCTCACGAAAGGGTTAGTCAAGCTACTAGTAACGAAGGTGTACTTAAATCATCCTGACATCAACAACCTATAGCTGAATACCTTATAAACTCCACTCATTACCCCCATGACGGAGATACAATTATAAGCTATTGTAATAGCTTTAGACCTCAGAAAATTGTCATAGATCTGCAAATATAAATCAATCGAGAAATAAGAAAAGGATCCAAAATTAACTCATGCATGAAAAATTTATAGTTAACCAGTCAAGTTATCAGAGGGAGGGTTGTAAAGAAATACAGCAAACTACATTTAATAGCTAAAGATTGAAAAGTGTTTAACTAGATCTTGAAAAAGCCAATAAGTATGTCAAAGAGGAAGACAACTATATTTGGAGATTGTAAAAAAGGCCAGTTGAACACCCCTACCATCAAACCAAGTTAGAGCTTTTTTTAGCTGAACATTAGTGTAAGTTGAAATAAGCAAAATAAATTAACTCCAATCAACACAATATGTCAACTGCACATTTTAGGCAAGTAGAGATAAATTTCTACTGCCATACCAAACATCTACATTTTATTTAAAACATCAAACATTCTTATTTTTTACAGTTTGCGACAGAATGTTTTTTTTAATGAATCTAGCAGGTGAGCTAATGAGAGAGATCAACCTGAGAGGATGATACAATGGTGTGCAAGCATGGGAACAAAACAGGTATTAATGTTGGAACCATCTTATCATCCATGTCCGACGTAAGAAGAGCCAAGCATCTTAAAGCCCCATGCACTGCAATAGCTACAATTAAGCTAATTCACTCTCAAGGATTGCCAGGGACTTCATAATGATATAAGTACTTACCAGCATTAAGTTTGGCCTGGTCATTGATCAAACTTAAAAGGAAGGAAACTAGTTCAGGCCAGTCATCAGGCCAATCATACTGTGCAATTACCGATACGGCCACACTTACTGCAGTACATATCTTCTTATTTGGATCATCTAGTGATGCTAGAAGTAGCCCTCGTATAGATGCCTGATAAAATAACAGAAACAGGGTGTCCATCATGCAATAAATACTATGGAACTTTATCCTACACACGTAACACAGATATCAGTACCCAATTTCTGCTGAGGAAATATGCGTGTCAATTTTAATGCATTACAGGTTCAACAAAAAACTTGAAATCCAAAGTTTAAAAGCTATATAAAAGGAACAGAGTTCTGTGCACGCACAAGATGTACAAACACCCAAAATTATTTAATTAGAAAACTTAGTGAATATGATAATGACTCAACAATAACACCAACACCTTAAACGCATTTGAAAGTTAAATTTTGGACTCGATGAGAACCTTCTCATTGCTTGCAACAACAGGATTCTCGAAGCCTTCCTCATCCTCACTCCAGTGTTTCTTAATATATTGCTTCAGCAATACTGCTGCTAGGTAAATGCGAGTTAATCCCACAAGGCATATAATAGAAGGAAGTGAACCAAAACGAAAAGCACAAAAGTATCCATATGAAACAAAAATAAGCAAATTCCATAATAAAAATAGTTAACATGAAGGATATCTGCCTCAGTCCAAAGGGAAGTTCCCGGTTTGCAGCAACTCTAGCCAAAGCAACGCCATAGCCTTCAAAAAAAAGAACACATAATACCAATTTCATCACTAATAAAAAGAGTGAAAGTTGCTTCAATAAGATAGCAAAAAAAACTATCCAGTTCAATTGTATTTAAAGATATACAGCTCTAAAAATCGTGAAGATATCCAACCACCAATAATTCTACGGGAAAGTTTATCAGTAAACATTACAGCTCTACTCATCTTGGGATTGTGGCACTAAAAAGCAATATCATAACCAAAGAAAAACACTCAACCACATCCAACGCGAACTAACAAAATAATACTTAGTGTGTCAAGACTTGAGCATTGCCCTAGGAATTCGATAATTTCATAAAATGGAGTGCAATTCCTCAAACCCGCATTTCAATGAATAATCAAGCTTAAATCATGCGACATAAAAACAAAATTCCAGCCAAGCCATGAAACAGTAACATCGGATGCTCAATTTCGAAGAAAAATGTTTCAATCACCAGACTGAAGCGATGCTTGCTGGAGAGAAGTCTCGGCGAAATTGCGAACTTGATGGTTGGGATCGAGTGAGGCGTTCAAGCAATTGATTAGCCATTGCTGATCTTGATCCATTTGCATATCTGTATCAAAAGAGGAAGTGTACCTCTATGTGTGAATAGTTTTCACCTAGTTGTGCGTGTTCGTGTGTGTTTCGGTGGCGGGATGCTGAGGGAGACGAGCGCGGCAAAAGCGAGGGAGTTTTCAGTCTGAGAGGTTTTGTAATTGGGGGTCTTTTATAGGCGTTAGGGTTTGGGCAAGACTGCTGTGGTCAAATGTCGTAAGCAACGGTATACTTCTCCGTTGTATAATTTCTAATTATTTTTACCTCCAATTCCATCCTTTATTCTTATAATAATCGTCTTAATATGACTCAATTTTTTAGTTGTCTTATTTTGTTTTGTTGTAATAATGCAATGTAACCACATCCAACGCATAACTACGTCCAACTCTATTTAATATGATTTGCGGAGCTCGTGAAATAAGCGGTGCATATTATTCACTCCTGGTCTAGTCGTGGCGCAGTTAAATAGCATTTCTCACTAAAGTAATATCGAGTTGAGTGCGATTGTAACGATCAGTGATTCGGGTCCATAATGCATCACGACCAAGTTTCGTGAGAAACGGCAACCCAAGCTCGAGTCAACGCCTCCGTCTTCTCCTCTGAATATCCATGTGGAGCCATTGACGATTCAAAATTGAGAGAATGGAGATAATTGAGAGGGAATGGAGAGAAGAATGAAGATTGTGGTGTAACAAATGAATGAGCATGATCTATATTTATGGGCTAGGATCCTCTGTCCCAAAATCCCTATCCCACCATGTCTCACCCCGTCCAAACGCCATCGACTTATCATTAAAAAGACTTCCACAAATTTCTATCTCCAAAGATTGGCTCGGGTTAGCCGATAATTTTTCCTGAACAATTTTTTCATAATATGTTGGCAAACATGGATTTTTCACAATAATTAGAGTGTATTTGATGCCATTAGACAGTGGAAATTGTGTTTGTGTGAGTCTTTTCAATATTTAAACCTTGTTTTGTTGTAATTAACGCTCGTTTGTTAGTTTTGAAATTATTTCAGGAAAATGGAGGTAATATTAGAGAAAAAGGAGTTGTTACTGAGATAGAGGAGTCCGATACAGAGCCATAGAAAGAAACGGGGGTCAATTCATGTTCGGACGAGAAAGAACGAGTCAAAACAAAAATGTTGTTGGAACCGATTATTGAAAATCGATTCGTTTCACCCATGGATCAATTATGGTTATCCAACAAACACATACAAAATCCATACCTAGCATGCTCCTACGTATTTAATTACAATCAATTGATGTTCATAAGAAATACATGCAAACTTGGTGCACAACGACTCCAGAGTGACCTTCCAAACTGTTCCCGGGTAGAGCTCGACGATAGTTGGAATCGACTTCGAACTCTCTCTCTCTCTCAGGGGCGGCGACTCTCTCTCTCACTCTCTAGGTTTTAGTTGCTTAGATTGCAAGTGAGTATTGAGTCTTATGAGCCTTGTATTTATAGATAAATAACTGTTCATATTCATTAAACCTAGACGACCCTAACGGGCCGTAGGAGATAGGCGCCTAGCCCACTAAAGACACAGGCCATTGAGCCAGTTCAGGGATCTACTAGCTTAAATAAGATTGGCCCGATAATATCCGATTTAATCTATTCAACCCAGAATATAAATCAGATATAAATATGAATTCATTCCACTAAAAAATTAATACTGACTTACCCTCTTATTTATTTAGTTGAGTCGGGACTAGTATTAGACTTAATTAATCTCCGTATTTAAGATTATCGAATATTCATTAATTAATTAAATACTTCTGAAAGCAATTAATTAATCAGTTAATTATTTACTAATAAATAATTATCTCGAGTGCTACCACTTAAACTTATTATTATATCGGAACTAATTCCACCTACAGGGTTTAGTATAATAAATTTATTAAGTTCCTCGAGAGTATATCATCATCTCATTATTCATAGGACAAGGATTCTTATTGCAGCTTTATCAATATCAAATAAGAATTGCCACTGCCCAAAATACGAAATTTCGAACAACTATTAAGTTCTCATTTATAATATATCAAAGCAATAGTCAGACATTTATTCATACTGATAAGCCCAATCAAGGTTAAGACTATTTAAGTCACCGATCTTTAATTCTTAATAAGTCAGAACAAAGAATTAATCTCATTGTGATCCTTTCAATACGATTAACGTACTAGCATAAATAAATAGTCAAGATAAACTATTTAATACTATTACGCTACAATCTAAACCAACAACTCGTCCAAGTTGTCTCGATTGTAAATATTAGTTTATATCTCGTAAGATGCCGATTATATAATCTTCTGTGATCTACAACACACTATATAATCTTTAATATTGAGATAATTGGACAGATAAGTAATATGCAATAATAAACATTTCAGATAGAAGAATTATAGTGAAATAAATAACAATTGTATATAAGCAAAAGTCTTGCTTTCGTATACAATCCTTCAATTCTCCCACTTATACTAAATCAAACTTTTAGTATACAATGAGACTAATATTCATCTAGCAATCTATTACAACTTTCTCCCACTTATACTCAAAGTTTAACTTAGTGTGGGAGGAAACGTAGCCCCATGCCTTCAACATGTCTATCAAAGACAGCAGTTGGCACACTCTTTGTAAACGGATCAGCCAGATTATCAATTCCTGCAACTTTTTGCACATCCATATCACCATCTTGGACAAGCAGCCGAATATAGTGATATCTTGCGTCAATATGCTTAGTTGTCTGATGAAACCTAGACTCCTTGCAATTTGCAATTGCTGCCTCATTATCAGAATAAATCGTGATACTTCTCGGCAAACTAAGAATCACATCAAGCTCCGCCAAGAAGTTTCTAAGCCAAACAGCCTCTTTAGCAGCCTCAGTAATCGCCACATATTCGGCTTTCATAGTAGATAATGCAATGCATTTCTACTTCACACTTCTCCACACAATAGCTCCACCTCCTAGCTTAAATACATAGCCAGAAGTAAAAAATCGTTAATCTTTATCCCCTTGATAATCAGCATCTACATAACCTACCAGAACCAGATCACCAGATCGATATACCAGTCTATGCTCTCTAGTCCATTTAAGGTACTTGAGTATGTACTTTACAGCAATCCAATGACCCTGACCAGGATTAGCCTGATATCTAGACACCATGCCAACAGCATGACAGATGTCAGGCCTGGTACTCTGCATTGCATGCATGAGACTTCTCACAACCAAAGATATGGAATTGTCTTCATGTCCGCTATCTCCTTAGGTGATGTAGGGCACATCGCCTTAGATAGATGAACGCCATGTCTGAAAGGTAAGAAACCTTTCTTAGCATTCAACATGTTGAAACGCGATAATACAGTATCAATGTAAGCTGTCTAAGACAAACTCAATATTCTCTTAGATCGATCACGATCGACCTTAATCCTGAGAATATATGTTGCCTTTCCCAAATCCTTCATCTGAAACTGCTGGGATAATCATGCCTTAATCTTTGATAGTACATTCACATTATCACTAATCAGCAAAATGTCATCAACATAAAGCACTAGAAATATTAGACTCCCATCAATACACACCCGGTAAATATAACTTTCATGTTCACATTGTACAAAGCCATAGCCCTGGACAACGTCATTGAAACGTTTGTTCCAGGATCGTGAAGCCTGCTTGAGTCCATAAATAGACTTCTTCAGTTTCCACACAATATGCTCTTCACCTTTCTTTATGAACCCTTCCGGCTACAGCATATAGATGTCCATATCTTTTTCAAGATACCCGTTCAGAAACGCGGTTTTGACATCCATTTGCCAGACCTCGAGATTCATTTAAGCGGCCATTGCCATGAGAGTTCGGATAGACTTAAGCATGGCTACTAGTGAAAAACTCTCATCGTAATCGATTCCCTCTCTTTGAGTGAAACCTTTCGCCACTAGTCTTGCCTTAAAGGTCGTAACCTTTCCATAGGGTCCTCTCTTTCTCTTGTATATCCACTTGCATCCTATGACTTCATAGCTCTCAGGAAGCTCGCATTTCTCGTATACATCTATGGCAGTAATAGACTCCCACTCGGAAATCATACATGACTCCCACTCAAGAGCATCAGGATCTGCTAAAGCTTCAGAGTAAGTACAGGGATCTTCTTCGATCGCTACTAATTTCAATGAATATTTGGATTCATTAAGTAGAGTGTGTCGACTAGGCAACTTTCCTTGAGTTGCCCTCCCACTACGACGAAGCTCTATAGCAGATTCAGTATTAATGGTTTGTGCATGTTCCGACGATTGCTCGTCTTACATAACTGGAGTGCTAATCACCTCTTCCCCTCTAACTTCTTGAAGTATGATGTCACTTCTCTTCCTATGGCCAAGCATATAGTCCTCTTCCAAGAATCTCGCGTTAGTGCTAATAACGACTTTCTGATCCTTAGGACAGTAGAAATAGCCACCTTTCGTTCCTCTAGGATAGCCTACAAACAACATCACCTTAGTTCTCGAACTAAACTTGTCAGCTTCTGTGTTCAAAACATGTGTCGGACTACCCTAAATCCGGATGTGGTTAAGACTAGGCTTGCGCCCGGACCACAGCTCGGACGGGGTCTTAGGTACTGACTTTGAGGGAACCAAGTTTAGCATGCGAGCCGTTGTTTCCAAAGCATATCCCCAAAACGAAATAGGTAGAGATGCATAACTCATCATAGATCGAACTATTTCCAGAAGTGTTCGATTTCTTTTCTCTGACACACCATTCTGTTGGGGTGTTCCAGGTGTAGTCAATTGGGATGTAATCCCACTTTCCAACAAGTATTCCTTAAACTCGTTGCTGAGGTATTCGCTGCCGCGGTCAGATCGTAACGACTTGATACTCTTGCCATGTCGTTTCTCTACTTCCGCTTTAAATAGTTTGAACTTTTCAAATCACTCAGACTTGTAGCGCAACAGGTAGATGTACCTATATCTTGAGTAATCGTCAATGAAAGTGACAAAATACTCATAACCTCCACGAGCTTGAGTTGACATAGGTCCACACAAGTTGGAATGAATCAATTCCAACACTTCTTTGGCTCTATACCCATTGGCCTTGAAAGGCCCAGTCATCATCTTTCCCTCTATGCAGGATTCACAGATTGGGATGGACTCGACTTAGAAAGAACCCAAGACTCCATTGGAACCAATCTTTGGATCCTACTTAGATTGATGTGACCCAATCTTAGGTGCCAAAGAAGAGTTTGATTCTCTTGAGAAGAATTCGACCTCTTCTTTTGATTAACAGTTAAAGCATTACTTGAAGAACTCATAGCATATGAACAGTAAATAGTATAAAGAGAATCAACATGTGCATAACCAATAACCTTATCATCTTTCATAAAAGTCCCACGACCGTCAAACATAATATAATATCCGTCTTTCCACAACTTAACCATAGAAATCAAGTTCCGCCGAAAGTCTGGCACATATAAAACATCTCTCAAAATTAAAACTGAATTCTCAAAAGATAAATGAATATCACCTATGGCTGCAACGTTTGCTCGCGCTTCCGTTCCCATGGTGATGCTCAACTCTCCTCTACTCACCTCCCTTGTCCGCAGGAACCCCTGCAAGGAATAACAAATATAGTCAGTTGCGCCCGTATCTACTACCCACTTCTGGATAGAACTTGAACTTAAACATATTTCGTTAACAAGAGCAGAAGTCATACCTTGAGCCTTCTTCAACAGGGGCAGTTAGCCTTCCAATGTCCGGATTTCTTGCACTTGAAGCCCTTTCCACCCTTCTCCTTTGGCTTGCCACTGGTAGGGCCTAGCCTCTTGCTCCCACCAGGAGGTGGAAGAGAGAAGAAGAAAAGAGAGAGGGAGGAAAAGAAGGAGAACAACGCCGGTTCTTTTTTTTTCTTTTTTTTAAATGAGGTGGAATATAATTTTTTACTTATTATTTTTTTTAAATTAAAATTTAACAAAACGACGTCGTTTTGCATATTCCGGCGTCTAAGTGTCATTTCCGGCCTCCATATAGGATTTAATTTGGGGGAAATCGATGAACATGTGTAAAATCAGATAAAAAATAACGGTTATGTTTTCTGAGAAAAAAAAAATTCATGTACAATTCACAATTTTAAAAAAAGGTTAAGGATTTACAGTCCATTATCCATTTAATCATCCACATGGGTTTAATTGTTTTATTTAAGTCCAACTTTTAAAACTTTTAAATTGATTTGGAAATGAAATGTTTGGCGTAAGATTTATAGTGTGGGTCAGTGTATGGTTTACTTCATTTTATTTTTCTTAAGTTCGAAAGAAATCCTTAATTATTTTAAAATTTATAAAAAGGATTCTCACAATTCTCAGACTTAATAAAATTAGTCAAGAACATTTACTGATAATAAACCCTTATGACCTGATGAATTATTTTTAAGATCTATTTTAGGCCCTCATAATTTATAAGGTATTATTATACTTATGTGACTGGCTGCGGTGCGATTAAGACATTGATTTTACTTGTTCGACCTCACTTTCAAGTTCAAGGTTTAAGGTGTGGTGATTTATTTAAATTATGCCGTTGATAATTGTTGTCCATTTTAATATTATGATTTGCCGATGTGTTATAAAGTTATGAATTTGTGACGAGCCGGACCGTCGTTGTAAAGTTGTCCTTAAGGGTGCTCTCACTTAAGTATGCACAAATCAATATCGCCAGGGGCCCACTAAATGGGTCCAGAACAAAAAAGTCCTTGGTATGCTACCGTGCAATCCGAATGATAAAAAATTATGTTGATCATACGTGTTTATTTGTTTTACTATTAAATTGGACAAACACATGATATATCCCACACTGAGTATACTTGTATGCTCACCCCACACAATTTTTCTTTTTAAGGGAATTGAAGTTGGAGGTGCGTGGATGAAGGTCGAATGACGCGTGCAAGTTATTTCTACAATATTATATTTCTGCATAAGCACTTTTTGCATAATTAAAGACTTTGATTATCTAGCTTATGCTTATGTTGCTTTAGTTGTAATATAACTTATTATCCGGGATCCTTATTATCGTGCTTAAATTTCAAAGCTATATTATCTATTTTGACTCTAAATCTCTTTCTCAAGTACTTTTGACTTTAATAATTTTATTTCCATTAATTTAAATAAATAAATAAATAAAAACTGCATTTTTCCGCATTTATTATTCCAAAAATATTTTATTTAGAGTAGGGTATTACATCGCCCAATCTAATCCCCCCAACGACAACTATTCTCGTCGTCACCGACCGGAAGTCAATCTTTCTCTCCATTCAAGGGTGGATTTCCGCAATTTTCGTCGTCACCAGGGGATATTCCTCGCCGCCTGATGGCTATTAATTGTTTCCCACTCCGCCCGGAGCATACCAACGGTTTAGAGAGATCGATCTTAGTGACGACAATGACGAAGATCTATTCAAGGAGCAAGAAGAGAAAATGGAGAAAACCTCGCCGCCTCCAACCAAGTCCAAGGCAAAGGGCAAGGGAAAGGCGAAGACAAAGAGAAAGGAAAAGGGCAAGGGAAAGGCACAAACACATCGTCAAACACTGGAGGTCGACAGATCTACTCACCCGAGTAAATTGAGTGGATAGCCAAGTGCTACATCGACTGTAGTTTTGACGCGGTAAATTCCAACTATTAAAACAAAGTTCAATTTGGAACAAATTCGCGACAAGTACAACGACTTCTTCACTCCATATCACTGAAAAACACTGAGTGTGCGAGGTCAGTGTGGCAACGCGCAAAGAAAGAGATTGCCATATTCAATGAAGCCTACGTAAGGTTCGAGCAAGAGAATGGAAGTGGCCGGAGCGACCACGATCTATTCACTTTGGTGGAGGACTCCTTTGCAGCAGAGACTAATAGAGCATTCAAGTGGAGGAAAGCGTGAGAGACAGTGAAAGATTGTTCGACCTTTCGAATTTCGGACACTCTTACGCAACTACCAAAGAGGACGAAGACTAGAGCTTATGGGAGCTACACGAGCAATTTCAGCAATCCGAGCAACACCGAATCTTAAGCATCGATGATGCGAACCCGATCACTTGGACAGAAGTCGGTGAAGAAGGGAAAGAGCAAGAAGAAAGCGGACGACGATAACCCTATCCATATTATCGCATCCAACATTTCTCAAATGAAAGCTGAAGATGACTTCCAAATCGAGTACGACATCTACATGAGGCGATCGAGAATATGACGCCATCGGAATTGAAAGCTCACCTCCGGGTCAAAGAATACATCGTGAAAAAATGGGAGTGTTAATTTAGGATTGTTTTTATTTATCTATGTTATTTAGTTTTCATTTATAAATAATTAATTGTATTGTAATTTTCAATGTTTCAAATTTTCAATACAATTTGATATATAATTTATTCTTATTATCGTCAATACAAAATAAATATATAATAAAAAAAAAATACTCTACACTAAGGTTTAAAATTCACCATTGTAAATCATTTGCACTATAGGACTCAAACTATTTAAGACCCTATCAAATACTATTAAAAAAAAAAAACTCTGACCTAGGGTACAAACCATGCTCTAATAAATTTCTATTTACTCTGCAACTGAAAATTTCAAGGTGAAGAAACATAATCAAATAAAGCTATGCATTACCTTGATAAAAATATTTCCATTAAAAAATAATGGACAAAAAAAGATGATAAAATATTAATATTTTCATCATTTTTTATCACATGTTATATAAAATAAAAAAGAAAATTATTACATGGTCTCTCACTCCTTTCCCATTTTTATGCCTTTTATCATTGAAAAATATTATTACACTCCTCCCCATGTTAATATTTTTCCATAAAAAACTTGTCTGCGACCTATCGCACCCCATGCAAGTGCATGGTGTGCACGTGCCTTTTAATTTATTTTATTTTTTTATTTTCTGGCTTATTAGAACGCTTTACGAAGTGTCCTAATAAATGTTTTCCAGTGTATTTTTTTTGTGTCACATTATCTAATAATTATTATTTTTTTCATTTTTTTTAATTTTCAAATTTTCTCCCTTTTTTTTAATTTGCCTTTTCATTTTTTTGTTTGCCGCTTCTTCTTTAGTCAAGATTCGAGCGAGAAAAACCGAAGACCTCGGAACGAGCCGAAAAATCTAAATTGTTATCCGACGATTATCTTTATATTAATAATCGGGACAAAGACGTCATAAAAAAAAAACGGAAATTTTAAAATAAAAAAAAAAATGACCGGGTCAATCTAACCTGGATAGGGCCAATCGGATCGGATGAGGCCCATATTTTCCACAATTGCAGATAAAAACGTGGAAAATATGAACTGCCTCAAGAAGTTATTCATCCTGTACGTGTGATAAAGTACGGAAAAAGTACTCAAAGACGGCAGAAATACTTTCTATTTACTCTGCAACTGAAAATTTCTCAAGTGATGAACTCTCCAGTCTCCACTAATTTCATAGTTCTTCAAACTATCAGAGCATAACACAACATTCATCAACTAAATTAATTAAATTAAGATTTAACATCAGTTTCTTCCTTCTTATTTGCAGGATGATGCTTAAATATCCATTTCCAAACTTTATGCGTCTTCCCCCCTCTCTTCAACCCCCTCTCGTTCACCGTAATTCTGCAAGAACCCCCACTACTTTTCATATTTGCAAAACCCCCCACATTTTCTAACCCGCCGCCGACCTCCTTCGACTCTGCCGACAAGTCGAGCTTCAAGTCGATGAAAGCGGACTCATCCATGGCGCTGAAGTCGCTCTCCTTCGCCGGAAAAACACTCCGGTTCGGAACACTATACGTCCGATCAAACTCGATCCCTCGAAATCCGCTCCTCCGAGGCTCCGAATCGTTAAAAAATCCAAACTGTTTGTCGGAATCGAGGAAGATCCCGCCCGTGACATCGGAAATTTTGGCGCTGGACAGGGCGCAGTCGCTCATCCCTTCGTCGCCACCGGCGCCGCCGCCTCTGAAGCTGCAGAGCGATCTCGAGCGCGAAACGCCCATGATATCCGAAACCCAAATGTCGCTCTTGTCGTCGGAGAAATCGCCGTTTCTCTCACATCCTTTGGTTCTTCTCTTTCTAAAAAGCCGCTTGAGCCGCCAGAATCCGTTGGTTTTCTTCACCTCGACGCAGCTGCTGCTGCTCCGCCGCAGAAATATAACCTGCTCCGATCTGTCCTCCCCTCTTTTAGGCCTCAGAATCTGGTGGTGATCAGATTTGTCGTTCTCGATGAGAAACGAGACCCTGCCGACACTCCCGACCTCCATCGTACTACATGAGTTCCGGTAGGAGGAGGAGACGTCGGAGCAAGAACAAGAAGATAACCTCTGCTCGCCGCATTCGGAGCAGACCAGTTTCAGCAGCCTGTCTTTGAGACAGTAAGCGCAGATTCCGACCGACGATGAATTGGGGTGTTTTCTGCAGGGGAGTTCTGATGCGGCGGAGTAGTTGAATTCGGAAAAGTCGCTGGTGAAAGCTTCGACGGCGGCTTTGCCTCTCTCTCTCATGGCTGCTGCTGGTGCCGCCTCTGTTTGATGTAGAATGTTGACGGTAGATATGAAATAGGAAGGAAATGAATTTGTTGGGAAGGAAACGGGGAGATGCAGAAGGGTTTAATTAAAAACGATAGATAGAATGATAGTAGTATATCATCGAGAGTGGAAAGATAGAGTAGCACGCAGGCGGAAGACTTTTTTTAGAGGCAAGAAATTTGGCGTGAGCTTTACGTTTTTCTTTCCGAGAAAACAGTGTTCATTACAGAGCTACAAGAGTGATGGAGAATGCACAACTCAAGTGCTCTCTCTCTCTCTCTCTCTCTCTCTCTCTCTCTCTCTGCAGGTATGGTATGATATGATTGATTGTGTGAAGTGATTGAAAATTGAGGGACACACTCTGTGAAGTTGAGTTGAATAATGAATGAGAGTAAAAAATGAATCAAGGGTGTCCTATAAATTGGCGCTGTTAACAAGTCCGATTTGCTGTGTAGTGGACTAGTGGGGAAACGCATCAATCGCTCTCTCTTCTTGCCTCTCAACTCCTTAAATATATTCTCATTTTTTTCTTCCAATACAACAACAACAGCAGCAGATATTGTTATTCTATCATTTCCAATTTTTTTACTACACATTTTTTACAGTGGCTTTACAATTTTTTCAATCATAAAAAATATTTTCTTCATGTGTGCCATTTTGTTTACAGTTTGCATTTACTATGCTGTCTGCAGTAAGCGGGTGTAAATTTGATAAAAAATTAAGGGCAGCAGTTATCTTTAAAAAAAAATAAAAATTCATCACTTGTCACCGAAGGGACATCCAAACACTGCGACTTCAATTTGTAAACAGTGAAGTTTCGATTTCAACCCCCTCCCATGTAAAAAAATAGTAATTAAATATATTTAAATTGACAATATTTACTCCACTCTACATAATAAATATCGTAATTATTAAAATCGGTGTCACTTCCTCTCAACTCTTTTTTTGTTCCCCTAGAACTTCTTCCAACTGTTTTAGTAATGTTTATGTGAATTGAGGATTATAAAGTATTAAAAAAATAGTAGTATAATGAAATTGTTCGTGTGTGTCGGTGTAAGTAGGTAAAAAATATGATTTTTATTTTTATTTTTTTTATGGTATGTGACATATTAATGTACTGGAACCTGCATTTTTTTTTCTTTTTTTCTTTTTATAATAAGTACTGAGACCTGCATAGGCAGCATAAAATTCTCCGAGTACATATCCCTTTTACAATTCATTGTAAAACTATTAGGATAGCCATGTAATATTTTTCTCCTTTGTGAATGAAAAATTGTCGCCGAAAAGCAAAATATAGCCGTTACAATAATTAAGAAATACTTTACTTCTTTTTTAGTTGAGAAAATACTTTGCTTTTGTTATAAATATTGTCATTGTCAATTATATTTTCCTATTTCAGTGCCACATTCTTTAAATAAATAATTTGATCGATATTTTACCTTTCTTATTTCGATTGTTAAGAGTGTGTTTATTTGGGAGTATAAATTTATACCTCTAAATGGAGGGATAATATTATGAGGTATAAATTTATACTCCATTGTGGAGGATCACAAATTTTATATATTGTTTGGTTGGACGGATAATATATTTATTTATACTCTCAAGGGGACCACAATGTTTATATCTTGTTCACTTAAGATAAAATTAATGGATAAAGGAGGAAATATCTAAAACACATGAAATTATACCTCCAAAATGCCCGGTTTTCTTAAATCACAATCAAACAATATATAAGGGAGTAAAATAATATTATATTCTTTTTATCTCCTTTTACCTCCAAGTAAACATACTCAAAATAAAATATCAATCAACACATGAAATATGCACAATAAATAATAATCATGTTGCCATAAATAGAGATGTGACACGTGAAATATTAAGTAAATTATTTAAAACAATTTAATTTTGCCTTGGGCTTGGTCTAATTTCCAACTCCCTACTAACCATGGTGTCCTTAAGGCTATCTGCATTCCTTGGAGACCACTAGTGGTTTCAAGGGTGTCTCTAGCACTAAAGACTTCTTAGAGACCCTTACTCCTGCAACTCAACAGTCTCTAAGGGGTCTCCAGCACCATATTAAACAATTTCCCATTTTTATTTATTAAATTAATTCATGTATTTGTAAATAAATTAAAATACACTAATTAGTAAATAATACAAATTTTCCATTAATATTTGAAAATTGGAAAATTACATGCCGCACACTAAAAAAAACACTACTTAATTAAAAAAAATTACATAATAACTAATAATTACGGAAAAAAGTTACGCCCATCCCCGACGTTGCTTCACCCCCTCCACCATCATCAGGTGAACCTGGAGCTGATCCAACATCATGAATCTCGTATCCCTGGAGACAACTTCCAAGTTGGTGGCATATTGTTTCTGCCGAGTAGCTTCCATCCTCGCCCGAGCATTTTCCAGCTTCGCTTGAGCTGATTCCCGCAACGCCAACGCGATCTCATGCTTGGCCTCGGCGAACTGGCTAAGTCAGGAGGTATATCGATCCATGACGGATTCGAACTGGGACGACTCCTCTGTCGGCTTCTTTTCTTTGGACCTTGCCCTAGCCCTTGCCGCATCTCGATCCTCCGGTCGGGGAGGCGCGCTTTCTCATTCGGTGGACTGGGCTTCCTCCGCTAACGACTGAGATGCAGAAGATGTGTAGTTGCCCTCTGCCGTAGTCTTCGTCCTCTTCATGGATGGTATGTCTGGGAAATTGGCGAGGAGGAACTTGGGATAGTCTTTGAGAATCTCCCAAGCTGTGAAAAAGTGGAAAGAAGGGCTGCCCGTTGATGTCTTTAAATGGATTGGGCTTCGGCTAGCACCATCCCGTCATCGGCGCCGCTTTCCCGGCGAGCGGTCGCTTTTTGGTAAGCGACGATCCAAGCTTTAACCGCTCTCTGGATGCGGTCGAAGTAGCTCTTCACCTGCTTCTTGTTGAGGCGCAGGTTGAACTTTTTGTTGAAAAGCTCTTGGACCTTGCCCCAGTATCTCTCGCCGGACTAATCGCATCCGACGATGGAGTTGCAGGTCTCCTCCACCCAAATTTGTGCCAAGTAGGTGGCTTGTTCGTCGGTGTAGTTGTGACGCTTGGAGCCCTTGACGGCTTCCTCATCATTCTCCTCGGCAGCGGCGGCGGAGGTGGCGATGCCTTTGCCCTTGCTCTTGTTCTTTCTTCCTTTGGCAGCGGGCTGGGACGACGGCGCTAAAATGAGGCAATCCTCGGTGTTTGTCGTCGGGCTGTCGGTGTCGGGGGAGAAGGACGGGTAGGATTCGGCGGAGGTCGGAGTGTTGAGGTTGATTTGATCAAGCCCCGCCCCCGTGAAACCATACATGTTGTCGGACATGTCGGTAAACCACGCCGACGAAAATGGATTGTTGGGATCCATAATTTTTTTTTGGATGAATTTGTTGGAGAAATGAAAGAGATGAATGAGATGAAGAGGTGTTGGAGGTGAAAGGGATGAAAAAAATGGAAGAAGAAATGATGTATTTATAGGTGTAAAAAATGAATAAAGAAAAAAAAATTAAAATGTAGCCGTTTTTTCGCCCGTGCCGGATTTAAAATTCATACCGTGGCGCGCGCCCGACTTTTTTTTTTTTTTTTTTTGGCTCCGCGCGTTCGTTACACTCGGCGCTCGAACCGGTCTCGAGCCTCAGAGCCCTCCAGCGCAGCTGTCTCGAGCCGAAGGGATCTCGAGCACCCCTCGAAACGCTTCCTTCAGATTGCGATGCAGACAGCCTAATAGTGATTTTCACTTTAATTTTGACTTTGATGAAGACTAACGTAAAATTTAAATTCAGAA
Organism: Schizonepeta tenuifolia; assembly: GCA_029490685.1. Taxonomy (NCBI): domain Eukaryota; kingdom Viridiplantae; phylum Streptophyta; class Magnoliopsida; order Lamiales; family Lamiaceae; genus Schizonepeta; species Schizonepeta tenuifolia. Next base: position 26,480,566 of record CM055955.1, read on the forward strand.
TCGATGGAGTATTGGAAAGTAGCTTTACAAAAAAAAATACAAATAATTGATAGCATCAAATTAGTATGTATAGTTATAGAAACAGTAAAAAAAGGAGGAGAACATGTATACATGAGCGCATGCACATTAGAAATTAGGAGATGATTGGCGGTGACACGCGCCGGAGGCACGCTCGATCCCAATGTTTAAAATTGGTTGTTGTATTTGCAAACTGAGTGAGTCCCCCACATTAACAGCAATTAACTCTGGTTTACTCGTTGTAATCATCATTGTGTTTCATTATGTTCTTTTATTCCAATCTGACACTTGGACAAACTATTTTCGTGTCCATACTGGTTGCAATCATTACAAAACATTCACCGGTTAAATTATATTTAATGATTCGATTTTACATGTTACCAACATTTTGATTAACTGTTCCACCCGATCTCCCGTCCTGTTCCTCGAAGTTTTGCCCCCACTTTGTTCATCCATTGTTCTAACATCTAATCTAATACATCAAAATATCAAATCCGACGTTGTGAACTGTTTGAAACAATTTATAAGGAGAAATTCTTGTGTGTAGTACACCCACCACTTACATATTAATATTTTAATAATATAAATTATAATACTCCATCTGTCCCGTTCATTTTGTTTCACTTTCCTTAAATGGACGTCCCACTCATTTTGTCTACATCTAAATATAGATATAATGAGTGGTTGTAAGAGTTTATCTCTCATCTCCTTTCAATCTCATCCACTAATTTATTAAACAAACAACTTTTCTTAATCTCCGTGTCCAATAGTAAGGAGACAAAATGAGCAGGACGGAGGGAGTATTAAAATAATGTTATTATGAGTGGTAGGTGTACTACATGTACACCCACACAAGAATTTCTCCTTTAGATTATTAGTAAGATTTTTAGGAACTTATAGGAACTTATGAACTCTTGAAATATATTCGACCTAACAGCGTGGTTAATGTCTAAGACAAGAAAATCGCAAGTTCGAATTCATCGTGGTGCAATCTTTGAATTAATGTTACAATTATACAAAAAGACAAGATCCGATAACTTACAAACTCAAAAAATAAGTTGATATAACGAATTTGTTCATATGCTATGTAGAGTTGTCAAAATGCTTATGTTGGGTCGGACTAACTCGAATCACTTGGGACAAAGATATAAATTGAGCTAGATTGGACCAATATTATGACAATTTATGCCATCCAGAGCACTAATTTTAATTGGTATATAAATGATTGAATTGGTCGAAACTTGAGTGCATCGAGCTTGAGGCTATTTCAAGATGAATCACATAAAAAATTTAACGACCGTAGGGATTTAAATACCTCTCAATTTTGAATAAGTTTCTATAAGAACAATTTTTGTTTTTTGATGATACAATTGAGAAAGACCTTAATGAGAACAGTCAAAATCACGGATTCCAACACAAAACCACTCATGTCTAAAAAATGCATGTTTAATCTGACCTTAAATTCAGATTGGTCCAGGTTGCTCGCCATGCCAATGCCTTATTTTAAGGTTTGGACCGGCCTGATCTTTATCAAGCCTAATTAATTGCACCACCCCGAACCATAGTCGGGCTGGACCGCTTCCAACAATGTTTTAAGTAGCAGTAGTACTTTCTTATAGGGTTAATTGTCAAATAAATCAAGATTTTCTGTCAAATTATAGTTTTAACCCTCACCTTTCAAATTTGCCTACAAATACCTCACATATTGTTCTAATTTTTCCTCCGATAATAATTTTTTCTCAAATTAATGCTGAGTTGGAAGCCATAAATGTCGACATGGCAAATCGTCGCTACTAATGAAACAACGTAGTATTTTAAACACTAAACGTCGTTGTTTCATGAAAAATTAAAGACTTATAGATATGGGAGTTCATCGATTCTATCTTTATTTTTTTCCGCAGAAATTGCCCTATTTTTCTCTTATTTTCCCTCTCGATTCCACTATACATCATTCTTATTTTTAGGTAATCCAAAATTATTACTCAATAGATAATCGAGGAGATGACTTATTCTTTTTACTTACCGAAAATTTCGCGGTGAGAAAAATTAGTTTAAACCAGAATTTTACAAAAGAGTTGGATTTATTTGACAATTGACCATTTTTTTTAATGTAGTTTTTGTTTTTCTTTAATTATATTTTGTAATTTTGATTTTTTCCCCATTGCCGAGAGCCCAGGCGTATCGTTGTTCGCAGGCCGCAAAGTGAGAGAAAAATGGAAGTGACAATGGCGGAACCCGGCGAAATACTGCCGGAGCGCAACGTCGACATGGCGGCGCTCTATGATATGCTGCGGCAGAGCAAGGCTTCTACGGAAGAAATCGTCTCCAAAATGTTGGCTGTTAAAAAAGAAGCTCAGCCGAAATCTCAGCTCCGCGAACTTGTTACTCACACCCTCCTTAATTTTGTTACGCTACGTCAGGTATGGATTTTAATTTTGCATCTGCTTCATCTAAAATTTCTGCTTACATATTGTTGTAATTCTCGTATTTAGTTTTCGCTGTCGGAGGCTTGAAACTGTTGCGTTTAGGGTTTAATAAGATTTAGGCACTGTTGTATTCTTCTTATATCAATCCGGATTAGCTGAGCACTGGTTGAAGAATAAGATGCTAGCAGATTGAAATTGTGAATTTGAGAAATTGAGCATTTGGTTTGCTTGGATTAGAAAGTTTTTAATTTTGAAGTTGTCTGAATTTGTTGATTCTCATTTGTTCTAACTACTTTTCTTTGCCTGTGTGCGTGGAAAGATACATCTTGAAGTTCAAAATATTAACTTATAAACAAGCTTCATTATCTCCAAATGCTCTTCAACAGGCTAATAGGTCCATCTTGCTTGAAGAAGATCGGGTTAAAGCAGAATCTGAACGTGCGAAAGCACCCGTAGACTTGACAACCTTGCAGCTTCACAACTTGATGTACGAGAAAAATCACTACGTCAAAGCAATAAAGGCTTGCAAAGACTTCAGGACCAAGTATACTGACATTGAACTTGTACCTGAGGAAGAATTCCATAGAGATGCTCCGGAAGAAATTAAAAGCCCTGTATTATCTACTGATAGTGCACATAATTTGATGCTCAAAAGGCTCAACTATGAGCTCAGCCAGGCAAGCCTTATAATGAAATAATTGTGCTTTCATTTTCATGAATCATGATCTGCATGATCTTATGACTCCGTCTTTTAATGTTAATGATCTATCTTCATTGATAGTTTCTCATAGAGACTTTTTACACTAAGAGTGCTTTTTGAATTGAGCCAGAACATAACTCTTTTATAGCTGAATTTGCAAGGGGTGGAAAACCAAGAATGTGACATATGATTCATATATATATTGATTCACGGATTGTAGAGACCTGAACTAGTGATAACATAAAGTGATCAGACTGATGTATTTGGGGTTTAGATTGAATGAAAGATATAAGTCTCTAAACAATAACATTTGATGGTCTTATGCCTCAACCTTGATGTTCATGACAAACACTTTTTTTTTTGGGAAGTGTAAAGCACGACTTTTTCTAAAAAACCCTGACTGCGTTACATGATTTTGAATTTGTCAATGCTTCAATTTCAATTTGTTTGCTCTCTGATCTGAAAAATACAATAAAATTGTTTACTCTTCATATTTCCATCACTTTCTCTACTGGTGTCTGTGTTAATAGCTGTAATAGCCGTGGAGTACCATATCAAATTGCTGACGTATTTAGTGTTTCAGCGTAAAGAGCTATGCAAGCTCCGTGAGAAATTGGAACTACAAAAGAAAGCTCTCCAAGAAACAATTGCTAACAGGAAAAAGTTTTTGTTAAGTCTCCCTTCTCACCTTAAGGCCCTAAAAAAGGCATCCTTGCCTGTTCAGAATCAGTTAGGGGTTCTGCACACCAAGAAGCTAAAACAGCTCCAATTAGCAGAATTGCTTCCACCTCCTCTATATGTGGTATACTCTCAGTTACTTGCTCAGAAAGAAGCCTTTGAAGAGGCTATTGAACTGGAGATAACAGGAAGTATAAAGGATGCACAGGCGTTTGCTCGTCAGCTGGCTAACAAGGACTCTGGTAATCAATTGTGTAGATAATTTACATGCGTTTTCTTGATTAATCTTTTATACATCCTTGATATGTATTGTTTTTCTTCAGTTGTCAGTTAATTCAATGTTGAGAAAGATGCATTTGTTGTCTGCCTGCAAAGCACCTGAACAATACTATGATCTATGATCCTCATTTTGAGGCGTGACTTGTGACTCTTGTCACAAAAATGATCTTGTATCCAGAATATAGAATTTTATTTTTTAGTAGATTAGGAAGATAACTTTAGTGTAGGAACCTGAGTTTGCCTTTGAATGAAGATGGCAGGATATGCATAGAGGCAATGTTTTTTTTCCTGTAATATGGTAATTAACTGTAAAATAAACTGCCTTCGTGAAATGTATATCTTAGTCACAACACAACCAGACACTTAATTTTCTCAGTTTAGGTTTTTTGTATGTCAACAGTAAATGTTGTGTGTGTTTGTGTATACACTATGTCCTGTCTTATCTGATCTATTTTGTTCAGCTGTATCAGCAAATTTAGAGAACTCCAAGTTAGAGGATGAGGTGCCAGATGAGGAAGATGATGGTCAAAGGAGAAGAAAGCGGCCAAAGAAGGTTTCTAGCAAGGAGAATCTTGAGCAGTCTGGAATATATCAGAGTCATCCACTTAAAGTTACCCTTCATATAAATGATGACGAGGCTTCAGACTCGAATGCAGCAAAACTCATCTCCTTGAAGTTTGAGTTCTTAATAAAGTTGGATGTTGTATGCGTAGGGGTGGAGGGTTCTGAAGATACTCCAGAAAATAATATTTTGTGCAACTTATTTCCAGATGACACTGGCTTGGAGCTCCCTCAGCAGGTTTGCTTTTCGGGTTATATAGAACACTGATGAACTTGATGCACTTTCTATTTCAATCATATTGAAAGGTTTCAAACTTTGCAGTCGGCTAAGCTCTGTCTTGGTAGTTCTCTTTCATTCGATGAAGGGAGAGCTTCAAGACCATACAAATGGGCCCAGCATTTGGCTGGCATTGATTTTTTGCCAGAGGTATCACCGTTGCTTTCAGTCTCTGAAGAATCAAATAGAGAAACAACTAAACATCCTTCTGTCTCATCGGGTCTGTCAGTATATCGTCAGCAAAACAGGGTGCAGACTGTTGTGCAAAGGATTCGTGCCCGGAAAAAGGCTCAGCTGGCTCTTGTGTGAGTCACTGCCCTGGAACAAATGGATGTTGTAGACATCTTAGGATCTTGTCGATCTGGACTCTCTTCCTCTGCTCTGTACTGAATAATTTGAATTTATAGTACTACGTAAACGTAGTAGTCTTTGTGAATCTTAACTCTGTTTTACTTTAATTTTTTTAAGTTCTGTTTTTTTCCCCCGAAGGTTGCGGTTCTTTTCATTGCTGTGCTCATGAATAGTGTGCTTATTTGAAATCTTCTGTTAATGTTTCAAATACCTAAGTAATTCTTCTCCCTCTACTCTTGGCTGTGCTTCATTTACAATCTTAACTATGTTTTCATTTTAAACCATGCTGGCTGATTTTCAGGGAATTACTTGATTCACTACGGAATCTTAAATGGCCAACTTTGACTTGTGAGAGTGTCCCATGGGCCTCACACACACCAAGTTGCAGATTGCGCAGTTGGTTGTCCGTGAGTTCTGCTGGCAAAGGGTCTGGATCTTTGTCCATTGGTGATGCTGAACAAGGTCAGGACTCTAAAAATGCTGATGCACATATTAAAACTGGGGTTTCCAAAGAGGATATGGAGACTATAAAAGAGGACGGAGAGCTCCCGTCTTTGGTCTCAGTTGCTTCTGCTGTAAACGGTGCTAGACCAGCACCTTCAGAAGGGTCCGAATTTGAGCATTCTGGAAGGCTGAGCTTGATATCTCCACTCACAAACAAGGGGAAGTTGCATAGCTTTAAAAGGCAAGAGGACGACCTTGATCTGATGCTGGAATCTGAAAATGAGGACGAGTCAGTCCAATTAGAGGAGCAGTCTGATAATGTATCACGGTTGGAAGGACCTGTAGAGTTAGATAATGCATGGACTGACTATGGGGTCAAAGAATATACTCTCATGCTAGTTCGGAAGTTGGATAATGACGATAGGATCATGACACTCAAAGCCAAGGTTAGATCTGTCAAAGTTTTCACACCTTATCATTATTAAATTGCTGTTGGCTTACTCTAAATTTTTCTTATTTTATCAGATAAAGATTAGTAAGGAATATCCTCTGAGGTCTCCCCAGTTTGAGCTGAATCTGTATAATTCCTTACAAGGGAAGAATAACTCTGAAACAATATGTTGTGAGTTTTTCAACGAACTTTCTGCAATGGAAGCAGAGGTGAGCATCTAGCTTTATTAATTGGGAACTGTCATAACTACTCACATCAACAATGATTTGGGCTGTCTTGTGTTTCTATATGACTGTACATGACCGTGTGGATTCTGCTTGTCATAGTATGCAATTCTCGTCTTTCTCATATGTTACTTTATTTGCAGATCAATGTTCACCTTATGAGGATGATACCTTTAGATGAAGAAAATTTTGTCTTGGGTCACCAAGTGCTTTGCCTTGCTATGCTTTTCGATTTCTTCTTCAATGATGGGAACCTGTCTTCTGAACGGAGGTCTACTTCAGTTATTGATGTTGGTTTGTGCAAGCCAGTACAGGGTGAGCTTATTAGTCGATCCTTTAGAGGTAGGGATCGTAGGAAGATGATTTCTTGGAAGGAGAGAGTTTGTACGTCTGGCTACCCTTACTAAACTTGGGGTGTAATCACTACCTAACTTGTTCTGCAACTATCATGTACTCTCACTGCATTTTACGTCGTCAGTTATGTGAATATCCGAGCTCAGATGAATACAGGCATTGTCGTTAGGTTTTGATAAGAAGGAACCTGATCCAGACTCGGGTTGTATACTCTGTGAACAAGGTTGTGCCTTTAAGAGATTTCCTGGTGGGGCTTTGGTGTTCAAATTGTAATTTAGTTCAATATTCTATTTATGAAAAACGTCATTTATAATAATTAGAAATATTTCAAATATGCGTGTATCTGAAGTAGGGGTGGGTCGGTAAGGTATACATTACGAAATTCCTCATATTTTTACCTTACCTTTACCTTCGGTATGAAAAAAAATCTCATACTTTTACCTTACCTTTACATTCGGTATACCTTTATTTCGGTATAGGTTTATTCCATACCTTTACCGTACCTTCATTCCGGTACCTTACCAAAATTTGATATACCGTACTTTCACGGTATACCTTACACAGTTAGACTTCTATATTTGTACTTTATAATTATTTTCAACTAATGTATTTTTTATTAGAGCATATTTTTACAGTTGTAGCTATTTTTATCTTTCATGTATCAAAATAAATTAGTTTTACATATTAACTCTTTCATTTATACTATATTAAGAGACTTTACATTATGCGATTATATTAATCAAAATATTCATTTTGGTGTTTTGATATAGACTGTTATATATACCTTTATTACAGTATATATATTAATTTTTCCAACATATACTACGGTATGGTATATACCGGTATCCAAAATATTCATACCTTTACCTTATCGAATATTTTTGGTACGGTATCATACCTTACCAAAAATCACGATATACCTTAACTTTGGTATTTTACGGTATTTGCCGGCAGGATAAGTACGGTATACCGATTTTTCGGTATACCTACCCACCCCTAATCTGAAGTATTTGCAGAGATTTTATAATAGTCTTGATAGAAAATGATAAGTGATGGTCCCGATACGAGTTCTGGTGTATGGGGGGGGGGAATACACCAGTTAAGAATTTTAAAAACAAACCCCGTGAAAATTATCACAACCAAGTAAGACGACTCAGCTGGAAACACAACTGAGTAAGAATACTCAGCTGGAAGAGTGGTGCTGTGCGGAATGTGGTGGAAACAAAAACTAACTCGTAAAAACAACTTACGCTCAGATGCAAGGTCGGTCAATAACCAAAACAGTTAAGATGCAAAGATATGCAGATTTGAGTGCTGGTTAGTTGGTCAGTTGGATATGCAATAAATTAACTGAACTGAAAACACAAGCACACAAAGGATTTACGTGGTTTGGAGAGAACTCCTACGTCCACGGGGAGTTGTAAGTCCACACAACTCAGTCTAAATTCTTTAGGACTGTAACCACAAAGCTTACGCGGGCTTTGCAACCGTTCAGATAAGTTTATGAGTACTTATCAACCTTACAGATAAGTTTACGGGTACTTATCAATATATCTACTCAATTTCGGGAAAAGTAGGGTCCTAACAATCCTTTTTAGGGGATGTGTATAAGGGTGAGTTTTTCCAACTGCTAGCTCGAACAGAGAAGTGAGTTAGGATCTAAGCTTGAATAAATGAAGACTCAAACTAAGATAAAAAATACCAAGACAAATTCTAACACTCTATGAACCCTCAACTAGTGATGTTTTTAGAGATTGAATGCAGTTTAGCTTGTGTGCAGTTTTTCGTTCTTTCGCTCGTTTGTTTGCTCTCGCACTTGTCTTGTAACTTGATGAATGAATGAAGGTCTCTATTTATAGGCGGAGAGAATCAACTAGCCGTTGGATGAACCGTTGATCTCTGTTCTGTGAAAGCGATGGCTTGTCTCTCATCTCTGCAGATTTTCCCGATTTGGCAACTGTGAACTTCTGCTTTCCATCTGAGACAGCCTTGTGTTGGGCCAAATGAGGTAATGACAGAACGTCAAACCTTCACGTGACTTCCTTTTTGAATTTCAAATTTCAACCTTAGTCTTTCAACCTTGTTCAGTCGGTTGAGAAGTTTTGGTCTTCATCCGAGTGGTCTTCAGCTGATGTTCTATCTGATCGATATCTTCATCTGACCTTCTGTCTGAATAGGAACAGTTGAACTCTCAGCTGTCTTGAACTTTATGTTGTTGATCTATCAGTTGAGTCCTGCAACTATCTTGAACGCTCAGTTGTCTTTCTTACATCTGATGTTCTCTTACATATTCTCTCTTGAATGCTCAGTTGTCTTTCTTACAACTGATGTTCTATCCGAGTGAAGTCATGATGCCATTTTCAGCTGGAGACCTGTAAAGATAAAATCTCAACATTGCTCAAATAGCGAGCCTAAATACTAACATTAGGATCTGACAACATCTACTCGATTAGGGCCAGTTGATTTTGGAATCAATCAAAACTTTACTTAAATTTCCCAACAATAAGTTCTTGAGCATTGGGGGAGTTCCAACATAAGCCCAATGCATTGTATTGGCCAATCAGAAAAAACATATAGAAAATGATTTTATAATTATTTTTATTACTTTTGAATCACATTTTTGAATTAATTTTGCTTTGTTAACTCAACCCTAGTTTATCAAACATAGGACAATTCAAATGTTGCCTGCTGCATTGAAAGGGACATGTTGTACTATATTCATTTTTGTCTTTTTTTCATTTGACTACCAATTATATTTTTCCAATTTATTTTAATATTTATGCATTTGTTTAACAATTTATGTTATTTATGCAATTTTTATATAAATTGTTTTTGTTTATTACTGAAACAATAATTTAGGCAAAATCAAATTTAAGAAAACTGAGTAATACTGCTGCTACTTATTTTAATATGGTACTTAATTATGTTTTTAAACTCTTTTTATGCATTTTTTTATATAATTCGTTTTCCTATAATTACTGAAACAATAATGTTGGTAAAATCAAGTTTGAAAAAATTGGTTTTGGTAAATTAATATTTGTTAGTGAAACAATCAGTATGAATTTTATAAATTTAATTAGACATATTTCTATTTCTATTCCTAATTAAATCTATTTTTCAAATTTTAGTAAATTAATATTACTGTAGCAGTGTTGCAACCCGTGATTGTGAATTAATGCATCTGAGAGGCCTCACTTTTATATCAATGGCCAACAACAAAATAAATCATCGGCCCAATTAATTTCCTCCCTAATTGAGCCCAAAATATCAATCTTTTTAGAATGGCAGATATGTATGTATTGTAATTTTTCAATTCGAAATCATTCATCGGCCGTTGATAATTTCATAGTTTGTCTGGCATCCATTGTTTCCGATCGTGTTTTCTAATTTTTTTTTAGCTCCAATTCGCATTAAATGCTCTCCAGAGTGAGAGGAGAAGATTTTGAATTTATTGCTCAAACCATTGCATTTGGTATTCATAGTGGGAAAAAATGCTCTCTTCCGGCGATTGAGAGAGGCGGTGAAAGAGGCGTCAAAAGGAGGCCGGAGACGGTGAAGCCGTAGCGTTGGTGGTAGCCGAAGCCAGTGAAGTCGTAGTTTTAGTGGTAGTCGGAGGCGGTGAAGTCGAGTAGGCGCAAGAACAACAAGGTAAATATTTTTTTCTTTTTGGTTTCGTCATACTTGTTGCAGCGACGGTGGAGAGATGATTTTATCCAGTTTTTTAGCACCCATAATTCCATCTCGCTGAACCCTGAAATATTTTTTCATGTTTTTTTCTATCTGCTTAGAGTTTTGGTAGATATTGTCCATGTTTATCTCGTTTTTGTTGTCTGATTTCATGTGGTCCTAATCTCGTTTATTTTTTAATCAGCTACTGTGGAAGTATATAGGGAGGGTTCAGGGGACCAACAATGGTGAAAAAAATTAAAGGTAAAAGTCTCAAGTTTTTCATCGTTTTATGTTGTTTCAACCATAAAATATTATTTCGTTGACTATATACTTTTGGGGGAGTTAAGGGTTTTGATTTTGCTGCTCTTAGTTGGTAAATTTATTTTATCTTATATGCTGAGGTATTGAGATTATTATAATGTGATACATATGTTAATGTCTTGGGATGACTGTAATGAGAGTTTTGAATAATGTTTTTTTTAGGGTAGTTTTTTAATAATCTTTGAGTATGTCTTGGTATTATGATATTAATATGTGTCTGATTTGGTATTGGTATTTAAAGTATAATGATGATTTGTATTAGTTCAAATATATTATCTTTGAATAAAGCAAGGCAAATAAAAAACAACAACAAGACATTGTGCCTTGGTTTCAACTTCTATTTAGAATAGAAGCAGAGATTAAACTATTGTTTTATGTTTATATGCTGGGATGAATTCTGTAAAGTTTTATAAATACTTGATAATGCAATGTCCGTGTGTAATTTAAAATTTTCTTATACACAGGAGCTTGCATTTCTGCACGTTGTCACACTAAACATGCGGTGGATCTGATCAAAGCAAATTTGAAGGGTGAAACATTGGTAGAATTTGAGCAGTCATGCTTCGGGCCACTCTTGGATCTTAGCTATTCTCAAGTAAACTTTCAACTACAGTTACTCTATCATGCCCTTCTCAATTTGAAGGAGACAAAACGCAACAGGGGTGTTCCCATTTTCAGTTTCAACAATATTTCGTTAGAGTTTAACAAAAGAGACTTCTTCCTCATGACTGGATTGAAGTTTGGTCCACTTTTTAAGCCCCCACCAAAGCTGTCATTCATTCCTCTGTCTTTGAAGGCCAAGAGAAGATCAAATTTGATCAGGTGAAGAGTGTTTTTATAGATCGATGCAAGATCGACAGTGGGAAAGGTGAAATGTGTTTAAAACTCGCACTTCTTGTCTTCTTATATGGTGTATTATTGTCCCGTGACAATGTTGACAAAAATCTGGACAAGAGATACATGCATCTTGTTGATGATGTAGCCCGTTTCAACGATTATCCTTGGGGAGTAGTTGCCTACAACTATTTGACCAATTCATTGTTTAATGGCTATGATCGCATGATGGTGAAGGTTAAGTCCAAGTTGAAGGAGCAGCCAAAATTTGATGTGTGCGGCTTTCTTTATGCTTTACAGTGTTGGTTTTATGAAATCATGCCATCTGTCGGCGAGAAGATGGGCGAGAAGATCTTGGATCTGCCTGATTTGCCTTCTACTTTTCCTCGTGTGCTACGATGGCAAACAAGATTTGGCATATGGCATTATCCCAAAGTGAAGGAATTGCTTGAGAATTCTGAACTCATTGTGGTAAGTTGTCTATTAAATGCAATTTCATTATTCAGTTTTGATCATGATTATTTGATGTTAATCCTTAAGTTATTTGTTTGAAACTGGTGTGAATTGTAGAGAGGTCTACAACCGTCACCAACTGAAGAGTTGGCTTTAAATCCTGTTGTTGAGTACTTGTCGTTGGAGCCGCTCGACCCTTCAGTTTCTTCTTATTGTGGTAGAGAAGACTGTCGGCAGAAGAGTGCGAAGAGGAAGATATCGTACAACGATGCAGTGATTGCATCATCTTCTCTACCTACGAAGAAATACATGCTTCGATCCACCATGGTAGCTGTCGAATGTTCTGATGAAAACCCTTCTGCTGACTCGGAAGAGCAAATGAAATCTGCCCCATCCATCACCACTCCGGCAAATCAAGAGGTAACATGGAGTTTTTACCATGCTTCTATCATTTTATGAGGTTAAGTTTATGTAATTGTCATTGTATGTATTAAGTTTATTTATGTTTAATGTATCAGGACTTGCTTAATGCATTGAGAAGATCCCTTATTGGGCGCATTGACAAGATAGAATCCACCACTAAAGAAACGACAGCGCTTATGAAGCAAATATTGGCGCTTATGAATGGTAGTGTTTCTTCATTCAATGCACAACCCAAAACCCCCAATACACCCCATGTGAACACAGCCGGTGGTAAAACCAAATCCATACCGGGGCCTGGAGAAGTAGAGTCTAATGTGGGAGATATGGGTGGTGATGTGGGTGATATGGATGATGATATGGGTGGTGATGATGTGGGTGGTGATGATATGAAAGATGATGAGGCTGACATGGCTGGAAAAAATGGGCCTGATATTGATGATGGGGCCTATGACGGGGCTGATGATGATGTGGCAGATATTGAGAAAGGGGCTGATCATGGGGCTGATGATGATGTGGTAGATATTGAGAAAGGGGCTGATCAAGGGGCTGATCATGGGGCTGATCATGATGTGGCAGATATTGAGAAAGGGGCTGATCATGGGGCTGATGATGATGTGGCAGATATTGAGAAAGGGGCAGATGATGTTGATAAAATGATTGCTGGTATCATGCTAGAAGTTGGTGGTATGGTTGATTCTGGTAATGATGTGACTTCTGTGGCTGAAATGGAAAAGATGGGTGAGAACAAGCTTGTTGATGTTCAAATTGTCACGGTGTCAGATGGCAAGACAAGCAAAACGAGCAAGACTCCACCGGAAACTGCGATTGAATGGAACCGTATGCTGTTTAGGAAGACAAAGAGTGCTGAATCTATCAGTCTACCACCTCCAGATGCACCTCATCGATGAAGGCCCAACACTCGGTCGAATCCATGCATCTTGTCCTCGAGTTATCATTCCGAAGGCCATCCAGTTGGTCCCGACACACCATCGGAGAAATGTAAAACCATAGGGAGATCCAAAAAGAGATGCGGTGCAGCTGTTGAAGTTCGTGCACAACAGATGTATGACCCGATGAACATGTACACTCCACTGGTGTTGAAGGATTTCAAGACGTGGTATCAAAAAAACAAAACTAAGAGGAGGTACACACATTTGATTCATTGTTTATAAATAATGATTTAAAAAGTTGTAGTTGAGTGATTTACTGATTTACAGTTTATTATTTGTATCTCTAGCACCATTCGTCTTCGTGTTAACTGGCCAGAACATGCCGGTGTTTCCTTCTTTAAGCCGATTTACATGGAAAATGAGTGGCTCTCTACTCTGGTAATAAAAATTCACTTTATCTATTCAATTTTTGCGCTGAAACGGCAATTACATTTGTGAAATAATGTTGTAAATTTGTATATATAGCACACGGATGCAATCCTCAACCTCTTGGTACTGAAGTATAAACAAAAACCATGGCAATTCCTTCCAAATTGGAGTATCATGGAGCATCATTGCTGGGTATAATCTCAACTTTTTTCACATCTATATATGTATATATTATGGTGTTTCTGATAAGTATGTATGTATACTAATTTCTATTATTTGATTTCTGTTATTAATATATACTAATTTCTGTTATTTGATAAGTCTTGTAACTTATTTGATTGTTTTGTGCATTTTGTTATTCTATTCTAGACCATTTTTCAGCGTGGTTTTATCTCAAAGAGTGCATTTGAGGTGATGCTCAAGTATGTGAAAGGAACTCTCCCTGAGATAGGTGGCAAACCCTGGAATGAGGTGGATCACATCTATAGGGTGGCACATGTTAATAAGGACCACTTTCTGGCCTATGACGTGCAACTCGATACACAGCGTATTGTTCTCTACGACTCCATGTTGTCGACGAGAACAAATGAGAAAGTGCTTGCTCATTTCGAGTTCATGGCAAAACTGATTCCAGAGCTGTGCAACGAAGAAGATGTTGTGCGCTACACGGGAGATTTAAAGCCTAAATGGCCTATTGTTATATACAAGAACACTCCACAACAATACAGTGGTTCGGACTGTGGCATTTATGCAGTTAAGTTCATTGAGTGCCTTGCATCCGGAAGAAGCCTCGATTATCTGAAGGGAAACATTGCTCTGGCTGCTCGCCAGACCTATTGTGCCGAGTTTTATAACTCGAGGATTGAAGACTAGGCAGATGGTCTAAAGTGTGGTTTTGTCTTCATCAGTTTTGTCTTAAACTTGTTATTGGCTCATTATGTGCCCGTGTTGGGCTTATTCTTTGGGTTCATACTCTGAAACCTTAATTTATTTGTGAGTCATTGAATCATTTAACACCCCCCCTGCAGTGTGTATATGGGATTATGATCAACATTTGAGAGGGTTTTTAGGTATATATGCTATTTGTGTTTATCATATATTCCATTTCAACATGCCATTGTACAGATTTCATATAATTACTAATTCTTGTGAAATCCATTTTGCTGTGATAATTCATTTATCCTCATACTACAGATTTCATACTACAGGTTAGGTTACATGCTCCATGGAGTTATATCTAAACTCTCTAGATGAGTCATCTCAAATTCAAAATAGTTACTTGCTTTTAATAATATCATACAAAAAAAAATCTAAAGAAGCAAACACTTATCTATCACCATTAGGTGATTTTTAGCAATTTTTCTCATATTTATCCGTTAATCAACCAAGCTAGGTACTCCCTAAGTAGGTTTGGAACACTGCTTCATTTGTCAGCTTGTATTTAAGCTCGTTCAAACGAGCTAGTTCGTGAATGCTATTATGGACTTAACAGAATTTATATTTTTATACGTTATTTAAAGTTTATATACTACAACTATACTTCAATAAATGAATATTTAAACTCAAATCTGGATTGTAGAAGCTTTTTTAAATTCTGCAATTGGACTTGAAAATTAACAATTAATTTTTACTTTTCCACACTCTACATGATTCAATTCCATCTGACTCGATCCGATAACAAATTTTTTTTAACATATACTTATTTGAAATACTTATAATAATTAATACAACATAAACATGCAATCAGTGAACAATGAGAAAATACTCTCTTAAACAACATGATCACGCATCATGTACTCTTAAACAAACATTAATTGATTCAAGCATTTTTACAAACATCTTCTATGCCAAAAGTTGATGAACATTGAAAAATTACAACCACTGAACCAACATTCAACTTCAACTTCTATTAGAGCTAAATCCTACACACCACTGAACCAACATTAAAATTAAACAACGAAGCCTTGTCAATCTTCAAAATACTAAACCTAACGCACCCATACACTTCCTGGGTCAGTTTAATTTACGGAAGTGCTTTGCATTTTCTTCATCTCCGGTGACAGCAAAATCGAAGACGAAGTATATGACAAACACAAACAACATATTAAGAAGCGCACCCCACACCAAATTCGTACGTGCTTTGCGCTTTTGAATTTCCAATTCTCGAAGAAGGCTGTCTCTTTGGCCCATTAGATTCGCGACGCATTTTCGTTGATAGGGGTGCATTTCATCATCGATTCTGAATTATTTATGTAGAAATTCGCGACCCACATTTGCTACGTTTTGAATGATACTCTACCATAGATTCTGAATTATTTATGTAGAAATTCTACCCGCGTAAGTTGGCTGGAGGTAAGTTTTGAAACTTTGGGCCTGAAAGTTTTAAAATTTTCAGAAATGGCGCTAAGAGTTCACAATTTTAGAAAATAAGGAGTAGTTTTGAAAATTATGGGAAATTGACAATAATAAAAAGATATTTAAATAAACACCTAAATTAATATGTCAAAACTTATTTCAATAAACACCTAAATTTAATATGTGAAAAACTTTTTTTTATTTTGGTCATGCCGTGGTTAATCTCGTCATTGAAGGTAGGGCCGACCTAAATAGTCAATGCCAGTGGAATTTGGTTCGGCCCGCACCGGAATTTAGCCCGACCGCGTCGGCGAAGAGACCATTTCTTCCCGTTGACACATAAAATGACTCCTCCCAGCTTCCTTTCCATTTAAAATGGCGCCATAGCCGTGGAATAGCTTGCCCTCGCACGCGAAGCCACCCTAACCGTTCAGGAGAAAAATTGCGCCGAAACGGCAATTTAGGACGTTACTACATGGACAAATACAATATAGCTTTCAATCCTTCCCTTGCCGAAGTTATTCTCCCGCCTATTCCTGCGCGCCGCCAAACACTTACACGTTTGAGGTCGTTTTTACTGGCCCCTAACCACGAAACCCTAATTGACGTTGGCACGGCTTCTGAAGAAGGCAGCTAACGCCGCTAATAGTGTAGGTGGAGTCAAAATTACGAATTTCATCTTAAACGGGATCGCGTTCCCTAAATGATCCGTTCCGAGATAGGCACCTCACTCTTGCCCTTGAAGATCAACTAGAGGTTTTGGAATCCGTACTGATGCAACAACCAACACGCCCACCCCACGTACGATTGAGAAAATAAATTTGTCCAATACTATATACGGACTGCGGATTCCAATATTTTGGTCCCGCCGTGGTCAATCTCGTCATTGAAGGTGGGGCCGACCTAAATAGTCAATGCCAGTGGAATTTGGTTCGGCCAGCACCGGAATTTAGCCCGACCGCGTCGGCGAAGAGACCATTTCTTCCCGTTGACACATAAAATGACTCCTCCCAGCTTCTTTTCCATTTAAAATGGCGCCATAGCCGTGGAATAGCTTGCCCTCGCACGCGAAGCCACCCTAACCGTTCAGAAATGAAATTGCACCGAAACGACAATTTAGGACGTTACTACATGGACAAATACAATATAGCTTTCAATCCTTCCCTCGCCGGAGTTATTCTCCCGCCTATTCCTGCGCGCCGCCAAACACTTACACGTTTGAGGTCGTTTTTACTGGCCCCTAACCACGAAACCCTAATTGACGTTGGCACGGCTTCTGAAGAAGGCAGCTACACTCATTTGGGTCATCTTTACTAACTTTTTATTATTTAATTTTTTTTTAATATATTTACTTTGTATATATATAAAGCTTCATTTACTGAAATGTAAAGAAGTAAGCTGTATTAGCTAGTTACATTTTTTTCTATTTACTACACTCATGTGGGTCATCTTTACTAACTTTTTATTATTTAATTTTTTTTAATATATTTGCTTTGTATATATATAAAGCTTCATTTACTAAATGTAAAGAAGTAAGTTGTATTAGCTCGTTTACATTTTTTTTTATTTACTACACTCATGTGGGTCATCTTTACTAGCTTTTTATTATTTAATTTTTTTTAATATATTTACTGTGTATATATATAAAGCTTCATTTACTGAAATGTAAGAAGTAAGTTTAGGGTTCATCATATAAAGCTTCATCTACTGAAATAGAAAATATATTTCCAAATGGTTAGGAGAAGATATTCCAAATCATGGCGAGACACTTTCGGAGATGGGGGCGGAAAATGGAATCCGTATACTGAAAAGTATTTCGCGAATTCTTTGTATTATGAAAGGCAGTATGGTAATTGGAAGGACGGGGGAAATAATAATCGTCAAGGTATTCAAAATGCTCAAAGATTCCTCAGTCAATGGGCAGGGGAAGATTACCCGATTCCATTATGCTGGAGAAAGGTGGAGGAGTTCAGATCTCGATACCACACCTTCAAGTATTTGCTCGATCATCCCCACACAGACTACGATGCGAACACCGGTAAGATCTCACCACACTCCCAGGATGTTTGGAAGAACATATTGGAAGTAAGTTTTCAGAATACTTAATCTTCAAACGTAATCATTATTGTTATATGAAAAAAAAGAAATTTGATTTTGAGTAATACGTTTGGATTGCAGGTGATGCCACTAGCTGCAGTTTATAAGAATAAGACGGAGCCATTATGGGAGGAGTTGAAGTATTTATTTGTTGTAGACCATTAGTAGTATGCGTCGTGTTTGTTGAAGCAGTTGAAGCCACTGCATGCTTGCTTTAACCCTAATTAGAGATTGAGACATGAGATTGGCTGCAGCTTTCACTTTTGCAGCATTTGTCTTAAGCATGTGAAGATATTGTCATGTATATTCTCTGATGAATAATATTCTTGTTATCACATCTCGATCAGTGAGTATACAGATTCTCATAATTTCGAATTTTTATTTAACTTTCAACCAAAAAATAAAACAAAAGCAACACCATTAGTTACCCTGGTTTGATTACTTCCTTTCACTAATTTGCTGCTTGCTAATTTCGACGTTGAAACAACAACTTTAGCTCGTCGTAAAATGGCTCTGTATGCTTCTTGTACACTGCTGCTAATGGCATAACCTGCAGTTCAGTAGAAAAAATGGTTGTTGAAGCATTTTATCATATATGTGATGCGTCTAAAAAGTTCAAATTTTCTTCACTACAAAACTTACTTCCAATATTTTCTTCCAAACCTCCTTTGAATGAGCGTGTACCTTGCCGGTTTTCTCGTTGAAGTCAATTTATCATGTTGGAGCAAGAACCTGAACGTGGAGTAATGCAAACTAAACTCTTCGACCTTCCTCCACACAAATGGAATAGTGTACTCTACACCTTTTGTTCTACTTAGTAGTTGAGAAGCATTATGGATGGCTAAAGAATTATTGTTGCCTCCTTGACGCCAATTCCCCTGCAACCACTCATTTGTCAGCACCTGGAGCAAATATCTATCATCTTCCATTGTCCATTTTCCGTCATTATCCCCGAAATGGTGGCGCCAAGCTCTTGAGTAACACCGACGTGCCATTTCCACAATGGAATGAAGTGGATAAACTGTGTTGAGAGGGGTTGCACACTAGTTCTGAAACAGACAAATATATATATAAGTGTCGAGGGAATAACATGTAATTAGTTGAAAACCTCCAGTCGGAAGTTAATTTTTTAATTTAATAATTATCCAATGTAGATGAAATTTGAAGCCATGCATCTTGCCAAAAAAAATAAAAACAATATGTTGCAAAGATTCCCTGCTCAACAGTAACAGGAAGCATGTGATGAATTTCACGTTTGGAATAATATGTCACTGCATGCATGCTTGCATGGGGAGTTCCATCATGCATGGCGTGGACCTGCTGCAGTTCTTTAACCCTTAGCTTCGCTGCAGCTTTCACTTTTGCAGGGAATCCCCTAATTCCTTTAACTCTTGTTCACATGTAATAATATTCTCATAACATTTTAACTCTTTATTTTATTTTCAACAAAAAATTATACAAAAGCTTCATTAACTAAACTAAATTTCTGATAACTCATTATACAATCAGAAATTTTTGATAACTCATTAACTAAACTAAATTTCTGATAACTAAACTAAATTATACAAAATCTTCATTAACTAAACTAAATTTCTGATAACTCATTAACTAAGCTTCATTATACAATCAGAAATTTTTGATTCATTAACTAAATAACACTATGGTTCAGTTACATTGCACCATAATTGCCAAATTTCTGAATTTCTATTATCCAAATAGTAGTTCTAGGGCCATTTCCTCCCGGGCTCAAACAACTTGCGAAGAATACAGAAATGTGGCTCCCCCTCCCTCTCATATATGGATGCAAGTGGCCTTCTATCCACGAGTGTCTTCCACAACGCCGGAGTTGAAGCCGTGACACTGTTTGTGCGAGGGTTGTAAGAGATTCCAGACTCATTAATTACGTACTTGAATGTAAAATACCTCAAACTCTAACTCCTCCACCTTCCTCCAGACAATTGGAAGAGGGAAATCTTGTTGCTCCGTAAAACTCATCACAACCTGGACAGTCAAAACAGATTGGCGATTGTTATTATCTCCCGGAATCCACCTTCCAGCTTGAAATTCATCATGCAGTAAGTGAATTAGATAAATCTCATCTTCAAGAGTCCACCCCCGACTGTAGAATAACTCAAATTTCCTTCTTTCTGCACCTTCCATACCATGGAAAATGCAACTTTGATTATTTGTATTAATCACGAGGGCGTGCAGCTTGGTCTATTTAACTTGTATTATGAAGAAGGGGTGCAGATTGATTTCTTTGATGCACTTTCACTTTGTCTTGTTTCACTTTATCACAAAAAAATATTCTCTCCATATCACATGCATTATTTTCACTTTGTCTTGATGTGGTGGAAGTCACGGGGGAGTTATTGACTAGACAAACACAACACTCCAAAATAAAATTACAGGGAGGCATACAAGTTAAATAGAAAATATGATTTAAAACTAGTACTTTATTTAAGTGGAAATAATTTAGACAGTACAAGGAAATAGATCGACCCTAACACAGTACAACACCAAAAGAGATTAAGACTCTCGATTAGACATAAAAGAGCTTTAACACTCTCTTAAAAACCTAACTCAGACAGGCACACTGCCGCCACCACCTGCTGGATGCTCCATTGCTTCAATCGTATCTCCTTCTTTCAATTTAATCTACGTAGTTACGAAATGAAGCAAAAGGAAGTTTTTAACGAAGATGAAGTTGTAAATTGAAAACCAACTGTAAGAGAAATTAGTCACCTGCTTGGGTGTTTGATTTGGTCTCACTCTTTTCCCATCATACACGAACACATAGTAGTGACGGGGCTGTTCCATCGCCTCAGTGAATTGTGTCTGCACCCTCCGAAGCTGTGTTGTTCTCCTCATCCGAAAAAACCTTTCACTTTCCTCATCCTAATAAAAATTACAACACATCACCGCCATGTGAATTCTACAGAAAGAGATGAAGACAAGCGTATGCAATAACAGTTGACCATGAATCTAACCTGGCTTCTGACCGAGAAACTCACCCACTCCTCATCATGATCCGCCATTGGTGATTGATCTTTCTTTCGCTCTTTAGTTGTGTGTATTTTGACACTCCCTAAACTCTTGCTTTATACTACCAACTTGGGACCCCATAAATGAGCAGTCAAAGTTGATGCAATAACTTTTGGACCCTAGTCTTTTGAAAAATAAAGGCCAGTCTTCAGAATTGATTGAGATGAAATGAAACTGCCATATAGGGCCAACACAAGAGCCTAATTTTTTTAACAACTATTTCCCCTGTGTTATGTTACGATAATGAAATTAATCGCGAGTAGCTTCTGAAAAGTTTAACCATAACTAGAGAGATGATATTGTGCTCATAATTTTCAAGAATGGCGTGACTAGCCATGCAGGCCTACAAAAGCCTCTCCTTTCCCGTGAGCATTTCTGTAGGTGATAAGATTTCACCTCCCAAGTCTTTTGGTCAAATATGGAAGGCACCGACGTCAAGTACATGCTCTTGTATGGACTTGCCTGTCTTATTCAGTTTTGCTGGTTTTGCTAGAGGTGGTATAAGGTTGGTAATATTGATCATGGATCGATGACATCTATAATTTGTTGGTAGTGTATATATGATATTCTTCATTACAGATTTTTTTTAGTGTTAATAATAAATAAAAAACTCATAGTTTCAATCAGATTGCACTTAATTGGAATAGAATATAAAGTATAAAACTATAAATCTTCAAACTTAGAACAATAAATTAATTCGATTGTTTTTCATTTTTTTTATAATAGTCTAAACTTATATTACAATTTGCCATAAAATTTGTAACTTTCAAATACATATGAAAAGCTTAATTCCACAAATTACATTATAACATTAGGGATTGTTCCGCGATCCCAGTTCCGTTGTGCGATGAGAATCCATCCGAAATCAACTTCAGCAAGCCCGTATGCAATAAAAATGGAACGAAGCTTGTCCGCATGGAGCAGACCCTCTTGACGGAATACCCTGAATATGGGAGGCTCCTCCATCTTAAGATCAAATGGACCGCGTCTCATCTCAGTGCGTATTAAAAAATAAACAAAAACAGAAAAGAGAAGCAATTTACCGGAGGCAATGCAATGAAGTATTCCTCGCCGACGGTGACTACATCATTAACCATATGCGGTGTAATTCCAGGAAGACGGATAAACGCCTCAAACATACGGAGGCGAGCCAGAAGTTTTAGTAGGCGCTCAACGATCTCCACTCCACTTTTCTCTTGGTTGATGTGGGAGGCTCTACTAATTTCTCGTGAAATCCAGCACAATTCGTTGTTCAGAACTTTTTTATTTTTCATGGGCAGATGAAACAGGCGTCTCTGTATTGCGTCCAACAGAGCCTTATCTTCATCAAGATGCCACACGATATCAGAATAATATGTGTTAGCCATCACGAATAATTTTTTTTTGTTGCGAAATGACATGGGATGGGAAAGATGAGAAAGTTCGAAATGATGAATATTTAGTTTTTATAGAAGTGGTGATGGTTTGATCGACAGACATGAATTTTCAAAAAAAAAAAAATTGCGACGGTTACTATTATAAACCTATCCAAAAAACAGTTTTCCCAACTTAGGGTTTGCTGTTTCGGTTAATTTCAATTCAGCAAATGGGTGTGAATTATGTTTATTTTCGGTTGCTCTTGCATGCAACATTTCATTTATTCTCACTTCTTTCTATAAATACTAGTCATATGCTCCCGAGTGCATCATCTTTATCACAACCATATTTTTAATCGCATTGCCAAAAAAATTAACGTCTTCATTTCTGTGGTTGGATCGATGGCTGCAGGTTCTTACTATAGCTGTGATGGTGCTTGGCAATATAGCCAGGACGACGCTCTGTTAGATGCACTGTATCGGCGTGTTTTTTGGTGTGATAGGCGAATGAATGATCGAAGGATTTTCAATAATGAATTGGGCGCCATTTCTTACGAGATTAAACGGGACTCCGGTGTCGATGAGGAGAAAACCGGTGTCCAGATCATTAAGCGATTACTAAAGCTTCTCGCTCGCCTCCGCCTGTTTGAAATGTTTATTAAACTTCCGGGAATTAGGCGGCATGAGCATGACGTTGTCTCCGTCGAGCGTGAATACTTTGTGGCCTTCTCATTGGTAAGTTGTTTTAAATTCTGAATTTCCTTACAGATGTAGCGTGAATTAAGTAGTTACGTTTTTCTTAAAGATGGAGGAGCCCCCCATCTTTCAGATTTTCCGCCACAAAGGACTGTGCCATGGTGACAAGCTTCGTTCCATTTTCAATTTTTCCGGACTCGGCAAACTTGACTTCAAATGGATTCTCGATGCACAACTAAATTTTGATCGTGGAATTGTTCCTGCTCTTATTTAAGGATCTAATTTCCGTATTCTGCCCGGTTCATTCCCTTTAGTATAATATCAATGCAATTATTATTATTATTATTATTATTATTATTATTATTATTATTATTATTATTATTATTATTATTATTATTTCTATTTCAATTGTAACTAAAACTTTACTTTGTGTATTTATGTTTTATGATAAATATTTTAGAATATTATGATTCGTTGATTTACTTAGATATTAACTTTCTTTCTCTCGATGTGGATGAATGTTGATGATTATCGCATCTGTATTAACAATGGACATACCCTAATATACCTTCAGCCATAGATTAAGGGGCGCTCTAGAGGGAGGGGAAATGCATGAATGAGGGATGAGAGAAGCGATAATTCATAATCTGGTAAAGAAGAAGGATTAGTTTTTATCCACTTGAGGTTTAATTGAATTTTTACTACTTTTCTTGTGTGTGTGAATTAATACGAGGTAAGGGAAGGATATGAGGTACGACTGGTCAATCAGCATTCATTTCAGGAATAAATACACCACACTTCGAGTTTAGGGTTTAGGGCTTATGAGAGAGAGAGAGAGAGAGAGAGAGAGAGAGATAGAGCAGTACATTTTTTTTTCATTGCGAAGCCACCAAATATATAATTGTTACATTAAGTACAACTAATACATTATAGAGTACGTAGTTTATTGTTCAAGAGCATCACAAACAAATAATAAAAATGTTACAAAATGCCTCACAGGAAAGACCCATAAATCTCTTCGGTGTCTTGTGATTTTGTTTGATCGTCGGCAGTTTGCATGAAATTGATGGTATGCGGTGGTTGTCCTCTTGTTGAATTCTTTGGTTTCTTCTGATACGTCCGTGCTGTCACAAATTGGATGAAATCAAATATGAATTTACCAAAATAAATACTACAAAAAAAACATATGAGATAATTAAAGAAATACCAGTCATTGGTTTGTTAGTCCTCTTTCGACTTTTTCGTACAGTAGCAGAACTCTTGTCACCAACTTTCTTTGGATCTCGAAATTTTAATCCACCTGGTGTTGTGTATGTCTTTTTCTCAGCCTCCTTTTTCACTCCGTGGCTTGGTGATAGAAGCTCAGAAAATTCAAAGCGTAAACTCTTCATCCGTTCAATGATTTTGCAGCGTGATGAAACATTATTGAAGCCCGCGGACACCAGCTCGTATACATACCGCATTGTTTCATTAGCACATATCATGTAATTCATCAAGTGAGTATCCTCACCCACCAAAACCTCATCAGAATAGGGAACATCGATCTTGGCTTTTTTGGTCCACCTCCGGAGTATCAGTCTTTCAGGAATAGACCCCACATTTTTCCGATCAAATACCTTAATAATGTGAGGACATATCAGACCTTCAGTTTCCCACAATTTGCAGCTGCAACTAGCGAATTTCGTTACAGTGTTGAAAACAACTGTGCGCTCGTCTGTTAGTATCTTCTTATTGCGGGCAGTGAATTTGAGATTGTCGTCGCCAAGATCAATTGGATTTTCATCAAGAACATGATTGAAAGATTTAGTCACAGAAAATTCAAATGACTTATATACGTTACGAGTGTAAACAGTAGCTGCATGAATTAGGAGCTCATTATCTTGAAGGAACTGACCGGGTAGCCAATTTGCCCATGCATCCTCGGTGCTCTCCTTCAATCGCCATGTACTTAGAACTTCATCGTACTTATGGACAAATTCAATAAATGAGATTTTTGCTTCTACAAGACTCTTTAGTGCTTGGTTGGTTGACTCGCTACGAGATGTGACCAACAGACCAGCACTAAAACAGCCACGGGTAAAGGCCGAAGCCCATCTTTCACGAATCTTGTGCATGTTTGTGAACCAATCTGGGTTCTTAATCTCATATTTCATCATCTCCTCCCAAGTCTTCTCAAATTCTTTCCCACTCTCATCACCATTCATGCATTTGAACCACAAACCCCTGAAGGTGGAATTGCCATTTAAAGAGCCAAAATGCTGACCGCAATTTTTAGAAATGTGCCATTGACACAATCGATGCTTGGAGTTCGGAAAGGTGACATCTATCGCGTTCATCATGGCCCGACATTGGTCCGTGAATATCATTTTGGGATGCTTTCCGTGCATCGAATCCAGAAAAGTTTCAAATAACCACTTGAAGGAACTCGTTGTCTCGTCTGACATAAGAGCTATCCCAAACATGCAGATGCTAGTATGATGGTTGATTCCGACAAATGGAGCAGCAATCAGATTATATTTGTTCGTTCTGAAGGTGGTGTCCACAGACAAGACATCTCCGAAGGCATCATAATCCACAGCACACCTTGTATCCCTCCAGAAAAGATTCATGATTCTACCATCGTCATCCAACTGATACTTCTAATAAAAGAAGGGCTCAGAATTAGATTTATTAGTTAAATAGTCCACTAGCAACCATGCGTCTCCATCCTCAACTTTGGTAGCCTTCTTCTTCCGTTCAACGTGATGATAAGCATCTTTCCTAGTGAAACCAACATTCTGGACGCCACCGCTTTCTTTTTCCATGAACTTGCATGCAGCGCTCACACCAATACCCACAGAATTCAAGGCATCCAAAACTGACTTCTTAGCATAACTCAAATTACGGCTTGATCTCAATAAAAATGACTGATCAGAACGTACAAGACCGTGATTGTGTTCTTTTTCAAAATAAGTAACAAAAAAAGGTCCCATATCATCTCTGGAGACAGTAATCTTTGCTTTACAATCTGTCCGAATTACCAATTTCTTGTAAACAGCAAGCCTATGTTTCACACTAGAATAATTAGGCAAACCAGTACACGAACAATGAAACTGCTTCCAACGAACTTCCTCGCTCTTACCGAAATAATGTTGCTCACCTTTACGCACGCTGAAGCCTTTAACACGTGCGTATTCACAATACAACAAGTATACTTTTTCTAAATCTGGAAAAACCTTCCCAACCTCAAAATTCTCCTCAAGCTCCTCGCTAATAGGACCATCTGCATCTGCATTTGCATCTGCATCTGCAGCTTCTCCATCCTCACAAGCTTTCTTATTTTTAACTAGCCTAAAAACCAGCTCTTCATGCAACAAATTCTCCTCCCCAGTCAAATCATCTTTCTCAATCTTCACTTTCTTCTCATCCTCTTTCTCAATCTTCACTTTCTTCTCATCCTCATCCTCTTTCTCATCTTCCTCCCTTTCAAAATTTTCATTGTTTCCCTCAATTCGACCACCATCCTCAACAAATTCATTATAATCCTCCAAACCCAAAGCCACATTCAAATCAAGCACCATATCCAAGTAATAACTACTGATCGAAAAATATAACAAATTCAAAAAACAATACTCAATAAACCCCTAGATTCAACTACGCGCAAGCAAATAAGGATCAATTAAATATCAAAGCTACCTAAAACGCATATCACAAATCAAAATCCCAGTAGCCGAGTTCATTTACGATAACTATAAAGCTTTCTCAAAAATCAATACTATAAAACCCAAATCCACGAACACAAGTCCACGAAATCCAAATCGAAGAAATCAAATCCAATGCAAAAAATAAATATAGACTCAAAAATAAATTACGTACCTCTACAGGACGAATTGGCACCGCAAAGGGCCTGGGCGGGGAAAGGGGCGGTGGGTGTTGAGGACGAATTGGAACCGCAAAGGGCGGGGGAAGGGGCGGTGGGTGTTCGCTCCTCCGGTGAAAATCAAGAATTCGGTTTCTGGGATTGCTAAGGTGACCTCGAATTTTAGCTTCTCCGCTCCTCCGGTGACGCTCCTCCGGTGAATCGGGGACTGTGAATCGTAGCCTTCCTTGGGGTTGTAGAAGATGGAAATGGGAGAGACAGAGAAGAGAGGAGAGAATTTTTTTTATCTTTGTAAAAGTACAAAAAATTAACACGAGAAGATGAATTTTACAAAAATTCTTACTGGAATGAGCTATTGTAAGAATACCATTCATCAGATGATGTTTGAGCCTGAAAAATAGCCGCCGGCGAAAAAACAATCGGCAATAGTGGTGATTTTCCGATTTTGCAAAATCTTCCAGGTCGTTGGCCATGATAACCGATTTTAAAATTTCCCAACGAGTGGGGCCCACAATGACAGCAGCATAATTGATAAGTCCAAGCTGCTACAGTAACTCTCATGTACTTTTTGCAGAGATGGGTTGAATTAACCAGGATGATTAAGATATATGGTATTATTAAATGGAAATATAGTATTTAAATTGAAAAAGAGAGAGTGACCACGTGTAAGCATTCACTTGGTTGATTCAATGCATTGGCTCCACCATGGAACCACCCTGAGCATTGTGTGTGATTTTCTCTTCGAATATGCGATCTTGCCTTTTTAATCCAACTGTGATCGCTGTAACCTTTATTGCCATTTGAAAGTATTCTTTGTTTAATAATTTTTAACTTCAATTTCCCCCCAAGTAATTATTATTTTCTTTGTTTACTCGCTGATGGACTATTATTGATATACATATTTTATCCTATTCACAACATTGCGAAATGAAATTTTATACTCTCTCTATCCCAATTACAGGATCTCGTTTTTTTTTTTAAGAATATTCCAATATCAAAGTTCCATTCTAAAAATAAAAATAAAAATAAAAATAATTAACTCTTTAATAGGTATACTATTTCATCACGTCTGCTGGTATTATGATAAAATTCGTTACGAAGTGTTATTATATTTTCAATGAAGACTTGTAATTTTTCTTTGAAAAAAACAATTCTATTAATCAAAGAAGAACTATCGAAAATAAACTTGAAATAAACCGATGCTGCTGCTTCTCTCACTGTCTATTATCTAAAATCAGAACTCTAAAGATAATGAGTGTCCTGAAAATCAACCTCCACCTGCACCACCGCCATCGCCCCCAGCTCAGCCTCCGGCAGCCGCACGCCTCCCGTGAGCAAAGTGTTAAATTTTCACCTCCCGTTGTAGCTCATCTCTACTGCTCTACCAAGCATGTCAGGAATTGGAAGATCAATGCGGCAACTCCATTTTCGATTGGCCAGAATAAAGATGAAGAAGAAATTGAAGATTTTGAAGAATGCTTAGCGGAAGACGGCGAGGTTTATCAGAAGACTTTGAGATTGGTAGAGTGCGCAATGTTTGCTGCTGTTTCCGCGTTAGCCTTTCTCTTGAGTAACTCTCTCGCCATTGAGGTATTATTCCTTTTCCCTTCCCTTTTCGATTTTGTATTAAGCTGAGTCGCTTTTAATTAGGGCTGGTTTTGTAGAATTTTAGGTAGGCTTTTGCAATTTTTTGAGGGAATTATGTTATGCCTAAGTTAACATTTGGATTTCGTTACGACCTACGAAATTTTACCATTTGTAGTATGATTCTTAAGCATAAAATATAGAACTTTTGGTAGAAAGAACCTAAGTTAAAATTTGAATTCAGTGTTGATTTGGTATATGCTATGCACAACAGTAAATTTCAGGCATAGTCTTTGCCCAAACGGGTAATTAATTTTGTGAATTGAGATAAACCTTTTACAATGTTGATTTTGGGAAAGGTGGAGGATGGCTGCCCGAAGTTGTTCAATATGCAAAAAATGTTAGATTTAGATGTTAGGTTATAAATTGAAATTGAATTCAATGTTATGTGGAGAAGTAAGGTAGTGAGATTATCAAATGGTCCTAACTCATCCATGTGAAACGCCACAAGGCGACGTTGTTAAAGCCAGATTAGTCTTCCATATCAATGATTGACATGATGTTTGAATCACTTAATTGGAAATAAGTTCCCAGCTGTTGATTTTGATCGTCTCGCTAAATTTATCAGATTACTGGAGCATGTATTAGGATGTCGTCTTATCCTTATTCCATGTATCTAGATGTACAAAGACATAAATAAATCAATCAATGATTATTGTTGTTTCAAATATATGTGCTCTCAACCCATTCTCAATGACCTATTGAAATGTTTGATTGATTTCCACAGAAATACTTTGCATGTTTCTTTGCTTTGCCAATTGTATTGTCCACTATGAGATGGGGCATTGCAGCTGGCAGGAAAACCATGGTATGTCGTGCTCTGAGCTTGCTGTTAATCATGTCTATAGTTTAAGAGTTTTATGCGGATAATGCAATCATATGTCTCATGATCTTGTTAGGTGGCGACAACTGTACTATTGTTCATCTTATCTGGTCCAGTGAAAGCAATTACATATTTGGTGAGTTCTGTATTGTCTTATATGTAATGTACTTCCCCTTGCTCATGTCTATCAATTCCCTTGATACTCGATTTTTTCTGACATAACTCTGTGCACTTGGATGAAGAACATGCTTAAGGTCTGTAAAAGGGACTAGGATGAGTGAATAATTTAGTAGGGAAAACTAGAAAAATCAAGATTCTACTATATTTCTATTTAAGAGGATCAGCTTCTGGAGTTCTGCCTGCAAATCGTTGTTAGTTATGCCGCTTTAGACTTTCATGTAACATAAAAGAATCAAATAGAGAGAGCAACACATGTGACATTACTTGTGTGCCTGCATCTTTTCTCCTATCTTGATACTCAATTACCTATAAAAGAAGGTGGCTACTATAATTCCAATAAAATATCGCAGACCTAAATTAGTTGCTCTGGTAAACTCAAGTAGGTGATCTTTGTCAATCCCATTCTACATTGTGAATATAGGTACACTTTCAGTTATACATGTAGTAATAATAGCTTCAAAGATTCACGCCCTCGACTATTAAAAGCACCCAGTCTGTTTCAACTACACCTCGTTTATGGCCATCTATTACTTTCTGTTTCTATGAGGTTGAAAACAGATTCTAATCTACACTCCTATTCTTGGCCAGTTATTGCATGGTTTGCTTGGTGTCACCTTGGGCACTTTGTGGAGGTAGGCATCACGTACGTGCAAGCTTATATGATACACTAACTACCATACTATATCTTTGTAAGACTGGTTTCTGAATAATGCGTTTGGATCTCTGCCGGTCTTTAGCTGATATCTCGTTCAGTTACTAGCATCTTCTTCCTTGTCACAAACTCACCCGTATGTGGTAATAGTGACACCAAAACGGCACAAATCATAATATTGTTTCTATTCTTGTCAGGTCAGAGGCAAATTGGCGTACCTCAGTCCCCTTGTGCGCGATTGTATAACTTCCTCCTATATTCTTTTCCCATCTCTCTACTTGTTTATGTGATGGTGACACAAAAATGTGGTTTTCAATTGCAGGTTCGAGCTATAGGAGCTCTGGCTAATGTAGTTATTGCCTCATATTTAATAGGAGAGAATATACTTGCATTGGTAACCTACAAGGCTACACTCCACTTTTAGTTTTATATTTCTCATACTACCATTTCACATGCCAAAATCAATATATTCTGCTCTTATTTTGCAGATTACAATAAATGTTCATGCTCTTGTCACATTCATCCTCTCATCCATAGGCATCATTGCAGTTCCTTCAATGAATCTCATATACTTCATCTTTGGGTTTCTGGTACGCTCATTAATCGCTTTCTCTCTCTGAGTTCTTCGGTCTTGCATACCACACTTCATGCGCGACTATATATCCTACTCACCACTTGCTCGATTTCTTGACAGCTTCTACTGAATTGCGGTTTCTTTGTGTTCTTGCTGCATCTGTTATATGCTATATTCTTTACAAGACTCGGGTTGAAGGCTTCACTTAAATTGCCAAAATGGCTGGAGGCTGCAATATGATGGAATTTTTGTACTGTTGCAGATAACAATTGTTGTAAATATGTTATATGTAGCCTATTCAATTTTATTTTACTTGTGGTCCAATTCAGTTAAAATCCCATTAAATTTATCCTTAGCTGATACTCCCTCCGGAAAAAAAAATATAATCCCCCTAATCGGTTGATAATGTCCCTCTTTCTTTTTTCGTCCGTCCCATAGATAATATTCCCTTTCTATAAATGAGAATATTTAATCCTTCAAAATGATGGGGCTTACCATTTTTTTTATCCTTGTACCATTACTCCTTAATAATCGTCTCAATAAGTGAGGGATATTATTAATGGATCGGAGAGAGTAATATATATTACTGATCCAATTTCTGAATTGGATTCCCCCACTAAAAAACAAACTTATTTTAAAGATGCATTGTTTTTCATTTGGATTACTTATTATATTCCTATTTACTTGATTAATAATAATGTATTAATATGAGGACAATAGTGCAATATTAATACTTACGAAAATATCTACTCATACAAAACTTGCAATGTATATTTTAAATAATTAATTTAATTATAATAATGTATTTCTTAAATTTTTATGATCCGTACCATTCTAGTAAACATTCAGTCTTTTGTAGTAATTATTATCTATTTTTGTCTCAGCATAAAGATTTTATGATATGATTATATTATTTCTCATAAGCACTCAATAAAAGCTAATAATGTGATTGTGAATTAATTTTGATGGAAACGTAGCATTTTATTAATTTGATAATTTAAAAAGTTAATATCTCCCATTGTTATCATGATGTTAGTTTCGCTTTTCATCTTTGAGATTTCAACATTCTCTCTTCAGTAACCTCTCTTTGTAGAAATTCATGTTATGTTTGAAGTATTTTTAATTTATTTTCACTATTTAATGAATATGTATTTTTTATTATTAATATGAGATAAAAAGATATTTGTTGTCAAAATGGATCACAATAATTCTCATAATTATTTTTCTTCTCTAAATCAATACTGGACAAAAAAATATTTGTAGTCAAAATGATTCATCACAATTCTCATATGAAATCGACGTGGGACAATTTCTTTGAGAGCTAAATATATTTTTATCCCACATCGATTTGAGAAGTAAGAGAGCTTTAAAAATTATTTATAAAAATGGGATCCAATTAATTGGTTGGTCAAATAAATAGTTTATCTTAATTAAAAATGTAATATGTTATTAAGTCCTAACCTACTACTTATTTTATACATGTCGTGGCATTATTCATTTCTTCTATTGTGCGAAAAATTTAAGATCATGGTCAACAAATTGATTTTGATAGAAACTATGGAGGTAAACAGACCAATTCAATTACGACAATTCAACATAACAGGGGCCGAAATTCAACATAAGGAGGATTCTGACTTGAAACTATAAGGGCAGAGAGACCAATTCAATTACGATAGTTCAACATAACAGGGGCCGATTCAGTTATGGCAATTCAACATAAGGGGAGGATTCTGACTTGGAACTATAAGGGCAGATAGATCGATTCCAAACTGACGGTTCAATATATAATATGAATTTTTATTTATTAAATATTGTGTGACATGTGTTTGAATTTTTATTGCAACAAATTTTATCATAATATTTGATTATTTACATAATTTATAAATTCAAACGAGTTTAAATAATTAGCGAATATTATTCTATGTACAAATTAAGGACGAGAACGAATATTACATTCACTTTTAAATTAAATTTGAGTCTATATAAATTCTAAATGAGTTTAATAAATTATACAATTTTAAATTTATAGTTGAAATTGAACTTTTTATCTTTTACTATTATTTTTTACAAAATCAATATCGTAGTTAACAGGCCGGTCGGAACCGTGGGGTAGACGGGATGATTGCGAAGTGGTTGTTCAACTTTTTATTTTTTGTTAATCTTATGTTGAACTCATAATATAGGTATTTATGATCGATTTCATTCTCAATTTTCATACAAAGTCGACTTGGGACAATATCTTTGAGAGTCAAATATGTTTTTGCCACATTGATTTTTGAGAAGAATAAATCTTTGAAAACTATCAAATAAATGAGGGTAGATTAGATTAGAATTTTTAAGAGACATTACTATATAGGTTTGAGACGTAAACATGTGATAAAATTATTTTTTTAATTGAATTTGAGATATGTTTAGGTACATATAAATTTTAAACGTATTTAGTAGATTGCATAATCAAATGATTGAACGCAAAAATAATTAAGAAGTAATATTTTTTTAATTTTTCACATTATTTTCTAATAATTTTATTATTTTTTTAAATATAATTTCCCGTCAATTTCGACGGTTTATACGCTGGTCTTCTCAAATTCATACATGATTTTTAGAAACTCATTTTTTATCCAAACCAACTACTATAAGACAAATAAAATGTGTGAAAAGGAATAAAACCAAATGTTATATCCAGAAAATATTAGTCTTAGATCTTTTATATTCAAATCAGTAACATGTTATTGTTTTCATTCGGTAGTCATGTTTATATTATCGAGAGCTCGCGATTATACTTTTCAAGTTTCCACGGATACATTATTCAAGTTATTTGGGAAAAAAAAATAAAAAAAAAAAAAATATATATATATATATATATATATATATATTTGCATGAGAAAATGAACTCTAATAACGTAGCAATTCATACTATATAGCGACGTTTGTTTCCTTATAATAAAATGTTGATGATCAAGCTAGGCGTGTTCACTTGAGAGTATAAATTTATACCTCATTGTAGAGACCACAAGTTTTATATCTTGTTTGGTTGAAGTGATAATATACTTATCTCTACTCTCAAAAAACCACAATTTTTATATCTTGTTCACTTGGAATGAAATTGATAGATAAAAGAGGAAATATCTAAAACACATGTAAGTATAATATTAAATCACCATTGTGAAGCTATAAATTTATACTCTGGACAAGGAAAAATGAGTTGTCCAAAACTTTATAACTCATCTTCGAATTTTTCTTAAATCAAAACCAAACAAGATATAAGGAAGTAAAATAATATCATATCAAAAGAGAGGGAAAAAAAAAGAAAGGGAACTTATTACGAATAACAATGGTGTGTGAAATGCAAAGTGAATCTGGACCCGTCAAACGATCTAACACAATTTTTTGATAAAAATAACGAAACTGAATATCACGTCTCACGTATTCTACAGAAGAAAACAGCCAAAACTTACAATGGCAAAAAGGCGAGAAACCTTATATCATATCTAGCATAGGAAGCAGTAGGAGTTAGTATTTGATGCGTGAAAAGTTTCCTATCTTGGACAAAATTACAACTACAAACATGTAAAAATTTAGTAACACGAAGGAAAGACAAGCAGCATGTCTTCGATTGTTTATGTAAACCTCGAATTACAGCAGAGGCAACAGTCATGTTATGCAGTAGCCACAGCTTATGCTTCTTTTCTAGTTATCCTGCATTCATCAGATGTAACCAAAGAATCAATTATTTTATTGAACGCAACAATATTCAAACTCCAGATTAGATGAGATGAGATAGATTTAGGCTGAAATATGCAGCAAATTTTCATATCCAAGGCATACTGGTTTCAGCTGTCAATTTTATTTTATTTTTTTCAGTGCAGAACGAAACCAGTGTAACTAGGCAAATTTGAATAATGACAAAAGGTATTAGTCGTTCCACATGAGAAATCATGCTATGAAAATGGCTTTCTTTCATGGAAGGAAACGGCAGACTATATTCATTACCTGAAGCAGTAAATTCCCAGGGCTGTTGTTATTTCATGAATGATCGATGTTACGAAATGCATATATAGAACCACTGCATAAAGCAAATAAAACTATGATTAAATCAAGAGGAAATCGACAAGACCAGGAAAAGGCTCTATCAGTACTACCAGAATTCTTATAAGCTCAATATCAGTAGTTCTGTTTGCTCCAACTTCAAGAGTGCAAATAATTGAAAATCAACCGGTATTGTACATATTTAAGAAACTCATATATGAAAAGCTCGTACCTGAGTATGCGAAGAAGCCAAGAAGAACCCAGAACTCATCAACGAGAGGAACCCTGCAACAAATTTAAAGATCTCAAAAGTATTAAATAGTCAAATCAAAATATATTGTTGCATCTCCAAGCTCTAGTTGGGAATATAAGAGTAAAATAGTTCTTCAGCACATACCCGTCGTTTAGCCTAGCAGTGAGTGCATTTGCAATGGCAAAAGGCAGATATAATAAGGACTGCAAAGAAGGAAAACTTAAGTTAGAAGGCTTCTGCAGAAATGTGGCTCAGGCAAAAGCTTTTATTATACTCTCACCAACATGTCTAAATAAAGAACTAAACATTGCCATCAGGATTCTTCCTCCACATTATTATGCTTTTCAGAGTATTCAGTTTCACTGTATAGATAGTCGTCTCATAATTCACAATCCATAAAATTTTACTAGGATGATGCTCGTACCATACACATGTTTGTTTTCAAGCCCTTGGGTTCATCACATATATGAGCGAGAATCATCCTTCCCTGCAACACATTTATTTTAGTAAGCAACTATTTAGAACATATTATGCAGTACAATTGCCTCAACCATAGAATTATCAGCAAATGCAAAAGCTCATAACCAGCTTTACAAGAAAAATAATGTCTTTTAAGCACTAAAATACATGCAAGGAACAACATATTCCAACAAGGTGCTACAATTCGGAGCTCTATAGTAATCAAGCCTGTGACAGACTCACAGTATATTTGTTATGCGGCAAAACTCGTTAAGAAAAAGGAAATATTACCACAAGGAACCCGAATGACAAACCAATACCCAATATGACCAGGTGTGGGTAGTTGCCCATCAAATCAAGAGGAGACAGATAGTCCCTGCACGATAATACCCAATATTAAACTATAAATAGAACTCAAAAAATAAAGCAGATAAAGGGAGGTCGAGCAATACCAGAAAAGAACTCCACCCACTAGCAGAACAAAAGGATAAAGCTGTCAAGAAGTAAGAGATATTGATTCAAATTCGAAAGAGAGATTGTTTTGATTAAAAAAATGTAAACTAAGCTTTTGTCGGTTTGTTAAATGTGCATACCATTGCCAAAGCTAGCAGCATGCTTCCTTTTCTTGCCTGAACAATCTTATAAACATTGTACACACTGCACGAGAGAGACCAATATGGAAATATTGATTGAGTCAACACACATGCACAACACATTTATATCCACAATTATGGGCATAATAAAAGTGCCTTACTTAAGGTGAGAAACTTTCTTGAGGACCTTTGTACCCCATTCTAATTTTGTGGATTACAAAATACCACAAGTGATTAAATTTATCACATATATATTTTAGTTAATCTTTCAAAACTACAGACCTCTAGAACTTTTTCTACTCAAATTTGTAGTTTCACTTAGATGTGAATTGCATTAATAGATTGAAAATATTCTTCTATGAAAGCTGCAATAACTCAAAAGTCACCACAATTAAACAAATAAGTCTTCAAATGCATTTTCCTTGATTCCAGAACCAGTTTCTCTGATTATAATGAAAAAACTTACCAAATTTCTCCACTTAATTAACTACCTATATATGTGTATGTGATGCAACACATTTAGTATTATGAATATTATACATAAACATGTAATGTGTTATGTGTTGAGATCAATTGGACTAATGGTTCCATGCACAATGGAGAAAGAGTAGATAAGTTACATCTTTCACCAAGAATCTTTATAATCAAATATATAAATTGTACTCACTTGAATGAAACTGTAGGTATAACCGCAAAGACTATCATCATAAACAATACAGCTTTATACATCGGTAGTTCTGGAGGAAACAAAGAAACGTATTAGGAAGCAAAGCATGGACTTAAAAGAAGCTGCCCAGTCACTCAAAAAAGGCAAGATATAGAAGAAGCACTAAGTCAATGAAATGACATCGCTATGGAGAGCTAATATAGGAACAAAACCTAATCAAGTAATAAAAGAAACACCACATTAGATAAGCTACCTATACAGATTGAAAACAAGCGTCGATACAATGATGAATATGTACGGTAACTTTTAAATATAACAAATCCTCGTAATTTGCTAGACTCACCATTAACAAATGGAACCCAGCTGAAGAATGGGACGGATTTCACAAACTGCTGACCCCACCACTCAGTACCTGACAAGAAAGCCATTCAGAAACAAACTTCATTGTTTTACACTTTTAGGAGGCAAATAAATAAACACACCAACAAATAGAGCAGTTTAAGTATGAGCAAGGAAGTGAAGTGATAGAAGCAATACCAACAATAGCAGTGAAAAAATGGACCATATATATCAGCAGAAGACCTTCGGTAGGTCCATTTATAATGGGAAGAATAAGCGTATTGGTGAAATAGCTGCAACAATGCAACAGATGAATTAATAAAAGCATTGCAATATAGCATTTCAGGAGTGGCAAAATAGGAAGGTATCATTAATTGCGCAGCTTGTAGCATACAGAATAACAGAAAAAGATGAAATTCTGAACCAAATCAAGAAGGAAAAAATTATAATGAAATTCAAGTTCATTATAAGAAACTAGCCACAGTAAGCTCATCAGGAGGACGTGGAAAATAGAGGACTCATTCTATGAGATGGTTTCAGGAATCAGCCGAACATCCACTTACTTCTCCCATGTAGCACAGTAAAAGGGGACAGCTGATATAACCCAGAACCAGAAAGTACTTCCACCACACATGGCAGTGCTTCCAAAGGCCAAGGCCTCAAACTGGATAAGGAAGAAGAAACCAAAGTGAAGATTCAAGCAGCAGAAGTATGGGAACACCTTGCAGTAGATAACAAAAATTCAAATTACATACTGCACATCCAAGAGCATCACACCCTGAAATTTGTTGAAGCGACAATAGATAAGATTACTGTCAGAACTATACAAATGAAAAAGAAATAATAGAATGCAGTAATAAATTCAAATAATGATGAACAATTAAAGGAACAAATGTTACCATGGTCGAAAAGTTCTCCCAATGGACTAGAAGAATTAGTTCTTCTTGCTTGCTTTCCATCAACAGCATCAAAAGTCTAGTAAAATTTTAAGAAGACAAGAAATTATATGCATAAGCAACTCTTGGTCAAACATAGACAAGGAATTGAAACTGTAGGCAATTCGAAAATGAGCAATTGTTTTGATTGTACAGAACTAGACATGAGGTTGAGTATGAAATTTCAATAATGATTATAAGATCTCAAAGATTAAGTATTTCTATCTAACAATTGAACATTTGGTAAAAAAAATTTTACAACTAGTCAACTACTGACACTCTTGATGGCTTCCTTCAGTTTTTCATGAGGGAAACTAAACCTCTATACTAACCAGCCAACGATTAATGCATGTGGTATCATATTGTGTAGTATCTCCTTTATTCTAATCCTGAATCCTCAAGAGAAGTATAGATAAAGGTCCTAGGGTCAATTATATCAATGAAATCTCACAACATCTATAAGATTACAGATAAGTTTCTGCATCTAATAATAACATTTGGTTACCAAAATAAAATCTAGAAATCCTTAAATACCCTCTTGACCTGTTCATGGTGTGCTTAAGTTTTGCCAAGGAAAACTAATTCAATATATCAGACAACATTAAAAAAAAAAAATCCAGCATTAGGTAACAGATATCATATTGGTTACTGGTTAGCATCCCCTCCTCAGTCCCCAATAATATGTACAGATAAAACAGCATTTGGGAGGGGGAAGGTTAGAAGGAACTCATGCAGCTTAAAGAACTTTTAGTTTGCAATAAGGAAATATGAAATTACAGGGATTAGGTAACCAAATAAACAGAGTGCTAAACTGAGATCTGAGTTTACTTGATATAAGAAGAGCAGTAATCCATGGGCAAAATTAACCCATCTTGGAGGAGGTGAATCCAGATGAGGTGAATATATCTGCATAAGTTTATAGAATCAGATGTGCAGGAAAAAAGAAAAAGATGATTTGTAGACAAATTGGTGAAGAACACTCAGCATCACTATGTGAGTGATAATTTTCAAGTAGATGTGTACCAACATATTATAAATTATAATGGTTCAAAGATGAACTTTACGAAATTATTCAATATTAATATGAAAATTTCTTAATATATAGAGCAAAAGGCCCTCAGGCGTCTCTAAGGATGTGCATACATTCATGTGTCCACCTGCTCTTGTGTGCGTGCAGGTGTGTGTGTGTGTGTGTGTGTGTCTGAGAGAGAGAGAGAGAAAGAGAGTGAGAGAGAATAACACTTACGTATCCAAGCAATGCAGATGTAACCAAAAACATGGATCCTGTAAGTGTAATCTGGGTAGAAAATAAAGATAGCATTTAACATAGTGCAGAGGAAAAAATGTTGATAACTAAAAAAAAAAAACTCGAAAGTTTATAAGATGGTAATCAGAAAACATTTACCATGTTAGGTCTGGAAACTCAGCCCATGCACAAAAGAAAAATGAAGAGATATTAGTTACGAATTTACGATCGGTGGAAGTGGGTATAACGAACAAACTTTTATCACTCAAAGGTGCACTCATTAATGAAAGTAAAGTAATCTAATTCCATGTGTATATCATTCAAAAAATATATATATATATAATTTCAGTACAAGAAGAAAAATGTCAGTTTGCACACAACATACAATTGAGACAAAAATCGGTCAGCAGCACTGCGGTGGCACACACTATGGTGATGCCTGAGAAAGGATTATGATGTTTTAAGATTGCAAAAATGGAAACATGTTTCGTGCTTGAAACCAAGAAACGCTAATATCTGTACTTCATTATACGTGACAGCTCACAGCAATAAAATCCCCTTTAAGTCTTCTAACAATCCCTGAAGAATTCTAGAGCAACAATAACACATTTCTGACCAAATCTCACAAATTTATCCTAATTTTTCAGCAAAATTTAAGCCCTTTTCACCTCAATCATCTCTTGCACAAACATCAGGAAAAAGCATCCAACTTAAAAAGTTATTGATTATTACTCAATAACCAAATAACAAATCACCACTACAGCTAAAGAAAGAACATCTTGCATCTTCGATAAAACAAATATCGAAAATGAATCAGTAAGATTCAGAAAAATCATGTTCAACAGCGCACACACACACACACACACACTGGGATTGAGCTTACGGCATCCAAAGAGGGAATAAGTTGACGCAGCGGGTCCAGAAAGGCTGCAGCACGTATTTCGACACTATAGAGTGATCGACTCCGCTATATTTGTGCTTGCGCAACGCCGCAACTCCATGCGCTCCGATGTATCCCATTTTCCCTTCTTTTTCTGCTTCTTTTCCCCTCTGGTTTCACCTTAAATATGCAATAATAGAAATCTCCCAATCTAAAGAAAAAGATGGAATCAGAGAATAAGGAAGAAACCAAAAAATGGAAAATGAGAATATTGTGCAGATCGAATCCTGAAACTGGAAAAAGGAAACAAACAAAAACATATGAAAAAGAAATCAATCTAATGCATGCGTACTAAATAACCGCTCACACTGGGAGAAAGAAGGCGGATTCTTTTCAGTTTTCGCAGAAAGAAATAAGAATGGAAGATTATTGGAATTTAACCTCACCTGAGTTGCAGCGGAAGTGCGAGCGAGAGAGAGAGGGGGGCAAGAGAAGTCAAATTTTTAATATTATTTTTTAAGGAAAAGATTATATAAGGAAATTTATTAAGATTTCTGTACTTTCTTTACGATTATTATTTGTACTGTCTCATCCATATACAGTAAATCATCTCGCCATATGGAAGCACATGGGTTTTACAGCAAAAAAAATTCTTCTAATTAAT
Organism: Schizonepeta tenuifolia; assembly: GCA_029490685.1. Lineage (NCBI taxonomy): Eukaryota > Viridiplantae > Streptophyta > Magnoliopsida > Lamiales > Lamiaceae > Schizonepeta > Schizonepeta tenuifolia. The sequence continues at coordinate 26,521,693 of CM055955.1, forward strand.
TATTAGATATAATATTAAAATATTCCCAACACATTTATCGTAATAATAAAGTTGATAATTAGTATTTAATAAAGACTAATTAATATAAAATTATAAGACTAGTAAACAAATGATTGTAGAGCATTGGCAATTGGCGGCTCGATCGTCGGCTCGAGCCACCTCAACGTCGAGCCCACCCATTGCCGAGATGCCTCCAACGAGCTCCACCCCGCTCCATTGAGCCGTTATAATAAGTCGCGTGCATCATTAAAAAAAAAGAATAAAAGGAAAATCAGATTTTAAATGCAACGGTCATATTTTTGTGGTTGTTGGAAATTGATGTCGTCGGCAGCGACGTTCTTCACCTTTTTTTTCATTTTCTACCCTATATAAATTCCACCTCTTCCATCCATTTTAAGAAGATGCAAGAAGCAGCAAGGAAGTACCTCGAACGAGCATTTGAAGTTTTCAAGCACGATGAAGAATAATCAGAAACTCGGCCCATATGTTCTATACGGAGAATCTTAGGAAAATCATATTTGCATGCATTATTTTGCACAACATGATCATTGTAGATAAAGACATTGTTGCAATGAATTGGAGAGACGACGATGTCACGTCGTCAAGTAGTAGTGCACAACCACGACAAACAATCCCTATATCTTTTGAGAAATATCGCGAATGAACGACCAGTTTGAAGGGTAAACGAATGCATGCACAACTCACAAAAGATTTGATCGAGCACATTTTGGACACAATTTGGGGTCGTACGGAACAAGAATAAGATTAGGTTTTCTTATTTATTTAATTTTGAGCATTTTGTTGTAATTTTTAATTTATTTTAATTAATGTAAGATTTAGTTTTATTTAATATTAATTTTCAATTTTCTATATGTATTTTACACGATATTTTTATATTTAGCATATACCATTTGATGAGTTTTCACCAATTTGAACAATCTAATTCCACTTCTTTTAGATACAATATATATACTACTACTACATTATTAGTAACAATAAAGCTATTCGAACATACTATGTCCAAACATAATCTGTTCGATCAAGTAAAAAAGTTAAATTTTACACAATTTTTTAATTAATATTTTTTTTTTCATTCATTTCAGTCATTTATGAATGTACATAATACCATTTTGAATTTTAATTAGAAGAGAAGAGAAAATATTTATGTCGATGAAATATGGTTTTAATTAATACAATTTTAATTAGGAAGAGATTTCTTTGGGGATGAGAAGGAAAATTTTGAGGGAAAGTGAATGTGGAGGAATACCAACGATTTTTTTCTTGATTTAACCGTTTATGTATGTCCGAATAGCATCACCCTGTTAGTAATTGGAGTAATAATAACTGAATTCCATTCCCCATACAAAAAATCTCATACTTAGGCTATTTGTATCCCTTAGAGATCACTAGTGGTCTCTAAGGGTGTCTCCAACACTAGAGAGTAGAGACCCCTTAGAGACCCCTACCCCTGTATCCCAACGGTCTCCAAGGGGTCTCCAGCACCATATTAAATAATTCTCAATTTCCATTAAATTAATTCATAAAATTCTATTAATAAAAATAACATAAAACATTTCATTAATTCAAATAAAAAAAATTCATTAATTGAAATAAAAAAATTACATTAATTGAAAAAAAAAAACTACTTGGACTATTTTGGTAGAGGTCCAAATTTGCGCCAAATGTGCTCGGTGAGATCTTTGGTAGCTAAACGTGCTTTCGTTGATCTCTCAAGTCGGCTTCCCGAGCGAGATAGGTCTTAAAGGCGATCGGAGTGGGCCGATGGGATATCCCGCTAGTGGACGGAAAATCGGAGTCATCTCTCCAATTCTCCACATCCTCCTGCTTGTCTTCGATGATCATGTTGTGCAAAATAATGCACGCGAACATGATGTCTCGGAGATGCCTCGTGTACCAGCACAGACCCGGAGCCCAGAATATTCCCCATCGGGCTTGGAGCACTCCAAAGGCCCGCTCTATATCCTTTCTGGCCGACTCCTGCATCTTCTTGAACCTCGCCGTCTTTGGGTCAGTTTCAACCTTCGGCGCTTTGATCAGTGTTGGCCAAGTAGGGTAGATCCTGTCGGTCAAGTAGTACCCCTGTCGTATCGGTTGCCGTTGACTGTGAAGGTGCACGGTGGAGCTCTATCCTCAAGCACGTCGGCGAATAAGGGCTACTGGTTGAGGACGTTGATGTCGTTGTTGGAGCCGGCACACCCAAAAAAGGCATGCCAGATCCACAAATCCTGCGACGCCACCGCCTCCAAGATTAAGGTGGGCACGCCTTGATCGCCGCGCGTGTAGGCATCCGCCCACCCTTTTGGACAGTTCCTCCAAGCCCAGTGCATGCAATCCAGGCTCCCGAGCATCCCCGGAAACCCATGCCGCGCCTCGTGCATTTGGAGCAGACGTGCGGTGTCGGCAGCGTTAGGCTTCCTTAAGTACCGCTCGCCAAAGAGGTCGATCATCGCTCGGCAAAATTTTTTGAGGCAAAGCCGGCCCGTGCTATCTCCGATTTTTAGGTACTCGTCGAACACATCTGCAGCACCACCGGTAGTCAGTTGTCGCACCGCCATCGTGCATTTTTGCACCGACGTCAGTCCCCATCGTCCAAGTGCATCTTGTCGATGCGTGAAATAGCGGGCGTTGTCCTCCAATGTCTTGCAGATGTGCAAGAACAAATGCTTATGCATCCGGAAACGGCGTCGAAAAAAGTGGTTGTATTTTTGGTGTGGGATGAATGAGGGTTGAGAGATTGTATTTATAGTGGAGGAAAATGAAAAAAAATTATAATAATAATAATTAAATTGGCATTAGGCGTTGAGAAAACCAGTTAACGTTCGAATTTTTATTTTTTTTAATTCGTAAAAGGAGCGCGTGCAAGCCACGCGCTGGCTTCGAGTCGGTCTCGTTTGTTCGAGCCGGTCTCGAACCGCGGTGGCTTGCTACTTGGGGGGCTCGAGCTCCACCCGTCTCGAGCTGGCTTCGAGACCCCCCCCCCCCCCGCGATGCAGCCAGTCTTATTCGTCTATTTAATTGGTTCCTAAAATATTCCATACTCACTTTTTTCCTCTCTTTTTTTTCTCCCCTAAAGAAAGTTACTTTTTCCTTTATGGCTTCACGGCTTCACAATGCACTAGTATCTTCATCATTTTAAAACATTTGATATGAGTTTATAAATTAAATATCGAATCAAAATTTTATATATTAATTCCATTATAGCTAGTTTAAATTTTCAACTGACAAAATTATACAGTTATTTAATGAATTTCATTGCCTTTCGAAGTCAATTTGATATCTGAATAAAGAAATGTTTCTTATCCTAATAATTAAATTTGATTTTAATCTAAGCTGCATTTATATCTGATAGTGTTCTAATAATGTGAAACATTATCGTTGTGCTTACTATGTTGGCCCCTACCTGTATTTTTTCTGGAAATTGTCAACAAGTTTGAATTCATGATCATTTTTCTTTTTAATTCTTATGACTTCCGATTAACATGCATAGGGATGAGATCGAGTTTTTTACCAAAAACTCTAGTCGGATGAATTTGGGATTATTAAATGATTTTCGGACTGATTTGGGTAGATAGTTGAAAAATTGAATTTCATGACAGGTTTGAGTCGGGTTTGAACAATTATCCACGAGTATCCATTGTCCAACTCTATTAATACATACTCACAATCCTTCCCATCTATCTCAACTCTTTTTCTTAAAAAGAAAACAATTAATGCTACGACCTACTCATTTGCTATTTTTTTTTACCTTTTCTTAATCTCTTCGTCGAATTGTAAAGGCTCAAGATAGGCGAAACAGATGGAGCACGTAAGATAAAGAAAAATACTTATATATATATATATATATATTATATAATTTATAGTAATATGATTGCTATAAATAATAGTAAAAATATTAATAATTTTAGGGTGTATATTATTCTTTTTAACCACGTAAAGAGAAACCGTCAAGATTCCTAGTGTCTTTTAAAGTTTTCCTTAACATTCTCTACTTATGAAAATCTGCTTCCAAAATATCACATCACAACTTTTATTAGTTTTTGTACTATGGAGAAAGATGTTAATTAATTCATTATAATGTTTGCCAAATAATATGTGCTTTGAAATTTTCTTTGATAATAGAATTTTGTATCAATACTTATGTTTTAATTATATATGTAATATTTTATTATTGTTTATATTTAATATTGACGTTTATTTTTAGCATTCACGGGTAACTACTGAGTATTACGTAATAGATTTTGACGAGTATGTACGATTTTAAAATTATTATTTTTATTGAATTTGAGTAAAAAATTTTTTGATGAATTTGAAATTGAGAAATAATTAATAAATGAGTATTCTATCCATTGTCTTCCTAAATATGCACACATTAACTACTTAAATTATTTAATCTTTCATTACTAAGGAAACTTTCCCAAAATTTAGTTGCATTAAAATGTATGGTCCTTATCACGATGAGTTGGCTTTATTCGAGAACTTTTCCAAAGTTTGGAATAAGATATTTTGAAATTCGGTTTGGGAATATTAGTTTAAATAACAATAAAGATGTTTGGCCACCAGGGTTAATTAAGTAAATTCTATCTTAGTTTCAAAAATCGATTTTTTCCATTAAATTGGTTCATTATTTTTTCCATATTACCCTCAATAATTTATTATGTTAATTATTGACCGAAAATGTTAATAAATTGGGAGGGAAATATCATCTAATTATTTTAGAAACAAATTAGAGAGAGAAAAATAATAAATTATGGGAGGGAAATAAAATAAAAATATAATCCCACATTATATTTGACAGAAAATTTTTATGAATTGGGAGGGAATTATCATCCCATTATTTTAGGAACAAATTAGAGAGAAAAAAATAATATATTATGGGAAGGAAATAAAATCAAAATATAATCCACATTATATTTGACCGAAAATTATGATGAATTGGGAGGGAATTATCATCCCATTATTTTAGTAACAAATTAGAGAGAGAGAAAAATAATATATTATGAGAGAGAAATAAAATCCAAATATAATGCCACATGTTATTATTGACCGAAAATGTTAATAAATTGGGAGGGAAATATCATCCCATTATTTTAGGAACAAATTAGAGAGAGAAAAATAATATATTATGGGAGGAAAATAAAATCCAATTAAATCATAAATTATCCCTAATTAATAGGATAAAATTTTCGGTCCATTCAAAAAATATTTAGTCATTATTTACCTTAATTAATCAAGGTTAGAATTGTCTTCTCAATTAATTAAAAAAAATCGATCCAAATAAAACCGGATCAAATAACCGATTTGAACAAAAAAAATCGGTGGTGGCTGGCCACTAGGTGACCGATTATCACTACCCTTTAAATAATGTGATAAAATAATTTATATCCCATTTTCCTTGAGCATGAACACCGTTTGTAGCCATCCACGCACAGTCAACAACGTGCGACATAAGAAAGAATAGAAAAACGAAAAGAAAAAGAAAAAAGGAAAGGTTAGTCATGGAGTTAATCTAAAGAGCACGTTAGACCGCAGTTATTCGTTTAGAGCATCTACAACAATGTAATGTTGTTCTTAGAATGGAATATTTTTTTGGTTATATTTGATGGGGTCCTAAGTAATTTGTGCCTTAAGATACAAATAGTTTATAATGGTAGAGTTTTTGTACCCTAAGGTGAACTATTTTTTATTACTGAAAAAAAAATTGACGTGCCACGTGTCGTACGGTAGCATGCTATCGCGGGCGGAGGTGAGGATGCAACTCAGCTTCCGATTGCACCCTACCTAGGGCGCCAACAATCTCCACCCGCGCTTCCACCCTCCGCCGTCACTTCCACCCTCGTTGCGCCCTACATGAGCACCCATAGGCTGCTCTTATTGTTTCTTTCCCGTCATAAAAAGGGATGTAGCCTAGGGTTTTTACTTTTTCTTCACTCGATGTCTGTACCTGTTCTTGATACTTTAATTTAAAAATATCAACACATCCAGCTAATTCACAAGCTACTTAAATTCGATTTCGAGAAAGAATCCAACAATGCTAGTAAACTAAGTAGAGAAAGGAAAAACCTTCATATGATTACTAAACTAGTATGGATATTCAGGGACAGAGCAGTGTCGGGGGCATGGGGTCCTTGTGCCACCCAATTTTTTCTTTAACAAAAAAAATGAGGTACAATATTTTTGTAATTTTACATATTGAATATTATGTTTGTAATTCTATGCCCTGCTTAAAAATTTGGGAGCCCTCTATAACATACCACCAATCAAATTTCAATCTCGTAATCTCTTTCTTTGTCAAAATCTTACGACGAATCAGATTAAAAATCCGACAATAATAACTAGTGACTCCCAATTCCATTATCTGTAAGTTACATTTCGAATTTTAATTTTCATTGGGCTTTAGGTATACGTATATATTTGTTGTACAATCTGTTGGAAATAATGGTTTGAAAATCATTATTTATGGTGGTTATTATTTAATTGTTGATAATTAAATAATTGTGAATTATTTTACTTATCGAGTAAATAATCGGAATATTTTCATGTTCTCAATATACCATTATTTGGTGAGTGAGAAATGATATATATTTGATTGTATGTTGAAGATGAATTTGTTGAAGGCAAATTCATTATTGTTAGTTTTTCACAATGAAAGAACGAGCTCGGTTTTAACCGTTAGCTTTAATTGGATTTGGGCTTATCCTTTTACTATTTAACTAATTATCCAATAGTTGATTAATTAGTTAACTTTGGCCCAAATTAACAATTGGTTTTTTGGCCCAATTGAGCAACCAACACACAAATGTATTGAACAACAAAATGTTGTGTACGTGCATGAATTGCATTTCCATTTTGATTAGCCTTTTGTCTTTCTGTGGAGTGGACCGCCAACATTAATGTGGAATGTGAATTGGTTGATATAACCGGCAATTCCATGAAACCTTTGAGAAACCATAACGGCAATTTATCATTATTTGTGGTGATAGCTAATAATGTGTATTAATCTTCCCATGGGTGGTGTTGCCTATATAAGGAGTAGCTCGGTTCGTTGCATTTTACACAAACAAGCAATTTGCATTCTTCTATTTTAAAGTATAGCATTTCATATATCATTCGAGTTCAGTTCTCGTTCTAGTCCAGTTCGCCGGAGCTCGGTCCTATTTGTGGTGCTACTACAACCGAGACGTCAAGATCGTTTTAACCTTTGGGGACGAGCCGCCTTACCGTGAGCACTACAGGGGCGTATTCTCGTCTTGCGGGCAGAAGTTCTACTTCGGACGATCTCTGGTTTTCCTAATCTCTATTCTTCAGTTTCCTTTGTAATTCTTACAAGTTCTATTTCTGTTCAAGTACATCAATAAAAGAAGTATTGTTCATTGATATCTACACGAGCAAGTACCCGATTCCTAACAATCGCAAGACGAGAATATCGAAAGTTACTTGTTCGTGTACTATTCAAAACTGAAGTTCAACCTGAAATACTGCTGAAAAATGTCTACCAATCCGAGCACCGGCGCTACCACTCTTTTCTCCACCACTTCTGGAACCATTGGCTCCTCGAGCTCAACTATGGCTCCAGTCCAACCTGCTGCTAGGCTTATGCCGATCGCCGAGAAACCTCATGTTTTCTCGGGAACTGACTTCAAAAGATGGTCCCAAAAGATGATGTTCTACATCACCACAATGGGGCTTGCTAGCTTCCTGCGTGACGAAAGACTTCCTGTCCCAGCTGAGGACGAGGAGGATGTGCAAGTTCGTATTAACTACGATACTTGGGTGCATTCCGACTATCTGTGTCGGAATATGTTGCTGAACGGACTTGATGATGGCTTGTTCAATGTGTTCAACATCAACGAGACCGCCAAAGAAATTTGGGATGCTCTTGAGTTGAAGTACCGTGTTAACCCTGCTAGCACTAAGAAGTTCGTAGTGACGAGGCTCACCGAATGCCAAATGGTGGACAGTCGTCCTATGATGCCCCAAGTACAAGAGTTCCAAACTCTTATACACGATGTTCATTCCGAGGGGATGCCTCTGCCCGAGGTGTATACTGTGGCGCTCTTGGTTGACAAGCTGCCGCCAAGTTGGAATAAGTTCAAGGGATACCTTAAGCACGAGCGAAAGGAGATGTCCCTTGAGACGTTAGTGGCTAAGCTTCAAACCGAAGCTCAAGTCCGTGATCAAGATTTGAAGGCTAAGGCTCCAGTGGAGGCTAAGGCTAACTTGACCGATGGTAGGGGCAGACCTTCTAAGAAGCGTCCTTATCCTGCCAAAGGCAAAGGAAAAGAAGTGGCACCTCCGACTAAGTTCACCGGAACGTGCTACAGTTGTGATAAGCCCGAACATATGGCGAAGAACTGCCGTCTGCCGAAGAAGAAGGGGAAGGGCAAGGTCAACCATGTCCAAAAAGACTTCGACACTTGGGACAAAGACGACCTTGTTGCCATGATCACCGAGGTAAACCATGTCTCGGACCCTAATCCTGTTACTTGGTTTCTTGACACAGGTGCGACTGTTCATATCTGTATGAACTGGGACTTGTTCTATACCTACAAGGAAGTTCAAGACCGCTTTTGTCACCGAGGCGAGTGACCGTACCTCACCTGTTCTTGGAGTTGGGACTGTTGTACTCCAACTCACATCAGGTCTGGAGATAACTTTGAAGGATGTGTTGCATGCTCCGGCAATCCGCAAGAATTTAGTGTCTGACGTCAAACTAGTTAGGGCTAAGTTTGATATAGATCTTCGTAGTGATTTTGTAATCATACGTAAGTTTGGCAAGACTCTTGGACAAGGTCATATTGTTGATAATATGTTCAAGTTAAGTGTGCGTACATGTAAGCCTTCTAAGGCAGTTGCTAATGATAATAAAGCTACTACTTCTGCTTACTTGCTTGAGTGTTGTGATTTATGGCATTGTAGACTTGGTCACGTAAATCTAAATGCTATAAAAAGACTTGCTAACATGGACTTGTTAAATATTGATTTATCTAAGACACAAGACAAGAGTGAAGTCTGTGTTGAAGCAAAAATGGCTAAGTTACCGTTTAAGTCGGTTGATCGAAGCACCAAACCTCTAGAACTAATTCACACCGATGTTTGTGATTTAAAGTTTGTGCAAACTAGAGGTGGTAAAAGGTATTTTATTACCTTTATTGACAATTGCACAAGGTACTGTTACCTTTACTTGTTAAGAAGTAAAGATGAGGCTATTGAAGCTTTTAGAAACTTCAAGAATGAAGCCAAAAATCAATTTGGGTGCCGAATCAAAATGGTTCGAAGTGATAGAGGTGGAGAGTATGTTGCTTCGTTTGCTGAATTATGCAACGAAAGTGGTATAATCCATCAAACGACTGCTCCTTATTCACCACAATCAAATGGTGTTGCTGAACGTAAGAATCGTACTCTTAAAGAGATGATGAACGCCTTATTGATTAGTTCGGGATTACCCCAGAACATGTGGGGGGAAGCTGTCTTGACAGCCAACTACATCTTAAACAAGATTCCAATCAAAGGGAAGGACGTGACTCCCTATGAGCTTTGGAAAGGAAGAAAACCTTCGTATGAATACCTCAAAGTGTGGGGTGTTTAGCTAAGGTTGAAGTGCCTTTACCAAAACAAGTTACAATTGGACCTAAAACGGTAGATTGTATCTTTATTGGTTATGCACTTAACAGCAGCGCGTATCAGTTTGTTGTACACAAATTAGATATACCCAATATTAATGTGGGTACGACGATGGAATCAAGGAATGTTGTCTTCTTTGAGAACATCTATCCTAATAAGGATAAAGTTGATTCTAACTCTAGCAAGAGAGTTGAGGATGAAGCAACAAGTTCTAAACTTGTAGATGATCCTATGAGTTCTGAACCCATAGATGGAAATGTTGCATCTAGTTCTAATCCGGTGTTCTATGGACCGCCGAATAGAAAACGACTTAGGTCTATGCCTGTGAATAAGCCTAGACGTGGTACTAGAGTACGGAAAGCAAAGATTTATGGACCGGACTACGTCGTTTTAATGCTAAACGGTGAACCGGTGTCCGTAAAAGAAGCCTTATCTGGTTCGGATGCGGCTTTGTGGAAAGAAGCTATAGACATCGAGATTGAGTCTATTATGCTTAATCACACTTGGGTGTTAGTTGAACTACCACCAAGCTGTAAGGCATTAGGACAAAGAAGAAGTACAAGTCAGACGGTACTATTGATAAATATAAGGCCAGACTTGTAGTTCAAGGCTTTAGACAAAAATCCGGTTATGATTTCTTTGATACCTACTCGTCCGTGACGAGACTTACTTCTATTAGGGTGCTTCTCGCTATTGCTGCTTTGCGCAATCTTGAGATTCATCAAATGGATGTTAAGACTGCATTCTTGTATGGGGAGTTAGATGATGAAATCTATATGAAGCAACCGGAAGGGTTTGTTGTACCTGGAAAAGAGCACATGGTATGCAAACTACAACGGTCTTTATATGGATTGAAACAAGTGCCTTTGCGTGGCACTTGAAGTTTGACGAAGTGATGTTGTCAAATGGTTTCAAGATCAACGAGAGTGTCAAATGGTTTCAAGATCAACGAGAGTGACAAATGTGTCTATATTAAGAAAACGGGTGACGATTATGTTATCGTTTGTCTTTATGTAGATGACATGTTGATCATGGGTAGTAACTCTCGTGTGATTGGTGAAACAAAGAGGATGCTAAGTATGAATTTTCGCATGAAAGATATGGGTTTGGCTGACGTTATTCTTGGAATTAAGATTCTAAGAACGCCAAACGGAATTGCTTTGTCGCAATCACACTATGTTGAGAAAGTGTTGAGGAGATTCAATGCTTATGATAAACCCATAGCTAAGACTCCTTGGGAACTGAATGTTCATCTAAGTGAGCACAAGAGAGAACCTGTGGGTCAAGATGAATATGCTAAGATCATTGGGAGTTTGATATATTTGTCAAACTGTACCCGACCTGATATAGCATGTTCAGTTCACAAGTTGAGTAGCTATACTGCTAATCCAAGTAATGAACATTGGAGAGCCCTAGAGCTCGTACTGGGTTATTTGAAATATACTCAGAACTTTGCGATTCACTATTCCAGAGAGTCTGCTGTACTTAAAGGGTATAGTGATGCTAATTGGATATCTGACTCCAAAGACTCGTTTTCTATGAGTGGATACGTGTTTACTATTGGGGGTGGTGCAGTATCTTGGAAGTCTAAGAAACAGACTTGTATTGCAAGGTCTACCATGGAATCTGAATTCATAGCTTTAGATAAAGCTGGTGAAGAAGCTGAATGGCTTAAAAATTTCCTTGAGGATATTCCATGTTGGACGAGGCCTGTGTCGTCCGTGTTGATACACTGTGATAGCCAATCTGCTATTGGACGAGCACAAAATATGTTTTATAACGGTAAATCTCGACATATTCGTCGATAACATAATACCGTAAGGCATTTGATCTTGAGTGGGTTATCTCAATTGACTATGTGAGGTCAATAGATAATCTAGCGGATCCGCTGACTAAGAGCATTAATCGAGATCAAATGTATAAACTGTTAGAGGGAATGGATGTTAAATCCACATCTTAAGGATGATTATAGCGGATACCTAACCTTGTTGATTGGAGGATCCCAAGAGCTTGGTTCAATGAGACAACGAAGTTATAAGAATCCGTGTGTTAAACACTCGAACATACCTATTCTTTGAGAACAGTGAGCGTTTGTTTACCTGCACGTGGTGAGGTTAAGTCTTATGACTTTTAATGATTCTTGGATACCTCGGAGAGGACAAGTATAGTAGGATACTTGGGAATAAGAGTCACCTATATGAGTGTGAAGTGAGGGCCGCTTCAATTGATACACTTATGAATCCAAAGGGGTGTCCAAGGCCGAAAAGAACACAAAACGTTAGAACGGACGGAATTGAGATGATATTGTGTCAATATTGTTATCTCGGTATACACCATGGAGGACTAGTTCAAGGTTTTCATAACCACTATGCCGCCGGTATGCCCGATGATGTTGACTATGGATAGGTTCAAGGCCACAAGCTACCTAGCCAAATGCAGTATTGTCTCTTGAGGACTGAACTTTGCATTTGCATTCATTTTGCATTGGCATTCTCACTCATGTGAGAGATTGTTGGAAATAATGGTTTGAAAATTATTATTTATGGTGGTTATTATTTAATTGTTGATAATTAAATAATTGTGGATTATTTTACTTATCGAGTAAATAATCGGAATATTTTCATGTTCTCAATATACCATTATTTGGTGAGTGAGAAATGATATATATTTGATTGTATGTTGAAGATGAATTTGTTGAAGGCAAATTCATTATTGTGAGTTTTTCACAATGAAAGAACGAGCTCGGTTTTAACCGTTAGCTTTAATTGGATTTGGGCTTATCCTTTTACTATTTAACTAATTATCCAATAGTTGATTAATTAGTTAACTTTGGCCCAAATTAACAATTGGTTTTTTGGCCCAATTGAGCAACCAACACACAAATGTATTGAACAACAAAATGTTGTGTACGTGCATGAATTGCATTTCCATTTTGATTAGCCTTTTGGCTTTCTGTGGAGTGGACCGCCAACATTAATGTGGAATGTGAATTGGTTGATATAACCGGCAATTCCATGAAACCTTTGAGAAACCATAACGGCAATTTATCATTATTTGCGGTGATAGCTAATAATGTGTATTAATCTTCCCATGGGTGGTGTTGCCTATATAAGGAGTAGCTCGGTTCGTTGCATTTTACACAAACAAGCAATTTGCATTCTTCTACTTTAAAGTATAGCATTTCATATATCATTCGAGTTCAGTTCTCGTTCTAGTCCAGTTCGCCGGAGCTCGGTCCTGTTTGTGGTGCTACTACAACCGAGACGTCAAGATCGTTTTAACCTTTGGGGACGAGCCGCCTTACCGTGAGCACTACAGGGGCGTATTCTCGTCTTGCGGGAAGAAGTTCTACTTCGGACGATCTCTGGTTTTCCTAATCTCTATTCTTCAGTTTCCTTTGTAATTCTTACAAGTTCTATTTCTGTTCAAGTACATCAATAAAAGAAGTATTGTTCATTGATATCAACACGAGCAAGTACCCGATTCCTAACACAATCCTAATTTATGATTATTCTTTTGGGGTTTAATCAACAATTAGTGAGGATAGTCTAATTGAATTTATTTATTGATATTCATATTTGAGTATTCTTGATTAATATAGTATTATTCTTAATGAAGAAAATCGACAATGGAAAGAATGATGGTGTTATTGTTGGACTTGTATAATTCAATTAACATTCTATCATTGATGATGATGCATTTGTAAACTGTAATTAGTTATTGAAAATTTGGAATTTTATTAATTTTGAAAAAGCAAGTCAATATAGATTTTGTTCTTTAAATGATTATTTAATTATTTATTTCTTATCACATATTGAGCACGAAAATTATTATTTATCATTATTGTTATGTGATTTAAATAATACAAATATTGTTTAATTTTCTAGTTGACTTTATAAATTATTAATATCTAGGGGCCCAAGCTAAAAAGTCTAGCTTGGGAAAAGAAGGAAAAAAGAAGTAATTAAAAAAAGTTAAATTCCTCATTGTTATTCATTTTTTTCCACATTCTTTTGTATGGAACAATATTGATAAAAAAGAAAATGAGGGATTAAAAAAAAGAGAACTTCATTTTTTCTCCTTTTCCCATGATAATTTTATAATTTAAGTAAACACACCTTAATGTGATTATCTCTATGCCCCCAAACATGGTCTTAGCGATTGATTGATCATTTTCTACTGATGAGATGGGTTGATTAATTACACATCAATACTATTTTATAATAAAATGGAAAATACCTAATCAAGCATGGGTGATTTGCCTAGTATATTAGATAGCCAAGATAAAATTTAGAAACTCAATAATGAATATGATGTTATCAGCAATATTTAAGTATGATTTTTATGGAGGACTCAAAATATGAAGAACATGAGAGCAAAAAAGGGCAAAATGCATGTTATGTTGATTAAAGAAAAAAGAGTACATTGAGGTCATATTTATAGGTCTTTATTCTAAGGACATGAATGATGAAAGTAGGTATTATATTTAGAATATTAGTCTTTTTCAGGATCACCTTCCCTCCCCACAGGGAACGTCTATGCTAGCTGACCTCTCAAAGGTAGAGGCGTTGAATGCCTCCACGTGGAGGTACCAATAAAAATACCACTTTGACTAAAACCATTTTTTCAACCGTTGTTTTGAGATGCGACTATTCATTCTGGTTTCCTTCTCTCCCATAATTTCCTCTTCCTCTCTTTTTATTCTTTCGCTCGACTGTCGCCCCCGCCGTCGTCTTTCGATTAATTGGCAATTATGCCCATGGAGGCAGGAAGTCGATGTGAGAGTGGGGTGGATGCAGGGACAATCATACCCCTTAAAAATTGAAATACTAATCCCTAAGCCAAACATCGCCGCCACTCAAACTGGGTCGATGATAAGACGGGTAAGCATCGCCACCATCCTTTGGCTCAAAATTTCCTTAAAAAATTTAGAGTGACTGAGACAAAATGAAGAGCAGACATCTTGTGAAAAACGGAAAGAAGCGTTGTTCATCTTCTAGCAGCGAAAGTTGGCTCGAGAAACCCTCAAATCGGGGCTCTGCGCAAAGGTATAAGGTTATCGGAGTAGGCCAGAGTCCTTACAAGTGACAACTCTTTGACGAAGATTCAAACCCTTCTTCGTTCGGTGCTGTAGGAAAACTCAAATCTAGCTGCCGACAAGACATGGCTCCTCCTAAGATGCCAACCCGTGGGAAGAAGCCCCACTACATGATAAATGATGACTCTGATAGCGAAGACATCATGCCCTCCAAGAAAGCTATCTTGAAACGGTGTTGAAGATTTCTAGCGCATCACCAGCAACCAAGATGTTAGAGAAAAAATGTTGTGGGCTCTTAGCAAGCGGTTGGAAGCCTCCACCGCATATTCCAAGTCCAAGAGAAAGGAAAATGTTGTTTCTGACAATGTAAATATTTTCTTACAAAAACATTTTCAGTTGTTCAAACTAATTTATGAACAGTTAGATCACGCCAAACTATTTAAAAAAATTTCTTCGATTTTTAGGAGGAAATTCTTGATAGCAAGGAACTTATGCGCCTGATTAAGGCACAACATTGTAAAATCGGTAAAATCAAGGAGATCCTCCTCATGCTTGTTGGTCAGAAAGATGGTGAGAGAGTGGAGAAAAAGATTGTTCCGACTACAACATAACAAGGTCCAAGGTCTTCTGACTCCCATTTAGTCTCATGCTACAAGTCTCCCACTTCCACTCTAAACCCTAGAAACACTCCAGGCAGTTCCAGAAGGGGAGTAACAAGTCCACTATCAATTGATCTTGTTGCCTTGGTTGATGCCACTGAGTTTATGAATTGGCGGACATATGCATTGCTTGATAGGTACAACAAACTTAAATTTGTTTGTCTTCAGATTAATAAACTGATTAAATTGATTTACCTTGTTTTCATTAAATTGCAGATCCCTTGCTCTTAGGCTTTCGTCGTCTGTGGTGAGATCAAGAGATTATGTATGGTTTACAGAGCTTATGAATGAATTGTTTCCTCTGCGTGATGATATAATTTGTTTTGGTTAGTAGGTTTTTGAAGTGAGATATCTTTTTGCAAAATGTGGTGTTGTGTATAACAAAAAAATCAAGTCTTTGATGAAAGGGTAAAATAGTTTTGAGCATGATGTATTATCCATTCTGCTTTTATTATTTGTGTTTTCAAAAATAAATATTTTTGTTCTTCATGATGTTGAATGGGCATTCTGGCTGGTGTTTCTTGATTTGCATTGCTGAGAAAGATATTGGTCCGTTTGCTCTTGAGATTATGATCATGATAAACTTAATATTAAAATGTGGTTTTCTAGTATAAGTCAACTCTGCAAAATGTTAGGTTCATAGTGCTTGGATATTGTAATGTTGTTGGCCTTATTGCACTGCAATTTGTCCATTTTGTTATTATTAGATGGTTCATTTTATAAATGAAACATGCATGTGATGAGCCCTATTTTCGAGCTCTTTTTAGTGTCAGTAGAAGTCTAGATCGAGTCCTTTCTTCTTTAGTTTTGGGTCTTTTGTGGCTGGGAGGACAAATTGATATGCAGGGGCACAATTTCCTGCAAATGGGCACAATGGAGCGGATAAAGGGCATAAAAGAGGATAGAATGCAGTAGGGTGCTGGAGGTCTCAAGGAGTTTGATGGTGATCGACGGCAAAGCCACGAAGACACCGTGCACTGAAAGTCAAAACTTTGCCGGAAATAGAAAGAACAAACTCTGACAGGGCTACAACATCTTCAATAGTAGCCTCCAACAGCAGCAGCAGCGGCCAATGGATGAAAGCAAGGACAAGGGACTGAAAGTGAAGGGCTAACCAACCAAAGGGATGTCGGACTCCAAACATCGATTAAAAGGCGGATTTGAAAGACCTAAACTCCAACTACCAACTTCGGGAGCCGCCATATAAAAGTCATCCCTCTCCTTCACTTGGAGTATTATCACCCACCAACAAAGAATAGCTAGAACACCAGCACACACTACTCTCTCTCGATCTGCACTTTTAGATTTCAGCACAAACAATACACTCTTTACATTTTCTGTCAAGACCTCTGTGAGGCAAACACTTATTTTTCAGTTTTTATGTTAATGATGCTTTCGTTTATCTTTTTCTTTGCTTTTTTTTTTATCTTTATGTCAAGCTAAACTGTTTGTGCTTGGGTTGGTTGAGATGCGGTGAGATGTGAGCGTTGTGTTTGAGAAAGGTGAGGCCAGAAGCTCGTTGGAGAGCTGCTGGACACGTTCCCGACACGTTGGGCTTGATTCCAAAGTGGTGGAGTCTCCACAACTTCCTACGATGGCCAACGGAGGAGCGGCGGAGGCAAAATTCCTCACAATACTGGGTAAAGGTGTAGGGGTTCCCCTCACCTTCAGTCGTGTTGCGGGCACTGGAGTGTAGTGTATGGCGCAAGCCATGCTTATAGCCATCTTGGGCCTTCTAGATCCAAAGGCTGCTGACACAGAGGGTTCAATTGGTGACTTTTCCAGATGCGAGCTAATTTTGTGGACAGTAAGGTGGGCTCCCAAAGTGACTTGGAGGGTGACACGCACCCGTCGTATGGTACGATCAAAATATTTGTGTATGCCCCAGACGGACAGTACACGCTCCTATGCCCACTACCGGACTAGTTAGTCTTAGCGGCAAGCTAGGGTCGATCCCACGGAGAGTGATGAACCACCTTACTCTTCAGTATACAAATCGAGTTGTCACGATCTCAATCTGTGTATCTGCACAATAAAGTAGACGGAAATCAAATATAAAAGGGGGTAAGATTTGGGGTAGGTCATGATCATTGTTGACATGTTAATTCGGTCATGGGCACACTAAGAATCCGTCCATGCTTCGTATAAACTCAAGGCGTGGCCCAAAGACATTGGGGCGTTTCAAGAGTTCATACTCCACACTTGGGATGGTTGAATCCCTTGTTGTCGTCCTGGTCCGAAGGTCACGCTTCACCCCGGTCACAAGGTCGTGCTTCACTCCTCCTTAGATAGTAGTCATACCCGATCTCTCCAAGTATGACCCTCACCAACCTTCTCTTCCAAACTTCCCATGTCCGCACCTACAGAGTAGACATCACTCGCGGGATACTCATTTCCGGGACCACGTCCAACCGGTCATTGCAATGCCTACGATACGCGAGATGAGTCCTTTGGTCGATAACCATGGCTTGATGCCTCGTCACAGTTGATGGGTGATTGTTAGAGAAGCTCAAGACTGAAGAAGGATGCAGTATCCCCTTGTCCAATCCTCACCATCCAGATCTACAGCACCATGCGAGGTGCTGCTTAGCTACTCGGTCCTGGGCACATCGAACGCTGCCGTATGTCATGCCCTGCCTTTGCTTGACATGGTACAGCTCCAATCAAACGGAGATCACCCGTTAGGTTAGAACTGCCCATGAGTTCTGCTCCAGTCCTTCCGGAACTACTGAACTCAACCGATGGCACAAGTGCCTCACGAATATTTCACATGTCAACAGTCAATCATTTCCCATACCCAAATCTCACCAAGTAAACTACTCACACATAATTAAATATATAATGATAAGCGAAAAGAACACATTAATAAAAGAAATATGAAATTACTCGGATTAAAAGTACCTAAGGCAACGGCCTTGGATTTGTTCTTCGCAGCAGAATGTAACTAAAAGCAGATAAAGATTGTTTTGAACATAAAATATAAAAGTGTTTTCTTCGGATTAAGAACTGTAGACTGATAAATTCTCCCCGTTGTGCCAGCCGCTTTGGCTGGACTTTTATAGCTGTAGTGGCAGCGAGCAAAACCCTAGGCGGGTAGCTTGAAATGGCATGATTGGCAGTTTCCATGTTCAGCGAGATTCTGAATATCTGCGATTGGCTGGATTGATGATTGGCGATCTCCGATTGATTTGTTTATTTAGGGTAGGGCGCTGACCTCCAAATCCTTCCTTTCATGGATGCTTGGCAGATATTGGGCGAATCTTCTCCACGCGGCTTTCCTTCTTGAGCTTTGACGACGGACTGGAAATCTTTGTAGTGGTCAAACTGGTTGCATGCTTCATGATTGGATTCCTCGTAGGCACAGCAGCTGCAAGATTCTTCTTTGTTGTTGGGTGCATTGCGTTAATACCACGAATGCGAATGATGAACAACAACTTAGATTCAGGGTTCACATGGAATCCTCCTTTCAACCTCGTCTCTTGCTTTAATTCATCTCCTGCTCTGCATACTCCTTTGCGTAGTCCTTGCAACCGACTGGATTCGCATCCAGTTCTGCTCATTCTGACCACCTTTTCTCTGTTTGACCTGGACTGAGCTTCCTTCCTTCGAACAACAGTTTCCTTCCGCTGGACAGACTCTAATGACACAAAAAAGACATGAAAAATAGGGCCAAATGGCCCAAAATTCGAAGACGCATCACACCTACACACTTAAACCATACTTGCCCTCAAGTATGTTGGTGGATTCACAAAGACACCAAGAAAAAAGATGAACGAAAAAGAAAGAAATAAAACTACAAGACACGAAAGTGCGCAATCAAATGAATCAGTTTGTGCATGCATGTATCCATCTGTTACATTCCACAACCTATTGAGCAATTACACCACATGATCGTATTAGCAGTTTTCCTCACACTCACTCAAGTGTTCGGCTAGTGTTTACTCTCATTTCATGCTGCGTTAGCTTTCCTATTAGCTTGTTCGAGGATTTATGGCTATTAGTTAATCTGGTGCAAATTATCAAAAGGTCTTTATTTGGCTGTAATGGGGCATACGGAGCAGGGTGAGAATTTTCTGGATAGTGGGTTAAGACTTGATCCCAGCCATATGGGCTGCTCTTTTAATATAAGCGCTCCCACTAATCCTCATACTGCTTTCTTTCTTTGGGGTATTCTTTTCTTAGGCATGCATTGATCTTTGATCGTACTTAGAATTTTCATTCTTTTCATTTCTGCCCCTCTTCTTAAACATTGACCACCCCTTTTTTTTCTCTTATTACCCTTCTTTCACTTTTGATTCTTAGGGCAGCTATGTACCCTTCTTATCTTGTATGGTGCGGGAGACGCACTCTTAATCAAATATCATTACAAGGGCTTATGAAAGAAAAAATCATTTTGGCTCAAAGTGGTTAGCAATGGATCATAGTGTTTAGCATGAAAAATTCTGGGGTTTCTAATCATAAATAAACTGCCCTTATCCTTTAATCTACACCACCAGCTAAAATCCACTAACAAGTTCTAGGATTACTAAGCAGCATGAACACACAAAAGATAGAAACAATTAGGCTCAATTCTTACAGGTGTGGATTTCTGCATTCCTTCTACTGCTATACATGTAATGCATGCTCAGCATACCATTCAAACCAGTCAAACCAAATAACATGCACACATTCTCTGATCCATATATCATGCACACACACAGACTCAAGACTCAATGTACACTAGACTCCAACTGACACAAAACATAAAAGAAAAACAGAAACGAAAAGAACAAAAAAAGAAAAATAAAACCTAAACTAAAGATAGGGGAAATGAAACTTATTCGTTTTGGTCGGAGGCATCTTCCTCCTCTCCGTCCGCTTTTGCCATCAACTTCTCAAAGCTCTTCTTCATGTTGGTGTGGATTGCCATCATCTCCGCCTTCAACATCGCTACTTCTGCACGTAGCTCCTTCAACTCTGCCAGTATAGCCACCATCTCGCTGTTCGAGCGGCGCGGAACCGCCTGCTCCTTCGCCTTGCTCGGTTCTGCTCTGCCTGCTGTGCCTTCTGGATGAACCAGCAAGTAATTTTCATGCTCGTCCACCTCAACAATTCTCCACCTCACGAAGCGCCCTTGGTCCAGAAACCTTGTATCAGCAGCTGCGAGATTATCTGGCTTCTCCAAGTCGAAATTGGTGAGATTCTTTGCAAGAATCGTCGCCAAAGGGCAGAGTGAGAGGAACTTGTTGTGGTGGGTCACGCCAAACTGAAACTGCTGCGCTGCTACGAACCCAAAGTTCACCCGCCTCTTCTCCATCATGCACCATAAAATGAACAGCTCCTGCTGAGTCACCACGTTAGACCCCTCCAACCGCCCGTAGATGTTGTAAACCAACCACCTGTGGCAAATCTGTAGCACTGGATCTCTGATCTTATTGGACTTGCTGCTATTCTTCACATAGCGATCCCTGATGGAGATGATTGACCAGTAGTGGTCAATCTGAGACTTCCATTCATCTGAGGCCACCATCTCTGCCTCCTTATACTCTTCCTCATACACCTCCCGCGGCTCGAGTACTCCGAGTTGGATGTTCAACTCATTGATGGAAAGAGGGAACATCCTGCCCCTCAGTTGAAAGTGCAGGGTGCCCGGAGTCTCGATGCCGTATTTGCCGCGGGGTTTGAATTCCACTGTCCCCATGAATTCTTCCGATTGCTTCTTGAACACAGGGTAATTACATTCCAACACCTTTCCCCAGCCGATACCCTTGAAGTATCCCTCCACCCTCTCTTTGATACCAAAGGCTTCCAAGCTTTCTGTCAACAGGTAGTACCAAGGGAGGATCTCCCTATTTTGCAAGATGGCATACCGCTGGCTGTCTAGTGGTATGGTTGCTCCAGATGTTGCAGGTCGTAGCACGCCTTTCCTCTTGGCTCCTGATTTCGTGGCGGTGACACTGGGTGTAGACTTCACAGGTGCTTGAATCTCCCCCGAGTTAGAGCTGTCGATGATCTCCACTCTCTCTATTTCTTCCTCTTCGATCTCCTTCGCTTCTCCTTCTTTTTCTCCTTCCTTCTTCTTCCCTTTTTCCTCAGCTGTAACCCTCCTCACCGTGCTCGTAGTACCCACCTTGCTCCCTAATTTGCTCTGTTTGGACTTCTGCGATGGGGGAGGTTTCGAGGTTTCAAGCTTCCTCTTTGCTCTCACCCATTTCTCCTTACTCTGTGGGGTGACATCCTCCTGGGCCCGCACTGGAATGCTCTTCTTTGCCTCCTCCTCTCGTTCCTTCTCCTCGTGGTCAGAAGCGGTCAGACCACCCTCCTTCGATTGAGATTGAGAACGGGAAGAACTGGGAACTGGAGTAGGCGCCTTTGGTGGACGGCTAGCTGCTTTCTTTCTGGTGGTTTTCTTCTTCGCTGCTGCTGCAGTAGTGGTGCCCTTGACCGCAGGCTTCTTCTTCTCTTTCTTCCTAGGCGGTTGGACATTTGGTTCTTCCTCGACCTGTACTTGCTCCTGGTCACCCGCAGCGCCTCCTTCTCCGGTGGCTGGCTTCTCCGGTGAGGGAATCCTTTCCTGTTCCTCTTCGTCCACCCCCCGAGTAGGTGTGGTCTTTTCTGAACTGTGCACCGGAGTTTCCTCCGATGTGGTGCTGCGAGTTTTCCTCTTCTCCCCTACCGGTACAGATTTTGTAGCGGTTGGGCTCTTGGTTTGAGTACTGGGACCGGCGACGCCTTTGTATGTTCTTTTGTGAGCGGCTTTCTTGATTCTGACCATGGTGACGGTTGGAATTTTAGGGTTTTCAGAAAAACGGCGAGGTTGGTGAAGTATGTGGGATGAGAACTGGGTTTCTGTGCTTAAATGGCAGATTGTGGGCGACGGTTATGGCGGAGTGGAGGAAGTGGCTGAGTGTAGGGTGGTTGTGGAGGTTGTGAGGGTTAATGGAGGAGGGTTTTCTCTTTCTGACTGATGTAGAGGCGAAGTGACAGTTATGGGAAGTCGAAACAATCAAGGGAATAAAATCATTACCAAATTTTGAAATTCAAATTTCGTGCGAAATCCCAAGCGCCGCAATTATACCAGCCGTCCTTGTCAGATGCGCCTCCACGTCACTCCTTGGTTAGACTGTCTCCATTCCACACACCGGTCTGCCACCTACACACTTTGCATCGCAAAGTGGGCTCACAATCTACCCCGGACCTCCACCTACACACTTTGCATTGCAAAGTGGGTTCGAACTCCAAGATAGACTTTTAGAAACAAACTTGGCCCACATTCTCTAGTTCTAACTTAGCCAAATACTCACTTACTCAAGACAACTAATTAAAAACTAATTAAAGAGAAAGCGGTTGTGGTCTTACCGACGACCACTCCTGGGTTGCCTCCCAGTCAATGCTCTTGTTTAATGTCTTGAGCTCGACTTCCAGCTTCTGCTCTTACTGATAAATAGGATCCAGTAAAGAGCATTTCTCCTTGGTCTTCTTCAACTCTGAATAATCGAAGTACGGTTTCAAACGATGACCGTTCACCACAAAAGTATCCTTTCCATTCAAGTCATTAACTTCGACACTCCCATTAGGGAATAACTCCTTCACGATGTATGGTTCTCCCCATTTTGATTTAAGCTTCCCACTCATCAACTTAAATCGAGAGTTGAATAACAACACCTTTTGGCCAGACCAGAATTCCTTCTTCCTAAGCTTAGCATCGTGGATTCTCCTTGTTCTTTCCTTGTACAAAACTGCATTGTCATATGACTCCAACCGAAGTTCCTCCAATTCATTCATTTGCAACTTCCTTTCTTCTCCGGCCCTAGTCATACTGAAATTGATTCTCTTGATCGCCCAGTAAGCCTTGTGTTCCACTTCTACTGGTAAGTGGCATCTTTTTCCGAACACAAGCCTGAATGGTGACATGCCAATCGAAGTTTTGTAGGCAGTGCGGTATGCCCATAACGCATCTCCCAGATAATTGCTCCAATCCTTACGATTGGGATGAACCACCTTCTCCAATATGCCTTTGATCTCCCTGTTAGAAATTTCAGCCTGCCCATTGACCTGAGGGTGATATGCAGTCGTGACTTTATGTTTCACCCCCATTCTTTGGGTTAGTGCTCTAATGGTGGAATTGCAGAAATGAGATCCTTGGTCGCTGATGAGGATTTTTGGAACTCCGAATCTACTAAACACCTGCTCTCTCAAAAATTCAGCCACCGTATGAGCATCATTACTGGTTGTAGCCTTTGCCTCGACCCATTTGGATAGGTAGTCGACTGCCACCAAAATGTGTTCATAATTCCCTGACTTAGGGAGTGGTCCCATAAAATCGATTCCCCATACATCGAAGATTTCCACAGGCATAATAGGCATGTGAGGCATTTCATCTCTTGCGGTAATACCCCTTACCATCTGACACTTCGGGCAACCCTGTACCCATTTCTTGGCATCAGCAAAGATGGTAGGCCAATAGAATCCACTTTCCAGTATTCTTTGCGCTGTTCTCTTTCCACCGAAATGGCCACTACATGCTGTGCTATGGCACATTTCTAATATCTGAGCATGTTCAAACTCTGGAACGCACCTCCGTATGATTTGATCTGTACCAATCTTCCATAAATGCGGTGCTTCCCAAAAATAAGAGCGAGCCTGTGTTACCAATTTCTATCTCTCGAACTTGGTCTTCCCTAGTGGCACTTCCTTGGTGAAAAGATAATTTTCTATGTCTGCAAACCAAGGCTCCTTCTCGGTTAGAGCATACAGAGTCTCCACCTCCATATGATCGCGTATGGCGTATAGCTTCTCATCCAGAAAAGCGTCCTCTATTGGTTCGCCATCATCTTTTCCCATTTGTAGCCTGCTTAGATGATCAGCTACTAGATTGGCTGCTCCCTTCTTATCTCTTATTTCCAAGTCGAACTCTTGGAGCAACAATATCCACCGGATAAGTTGTGGTTTTGATTCTTTCTTCGCCATGAGGTATTTCAAAGCGGCATGATCAATGTAAATGATCGCTTTTGTGCCCAGAAGGTATGATCTGAACTTCTCGATTGCAAAAACCACTGCCAACAATTCCTTCTCAGTCGTGGTGTAGCTACACTGAGCTGGATTCAAAGTCTTCGAGGCGTAATATATAACGTGGCTTTCCTTACCTTTCTTCTGCCCCAGTACTGCTCCAACCGCGTAATTGCTGGCATCACACATGATTTCGAACGGTATCTCTCAATCTGGTGGTTGAATAATAGGGGCTGATACCAATTTATCCCGTAGATTCAGAAATGCCTCCTTACAGTCGTCATCAAAGTCGAACTGTACATCTTGTTGCAACAAACGGGTCATAGGTTGAGCAACCTTTGCGAAATCCTTTATAAATCTGCGGTAGAACCCTGCGTGACCAAGAAATGCCCGTATGTGCTTGACCGTAGTTGGATATGGCAACTTGGCAATGGAATCGATTTTTGCCTTGTCCACTTCAATACCCCTCTCCGATATGGCATGGCCCAGTACGATGCCTTCTTTCACCATAAAATAGCATTTCTCATAATTGAGTACCAGGCTTTTCTCCACGCATCTTTTCAGTAATAGCTCCAAATGATTAAGGCATGTGTCGAACGAATCACCATATACCGTGAAATCATCCATAAACACCTCTATGCAATTTTCCAACAAATCTGAAAAAATGCTCATCATGCACCGTTGGAAGGTTTCGGGTGCATTACAAAGACCAAATGGCATTCTTCGGTATGCGAACGTCCCGTACACACAAGTGAACGTGGTCTTTTCTTGATCTTCTTGAGCTACGAATATTTGCATATATCCTGAATATCCATCCAAGAAACAGTAATAGGCATTACCAGCTAGTCGTTCCAGCATTTGGTCGATAAAGGGCAATGGAAAATGGTCCTTCCGTGTGACCATGTTCAGCTTCCGGTAGTCTATACAGACTCGCCACCCAGTTTGTAGCCTTGTTGGAACAAGCTCACCTTTGTCATTCTCCACAACCTGTACTCCAGATTTCTTCGGTACGACATGAACTGGGCTGACCCATTGGCTGTCGGATATAGGGTAGATTATACCCAACTCCAAAAGCTTTAGGATATCCTTGAGTACCACCTCTTTCATAACAGGATTCATTTTCCTTTGCGAATCCCGTACTAGTCGTGCTCCTTCCTCCAAGTATATATGATGCATACACTCTGTTGGACTGATACCCTTTATATCTGCCAGGGTCCAACCAATGGCTTCCTTGTTCTCTCTCAATACTCTGACCGGTCTTTCTTCCTGCAATGTTGCAAGGGATAGTGAACATCCCCGGGTCTTTTTTCTTCGGTGGCAGTTTCTATTGTATGATGGCTGACACACTCTCTCCCATGACATATCGAACATCCTCATCAATCTTCACCTTCCTCGAGCAAAGATCTTTAAGGAACTTGGCATACTTTGGGATTTGCTTAATTGCTTCCAGTAGGGGTAGGCTAAGTTCCAACTTCCGAAAGATTTTCATCATATCATTGGCCTCTTTCTCTTTGGCTTTCTGTCGAAGTCTACCCGGATAAGAGGGTTCGGTCTGCTCATCACCACCTATTTCTCCTGAAGTTCTGTTGCTGGTTCCCTCCTCTCTTTGCCGGTTAACTTCTGTTCTGCCAAATTTTTTTCAGATTGCTCATCATCTACCTCTGTGATTATTACTTGTGCATGTTCCTTGTGATTGATCCCTTGAGATGGAAGTTTCCCTGTATTTTCTTTTACTTTTGCCAACGCCTTCGCCAGATGACCAATCTGCACGTTGGTTTGATTCATACCAGCTCGGATTTCATTGCGGAACTTCTCACTTTCCTTAGTCATGCTCTCCATGGCCTCTTCCCATGGTGCTCTCCTCTGATGAGGTGGTTGATACACATGCTGCTGTTGTAGCTGGTAGTGTTGTTGTTGTGGTGGGCCTCCCTGATATTGTCCTTGTTGTTGGTGCTGGGCAAATGATTGAGATGATCCCGGTAGACCTGCACCGTTCTGTTGTGGTTGACCATCCTGTTTCCATCTAAAGTTAGGATGATCCCTCCATCCTCTGTTATACGTATTTGAAAACGGGTCATGTTTCCTCTGAAATCCTTCATTTCCCCCCATGGCATTTACGTCCATTATATCTTCACCAAAGTTGGGGCAATTTTCAGATTGATGCCCCACTGCATCGCATAGGCCACACTGTCTGACCTTCTTCTGCATGGTCAGACCACTCAGCAATGTCTTTATTTCCTTCATCTCCTTTTCCAGATTTGTCAGCTTATCTTTTTCCTCTCCTCTCTCTGGTATCTCTCTGCTTCTTTCATGTCCATCATCTTTGGATTCTTCTGCCATTGTTCCCAAAAGTTTGAAAATCTCTTGAGGTGTTTTGCTTAGCAGTGATCCGTTGCATGCAGCCAATACCAGTCCTCGATCACTCCTCCGCATGCCCTTTACGAAGCTTTCCACTTGATCTTTTGGAGTGATCTGGTGGTGAGGACAGTTGCTTAACAACCGTTTGAAACGAGTCCAATACTCATAAAAAGTTTCCAGTCCGTCTTGCTTAATGTTTCGGATGTCCCATTGCATCCTTTCAACTCTTGTGGCTGGAAAAAATTCTTCCAAGAAACTTTGCTACATTTCTGCCCAAGTGGTAACGCTTCCTTGAGGTAGATTGTACAACCATCTCCTTGCGCTGTCCACTAATGAGAACGGAAAAAGAACCAGTTTCACATATTCTTGCTGATTCTCATTGGACTGATGCATCACTGTCATTTCGAAGTCCTGGAGATGGGTATGCGGGTCGTCTCTTGGATATCCATTAAATTTCGGTAAGACCTGTATTAATGCAGGTTTCAAGTCAAACCGCTCAGGCGCGAAAGGATTTGTCGGTAAGGTGATCCCGTTCGGCCTGAGATTCAGATTAGTTGGGTAAGCCAACTGCTTGAGGGTCTGCTGCGGCTGTGGTTGGTCAACCATAGCGTCGCATCTCGCTATTCGTGCAAGTGCGCGTAGTCGTCGTTCAGTTCGTTCAATATCTGGATCAAAAGTTAATGCTCTCTGTACTCGACGAGTTCCACGCATACACCAATACTGGAAGATGGAATGAGAAGAGTAAAATTGTTGCGCGTCACTCCCCGGCAACGACGCCAATTTTGACACGCACCCATCGTATGGTACGATCAAAATATCTGTGTATGCCCCAGACGGACAGTACACGCTCCTATGCCCACTACCGGACTAGTTAGTCTTAGCGGCAAGCTAGGGTCGATCCCACGGAGAGTGATGAACCACCTTACTCTTCAGTATACAAATCGAGTTGTCACGATCTCAATCTGTGTATCTGCACAATAAAATAGACGGAAATCAAATATAAAAGGGGGTAAGATTTGGGGTAGGTCATGATCATTGTTGACATGTTAATTCGGTCATGGGCACACTAAGAATCCGTCCATGCTTCGTATAAACTCAAGGCGTGGCCCAAAGACATTGGGGCGTTTCAAGAGTTCATACTCCACACTTGGGATGGTTGAATCCCTTGTTGTCGTCCTGGTCCGAAGGTCACGCTTCACCCCGGTCACAAGGCCGTGCTTCACTCCTCCTTAGATAGTAGTCATACCCGATCTCTCCAAGTATGACCCTCACCAACCTTCTCTTCCAAACTTTCCATGTCCGCACCTACAGAGTAGACATCACTCGCGGGATACTCATTTCCGGGACCACGTCCAACCGGTCATTGCAATGCTTACGATACGCGAGATGAGTCCTTTGGTCGATAACCATGGCTTGATGCCTCGTCACAGTTGATGGGTGATTGTTAGAGAAGCCCAAGACTGAAGAAGGATGCAGTATCCCCTTGTCCAATCCTCACCATCCAGATCTACAGCACCATGCGAGGTGCTGCTTAGCTACTCGGTCCTGGGCAAATCGAACGCTGCCGTTTGTCATGCCCTGCCTTTGCTTGACATGGTACAGCTCCAACCAAACGGAGATCACCCGTTAGGTTAGAACTGTCCATGAGTTCTGCTCCAGTCCTTCCGGAACTACTGAACTCAACCGATGGCACAAGTGCCTCACGAATATTTCACATGTCAACAGTCAATCATTTCCCATACCCAAATCTCACCAAGTAAACTACTCACACATAATTAAATATATAATGATAAGCGAAAAGAACACATTAATAAAAGAAATATGAAATTACTCGGATTAAAAATACCTAAGGCAACAGCCTTGGATTTGGTCTTCGCAGCGGAATGTAACTAAAAGCAGATAAAGATTGTTTTGAACATAAAATATAAAAGTGTTTTCTTCGGATTAAGAACTGTAGACTGATAAATTCTCCCCGTTGTGCCAGCCGCTTTGGCTGGACTTTTATAGCTGTAGTGGCAGCGAGCAAAACCCTAGGCGGGTAGCTTGAAATGGCATGATTGGCAGTTTCCATGTTCAGCGAGATTCTGAATATCTGCGATTGGCGATCTCCGATTGATTTGTTTATTTAGGGTAGGGCGCTGACCTCCAAATCCTTCCTTTCATGGATGCTTGGCAGATATTGGGCGAATCTTCTCCACGCGGCTTTCCTTCTTGAGCTTTGACGACGGACTGGAAATCTTTGTAGTGGTCAAACTGGTTGCATGCTTCATGATTGGATTCCTCGTAGGCACAGCAGCTGCAAGATTCTTCTTTGTTGTTGGGTGCATTGCGTTAATACCACGAATGCGAATGATGAACAACAACTTAGATTCAGGGTTCACATGGAATCCTCCTTTCAACCTCGTCTCTTGCTTCAATTCATCTCCTGCTCTGCATACTCCTTTGCGTAGTCCTTGCAACCGACTGGATTCGCATCCAGTTCTGCTCATTCTGACCACCTTTCTTCTGTTTGACCTGGACTGAGCTTCCTTCCTTCGAACAACAGTTTCCTTCCCCTGGACAGACTCTAATGACACAAAAAAGACATGAAAAATAGGGCCAAACGGCCCAAAAGTCGAAGACGCATCAGAGGGCGTGATACTGAAAGGAAGTGTTGGGGTTGAAATGCTCACGTGCGTGACATGGTGACAATAAAGGGGTGTGAGTGTCGAGACCCTATAACCAAGAGACGTGCCCACGTAGTGACCATTCGAGGGCCTGGGATCCAACCACAAACACACACACATCGAACTAAGTCAAGACCGACTCAAGCATGCCCTTCATATCTGATTTATTTAGTGTTTTATTTCAGTCTTGCTTCTAGTTTATGCTAAGAGTGTCCCAAACTAAAACCCCACTCATGTCCAGTGACATCGAGATAATCACAACCTACTTCCCTTGGGTTCGACCCTGAATACTTACCCCTAACTGTACTTAGTGGTGGGCATCAGTATTTACAAATAGTATTTTGACGCGTCCGGGTTCCCAACGACAAATCTGGCGCCGTCAGCATGTTGCTAAAATGTTAGTGAATTATGTGTCAATTTCTTAATATAGTTATTTGGGAAGTTTGAGAAATAAGTTGTTAGTAATTGATCAATTCAAGCTATTTATGCTTTTATATCTAAGCACATGAATGTGCTTATTAACTGGATGATGCTTAAATTTGATACGGAGAGACGTGCACGAGACTGGACCACGCTTGAGATGTGGTGTTGGGAAAGTATTTGACCATATGCTTCTTAGTTTTGATCAAATAACTGCATGTTTTTTTTTTTGAACAACATTACAAAGAAATTTAAATACCGCGTGACAGTGGACTCGAATCCCTGACCTTTGGTCCGGGCATTAACCACACTACCACTAAGCTAACACACACACACACACAATAACTGCATGCTTTATTTCAACATTCATTTCTATGATTTAATGCCCTATGTGCGTGGATCTTACCCTCTCGACCGAGGCCGCCCATAGCATATGGTGGAGAAGGTCTACTTTTTTGGTCGTGTTTTAGATGGCCACTAGATTGGTTTTGAAATTAGTTTTCAAAACCAATGCATCAGTTTTGTTGATTCATTGTTGCTGATTCACTGCAATTAGGAGCTATGCATACCGGGAAGTACTTTGAGCCTATGTGCCGTCATCTGCTAATGTTGTGTGAGAAAACAGGGTTGTGGGAACGGAAGCAATACACTGAGCCAATGCGCAATGTTTGGAATGTGAAATATGAAGATGCGGTGCCACGCCAAGCCATAGATGATAGAACCAACTGTGGCATTTTAGTGATGAAGAGCCTGGAGGTGATGGCTTGTGGGGACAACTTTGCAAGGATCAACCCTGATCACTGCTCAGTATACATGCTCCGTTATTGCGTGGACCTATACGCAACTTTAGTGCTAATCCCAGAAGACGACGATTGAAAAGGTGGAAGTCATTTTGACATTTGGCAGTTCATATTTCGTAAAATTTTTGAAGTGATTCAAAATAATATTTAAGTTTCTAATGCTTTTATTTCTTTTGATCGTCAACTAAAACTGCCTTTTTGAATTTTTTATTTATTAAAATTTATGGAATGCGACTAAAACAGTTGTGTTACTCTTTTTGCGGTAACACAATTAAATACCATTGCTACAAATTTTCATAAACAGATCGACGATTTGAACTTCTTCTTTATGTTCTATATTTGATATTTTGCTTGAACTTGATTAATATGCAAATGTTTCTCTGTTTGAATCCGCATTTTGGTGCCATTATTTGTTTGTTTTTTATTGTTTACAGAATTAAATAAAGTCTATCTAATTTGTTTCTATTTTTCAAATGACAGTCCCAATTAATTTTCCTTTCATTACTCCCAGTTATTTTCAAAGTATGCATGCTTTTTTTTATCATTTTATTTGTAGCTAAAAAATGTGATTTATGAAATTTTCCTTTAAAAAATCAACGTTTTTTTATGAACCATTCTAACCATAGATTTAATTGTTGAAACTAATTTTGATTTCAATGTCTGCAATGTGGTGGCAGAAGAACAAAATTATTCTAATGGATTTGGAAAAAGCATTTCGTCTAATTTTGTAGATTCGTCGGTGCTATTTTGCTTTGTGATAAAAAGGAAAAAAATACAATAATAATCAAATCTAAATGAAATAGATCACGAACACGGCTAAGGATTCATGTAATATTTTAACATAAACATAACCAATAACACTAATTAAACATAGCTAATGATCATTACATAGTAAATTTCGAAATGATAGGTATTCAAAACAAACACAACCATAATCAATTACACTAATTAACCATATACCGTCTGATCATTGCAAGAAAATCTTCAATATGAGTTCAAAACATGAAGATATCACTTGACATTTCATCATACACCTTATGTGCTCACACTATTGCCCATTATCATCTTTCCTATATCAACTTGCAGAATTCTGAGCGGCCATTTCCCAACACCATGGCGTTTGCCTATAAAATGCAACACAAACCAACAACAACACCAAATTGACAAAACAACTTGCCGCAAATTTTGTTGATACTTTTTTATGATCGGCGACAACCATTTTTGAAGAGATTGATAATAGTTCATCTCGCTCAGCCATAAGATTTGCAATGCATTTTTTCTGATATGGAGGCATCTCCTTATTTAGTCATTGGAAGTAATTACAGCCAACGACTGACTATGAAAATAAACATGTCAAACAAAAAAATAATGAGAAACATATAAAACAAATTGGAACAATATCTTAACAAATATGCATTCCTAATTGACTACTCACACGAATGGGACAAAAGTAATATTTGCGATATGGATTCCTCAGGTGTCTTGGAAGTCTCCCATATAAGCTCCAAATAATGATATGGGCATGTCAGGGTATTGTAGAAATTCAAGTTCGAATTTGACCTTTGTCTTCTTTGATTCATCGGTTGAGTAGTTGAAGAAGAAAACATGTTAAATTTAAATTAGATTCAACCAAGCAACACAAATTTAAATCTTATGTTTGCTAATTATATAGGGTTGATGTATTTCATCTTTTTTTGGGGCAGCGTGGGAATTGAAACGTAAGTTTGCCGCCTAACTTTCGATTCTACGTTCTGTGAGAAATTTGAATTCAATTGATTCTTTTTGAAGGGAAACTTGAATTGGTTTGAATTTTTTGTGGGAAATTTATACTATTTGATGAAATTATAAAACAATAATTTCCCGACAATTCTGATACTAAGAAATAATACAATTAATTTTATTTATATATTTATCCGTAGATTAAGTTAATTCAATTTTTTAAGTAAATTGTATATATAAGGATTTAGGGTTTAGGTTCAAGATTTTGTTAACATTAGCTACTCAAATCGACGATGAGCTCGATTATCAATGTGATAAGTTAATATTAGCTAATCTAATCAAATTTTTGATCGATTATTGATGTGATTAGTTAATATTAGCTAATCTAATGAAATTTGAGATCGATTATTGATGCTATTAGTTAATGTTAGCTAATCGAATTGACAATGAGACTATTGAAGCTACTAGTTAATATTAGCCAATCGAATCGATGATGAGCTCGATTATTGATGGTATTAGTAAATGTTAGCTAATCTAATCAAATTTGAGATTGATTATTGATGCCATTAGTAAATGTTAGCTAATTGAATCAAATTTGAGATCGATTATTGATTAAATTAGTAAATGTTAGCTAATCGAATCGATGATAAGCTCAATTATTGATGCTACTAGTTAATATTAGCTAATCGAATCGATGATAAGCTCGATTATTGATGTGATTAGTTAATATATTAGCTGATCTAATAAAATTTGAGATCGATTACTGATGATATTAGTAATTATTGGCTAATCTAGTCAATTTTGAGATCAAGTATTGATGTGATTAGTTAATATTAGCTAATCTAATCAAATTTGAGATTGATTATGGATGCTATTAGGTAATGTTAGCTAATCAAATTGACGATGAGTTCGTTTATTGTAGCTACTAGTTAATATTAGCTAATCGAACAACGATGAGCTCAATTATTGAAGCTACTAGTTAATATTAGTCAATCGTATCGACGATGAGCTCGATTATTGACGTGATTAGTTAATATTAGCTTATCTAATGAAATTTGAGATCGATTATTGATGATATTAGTAAATGTTCGATAATCTAAACAAATTTGAGATCAATTATTGATTATATTAGTAAATATCAGCTAATCTTATTAAATGTGAGATAGAATATTGATGTGATTAGCTAATATTAAATAATCTAATCAAATTTGAGATCGATTATTGGTGGTATTAGTAAATGTTAGCAAATCTAATCAAATTAGAGAGCGATTATTGATGTTATTAGTAAATGTTAGCTAATCGAATTGACGATGAGCTCAATTATTGAAGCTACTAGTTAATATAAGCTAATCGAATCGACGATGAACTCAATTATTGATGTGATTAGTTAATATTAGCTAATCGAATCAAATTTGAGATCGATTATTGATGTTATTAGTAAATGTTAGCTAATCGACGATGAGCTCAGTTATTAACGTTGCTAGTTAATATTAGCTAATCAAATCGACGATGAGTTCGATTATTGATGTTATTAGTTAATATTAGCTAATCTAATAGAATTTGAGATCAATTATTGATTATATTAGTGAATATTAATTAATCTAATCAAATTTGAGATCGATTATTGATGCTATTAGTAAATGTTAGGTAATCGAATCAACGATGAGCTTGATTATTGAAGCTACTAGTTAATATAAGCTATTCAAATCGACGATGAGCTCGATTATTGTTGTGGTTAATTAATACTAACTAATCGAATCAAATTTGAGATCGATTATTGATGGTATTTGTAAATGTTAGCTAATCTAATCAAATTTGAGATCGATTATTGATGTTATTAGTAAGTATTAGCTAATCGAATCGACGATGAGCTCGATTATTGATGTGATTAGTTAATATTAGCTAATCGAATCAAATTTGAGATTGATAATTGATGTGATTAGTTAATATTAGCTAATCTAATCAACAACGAGCTCCATTATTGATTTTGTTAATTCTTATTAGGCGTTTAATATGATTTTCTTGTGATGATATTATACTATTTGTCTAACTTATAAAAACTAATTATTGAGTAAGTATTAAGACTTAATATAATGATGCAATTACTAATATTTTATTGTTAATTGTATTTAAATTATTTTGACAGCGCCCTACCCTAACTTTGTGTCGCCAGTTTTCTGATCTCAATAGTATAGGTGAGTTGAAGATACAATTTGAACTCGCCTGTTAAAATTGGTTTTTCGGACTCAAGGATGGTTAGATCCCCATGGTCTCAACGATTGATTCATCATTTTCTACTGATGAGACGGGTTGATTAATTACACATCAACACTATTTTATAATAAAATGGGAAATACCATCAAGCATGGGTGATTTGCCTAGTATATTAGATAGCCAAGATAAAATTTAGAAACTCAATGATGAATGTGATGTTATCAACAATATTTAAGTATGATTTTTGTGGAGGACTCAAAAATATGAAGAACACCAAGAGCAAAAAAGGGTAAAATGCATGTTATGTTCATTGAGGTCATATTTATAGGTCTTTATTGTAAGGACAAGAATTGTGAAAGTAAGTAGTATTATATTTAGAATATTAGTCTTTTTCAGGATCACCCTCCCTCCCACACAGGTAAGTTATCAAATCCTGGTGAGCCATTGGCATATTCATTCTTTCGAAGTCAATAAAGTACGTAATCAAACCAGAAAAGCTTACAATACTTGGTTAAGTGCAATAATATTGTTGCATCAGGTATATATGTAATGTCGGTCGTTCTGAGACAAAGCTAGCTCCAGTTTCCTCCATGTTTCTGGCCACATGACATGCACATGAGATCTTTTTCCAGCTTTGCTTTCGACCTTTTTGTGCCTTGCCATTTAACATCTAACTTGAACTTGAAGTAATATGATAAATATTCATTAATCTATCTCGAAAACGACCAGCCTTTTTTCTCAAAAAAAGGAGTTGACCCACCAGCCTTTGATCCTCTTTTTCTTCAACACTGGGCTTTATTGTGCTAAGCCCAATAAGTTTTGCATGGTTTAGTCCAAATCACCCTAAAGTGGGATCACAGAAATTAGTTTCAAAAAACAATTGAGAGGAAAATGTACCTAAATAATACTCCTATATCAAACAAATGGACCTGAGTCTCATTAAATGATTGTTGGCCTTATTAATCTTCTATTTTCCCTTCTTACTTCAGATGTAACATTTCATATCTTCTATTTAAAAAGCTTAATGGTCTAAACTATTGGGATGATTAAAAGTGTTATTTCTGTATTAATAAATGTATCGAGGGTGCTTAAGTTTTTTTTCTTTTTTCCCAAAAAATTAGTAACCATTTTCATACTTATTTCCGCAAAATCCCCTCTCTCTCTATGAATCTGCATACGTCTATGATATGTGCATTCACTCTTATGGGATTTATTTTATTATTTTATTATATTAATTTCTTATTGCTTTTTTGTGTGATTGTTGATTTGTATTATATTTTATACTATTATTTTTCATAATTCATTGTTGTTTCTTATGTACATTTTCTTTTTGGTATATTTCATTGTTTTTGTATTAGATTTTCATATTCTCTTATAATTCATATTTTTTTTTCATAAAGAAGTTTATAACAATCAACATAAATAAATATTTGTTGAAATAATACAGTTAATATGCATCAACATATCAATTAAAATGCAATAATTAGTACCAAAAAAATAATAAGATAGTAAGCATAAAAAACAAGAAACAATATGAATTAAAAAATTAACTCGAAAACAATAATGTAAATATATAATTATTAAAATACTACAAGCAATATGCATCAACACATCAATTAAAAAGCAACAGTTAATACCAAAAAGAACAATAAGATCAAGCAAATAAAACAATAAGACAATAAGCATTGAAACATTAACTAGAAAGAAATAACAAGAAATAATTGTTAAAATAATACACGTAATATGCATCAATATATCAATTAAAATACAATAATTAATAGCAAAAAAAAAAACACACACACACACACACAATTAGATCAAGTAGAATAACAATAAGCTGCATTTAAAGTAATAAATAATATGCATTAAAAGAATAATAGAAACTATATATTTTAAAACTTAATAAGTAGAAGAAATCCCGCATGCTCTCTATGAAGCACAAAATATATGGAGAACAATTGGTCGATGTCGTAATTCCTAATTCCTAATTTTGAGGCGTGAATTTGGATACGTAATAAACGTAATTACTAAGCTATCTTTCACGTAAATATTATAATTTCATAATTTTAGATCCAATCACAACTTTATAAATTTAGAAATGAATGGCTTATATTTAATTTTAGTTAAACTAAGGAGAACCATTTCTGTTATATCATTTCATATATATATATATATTAGTATGGTGTCTATGCGATTGAATGAGAGATAAATTATTATTTTATAGTATAAAAATACCATATATGATTTCGTCGGATAAAATTAGATCCGTTATAGTTACAAAAACAATCCTAACATAATATTTTAACCTGCCACAATAGAAAAACTATATGAAAATTATAATATGATATAAACATGGTATTAAATTTTGCAATTAGTCCAATAAATTATAGAATAAGTGTGGCTGGCCACAGAGTGGCCGAATATCATTACCCTAAATTATATTACGACATTATGAGAATTTTTTTCATTTAACACTACTTGTTAATTAATTTCATTTAAATGCATAAAAAACCTTTTAAATTAATTGAAATAGAAAGAGAACTTCCCACGAAATAACATTTCTCCTCTATCACTTTTAAATTTTAGCACTTTTCATAACTTCTTATAATTTTAGCACTTTTAGACTTTTTTGCCCCTCTTACATCTTTTTCACAATGTTTTCAACATGAATAATTGTATTATCGAGCAAATTTTATAAAATGTGAATTAACATATTATAAAATGTGAATTGCCATTGTCACCGCCTGTCGGCCGCCGCGCCACCGCCACCACCATCGCCGTCGCCGCCGTGCCGGTGGTCACAAAAAAAAATTGTGATTCACAAAAAAAAAAATGTGACTCACCAAAAAAAAAAGAAACGGCAGCTCCCGCCGCCACCAGCGGTGGTCATAAATAAAAATTTGTGACCCACCCAAAATAAAAAACCGCCGCCTATTTTCTAACGCCACATTTTTTGGTCAGTCACATTTTCTTTTCTGGTGAGTCATATTTTTTTTTTGTGACCGTCGCCGGCGGCGGTGGTGGTCATAAAAAAAATTTATGACTCACCCAAAAAAAAATCGCCGCCTATTCTATGGCGGCACATTTTTTGGTCAATCACATTTTTTTTTAGGGTGAGTCACAAGAATTTTTTTGTGACCATGTAGAACCCCGAAAATTCAAACCTAAAAATTTCATTTTAAGTATATAAAAATTTAATTAGAATTAATCGGATAATTGAACGGTCACTTATTTCCGACAAATTTTATACGTCTAAATCATAAAAAAAAATTAGACGTCATATGGATTGCATAGCACGAGCATTCATATTTTATTATTCGAGTGAAATATGTCGATATTATTATTGCCTATGCAATAATGTGATTAATTAGAAATAATTAATCAAAAGATAAATTATATATATAATATGTAAATATAAAGCGTTTGTTTATTTGATTTTGTAAAAGAATTAATTTATAAAATAATATGGATATTTGTCTCGTTAAGACCGAAATAATTAATTCTATTCGTATGCTCGATCAAAACTTTGATCCGATTAATAAATATCGTATTACGGAACGAAAATTGAAATACTATATAAAAGAAATTTATATAATATAATAATATATGTTATATATATGTAAGTGATTGTGTGTGCCACGAAAATTAGGTGTGTGTGCCGTAGATGTATGCGTGTGTATAAAATTAGTATTAGCATTAGATAAGAAAAAGAAAAAAAAAGAAATAAGATTAAAAAGAAAGAGTGAAAAACGGCAGAAGGGATAAAGGGAGAAAAAAAATTGTAGCAGATTAAATCTAAATATAATCATCACGTTTTTTCCTTTTCCCAAAATCATCACCTTAATTTCCAATCAGAATAAAATAGAGTAATGATATTCCTAGTTGCCTACAGATTCCCCCTCCCCTTCATTCACGTTAAAAAAAAAAAGAGTTGCAGATGAAACTTTTCACCATCTCTGCAAATCATCTTCTCCTCAAGCCCTAATCCCTTCTTCCTCTACCACCATCTACCACCATCTATCACCATCGGAACCACCACCACCACCATCTAGCAAAGCCGGAGAAACGGGCAGCCGTAAGGGAGGAAGGAGAAGGAGAGAGAACCGAGAGTAAGAGAGAAAGGAGGAGAAGAAGGCTAGGTATAAAGTCTAAACCCTCGTTTCTCTTATTTCTTCCTTCTTTTTGATATCTTAGAAGCATGTTTAGGGAAAGAAAATGGTGGAACATTTGGTCTTGGTGTGAAGAAGATGATGTTTATGTGAATTCATAGTGTAATGATGGCAAGTATGATTTTGTGTGGTCTTGATACTTGTTGTGAAGTTATACTCGATTATATGCATTCTAGGAAGAGCATGACTTTGGAATGTGTGTTCTTCATAATCATATGGTTGCTATAGATGATATGTGAGTGTGTTTAAGGCTGAAAACCGAGTATATTGCTATTGTGTTGGTATTTTGAGTTTGAATAAACGAAGCTTGGAATGAATTGTGTGCAACGTATGAAACTGCACTGCTCTGATTTGTCTGTTTGAATATGATAGGTTTTAAATTTGATTCTCAAAATTTTATATGTTGTAGATAAGTATGTTAGGAAGGTTATGTGAATTTTTCAGAATTTTTCGTTGAAGCATGTAATTTTGGTGGATTTAATACTCTACTGCTCTTGTTTGAAAATCTAATCTGCGCAGAAAAATGTATAAGTATTTTTCTCTTTTGATTCGTAACTTTTGAAGGCTTAGCCTTTTGGAAATTGAAACTAGACATACTAAGGATTTTAAGTTGATATTTCTCATCTCTTAGGGCCAAATGAAAGATTTTATATTGAATTTTCAAGTAAACTGTTGTGCAGTAGAACTTCAACGTTTGACAGATTCACTGATCTGCAAACGAGGCCCATTTGGGCAAGTAAAACTTTATATTTTTGAAGTGTAGTGACTTCTGGAAACTCTCTTATGTGTTAGGAGCATCCTATAAAAATTTCAAAATATTTTGAGCTCGTTTACTATTTTAATCGGAATTTACGGTGATGATCGTCTCGAAGAAAAATCTGCAGAAAATGAATAATGTGTTATTTTATGTTAATTTCGGTTTTTGGGTAAAAATATGACTAAATTTCATATCAAGACATGTTATAACATTTTTATAAGTTAAAGTGGTGATTTATAAATTAATTGATGAATATAAGAAGTTATTTTTGTGTGCAAAGTGATTAATTATTAAATTCGGGCTAATGTTGTTGGACTTAGTGTTTTTATGAGAACTCTAGAGACATTGGGACAAATATCACTTTATGAATGAGAAAAGAAAAAGATTCGGTTGGGCCTAGACAATAAGTTAAGCCCAACTTATTATAGTGTATGAGTCCAATGTGTTATATTTTGAATTGGACCCTATGTGTGGGCTTTATGTGTTACAATATGTTGGGTACAGATTTATTGAAAATGAACTATAACCTAAAATAATTCGAATGAGCCTAGTAATTAATAAAATTGGACATATGTTATTATAATAGATTACTATGTTGTTGGGTTGAACAATTATAAGTTAATAAAAAGAAATATGAAATGGGCTTAGTCATATATGGTTAATGAAATTATGATGGTCCAACATGACTTATTTATGTGTGATATGGACCCTTAGTCTATATCTATATGTAATTAAAAGTGAAATTGTATAATATATGATTAATTTTTATTATTATTTATGCATGATTAATTGTCTATTATTTATTTATTAATTAAATAAATAATTATTTATTAAAAACTATTAATTGAAAATTAATTAATTAAATAAAATACTTTCATAATTAATTAATTATATACCTTTAATAAATTAATTAATTATTTATTAATTAATTATATACCTTTATTAATTAATTAATTCTTTATTAATTAAGTATATGCCTTTAATAATTATTTATTTATTAATTAATCATATGTCTTTATTAATTAATTAATTCTTTAATAATTAATTATATGTCTTTAATAATTAATAATTAATTAATTAATTATATGTCCTTAAGTAATTAATTGAATCTTAATTAACCAATTAAAATGATCTAAGTTAATTGAATAATTGTTATATATATTCAATAATCAAGTATGGATGTATTACATATTTTAAAGTATGATCTTATGACATGAGATATGTGATTATTTAAGAGCACATGCATATAGTAGGACACGATGTAAAACATATAGTATGCATAGGACATCTATGTGACTCATGTGACATAACATGCACGACATACATGTTATAACTCGGGAATAAGCTTGACTTAGGATGCTAAAACTCTACACATACATGCTTATGAACCTAAGTGATTAAGACAACTCTTGTAGGACCAAGCAACCCTTAAGTTCGAGGACTAGTCAAGTGAATCCGAATCAAGGTGGGTTTCTATTTTCAAACTGTGGGATTACAAACTCCCACTGAGGTAACTTTAGGGTTATTAAACTCAACGCTTTCCAATGTGATACGCATGCTAAATCTTTTATACTCAATTGCTTGTAGATTACCAATGTTGAATGTCTTTATAATACGATCGGCCTTGTGCTCTGTACAAGCCAAGGTAGTGTACACAGGAAGTTATGACGGTTTGATTGGAGAGAGTGGCTCCCCTCTGATTGTACCGGGCGGTAACCCAAGAATATGAGTTGTTTTATGGTTCGAACCGATTATCCTTTTAACAGTTTTAACTTATGAGAAGGACAACTATTTTCACTAAAGTAACCCCTTCCATAAGAAACAAGCATGCTATATCTTTTCAAAATCATTTTCAAAATGGGGCACGGAATCCATTGAGTGCTTTCGTACTCAGCCCCCTGCTTTGTTTTTCCTAATGCAGGTTGATCAACATGGAGGCGGAGAAGGGGGATGTCGTTGTTGTCTACTTATTCCATTCCAGTACTTGTTGTGTCGGTCTTTATGACCATCGTTGTTGTCTTCAATAAGTCTTATGTCATCAAACTCATGTTACCTTTTATGTTCTAACCATCTATTTTTAGATGGTTATCTTTTGAAACGCTTCCACGGTGCGGGGCCGGTGTCCTCATACATCGACTCCAGTTATGTTATGATAGGGCATCGATGTTGAATAATTACCCACCTTACCTTTATTGTCTCAAACACTTATCCTTTCAATGCTTCAATAAAATAACCTTTGCTATCATTTATGATCATGATTTCTATGGTTTCACCCCACCTCCGCATAGACCCGGGGCGCGGGTCGCACAGACCACCGATAGCGAAGTGGCGATTTTTTTTTTCTAGTCAGTCACATTTTTTTTTGGTGAGTCACAATTTTTTTTTATGACCACCGTCGGTGGCTGCGGCGGAGCGACGATTTTATTTTTTTGTTAAGTTACAATTTTTTTTTGTGATCACCGACGACGACGACAGTGGGGTAGACAATAGACGGCGTTTTTTTTTAGTAACAATTTTTTTTGTGACCACCGCCGGCGACGGCGGCGATGGTGGTGGCGGAGTGGCGATTTCTTCTTTTTTGGTTGAACACTTTTTTTTTGTTACCACCGGCGGCGGCGGCTGCGGTGCTGGTGGCGCGGCTGTCGAAAGGCGGTGGCAGTGGCGGTGGAAAGGTTTGAGCTTGGAGTAGAGAAATTTGAAAAACTATTAAATTACCAAATAATCTTTGTTACTTGATATTTTGGTGATTTGCACTTAAAATGAAGGGTAAAAAAGTCATAAAGT
Source organism: Schizonepeta tenuifolia (assembly GCA_029490685.1). Classification (NCBI taxonomy): domain Eukaryota; kingdom Viridiplantae; phylum Streptophyta; class Magnoliopsida; order Lamiales; family Lamiaceae; genus Schizonepeta; species Schizonepeta tenuifolia. The sequence continues at coordinate 26,563,907 of CM055955.1, forward strand.
GCTATAATTATAACAAGTTATTGAAAGTGCTATAATTTAAAATGATAGAGGAAAAGTGTTATTCCAACAATCCTCTCGAAAAGAAATTTGTAAACATTAATGGATTTGTTCTATGGAAGCATAATAATTTATACTATTAGTTAAATTTGAAATATGAGTGGAGCAAAAGGCCCAAATCACAGATAATTAGCTTAACATATTACTAAAGAATGTAATAAAATAGAATTATAACTTTCAAAAGAAATTAATAATAGCCCACAAAAAGAATATATAGTAGTAAAAATTAATGGTGGAATTCTCATATTATCCATGTATATGAAGTCTATATATTGGTATTCGGCGCTTATAACTAAACTTTTTTTAGAGCAAAATTAAAAAGTTAAGAAACTAATCAAACATTTTAGCAAAAACTAAAGAGTCATTAAGAAAAAAGAGTTGGGAATTAAACATCCGTTAATTGATGCGGAAAATTTTGACTTGATAACATTGTTTCGGAAAAGAGATAGGAAAATTAATTAATTAATACATAAAATTTAGAGTATAATTTCGACGGAAAATCTTTTCTGTTAGCTACTTTGTTTTCATATATTTATATAGATAATAGCCATAATAAACTCATGAATATATATATATATATATATATATATATCCATTAAATAATAAATAAAGTTAATGCATATTATATGTCATCCCACTATAAGTCAAAAAAACTAATTTGTGGCACGGAAATATACGTTTTTAATTATCTTCGTCCCATTTGAAATGACATGTATTCCTTTTAATGTTGTTTCATTTGTAATGACCTATTGCAAAAATGAAATCACTTTCTTCTTTTCTTTTTCTTAATTTTAATCTCCTCATATTAGATTAGTTTTATTATTATTAATTACAATTTCTTAATCCAATTAGAATGTATAATTATTTTATGTGTATTTTATAATTTGTGAGTTAATAATTGATTATTGGATTGATTATTCAAAAACCCTTAATTTTTGAAGGGTTGATTAATATTTATTAATTGTACACAAATATTTTACATTTATAATACAGCGAATTAAATAAAATTTGATCCTTTGTAAATTAATAAATTTCATAAATACATTACAATTGCACGAGGGGGCGAATTTATCGTGTAAGAAGATTACGATTGTTAATTAATATTTGAACAAAATTACTTAATTGATTCAATAGTTATTAAAATTCAAGCATATTGTCATTCTTTTATTTTTTTTTTGATAAAAAGCACATTGTAATTCAAGACCACTATTAATTCAAGAGTTGGACTTGGGTGCAACCGGTTGCACTTCATGCAACCGGTTTGACCCGGAACCCAACCTGCCCGCGCATTATTAAAAAAAAAAACAAATACGCGTCGCCAAATACATATAAACAAATCGTTGAAGAATTTACTAAACGTGAACTTAGCCTAGCGGTCAAGTGCTCTCCTTATATGTTCGAGTCCCTATTGGAGCAATCCTCTAGTTCTTTTGTTTTTGGTCATTTTTTCAGTTTTTTTTTTACCTTTTTGCTTTTCCTTTTTTTTTTTCCTTTTTCCTTTATCCATTTTCCTTATTTCATTTTCGTTTTTTTTTCATTATTTTGCTTTTTTTTAATAATTTTAGTTTTCTTTTTTAATTTTATTGTTTTCTTTTTCTCATTTTTCATTTTGATTAGGATTTAATAAACCCTAATTGGGAGTTGATAAACCCTAAAGGGATTCTCGTAAGAAAAAGTAATTATCGATATGAAGAAATGTCTTATTTAAAAAAATATTACTATTTTTTACGACAATAGTTACTTTTCATTACGATAATAATTACTTTACTAAATAATTAAAAGTACAAGTTGTCGTAAATAAAAGTAAACATTTATTTGAAGAAAAGTAATATTTGTAAAGCATTACTTTATTTCATGTCAATGATTATGTTTCATAACGATAATAATTACTTTATCAAATAACTAAAATTACAAGTTGTCGTAAATAAAAGTAAACATTTTTGTGAAGAAAAGTAATAATTATAAAACATTACTTTATTTCATGTCAATGATTACGTTTAATAACGATAATAATTACTCGACCAACTAACTAAAAGTACAAATTATTGTAAATACAAGTAAAATATTATTTTTAATAAAAGTAATAATTGTGAAAGTAACTAATAAGTCTTATTAATTTATAAATAAGTGAAAGTAATTTAAAAATGAATTAAGAAAAGAGAAAAAAAAAGAGAAGAAATTAAAAACAAAGACAAACGAAATATGAAAAGAACAAGGAAGGTTAAATGTAAAATTCTTGATTTCATCAAAAGGATTGCATGAGCTTGGAGGTTTGAGCAGGATGTACTTTATTTGTCATTTGGTGGAATAAAATAACTTTTTATCAAAAAAAAAAGAAAAGTTAAATGTAAAAAGTAATTTACTAATAAGTAAAAATTATTAGAAAAAGAAATAAGTAAACAAAGAAATAGAAAATAAAAAGAATGAAAAAGAGACACAAAGAAAAAAGAAAGGAAAAGAACAAATAATTTTGAGGTTAAGAGGATTCGAACCTCTGACCTCCACGCGGGTGAGGCAGAATTTTACCACTGGGCTACCAAGCTTACTTTCGACGTCAAGTATATATATACGATTCTGTACAACCGGTAATGCAACCGGTTGTAGGGAAGTTTTTCCATTAAGAAACACAATTGAAGAAGCCCATTATAATTAAGCCTCCCCATAAACTCAATTAAATAAATTAATGGGCAAAAAGTTAAAATAACCATTTTTGAAATGTAAAGATAAATCCTAACCATTCATATTAAAACATAAATATTAATCAAAAATTTTATAAAATTACTATATTACCCTTATGATTAATGAATTTAATTTGTAATCTTCTCATCTACATCATCTCTCTCTCTCTCTCTCTCTCTCTCTCTCTCTCTCTCTCACAACACCCGCACACATTCACACACACTACAAGAGACACAACACACACAATGAATATGCTGCGGCGGCACCGCCTGCCATACGTTTCGTTTTCTATTCTCATCTCGATTTTCTGACGACATTAGCTCGAGATACTTACGTGTGCGATCATGATGTCTTGGTGTTATTATTCGACATTGGTATTCTCTATCAGGTGGGTTATATACTTTTAAAATTATTTTGAGTTAATAAGCTCTGATATTTCAAAAAGAAAATTCGGATTTTCCTAATAGACTATTAAACAGTTTAGCACTCCTAAATATCTTAAAACTATTTTCGCATAAAAAAAGTCAATTACTTTATCTGAAAATACATATATCATGTTTATAGTCATTGTTTAGAGTATTTTATTGCGAGTCTATAGGCGCTAAGTTTTCTCAAAACTGATTTCGCATAAAAAAGTTATGCATATTTAAAGGTTTTAAAATGTAAGTTGCTGCACAGCTGCTTTTGCCTCGCAGCTGCTTTCGCCTCGCAACAGCTTACTGCTCAGCAGCTACTTCTGCACTGCAGCACCTTCCGCATCGCAGTAGCTTACTACACAGCTGTTTACTTCTTCCTATAAATAGGCGCTTTAGATTTTTATTTCCATCGTTCCGTTTTCTATTCTCATCTCGATTTTCTGACGACATTAGCTCGAGGTACTTACGTGTGCGATCATGATGTCTTGGTGTTATTGTTCGGCATTGGTATTCTCTATCAGGTTGGTTATATATTTTAAAAATTATTTTGAGTTAATAAGCTCTGATATTTCAAAAAGAAAAATGGTTATCCATGGCAATGTTTTAGTGCGCTCTATGTGTTTAAGGTTCCTACGATACCGAATGGGGTCCTTTGTTGGTCTAACACACTAGCAATGGGCTATGTACACAGGGTTAGAAGTTTGGTGGGTTGATCACCATCGTTTTCTAACAAGGATATATGTTTTGGATCCGATGGGTTAAGATCGGGATCTTGTGTTGTGGTTGAAACGGGAAATATAACCGTACCACAAAATGATAGGAATAACACTAGAACGGCACTGTTGGCGCGCAAATGAAAAATGTTTGACGTATCTTAGAAGTGGCTTTATGTTTTGAAACCTTCTAAGCTTACGAGTAAAACTTGGATATACCAACTGCTTTGTTTTTATCAAAAATTGTTTATAAAATCTTACCCACTGAGTGCACTAGTGCTCACGCCCAAAATCTTTTCAAAATGTTTTCAGGTTGGGAGGCAGGTGATGAGACGCGAAGGCTGAGACGGGGGTTGTTGTTGTAGCTAATGTGTACTTTCACTATGTTATTTAAATGTGCAACTCTGAATATGTCTCTCTGTGTGTTATTTATTATTATTATGGAGAGTGCTTTGTGATCAACTTCTCTTGGACGCTCGAATTCCCACTCCCTCATGATATCATCATTTGGTGAAGTGGATGGTCGACTCTTTTTGTTATGCTAGACACAGGTTTACCCCATATTTTATTTTAATGGGTGTAGCGCGGTTTTGTCACCTCACTTCATTAAATATATGAATGAATTATTATGTGTGTAAAAAGTAGTTAAGCCCCTTTCTTTCCCGCCTCTTTGTTCTCCTCTGTCGCGTCTCGGTTTATGAGAACCGGGGTGTGACAGGATCACACATCGAGAGTGAAGAAGAATATTGTCTCTAGCGCGGCGGTAGTGTAGAAGTATTTGACGAGAAAGCAAAGAAGAAGCCAAAGAGAGAGAGAATTTAGAATTTTGTTTGAAATTCCATTGTAAATTTGTAATCGCCTCTAGAATCTTTTAGCTTTATAGTAACTTATAAGCCCTTTGAAGGGAGTAATGAGTCTAATATTCAAATTTAATATGATATTAGAGCCAGTTTAATTGTGGCTGTCATCTATTATTATTATTAACAAATGTCGTTGATTGTCCACACGGACGTGTAAGGAGGCGTGTTAGATTGTATATTATATTAATTGGAGATAGTAACACGAGCCATTTAATATGAATCCTATCCTTTATAAGATCATTTAGGCAGGAATGGACCAATATCCATTCCGAATAAAAGGTGTTGGAGAAAGAATGGGAGGTTAGAGAATTTGTGGTGTGATTATCAATCTTCAAATCAACAATCAATCATAATACTTCCTAATAAAAGTGTTGGAATCAGCAAATTCATTGCAAAAGAAAATAAATAATAAAAAGAGAGGAGGACTTTCATGCGACCTGCTGTATAGGTCCTGTGATCGGATTCGGGTCGGGTTGATCCGTTGATCCGGTCATTTTCTTTTTCGACTCCGTCTATGGCACCTATTTTACGGCTCCGCCTTCGCTCCGATTACTAATATAAGGATAATCGGCGGGCAACAATTTAGACTTTTTCGGCTCGCTGCGAGGCCTTCGTCTCCCATCGCTCGAATCTTGACCAAAGAAGAAGCGGCAAACAAAAAAACGAAGAGGCAAACAAAAAAAAAAGTGGAAAAAAATGTAGATTTTTTTTTTTAAATTGAAATAAAAGCTGAAAATTAAAAAAAAAATCAGAAAAATGGTAAATAAAGAAACCAGGAATTAAAAAAAAATGGAAAAAAAAACTAGGGCGTGCACCCCGCGTGCCGGCGCGTAGGTGAGGCACGTGCACCCCACGCGAGGTCGCATAGGGTGCGGCAAGTCGCTTCCTAGTTTTTGCGATAAAAAAAATATTGTAACTTAGTGGAAACATTTAGATGGGTTTTTTGGTTATGATTTTACTTATATATATATATATCTATATATATATATATATATATATATATATATATATATATAAATGGAGTGATTCCCATGCAAAGGGATCTTAAAGTGAGAATTAGGAATTAATCTCAACTATTGATTATATCTATATGGAGGGTCAAGATTTGGCCTGGTCAAAGCGGGTCAAACCCGGATCAACCCGGTCAACCCGTTGACTTTTTTTTTCGATTATTTATTTATTTAACGTTCAACTTACATGCACCACTTCACATATTCGGATGCACCACTAAGTGCATTGAGATGCACAAGATTTTAAGTTTTTTTATTTCGTTTTTTTTTTAACGTTCAACTTACATGCACCATTTCACATATTCGAATGAACCATTTCACATATTCGGATGCACCACTAAGTGCATTGAGATGCACAAGATTTTAAGTTTTTTTATTTCGTCTTTTTTTTTTCTTATAGTCAGGTCATATGCACCACATCATATATTCATATGCACCACACTATATAATGAGATGCAACACTAAGTGCATAAAGATGCACTAGTTTTGTTTTAGTTTTTTTTTTTTTTTTTTTTTTTTTTTTTTTTTTTTTTTTTTGTAAAACGTTGTGCATCTAGTTACACTATGTGTTGCACCTAGTTACACTGTGTGGTGCATCTAGTTACACATTGTGGTGCATCCGATTTTTTTTCATTTTTTTTACAGATTTTACAAATCTGGTGCATCTAAATGCACTTAGTAGTGCATCCGAATATGTGAAGTGGTGCATCAGAATATGTGAAATGGTGCATCTTGGGTGACCCCTTAAAAAAATTGAAAAAAAAAACTGAAAATCTTGTGCATCTAAATGCACTTAGTGGTGCATCTAGTTATATAGAGTGGCATCCGAATATGTGAAGTTGTGCATCTTGGGTAACCGTTTAAAAAAAACATCGAAAAAAAAAGTCAACGGGTTGATCCGAATTGACCCTAGTTGACCGGGTCTGACCCGCTTTAACTAGGTCAAATCTTGACCCTCTATCACCCATAGATTTATGGTGGATATCTATTCTCATTTCTTAGGATAATATTTATTCTCATATGATCTATTTCCTATATATATATATATATATATATATATATATATATATATATATATATATTCTCACATCTAAAATGCATATATTGCAGAAATGTAATGTATACGTATTGTAATGCATAAAATACAATAACTTAATGCATTAACATCATAATGCATAAATTATACTCCCTCTGTCCACGAAATGGTTATCACTTTTGCTACTTAAGTTTGTCCACGAAATGGTTGCCACTTTTGCTACTCCACTCATAACAATACTCACTATAATTCACCACTACCTACCATTTTTTTAAAACCCGTGTCGTTCATAATGTGGCAACCATTTCGTGGACGGAGGGAGTAATAATTTAATACATCGTTAAATCTGAGCCATTGATTAAGAAAGATCAATGGTCTAGATTTATTCTCATTTCTCACATAAGATAGCATTCTCACATGATCCTCTTCCTATATATATAAGTTTATTCCTATATTTCCTCTTTGGGAAGATCCCCAAATTTCTTCCTACCTACTTTTGGACACTATCCAACAATAAATTATTATCTCTTACCCTTAGTTTATCAACTTATTTATCTAAAATACCACATATGGTCACCACTATCTCAATTAATTAATATATCACTACCTTCAATGTGGGACCATTTCTCCACTCACAACAAATTAAATCTTTTTTTCTCTACTTAACAACTTTTTTCTTCATACCCGTGTCACTTCCTCCTAGGAAAAGACTTGAGGACCAGAGGTAGTATATATATATATGATATTTCTATATATGATGTGGATCTGGTGAGAACCACTCCTTATATGAGAATTAGGAACTAATCTTGTTCACTAATTTGTAAAGAATGTATATGGTTAAGATTAAATATAAAAATTTGACATGGATTAAAAAAAAGGAATGAAGGTTATTATAGGAAAAAAAAAATCATCCCATTCATCTCATTCACGTTCATCTCTCTCTCTCTCTCTCTCCCCAACAACACCACCACCCACGATCTACAGTTTCACCCGCCACCGTAGATGTTAGATGTGGGATGGAGAGCGAAATGTTAGGGTTCTTCGGAGAAGCCGTCCGAGATTAGGTTGAAGGAGAAATTGGGATAATATATAAGAAGGATTTGGGGAATTGGTAGGATGCATTAATGATGGAGACGATTGACGAATTCTCGGAAGTTGTTGGATAGTTGAATCATCTTATTTACGTGCTTCCGAAAGGGAAGAGGAAAAGCATAAATTTGCATAGCACAATTAGAATTCATGGTCTTTTCTTTTCATAGATAAAATTTGTGCATCTAAATTTGTTAATTTGTCAAAAAAAAAAAAAACTAAAGCTAGAAAGAAAGGGAGAAGTTTTCGTCGCCGTTAGGGGCCATTTCAAGCAACACCAAACAAATAACAAAGGGCTACTTTCAAAAATAATATAACACATAAATCTTAACAATGTAATGCACAAATACAATATATGTAATGCATTAATTGTGGTAATGAGTTACTTCCTATTATGTGCATTTACATTTTCGTATCGATGCATCACGTAAATAGTATTAATGCATCATAAAATTGTATCCAAAACATCAAGTAACAAATATTAATACGATATATAATGTTTCAATTGAACAAATACACCCTTTAAAATAATTGTTTGTTCTTTATAAATCATAAATAAGGTGTAAAAAAACAATATTTGGTCTAGATTAATGAAAGAGATTGATACTTCAAATATGTGATATTGATGCATTACTTTACAGTAATATGCATTACTTTGCTCTATTTTATGCATTTCGCTTTTGCACTGAACAAAACAACGAAAATTATTTTATTAACCCAACTTAAGAAAGAAAAGTGGGGTTGACTGATCACTAAATTCACTTAACACTATATCCGCAACTTTAATGGGCTATTGTAGCATTAGCAATCGAATATCGTATTCTCAAGGACCATTTGGCCGAACTTATGTGAGAAATGAAATTCATGCACTTTCATACTATTCAAACTCTAGATTCATCATGATTTTTGATTAATTTAAACACTCAAATAGAAAATCAAGGCAATTAAGGCAATCACAAGTATGTAAACAAGTAAGAAATGATCAAAGATTCAAAATGAGATAAGTGTTGGTTCTATGGACTTGATTTGATTCTAAATGACATGACATTGACTTCCTAATTCACATAACCAAGTTTAATCATCTAGATGAGAAGCATTCACAAAACTAATCACTACCCTTTCTCGAAACATAGCAAAATCGGATCAAATTATCGACTCTCTCGGCTAAGACTCAAGACAACAATTCGACTCCAAAAGGCACAAAGAATTAAAGCTCTCATGCATGCATTCATTACTTTGTAAGTCTCAAAACATGCATGTTGTGACAATTTGATTTCCATGAATGCAAAATCCTATTAAGAAATTCCACAAACACTTGGCATGCAAGAAATATAATCAATAATTCCCACATGAAAACAAAATTCAAATCCACAATCAAATAGATGAAGGCAACTAGAATTAGAAAGTTAAGATCAAAACCACCATTGAATCATCTCAAATCCCCACAACCAACAAATGGAAATTAGCTAGACATAAGAAGGAAAATAGCACAAGAAATAATAATTGAATGCATAATTAGAGATACTAAGAATCCAAATGGCAAAATCTTCAAATAAATCTTCAAATCCAACCTTCTAATGTGTTTACAATGATTAAAAGCTAATTTAAACCCTAAAAGGAAACTTGGGAAAAGAGTTTGAAGCTATATTGAGAGTTATCACGTTTTGGGGCCGGTTTCCGCTTTAAATAGGGTACAATAAGTACTAAAGGGTAATAAAAACGTAAAAAGGGCAAAATCGAAAATTCTAGCACAAAAACTGCCAAACCGGCGGTCCAGGCATCCCAAATCGGCGGTCTGGGCCTAGGGCGTCGGGTAGACCGCCGGTTTAGATTAAAGCATGCCTTCCAATACATAAACTTCTGGCGGTCTGACCGGAGGTTCAGGGCTGAACCGTCGATTTAGCAAGTCAGACCGTCGGTTCTTCCTCTCTGAGCGTCGGTTTGGATTTTTACTCCTTTTTGTGCCGATTCTTCACTTCTTCGTCCCGATTCTTTAACTCCGCTCTTCTTTGAACCTTTTATTCTAGCTTAAAGAACCTCGATTTACTTACACAAATGCACAAACTCCACCAAACGTGATACAAATCCAAAATAACTGAATCCATGCAACACACGTCACAATTAAAGGTTAAAGTTTGGCAAAAAATGAAGAAAGGCAAGCTTAGTTGCTAACAAAATCAGTATTTATCACTGACCAACTAAAGCGGGTTTGACCAATTGGTTATGAGATTAAATTACATCCATAGATCTTAGATGATGGATGACTTGGATTGGTTCTTAGTTCTCACATAAATGGGAGTTCCTATTTGATCCTCTCTCTCTCTCTCTCTCTCTCTCTCTCTATATATATATATATATATATATATATATATATATATATATATATATATAGACGAGTTATGGTGAAAAGGGCCCTTAAAATGAGAAAATGAATGAATTTGGACCACACATCACAAAAATAAGGCGGGCGCGTATAGCTCACGCGCCAATTTTTTTATTTTTATTTTTATTTTTCCTTCTGATTTTTTCATAAAACATGGTGCATCTAGTTACATTGTGTGGTGCATCTCGTTTTACTGTGTGGTGCATCTAGTTACACATTGTGGTGCATATACGATATTTTTTCAGTTTTTTTTTTGTTTAAAGTTTGAATTTTTCGTAAAGCATAGTGCATTTCATTACACCTAGTGGTGCATCTTATTACATTGTGTCGTGCATATTAGTCACGTAGTGGTGCATCTCATGAACCACAATGTGATAGATGCACTACAACGTGAAATTAGATGCACCATTCATTGAAATGAGATGCACCTAACTTTATAAAAAAATCATACCTTAAAAAAAATTCCATGCACCATAGTGCATAGTGAGCACCAGATGCACCACCTTTCATAGCGAAATGCACAAGATAAGTGGTGGAGATTAATTATCATTTCTTAGGATAGAGATCATTCTTATATGATCCTAATCGTATATATATATGGATGGGTTCTCATGAGAAGGGCCCTTAAAGCGAGAAATATGAATAAATCTGGACCACACATCGCAAAAAAAGGGCGGACGCGTGTAGCTCACGCTCCAATTTTTTTTAGATGATTTTTTCGTAAAATACGGTGCATCTAGTTATACTGTGTGGTGCATTTGGATACACATTGTTGTACATGTTTGATTTTTTTTCAGTTTTTTTTTTTTACAAATTTTTTCCCAGCTCCACCTTTGGCTCCGATTTTACGGCTTCGCCTTTGCACTGATTACTAATATAAGGATAATCGTCGGGTAACAATTTAGATTTTTCGACTCGCTCCAAGGCCTTCGGCTCCCCTCGTTTGAATCTTGACTAAAGAAGAAGCGACAAATCAAAAGATTTTTTCGTAAAGCATATTGCATTTCATTACACCTAGTGGTGCATCTGATTACACTGTCCCGTGCATATCAGTACACGTAGTGGTGCATCTCATGAACCACAATGTGGTAGACGCACCACACTGTACAATGAGATGCACCACAACGTGAAACTAGATGCACCGTTCATTGACATGAGATGCACCAAACTTTAAGAAAAAATCAAACCTTAAAGAAAATCATAATTAAAAAAAAAAAAAAAAAAATCAAGATACACCGCCCTTCTTAACGAGATGCACAAGATGAGTGACTGAGATTAATTCTCATTTATTAGAATAACGGTCATTCTTATATGATCCTATTTATGTATATATATATATATATATATATATATATATATATATATATATATATATATATTACATTTTTTTCCCACCCCTTGAAAATAGCCTAGGGGGGAGGAGTAAATATTCATGAGGCTAAACATTTAAAAACACACTAAAAATAATAGGTGAAGATTCCGACCACGTCAATAAAAATTATAGGTATGATAATTTAGTGAGAATGTATGTTTCAGGGGTGTATACGAGCCGAGTCGAGCCGAACATTGGCAGACTCGAGTTCGGCTCGTTAGAAAAATTTAAGTCTCGAGCTCGGCTCGACGGATATCAACCAAGATCGAACTCGGTTCGAGCTTGTCTCGCTGTATATTCTTTTGGTACAAGCTCGAGCTCGGCTCGATAAACTAAAAGTGTATAAATTTATTAATTTATAGTGATATTAAAAAGTACTAAAATAAAAAATATATATTAAAAGTATTAAAAAATTCGTGAACATGTTCGATTAAAAGATTTATGAACACGTTCGCGAGCTAGTTCGTTTAGTATTGAACTCGAACGTGTTCACGAGCCTCACGAGCCGAATATAGGTAAGCTCGAACTCAGCTCGAAAAAAATAACGAGCTCGATTTAAAGCTCGAGCTCGACTCGTTTAATAAATAAACGAACTTCGAACGATAAAGCGAAGGCGGAAACAGACTTCTCTCTCGCAAGTAACGATCCCCAGCGAATTCTTGGAACAGAACAAAAGAAGGTTGGGTCGAATTAATAAATGGGCTTTTTTCGAGTCAAACTCCGAATAGCTCGCGAACAGTTTGACTCGTGTTCGAAATCATATCTCGTGTATTTCGAACTGCATTCTGAGTCCTTTTTTTGTAAAATAAACAAAAAGTTGGCCTAATTTGTAGACACGCAATAATGCTAAAAACATGGAAACTGCAAAGATATCTCGTACAAAGTGACAAGAAACATCTAGGTAAGAAACCCTAATTTGCGCACCAATCCACTTCGACATATTCCTTCTCCTCTTTTTGTTGCTTCAACAATATTATTAATACCGCCTGATGCATCCCATATTTTCTTGCGCGGCCAAACCACTGTTGTAAATAATGGTTTGAAAATCATTATTTATGGCGGTTTCTATTTAATTGTTAATAATTAAATAATTATGGATTATTTTACTTTTTGAGTAAATAATCGGAATATATATATATATATATATATATATATATATATATATATATATTCTCAATAAATCATTATTTGGTGAGTGAGAAATGATATATTTAAATTGTGTGTTGAAGATGAATTTGTTAAAGACAAATTCATTATTGTGATTATTTCACGTTGAAAGAACGAGCTTGGTTTTGCCCGTTAGCTATTAATTGAATTTGGGCTTTTCCATTTACTATTTAACTAATTATTCTATAGTTGATTAATTAGTTAATTTTTGGCCCAAATTAACAATTGGTTTTGGCCCAATTGTTTGACCAACATATAAATGTAAACTTTGTTTATGTGTATAATTTCATTTCCATCTTGAAATGCCTTTTGGCTTTCTTGGAGTGAAACCGCCGACGTGAAGTATGAGAATGTGAATTGATTGATATTTTTTCAATGCAATAATTCCATGAAGCCTTTTGAGATGCTTAATCGGCTATATTTCATTTGATGGCTATTAATGTGTATTAAATCTCCCATGGTGGTGTTGCCTATATAAGTAGAAGCTATGTTCATTGCATATTACACCAACAAGCATTTTGCATTCTTCTACTCTAAAGCATAACATTACATATATCATTTGAGTTCAGTTCTCGTTCTAGTCCCGTTCGCCGGAGCTCGGTTCTGTTTGTGGTGCTACTACAGCCGAGACGTCAAGATCGTTTTAATCTTTGGGGACGAGCCGCCTTACCGTGAGCACTACCGGAGCGTATTCTCGTCTTGCAGGCAGAAGTTCTACTTCGGACGATCTGATTTTCCTAAACACTGTTCTTCAGGTTTTTCTTGTAATTCTTACAAATTCTGTTCGTGTTCAAAGTTCATCAATAAAAGAAGTATTGTTCATTGTTATCCATACGAGCAAGTACCCGATTCCTAACAACCACGTCGTTTAATCATAAAACTTTATATGTGTGAGCTACTCTCAAAGTGAAATTGGTAAAAAATTTGACTGTACAGTGTGCATCACATCAAATAATAATACTTTATCTGTTATGTTATTCTTGTATTGTATTCCTTTTTGGGTGAATTCATTATTCTTTTTATATTTTTGTTTGGGCTAAATTAAGTTATTAAGACTTCTATTTAAATTGTTAATGTGACCCTTATTCTCCTAACTACACAACATTTCACTATTTTTCCCCTGTTTTTTTTTTTTCACTATTCATTTTTTCTTTATCCACTTTATTCACTATTTCAACAGTAAAACTCACTTAATTTCATTGTTTGTACCCTATTAAGTATTCAATTAACTCCACTAACACACCTTCTATCCCTAATTCCTTTCTCCTTGATACCCATACCGAAAAAAATGAGATAAGTATAACGGAACGAAGGAAATATATTTATAATTATAAATATAATTTGTATCTAATTTTTTTAGATCCGTTCACTAGGAGTCCCTTCGTTCACAAAGATTGTAGATACTTTTCTTAGTGAAAGAGATCTAAAATTTATCAAAATGAGAAGTCTTCGAGGATCTAAAATTAATTAACATTAGTAAATTACATATAAACTCAAATGGAATATTGCATAAATCACAACCAAAAGTTACACTGGAATATGAATCGACCAGTATCGAACTTTGCCTCTTAATGTTCGTGATAGTTGATTTTTCCTTTAAGTAGTCGATCTCAAAATATAGATGCAAGTAATTACAAGCATATTTAATATTAGCTATATTTATGTTTCAGGCATGAAGTTAATTCATCACTCTTTTAAGATAATCTTATCAAATACTACTATTTAACTTATAAGATTATAGTATCCATAAAAACAGAATGCAAATTTATTTTATAAAATGAAATAAAAAGATGGCAACATTTAAGAATAATTGTGTTATGGTTGGGAATTGGGATGCTCCTAACATATTTTCTCAACGTCCAAAATCACAAGACAAGAAAGAGGGGCCACTAATGTTTCATAAAAAGATTAATCTTAAAACATGAAACAATTAAGAATCTTTTTCTCTCTCTGATTTCAGAATAGCCACTATACAAATTGGACATGTTTGTTCTTTAGTAAGAGTAGGTACAGCAGAATACAGCTCATATATGTGTGTGACTGAGTCAGATGGCTTATTTTCTTAATTGTTTTTATATGATCCACTTGAAATCTTATCATTATGGCCTACAATCTTTTATATGCAAAGTACAGTCACAAATCATAAATCTTTATTTTTGTCTTTCTTCTATTTCCTTGGTTGGCTGTACTATGTGTATAATAAATAGATCAACTTATGAATAATAAAAAACGTTACGTCCTTTTTCCACGAAGAATCTATTTAATACTACTAGAAGAGTGTGGCACGAGATTTAATAAAAAAATGATTTAATTAATTGGTTGTGATAGAAAAAAGATGGTTGAGTGTGTTACGTTTGGAGAATCACATTGAAGCTAGTGATATTAATTAATTGAAATAGTTCTTACTTATATATAATATTTTAGATAAATAAATTGATCAAGTAAAGATATAGTTTGAATAATTTGTAATGGGATACTATCCAATAATAGGTAAGAGTTTTTTTGTGAAAGTCTAGAAAAGGCAAATTATGATGATTTTTTTTTTGGGGTTTGGAGGGGGGGGGGGCGAGGTGTATATATATTATATGAAAAATAAAAAAAAGATAATGCATCCAATAAATTGGTGCCGTACATGTACATCAATATATGAGTGCTATAATATAACCTCCTCCAACATAGTTGAAAATTATCAAAATATTCGCAATTAAATTTGATATATAACATGAAAATTTAGGTAGTATCAGTAATACAAGTTTGAAGTTTCAGAGCCTGATAATATCAACGAGATATACATAGGGCAATAGAAATATCCAAATTGACAAAACAATATATGATTCATGATTATTTGGTACTAGTTCGAAAACGAGATTGTTCGAGGATTAGACACACAATGTGAAATGTTATTTTTTCAGAAATGCACTGTGAAATGTTAATAAATTTGAAAATGTATTTTTAAACGTGTTTAGATATTTTAATTTTATTTACCCCGACTGTCTAGTGGTAAATGATATATTTTGAATACATCTTTTTCTTTATAAAAATAATCGACAACATTCATACTTATTTCTTTTGACTTTGAGCATAAATAAACAAAAAATCCAGCTATTCTAGTATATTTGTGTTTTCGAGTTTCTTTTCAAAATTCAAATGTGCAGGATTGTTGAGGATGTTCGAACATCTCACTCGTCATTAACATGCTTGGAAAGTTATTACTATTTTTAAGTAAATTAGAAAGAGGATTTTTTTAATTTTTTTTTAAAGATGAAAAATAGGGTATTTACTAACACTAGATACGACTAATAACAATTTGCAACTGACATAAAACATTAAGTACTAGAATTTGAAGGAAAAACGCGAATTACGAAGTGGTCTATCACTAAGTAGTCCAAAAAATTTGGTCCAACCTTCAAATGACACAATAATTCTAATTCAATGGGTGAAAAAGTTACGACGTAATGAACTGAATGTTTAATCATTGGCAATATATATATGTACGTATTTATTTCTGTAAAGGTTTATTTTCAGCCAAAGGATTTCAAGAATTCTAATAACCACACCTATACGATTGATTTCTGGGGCAAATACAGATTTCAAGGCCCACATTTTGACCAAGTATTCATATCTTATATCTATATACAAGAAATGTTAGGAAAAATATTAATTAAATAAATTGGATGGAGGACATGGATGAATTATTGCCTTCCAAAGAAAGAGATATGTACGTAGTAAATAATAGTACTAGTTTATTTATTTATTTATACATTTATTATTATTAAAGGGAAGAAAGACAACCAGATCGGAAATGACTGGGGAGGAGGATAAGAAGGAAAATATAACAATGATATAATTATTGATTTCTTTCCCTCAAATGATTTCTAAAAAGAATAGTAACTAAATGTAAAAGGCCAAATCCATTATTCCGCCCAAAAAGGAACCACAATGCCACAATAATTAAATGTAGGACCGAAGTTCTTAAAAAGATTTATAATTGACGTACTTTTTCTTTTTTGAATTCGTGGGACCGTAGCCCTTATCTTTGATGCATATTGGGTAAACCCATGTTTTTGTGCAGTAGCCTGCAAACTATACGAGACAGGTAAACCACACCTTTCAAGTATAAGCGTGACAATCTCGACCTATAAAAATGTTATTGGGAATTGAACCAGTCCCAGTCCTCATACAATCTACTCTATCACTAAATCATTCAAGGGGGCTGATGTACATTTTAATTTATAAGCGTGGGAGTTGTTATGGACTTGATTCAAATATAAAATGGAATTTTGTTTGGAGAAATATAAAATAAATTTATTATTTATAATTTTCTTATAGCAAGACATATATGAAAACTGAAAACCCACCACATTATATTATATTTTGTTTTCAAAATATTTAATAAAATTAAATTTACAATGGATGACATTTATTGAGATAGAATATACACATCTATGTATGTTTTAACATTAACATTAACATTAACATATGCAGTGAGTATTTTAGAAAAATAAATCAATATGAGCAGAGACACGAAATCAACCAAATTAAGCAAGAAATTTCCTTTCATAAAGGCATTACCCGGCAAGGGCAGCACTGTAATATCCGAAAAGATTAGTGGCCAGGATTTATTCTTTCCATATATAAATATATCTCCGCACAAGTTAGGCAATCACGAGAATCTCTAAACGAAAGCGAAATCAGTTTTCAAAGGAAAATATTGCGTTCCTAGGGTTTCATCTTCTTCATCGGCGGCCGTGACAATAGTTTTTCTGTGAGTATTTTTCTCGAGTTATAACTTACATTTCGGGTTCTTTAAGCGTTATTAAATTAAAATATTTCATTTATTCATTATTTATGTCTGCGCAGGAGCTATTCACAACGTGAATTTTGGTGTCGAGGCGATTGTTTACGCAAAAAATTAAACCCTTTTGATGTAAGTATGAGATTTTATAGCTTATTATGAGATTTGATATTGATATGTATACGTTTTTCTATTTCATCAATTTTGTGTTTGTCAATTGTGAAATCTCTACGCTGTTGAAGGTGATTAAAGTTATGTGATTCAATTTTGTGATTGGTGTTTCTGAATTTTTGCTGTGTTTTAGATCTAGATCTCAGAAAATTTGCAATTAGTTTAGTAGAACAAATTATGTACTATGCATGTACCCGTCATTTCCTATCTGTTTGTATTATCATTTTCTGCTCTTGTATTTTCCGGATGTTTTGCTGTCTTCTGAGATTTGCATATCAGAGTCAATTGTTTTCCCCGTTATTTTTTTGTTTAGAAAAGTGCGAAATGGTTTTTTTTGATAGTTCTATTGACTTTAATCTGGATTGTGCTCCATACATATCTTTAATTTCATTAGAAATTTAATTAGCTGAACTTTACTTGCATCAATTTTTTTAATCGTGGTGGAATTGATAGAAAATGATTGATCGATCTAATGATTGAAACATTTGGTGATGATAAAAAAGACTAGTTGGAGTATATTTTATTCTACCGTGATTTTTTCTATGATTTGCTTTTCATATTATAGATGTCTTGTAGTCATTAGTTATTAAGTAATGTATTTTTTGTTGTCTCACGTAAATATTCTTGTCCTTGTTAGTCCTCCATCTGTGGACAATTTTCATCATTGTACATGCTTGTCCACTGTTCTAATATTCTTATTCCAACTTTCCCTACTTTTCTTGCAGTAAGTTGATGATCTAATGGAGACCAAAGGTGGGAAAAAGAATTCTAGTAGTAGTAATTCCTTATTTTACGAAGCTCCCCTTGGATACAGCATTGAGGACATTCGACCAAACGGTGGCATTAAGAAGTTTCGATCTGCTGCATACTCCAACGTGAGTATCTATTTACAAATTGTTACAAGTACGATTTCTTATTGTAATAATGCGAAATTTGACTGACAGTTATTATTTTTCATCTTTTGCAGTGCGCTCGCAAGCCATCCTGATACGTTAATTGTTTTCCAGAATCGCGTCATTTGACGTTTTACAAGCTTTTATTTAGTAGTAATAATTAGATTAGTTTATTTTTACCAAAACTCCTTTTCTTCGATCTCGCCTTCATTTCTGCTCTCTAGTGGTGTCTGATATCTTCTTGCAAAATGGCTCAAAACGTCTCTGCAATTGGGTTTGAAGGTTTTGAAAAAAGACTAGAAATCTCATTTTTTGAACCAAGCTTCTTTGCTGACCCTGAGGGTAAGGGATTCCGATCTCTTTCTAAAGCCCAACTAGATGAAATTTTACAACCTGCTGAATGCACCATTGTTGCTTCGTTGTCTAATGAACATGTCGACTCATATGTCCTCTCTGAGTCCAGCCTTTTTGTTTACTCCTACAAGATTATCATCAAAACTTGTGGGACAACTAAATTGCTTCTGTCAATCCCTCCCATACTAAAGTTGGCCAAGCTCCTTTCCCTTTCTGTTCAAGATGTGAGATACACACGGGGAAGCTTTATCTTTCCAGGAGCTCAATCATACCCTCATCGTAACTTCTCTGAGGAAGTGGCTGTACTTGATGGCTATTTTGGGAAGCTTGGTTCAAGTGGAAGCAAAGCCTATGTTATGGGAAATTCTGATAAGCGACAGAAATGGCATATCTATTCTGCATCTGCTGGATCAGTCCAAGCTGATAGTCCTGTATACACGCTAGAGATGTGCATGACTGGTTTGGACCGGGAGAAAGCTGCTGTCTTCTTTAAGAACGAATCAAATGTTGCAACACTGATGACCAACGCCTCTGGTATACGCAACATCCTCCCGAAGTCACGCATTTGCGACTTTGAGTTCGAGCCTTGTGGTTACTCGATGAACTCAATTGAAGGAGCTGCTGTGTCCACCATTCATGTTACTCCAGAAGATGGTTTCAGTTACGCGAGCTTTGAAGCTGCTGGTTATGATTTGAAAGCTGTGAATCTGCGTGCTCTGGTCGAGAGGGTCTTGGCTTGTTTTGAACCAAATGAGTTTTCTGTGTCTGTTCACGCTCAGTGTGGTGCTGAGCTATATGATGGGATGTGTTCGCTGGATATGAAATGTTATGATGGTGGAGAGAGGAGCGTCGAGGAGCTGGGTGCTGGTGGTGCCATTTCCTACCAGAAGTTTGTGAGGGGAGCTGCAACTTGTGGATCTCCGAGGTCCACTCTGAAATGTTTCAGAGACGATGATGAGGACGAAGAAGAAGAAAAGGAGTAGCGCTGCAGTTTATTCGGGTTTTTCCTACACTATTCAATAAAGTTTTCGTACTATCGTATTGCTTTCTTGTTTTCAGTATTGGCTACTATCTTAATTATTAATTCTGTTATGTTGAAGACTCAGTTTGTTATTTGAGTTTTGTTTTATTAATCGCATTATGGCCTTATTTTGCTTTTCCTTGCGTCATCAATTCCTGTGTTCATATAACTCAAGTCTGTCTCAAAACAGAAGATTTTCGAAGCAAAATAGTACGTATCCCACCTGTGCGGTGAGATACAAAATACTTGTAGTATGTTTGTTGTTGAATCACACGCAAAACATTCTAATCAAATGTGTGTTAAATCGTATTTGCTGCCATCACTCAAACGAGGCGTGATTGACACAAATTTCTATGAAGAATTATGTAGGCTACTTGTTACTTTTTGCTGTTTTTCTCTATTTTGTATGCTTATGTAGGTCCTCTCTGTTCGTAGTTGTATATTAGCTGGTTTCCTTAAATTTGTTAGTAGACTGCCAACCATTTTATACTAATTTTAACCACCTCGGTTTACGGCTCCTTAGCTTAGTTGAAAATTCAAAAAAGAAACAAAAAAAGTTATTGCGTATATAAATAATAACATAATAAAGATATAAACTCCAAAAAAGAAAGTGGTAAGATATTGAGCGGGCCTTATTTGGGGACAAAACACAAACACTCGAGAAATCAGCATATAATCGATGTTAGCAACAAATCAAATTTATAACCCGTTTCATTCTCTATCCGTCAACCATAATTGTGAGCCGATTTCCTTTTAGACTATCTATCATAAATGTGGTCCTTTTATAAATGAAAGTGATACTATTTTCAGGAGGAAAAAGACGTTAACCCATTTTTCATTCACAATACTTCTACCATCACTCTCATCAACTGTTCCTTTCTTTAACCACACCTATCATGAACGGAGAGAATATAAAATTTTATAGATTTTTATTAGTGCGTCTTGGATAGGAGGTAAACATGATTTGTTACATCGGGTCTGGCTAGCTGATGAATCTCGATTTCACATTTTGATTGTAAGACTACCTGCAACGGGTGTCTCCATGAGTGTCTCGAGACACCCGCACCATGGAGACACCCCGCTGCAGCACCAAGTGGCTCGAGACCGGCTCTATGGAATGAGACCGACTCGATATGGCACGTGCAATGCATGTGCATGATTTAAAATAAAAAAAAGTCGCGCTGTTGAGCCACGCGCCAGCGGCCTAACGTTCGGATTTGATCGGAACCGACCATTTTTTACCTGCAACGGTAGAATTTGGCCGATTTCCGGCAAATTTAATTTTTTTTCCTGTTTTTTCCCTATAAATACTACTTTATTTCTTCCAATTCTCGCACCATTTCTTCTAGTTCTCCTTGTATTTTTCTTCAATTTCTTCCTCAACTCACCTCTCATACTTTTCAAAAATGGATCCAAATAATCCTTTTTCGTCGGCGTGGTGTCCCGATATGTCGTACGACGTATACACGCCGATGGGGCTTGATTCTATCAACCCCAACTCGCAAGTTGGCGAGTACTTCCCCACTTTTTCCGGCGCCGAGGAGAGTCCCTCGTCCGAGCCGCCGCCGTCCACCGCGAGTCGTAAGAGGGCGCTCAAGGGCAAAGGCAAGGCACCCGCCGCCCTCACCCTCGCTGTCGCCACAGCCGACTGAAGCCGCCGCCAAACTAAAGGCGAAGCGACACATGTACACCATCGGACAGTCTGCCGCCGTCGCCCATATTTGGAAGGAGGAGATGTGCAATTCAATTCTAGGCAAAGATCTACACACCGAAAAATATTGGGGGAAAGTGGCTTAGAGGTTCAACACCATGTTCAGAGACGACCTCAACCCAAAGCAAGTGAAGAGTTATTTTAAGCGCGTCTCCGGCTGGGTGAAGCAATGGATGATCGCTTTCAGCAAGGCGACTGCTAAAAGGCCTAACGGCGTTTCTGACGATATGGTCATCGAGAATGCCCGACAGATCTACACGACTCATTACAATGGTAATTGCTTCAAGCATTTTGCTGCTTGGGAAATCTTTCAAAACTATCCCAAATTTCTCCACCAAGAATTTTCCAACATTCACTACATGAAGCGGATGAAGAGTACGTCGGACGGCACCTACACATCATCGGGAACGGCCGATGGCTCAACAGAGTCTGAAGGGGAAAACATGGCTCCCCCGACCACAGGGTCAAGACGCGGTGAAGGCGGCGACAAGGGCGGCCAAAAGAAAAGGAAAAAAAAGCGGCGAGCGAGGATGCTGAGCTCGGGTCATTGTTGGACTTGAAGAATGCCCAACTCACTAGCATCACCGAGGCAAAGCAAACCATGACTAAGGCAATGATGGCAAGTGCTCGGGCGAAGTAAGATTCTATCGACATGAAGATCATCACCAAGAATACGTTGTACATGACGCCGAAACATTTTCAACTGCAAATGATGATGGTTGTCGAGGTCAAGCAACGTCGAGGATGAGCTTAGTTTTTTTATTAATGTTTTTATTTATTTATTTCTAGTAATATATTGTTATTTATTTATTTCTAGTAATGTATTGTTTTTCTTTAATTTCTAGTAATGTATTTTTATTTTGTTTAATATAATAAAATTTTTAGTTTTTCAATTAAATTAATGCAAAATGAATATTCAGAAACTAGATGGAGACAACATAGAGACAATCCATTTAAAATGACTATCTCTACTTATTTATTTTTTTTTTTTGATATCGTGGGAATCCGCAGCCGCTACCTTCGATGCGCACTGGGTAAACCCCCGTCCCTTGTACAGTAGCCTGCAAATCACACAGGGCAGGTAAACCACACTTTCCAAGTACAAGTGTGACATGCTCGACCTATAAAGGCGCTTCATAAGATTCGAACCTGAAACCTCTCAATCTCAAACGCTCACTTTTACCACTAGGTCATCACCAATGAAACAACTATCTCTACTTAAATACCATTGGAGATGGATGTGTCTCCTCTCCAGCATTGTGGGTGACACATATAATAATGATCTTACTTCCTCAAAATTAGTTAAATAAAAATTGAATAAGTATTATCACACAATTTTTTGTCAGACGGTCTCACCAAATTAACGACCCCGTTATTATTATTAGGAAAATTTAGAGCCGCAGAAATAATTTATGATATCTAGAGGTGCTTGATATATGCCACAAATCTTGCAACCTACTCGCTAATTAATATTGAATGTGGATGCCAGCCCATGTACAATTCCTAAAAAAACGAAAAAAGAAACAGTAAAAATAGGATTGCTATATAGTAGGAGTAGTAGTATTTTAGTATGTGTTGGAGTAACCAACATCAGGTTCAATATAAACCGTGACACATTTTTGTTTCTTTCCTAAATACTGATCGTGCCTTGTTTCACTTTAGATTTCAATCAATCTTTTCGTTCAATTATTTGGCAAAATCTAACCCAACACTTCATGTTATCATTTTTTAAATAAAAAAAGTTTTAAACCTTTCAAAACTCTTCAAAAATTATGTAACCTATCATTTTCTATCTTTTTATCCTTACAATACTAGCAAGATAAATATATAAAATCAATTCAGGTTGCTTAATAAGTATATAATCAATAATTTGAAGTAATTGTAGGGATAAATCGATAATTATATTAGCCAAAAGTATTTACTTTTATGTGTATAAGAGAAGCATTTCATAACAATTGTTTTCTTATGATATTTGACATTATAATTAGTCCGAGGGTGTATTAAGCTAACCAGTGGCGGAGCCAAACTTTTTGCAGTGGAGAGTCCAATTTATCATAACCTTATAATTTGTAAAAAAAAAATTAAAAAAAAATAGAAATAAATAAGTACAATTTAAACTTACTAAATCACAACCTTAAAATAACAAGTTAATTTCGATAATTACAAGTTACAGCCTTTGAAAGTAGAATCAATTAGTAGCCTTGTCACATAATGTTATTTTGAATTGAATAAATGAATTCCACAATACTTAGCAATCAATCCAAACCAATTACTTAAAATGCCAAACAAATTATAAAAACACTAACAATGTGTGCTAGTCCTTGCAAAATAGTACCAAGTCTTTAGAATTTATTTCTCCCAATGTACAACCAAACTTCTCATAAACGAGATGATTTGAATCAAAATCACAAATTCACTCCATGATTATATTTTCATTGCTATTTTAATTAAAAGTACATATATATCCCTACTATTTTTACAAATTGGTGTAGGGTCCAAGGATCCCATGCCCCATGATCCCTCCGCCACTGAAGCTAAGCTTCTTTGAAAAAACATGAATGTTTTTAAAGTTCATATAATACAAATTAAGTTTTTAGAGTTTGATCATATGCTTACTCTAATTACAATTATTCAAATATATACCACGGGTTTTCTAAGATAAGCGTTTTCTTTCTATATCTCAATTATTTTTTTAAAAAGAGCTTGTAGCTAATAACATTTGATTACCAGTGCAAAAACATCATTACAAGATAAAGATTTAGAACTTAGAAGTTCCTTTTTAGTTACTATAAAGCATCTTAAAAATCAAATTAACTTGTGTTTGGAAGATCACTATAAAGCTAATTCTTTTTCTCGAGAGATTATTATGTAATTCTATGGTGCCAACAGATTCGTGGTCGCATTTTATGTCCTGTATGTTTAAATGTTACTCTACTCCATTAAGCGAAGGTATGAATAATGTCAAAATTAAAGCAACAATTATGGTTCGATGATTATAAAGTTTGAAGACATATCGCAAATAAAAAAACAAAAGTGAAAACACTACTAATAAATAGAACTATAGTTTTCTGTCTTCAAGGAGACATCAAAACAATTGTTGCCTTAGTTGGTAAGGAGTGAGAGATCTAAGGTTTAAATTTCACCATTTCCCCTTCTTTATGCAAGGAAAAAACACTATTTTCTCCAATCCACTCATATTATCATATTTTTCTTATTTAGGTATATCACTTATATTGTCATCTCCTAAATAAAGAAAGTTTTAACCCTTTAAAACCCTTCAAAAGTGATGTGACATACCAACTTTATATCTTTTTATCCTTATTCTTAATCTGACAAAATCAATGGGTCAGATGTAATACTAATAAAAAGAAGAGTAATGATATTTGGACACACTGTAGCCAGCCACACGCGTGAAAAAGAAGAAAATTGACTGTAAAAATGGAAATAATCACATTTCCCCCTAAGATTTATGCTTCCTAATTAGGGTATATTTTCATTTTCAAAACCTATATTACTATTTTTAACGCGTGTGACTGACCACAGTGTGTCTGAATATCATCAATCTAAAAAGAACCATAGTTAATTTGAGGACCGAATTTCAACCTTTGATGTATGGAGACAATATTATCTTGAGATTATATTCTTTTTTCGATTTAGACTTGAAGTTTCAATCTTCAGTTCAATTGTTCAAACGAATGAGAGAAGAGAATACATAAAATTAAAACTAAATATAAAATATATTTCTGTCTTAATATTTAATTAATTCCATGTCATCATAGAATTCGTTCAATAATTTGTTTGGGAGTTCATTATATTAGGTGTACAGTGATGTCTCGAATTCGAGTTAATTTTCTTGAAATTAGGATATAAGAACTCTCAAACAATGTCCTCAAGGGGATATTCAAATGGTGTGATTTAAATTTGTAAGCGGTGAGATCTTGAATTCAAACCCCACCACTCCCCCCTCCCCATGTGAAAAAAAGAAAAAAGAACTCCCCAACAATTTTTGAACTAAACCTATGATGATGACATGGAATTAATCCAATGTAGAGACAGAGATATGTGTATGACTTATAATGTGGACCTATTTTCGATTTTATCGTCCCTAATTTGCTAAATATACATTCACACAAAATTTGGCTCAATAGCATCAATTTAACATTTTTACATAAAAACATATACTTGCAAATATTTCAGCAAATGGAGGAATATGAACAATTTGGAAAGAACATGAAGACACATTAACATTCGCAATCCTTTCTTGTCTCCACTATTTGGAATTAATAGATTTATTATTGGTAGGGAAAATCACTTTAAAAAATGAGTGGAAAACATTGGTAGGGAATGAAAGCTGAAGGAATCCAAAGCTTTAAAAGGGTTAATCTCTTGATGGAAAGTTGTAAATTATAATGGGAATAAATTCTTACTTTGTCTTTTAAATAATTTGCAGGTCGCCAACGCTCCCTTTCACTTGTATGCCGATTTCTCTAGAACAAAGCAAATATTGATATAAGTACGACATTATGCCTATTTTGATTCCAATTTTCTTGTCTCTTCGATCTCTAGAGAGTTGGGAAGTGAAAAAACGAAGGAAATTAAATTGTATGCGTTAGTTGCATAGTAAACAAATATGAAAAGAAACCAAAAAACTAAAACACAAATATGAAAAGAAACCCTAAATAATAATTTGATTTTTTTTAGGAAATAAAAATATGAGTTGGTGCAGTAGAGATTTGATGTTATTAGTATTACTATCTTCTTCTATTCAAACCAAACTATGTTTAATGTGAAGAAGCAATAATTTCCTACTCATTTGGGTTCAGCCCACTAAGATCAAATCTTTCATTATGAATGATTATTCTCAATGTCCCACACCAATTCTTTGACCAACTTTTGGCTCCAACCCCGCCTTTTTGGGATGTGTGTGTGTGAGAGAGAGAGAGAGAAGAGAGAGATAATTGAAAATATACATCACATATTACATATAACTCGAGAATTTTTTTAGACATATATTCCTTTTCTTCTGTTTCTTTACTCCCATATCAATAGTGGGATTCCACCTTACGTTTTTGGTAGTGCATTTGTCATTATTTGATGATTTAATGTTTCTTTTAGCCAAGTTTCTGTCATTAGTACGATCGTGTTGATACAAATTAATAAGAAAATGAGGAAATGTTTGAACCTTATCTTCTCATTCCATACCAAAGATGTATCCAAATTTTACATATGTATGGCATTCTAAAGGCACGTTAAGGGTTCTATAAAACAAATTTGAAAAACACAAGATCTAGATACTACATATTTTCCTTAAATAAAAAAGCCAAAAAAAAAAAAAAAAACAAAAAAAAAACGAGTTATATCCAATCCATTCAAGTTCCCAATTTCTTTTTCTGACAATGAGAAATTGATCAGAATCTTTATTGTGGCCATGGATACTTCGAGTAAATACTGCCTAGCCCACAAGCTATAATGCAAAGACATAATTTCCAGTGTAAAGAAATGATAATTTCACCTGAGCCCCACTCCCTTCGCCCCGAAAAAAATAGGAAAACTTAGTAATCTAGTGGTATTACTCACTCGTTTAAGAGTGGGAAACCGAAGTTCAATCCCCTTTCCTCTCACCCAACTAAAAAAATAATCACCAAGAAAAGTAAAAATTGGAAAAAATAAAGAGCGATGATGTGTAAATTTGATTTTCGAGAGTGTCGAGACTAACCTTACATTGTATTTGATCATATACATGCATGCGATAGTCTCTTAGGTGTTGTGTTATCGTGATATCGAAGTCTTATACTTCGAATTTCATTCACTTTATTGGTCCAGTTTGTCGTACCAAAATTTGCTAACTAATGCATTTTATTGTGTGACTTACAAATTAATGTGAGTTATGTACACATCTATTTTTTTTTTTTTTTTTGAGAGAATATATGTGGCAATTAATAATTGCCACAAACTACAATTTACTCTTGTCATAAAATAAATACAATTAATAACTATAGTGGCAATTAATAATTATTTCCAATGAGACCTCCAAAAAGTGCATGCTTCACTTTGTAAGCAGTGAGGTCGAGGGTTCAACCTAACCGCTCGCCCTCCCTATTTTAAAAAAAATAAATAAATTTATGTAGTCATATTATGACTAACCATAATTTAATTTAAATAAAAAAAATTAATTTATTAATAATTTTAAATTCTTAATGACTTCTAACCAATAATAATAATTGGGAATTGGTAACGCATCCATAGAATTTAATGTATGAAATAGGTCAACGCTATCATGACTCATATCCACAATGCACGTGTTGTAGCGTACAATTTCCTTCATTACTAAAATATCCTACATATATTCTTGCCTTAATTACTTTAATACGATATAATATTATATGTACATGTTATGATTATATCCATTTGATCTCAGACTAACTTTGGTAACAGATGCCTGAAATTAGCATTTTATGAACTTAAATGCACAAATAAATAAATTATGAAGTAATCAATATACTTCAATTATATTTTTTAACAATAACAAGTGCGAGCACAACTTACAACCAATATGCTACACTTAAGTGTTCTTTGTTTTTTTTTCTTTTCTTTTTTCTTTTGAGAACAATATGCTACAGTTAAGTTAAAAAGGCAAAAATATACTCCCTCCATCCAACTCAACAAGTTCCATTTGAGATATGTACGTAGATTAAGAAAACGAGAGTTAGAGTGTGATTAAGGTAGTATTTTATTGTTAATGTTAAAGTGAGCTGAGTGAAAAAACACTGTACAATAAAGTAAGCAACACTGTTCACATTTGATTGTAACATAAAGTTTAATCTTTGCCAAATAAGGAAATGAGACTTATTGAGTGAGACACCAAAAATGACAAAATGAGACTTATTGAACGGGATAGAGTGATTAGTACATAAGAAGTATGATAAATATGGAGAAGTGATAAATATGCAACCTTTTGATTTAGTATGTATTTCTTTAATTACAAGCATATTAATGCTTTTTAATTGGTTATTCAATATATATAAGAAGTTTCTCTCATGTACAAATATTTTATTTTTCGGGCACACATAAAATACACACATTTTATTCCACAGAACAATGATTATAAATATATAAGAAAAATCGCTAAACTAAAACATTATATGAACCGTACAAATTTCACTGCATTAGTAAGAATAAAATTGGGACTTCTAATTTGAGTAATGTCCTCTGATCCAATAATAATTACATTTATTATGATTAAGCTTTTAGGTGTCCACAAAAAAAAAGCACAAAGCAAAAGCGAAATTCTCGGATGAATGGAATCCACTCCACTACAAAAAGGACATTATAAATTCTTCCATCGACGTAAATGAAGTCTTTTTGTAAAATGAAAATTATTAAAAATCATTCTTTACTAATAAATAAGAATCTCATTTTCTACCAATAATATATTTATCTGACTCATCTTACTTACTTTTTCACTCTTAAAATCGTCTTACTACCTTCAAACCATATTTATCGTGAATATTGAATTGAATATTTAATTAAATAAAGAACAAACATACTATTTTCTCCGTACTTGAAATAATGCTCCATTTACTGTTCGGCACATGATTTAAAAAAGTTGATAAAGTTGTTATGAGTAAGGTAAAAATTAAATAGTAGGGATAGTGTTAATGATAAAAATGTAGTAGTATTGATAAAAGATAATGATAAAATTATTGAAAGATGGATCCATCAATGATAAATGAGTATAAATAAATAAATTTTTTTAGAATATATAAGTTCATAAAGTGAAAGAGAATATTTGATAGTGTACACTTAAAATGTGATAAATGAGACATTATTTGAAGAAGGGAGAAAGTAAAGTATATCATGATTGAAGAAAGATCCCACGAGCAACCAATTATATCACAGATCTCGAGAAAACAATCACAAAGCTTGTCTCGAGATTCTAACCCTTTATGTGCAATTATGTCAGTCTCCATAATCTTTTTTTTTTTTGAAAGGACTCTCCATAATCTTTATTTATTTCCAAATAGTTTTGTTTTAAGCTTCCTATTTTATGGAATAACACATCATTTTTGGTGGAATTGTTGACTAATTTGCAAATCTTGACCTTCACTCTAACGAAATAAATAAATCGACCTTTCAAAAATGAAATACAAAAATCGTTGATCAAGAAGCGTCAATTTCAATTTATTTTAGTTTTATTCCTCGTAACGTAGGAAAAATATTTGTTACATTGATTTTCTATTATCGAAAATATAATAACAGGGAGGCGACATAATTTTATTAGCTAGTCAGGGGTTTGTGATAGATAAAAAATTACACACTTTATCCGGCATTAATGCGCTTGGACAAAAAAACATTTTAGAATGATTTAATGGTTAAGCTAAGAATCTGTAGTATTTTCTTTAACGAAAAAGAAATCGGCCATCGCATACTTCTAATTAAATGGTTTTTAATTAGTTTAATAATTAATATAATCAGTATTATGTATACCATATTTTTTTCAGCTAATTGTATGATAATCTTCAAAATTAATTAAAATTTTGAATTTTAAATTATTTATTACTCCAAGATTTGTGTATGATATTTTTTTTAATTTCTTTTTTTTTCACCCAAAAAAATTAAAAGGGAGAACTCTTTTTAAATATCTTTTGATAAAAAGATAGACGTTTTTTGAACTCTTTTATAATATTATAAGATTTCTATACTAAAATCACTTAAAAAACTAAAATACTCTTATTTTAAATAAACAAATAAGAAAAAGATAAAAAAAAAATAAAAAAAACCCTATCTCTATCGGTCCCCCCCACTACCCCACCCCACACATCATTTTCCCTCTCTCTTTCTCTTTCTCTCAACCCACACTAAGTCGTCTCTCACCCATGACCTCACCCTCCACGACACACAAACACACGCCGCTGGCAATGAGCAATCAATCCGACCACGATGGGGAGTCGACGACGTCGACATCTAATTCCGGCGAGGAGAAAGTAAATTTATGCGAAAACGAACCGCCTGTTAGTTCTCTCAACCCACGAAATTGAATTTTGTAAAGTTCGAATGTATGCTTCTAAATGTGTGTTTATGGACGATTTATTAAATATGAGAACAATGTACATGATTGTATGAGTATTGGTAGTGTTATTTCTAAGATTTGTCGTTGAAATTTGAATTTAATGTGAGAAATTGGGGCTGCCCACGGTGGGCGTTTTTGAATCCACGGTGGGAGCACGTCGTGGGTAGCCCCCGTCGTGGGTTGCCCCATCGTGGGCTGCCCCGTCGTGGGCAGCCCCGAAACTGTTTTATATGTTTGTATTTTGTGATTTTGTTGGTTTGAACACTCGAACTTTCTTCCTTATGGTTTGTGTGTTTATATTGCAGCCTGATTGTGACTGGATGAGACCTGAATTGCGTCATCATAACAAATTATTGAATTTATATTGTCGTGAGGTCGTATTTAAAGAAATAACGAAGGTATTTCGGCACTTTACGGTCAATCCAAGACGGTATTAAGAAGTGTATAATGAATTTACGGCGGGAGTAATTGGCCGTTACATTAAACATAAGAGAAATGAGTACAAACAGTGCCTTGCATCACTTATTGGCCCGTCAGTTGACGGATCATGAGATCCCCCCAAATGAGATGTGGTTCCAAATTTTCGGACGAACCCTCCGCTTCACCGCACGCGACTATGCGTGCATTACTGGATTGAATTTTGGAAGGACAGATTTCGACCCAAATGAGAGACATCTCCTCCGATCCGACAGTCCTTTCCATAGAGTATTCAAAGGCCGCAGAACTAAAGTTAGAGACATGCGCAATATGTTCAACGCCTTAAAGTTATGAGACGACATCGCAGACTATGTGAAGGTAGCCAAACTATTGATTTACTACCTATTTCTCCTTTATCGGGACCGTGAAATGGAGGTCAAGGAATGGGCATGGGCATTAGTTGAGAATCTGGAACGTTGAGAAGGGTTTCCTTGAGGTGATTACACATATCAAACATTCACTTACTACATCAACAACACCGCCAAGAAACCCGACCAAGCAGACATAGGAACTTATCACTTTTACGAACCGGTTTGGATTTTACAAATTTGGTCTTACGAGTGTATTCCTTTGTTGGGCGAGTATTGTGGAACCCGAGCAACCGCCGTTACAGTTTCTCGATATTTTATGTGGACTACAAAACTCTTCAAGGCAGATTTCAGCACGTTCTTCGAGAAAGAGGTACGTGCCTTTATTTTTATAATATTTTATCATTTATATTACATGTTTAATTTATGATCTAATAATAATTTTACATAACTTGTTTAGGGTCTTGTCATACATATCCCGATGCTTATTCTCGTGAAAGACACTATAGAGCTGTATTGGTACAATCTTGACTCGGTGTATCATGTACACCGGGAACCTCCGAAAAAATTAATAGAGAAGAATACAGAAGGAGAGTTTCGAGAGGTTTTTCCGAAAAAGAAGGTGAAAAGAAGAAAAAATTGACGAAGGTTGCGGGGTTGCGGGGAAGATAATTAAACCGACCTCATCGGCACAGAAAATTCCAAAACGACGCCGGCAGAACACCCCACCACAGGTACATACAGCTGAGACAGCACAACCGGTTTATCGGGAGAGACCAGCAGATATAGTGTGTTGTGTCCACGGACATCCTTATCCTGACCACACGAAGGACGACAGAGACGAATACATCGATCGCTGGCTGAGGGCGGTCTTGATGGATGAGTCTGACAAGGGCTTCTTTGATATCTTATCCCGAAAGCTCTTTGCTCAGGTGAAGGAGTACTTCGGTCCGAGACATAGACGATCTAGGTGCCCTCCACAACAGTCTGTTGGGAGTTACAGGAGAAGCCCTGAGCCACACCGTCACTCTGCAGAGGTTTTTAGCAGACACAAGAGAATTCCGGACCCGCCGCATCACTCTGCAGCTGCAGCTCTACATGGACAGCACAGTCGGCATAATCACCACTCTCCTCACATCCCTGAGCCCGAGCAGCTGATGCACCACCTGTTGGGGCAGTCGTTTGACCTTATATCCCACCAGAGCGAGCCACCAATGCAGCCGTGGGGGTATCAGCCTGCCTACCAGCAGCAACAGCCGATATTCTTCGACTATAGCAGTAGACCGCTGCATCAGTACGATCCTCCGATATTTTAACCTCCTATCTGGCAGCAGAAGTCAGTGTTTCCAGGCGACGGCAGTAGCAGTTACTTTTTTCCTACTGCCGAGTACACCCTACATGAGCAGCAGATTCCCTACCAGCCTGAGTACCAGCAGGAGCAGCCGTTTTTTCCTACTGTTGAGGACACCACACATGAGCACCTCAGACGGCAGGTTTCACCTGTTAATATTGAGTGGTCGTCATCCTCTGAGGAGGAGTCTGCTGAGCAAGATTACGAATTGGCGGACCGAGACGAGGTGCAAGGTCGCTATAAGACGAGACCGTCTGTCGCCATACAAACGCCTTATGTGGCCATGACTATAAAGACCGTGAAGAGGTTGAAACGTATGTACAAGAAGCATATAAAATCAGGAGACGATGCTACAATCACAATTATGATGATTGACCACATTTTTGTACAGTTTGTTTTCGATCGTTTGGAGGATAGTCTACAAATGATGTGGGCCGAGGTACAATTCTATCTTTATTACAATAATTCAAACTTATTTGTATATTAACTAACAAAATTAAATAACATTGCAGGAGATAGAGTTGTACCATAACTATATGTAATTCAAGGTGAGATATTTAGAAAGGTTGACAGCTGATGGAGTATGTGAGGCCACCACCATTATAGTCAGCACTGGCTTCTATGTAAGTATTTCTCTTCGATTTATGTAAATCTTGATTTCTTGATTATATTAATATTCTCTTTAATTTATGTAATTTTTTTATTGTATTACTAAAATTATTTGCGAAATGAGTGGGATAGGTTCATAGTGGCAAGAGAAAGAAAGTTCCTCCAGGGCTTAAACTATATCATAATTGGGAAGTACCTGAGGCTCTTAAACAAATGGTTGATGACACAGAAAGCGAATTAGCAACGACTTGGTGGCAAGCTAACCATGTAAGTTGATTATATTTTAAAATAATATTTTATTTGTAGTTTAATATAATTTTTTTTAATATAGTTAAATTGCTTCTTGTCGTGTATAAGTCATAACAGTGTGTAATGTCGGGGGTCACGATACGCATTTGTCTGAAGAAATGGATTGTCGAGCTGTATGACTCAATCATGGTCAATCACAGGGAAACGACAATGCGCGAGGAGCAATTACAGTGTGTCACCGATCTCTTACCTCGACTGTTGCTGGCATCAGGTTTCTGGGAGCAAAATGGCCACATGCAATGGCTAAAAACCCTCCGTTGTTGATTAAGATGTCTGAGGAGGAGCAATTCATCCAGACAGACGAGACAAATTGTGGCCCCTACGCCTTTATGTATATTGATTGTTTCATCAATTTAACAGCGACACATCGTAATGTGTCAATTGATGATAGACACATTGAGGCGTATAAGTTATTTGTTGCAAGTAGAATATTTTAGTTAGGAGTAGAGGCTTCATATTAGGAGAGACAACATAACTAAATTCTCATTTTTGTAAATATTTGAACTTATTTTATATGTTATTTGGACTTGTTTAAGATGTGAGTGATTATAATTGAATGAGGTTGAAAATAGCAGGTGAAAACATCACTCTTGGATTTGCCCACGATGGACAACCCATGATGGTTTCCATCGTGGGCACAAGATAGTGGTGCCCACGATGGGCAATCCACGGTGGATGCCATCGTGGGCACAAGATTGTGGGCTATTTCTTGTGCCCACGATGGGTAATCCATGTTGGGCACGGCGGTGAGCAGCCACCGTGACCACAAGAACATGTGTGAATTTTATTTTTTGCTTGATTTCTTCTTCGATTTTGTTGTTTAGTGATTCTATAATATCTTATTTTTGAATTTAAAACTACTTAATAACAAAATCTAAACACCTACACGTGACCTTCATCTAATTCATTAGTAAATCAGGTACTTCATACAAACGCTGAAGTTAGTTATATATAATCATTATTAAGAGATTTCCAACATTGTACGTATAGTATAAGTTATATTTTGCACGAAATGTAACATAATTGAAATAGTAATCATTGAATTAACAAAATGTATCATATACTATATGTATAATGTTGGAATTCTCTTGATAATGGTTATGTACCACTAATTTGAGCGTTTGTACGAAGTACCTGATTTACTAATAAATTGGATGAAGGTTACGTGTGGGTGTTTGGATTTTGTTGTTTAAGTAGTTTTACTGTCACGCCCCGACTCTCGAGGTGCGACTTACGAACAACAACAAACCTAAACAACTAACAACTAACTCAAATAAAGGGAACATGCTCGGGGAAAACAAGAATGAAATATAAGGCAATCGAATTTGGTTTTCAAAGGCATAATGAATTAATAATCGAGCATCTTAACTTCACTTTAAACAGGAATTCAAACAAGTAACTCATGCTGATGGGAAAGGAATTCCAACAAAAGGAGAAATCATACGAATATATACATCAAGATAAGGGATCATGTTCAACAACAAACCAAGTTACGAGCCCATCGCTCGGGATTACAAGTTAAAGGGGTTACGAATTCAACAAGCATTCAAAGTCTTCGAGCACAACGCTCGGAATAAAAAACATGAATATTAGAGTACTGACATCAACAGACATTAGATCAAAAAGATTGCAGCGGAAATTAGCATCAACTCCCAACACTTGCACATATGAAGACGTACAAATGCCAGTCCGAAATTCTACCAAACTTAACCAACAAAACCAAACTACACCACCAAGTATCCACGCCATCGCCATCCAGTCAACCTGCATGTTTAGAAACACACGCAGGGCTGAGTACTTCGTACTCAGTGAACACAAGCCAAAACATTTGAATAAAGATGCTTTTAAAGCTATATTAATTGAACTTGCCTTGCCAAACATCACAAGTATATAAGCAGTTTTAAAAACGGTTTTATTTTTGCATGTCAAAACGTTTTTATTTAAAACAGACCGCGCAGTCAAATAACATATAACAACAGTATGTATCATCTATCACAAATAACTTCACTGTGCCGAGAAGTAGGCCTCCTTCTCAAACACTGTGACCGGCCCAACCGAAGCAAGGCTCACAGTCACCTCAACATATACCACACGTGGGTTCCTGCTTTCACAGGATAATCACATCTTCATATAAATAGATGATAACACATACTAACTTCAATAAAATGGCAAGTCAATCACATTTGAAAATCATATCATAATATTCAATAGCATACTAATTTTCATCGATAGTTTTTGGTTCAGAAAAGCCCACCTGACTTCCGAAGAACTAGCTAGGTGGTCTAGGGCTATTTGTCCTCGCTTAACGATCCGTCCGGCTCGATCCTTCATAGGTCGACATCGATAGGTAAGATATATGAAAGACAGACACAAAGGCGTTGGACTTTAACTGACGGACTTCTATTTGAGTCGTCGCTCTCTTCGTTCTAACTTTTCTAAAAGATCTCACGTTCTCGTCTTTATTTTATTAACTCTATTCGAAAAGGTTAACTTTACTACTTAACATCGTACACTTTTCTCGTTCTAATTAATAACTTCATTGTTATCATTCTATTACTTGAGCTTCCTTTCAAAGACTTTAATCATTCTCAATTTAACAACTAATAAATCAATCATTCAATTATTTTTCACAACATAACTATCATCATGCATTTAAACACTTATTCAAACATATAATGAATTCAAATAAATCAAACATACTTCAAGACACATTAACATGCATTCCATTTGGACCTTAAAATCTAACTCGATTATGCAATTCTTTTTATGAAGGCTCAAACTATTCATTCTATTTTTCTTATTTATATAGACAACGCTTCGTTCTACATCCGCTATCTTATAAGGTATTTTATAACTTTTATTTATTTAACAAAAATTCTCTTAGCTCTTAATAAACTCTTATGAAATTATAAATTCTTGTTCAATTCTAACTTGATTCTCATTTCTTAACTTGAATATTATTCCTTTAATTATTATCTCGGTTTATCTTTTCTTCGCTTGGTTGGAACGACGTTCCTAAATTAACTATTTAATTAATCTTCTATCAACTTATTATTCGGTATCTTATTTTATTCTCATTTTCTCGATCAACTTATACGAGTATCTATCTTAACTCGTCTAGCATCTTTTCTTTATTCAATTTAACTTTCTTTTTTATTTCTTATCGATTAATTCTTCTTAAACTCGATTTTCTCTATTTTGTTTATTTCTTTAATAATTTCTTCTTTATTTGTTTTAAACCTTTAAGCTATTTCTTACTTAATAATTTCTTTATCTTTTGATAAACATTTTTATGAATTAGTTCATTTTATTAATCACATTATAAAAGATCTTTTTGTTGTATTTTTAGTAAAATTTCAAGTCTTAAATTTTAATGTAAGACATTTAATTAATAAATCTTTTTATACATTTTTTTTCATCTTTTATTTAATTGAAAGCTTTTCAATTTTAAGTCTTTTTATCAACACTTCTATCTCTATTCCATATTCAAACTATCATTCATACATACATTGAAATATTTAAACATCCAATCCTTTTTTTATTATTTCTACAATTAATTTCTTTCAAAAATTTCAACATGCAATCTCATTTTCTTCACTTAAACACATGTATGATTATACTAACATAACATACAATCATCTCATTGATCAAAACATCACTCAATACATCAACAAAATCATCAAAATAAATTCTCTATTTTTTTCTCAAAAATCACGGCACACACACATACATTTTGTGCATTTTATTTCTCAATTTTTCATGCAAATAATCTCATTACTAACATGATAAAAATAACAAATCAAGCATCAAAATAACAATAACTCAAAGATTCACATTTTTCCTATTTTTCTTATAATTTTCGGCATTTATCAATTTTTTAGGGTTTTAGTTTCTTTTTCTTCTCTTAATTCATCGATTAATATCTAGTGTTCGATTCTCCTAACGAATTCTTCTCACTCGATTAGCACATGCATATCCTAAGTTTGCCTAAACATAAATTAAATAACATGCATGCATAGATCTTTCCTTTAGGACTTATAGACATACATTTTTACAACTAATCAAATGAATTCATATTTAATTAAATGAGAATTCTTCTCTTGGCTCTTGGGATTGAAATGGATGGAAATGGTGGCTTCAAAGCTTGAATCTTGAAAGAAAGACGGATGTCTTCTTGAATCCTCAAAGAAAAAGAAATAATATGGGATTAATCATCCATAGGTTTTAGGAATCAAAATAAAGAAAAGTGTTGGATAATTCTTGAATTCAACTTCAAGAACTTGGAAAGTTCTTACCTTTCTTTGAAAATATGGATGAAATGGATGGAGATTGATAACTTCTACTTCATTTCCATGGATGGAGATCTTGAATCCATGGTTGCATGTGAAGAAAAATCAAAGTGTGAGAGAGAGAGAGAGAATGCCGTGAGGGAGAGAGATTGGAGAGGTTGAGAGAGTTTTTCTTGTTGTTTTGAGAGAGAGAGATTTCGATGGAGAGAGAGAGAGATGGAGTTTGATAAATGGATTGTGGTCTTTCCTACTTGTCTTAGATGACTAAGATTCAAATTCAACAAAGAGAAAAAAAAATATACTTGTTGGAAATTGTAAAAGACAAGACTTGATGGTTGATGTGAACTTAACTTGCATGCACACTTTAAGCAATCCATGCATAAGACATCATCATGGTGTTGGTCTTGGAAATTGAGGGATGATGGGAGAGGAGTTGTGAGGTGGCGAGAGAGGGAGAGAGGTGGATGACACGTGTCGTCGTCGTGTCGTTACGAGTATTAATTATCCGGTCGTAAAGGTTTTCCGGGTAAAACGATTCGTATTAATTCCGTTTTGTTCTATTAACGGGTCTAACCTCTTCTCGTTTCACTTTTGACACTAACTCATCCCAATCCTATATTACGTCTCAAATTAAAAGATTAAAGGCTTCGATTATTTTAGTCCTTTAATTCTTAAAAGAATTTAATCGGCTTATTACTCCGTTTATTAATCCTTGTCAAGACTAATGCCTCATTTCTCTTCTCAATTCTCGGATAAGTTCTTACCCTATCTCAGTGATCTTAAAAGAAATTCTAAGTTCGAAGGTTCTAATTTAATTCTATTCTAGGTTCATCGGCGTAAACATATTTCTCGGTGATTATCGTTATGTTATCTTAATTAAACAAACTTCTCGGGATTTTTCCGAAATTTAATCTCATACTCATTTTCATATAAACGACTCAACAAACATATCACATCATCATCATCTCAGATAATTAGAACAGATAAATTCACACAAGATTCATAAGGCAAATTTAAACGTTTTATTCAAAACTCATCGATTAGAAAAGAAAAATTTTACTCCTAAATTCTTATCTTTGAACTTACTCGGTTAATTAGACGCTCTCTAAAGGGATAAATACTCGGGGTATCACATTTACATTGAAAAATAATCTATTGTACAATCACTAAATAACAAAATCGAAGAAGGAATCGAGCAAAAACTGAATTCACACATGTTCTTGTGCCCACGGTGGCTGCTTACCGTCGTGCCCACGGTGGGCATTGCCCACGATGGCAACCAATGTGGGTTGCCCATCTTGGGTTTCCCATCGCGGGTTGCCCATCGTGGGCACAAGATTTAGCACTCAATCTTGTGCCCACGATGGCAACCACCGTGGGTTACCCATCGTGAGTTGCCTATCGTGGGTGTGGCCACCGTGGGCAAACTCGAGAGAGATGTTTTCACCTGCTATTTTCAACATCATTCAACTATAATCACTCACATCTTAAACAAGTCCAAATAACATATAAAATAAGTTCAAATATTTATAAAAACGAGAATTAGTGTTGTCTCTCCCAATACGAACCCTCTACTCCTACCCAAAAATATGATAAATATTTTTCAAACCATAAATTCGTCTTAAACAACAAAAAAAACATATTTACGTTTCACGGTAGGGACATTTCCTCGCATCATGATCTTCAAGACGACAAATGCTACACTTCTTCTTCCGCCGACTCCTTTGCCTTACTTGTTCTCTCTCGGCGTCTTCTGTATCGTCAGGGGGTTATTCAAGTCAACACCACTGAACGGGATAGATGTTGTGAAAGTCTTTTTATTGTGACCCCTTCCATGACACCTACCGCACATTTGGGGACGTCTCACTATATTTTCTACTGCGGATCGTGCACGACTATCTTTTAGGCGCCCAGCTTGACGTACCTCATCCATAGAAAGATAAATGATTGCTGAGATATCCGGAGGCACATTTTACTCATCTGGATGCGGTATTGGGTTACTATGCTCCATATAAGTCTCTCTGAATGTCTCCTGTTTGAAATAACGACTTACAAAATCATACACAGACAAATCGTTACCTGCATGGCTATTAAAATAAACGTGTTCTAAAATTTAAGATACACAATATTTAGTAATTGAACATGTTATCTTATAGCGGCAACAACATGGCTACATGGAATCAAATCCAAATCCCACGCTCAGCACGTACATGTCCAGGTTCTTAGATTAACGTGAAAAGAAACATTTCTTTTTTCAATCTTGTAAACATGTGTGGTGGTGTTACCTCGAGCTGCAAGGCGGGTACCGTGTTGCAAGGATAAAGAAAGTTTTTCCAATTCGTTCTCTGTCAACTCATGATCTCTCGATGCAGCTGCTTCTCGCTTCTCATCTGTCCAATTCACTACAATGAAACGGTACATCTCAATCATCAAGTGCAACGGGAGATGCTTCGCCCATAGCATACAAGAGTTCAAACATTTGGCATAATTGAAGGTCAAAAAGTCATAACGTCGGGCCGGACATTTACACTTAGCCCACATCTTCGGTCCAATGTTAGAAAGCCGTCTGCGAGCTCTGTTAGGGCTCACTTGATGTAGTTTTGAGAATAAATCATCGAAATCTTCATGACGATTACAATGTGTTGCAGCTTGGAAGATAGTGGCTACGTGCTTTCCGTAGGGCGTGAGATTTTTCTGAAGGTGGTGGTAGCACAACCCGTGGAATGCATTGGGGTAGACGGCTCGAACTGCATTCATAATGCTCAAATGCTGGTCACTCGCAATCAGTAAATCATCCGGAGGGTTGTAGCATCTGCGCAGGTTGGAGAGAAAATATACCCACGACTCATCATTCTTCTTGGGACCGAGGCCAATTGCAAGGGGAAAGACATGGTTGTTCCCATCCAACGTGATGGTTACAAATAATATTTCTCGGTTCTTTCCCTTAAGGTGGGTCCCGTCCACTACAAGCACCGGCCGTAGACACTTATCAAACGCTTGAATACTCTGTCTGAGGACCACAAATAAGTGACATAGCGAACCCTCGACGGTCATCTCCAAGTCATAAACAGTTCTCGGGTTATGTTGCTTCAACGAATATAGATACGACGAGATGTGTTCGCCGAACGTATTCTCTATGGCCATGTTTCTCGTCCGGAGAGCAAAACTGTATAGAATGTTAATACCAAACACTCTACGCATCTCTTCCATCATCTCCCTTGGCTTCAAAGTAACCGCTTCGCTGGTCAATCTCTTGGCAAAATAAAATACAGCAACATCAAAAGATACCGACCGTGCAGCAGCACGATTCAAATCGTAGTGACAGGTGTGATCCAGGGATAACTTAGTAATTCTCCAAATGGCGCTGCCCTCAACAGCACAAATCCTAAAGTTGCAATTCTTTCTGCCAGTCTTGCATAGGAACGTCGTACGATTGCTAGCCGAACGTTTCGATCTACACTTTAAAAAGTTCTCTAGATCATACATTCCAACAGTGATCCTCAAGTCTTTCTTGGACTTAAATAAGGCCCCCACTTCGAGTTTTCCACGCACTGGTGGTGGTTGCTCGACCCACCCTAATCTCCCTGCACTGTCAGGATCGGGGAATGGAATGATCCAATTGCGCATTGCGGTCAGATGCTCAGTTTCACATTCAGAATGATGGTTCGATGTGAAGTTCCGCTGACCAAAAACACTATCCATTTGTGCCGGCTATCGGATCCAAGCAAGAAAATTAATAGATAACGAATTAAACAATTCTTTACGACAATCATCTGCTTCGTCTTCAGATGAACTCACGTTATCTTCTTTATTTTCGTCGTAGTCACTATCTTCATCCTCATCTTTCTCATCTTTTTCATATTTCTCATGTGAGTAGGGCATGCGGTTGTCAATGTCGTGGTGCTCAAATTCGGAGCTGTTACCACCAAAGTTAACATCGGGGGCGGATGAGCTGCCGTAATCAACGTAAATCTCCGGATCGTCTTTCTGTTCAATTAACATACACAGTAACTCGATATCACTCCGCAATAAAAACTTTTACTTTGTTTCCGTTACTCATGCGTGTCAAGTACTACAACGTGTAGCCGGTCGGATTTATATTTCCCAACCATTCTGCAATAAGTTCAACAAAATTTGCACGGTTCATTGTGGCACTATCGATGAAGACAAAAAAGAATTCCCATCTATATAAGTTGATCGCTCCCAACGACCGCTGTGATGTATTAAAACACATTGCCACGACATGTGAAAAATACAAAATAGCCAAGAAATTATCAAAAATCCGATCGAACACGCTTATAATGCATCTACTGTCTAACTCACGATGGATACACACACGGTAGTAACCATTGTTGGTGGCCACCGTGGGAACCTTTTTTAGGCAACCCACTGTGGCAACCCACGATGGTTATCGTGGGTTGCAAAAAACGTGCCAGAAAATGAAAAATTCTTATACACACAACAGTAGATAAATTTTTACAGCTATTTTACTTCTAAAAATATTTCTAAACATGCTAATATACTCTGTTATGACTAAATATCAACATATAATTCGTGTACTTAAAATTTTTTGACCACCGTGTGCAATCTCAACCCACCAAGGGTTGCCACCGTGGGTACAAGAACTTATCGAAAAAAAATCATATTTTACGTAGTGAATATTATTGCACACCTTCTTTATGGACCCCAAAAACACGAAAGCCTTCCGTTTAAGCTTTTCAACTATCGTGAGTTTTCTTGAAGACCCACTTCTCTCTTCTTGCAACTATCGTGAGTTTTGCTTTGGTGGAGAATAGAGAATAGAGATGTAGAGAATTGTAGTAGTTGTTGTGGAATATTAATGAGAGAAAACAACCTCTCTTAGAAAACATAAATGAAGTGTAGTTCAAAATTGAATGCAATGAAGCTTGGTTGGTGAAATTTTTTGGTTTAGGGTTTTGCAGTAGAAGAGAAGAAGAAAGGAAAAAAAAAAATTAAACCAGCCGATTTTTTAGTGAGAGAAAAATAAAATAAAGTCAAACCTTTATTTAGAGATATTTTAGTCTTTTACATGATTTTGGTATAAAAAATTTATATTTTTATGAATGAGTGTAAAAAACTTCTACATTTTATAAAAAAATATTTAAAAATACATTCTCACAAAATTAAATGTAGGCAATAGAGTTTGATCTTATGACCTCTAGGAAAAAGGGCAAGGTTCTTACCCAATAGACCAAACAACAATCTTAATTAATGTTTATAATTTATTATATATAAATGTATCTTTTGCACTCTTTCTCTATCTCCTCTTCAATTAATCTTAATTGTTATTTGAAAGATAATTGTTAATCTTGTACTCCCAACATCCCACTTACTATGTCTATATAGTTAGAGGCGAGCAAAAAAATAGAATATACGAACCGTCCCGAAAATATGGTTAATCGAACCGACAACATAGTTTTTTTTTTTTTTAATTTTTAAAAAATCGAAGGTATCGGTTCACTTTTTGGTTTTTATGTATAGAAACCGATGGTTAACCGCATGAACCGATAATCATAAAATAATATAATACATTATCTATTATATAAATATAATAAATCTTTTTTTTTACTATTTTATTCTCCTATGTGTTTCTTCTTTCGAGCTAGACATTAAATTTCTTTGCTGCACAATATCTTCAATTTTAGTTCAAATTGGTAATAAGTGTAGCTTAATTTTTCCAATCTTTTATTACACTATTATTATATATACGTGGTTATATGAGAGGTGTTAAGGTTTTACTATTTTTATTAGTTTATTATCTGTATTTTTGTAAATTATGTGAAATATATATTTTAGAAAAGAGAATCTTAATTACTATGATTTAAAAATTTATATACTTTATTTAATTATGGTTATCTATTAAATAATTGGTTAACCGAACCGATTTTTAAGTTAATCGTTATAGCGGTTTTTGGCTTTATATATGTGTTAGATTCGAGCATGCATCTAGTTTATGTAGAAGCCAATCTGATTGAAGTATTGCAAGTTGTGCTATGATTGAATGGTGATTCTGTTTTTCAAACTGAGCTAGATTGATGTGGAACAGGTTGGAATAGATTCGGAAGATTCTTTTCATATTTATGCGTATATTGCGGAGATCTTTTCCTTATCCTTTTCTGACGCGGAGAAGATCTTATCCGGCATTCCGATGAATATATTTTATTTTTCCACAAGACATATCTCCAAAAGGAAGTTTCTTCATACAAAGAAACTAGGGCAAATCGGAGAAGATAAGATCTAGGGATTCTCAAGACCTAGATATATCTAAACC
The DNA here is from genome assembly GCA_029490685.1 of Schizonepeta tenuifolia. Classification (NCBI taxonomy): domain Eukaryota; kingdom Viridiplantae; phylum Streptophyta; class Magnoliopsida; order Lamiales; family Lamiaceae; genus Schizonepeta; species Schizonepeta tenuifolia. The sequence continues at coordinate 26,608,339 of CM055955.1, forward strand.
TACATCATTTGGAGGTTGTCGCTGCTTTAGCTATATTTCATTATATTCATAGCTAGTATACTGCATCAGTGAGTATTTTTCATATTGTATTTGAGAGTGTTTGTTTCATATAAAAACACTTGGGAGAGAGGTGAGCGTCAGGTTGTGACTCGAGTTTAGATTGTTTGAGTGCGTCTTCAACAATCATTAGTTCACGCTAAATTGGGAAGAGTGCGAGTTAGGAGGTTTCATACAATTGACGAACTCTATGAGCAAGAACCTGTAACTGCAACTTACAATAGTGGATTGATTCTCTCTTGGACAAGATGACCCCCCCAGACGTAGGTTGACCGACCGAACTGGGTTACCATTTCTGTATGTTCTTTACTTAGCATATTTATTATTTACTGTGTTAATCTTTGTGCTAAGTTATATAGTGACAGATACAATTTATATACATAAATTGTTTATTTAAGTTATTTCAATATGATTTTTTTTACGGTTAACTGAATCGGTGTAAAATCGTGTGGTCGGTTTTTTTATATGATAAATGGGCGGTTAATCGAACCGCGCTCACCCCTAACATAATGTAGTGGTGGACACAAAGATTAAGAACAAAAGTTAAAGCGATAGAAAGTACGTAGGTCCTATCACTTTTAAAGTATTTTAATTGAAGGTTAATTCATTCCTTATTTGGACATAAACAAGATGAGAGTGACCTCCATTTTAAGGAATATGTATACATAATGAGTGGGACAAAGGGAGTAATATATATGCTTCAAATTTTATGTAATTCTTATAATTCTTTAGTTTATTTAACTTTTGTTGTTTTAATTTATGCAATTTTCGAAATTTGGATTACAAAGTTTAAAAGTTGAAATTAAAAAATTACAAATTTTTTAATTTAAATTAAAAAATACATAATTAAAGAATATAAATGATAGAAATTCGAAATATATATATATATATATATATATTATAAATTAAGATAATTATAAAAATTGAGATAATTGAAGATGGGTTGAGAAAAAGCATGCACGCAAAAACTGAATTTATGTATATAATAAATTCTAAATATTATAAGATTTTTGGTTAGAGTAGTGGATAAGAACTTTGTCCCTTTCTTAAAGGTAGTAGGTTGAAACTCCATTGCCTACATTTATCTTTTATGGGTGAAAAAAACTGAAATGTTTAAAAAAATAAAAATAAATTAATATCATGCACAAAAGTAATAAATAAATTGAAACTCAAAATTTTAATTGATTTTGAATATTATCATACAACTTCAAATCTCACAAAAGCATTTTATAATAGACATAGCATTAATTACAATTAGAATATATAGGACTGAAGATCACAACTTCAAATCTCATAAAAGCATTTTATGTCGAGCTTGTTTTTGTATTACATCTAGTTTGTTTTTTTACCCGTATTATTTCTAAACCATTAATAAAAATAAAGTCTACTTAAATCTATCAACAAATAATGATTGCTGTTTTTCTTTAATGCTCGAAATAATATTTGTATTACCATTTGGAGTATGGCATAAATCCAAATTGAGTACAGTACAGTGGAAGAAGTTGCCACCAATTCCGGGATGCCAAATATTTATTTAATTTTTTAATAATCTCTATCATAGATAGATTCCTCCAATATTTTGCATTTTTCTTTCTAATGCATCTAATTTGAATCCTTAGTTTTACTTAGGTAGTTAGGTGGTGTTATTGCCCATTTCATAATCTTCCAAGAGTTATGATCATTCGTAAGAAAAATAAAAAATAAAAAATCAATTTGAAATTAATAATTATAATATTAAATTTAAAGACCATACATTGAATCTAATCATTTGGCCTCTAACATTGGAGTAGAACCTCTATAAAGGACTACTCTATTTAGGAATAAATTCCTATTCAGGAATATAATTTTATGGTCCCAACTTAGTAATAATTTCTTATTTTTTTTTACCTCTATTTAGATATAACTTCTTATTTATGTAGTATAAATTTTTACAGTTTCAAAAATATTCTTTTACAAAGGTTTTACCATAACTACATTACTGATAGGCCAACACACGAACACATCAAAATCGACTTTCAGTATGAAGAGATGTAACGATAAATAGTTTGAAACACCAATAAATGATCACATATGTAGTTTATTTCTTATTACATTTTTAATCTTTTTAAAGCCAGAAATTGGAAAAAGGAACTAATCCGTCGCAAAAACTATGACAAAATGCTCTCAATGTTATTAAATTTATTTTTTAGAGGATCTTTATAATATTTTTAAGTCCGAGTTGCATCCTGTGAAGTAATGTGCGTGCGAGTGCATTCTTTATTATAGTTACTACTACTAGTATTATTCATTCAAAAAAATAAAACTTCGTATAAACGACAAACAGCGGGAATGTTTGCAACTTTGCATTCAGATTTCAGACTTTAGAAATTTAGCAAAATCCAAAGTCCGAAGCCAAATCCCAATACGCATGTTTTCTTTCTTACACTCCATCCAAATAAAATCCACACACAAACACTTGTGTGTGTGTGGGGCAACAATATTTCAGTTTGAAATTTCTTCTTCTTCTTTTTTTTCTTTTTTTTTTTTAAATATAAAACACATAATTAATCAACTAAATAAGTCTGAAGATTATGCTCTCGTACGTGTAAAATAATATCGTCCATATAGACCTTTAGTATAAAATAATAATATTCGAGAAATCATCAAGAAATTGGGAAAAAAGTATGATAAGATTCTTCAAAATTTAACTGTCACAGTGGTGTGAACAAAACGCACATCAAGTTTGCTTTACAATTTCAAATTCTGTGATGCAAGAATTTAAAAAAGTTAAAAGAACCAAAAGAGATACACCCCCTAAGCAGCAGCATGATTGGAGGAATTTTCCTTTACAAAATTATCCAATTAATAATTAATAGTAACAGGTCTAATTTTTAAAATAATAAATTTGCTTTCTATATATTCTTTTCTTGCAACTTTGATAGCCAAGTGGTGGGCATGTTACAAGTTACACTTTTTTGTTACAAAAACTCTGTATTATTCAGAAGTAGTACTATTCTCATGTGATGAATTTTGTACTTATTTAGTAACAAGTTTGAGCTTGGCAGATTATGATGGTTTCTTCAAAGTAAACAAGAAACTGCAAAAAACCCATCACAAAATTATTATTACTATTATTATTTTTTGTTTCTGTTCAGACAAAATAGGCCCATTTCTTGTTGCTAGCTGTAATTCTAGTTTTCCTTCAATGGGAAAAACTGTTTTATGTTTTCTGGTTTTGTTCCATTGCTGGACTTGTGCTGCTATGCTCACACCTAATGGTGTCAACTTAGAAGGTGAGTATAATTTTATTCTTATAACAAAATTTGATTATTTTTGCATGTAACACTAGTTGTATAAGTCCACAAGTATTTAAAATGATGGGCGTTTCAGTGGTAGCTTTGATGGAGATAAAGAAATCCCTGATTGATCCTCATGGAGTTTTGAACTGGGATGAGAATGCTGTTGATCCATGTGGCTGGACTATGGTTGGTTGTGTTCATGAGAGTGTTGTCACACTGTAAGAATAAGCTGAATTAAAAAAAAAAAATAAATAAAATAAAAGTGTTTGTTGTTACTTACTATATGTGACATTCATGAAGTATTGAATTGTTGCAGGGCAATTCCCAGCCAAAGTTTGTCTGGGAAAATTTCACGCAGTATAGGGAATTTGACACACCTCACAAGTGTGTGAGTGTCTGCAACTATAGTGGAAGATTGGTGGTATCGATCGGATGGATCCATTTGTAACACAATTTGTTGGTTTGCAGGCTGTTGCAGGATAATAACATATCGGGGGAAATACCTCGTGAGTTAGGACAGCTTCCTAAACTTCAAGAACTTGATCTTTCAGACAATTTGTTTGTGGGAGAGATACCTCCTTCCTTATCTCACCTCAGAGGCCTTAAGTACTTGTGAGATTTTTCTTCATTTATATTGCTCAAAATTTATCCAAAATCCCAACTTTTAATTATTTCTTGATTTCATTAACTCTCTCTCTCTCTCTCTCTCTCTGGAATTGAAATAGGAGGTTGAACAATAATAGTCTCACTGGACCTATTCCCCACACTTTGGGCAACATGACACAGCTCACTTTTCTGTATCATTCTAACTTAAATCCCATTTTTGCATGGACTTATTATCTCATGTTTACTGCAAGATTTGAGATTTCCACTTTTTCAGGGACTTGTCATTCAATAATTTGAGTGGGCCAGTGCCAAAACTTGTTGCCAAAACATTCAAGTAAATTTTCCTTTACTGGGATTTAATCTTGTTTTGATCAACTTTTGCTCCATTTTCTTGATTTTCATGTTTCCTATCTTATTCCAGTGTGTTAGGAAATCCTATGATATGTGCAACTGGTAAGGAGCCGGACTGCAATGTCACTGCACCAATGCCTCTCTCTTTCTCTCAGATCAATTCACAAAGTAAGAATTTAATTTTCACAACCAGCTCAAATATTTTGTTACTGATAATTTCTCGTCTAAAATTCAAATTTCTTGATCTTTTGATGAAGTTCCTCGGCCATCATCAAGGCCGAATAGTCACAGAGTCGCGCTCGCCTTTGGTTCTAGCCTCGGTTGCATCTGCCTACTGGTTGTTGGATTTGGCTTTCTCCTCTGGTGGAGGCACAAACACAACAAGCAGATATTCTTTGATGTCAATGGTATAAAATAAACCTTTATCACAAATTCACAATCCCTTGCACATAAAAGCACAGATTAAGTATCTTTAATGTTTTCCTTACAATTTCAGAACAACATCACGAAGAGGTGTGCCTAGGCAACATAAGAAGGTTCTCATTCAGAGAGCTTCAAGCAGCAACACACAACTTCAGCAGCAAACACATCCTAGGAAAAGGTGGTTTTGGCAATGTCTACAAAGGCTGCCTCCCCGATGGATCAGTCGTGGCCGTGAAGAGGCTCAAAGATGGCAGCAACAAAGGAGGAGAGAAGCAGTTTCAGACAGAGGTTGAAATGATTAGCCTTGCTGTCCACAGACACCTCCTCCGCCTCTACGGCTTCTGCATAACCCCAACGGAGAGGCTTCTCGTCTACCCCTACATGTCTAACGGAAGTGTTGCTTCCCGCCTCAAAGGTTGAAGAATCATGCAACACATTCATGCCTCTTTTGATCAAGATTCAGACATAAACTGATGTTATTACTACTGCAGGAAAACCATCATTGGATTGGAGTACGAGGAAGAGGATAGCTTTGGGGGCGGCAAGGGGTTTGCTATACTTACACGAGCAATGTGATCCGAAGATCATTCATAGAGACGTGAAGGCTGCAAATATACTTCTTGATGACTACTGTGAGGCAGTGGTGGGTGATTTCGGACTAGCTAAGCTTCTTGATCATCGCGATTCACACGTGACAACAGCCGTTCGTGGTACAGTCGGTCACATAGCACCAGAGTACTTGTCCACGGGCCAATCCTCCGAGAAAACAGATGTTTTCGGATTTGGAATACTTTTGCTAGAACTCATCACTGGCCAAAGGGCTCTTGAATTTGGCAAAGCAGCAAACCAAAAAGGAGCCATGCTTGATTGGGTAACCAACTAACTAATAACTCAACTAATTGAGATTCTATGTTTCTTTTTGCTAACAAGCATGAGACTAATGATTTTAGGTGAAGAAGATACATCAAGAAAAGAAGCTAGACATGCTAGTGGACAAGGGTTTGAAGAGCAACTACGACCGGATCGAACTCGAGGAAATGGTGCAGGTGGCTTTGTTGTGCACACAATATCTTCCTCTGCATAGACCAAAGATGTCTGAAGTAGTTAGGATGCTCGAAGGAGACGGGCTTGCGGAGAAATGGGAGGCCTCGCAGAGAGCAGAGACAACTAGGTGCAGGGCTAATGAGTTCTCTTCTTCGGAGAGATACTCTGATCTCACAGATGATTCTTCTTTGCTAGTTCAGGCAATGGAGCTCTCTGGTCCTAGATGATCCTATACTTTCCAAAAATAGCAAACTTTTACTACCAAAACACCACAAGAGTTCGATCATACAACCTTGTACAGTAATCAATCTTGAGAAACTGACTTTTTTTCTGGGTTTTTTTTTTGGCATATTTTTGGCACATGATCATGGTGAGTGGGATTCCTGGGATTGTTTGAAATTTGAGCTTGTAATAACAACAAATAATGTTGTAGATATGGCTCTTCTGCAATATGCAGTTTTCGGACTGCAATGAGGTTTTTGGAGAATCTTGTTTTGTGGTGTGCACGGTTCGGTTAACCGACCATTTGCCACACAAAAACCGCCGTATGGTTTTTATTTGGTTCGATTAACCGTTAAAAATTAGAAAATAAAAACAAAAAACCGTGACAACAATTAATCTATAAAACGGTTCGGTTCATGACAAAAGAAAGTTTCAATTTTTTTATAATTAATAGCATCAACAGTTATTCATATAAAAAAATTATATTCAAAATAGAGAAAATCCCCCAAAGTAGCAATTCAAGGATAGTTTTTTTAAAATTTAGCACTCCTTTTACAAACTTAAAATTTTGGCACTTTCTCTCTTTTATACCCTCAACTCAATTTTGTAATTCCCATCATATCCTCACATTTCTCTCTCTATTATTCTCTCTCCATTATTCTCCATCTAAATTCAAATCTCATCTCTCTCAAATCTGCTTCCTTTCTTCTCTCTCTATCTCTGCCAAAAATCGCCGCCGCCGCCGCCACCTCCTTCCTCCTTCCTCTGTCACCCGCCTTCATCCTTTCTCCGCCTTCACTGCACAACGCCGCCGTCACCCGCCACCCCTCTCTCTCTCTCTCTCTCCAAACTCCAAACTCAGCCGACGAGGGCGGCGTTAGTGCTGCCGCCGCATACCTCCCCACCAACTTCACCATCTCCGCCACCTACACGCCTTCACCATCTTCGCCACCTACTCCCCTTTCTTCTCTCTCTATCTCTGCCAAAAATCGCCGCCGCCGCCACCTCCTCGCCGCAGATCTGGTGTTCTCTCCGCCAACCTCGCCTCCTCCAACCTCGGCTCTCTCTCACAGCAGCAGCTCGAATCCGCGTCGCCACCTCCTGCCAGCAACAACATCAGAAATCGCCGCCGCCGCCACCTCCTCGCCGCCTCACCGCCGCAGATATGGTGTTCTCTCCGCCAACCTCGCCGGATATCAGTAAGCTCGCGCAGGGGGCCCACAGCTTCCGGTGCCCTAACATAGGGGTGATAAGCTGGGTGCGGCTGCCGATTTACGAGCCGAATTTCGGGTGAGGGAAGGCGGTGTATATAGGGTCGTGGGCGGCGCCGTTTGAGGGGAAAAGCTATTTGCAGCCAAATTCGGAAAACGACGGTAGCTTATTTGTTGCCATCACGCTCCATATGGAGAAATTTGAGAAGTTGTTTTATGAGATTTGATGTTGGGAAATTTATTAGTATAAGTTTTGATGAATTCCAAAACCGGCTGACCCCAACCGAGTAGATGTTGCCAGTACCTAATGTTAGAATTTAGGCTCGCTGTTTGAGCAAAGTTAAGTTTTTATCTTTACAGGTCTCCAGCTGAAGATGGCAACAAGGCGTCACTTAGACAGAACATCAGTTGTGAAGAAAGACAACTGAGAGTTCATTTGTTCAGATGTAAACAAGGGGAAGTCTTCAGAACATCAGTTGAAGGAAACCAACTGAGCCTTCATCAAATGAGAAACAGTTGAAAGGAAGAGAACATCAGATGAAAAAGAAATCATCTGAGGGTTCAAACCCAACTGAGTAAAGAAGTGGAAGACAACTGAGGGTTCAGTTTCAGAACCTCAGTTATAGAATCTGAACAAGGAGTTCAACTGTTTTGAAGTTCAAAGTCAGCTGAGAACTCGACAGATCGGAACATCAGCTGAAGATCACTCAGATGAAGGTCAAGACTTTCAACCAACAAACCGAAGTTGAATGTCAAAGATTTGAATTTCAAAAGGAAGTCACATGAGGGTTTGACCGTTCAGTCATTACCCCATCTGGCCCAACACAAGGCCGTCTCAGATGGAAAGCAAAGGAGCACAGATGCTATATCGGGAAAGTCTGCAGAGATGAGAGGCAAGCCATCGCTTTCAACCGATCAGAGATCAACTGCTCCTCCAACGGCTAGTTGATTCTCTCCGCCTATAAATAGAGGCATCATCTCATTCGAGAAAAAAGAGATGCAGATAGACACATAAACGACTAAAAATTCAAAAGCTTTCTCGAGAGAAATCAAAGCAAATCTGCAAAATCATCATCTAAGAGCATCAGCAGCTGAGAGTTCCAATTTGAGAGAACATTAGTAGCTGAGGGTTCCTAGAATTCGAAACTGTTTTTGATCTTAGGTTGAGTGTTTATTCGTTCAAGCCTTAGATCCAACTCTCATTCTTGATCGAGCTGTAGTTGGATATCCTACCCTTTCTCACACCCTAAAAAGTGTGCTAGGACCTTACTCTTCCTGTAATTGAGTAGTCAGGTCATCAAATACCCGTAAACTTGACTTAGGCTGTTTAGTGCCCGGAAACTAAACTGTAACGGTTACTCAGCCCGCGTAAGCTGAGTGGTTCTGTCCAGAAGAACTTGGACTGAGGTGTGTGAACTCACATCTCCCCGTGGACGTAGGAGTTATCTCCGAACCACGTAAATCTTGTGTGTCGTGTTTATTTTTCAGTCCATATTGCATTTCTAACTGACCGAACTAACCAGCATTCAAACCTCTTTTGCACTTTTTCAACCGAGCTGTTTTGGTTCTTGACCAACCGAGCTGATTTGCGTGAGTTGTTTTTAACGAGTTTATTTTCCACCACATTCCGCACAGCACCGCTCTTCCAGCTGAGTTTGCTTACTCAGCTGTGAGATCCCACCTGAGTCCTTTTACTCAGTTGAAGTTGTTTTCAAGTGTTAAGTTTTTCGAAAGCTGAAAAATCCTAACTGGTGTATTCCCCCCCCATACACCAGTAACTCGTTTCGGGACCATCATTTGATCAATTCGTTTTTGTTTTTTAATGTGTATGATTATGTTGTGCTTTCTGTATTTGGGGAAATTGTGAGTGATGGTTAATTTGAGGGATTCTATTGAGTAATAAGAGGATGAATTTGATTGTCTGCTGATAATAAACCTGATATTGTCTGCCTTAGTTATGTTTAATTTATCAGTAAAATTTTGTGTGTTGATGTTTGATGAAAGCTGCTGGCCTTTTGTGCATTCACAAAATTTTCAATATTTTTTTGGTGACTTCACAATTTTTTTCAATTTTTTTTGTGACTTCACAAATTTTTGTGACGTCACAAATTTTTCTAAGCGACTTCACAAATTTTTTCATTTTTTTTTCTGACTTCACAATTTTTTTCAATTTCTTTTTGTGACTTAACAAAATTTGTGGTCGCCGGCGACAGTGGTGGCGGTACTGCGGCGGCGGTGGCGAAAAAGTGGTGGTGGAATATTTTTTTTGTGACATCACAAATTTTTTCTTTTTTTTTTTCTGACTTCATAAAAAAATTGTGGCCGCCGGCGGCGGCGACGGCGACGTTGGAAAAGTGGTGGTGTTTTTTTTTTGTTCAGTAACAAAATTTTTTCTGTGACCGTCGGCAGCGGCGACGGCGGTGGTGGCACGGCGGCCGTGGTGGTGGCGCGGCGGCGGTGATGGCGGGGTTGTGGTGGTGGAATGCTTTTTTTTTGTTCAGTCACAATTTTTTTTTACTAGATAGGTGTTGGAAGGGCAAAAATGTCAAGAAGTGCTAAATTTTTAAGTTTTTATAAGGAGTGCTATTTTTTAAAAAAACTATCTAAGAAGTGCTAGTTGTAAAATCCTCTCTTCAAAATATACACTTTAAAGAGGAAGAAGTGCAAATATAGTCACTTGGCAAAAGAAAAGTGCAAATATAGCCATTTTTTTTAAAAACGATCAAATATGATCATACATACACGACCAGCATAGACGATAATGTTGGTCATGTATGCTGACCATACATCCACGCAGTGGCGGAGCCAGCCCCCCAGGTTATGGGGCAAAATAATTTAAATAATTTATATAAATAAAATATTCGTATAAATTACAATAATTTTCTATAATTTACTCATATTTTGAAACGAGGTGATATCAACTCATTATCAGTAATTTTAAAATTTTCATTCTTAATATAAGTAAACAAACAATAATTCATTCAATGATATTTCGTTTGTTTTCAAAGCAGCAGTTTTACAATCTTCAGGATAGAAAAGTTATTTCCACCATTACAAAATGCAGTTCCACACCAATAATTCCAAAAAATGTTGCATATATAAAATTAATTAAAAACGGATAGAAATTAGACACACATAAACAAATATATACTACCATATACATAATTCAATCATCCATAGACCCACTTTTAACTGAAAAATAAGTACATAAATAAATATTTTGCATCCCCTCATCAACTATTATATGTAATTGCGATGATCCAAAAAACCGCAAGTATAAAAGAGATGTACTAAAATAGATTAGTGAATACCTAAAGACTTCGATTTGAATGAATAATTGTAGGTCGAAGAAATATCTGTTACACGTTAGAAAATGAAGAGTTATCGATCAAATGAGTTGTCAATTTAATATTTTGGTATTTTAGGTTGAACATGCAATTTTGGATTGAATCAATTTAAAATTATCTAATTACTTTTATTTTCTATCCTTATCAATTCTCGTATATATAGCACGTAAGAATTAAGACAATTTCATGCTAAATCTTTTTAATAAATTTTTCTTTGTCCCCACTTTTTAATTTTTATGATACTAGTATAATTAACGTGCACTCGCACTGATGATCCCGAAACGAGTTACTGATGTATGGAGGGGGAATACACCAGTTAGGATTTAAAAACTTAAACCTGAAAAATCACTTCAACTGAGTGAAAGAGGACTCAGTTGGAATCTCACAGCTGAGTAAGCGACCTCAGCTGGAAGAGTGAGGCTGTGCGGAAAGTGGTGGAAAATTATACTCGTTAAAAACAACTCACGCAAAACAGCTCGGTTGGTCAAGAACCAAAACAGCTCGGTTGAAAATGTGCAAAAGAGGTTTGTATGTCAGTTAGATTGATCAGATAAAAATGCAGATGCAACTGAATAAAAACAAACACGAATACACAAGATTTAACGTGGTTCGGAGATAACCCTCCTACGTCCACGGGGAGATGTGAATCTTCACACCTCAGTCCAAGTTCTTCTGGACAGAACCACTCAGCTTACGCGGGCTGAGCAACCGTTAAGGATAAGTTTGCAGGTACTTATCGACCTTACAGTTTAGTTTCCGGGCACTAAACAGCCTATGTCAAGTTTGCGGGTACTTGACGACCTGACTACTCAATTACAGGAAGAGTAAGGTCCTAGCACACTTTTTAGGGTGTGAGATAAGGTGGGATTTCCAACTACAGCTCGATCACGAATGAGAGCTGGATCTAAGGTTTGAACGAATAAACACTCAAACTAAGATCTAAGACAGATTTTCACTCTATGAACCCTCAGCTACTAATGTTCTATCACTCTTGAACTCTCAGCTGCTGATGTTCTTAGAATAGGATTTTAGCAGATTTTTCTTTCGCTTGATTCTCTTGTGATTGCACTTTTCTCTCTTGCTTCAGTCTGTCTCTTGTATCTACTATCTCTCAAATGAGAGAATGCCTCTATTTATAGGCGGAGAGAATCAACTAGCCGTTGGAGGAGCAGTTGATCTCTGATCGGTTGATAGCGATGGCTTGTCTCTCATCTCTGCAGACTTTCCCGATATGGCATCTGTGCTCTTCTGCTTTCCATCTGAGACAGCCTTGTGTTGGGCCAGATGGGGTAATGACTGAACGGTCAACCCTCATGTGACTTCCTTTTGAAATTCAAATCTTAACCTTTCTGACAGTCAACTTCGGTTCGTCGGTTGAAAGTCTTGATCTTCATCTGAGTGGTCTTCAGCTGATGTTCTGAACTGTTGAACTCTCAGCTGACTTTGAACTTCAAGCAGTTGATCTTCTTGTTCGAGTTCTACAACTGAGGTTCTGAAACTGAATACTCAGTTGTCTTCCTTGTATTTACTCAGTTGGGTTTGAACCCTCAGATGACTTTCCCTTTCATCTGATGTTTTCTTCCTTTCAACTGTTTCTCATCTGACGAACGATCAATTGGTTTCCTTCACAACTGATGTTCTGAAGACTTCCCCTTGTTTCCATCTGATCATATGAACTCTCAGTTGTCCTTCTTCACAACTGATGTTCTGTTTGGGTGACGCTTTGTTACCTTCTTCAGCTGGAGACCTGTAAAGATAAAATCTTAACTTTGCTCAAACAGCGAGCCTAAATTAACATTAGGTTCTGGCAACATCTACTCGGTTGGGGTCAGTCGGTTTTGGAATTCATCAAAACTTATACTAATAAATTTTCCAACAATTTCCCCCTTTTTGATGATGCCAAAACCACTTACAACTTGAAACCACTACTGATCTAAACCTCACTAACTTATTTAAAATCTCAGCTGAAATTCTAGACAGTCTATAAGATAAAACATCAAAGGGTTAGAACAGATATAACATGATATTGAAAGACTTTGTGATTCAGAGCTTGGACAATGAGGAATTGTTCATCAAGGTGAATCGTATTATATACTTTGAAGTTTTTGTTACAACTGAAGGTTACAAGGTTAAGCACAAAACAGATAAAGATACAACAGTTGCTTCAAAAACTACAACATCCAAAAACTTCATCAGCTCAAAAACTTTGACAGCTCAAAAATACTGTTGACCGTACTTGCTGAAGATTCGGTCGAAAATCTCTTTCTTCGCAGCTGACTCAATCCCAGTGTTGACACCATGTTCCTTGCAGACTTGTCTCGCCTCAGCCATGATCGCGTTTCTGTTTGGCGTGCTCGTGCCTTTGATCATCTGAGGGCGGTATATGCACTTCTTTGGAACTGGAACGGTGTTGGGATCGAGCTGAGCATTCAGCATAGCTCGCTTGAACTGACTAAACATTCCAGGGTCTCCAGATCTGAGTTCCCACAGGGCTTCCTTGAAGGCTTGCCTTGGGTCTTCAGTCGAGTAGACTTTCCTGTAATAGAAGTCATTGACAAACTCATGCTTGAACTGCTCCCAGTCATCGTTCCACTCAGCATTCATCCACTTGTCAACATGTGGGTACCGAGATGGGAGCGGAGCGTTCTTCTGCAGTTGGCGCGTCGACTTCCTAGCCTCAGCCTTCATCTGGTGCTTGTTGATTTTTCGCACACTCCGGCTGGCTTTATTCCTGTCGACGTTCTTCTCTACCTTGGCGAGCTCCTTCTCAAACTTGCCACCTTCTTGGCCTGATCGGCAGCGAACTTCTTGATCCAGGAGGGATTCAAGTACTTCTCCTTTGACTCCCCCATAGCTTTGGCAGCTTCGATACAGTCTTCAACAGATATTCCTCCGTCAAGTTCTGCTTCGAGCTCGGCCGTAAGCTCGGCTACGAGGTCGTGGGAGATTTCCAGTTCGGGCTGCGATCCTTCAGCTTCAGCTCCTTCAGCTGGCACTCCTTCCCCTTCAGCTTGCTGGAGAACAGCTTTCCCTCGTCCCGCAACAGCTGCTGGTTCCTTGTCTTCCCCAGCTGCTGGCTCCTTATCTTCCCCCTTTTTGGCATCATCCAAAAGGATGGCTACAGTGCCATCCAGGGAGGTCAACTTGGCTTCAGCCTGTTGAACTCGGGAAAACAGCTCGTCAACAACATCCTTCTCAGCTACCTTCTTGGCCAACTCCAAGTCTTGGCGCTCCTGCTCAGCTCGCTGCACAGCTGCAAAGGTCGCAGAGACCTCTTTGTGGAGGGAGACGAACTCAGCTCGGAAAGAGGCGAACTGAGACATCCACTCCTGGTCCTGAGTCTGCTGGGACTTTGCGAGGTCAGATTCAGCAACGGTCTTGAACATGTTGAAATCCGAGTTGAGGCTCTGAACGGCCTTCCTTAGAGCCGAGACCTCCGAGCTGGAAGAAGTGGAGAGATCTTCGAACTTGTGCTGCAGAGAAGAGGAGAGGTGTTCTAGCTGATTCTTCAAGCTGGCATTTTCTGCCATCAGCTGCTGCATCCTGTCAGCTTCCTCCACCTTGCTCAGCTGGATCTTGGACAGCATCTCCTGCCTCAGCTGGTTGACCCTCTCCGAAATCAGCTCGTAGATGGCGTCGGTTGAGAGAGCTGGCTGATCGGAGGGTCCGGGCAGAAGCTGTGGTTGTGGCTGGGCAGCAGGCTCCGAGACAACTATGACAGATCGGCTGACGAGGTAGGCCTTGAGCTTGTCTTCTTCTCTCTTGGCCGCCTCATCAACTGCGTCGACGTCGTCCATGCAAGAGGCATTTTTTGCTAGCATCTCGTCAAGAAACTGAACAACTCCAGGATTGTTGCACAGTTCCGTAGTGTATGTCCCTTCTTGGATGCTCTTGTCCAGACGTCGTCGTAGCACAGCCACCTTCTGGTTGTAAGCTACCTCCATGTTTTGGTAGTCGAAGTATTCCCTCAGGTTGGACTCTTCGACCTTCAACTTGTCCCAACCATGGATCCTGAGGGTTTCCTCCTTGACGTACCAGTAGCTGAATATGACGCTGAACTGGTAGAGCAGTTCCGTCCCGAGTACGGCAAAGACGGGCATTGAGGCTGCCTCGGGGAACATACCAATCAGCTTGCGGAAGCAGTAGCTGAGTCTTCCTTCATATTCAGCCAGGATTGCGTGGCGGTTGGCTTCTTCATCGATTGGAGAGGGTTCGATATCGAAAGTTACAGGTTCGATGGTTTCATCAACGTTGGCCGAAGGAATGGTCACAACGTTGGCATCGAGCGAGAGGCTCGGACTATCTGACTGAGGACCAGTTGAGAGAACTGGATCCTCTTTAGGTAGTGAGTCGGCTGGCTCGAGGGTTTCTTCAGACTCAGGTGGGTTTACCTGGCTGGCATCAGCTCTAGTTTGACTGTCGTGGGACTCCTCAGATGAAGAAGAGTCATCTGAGGAGGAGCTGGAATCCTCCACTTGGATCTCCACATCTTCAGCTGCTTTCTCCTGACGCGGCTGAAGAATGAATCCAGCTGGGTCAACCGATTGACTGGATTCGGTTGACTCATTCGCCTCAGCCGGCTTGACCACCACTGGACTTGTTGTGGATGGTTGAGCCGCTGGCTGGATGATCCTTATCCTTGGCCTCTTCTGCAGAGGTTCCTCCTCTTCCTCCTCTTCGTCTTCTTCCTCCTCAGCTACCTCCTCCAGCTGGCGCTTCGCCGGCTTGGTCCTCGAAGGACGGCGAGCTGCTGACTCCACAGCTGGCTTGGGGGCACCCTTGGGGGTGTAGACAGCCTCCACAACATCCCTGGCTTTCTTAGCTGAGGGGAATAGCGACAACTTGCTGACCGGAGTGTCCTCACTCCCTTCCCATGTCAGCGGTAGTCCTTTTGTGGCTTGGAGGATGAGGGCGGATATTTTTGTCCCAAAGTTGAGAGTCCCCTTGACACTCAACAGTAGTTCTCCGGACTCAGCTGTCGTCTCGGATATCTTCTGCTTCTCCAACAACAGCTGGCTTTCCAGATATCCCAACCAGTCGACCTGGTGCAGCTCTTCCAGGGCCTTCTGCTGCTTGAGCTTAGGACGGCTTATGTCATTGAAGGCTCCACCATATGCGAAGGCGCACTTGGAGATTACATCGAAGAGAAGTCGGTGAGCCGGCTTCAGCTTCGTCCTCTGCATGCTCCCCTTCAATGGCTCGGGAACTATGAGGATTGTTTGAAGGAAGGTGTCAGCTTCTTTGTCAGTGAAGTTCCCCAGCACATCTGAGGCTTCGCGGTTTCTGGGGATGAGCTTCTCCAGCTCCTTTGACACCTTTATCTCCACGACTGAGTCTTCTACTGTCCGGGAGATTCTGTGGCGTTGTTTGCACGGGATGATCGTGACAATCCCGTCTTCTGCGACTCGTTGTAGATTTCGGTAGAAATGTACGACCTGCTTCCTGAGCAACAAAGCCGGAGAGAGGGTTACCCAGTCAAGCAGATGGTGGTCGGAGAGGATGGCGGCGACTGGAGCGAGCTCAGGCGAGGAGAGAGCCGCTCTGGATAAGATCTGTTCGAAATGAATCTTCGACATCACCATGTCGAACGATTCCTGGAATGTAGCAGGCTCTGCGGAGACCATCTTCTTAGAGGCTTTTGATCTGGGCGCCATCTCGAGAAGATTTATATGCAAAGAAAGAAGGAAAAACTTTACTGAAAATGGCGAAACAAGATATGAGAAGATGATGAATAGTGAGTAAAAATATGCACGAAAAGAGAAGGTAAGGATCACTTCCTGATTTGCCGTATTATATAATCTTTGACTCGGATAAAATCAACGGCTGGGGTTAAATCGCGCGTATTTTTAAACGGCTGTGATTTCGCGACTGTTGAGTAATTTTGACTGATATACCACGCGCGCGAGTGAGAAGGTGAATAGTTTGAGGTGTCAGCCCAGTCGCACTATAAAGTAAGGCTATAGGTGTTCAGCCAGACTTTACATTAAATGCGATATGATGGCTTGTTTAGTCTAGCTAACATGTTCAGGAATGTTTGAATTTATTTCAAACATTCTCATTTAATATCATAACACCTTCAGTCATAAATGATACCTGCCAGCTGATGTCTGAATCAGCTGTGTTCATTTGTTGAATTCCTCAGTTGCTGCATACCATCAGCTGACTCGAGTTCGTCTGTTCAGCTGACGTCTGTTCCATTATTGCAGCATACCATTAGCTGACTCAAGTTCATCTCTTCAGCTGAAGTTTGATGTCCTCAGTTGGCAATTCGTATCTGAGCTTCCCCCTTCATCTGAGCTTCCCCCTTCATCTGAGCTTCCTCCTTAAGTCGATATCCGATTCTTCAGCTCGGATGAATCCTTGTCAGCTCGGATGATTCTTCTGCTCGGATGAGTTTTTAGCTCGGATCCAAAAGTCCTAGAAGATCACACAGCATCTTGAACCGGGCTTCAGGAAGAGGTTTGGTGAGGATGTCAGCTCTCTGAATCTCAGTTGGGATCTTCTCCATGGACACATCCTTCTTCTCAATATGATCTCGGATGAAGTGATGACGAATATCGATATGCTTCGTCCGAGAGTGATGAACAGGGTTTAGAGAGATAGCTATGGCACTCGAGCTATCACAATGTATGGGAACCTGTCCAGTTGAGACTTCATAATCTCTCAGCTGCTGCTTCAGCCACAATACTTGCATGCAACAGCTTCCGACAGCCATGTACTCTGACTCGGTTGTCGAAGTAGCAACACACGCTTGTTTCTTGGAGAACCATGAAACCAGCTTGCTTCCCATGAACTGACAGTGTCCAGAAGTAGACTTTCTGTCCAACCGATCTCCTGCTAGGTCGGCATTTGAGTATCCAGTCAGCTGGATATTGTCATCAGTTGGGTACCACAATCCAACATTGACAGTTCCCTTCAGATACTTAATGATGTTCTTTGCTGCCAACATGTGTGCTTCTCTTGGTTGAACTTGAAAACGAGCACACACTCCAACTGCGTATGAAATGTCTGGTCGGCTGGCAGTTAGGTAGAGCAGCGAACCGATGATCCCTCTATACTGGCTGGCATCAATGAGCTTTCCCTCAGCTCCTGGTTCGATCTTCCAGTTCGTGTTCATAGGGATCTTGGTTGTCTTACTTGTCTGCAATCCGAACTTGGTGATGAGCTCCCTTGTATATTTGGACTGGTTGATGAAGATCCCTTCAGGTGACTGCTTCACTTGTAATCCAAGGAAATAATTCATCTCGCCCATCATTGACATCTCGAACTTTTCCTTCATAAGATCGGAGAATTTCTTGCACAGCTCCTCCGACTTGGACCCGAAAATGATGTCATCGACATAAATTTGCACGACAAGTATATCTTCTCCAACTTTGATGGTGAACAGAGTTTTATCAACTGAACCTCGTTTGAACCCCGAGTCCAGAAGAAATCCACACAGAGTGTCATACCATGCCCTTGGCGCTTGCTTTAGACCATAGATAGCTTTCTTCAGCTTGTACACTCTTCCATCTCCAGTCTCAAAACCAGGAGGCTGTTCAACATATACATCTTCTTTGATATCTCCATTGAGGAATGCACACTTCACATCCATCTGATATACTTTGAACTTGTGATGTGCGGCATAAGCTAGAAAGATCCGGATGGCTTCCAGCCTTGCAACTGGTGCAAAGGAATCTTCAAAGTCAATTCCTTCTTGTTGGCAGTATCCTTGAGCTACCAACCTTGCTTTATTCCTCACAATGAATCCAATGGCGTCTCTCTTGTTTTTGAAAATCCACTTCAATCCAATCACCTTGACACCATTTGGTCTTTCTACCAACTTCCATACACAGTTGCGTAGAAACTTAATGGTCCCGAAACGAGTTACTGGTGTATGGGGGGGGGAGAATACACCAGTTAGGATTTAAAAAAAAAATCAACCCTTAAAATTACTTCAATCGAGTAAAACAGACTCAGTTGGAATCTCACAGCTGAGTAAGCAACCTCAGCTGGAAGAGTGCGGCTGTGCGGAATGTGGTGGAAAAATAATCTCGTTATAAACAACTCACGCTTTTAGTGCAGGGTTGGTCAACAACCAAAACAGTTGAGAATGCTCAGATATGCAGATTTGTATGTTGGTTAGATTGATCAGATAAGAATACAATAAGCAACTGAATGAAAACAAACACGAACACACAGGATTTAACGTGGTTCGGAGATAACCCTCCTACGTCCACGGGGAGTTGTGAGTCCACACAACTCTTTCCAAGTTCTTCTGGACAAACAACACAGCTTACCCGGGCTGTGCAACCGTTGCAATAAGTTTACGGGTACTTATCAACCTTTACAGTTAAGTTTACGGGTACTTAACAACCTATGTCAAGTTTGCGGGTACTTGACAACCTAACTACTCAATTACAGGAAGAGTAGGGTCCTAAACCTTTTCAGGTATAAAAGATAAGGTTCCAACTAACAGCTCGAACACGAAGTGAGCTGGGATCTAACACTCTACGAACTCTCACAAAGTGATGTTCTCAAGGTTTGATCTAAAGACACTCAGACACAATCTAATGCTCTAGAACTCTCAACAAGTGATGTTCTTAGAGGCTAAATCTAATTCAACTCGAGTAAGGAATATAGTTCTTTCTTTCGCTCTGTCGTCTCGTGTGTCTTCTCTTGTATATCTTCCGCTCTTCTCTCCAATGAATGGAAGCCTCTATTTATAGGCGGAGAGAATCAATTAGCCGTTGAAGGAGCTGTTGATCTCTGTTCTTTGATAGCGATGGCTTGTCTCTCATCTCTGCAGACTTTCCCGATATGGCATCTGTGCTCTTCTGCTTTCCATCTGAGACAGCCTTGTGTTGGGCCAAATGGGGTAATGACTGAACGATCAAACCCTCATGTGACTTCCTTTTGAAATTCAACTTCAAACCTTTCTGACAGTCAACCTCAGTTAGTCGGTTGAAAGTCTTGATCTTTATCTGAGTGGTCTTCAGCTGATGTTCTGTCTGAACCGTTGAACTCTCAGCTGACTTTGAACTTCATCTTGTTGATATTAACTGATTAAGTTTACAACTGATGTTCCAACTAGAACGCTCAGTTGTCCTTCTTGTATTTAGTCAGTTGGGTTCGTACTCTCAGATGACTTTCTTTTCTTCTGATGTTCGCTTCCTCTCTACTGCTTCTCATCTGATGAACGCTCAGTTGGTTTCCTTCACAACTGATGTTCTGAAGACTTCCCCTTGTTTGCATCTGAACAAATGAACTCTCAGTTGTCTTTCTTCACAACTGATGTTCTGTCTGAGTGACGCCTTGTTGCCATCTTCAGCTGGAGACCTGTAAAGATAAAATCTTAACTTTGCTCAAACAGCGAGCCTAAATTCTAACATTAGGTTCTGGCAACATCTACTCGGTTGGGGTCAGTCGGTTTTGGAATTCATCAAAACTTATCTAATAAATTTCCCAACAAAACTCATTCAATTCTTCTTGCATAGCTGTTGTCCAGTGGACACAGTTGAGAGCTTCCCCAACATTCTTCGGTTCTGGAACATCAGCTACAAAGCAAGAAATCATGGCAACATCTCCAGCTTGCTCGAACTCCTCTAGAACTGCCAATTCCTCAGCATATTGGGCATAAGTGTTGGAATCTTCCTCGGTTGATTCTGGATTTGCAACTCTGCTCCGTGTGCGCACACCCTCGGTTGGATCTCCGATGATGTCGTTGGTGAAATGAACTTCATACCATCTTCGGTTGCGTCTTCCTTCTTCTTCCAACTGTGGCTGTTTAGAAATCTGAGTTGGAGTCTTCAGAGCTGGTGATTGATCAGCTGTTGAGTCTGGATCCTCAACATTAACAATAGTTTGAACTGAGCTCGGTTGGGCATCGGATGCTGATGCAGTTGGAGAGGCATCAGCTGAAGTTCCCCCTTGGGATGAGCTGAGGTCTTCGCGTTCATCTTCAGAGGAGTATGGATCCTCATCCTCAGTTGCCCATACCAGTGGTTCAGCTCGGTTCTTTTCCCGAAGTGCTTGCGATCTGGTGAGAACTGGTAGAACAGTTGGATCCACGTGTTGTTCCTTTACCTGTTCCCTGCACTCAAAGGTAGATTCATCAAAACTAACATGAGGTGTTATTTCCACAACACGAGAGCTGTTGTTGAAAACTCTATATGCCTTGATCCGAGCTGCATATCCAAGAAATATGCCCTTCGAAGCTTTGGCATCAAAAGTTTTCAACTGAGTCTTCCCATTGTTGTGAATATAACACTTAGATCCAAAAACACGAAAATAAGAAATATCTGGCTTTCTGCGTCTCCACAGCTCGTAGGGCGTCTTTCCCAACCGCTTGGTTAGAAGAGATCGATTCTGAGTGTAGCATGCTGTGTTGATCGCTTCAGCCCAAAATCTCTTTGGCAGTGCTGAGCTTGCTAACATGGATGTGGCTGCATCCTTCAGAGTTCTATTTCTTCGCTCAGCTACGCCATTCTGTTGTGGAGTACGCGCGGCTGATGTCTTATGGGTTATGCCATTCTTTTCGCAATACTCAATAATGGTTTCATTTAGAAACTCCGTTCCACGATCTGATCGGATAGATATGATCTTCATCTCTTGTTGGTTCGATATCCGATCCATCAGCTTGGGCAACTCATCTCGGGTTTCACTCTTGTGGCGCATGAAGATGGTCTACATATATCTTGAGTAGTCATCAGTTACAACCAATGTATATTCGTTTCCATTAATGCTTATTGGTGTGACTGGCCCGAAGAGATCCATATGGATCAGCTGCAACACTCGGTCGGTTGAGGGAGTTGACTTCAACCGGAAGGAGGTTCTAGCGAGTTTTCCCAGCTGGCAAGCACTGCAGATGTGTGTTGTTGAAAACACTCGGTTAGGTATGCCTCTTGCATGTTCTTGTCTGCCGAGTCGGTTCATCGTCTTGAAGTTCAGATGGTTGAGCCTTTTGTGCCACAGCCAGCTCACATCCGAACTACTCTTTGATAACAGACAAGTGTCAGGGAGGCTGCTGTTCCAGTCAGCGTAGTATACATTCCCTGTTTGAGATCGATTTCCCAACAATATCACCTGCTTTGATCCGACATCTTTAACTCTGCAACCCTGTGCATCAAACTTGACAGAGAAACCATTATCACAGAATTGGCTGATGGAGAGCAGGTTATGCTTCAATCCATCAACATAAGAGACATTAGAAATTGAAACATGATTGGTTTCAAGGGTACCGTAACCTCTGGTATAACCTTTTGAGTTATCACCAAAAGTAACTGATGGACCTTCTTTCTCCACGAAACTTCCAAGCAAATCCTTCAGATTTGTCATGTGTTTCGAGCATCCACTATCCATCACCCACATTGTTGTAGACGCCTTCTTCTTCCTCAGCTGTTTCTCTTGTACCTGCAAAGAGAAACTCGCTTAGGTCCCCAATTTCAGTTGGGTCCTGGAGGGTTAGAACCAGTTCCTGCTGGAACTGTGCGTCGCTTTTCCCTGTAAACTCGGATGGATTTATCATTCCAAATTACTTTTCCTTCATCATCGACTATAACAACACCTCGATTATCCTTAGGCTTGTTGTTAGTAGTGATGTTCTATTTCTTGGGAGGAGTTGGATTTCTCCTATGTTGAGCTTTAGGAGGTGAGGCTTTCCCCCTGTTTTGATGGCGATTCTTATCCTGTTGAGTTTGTCTGTAAGGTCGGACGCCCTGTTGGAATCTTTGTGGTTGATTATGATTCCAACTTCCTGAGGGTTGTCTGTAGCTGTTCATGCCCTGTTGATGATTAATATTATGGCATGAATATCTCCAGTTGTTTGACCAGTTCCTCATTGGTTGACTATGTTGGAACCTTTGGTCGAACTGATGTTGGAACCGCTGTTGATTCACATGATTGAATCCTTGCTTGTTCAGAGGTCGGTTCCATTCCTTCTGACGTTGACTTTGAGGTTGATGCAGAGGTCGGTTCTGGTTCTGAGATCGGTTGCGGTTGTGCTTTCGACGCCTCTGATTCCTCTTCTGACTTTTGGAACATTCCCCCTCGGTTGAAACCTCAACCGATGGAATATTCTGTCCTACATCAGCTACTCCTTTTCCCTTCTCAGTTGTAATTTCATTGGTCGTTTGAACTTGTTGAGAAGTGGAAGTTGAATTAGCTTCTGGAGACTTAGCTGTGTCTGGCTCTACAGCTGTAACTTCTACTGGTTTGATGAAAGTTGCTGGTGGAATCCCAGTATCCTTGACAACATCATAACCGAGTCCTGACACGTCATCCATCTGTCTGCTGTAACTTAAAAGGTTTTCGATGATCTTGGATGACTGATACAGCTTGATTAGATTGTCCTTCTCAGTTTGCAACTCCTTGATGAGTACAGCTATCTGTTCGGTTTGTCCATCTGACTTCTTTATCAGGTGTTTGATCTGAGCATCTTGATTTTTCAACTGATCTTGCTGTTCTTTGTTTTGCTTTATCAACTCCTCATCAGCTGGAGCCTTAGCCTCGATCAGTTGACTCTTGAGATTCTCAATCTCCTGAGTTTGGCTTGTGATCAGATCCTCTTTTTCGGTTAAGGAATCTTCAAGCTTGGCGAACTGAGCTTGAAGACTCTTAAACTCAACCGACTGCTGATGCAGTTCCTCACTGAGTTCTTGAAAATCATTCCAGGAGGGTTCCAATTCATCGCTCAGAGATTCCTGCAGGTTAGAAGTATTGGAAGAATTTAAGCGGGCAGGATTAGATTGTACCTCAATATCATCTTGGTCGGTTCCAAGTGCCATGAGGCATTGATCCGGACTGATGACTTTGTTGGTAGAGGTCAGTTCGTCCTCATCTTCAGTGTCTGTGAAGATGTCCATATCGTCAGCTGCCTCTTCTGCTACCATGGCCTTGTTCTTTGCAGTTTGCTTGGCCCTCAGTGCTTCTCTTTCCTTCTTTGAGAGGTCTGGGCAGTCAGCTTTGAAGTGTCCTTCCTTGCCGCATTCGAAGCAACCATTGGTGACTAGCTTCGAACTGTCTCGAGTTCGGTTTGATTTATAGAAACGTTTATATTTGCCGAACCGAGTATCCATATCGGCTAACTTCTTTGACAACGCTGCAATGTTCTGTTGCAGTTCCTCTCTGCTCGGCTCCTTTGCAGTCGTGTCAGCCGATCTGGTTGGCCTTGACGATCTCGACTTTGAGTAGTCAGCTCGGAGGGCCACTGACTTTGATGCTGAGCCGACATCCTCAATTCTATTTGTCTGACTTGAGGGCTGCGACCTCCTTCTGTTGACCTTATACTCATTTCCTTTCAAGATTGAGAATAATCTTTCAGTTCCCATTTCACCAAGGTCAGCTCGGCTCTGGTGGATATTTGTGAAAGTATCCCACTCAGCCGGTAGAGCTTGCAACACTTTGAGGTTTATTTCTCTTAGAGTGTATTTTCCTTTCCGGATGGACTGGATTCTTCTGATGATGTCCATAAACCGGAGCTCTAGCTAATCAATAGTCTCATCAAGTCGCAGATTGAAATTGTCGAAATCTTGACATGCATGCGAGAACTTGTTTTCCTTCGTCTCGTCGCTTCCTTCACTTAGCGAGGCCAGGATGTCCCACATCTCTTTTGCAGTCTCACACTCCTCTATCCAGGGCAGATAATCTTGTCCAACTGTGGACATTATTGTGCTCTGAGCCCAGATATCCAGCTGGCTCACCTTGGCCTCCTCCGGAGTGTAGTCTTCTGGCTGTTTCTCCACATACTACACTATTGCATCTCCATCGTTGGGATTTGTGGGAGTGCGTAGTATTCTGTCTCGTATGACAATTGGTCCAGAAGTGAGAACTTGTTGCATCCTATGATGCTTTGACAGAAGGATCTTCTTCATTCGAGTTCTCCATGATGTATAATTGACTACAGAGAACATGACTACGATCTTGTCCTTGACGTCCATCTACACAAACAAAAACAGGACAAAAATGCGAGCAAGAATGCACTAGCGTGAAAAGATCTGTTCAGTTGACCACTGAAGAAAATTCTCGAATTCACACCTCGTGAAACAGAGTCAACAGTCTTTTGAACCACTGCTCTGATACCACTTGATGGTCCCGAAACGAGTTACTGGTGTATGGGGGGAGGGAATACACCAGTTAGGATTTAAAAACTTAAACCTGAAAAATCACTTCAACTGAGTGAAAGAGGACTCAGTTGGAATCTCACAGCTGAGTAAGCGACCTCAGCTGGAAGAGTGAGGCTGTGCGGAAAGTGGTGGAAAATTATACTCGTTAAAAACAACTCACGCAAAACAGCTCGGTTGAAAATGTGCAAAAGAGGTTTGTATGTCAGTTAGATTGATCAGATAAAAATGCAGATGCAACTGAATAAAAACAAACACGAATACACAGGATTTAACGTGGTTCGGAGATAACCCTCCTACGTCCACGGGGAGATGTGAATCTTCACACCTCAGTCCAAGTTCTTCTGGACAGAACCACTCAGCTTACGCGGGCTGAGCAACCGTTAAGGATAAGTTTGCGGGTACTTATCAACCTTACAGTTTAGTTTCCGGGCACTAAACAGCCTATGTCAAGTTTGCGGGTACTTGACGACCTGACTACTCAATTACAGGAAGAGTAAGGTCCTAGCACACTTTTTAGGGTGTGAGATAAGGTGGGATTTCCAACTACAGCTCGATCACGAATAAGAGCTGGATCTAAGGTTTGAACGAATAAACACTCAAACTAAGATCTAAGACAGATTTTCACTCTATGGACCCTCAGCTACTAATGTTCTATCACTCTTGAACTCTCAGCTGCTGATGTTCTTAGAATAGGATTTTAGCAGATTTTTCTTTCGCTTGATTCTCTTATGATTGCACTTTTCTCTCTTGCTTCAGTCTGTCTCTTGTATCTACTATCTCTTAAATGAGAGAATGCCTCTATTTATAGGCGGAGAGAATCAACTAGCCGTTGGAGGAGCAGTTGATCTCTGATCGGTTGATAGCGATGGCTTGTCTCTCATCTCTGCAGACTTTCCCGATATGACATCTGTGCTCTTCTGCTTTCCATCTGAGACAGCCTTGTGTTGGGTCAGATGGGGTAATGACTGAACGGTCAACCCTCATGTGACTTCCTTTTGAAATTCAAATTTTAACCTTTCTGACAGTCAACTTCGGTTCGTCGGTTGAAAGTCTTGATCTTCATCTGAGTGGTCTTCAGCTGATGTTCTGAACTGTTGAACTCTCAGCTGACTTTGAACTTCAAGCAGTTGATCTTCTTGTTCGAGTTCTACAACTGAGGTTCTGAAACTGAATACTCAGTTGTCTTCCTTGTATTTACTCAGTTGGGTTTGAACCCTCAGATGACTTTCCCTTTCATCTGATGTTCTCTTCCTTTCAACTGTTTCTCATCTGACGAACGCTCAGTTGGTTTCCTTCACAACTAATGTTCTGAAGACTTCCCTTTGTTTCCATCTGATCATATGAACTCTCAGTTGTCCTTCTTCACAACTGATGTTCTGTTTGGGTGACGCCTTGTTACCTTCTTCAGCTGGAGACCTGTAAAGATAAAATCTTAACTTTGCTCAAACAGCGAGCCTAAATTAACATTAGGTTCTGGCAACATCTACTCGGTTGGGGTCAGTCGGTTTTGGAATTCATCAAAACTTATACTAATAAATTTCCCAACACGCACCTTAAAAATAATGATTATACTAAATAAATATATTATTAACGAGTCAATTTATATTCCAGTCTAATTTATATTAATATTTATAATTTTTATTATCTTTTTGATT
Organism: Schizonepeta tenuifolia; assembly: GCA_029490685.1. Classification (NCBI taxonomy): domain Eukaryota; kingdom Viridiplantae; phylum Streptophyta; class Magnoliopsida; order Lamiales; family Lamiaceae; genus Schizonepeta; species Schizonepeta tenuifolia. Next base: position 26,634,635 of record CM055955.1, read on the forward strand.
GAATTTTGCAAATTTTATATTCGATCATTAATAAAAAAAAAGAATAATAAAAAAGATATGTATGTCAAAATTTGGTAACTAATATTTACATTTTAATTTAGTTATTATTCTCTTATAAAAATGATAATAATTATCATTAAATAAATAAGTGAATATAATTTTTCTGAAGTCTCCTAAAAATTTTAAATTGAAATTAAAATATCAATTGCTTTCTATGAATTTTCCACTAAATGCTTGTGATACATATGGCATGATTATTTTTTTTAAATCATTAACGTTATTTTTTTTCATTTATAGAAGTTTTTTTTTCATTTATATAAACTTGTATAGGTGTAGTTACAAATATCATAAAATATTTATATTAGCTTTTAGCAAGTACAAAATATGATAAATATATCTTACTAATGATTGAGCAATAAAAATTACTTGAAGACGAGTTGGACTTAAGTAATATACCACACATATGCTCCTATTTAATTTTGAAAAAAGTAAAATAGTACTAAACCTTCAATTATTTGTTATTCAATCAGCTTTATCGTGTCTATGCAGAAATACTAATATGCGTTGTGTTAGACGTTCTTGTATGTGTTTAATTGAATAATCCTTCTGCTATATCAAAAGAATTGTAGAACCCTAACGTTATCATCTTTAATTTAATTATTAATTAAAATGATGAAGTTTATCGTAAATAAAATTTTATATTTTGTAAATAATTTTTTTGTATATAAGTGTAGATAATTTTTTGTCCAATTCCCTCAATTTTTATTGTAATTAAGAAACAAATTAATCGAATGAAATTCATATAGACAATAACATTTACATCAATCACATTAGTTAATAAACATAAAAATAAATTTATCTAAAGGTAATTTCGTGATTGTCCAACATTCAATTATTATTTATATGTGCCAATATTACATAAAAATTTTATCTACATATTAATTAAATGTGATTCATTTATAGATGGACACTAAACTTTTACATCAATTATATAAGATAAAAAATAAATTATTATAAGGTAAGTTTTATTCTCATGAATAAATATATCTATCGCAATTAAAATATATTATATTAGTATGTTATAGTATTACACTATTGCCCTTAATTTATACTCCCTCCGTCCAAGTTATGTCTACCCATTTGGGGTGTAGCACGGGTTTTAAGAAAGCTAATAAAGTGGTAGTTGGTGGAATAAAGGTGTATTTGAGGGGTAGTGAGATAATGACAAAAAAATAGTGGTAATGACAAAAAAGAGGTGATATTGATCAAAAAGTAGGAATAAAGTTGTTGGGATGATAAAAAAGTAGAAATAAAGTTAATGTGAGGTGGGGTCATCAATGACAAAGGGTAGTAAATAGGGAAAATGGATGAGGGTATAGGTGTAAAATTCTTAAACTAGGTAGACATAAAATGGACAATTTTTTTGTGGTAAGTAGGTAGACATAAATTGGACGGAGGGAGTATATAATAAGGATATTTTAGGCAAAACAAATTTTGTAAAATAAGACTCTTTTTATATTAGTATAGATTTTACATATGTGGGATATTAGTAAATCTAATTGGGGGGGACAATTGCCCCACCAAGCTAAGGGGTAGCTCCGCCCCTACATCCACGACCATAACAATATATACAACAATGCACACACGACTAGCATACACGATTAGCATACATGACCATATCAACATACACGACCTGCATATACTAAACCCTAAATCCTAAACCCTGAACCCGGGGGACAATTGCCCCACCAAGCTAAGGGGTAGCTCCGCCCCTACATCCACGACCATAACAATATACACAACAATGCACACACGACTAGCATACACGATTAGCATACATGACCATATCAGCATACACGACCTGCATACACGACCAACATGCATGGTTGTGTATGCCGGTCGTGTATGCATGACCATATTTGTTTTTTAAAAAGTGGCTATAGTTGTACTTTTCTTTTGAAGAGTGGCTATATTTGACCAATTCTCATTTAAAGATGTACTCCCTCTATCTGACGAAAGTTGTCTCCCTTTCATTTTTGGGTTGTCTTACGAAAGATGTCTCATTTCCTTATTAGGAAATAATTAATTGCATTCACATTGCTTTTACATTTGCATTCACACTGCTTCTACATTCTTTATTATTTATTCACAATAATTTTACATTCTTTATCATTTCTCCTTAATTCCTGTGCCGAACACAAAGGAGACAACTTTCGTGAAACGGAGGGAGTATAAATAATTATAAATTTAACTCCACCATATTTTCAAGTAAAAGTAGTAAAAGTAAATAATTATCATAATTTTACAACATAAAATTAGTAAAATTAGTAATTTTTGTTGGGTTTCGGTTAACTCCTGGTTGTTATATATAAAAATAAAAACCTAGCTGGTACCCTTGATTTTTTAAAATTAGAAAAATAAATCGAAACTGCCGGTTTGATTAACCATATTTTCGGGGCGGTTTCGATACGGTTCGTCTGTCGGTTCGGTTTTTCGGTTTGCTTTGCTCGCCCCTAGTAGTGTGATAGCAACAATTTCCTCTCTCAAATACGAGAGAAAAATAAAATGTTTAATAAAATTCTTATTAAGGATCGATCAATGAACCCTAATTATTTCTTAATTATCCTTAATTACACTTATTAATGTTTACATAACCCCTCATTAAACCAATCTTACACCCCTAATGTTTTCGATTTTTCTATCCAGGAACAAATTAAATTTCATCGGACACCCAGAAAAAGAACAATAAACACTACACAACATCAGTCGTATATTGATGTTATCATCAAATACACGTGTTCATGGTGTAAATTGGTGGAAATTAATGGTCATTTCAGAGCCAAAAAACACTACACAACATCAGAAATAAAAAAATAGAGGATCATAACTGCCAACAAAATATTACTCCTAAAATTCACATTGAAAGGTATGGCAAAAACCAACAAAAAGGGCCAAAATGAAGTTTGTTATACACAAGTTGGATCGTGAACGAAAACTATCGATGCTTGGGGTGAAGCACGTCGAAAGCTCGCCATCTCTACCAACATTGACAAACTTCCATCTATAGCGTATTTACTAGGTCTAACCGTCATCTCTTCAAGGCGAGGCGAATGCTCGAGAAGAAACTTTATAAATCCCATTTCAGCAGGCATACCTGACACATCACTTAGCTTCACAGTCCTCAACTCATGAAGCGTGGAATCCTCGAACAAGTTCTTGTCCCAGAATTGCACATCCTCAGGATCTCGATGCGCACGACATGCTGTTGAAACCTACAAAGATCAATGGACCATAAAGCAGACTGAAAGAAAGCCAGTGCATAGTTTTTGACATGTCAAGCAACTTACGGAGACTTCCAGCGTCTTCAAATTTGGAGAATTCACAATCAGCTGAAGCATCACCAACACTTCATTAATGTCTTCGAAGCTAACCTCATCTAACTCGATAAACTTCAACTGGTGATACGCCATTAGTCTACTACATCGGTGGTCAATACCTACACTCAGAAACTAAACAAAGGGATTGATGAGTTAAAAGTTTCAGCAAACTAAAGGTTTTCAATGATCAGGACGGCTATGTATCTACACATAAGACGAGATGCAAAATCATCTCGCGTGTTATTTGTAATGAGAGTAAATGGTAATACCTTGGTGAAGTATAAGTTGCCAACCAGCCTCTCGAGCTTGGGAGCACCACCAAGAAACTTGTCTAAATTGCAGCTCGAGCTTTGTTCGAAGTGTTCAGCCATCTCGTCATTCATGTACATAGTAATGGATACAGAAACCAAAAGTGGAGTGTTTGAAAGACATAATTCCATGAATTCACCATCCACAGTCAAGTACTTGAGGTTTGGAGCGCGGATAGTCAACTCTAAGCTCTCGAAGGATGACAATGTCAAATCCTCGAGGAGGGGGCAGCTTGAGATAAGGCATTCAAAATCATCTGGAGGAATCAAAACTTGCTGAAGATCGAGGTATTTCAACCACATGAACCCTTTGAAATTAGGAGGGGGGTCCAACGCACAATGAACAAGCTCCAACCGAACCAGATTCTTACAAGAAAAAAGACACGAAGGCGCCCTAAACCATTCGTCTTCTCCTAATTCAATAACCAACTCTTTGACATCTTTTCGCGAAACAAAGAGAAGCCATTGATCAATTTCAGGAGAGATCCGCAGAAAAGAATTTGAAACATAAAACTTGTGAATCGGACCATCATGCAGAAACAAAAATTTGGTGATGAAATGCAAAATTTCTGTATTGTCAACAGCAATACTCTCATCAAACACAAGATGAGTCATCGAGGCCCATCTATACCTCCACCTTGTAGATAAGATGCTTGTTCTCACAGCATCCCTAATAGGAAGCTTTGTGAGGATGGTTTCTATAATGCTTTCAGGCAAATCACTAATCAAATCGCGCCCTGAATCTTTTTCCATTTGAACCTCAGGCCGAACAAAATCCTATTTATAAGTACCTACATCAGCATTACTATGTGATTAAAAGCATGAATGTCATGGAATAGTTTGAGCATGATGATACAAAATCTTGTTCCATTTGAATCTCAGGCCCAAAAAAAGATTTTGTATCATGCAAAACTTTGAGCAAGATGATACAAAATCTTGTTCCGTTTGAATCTCAGACTGAACCGAAAAAAAAGAACTACCTACGAATACCTACAGCATTAGTATGTGATCAAAAACATGAATTTTCATGGAATAGTTTGAGCATGATCATACAAAATATAGCACAAAAATATAAGTAATACGAAGAACAGATCCATCAAACAAACCCAAAAGAAACGGCTGAAAACAAGATAAAATAGCCCTAAAATAACCAGCATTAAGACTCCAACTTCGTCGGCAAAAAGAAAAAAAAATTCATACTCTTTTGCATTCAATTGTTGAATGTGTGATACACACAGAGATTCACTGGAATAACGATGGATATAATTCTGAAATTAAAGAAGAGGTAACGATCAAATTTCAATTTTCTTCAAAATTTCTCAAACTTCCTCATCAACTAATGGCTTAGCTACTTCACCCGATAAAAGAAGGGGGAAAGAAGATTCTATTAATCGATGATAGATTTTTCTAAGGATATCCAATTACACTCAACAAAATCGCGCAAAAAAGTGAAGAGGTGTGGGATCTTGAGACAAACAATAACAGCAAGGAACAAAAACAACTCAAAAAAAAAGGGAGGATCGGAATTCGGAACAAAATGTACCTTGACAAAGCAATCACGACTAATGAGATCAATTCATATTAGGGCATTTGTAAAAACTGTTGGAAGATCGAATGTGTTTTGATTGAAGATAGTAAGCAAGTCGACCGAGGGAAAAGCTAAGAATTGGGGCAGGCAACGTTGAACTGCGTGCGTTTGAAGGAGGCAAGTTTTATCGTTTTTCTAATTTTTGTAATTTATCATTTTAATATTGTACTAATAAAATTAAACAGTAAGTTTTCATTCCATATTTAATTAGCTTAATTTAATTTTCATTTCAATTCCGGAGCTCATTAATTTTTCATTTACAGAATTATTCTCAAATATTTAATTATTGCAGGGCCTCATGTAAAATTATGTATTTAAAAAAACATTAAAAAACTATTTAATTCCTATGTATGTATGTATGAGAAAGTCTATTTCTCAAACATATCTCAACTTCTCACCTTTTCATTTTTGTAAAAGAATTCCTTACTTTTCATTCTTTCTCAATTGCATTCCTCCAGTTTTTTAATGTTTTTTTAAATACATAATTTTACATGCTCTTCTTATTGAAATTTATAAAATAGAAACAAATGTTACTAGGAAATTCTATTTCAATAATTCATAAGTTTTGATGTATTAATTACGTTAATTCAATAGTGAAAGGACCATTTTCATGATGGTATGATCAATTCTTTAATTTGTTTGATTTCCAAAATTAATAAAAAAAAATTACAGATGTTCAAACCAAACGAAGAACATCAAAACTAGGACAATCTGAGTTGGCAAGTTCGGCAAGAAATAAACATAAAAACAAAAACAAAAGAAAAGAGTACAACATCAAAATTACATCAACACTTAAGTTACGAAATATATAATCCATAAATGGTCGAAATTTGATATATTTGAAGTGTATACGTATGCATGAAATCTGATGAATACAAAATTAATGAAATAAGCGACGCATGAATTTCATTCTTAATTTCCCAGAAACTTTATGACAAAGTGCTGCAGATGAGGAAAAGCTCAAGTATTCACAAATCTGCAGTTCCTCCTCACTTCTCCTCCATTACCATAAGTCTCAGGATTAGTAATATTCCCCAGTTTCACCATAGATTCTGAAAACTGATCGAAGAAAGCAACTGCATCTTCAGCATATTTTTGGACAAGTTTCCTCGTTTGAACTGCTAGAACACTCGAATACAGTTCTTGGTCTGAATTGATCAGTCCCTCTCCTCGTAACAGCATCTGGTAATAGGAGTTGTCGAATAAATTAGGCGTTACGTAGTCCATTGCTGACTCATTGTTGTCTGATGATCCTTTCATAGGTGAACAAACTGATTTCAGTTTGCTTAGATAGCTCTTTGAAAGTGGATTTGTTCCTGCAGTTGTCGTGAAATCTCCATATATTCTGTTCCTGTAGTTCACACACCTAGCCATGCCTATTGTATGAGCCCCTGCAATAACACATGTATAACAAAAACTGATGATTATGTTTGCTTGTTTTTTTTGTCCTAATATTATGATATGATGATATTCTAGGTGGGATTTGTGTTAGGATTGATTCTTGGAAGCTCTAGATGATTCTACGATTGTGTAATCTAATGTTCTTACCAGAAAGAGCCACCATATCAGTGACTGATAAGCCTTGATAGATGAACTTTGAGATAATCGAGAGAAGACCTTCGTCAGCTGTGGGGAGGTTGGAATCTGAGAGAGCATAGCCTGCAGTTTTTGAGTCTTTCCTGCCCAGAGGGACAGGCCAGTACGGTCCACCAACCTGCAATTGATAGAAAGTCGAAAAGTATGACTCTTATTAGTTATGACTAGTGTTTATTGCAATATGTTTGTGATATGGTTTATATTTAGGAATGTTGTGAGATGAGCAGTACCAAGATGACTGCATCTCTAGCAGCAATAGTGAGGATGTCAGCACAAGAGACCGTTGCAGGGCAGTCAGACTCGAGCCTGTTCTTGATTCTGTCGATGATTCTGAATCCTTTCAGTGCATGTATGTTGTTGGATGCTCTCTTCTCTCCTTGAAGTGTGATTGTGTCATCTAGCAAAACCGATGCATCACAGCCCTGCATCAAAATTTATTACAAAAATGCATTGTGATTGCTATTGCTATTGCTATGGAGCAAAAGATGAAATTAAGTGTAACAAGGTGATCAAGAAAGTGACCTGAACAAAGCAATCATGGAAATGCAATCGAAGAATCAAGGCTGCATTGCGCGGATCAGAGAGCACCGCGCATTCCATTTCTTTCCTGACAACTTCAAGCACGGTAGGACACGTAGATTTGTAGTAATCTAAGGTTAAAGGAGGCTCACTTGCTTGCGAGGTGGAAAAGGCTATGCAAAGAGCCAATGTTAATTGCAAAATGAGCCCTTTTGAGTTGAGAGAAACAGCCATTTTCTTGCTATGTCTGATTCTCTTGAATGGAGAGAGAGAGAGAGAGAGAGAGAGAGTATGGAAAAAGCTTTTTGAGTATGAGTTATATAGTGAGAGGTGGGACATGAATTCAAACAATGGCTTTTATGTTGAGTACAAATTTGAGAAAGTATTAGTCAAGAGAGGATGTAACTACTATCAATCTGGTTGGTGGGACCTCCCAAACCTAAAGAACCAAATTATTATTTTGAGAGAGAGAGAGAGAGAGAGAGAGAGAGAAGTTATAGTAGGTTTGTATTGTACCTTGGAATGAGTTGTACATAAAATTCGGGCAAGCAACCAGACCTAAGTACCTGGCATATTTTGTTGTAATATAGTGCTTCGTGTTTTACCCTTTACTTTTCCACTGTCTGATAATGGAAAAATTCATATTTTGTTTTATGTTGTCAACCGCTAGAAATAATGGACCAAAATTTCCCAACTGCTTTATAACAAAAAGAAGTTAATTCGTTGCATGTATGATCAGATAAGGTGGACCAGCAAAAGAGATTTGAATTTTGTTAAAAAAATAAAAATAAAATAATCAAATGAATTTTTTGAAGAACCGTGAATCAAGATATGCTAAGATAGAAGCAATCAATATTCTTGTTCAAATTTGACACTTGTTAGTAATTTCTCTACGAAATGTTGAAGATAGAGGAACTTAAAATAAATTCATGGACAAGAATACTACGAGGAAACTTGATTCTTACACAGAGACACCTGTATAATTATTGATTTTGAGCAATTTTAGCAGAACTGATCAAAGGAAAAATTGGCACCATGAAGATAATAATGAGACTACCTATATTGATAAAAATAACAACAAAGTCAAATTCGATGAAAGGACGGCCTAAAAAGGAAGGAGAACAGGAAATACAAAAAACAAACATGATCAGAGTAAATGTTTTACTTCTAGTATGATGCAATCCAGAGACAGCATATCTAGCTAGGAACTCATATATCATGTATACAAGTCAGAATCGAGACGATCCTTTCTTCGGCTCGACCTCAAATACTCATCCTCGTAGTTTTCATCTATGGTGTAACTTATGCCTGTTAAGACATTCCTCACCAAAAGAGACTTCACCAGAGACATCACTGGAATACCAAAATCAGGCCACGAAACGCATAAAGTTCCCTTGATTTTCTTCAATTGGCATCGATTCAACAGAGCAGCAACCAAGCCGTCCACCATGCTTCCTGATGGATAGTAATCGAGACCTTTCACAAGAGAATCATTAGCTTCGGAATTTTTTCTTTCCAATGATGTCTCCAGCTTGAAGGCAATAGTCTCGTCAGGAGAAAGCCTACCACGAAAATTGTGGCTTTGGATAGAATCTAAAATCAAGACCCTCTGAGGTATGATCTTTTCACCAATCAGCAACCTAGCCACTGCATTAGCTCTCTCTGGAGTGACAGAAAATTGAACGAGGACGATCATGATCATTTTATCAGCATCACTGAGGGCATATATGTTGCATGATTTGTTTCGGAGTGAAGGTTCAACAGAGTTTCCAGAAAAGGGGATCTCGGGGAGGATGAGCGTCCCAAGTAGAGTTTTTGAAGACAGGTGGTGGAGAAGGTGAAGAGATGGAGAAGACATGGCAACGAGGAGAAGTGAGGGAGCAAAGGTTTTCTTTGAATCGGCGCATGGAAATACCAGGAATGGAGATGGAAGGGAAGGTGGTGGAGGGGTGAAGTTGTTTAGATCTTCCAACAAGAGTCTTGAAGGCGGCGGAATGTCTGTTATCACATCGGCCATCTCTTTTATCCCAGTCGTATACCCTGATATTTCATTTAACAATACATCAACTTAAGGTCATACACATTTGAGCATCAACCAATTGCTAGACATTATTACTAAAGGCACAAGAATCACATTAGCAAATAGAAGTTCACAAGAAATTCAATAATATATGTTAAACGAAGTGCACAAAGCTTAATATGCTACTTCTCAACCAAGGGGTCATAAAACATGTTATAACAAAATCGTTCCACGCCCTATATTCTGTTTCAGCAAAGTTATATGATCTCATGAAATTAAGCAAGATTATCCGAGAATGTATTGGAGATTCCAGCATATTCATAAATAATACGAAGTTAGTTTTATGCAACCTTCTTCTTCTTAAACACATTTATCTACAAAATGAAGTGGAGAAACTCTTGAACAGAAATTAATATCTGCACTCAGGCAGTCACCCAACAACGAGCCAATTCATGACAAAGCTTCGTCTAACTGGCAAGTCGTTGTTCAGCCAAGTGGTTTCCAAATCAAATCACTATTATACATCGTTTTTATAACTAGGGTGTGTTCACTTGGGAGTATAAATTTATACCAATAAAGGAGCGTTTACTAAATAGGATAGGGATTATTCTTATCCCATGATAGCTTCAATCTCACATGTGTAGTTCCAAATATGAACAATGATCATGTGCTATAAGATATCCTTGAATTTAATCCTTAAAAGTAAACATTTGATTAGTCTATATTATTTTTATCTATCTGGTTTATCCCGCTTAGTAAATGCCCACTAAATGGAGGGATAATATTATGAGATATAAATTTATATTTCATTGTAGGGACCACAAGTTTTATACCTTGTTTGGTTGGAAGGATAATATACTTATTTATACTCTTAAGGGGGACCACAATGTTTATATCTTGTTTGTTTTGGATGAAATTGATAGATAAAGGAGGAAATATCTAAAACACATGGGAGGTATACCTCCATTTTGGAAATATAACTTTATACTCCAGGCAAGGTAAACGGAGCTGCCCAAAAATTTATAGCTCCTGTCCAAATTTTTTTTAAATCGCAACCAAACAAGATATAAGGGAGTAAAATAATATTATACCTTAAGATATAAATTGCAAATGACAGAATTCCACGTCAAACTCATGCCACTAAACAGAGCATCATGGTATTGGCATGAAAAAAATGAAGCTGAAACAGAGCATATACAGGAAAAAATACAATTATTTGCCAAAGCTGTAATTATCACCAGAAAGAGCAACAATACGCAGCAATAGCGAAGCGCAGTGATCACATCACAATTAATTTCAGATAAAATTAGGGTTTTATCCTAAAGAAAGAAATTCTAGCTACAGAATCCAACCTCGGTCACTAAGTTAAACTATAGAACTGAAAAATCACAGGACAAAAGAACTGATAGAACATTTATTCATAAAAGACTTATCATTTTCAGCGAACATTGTGTACAAAGAATTTAACAGAGATATCTTGATGAAAAAAGCTCATCGCATTCATGAATTGAAGAAACGAATCCAGAAACGACGCTGTACGGACCTGGCTCAAGGAACGGCGGCGGCGACGGTGCAGCAGCCTATAGGTGGGGGCGGCGGAGGGCGTCGGCGGCGAGAGAAATAAGATCTGTAAGTAAAATACTTAATTAATAAAGATCTCGGTGACAAAAGCTTTTGCGGCAAGAGAACTACCTTTAACCTTCTAATTTTATTTTGTCCAATTTTATTCCGATAAATTTCTTTGGAGTTTTTTATGATAAATACATAATGTTTTTTATTTTTAATAGATAAATACATAACGTTGATCATTTGTACTCTTTCTAACACATTTACAAATATACTTTCATTTTTTTATCATATTTTTTTACCTTTTTTTCACTATTGACCTACTACTAACAACCTTTATTTCATTAACTATCATTTTATCACTACCTTTTTTCATTTTATCACCACCTTTTTCGCTATAGGTCCACCACTAATTACCCTTCAAATACATTTTTATTCCACCAACTACCACTTTTTCAGTTTTCTTAAAATCCGTGTCAACACCCAAATAAGAACAAATAAAAAGGACGGAGCGAGTACATATTTATTTATCTCACAAATAATACAAATTTGTTTCAATTTTATCTCAATAAAGATTGAAAACTGAGCACCCACAATAAATAAATATATGTGACAAATTTAACACTTATTTTGGTGTACCAGTTATATACTACTATATATTTATTTTTTGTCCTATTATAGCACATCATATTTAACTTTTCAACACATTTTATTTGTCCCGAATTTACTGTTCACTGCCGCGCATGAACAGTAACCGCGCGCGGTTACTGTTCACAATTTATTTATTTATTTATTTTTGTTATTTTTATTTCCAATTTTTTTTTCTATTTTTTTATTTCCATATTTTTTTTTCTTTTTTTTCTGTTTTCTGTTTTCTTTTTTATTTTTTTATTTTCCTTTTTTCCCTTTTTCTTAATTTTCCAGATTTTGTTTCTTTTTTTTCAGATTTTATTTTTGTAATTTTCAACATTGTCGTGACGAAATGTAATGATTTTGAAACTTTACATTTCTTAGTAATAAAATTTACTTTTTCAACGACAATAATTACTTTAACGTTCGACTAACAGTAGAACTTGTCGTATTAAAAAGTAGACATTGTCGTGACGAAATGTAATGATTGTGAAACTTTACGTTTCTTAGTTAAAAAGTTTACTTTTTCCAACGACAATAATTACTTTAACGTTCGACTAAAAGTAGAACTTGTCGTATTAAAAAGTAGACATTGTCGTGACGAAATGTAATGATTGTGAAACATTACGTTTCTTGGTGAAAAAGTTCACTTTTTCCAACTACAATAATTACTTTAACGTTCGACTAAAAACTAGAACTTGTTGTATTAAAAAGTAGATATTGTCGTGACGAAATGTAATGATTGTAAAATTTTACGTTTCTTAGTGAAAAAGTTTACTTTTTCCAACTACAATAACTACTTTAACGTTCGACTAAAAAGTAGAACTTATCGTATTAAAAATAGATATTGTCGTGATGAAATGTAATGATTGTGAAACTTTACGTTTCGTAATGACAATGTTTACTAAAAAAATTGGAAATAAAAAAATCTGGAATGAAAAACTGAAAAATATAAAAACAAAAAAACTGTAAAATTATCAAAAAAAAATTCAAAAATAAAATATGTAATTAAAAAAATTGTTTAAACAGTAAGTGGAAAGGAAGGCAAAAAAAAATAAAAATAAAACAAAATCAGATGAACAATTTAAAAAAAAAAAAAAAAATTGGATGAACAGTACCGCGGGTGAACAGTACACGCGCGTGGCATGAACAGTAACCGCATGATTTTTTGTGTTGAAAAGTCAAAGATGGTGTGCTATAATAGGACAAGAAGTGGTTGTATACTATGCAACCGACTCACCAGAACACACCTCGACAAATTTAAATACAAACACAATATTTTTGCACATATTACGCTATATAACTATATATGCTTATGAGGCCTAACTCAAGCGGCAGTCAATCTTTTTTTAGTAAGAGGTTTAGAGTTCAATTCTGTCAGGATTCAGTGTCATATATTTTCTCATTTACATATTGGAAAGAGTTCAATTATGTCATAATGAGGTGTAATATATTTCCCGCCGTAATAATTCCCCAAAAAAACACTTCATTTACATATCGGAGTATTTTTATCCAGTAATATGAACTCACGATGACATTTGAAACAAAATTTTATAAATCACATGATATTTATCAATAAACATTAAAGTGAATTTATATATTATTAATACCTATGCATATTCGAGATACCCCATTAATTTTAGGTATTTTTTATGGAGTAATATGAACTCACGGTGACATTTGAAAACAAAATTTTATTATTCACATCGATAAACATTAAAGTAAATCTATATATTATTAATACCATGCGGATTCGAGACATCCCATTAATTTTAGGTTCTACATGACGTAACCACAATTTTAATATTCCTATTTATTAAATCCTCAATTTAAGCTATTTAACTACTCCATATATATTCATTTAATTGTTGTCATAATTTTCGTTTCTTTCCAATATGGCAAAAATTTCTCTACAACCGGTTGCATATATACTCTACAATGCAACCGGTTTGACCCGCGCTCAACCCGACCCGCGATTTTTAGAAAAAAGAAAGAAAAACTGCCGTTATACTATTTATGTACTTCCTCTGTCCCGTTCAACTTGTCCCATTTTGCTATTTTGGATGTCCCGTTCAACTTGTCTCATTTCCTTTTAAAAAATTAATTAAGAAATCACTTTACACTTTATATCACTTCAAAATCACTTTATATCACTTTATGTCACTTCAGAAACACTTTATATCACTTTATCAATTAAAAAATACTTTATATCACTGTATTCACTACACTAAACACACCATTTATCATATAATACTCTTGTTCTTAATCTCCATGCCGATTCTAAATGGGACAAGTTCAACGGGACGGAGAGAGTACTATTAACTGTAAGAATAAACAAATCAGTGGATGTTGGTGGAGTGGGTGGGGCGGAAGGTTTAGAGCCTAGCTCTTTGCGTTGGCCCAAGTTCAAATCCTGAAGGCCGCATCTCATTAACGTTTTTTTTTTTAAATATTTGATTTATTAGGACACTTTTGAAGTGTTCCAATTAAATATTTTTTAATATATAATTTATTGGGGCACTTCAAATTGTCCCAATTGTTATTGTTTAGTTTTTTTTTTAATATGTTTTTTTAGTTTTTCATTTGTTTTTGTTTCAAATATTTGTTTAAATATTATTTGTTAATATATAAATACAATTTTCGTTTTATTATTTTTTATTTAAATTTAACTAAAAATAAGAATTGTGGCGACTAAAAGTACATGTTGTCGCGAATAAAAGTAACAATCGTTGTGAAAAAAGTAATAATTTTGAAACATTACCTTTCTTAGTATCGATAATTACATTTCATCACGATAATAATTATTTGACCAAATTACTAAAAATACACGTTAACGTGAACAAAAATAATTGTTATCGTGAAGAATAATATAATAATTGTCAATTAGATTATGCATTGACTTGCAACGCCCGTCTCTATATCCTCAACTCCCTTTTATTTTTAAGTCCTCAGTATTTTTTCATTCATAATATTTTTTTATTCCATGATTGTTTTTAATAAAACTTTCCTTTTGGAGATCTATATAAATATTAAAAATCAAGTAGACTCTTATGAAATTGGATGAGATAATTTAAATTTAAATTTAAATTAAATTAAAGTTTATTAATTATTAAGTTGTTAATATTAAATTTTGACTTGTGATTGTTCAAGTGTATCATAGACTCATAATAATCCAACATTATACTTAATAGTTGGACGAGATGGTGCAAATTTAAATAAGAATCGATTTGTTCAATTAACCATATTGCTTTTTAATAAGATTTAACTGTTGAGCGAACCTGTATAATGATCAATGTATATTTTTCATTCATGCAACTATTTTGCACAACCAATTTGGTTTGGCCAGTACATACTAAATTTTTTTAGTTAAAAATTTTATTTGGTTAATACTAATTTGACCAATAATTAAATTTATCAAATACTAATAATTATCGTTACTAAAAGAAAAATGATTTTAGCTTTGTAAAAATCCTATGTGGCACCATCTAAATTCCTCCATTTCTATTTATCTAGATTCTCTAATTTTTTAAATAAAAACAATACTTATCATATTTCTACTACAATTATTATAAATCTTTCATCTCACATCGGGTTTTAAATGAAACTCCACTCATTAGAAAGATTATAAATAGTTAGAGTCAATGTTATTCTCTCATCCTTTACACCAACAATTTAATTAAACGATTAATTAATTTGATGAATAAATAGTTATAATTTTTAATGCAAATTTTAATTTATTTAATATTAATTTAGTCAATATTTAATAGATTCGAGGTGTTGGAAAAATTAGTAAAAGTTTTGATTTATTCTAAAACTCAACTAACCTAAACTGAGTAGATGAACCATCAATTTGAGTAGAGCTAGAACTAACTATTTGAGCGTAGGAATTTTATCTTTACATGATTCAAACTGAAGAAGTCAGCTCAAGATTGAAAGGAAATTCGAGTTCAAGTTTGGTCAGTCAGACCACTCCTCGGCTGACTCCGAAACTGAGCCATGCAGTTCATGCATACCGATCAGTTCTGTCTAAGTCAGACGTTTGGAAGTCGAAGGAAGACGAAGGAAGAAGAAGAACTTGAATAATTCAAATCTACTCCAAAGTATAAGACAACCTATAAATTTCCTTAAATGGACCGACCGTAGAGACATGCAAAAAATAAGGCTCGCAGTTACCATTTCGGGAAAGATTGCAGAGAAGTAGGTGAAGTGTCATGCTTTATGGCAGATGTCAAACGGCTCTTTCCAACGATTCTTTGATCTCTCTCTCTATAAGTAGATGTATTCACCATTGAGAGAAGACTACTGAAACCACGCATAAGCGTTCAAGCATTCGAAGTAATTTCTCTCTGGCAAATAGTAAGGAAAGTTTCAGTCGAAGAACAAGTAGTAGTTGAGTGCTCACACCTCCTCGTGTTCTTCTTTCTAGTCTCTCAGAATCCTCCTTCTTGATTGAGTCTAGAATTTCCAGTCCTTGCTATTATTTCTAAGTAGATTCTCTATGATAGATTGAGTCTGTAATCTTTAGAAGGAAGCCTCCACTGTAAAGTGTTGCAGGCTTCATTAGTTGGAAAACACCCCTGATGGGGTCGAGATTTGCAACCCTTAAACATACCGATGTTTAAGAATCATTAACATATAATACGTACCTTGTATTGACGAGATTATATTTGAGAAGAGCTTCTCCACGTAGATTCCGTCTTTGAATTCTGACCTACAAAGAGTAACGCCCGGTTGTGTGCCGGCGTCGCGTCTCCGACAATCAAGTTAGTGTATATTCAACACAAGACTTGAAAGAAGACCAACGAGTTCTATTGTAAATCAGAGGTAAAATATGTGATACATGTCGTGGTGTTGTAAAATCTGTATATATACCTGTAAAAGATAAGGGTATTTTAGCCATTTCGGGAAAACTTGGGATATCTCCCAACCGCCTTTGGTAGGGGAAGCTTCCCTACTTTAGGTGATGTGATAGGTCGGTACCGACGTCTAACACAAGATATTTGTGCCTCGAGAAGGCAAATCCGTACTGCACGTTAGACTAGATGTCTTTAAAGTATAAAAGGGGAAGGTTGCCACGAGGTAACCTTCCCTAGGAAGCATGATTCCTTTATTCTGAGCAGACTTTCCCCACTATTCCAAACATTGGGGCAAGGTTGTCGTTCAAGTTAGAGAATACTAAGAGTATTAGTGGAAGGTTGCCTTCAAGCAACCTTGACGTACCGAAGGTGTCCCATCAACTCCTCCCCTCCCCCCCAAGTCTGAAAAGAGAAAATTTGTCCTAATCAAGTGAGGAATTTTCATTAGTAACATTCTTCTTAGGCAACCTTGCATATTCAGATAAGGTAAAGCAGTTGAGGAGTTCTCTCTCTCCGCCTCTGTGAATTCATCTTTTTCAGAGATGGGACATCCCACGTCCCATCAGTTATACACGTGGAGCGTTTTTAAGGGAAAACCTCCTCTACATGATATAATTCGAATTATTACTGTTTTCTCATTTATTTCACTTCACTTCATTTCGTGCTCTACTTCTCTCTCGCTTTATTTTATTTCATTATTTTCTCTCGTCGGAAATCTTCATCGTCGACCCAGCTTTCCCATTCATCCTTTCAGGTACTTTGCTGCTACTCTCCTTGTAGGCTTTACTTCTTTTAGTGCTTTGTAGTTGTAATGTCATTCTTGCCTAACTTGGAGGGAGGTTTGACCTAAACCCTTCCGAATCATCCACTCACCGGAGTACCTCTGCCGGCGAAGAGGCCTCTTCCCCCTCTGCTCCTATTTTCATACCCTCTGCATCCCCTAAGAAAGAAGGGTCGAGATCTACTTTCGTTTCTCTACCCGTAGAACCTGATTCTTCTTCGAGTAGGGATAATTGAAATTTGGTTACTAGATCTTCATCCCTAGTTAAGAAGGCCGAAGTTCAAGTCTTAATCACTGATTTGAGAATAGATGGATTTCAACTTAGGGTTCCCAACCCTAGTGAACGGCCGAACTACACAACTCCCCCTACATTACCTTTTTGGAAAAAGCAGTTTGAGGCAGAACTTAGGCTTCCAATATGCCCTTATCTTGTTCGCATTTGTGATCTTTTCAGAGTTTGCCCTAGTCAGATTATCCCCAATTCCATTAGGATTGCCCTGTCATTCTACATAGTCTTGAAAGCCAACGGGGAAAACCCTACCCCGGAACTTTTCCATGCTTGCTATCAGATGAAGTACCAAAACGGAATGGTTATGTTCAGCTCTCGAACTAACAGTCCCGCTCACTTCCTGGGTAAGAGTACCAGAAATGATAAAACTTGGCAACCTTACTATATCTTTGTCACTCCTGTGGGTAATCCTTGGCTTTTCACCGTGCAACACTGGCGGTATTCTTTTGAGAAACCTTCTTAGGTAGAAGTGTACCCCATTCCTCCTTCAGATGAGGAGCTTATGAAAGAATTGAGTACTCGTCTTAATTCCAATAATGATTTCAACATTCGAGACCTTCTCACGGACTCTTCCGTCTTGGCCTACTTTGGTTTGGCTCCTCCTCGTCGTCGACCTTCCACTCCAAGGATGAGTAGGTGTTCGCTCCAGTGTTTGGTTAAATTCAAACACTTAATAAATCTTGCAAAATGTAACCACTTTTATCTTTGTAAATTTTGCAGTTATGGACTGGCTGAAGACTGCTCAAGGCGTTGAGGAAGAGGATGACGTTATCGTGGTGGGATCTACACCAGGCTTTGTTCCCCTCTCTCTGTTTCCAAAACTTGAGGCTAACATTCCAGAAGGCAAAGTTGTCGAGGAGCAAACTTTCCGAGGGGCATCCTCCAGGGGCAAGTCTACTCCTGCTTCTCCTGCGCATTCTTCTTCAGGAGGAGTGCGCACTAGGACTCGTAGTCGAGCAATGACTGATCTGCCTCCCCTTCTCTAGCCAAGAAGGGAAAGGGTGACAAGACATCTGGGAGTAAGGTTTCTGCTATGCCTGTCCAGCAATTCTCCAATCAACTC
Organism: Schizonepeta tenuifolia; assembly: GCA_029490685.1. NCBI lineage: Eukaryota > Viridiplantae > Streptophyta > Magnoliopsida > Lamiales > Lamiaceae > Schizonepeta > Schizonepeta tenuifolia. The sequence goes on from CM055955.1 coordinate 26,653,228, forward strand.
GAAGTTCATCTCCATGTACCACTGGTTTCTATGGAAGGTTCCCACTGAATAGCTTTGTTCCGCCATATGACTAACTCTCTCGAGAGGCATCAAGCTTTTAAATTCTCTACTGAGGCTCTCCACAACGCCATAGGGCATACCTTGATTCAGGTTTGAATACTCTCCCTTTATAGCACAAATTTTCGTCATTTTTGTGGCAAGATAACTTATTCATTTTCTTATCAGGTCGGTGCTTTCTTGGCTGAGGCCGAGGAATGGAGGAAAGAGGATTCCACCGCTTCCTCCTAGGCAAAGAACGAGGAGATTGCCAAAGCTCTCCTTCAAGTTTCCAAGTTGGAAGCTAAGTGCAAGCAGATGGAGGGCAGTCTTGCCGATGCCCAAGTACAAGTGGATTCCCTCAGCAAGCTTCTTGCTAAGACTAAGGAAGAGAAGGCTTTCCTTGAGAAGAATCAAGCAGAGAGTTCAGTCATGCTACGAGGGTGGCATCCAAGCTTGCCAACAAGGGCTCTTCCACACGACTGCAGGTCAAGCCTTTCTGAAGGAGCTAGCAGAGGGGATGGTAGAGGCATAAAAAGGAAGTGGTCAGTACTTGTACGATCTGGGTCGTACCATTCGCCACTTTGTCCGTCAAGGAGCAACCAACCTTACTGTACAGATGAGGGAACCTTCCTACACAGGAGAGGTGAACACCAAAGCCCTCATGGACAATCTTAAGCTTCCTCCTCATCTGCAGCCGTTGAACGACCTTTCTCTAGAGCATGAATACCAGCTTCCCGTAGTGAAAACTTGCGCAAGGAAACTTGCCCTCAACCTTATCCTTGATCCCTCCTTGACTGCTATGGAAAATGCTTTCTATGGTCTTTCTGCAGGTGCCTCTAGCTCCAATCTGGTAGAGCTGCTAGCCATCGAGGATACTTCCGTGCCCAACATTGCCACTCCTCATGCAGAGAAGACTACCTCAGAGGTAGGATTCCTCTCTCTTCAGAAGGAATCACTAGGGGAGGAAGATGGGGCTGAAGGAGGAGACAAGACTGCTACCAACTCTGCCTCAGAAGGTGAAAGATCTGAGAACCTCTCTGCGTAGGGCGAATTCTTATAATTTCTGCTACAATGATGCTTGCTACAATGGCTTTTTAGCCGCTTTTATTTCTGTTTTTGCTACAATGGCCTCTTGGTCGCCCCTTTATTTCTGTTTTTGCTGTATTTTTCTTTTGCTTGAACAATATGTGGCCTATGAGCCTTGATGCCAATCGTGCTTTTTTGTTCATCATCTTAATCGGATTTTTCTTGCCATTGCTCTTATACTTTGCATTCTGCATGCTATTTGATATGTTCATATATGTGTTCTCCTCCCCCCTCCCCCCTTTTCTGAAGAAGTAGGAGTTTGTCAAACGAATAGCTGTTTAGAATACTTATTCTTGGTAACCAATGTGTTCGGGCAAGATTGCATGTCTACAATCTTGTTCAACCCGTATGTTGGGAAATTTATTAGTATAAGTTTTGATGAATTCCAAAACCGGCTGACCCCAACCGAGTAGATGTTGCCAGTACCTCATGTTAGAATTTAGGCTCGCTGTTTGAGCAAAGTTAAGTTTTTATCTTTACAGGTCTCCAGCTGAAGATGGCAACAAGGCGTCACTCAGACAGAACATCAGTTGTGAAGAAAGACAACTGAGAGTTCATTTGTTCAGATGTAAACAAGGGGAAGTCTTCAGAACATCAGTTGAAGGAAACCAACTGAGCTTTCATCAAATGAGAAACAGTTGAAAGGAAGAGAACATCAGATGAAAAAGAAATCATCTGAGGGTTCAAATCCAAGTGAGTAAAGAAGTGGAAGACAACTGAGGGTTCAGTTTCAGAACCTCAGTTATAAAATCTGAACAAGGAGTTCAACTGTTTTGAAGTTCAAAGTCAGCTGAGAACTCGACAGATCGGAACATCAGCTGAAGATCACTCAGATGAAGGTCAAGACTTTCAACCGACAAACCGAAGTTGACTGTCAAAGATTTGAATTTCAAAAGGAAGTCACATGAGGGTTTGACCGTTCAGTCATTACCCCATCTGGCCCAACACAAGGCTGTCTCAGATGGAAAGCAAAGGAGCACAGATGCCATATCGGGAAAGTCTGCAGAGATGAGAGACAAGCCATCGCTTTCAACTGATCAGAGATCAACTGCTCCTCCAACGGCTAGTTGATTCTCTCCGCCTATAAATAGAGGCATCCTCTCATTCGAGAAATATAGATGCAGATAGACACATAGACGACTAAAAATTCTAAAGCTTTCTCGAGAGAAATCAAAGCAAATCTGAAAAATCATCATCTAAGAGCATCAGCAGCTGAGAGTTCCAATTTGAGAGAACATTAGTAGCTGAGGGTTCCTAGAGTTCGAAACTGTTTTTGATCTTAGGTTGAGTGTTTATTCGTTCAAGACTTAGATCCAGCTCTCATTCTTGATCGAGCTGTAGTTGGAAATCCTACCCTTTCTCACACCCTAAAAAGTGTGCTAGGACCTTACTCTTCCTGTAATTGAGTAGTCAGGTCATCAAGTATCCGTAAACTTGACTTAGGCTGTTTAGTGCCCGGAAACTAAACTGTAACGGTTACTCAGCCCTCGTAAGCTGAGTGGTTCTGTCCAGAAGAACTTGGACTGAGGTGTGTGGACTCACATCTCCCCGTGGACGTAGGAGTTATCTCCGAACCACGTAAATCTTGTGTGTCGTGTTTATTTTTATTCAGTCCTTGTTGCATTTCTAACTGACCGAACTAACCAGCACTCAAACCTCTTTTGCACTTTTTCAACCGAGCTGTTTTGGTTCTTGACCAACCGAGCTGGTTTGCGTGAGTTGTTTTTAACGAGTTTATTTTCCACCACATTCCGCACAGCACCGCTCTTCCAGCTGAGTTTGCTTACTCAGCTGTGAGATCCCACCTGAGTCCTTTTACTCAGTTGAAGTTGTTTTCAAGTGTTAAGTTTTTCGAAAGTTGAAAAATCCTAACTGGTGTATTCCCCCCCCCCCCCATACACCAGTAACTCGTTTCGGGACCATCAAGTAGTATCAGAGCAGTGGTTCAAAAGACTGCTGACCCTGTTTCACGAGGTGTGAATTCGAGAATTTTCTTCAGTGGTCAACTGAACAGATCTTTTCACGCTAGTGCATTCTTGCTCGCTTTTTTGTTGTCCTATTTTTGTTTGTGCAGATGGACGTCAAGGACAAGATCACAGTCATGTTCTCTGTTGTCAACTATACATCATGGAGAACTCGAATGAAGAAGATCCTTTTGTCCAAGCATCATAGGATGCAACAAGTTCTCACATCTGGACCAATCGTCATACGAGACAGAATACTTCGCACTCCCACAAATCCCAACGATGGAGATGCAGTGGTGGAGTATGTGGAGAAACAGCCAGAGGACTACACTCCGGAGGAGGCCAAGGTGAGCCAGCTGGATATTTGGGCTCAAAGCACAATAATGTCCACGGTTGGACAAGATTATGTGCCTTGGATAGAGGAATGCGAGACCGCAAAAGAGATGTGGGACATCCTGGCCTCGCTAAGTGAAGGAAGCGACGAGACAAAGGAAAACAAGTTCTCGCATGCATGTCAAGATTTTGACAATTTCAGTCTGCGACCTGATGAGACTATAGATCAGCTAGAGCTCCGGTTTATGGACATCATCAGAAGAATCCAATCCATCCGGAAAGGAAAATACACTCTAAGAGAGATAAACCTCAAAGTGTTGCAAGCTCTACCGGCTGAGTGGGATACTTTCACAAATATCCACGAGAGCCGAGCTGACCTAGGTGAAATGGGAACTAAAAGATTGTTCTCAATCTTGAAAGGAAATGAGTATAAGATCAACAGAAGGAGGTCGCAGCCCTCAAGTCAGACAAATAGAATTGAGGACGTCGGCTCAGCATCAAAGTCAGTTGCCCCCCGAGCTGACTATTCAAAGTCGAGATCGTCAAGGCCAACCAGGTCGGCTGACACGACTGCAAAGGAGCCGAGCAGAGAAGAACTGCAACAGAACATTGCAGCGTTGTCAAAGAAGTTAGCCGATATGGATACTCGGTTCGGCAAATATAAACGTTTCTATAAATCAAACCGAACTCGAGACAATTCGAAGCCAGTTACCAATGGTTGCTTCAAATGCGGCAAGGAAGGACACTTCAAAGTTGATTGCCCAGACCTCTCAAAGAAGGAAAGAGAAGCACTGAGGGCGAAGCAAACTGCAAAGAATAAGGCCATGGTAGCTGAAGAGGCAGCTGACGATATGGACATCTTCACAGACACTGAAGATGAGGATGATCTGACCTCTACCAACAAAGTCATCAGTCCGGATCAATGTCTCATGGCACTTGGAACCGACCAAGATGATATTGAGGTACAATCTAATCCTGCTCGCTTAAATTCTTCCAATACTTCTAACATGCAGGAATCTATGAACGATGAGTTGGAACCCTCCTGGAATGATTTTCAAGAACTCAGTGAGGAACTGCATCAGCAGTCGGTTGAGTTTAAGAGCCTTCAAGCCCAGTTCGCCAAGCTTGAGGATTCCTTAACCGAAAAGGACGATCTGATCAAGAGACAAGCTGAAGAAATTGACCAGCTGAAAAGTCAACTGAGTACAGCCAACCAAACTGAGGCTTCAACCGATGAACAGTTGAAGAAACAGATCAAGGCACAGAACGAACAGTTGAACAAGTAAGAGGCTCAGATCGACCAGCTGATGAAGACATCAGATGCCCAGACCGAACATATAGTTGTTCTTCTCAAGGATCTTCAAACTGAGAAGGACAACCTGACAAAACTATATCAGTCATCCGAGATCATCGAGAATCTCATCAAATACAGACGGCAAACGGATGATGTGTCTGGACTCGGATACGACGTGGCAAAAGACACTGGAATTCCACCAGCTACCTTCACCAGGGCTGAGGAAGTCATGGTTGCCAAACCTAACACAGTTGAGTATGCAACTGAACAAACACCCTCACAACCGATAAAGGTAACTACGGCTGAGAAAGGCAAAGGAGCTGCAGATGGAGCACCAACGAAACAGTCCCTGGAGTCTACAACCGAGGGGGAATGTTCCAAGACTCAACGGAGGAACCGGAGACGTCGGAGTCGCAATCAAGCTCAAAATCGACAACATATCCAAGCTCAGAACCGACGTGATAACCGACCAACAAACCAACCACAGCAGAGATGGAACCAACAGAACCAACCAAGCTTCAACCGATATAATCAACAACGGTTCCATCACCACAACAATCAGAGGTTCCAACAGAGTCAACCTATGTGGAAAAGTTACGACAGCTATGGTTACTCATGCCACAACATGAATCAACATCCGGGCATGAACAACCATCGTCAACAGCCAAGGCAATGGAATCAGAATCAGCCAAGAAGATTCCACAAAGGCGTCCGACCTCACAGACAAACTCAACAGGATAAGAATCGCCATCAAAACAGGGGGAAAGCCTCACCTCCTAAAGCCCAACATGGGAGAAATCCAACTCCTCCCAAGAAACAGAGCATCATTTCAAACAACAAGCCTAAGGATAACCGGGGTGTTGTTATAATTGATGAAAATGGGCAGATCATTTGGAATGACAAGGCTATTCGAGTGTACAGAGAAAAGCGACGCACGGTTCTAGCGGGAACTGGTTCTAACCCTCCAGGACCCAACTGAAATTGGGGACCTAAGCGAGTTTCTCCTTGCAGGTACAGGAGAAACAGCTGAGGAAGAAGAAGGCGTCTACAACAATGTGGGTGATGGATAGTGGATGCTCGAAACACATGACAAATCTGAAGGATTTGCTTGGAAGTTTCGTGGAGAAAGAAGGTCCATCAGTTACTTTTGGTGATAACTCAAAAGATTATACCAGAGGTTACGGTACCCTTGAAACCAATCATGTTTCAATTTCTAATGTTTCTTTTGTTGATGGATTGAAGCATAACCTGCTCTCCATCAGCCAATTCTGTGATAATGGGTTCTCTGTCAAGTTTGATGCACAGGGTTGCAGAGTTAAAGATGTCGGATCAAAGCAGGTGATATTGTTGGAAAATCGATCTCCAACAGGGAATGTATACTACGCTGACTAGAATAGCAGCCTCCCTGACACTTGCCTGTTGTCAAAGAGCAGTTCGGATGTGAGCTGGCTGTGGCACAAAAGGCTCAACCATCTGAACTTCAAGACGATGAACCGACTTGCCAGACAAGAACATGCAAGAGGCATACCTAACCGAGTGTTTTCAACAACACACATGTGCAGTGCATGCCAGCTGGGAAAGCTCGCTAGAACCTCCTTCCGGTTGAAGTCAACTCCTTCAACCGACCGAGTGTTGCAACTGATCCATATGGATCTCTTCGGGCCAGTTACACCAAAAAGCATTAATGGAAACGAATATACTTTGGTTGTAACTGATGACTACTCAAGATATACGTGGACCATCTTCATGCGCCACAAGAGTGAAACCCGAGATGAGCTGCCCAAGCTAATGGATCGGATATCGAACCAACAAGAGATGAAGATCATATCTATCAGATCAGATCGTGGAACGGAGTTTCTAAATGAAACCATCATTGAGTATTGCGAAAAGAATGGCATAACCCATCAAACATCAGCCGCGCGTACTCCACAACAGAATGGCGTAGCTGAGCGAAGAAATAGAACTCTGAAGGATGCAGCCACATCCATGTTAGCGAGCTCAGCACTACCTAAGAGATTTTGGGCTGAAGCGATCAACACAGCATGCTACACACAGAATCGATCTCTTCTCACCAAGCGGTTGGGAAAGACGCCCTACGAGCTGTGGAGACGCAGAAAGCCAGATATTTCTTATTTTCGTGTTTTTGGATCTAAGTGTTATATTCACAACAATGGGAAGACTCAGTTGAAAACTTTTGATGCCAAAGCTTCGAAGGGCATATTTCTTGGATATGCAGCTCGGATCAAGGCATATAGAGTTTTCAACAACAGCTCTCGTGTTGTGGAAATAACACCTCATGTTAGTTTTGATGAATCTACCTTTGAGTGCAGGGAACAGGTAAAGGAACAACACGCAGATCCAGCTGTTCTACCAGTTCTCACCAGATCGCAAGCTCTTCGGGAAAAGAACCGAGCTGAACCACTGGTATGGGCAACTGAGGATGAGGACCCATACTCCTCTGAAGATGAATGCGAAGACCTCAGCTCGTCCCTAGGGGGAACTTCAGCTGATGTCCATCCAACTGCATCAGCATCCGATGCCCAACCGAACTCGGTTCAATCTATTGTAAATGTTGAGGATCCAGACTCAACAGCTGATCAATCACCAGCTTTGAAGACTCCAACTCAGATGTCTGAACAGCCATTGTTGGAAGAAGAAGGAAGACGCAACCGAAGATGGTATGAAGTTCATTCCACCAACGACATCATCGGAGATCCAACCGAGGGTGTGCGCACACGGAGCAGAGTTGCAAATCCAGAATCAACCGAGGAAGAATCCAACACTTATGCCCAATATGCTGAGGAATTGGCAGTTCTAGAGGAGTTCGAGCAAGCTGGAGATGTTGCCATGATTTCTTGCTATGTAGCTGATATTCCAGAACCGAAGAATGTTGGGGAAGCTCTCATTGTGTCCACTGGACAACAGCCATGCAAGAAGAATTGAATGAGTTTCTACGCAACTGTGTATGGGAGTTGATAGAAAGACCAAATGGTGTCAAGGTGATTGGACTAAAGTGGATTTTCAAAAACAAGAGAGATGCCATTGGATTCATTGTGAGGAATAAAGCAAGGTTGGTAGCTCAAGGATACTGCCAACAAGAAGGAATTGACTTTGAAGATTCCTTTGCACCAGTTGCAAGGCTTGAAGCCATCCGGATCTTTCTAGCTTATGCCGCACATCACAAGTTCAAAGTATATCAGATGGATGTGAAGTGTGCATTCCTCAATGGAGATATAAAAGAAGATGTATATGTTGAACAACCTCCTGGTTTTGAGACTGGAGATGAAAGAGTGTACAAGCTGAAGAAAGCTATCTATGGTCTAAAGCAAGCACCAAGAGCATGGTATGACACTCTTTGTGGATTTCTTCTCGACTCAGGGTTCAAACGAGGTTCAGTTGATAAAACTCTGTTCACCATCAAAGTTGGAGAAGATATACTTGTCGTGCAAATTTATGTCGATGACATCATTTTCGGGTCCAAGTCGGAGGAGCTGTGCAAGAAATTCTCCGATCTTATGAAGGAAAAGTTCGAGATGTCAATGATGGGCGAGATGAATTATTTCCTTGGATTACAAGTGAAGCAGTCACCTGAAGGGATGTTCATCAACCAGTCCAAATATACAAGGGAGCTCATCACCAAGTTCGGATTGCAGACAAGTAAGACAACCAAGATCCCTATGAACACGAACTGGAAGATCGAACCAGGAGCTGAGGGAAAGCTCATTGATACCAGCCAGTATAGAGGGATCATCGGTTCGCTGCTCTACCTAACTGCCAGCCGACCAGACATTTCATACGCAGTTGGAGTGTGTGCTCGTTTTCAAGTCCAACCAAGAGAAGCACACATGTTGGCAGCAAAGAACATCATTAAGTATCTGAAGGGAACTGTCAATGTTGGATTGTGGTACCCAACTGATGACAATATCCAGCTGACTGGATACTCAGATGCCGACCTAGCAGGAGATCGGTTGGACAGAAAATCTACTTCTGGACACTGCCAGTTCATGGGAAGCAAGCTAGTTTCATGGTTCTCCAAGAAACAAGTGTGTGTTGCTACTTCGACAATCGAGTCAGAGTACATGGCTGCCGGAAGCTGTTGCATGCAAGTATTGTGGATGAAGCAGCAGCTGAGAGATTATGAAGTCTCAACTGGACAGGTTCCCATACATTGTGATAGCTCGAGTGCCATAGCTATCTCTCTAAACCCTGTTCATCACTCTCGGACTAAGCATATCGATATTCGTCATCACTTCATCCGAGATCATATTGAGAAGAAGGATGTGTCCATGGAGAAGATCCCAACTGAGATTCAGAGAGCTGACATCCTCACCAAACCTCTTCCTGAAGCCCGGTTCAAAATGCTGTGTGATCTTCTAGGACTTTTGGATCCGAGCTAAAAACTCATCCGAGCAGAAGAATCATCCGAGCTGACAAGGATTCATCCGAGCTGAAGAATCGGATATCGACTTAAGGGGGAAGCTCAGATGAAGGGGGAAGCTCAGATGAAAGGGGAAGCTCAGATACGAATTGCCAACTGAGGACATCAAACTTCAGCTGAGGAGATGAACTTGAGTCAGCTGATGGTATACTGCAATAATGGAACAGACGTCAGCTGAACAGACGAACTCGAGTCAGCTGATGGTATGCGGCAACTGAGGAATTCAACAAATGAACACAGCTGATTCAGACATCAGCTGGCAGGTATCATTTATGACTGAAGGTGTTATGATATTAAATGAGAATGTTTGAAATAAATTCAAACATTCCTGAACATGTCAGCTAGACTAAACAAGCCATCGTATCGCATTTAATGTAAAGTCTGCCTTACTTTATAGTGCGACTGGGCTGACACCTCAAACTATTCACCTTCTCACTCGCGCGCGTGGTATATCAGTCAAAATTACTCAACAGTCGCGAAATCACAGCCGTTAATAGATTCGCGCGATTTAACCCCAGCCGTTGATTTTATCCAAGTCAAAGATTATATAATACGGCAAATCAGGAAGTGATCCTTACTTTCTCTTTTCGTGCATATCTTTACTCACTATTCATCATCTTCTCAAATCTTGTTTCGCCATTTCCAGTAAAGTCTTTCACTCTTTCTTTGCATATATATCTCCTCGAGATGGCGCCCAAGTCAAAAGCTTATAAAAAGATGGTTTCCTCAGAGCCTGCAACGTTCCAGGAATCGTTCGACATGGTGATGTCAAAGATTCATTTCGAACAGATATTATCCAGAGCGGCTCTCTCCTCGCCTGAGCTCGCTCCAATCGCCGCCATCCTCTCCGACCACCATCTGCTTGATTGGGCCACCCTCTCTCCGGGAAGGAGCCCTTGACCTGCAACAGATAGAGGAGGATTTATTCAATCACATAGTTTGGGCTCCTAGAATATGGCGCCCTTGGGGCTTTCTATTTGATTGTATCGAAAGGCCCAATTCATTGGGATTTCCCTATTGGTCCAGGTCATTTCGGGGCAAGCGGATCATTTATGATGAAGAGGGCCAAACTAGTAAAGCACAAGCATTAGGAGTATGCTTCAAAAGCCAGCGTAAATGACTGACTTTCTTTTATCACATGTGATATAGAATACACATTGCAAATGAAGCAAGGAATGCCGATATGAATGAATAGCATTTTGAACGTACTCGTGAAGGAAATGATCTTTACATGGAAATGTGTTGCTCAGGAAGCAGATCGTACATTTCTACCGTAATCTGCAACGAGTCGCAAATGACGGGCTTGTCACGATCATCCCGTGCAAGCAACGCCACAGAACCTCCCGAACAGTAGAAGACTCCGTTGTGGAGATAAAGGTGTCGAAGGAGCTGGAGAAGCTCATCCCCAGAAACCGTGAAGCCACAGACGTGGTGGGGAACTTTTCTGACAAGGAAGCTGATGCCTTCCTTCAAACCATTCTTCTTGTTCCCGAACCATTGAAGGGGAGCATGCAAAGGACAAAGCTGAAGCCGGAGCACCGACTTCTTTTCGATGTAATCTCCAAATGCATCTTCGCATATGGTGGAGCCTTCGGGGACATCAGCCGTCCTAAGCTCAAGCAGCAGAAGGCCCTGGAAGAGATGCACCAGGTCGACTGGTTGGGATATATAGAGAGCCAGCTGGTGTCGGAGAAGCAGAAGATATCCGAGACGACAGCTGAGTCCGGGGATGTTCTGTTGAGTGTCAAGGGGACTCTCAATTTCGGGACAAAGATATCAGCCCTCATCCTCCAAGCCACAAAGGGTCTGCCGCTGACATGGGAAGGGAGTGAGGACACTCCAGTCAGCAAGCTGTCACTGTTCCCCTCAGCCAAGAAGGCCAGGGATGTTGTAGAAGCTGTCTACACCCCCAAGGGTGTCCCCAAGCCAGCTGTGGAGGCAGCTGCTCGTCGCCCTTCGAGGACCAAGCCGGCGAAGCGCCAGCTGGAAGAGGTAGCTGAGGAGGAAGAAGACGAAGAGGAGGAAGAGGAGGAACCTCTGCAGAAGAGGCCAAGGATAAGAATCATCCAGCCAGCGGCTAAACCATCCACAACAAGTCCAGTGGTGGTCAAGCCGGCTGAGGAGAAGGATTCAACCGAATCCAGTCAATCGGTTGACCCAGCTGGGTTTATTCTTCAACCTCGCCAGGAGGACGTGGCTGAGGAGGCAGGTGGAGACGTGGAGATCCAAGTGGTGGATGCCAGCTCCTCCTCAGATGACTCTTCTTCATCTGAGGAGTCCCACGACAGTCGGTCTAGAGCTGATGCCAGCCAGGTTAACCCACCTGTGACTGAAGAAATCCTCCAGCCAGCCAACTCTCCATCCAAAGAGGATCCGGTTCTCTCAACTGGTCCTCAGTCAGATATTCCGAGCCTCTCGCTCGATGCCAACGTTGTGACCACTTCTTCGGCCAACGTTGATGAAACCATCGAACCCTTAACCTTCGATATTGAACCCCCTCAGATCGATGAAGAAGCCAACCGTCAGGCGATCCTGGCTGAATATGAAGAAAGACTCAGCTACTGCTTCCGCAAGCTGATTGGTATGTTCCCCGAGGCAACATCGATGCCCATTTTCTCTGTTCTCGGGACGGAGCTTCTATACCAATTCAGTGTCATATTCAGCTACTGGTACGTGAAGGAGGAGACCCTCAGGATCCATGGCTGGGACAAGTTAAAGGTCGAAGAGTCCAACCTAAGGGAGTACTTCGACTACCAGAGCCTGGAGGTGGCTTACAACCAAAAGGTGGTTGTGCTCCGACGACGTCTGGACAAAAGCATCCAAGAAGGGACAGACACCAGGGAGCTGTGCAACAACCCTGAAGCTGTTCACTTTCTTGATGACATGCTCGCCAAAAATGCCTCCTGCATGGACGACGTCGACGCAGCTGATGAGGCGGCCAAGAGAGAAGAAGACAAGCTCAAGGCCTACCTCGCCAGCCGATCTGCCATGGTTGTCCTGGAGTCTGCTGCCCAGCCACAACCACCGCTCCTGCCTGGACCCTCCGATCAGCCAGCTCTCTCAACCGACGTCATCTGCGAGCTGATCTTGGAGAGGGTCAACCAGCTGAGGACGGAGATGCTGTCCAAAATCCAGCTGGGCAAGGAGGAAGAAGCTGACAGGATGAAGCAGCTGATGGCAGAAAATGCCAGCCTGAAGAATCAGCTAGATCACCTCTCCTCTTCTCTGCAGCACAAGCTCGAAGATCTATCCACTTCTTCCAGCTCGGAGGTCTCGGCTCTAAGGAAGGCTGTTCAAAGCCTCAGCTCGGATTTCAACGTGTTCAAGACCGTTGCTGAATCTGACCTCACAAAGTCCCAGCAGACTCAGGACCAGGAGTGGATGGCTCAGTTCGCCTCTTTCCGAGCTGAGTTCGTCTCCCTTCACAAAGAGGTCTCTGCGATCTTTGCAGCTGTGCAGAGAGCTGAGCAGGAGCGCCAAGACTTGGAGTTGGCGAAGAAGGTGGAAGAGAAGGACGCTGTTGAAGAGCTGTTTTCCCGCATTCAACAAGCTGAAGCCAAGTTGACCTCTCTGGATGGCACTGTTGCCACCCTTTTGGATGATGCCAAAAAGGGGGAAGACAAGGAGCCAGCAGCTGGGAAGACAAGGAGCCGGCAGCTGGGGATGGACAAGGGAAAGCTGTTCTCCAGCAAGGAGAAGGAGTGCCAGCTGAAGCTGAAGGGTCGCAGCCCGAACTGGAAGTCTCCCACGACCTCGTAGCCGAGCTCACAGCCGAGCTCGATGCAGAACTTGACGGGATATCCGTTGAAGACTGTATCGAAGCTGCCAAAGCTATGGAGGTGCCTAAGGAGAAGTACTTGAATCCCTCTTGGATCAAGAAGTTCGCTGCCGATCAGGCCAAGAAGGTGGCCAAGTTCGAGAAGGAGCTCGCCAAGGTGGAGAAGAACGTCGACAGAAACAAAGCCAGCCGGAGTGTGCGAAGAATCAACAAGCACCAGATGAAGGCTGAGGCTAGAAAGTCGACGCATCAGCTGCAGAAGAATGCTCCGCTCCCGTCTCGATACCCACATGTTGACAAGTGGATGAATGCGGAGTGGAACGATGACTGGGAACAGTTCAAGCATGAGTTCGTCAATGACTTCTATTACAGGAAAGTCTACTCGGCTGAAGACCCAAGGCTAGCCTTCAAGGAAGCCCTGTGGGAACTCAGCTCTGGAGACCCTGGAATGTTTAGTCAGTTCAAGCGAGCTATGCTGAATGCTCAGCTTGATCCCAACACTGCTCCAGTTCCAAAGAAGTGCATATACCGCCCTCCGATGATCAAAGGCACAAGCACGCCAAATAGAAATACGATCTTAGCTGAGGTGAGGCAAGTATGCAAGGAACACGGCGTCAACACTGGGATTGAGTCGGAAGCGAAGAAGGAGATCTTCAACCGTATCTTCAACAAGTACGGTCAACAGTATTTCTGAGCTGTCAAAGTTTTTGAGCTGATAATGTTTTTGGATGTTGTAGTTTTTGAAGCAACTGTTGTATCTTTCTATGTTTTGCGCTTAACTTTGTAACCTTCAGATGTAACAAAAACTTCAAAGTATATAATACGATTCACCTTGATGAACAATTCCTCATTGTCTAAGCTCTGAATCACAAAGTCTTTCAATTTCATGTTATAACTGTGCTAACCCTTTGATGTTTTATCTTATAGACTGTCTAGAATTTCAACTGAGATTTTAGATAAGTTAGTGAGGTTTAGATCAGTATTGGGGTTTCAAGTTGTAAGTGGTTTTGGCATCATCAAAAAGGGGGAAATTGTTGGGAAATTTATTAGTATAAGTTTTGATGAATTCCAAAACCGGCTGACCCCAACCGAGTAGATGTTGCCAGTACCTCATGTTATAATTTAGGCTCGCTGTTTGAGCAAAGTTAAGTTTTTATCTTTACAGGTCTCCAGCTGAAGATGGCAACAAGGCGTCACTCGGACAGAACATCAGTTGTGAAGAAAGACAACTGAGAGTTCATTTGTTCAGATGTAAACAAGGAGAAGTCTTCAGAACATCAGTTGAAGGAAACCAACTGAGCGTTCATCAAATGAGAAACAGTTGAAAGGAAGAGAACATCAGATGAAAAAGAAATCATCTGAGGGTTCAAATCCAACTGAGTAAAGAAGTGGAAGACAACTGAGGGTTCAGTTTCAGAACCTCAGTTATAGAATCTGTATAAGGAGTTCAACTGTTTTGAAGTTCAAAGTCAGCTGAGAACTCGACAGATCGGAACATCAGCTGAAGATCACTCAGATGAAGGTCAAGACTTTCAACCGACAAACCGAAGTTGACTGTCAAAGATTTGAATTTCAAAAGGAAGTCACATGAGGGTTTGACCGTTCAGTCATTACCCCATCTGGCCCAACACAAGGCTGTCTCAGATGGAAAGCAAAGGAGCACAGATGCCATATCGGGAAAGTCTGCAGAGATGAGAGACAAGCCATCGCTTTCAACCGATCAGAGATCAATTGTTCCTCCAACGGCTAGTTGATTCTCTCCGCCTATAAATAGAGGCATCCTCTCATTCGAGAAATATAGATGCAGATAGACACATAGACGACTAAAAATTCTAAAGCTTTCTCGAGAGAAATCAAAGCAAATCTGCAAAATCATCATCTAAGAGCATCAGCAGCTGAGAGTTCCAATTTGAGAGAACATTAGTAGCTGAGGGTTCCTAGAGTTCGAAACTGTTTTTGATCTTAGGTTGAGTGTGTATTCGTTCAAGACTTAGATCCAGCTCTCATTCTTGATCGAGCTGTAGTTGGAAATCCTACCCTTTCTCACACCCTAAAAAGTGTGCTAGGACCTTACTCTTCCTATAATTGAGTAGTCAGGTCATCAAGTACCCGTAAACTTGACTTAGGCTGTTTAGTGCCCGGAAACTAAACTGTAACGGTTACACAGCCCGCGTAAGCTGAGTGGTTATGTCCAGAAGAACTTGGACTGAGGTGTGTGGACTCACATCTCCCCGTGGACGTAGGAGTTATCTCCGAACCACGTAAATCTTGTGTGTCGTGTTTATTTTTATTCAGCCCTTATTGCATTTCTAACTGACCGAACTAACCAGCACTCAAACCTCTTTTGCACTTTTTCAACCGAGTTGTTTTGGTTATTGACCAACCGAGCTGGTTTGCGTGAGTTGTTTTTAACGAGTTTATTTTCCACCACATTCCGCACAGCACCGCTCTTCCAGCTGAGTTTGCTTACTCAGCTGTGAGATCCCACCTGAGTCCTTTTACTCAGTTGAAGTTGTTTTCAAGTGTTAAGTTTTTCGAAAGTTGAAAAATCCTAACTGGTGTATTCCCCCCCCCCCCCATACACCAGTAACTCGTTTCGGGACCATCACCGTAGCGTAAGGGCATGGCTGTCATCCAATTACCAAATTTTCCAGAGGCGCATGTAGCCACTGTCGGATCAAGGTTGCCTGCCGATAACCTTGCTCACCCTAATTTTCCAGAGGCACATGTAGCCACTGTCGGGTCAAGGTTGCCTGCCGACAATCTTGCTCACCCTAATTTTCCAGAGGCGCATGTACCCACTGTCGGACCAAGGTTGCCTGCCGACAACCTTGCTCACCCTAATTTTCCAGAGGCGCATGTAGCTACTGTCGGGCAAAGGTTGTCTGCAGACAACCTTGCTCACCCTAATTTTTCAAAGGAGCATGTAGCCACTATCGGGCCAAGGTTGCCTACCGACAACCTTGCTCACCCTTGGAACGCTCCGATTCCATATGGGCAAGGTTGCTCATCAGCAACCTTGAACCTATCTCCAACCACTAAAACTCTTATAACCACAATCTTCAAAAAAGGAGCTGCATCATATTTACGTTCAAAAAATCTGATTTGTATGTACAGGTAGGAAAGCAACATTTGCTCATCGGGCAGGGATGAGTCATCTGCTACGGGCGATCAAAAAGTGGGGGTTATCTTCCCCCACACATAGTATTTCTTCAGCTTGCTAATGTTCCATGGACGACACAAAACTTCTCCCTTGGCATCCATTAGTTCGTAGGCTCCGCCAGCTAGGACTTCTACGACCTTAAAAGGCCCTTCATAATTGGGCTCGAACTTCCTAGTTGGTTTCAAGGCATCAACCCTTCTCAAAACGAGGTCTCCTTTTCCAAACTGACGAACTCGTACTTTCTTGTTGTATGAACTACGTATCTGCTCTTTATTTCATTCTGTTCTCAGACGAGCTTGATCTCTTTCCTCTTCCAGAAGATCCAACTCTTCCCTCCGGAGTTCTTGGTTTCGATTTTCATCATAGAATCAAATCCGATGACTTTTCGAGATCACTTCCGCGAGTATCACCGCTGAAGATCCATAGACCAGATTAAAAGGAGTTTCATTGGTGGCTCTTCGAGGACTAGTGTGGTAAGCCCACAATACCGAATCGAGTTCTTTTGCCCACAAGCCACGCTTATCGTCCAGCCTTGCCTTGATGCCATTGACAGTTGTTCTGTTGGTAAATTCCACTTGGCCATTCGTCTCGGGATGCGCCACTGCTGCAAATCTTTGCTCAATCTTCAACTTTAAGCACCATTCTATGGTTCCTTGGCTAATGAACTGGGCACCGTTATCTGATACCAAGACTCGAGGCACTCCATATAGACAACATATGTTTTTCCACAAGAATTTTATGATTGCTGTGTCATCCACTTTGCTAACGGGTTCAGCTTCCACCCATTTAGAGAAGTAGTCCACAGCTACTATGAGATGGGTCATACCTTCCTGTGCGGTGGGCAACTTTCCCACCAGATCAATCCCCCATTTATCGAAGGGACATGAGGCATACATAACTCCCAATTCTTCAGTTGGGAGGTGAATCAAAGGTCCGTGTATCTGGCACTGGGAACACTTCTTAACGAATTCTTTGGCATCCTTGCTGATGTTAGGCTAATAAAATCCAGCTCGCAAAATTTTCGGGCATTGTCTCTTGCTTCAGTGTGTCCTCCTCCATTCCCGGAGTGTATCTCCTGCAAAATACTTGCACCTTCTGCTTCTGATATGCACTTCAAATAGGGATAAGTTGTGGCACGCTTGTACAGGTGATCCCCAATCATGCAGAAGTGAGCATAAGAAGCTCGTTTGGATGCTAGGGAACCTTCCATGCGTCTTCCTATCATCAAGAAGTGTATGATGGGAACTCTCCAGCCTCTGATCTCATCAATAGCTCCTATATCCAAGGTAGCAACTCTCCCTTCTTCTTCGAGGTATGTAATTGGGCCAGCAGTTCCCTTTTCGATGGAACTGGCCAGTCTTGCCAACTTGTCTGCCCCGGTATTTTCTTCTCAGAGAATCTGCTCCATCCTAAATTCTATGAATTTTGCCTTCAATTGTATTACTTTGGCTATGTAACTGGCCATCCTTTCCTCCGTAGCCAAGTAGGTTCCTTCCGTCTGGGATACAACCAGTTGGGAATCAGAAAATATCAAGACCTTCTCGGCTCCCAATCCTTCCATGATTTGCATAGCTCGCACTAATGCTTCATACTCGGCTTCATTGTTCGAAGCTTTGAATCCAAGCTTGATCGAAAATTGTACTTCTTTTGAGGTGGGAGGAATGATCAATATTCCTACACCGCATCCTTCATTGGTAACGGAACCATCCATATAAGCTTTCCACTTAACCAACTCCGTACTTCGGGTAGTTTCCTGAATCAAGTCTGCTAAGGCTTGAGCTTTTATCGTAGGTCGTGGCTTAAATTCGATATCATACTCTCCTAGCTCTACAGCCCATTTTACCATCCTTCTCGATAAATTCGATCGGCTCAGAATATTTTTAAAGGGGAAGGTTGTCATCACGATAACCTTATGTGCAAGAAAGTAAGGACGCAACTTTCGAACAGAAGTCATGACTGCTAAAGCTGCTTTCTCCACCTTCGAATAGTTTACTTCAGGGCCTTGAATCACTTTACTGGTGTAGTAGATGGGTTTTTGCTCACCACCTTCTTCTCTTATCAACACCGAACTCAGCGACTCCTTTCCCACTGAGAAGTATAAGTAAAGAGTTTCTCCGATCACAGGCTTTGTGAGCAAGGGCAACGTAGTCAGATATTCTTTCAAGGCATCGAACGTTGCTTGGCACTCTTCTGTCCATTCAAACTTGTTACCTTTCCTCAAGATTTTGAAGAAAGGTAAAGTCTTCTCTGCCGAACGAGAAATAAATTGGCTTAGTGCGGTAATCTTGCCATTAAGTTTCTGAATTTCATTCAAGTTGCGGGGAGCTTGCATTTCTTGCACCGCGGCAACCTTTGCAGGATTTACTTCAATACCTCTGGGTGTGACAACATAACCCAGGAACTTTCTAGATTGCACTCCAAAAGCACACTTAGCGGGATTCAATCGAATGTCATTGCTCCTGATTACTCCAAAGACTTCTTCCAGAACAGTTACATGATCAACGGCTTTAAAACTCTTGACCAGCATGTCATCTACATACACCTCCATGATTCTTCCAATTTGTTCTCGGAACACCAAATCCACCATTCGTTGGTATGTTGCCCCCACATTTTCAAACCAAAGGGAATTTTTTTGAAGCCAAATGTTCCTCCTCCAACAATGAAGCAAGCTTTCCGAATATCTCTTGGATTCATCAAGATTTGATGATATCCCTGGTAGGCATCCATCATCGATAGCAATTCACATCCAGAAGTGGAATCTACCAATTGATCAATTCTGGGTAGAGGATAGTGATCCTTTGGGCATGCTTTATTCAAATCTCAGAAGTCTATGCACATTCGCCACTTGTCCCCCCCTTGGGTACCATGACTGCGTTGGCAATCCATTCAGGGTACTGTACTCTGACAATATGTCCAACTTTGAGCAATTTTTCCACTTCAATCATGATAATCTTGTCCTTCTCCGGATCAAATCTTCTTAACTTCTGCTTGACAGGGCGAACAACCGGATCCACGTTCAAGTGATGCATGGCAATCTTAGGATCAATGCCTTTTAAATCATCCGTACTGAAAGCAAACAAATCAGCATTCCTTCGTAGGCAAGCTATCACTGTTTCAGCATCTGCATGTGCCATCTGCGTTCCAATTCAAGTAGTATAACCTTGCTTATTGGGGTAAAGTTCCACTGGCATAAGTTTCTCTCCCGGAGACATTTGCATCTCTGGGTGTGTTTCTTTCATTTCCATCCGTTTCATTTTCCTTCCAGTGGAATCTCTCAATCCTTCATTGGGTCGCTTGGCAGCCTTGCCGGATACCTTGACTTTTTTAACATAGCATGCTCGGGAAGCATCTTGCTCTCCGACTAACTCTCCCACTCTATCTTTCACGAGAAACTTCAATTTCATATGGAAGGTGGACACCACCGCCTCGAATTCGTTGAGGGCAGGTCTGTCCAAAATAACGTTGTAAGATGATGTTGTGTCCACTATCAGGAACTTTATCATGCGCACTTTCCTCAATGGGAACTCTCCCATGGCCATATGCAATAACACTAATCCTCGAGGATGAATAGCTCCTCCTGCGAATCCATATAAAGGGGTTTCTATGGACTGCAACTCCACGTTTAACTTCATGCTTTCGAAGCAATGGGCAAATATTACATTTGCCGAACTTCTCGTATCTAAAAACACTTGAGAGACATCGTATCAGCCAATCTCTGTGGTGACCACCAGGGCATCATCATGTGGGTGCGAAACAACAATTTCATCTTCAGGGCTGAATTGTATCAAGGGGTATTTTCTCACATTCCCTACTTCATGCACTCATTCCACTGCAATCACATCGGGAACTCTGGCGAAAGCCTTTTTTCCGCTATTTGAATCTCCTTCGGAAGGTTCACCTACTATCATATGGATGTGTCCCTTTTTCTGTAGAGGCTCCTCTTTTTTCAGAGATCTAGGATGTTCATACTCATTTTTCGGTGATCGTGGGCGCTGGTATTCTTTCCTATCATCTTCCTTTCTTTTATGACCACGTTCCTTCTTCACAAATTCCACTAGTTTGCCATCCTTCACCAATAGCTCTATGGCATCCTTCAAATGTCTGCACTGATTTGTTTCATGACCAAACTCGTTGTGATACTCACAATAAGAACCCACTCTGGGATTTTGAGGTTCCCTTCGATAGCTTCGAGGTAGAGTGAACCCTATCTGCTGCCTGGACAATATTGCAAAGAGCTCCGCGGGTGCCACCGTGAGAGGAGTGTAAGTGTAGTTGTCTTTATCAAATCTCTCCTTTCTTGGAAAATTACGGGATTCTTTTCTTTTATCAATTTTTTCTTTCTTTTCCTCTACCCTACGAGAAGTCATTTCTGGAGTAGGCAAGGATGCCTTCTGGCGGGGGCGGATAGTTCTGTCTTCTTCCTTTTTCATCCCACCGGCTTCTTCCAAGTTTACAAACCTATGTGCTCTGGCTAAGAGATCTTCAAATGAAGCGCATGCTTTCTTGGCCAAAGAGCTGAAGAAGTCTCCCTCGCATAAGCCTTGCGTTAAGGCGTGCATCTCCACCTCCGAGATGGCAGTGGGAACTTCCAGGGCAGCAGAATTGAACCTTCGAAGGTAATCTCTAAGACTTTCATGGGAACCTTGCCGGAAGGACATCAAATATACTGAAGTGCGACTTTGCCTCCGCGCACTCGTGAATTGATGTCGGAAAAGGTTGCTGAAATCAGTAAAAGTCCGTATGCATACTGGATTCAACTGACTAAACCATCTTTGCGCCGATTTATTGAGAGTCGTAAGGAAGACTCTACACTTGACTCCATCGGTATACTAGTGGAGGGTGGAACTGTTCTCGAAACTCATGAGGTGCTCCATGGGGTCAGTGGTTCCATCATATTGCTCTCGTATTCCTCTGAAATTGGCGGGTAAGTTTCCTGCAGTATTGCATCACTGAAGGGAGAACCTATCTTGTCAAAATCATTTGGGTCAGGCTTCATTAAACGCCTTTTCATTTCTTTCATTTCCCTTCTCAAAGCAGCCACCTCTGTGCCCGTGGTAGATGCCTATTCAGAATAAAGTTGATAGGACGCCGATTGATCTTCTTCGTCAAGTCGGGCTACCGAGGTAGCTTTCAACCATTCTCTTCTGTTCATACGACCCCTCTCAGGAACATAGGGCACTCGTGACCTCAAGTCATATCCGAAAGGTTGTCTTTCATAGGAAGGGAACCTTCTCTCATCGGAATGCTCCCTTTGTTCTTGACTAAGGTTTTCCAGAATTGTCTCTAGATGTTCTCTCTGGCCCTATTCATTCTCACGTAGCAATCTTTCCAATAGCTAACGTATCTTATTCGGATCCAAACCAAACATGTGATCTGTGTTTGAGGATGAGGCAACCATGCCTGGGTGAGTAACCTGACTAGGTTGACTTTGAGAGAGCGCTGATAACCCTAACTCCTGAGTTAAAGGTCTCTGGAAGCTTCTTCGCCTGATCCCAGTTGAAGAGGGAGGGCCTCCCAGGGTCGTTTGGCTATGCGGTGTAACGGATTCCTCGAATTCCTACCCCAGATTCTGGGGAGGAGTTGTCATGATCTATAATATTTGAGGAATAACTTTAGCTCTTCGCTTCGCCTTTTCATGGCTTGAGCAGATAACATGCATCCAAATAATATCCCGTAATATCCATGCAAATATACAGTCAAATGTATCCATCGAAATCATGTATTTTTAGCAAATAATCATGCTTCACCATGCTTTATGACCATATTTTTCTTGGAGCGTGTAATCATAAAAACAAATATCATTAACAACAGATATTCTTGGCTATATGCTTCTTATCAGCAAATTATCATGCTTCAAAAGGCTTCGACATGTTTCGATGCACATGTATGTTTCAATGCACAAGTATATGAGAGATATATCCAGATTCACACTCATTCATAGGTTTATCCATACAGAATTCATCATATATGTAGATATGGTTTTAAGAAAACGAGTTCATGCATATATCGATCTTGATATTCAAGATGTTTTTCGAAAGAAAACTGTAAAACGGATCTCACGCCTTAGTTTTGACTTCCCACAGACGGCGCCAATTGATGGGGTCGAGATTTGCAACCTTTAAACATACCGATGTTTAAGAATCATTAACATATAATACGTACCTTGTATCGACGAGATTATGTTTGAGAAGAGCTTCTCCACGTGGATTCCGTCTTTGAATTCTGACCTACAAAGCGTAACGCCGAATTGTGTGCCGGCGTTGCGTCTCCAATGATCAAGTTAGTGTATATTCAGCACAAGACTTGAGAGAAAACCAACGAGTTCTATCGTAAATCAGAGGTAAAATACGTGATACCTGATGTGGTGTTGTAAAATTTGTATATATACCTGTAAGAAATAAGAGTATTTTAGCCATTTCGGGAAAACTTGGAAAGTCTCCCAACCGCCTTTGGTAGGGGAAGCTTCCCTACTTTAGGTGATGTGATAGGTCGGTACCGACGTCTGACACAAGATATTTATGCCTCGAGAAGGTAAATCCGTACTGCACTTTAGACTAGATGTCGTTAAAGTATAAGCGGGGAAGGTTGCCACGAGGTAACCTTCCCTAGGAAGCATGATTCCTTTATTCAGAGCAGACTTCCCCCACTATTCCAAACATTGGGGCAAGGTTGTCGTTCAAGTTAGAGAATACTGAGAGTATTAGTGGAAGTTTGCCTTCAGGCAACCTTGACGTACCGAAAGTGTTCCATCAACCCCCTACCCCATTCTCTAGGTCCCCTTTGAACCCGCAATAGAATAAATTAGGTCCCTTAGAATTCGTAATCTAAGGATAGTCTTTACACTTGCCCGTAAAAGTATTGTAGGTGTTGTTCGTACCCGCAAACAAACTGTCTAGGCTTATTTGGTACCCGTAAACCAAACCTCAATGTTTGATAAGTATGCTTAAACTTGTCTAGTGGATTGCTAGCCCGAAAGCTAGTCGTGGACGTAGGAGTTCATCTCTAAACCACGTTAAATTACTTGTGTCATTTACTTTCAAGTATTTAAGTTTTAGTTTATTTTACTAACTAACTGACTTGCATAATCAAGCTTTTGAAAAACTGCACTAAGTGTTTGCGAACTTGACCTTCGCATTAAAAGATAATTCAGTAAGTAACGAGATTAAAATTCCACCACATTTCGCACTGTATAACTCTTTAACTCTTTCAAAACCAAGACTACACAGTTGATCCTGTCAAAGAAGTCAACTGTGGTCCGAACTGAGTGACAGCTCCAACTAAGTTTCAACAGTTGTCGAGCATCACGGACTGAGTAGTTCATATTTAAAAAAAAGTTTTTAAGAAAAAATTGTACTAGTGTATTCCCCCCTATACACTAGTTCACTTGTTACCGGGACCATCACGAGGTGTCTCTTTCTTATATGGCATGTCTTTAATCTTTCAAATCTTATTTTTCTCAAATCTTGTGATGCCCCCGTTAGTTAGTGCATCACCCGAATCTCAATTGCAACAAACATTTATTTTGCAGTGTAATACCCCGAACTTCTATAACAGTAGTGAGCGTGTTAATTAACCGAGTAAGTTTAAATGACGAGATTTGAGGAATAAAAATTTTCTTTTCTAAATAAAGAGAAATGAGTAAAACGACTGGAATGTCTTATGTGTTTTTGCGTGAAATTATCTGTGTCTATTTCTTGAAATGATCATGTGATGTATATATTGAGTTTGCTTGTATGAGGATGAGCACGAGTATGATTTTCAGAAAACTCCGAAGATTTTTGATTGAAAGAGAATAATGTTGATAACCGAGAAATTGCTATGCGCCGAAGAACTTAGAATAGATTTTAATGAAAATCTTTTAACCTAGAATTAATTCTAAGTTCATTGAGATACGATAGAAACTTATCCGAGATAATTTGAGAAGAGTTACGAGGATTTAATCTTTGAAGGATTAATAAGCGGATTAATAAGCCGACTAATTTCTTTTAAGACTTAAAAGACGAGATGATCGGAATCGTTAATCTTTTTAATGAAATGTGAATTAGGTTTGAGATGTTTTAGTGTCAGAAACGAGACGAGGAGAGATTAGACCCGTTTATAGCATAAATGAATTAATACGGATCGTTTTATCCGGAAAACCTTTACGACCGGGTAATTAATACCCGTAACGAAACGACGAAGACAAGTGTCGCTCTCTCTCTCCCTCTCACCGCCACCTCACCATATCTCTCTCCCTAATCTCTCTCCAAGTCCCTATGTAACTTTAATCATGATGTCTTCACCACAATCTTAACCAAAGATTGCATGCAATGGCAATCACATCAAACTATCAATCATACTTAAACACACCAATTTCCAACACTAATTGTCATCATGTTTATTCTCTATGTTGGAAACTAAATACATGCATTCTACCTCTCTCTCTCCATACAAAAAGGAAAATTTGTTCATTCAAGCCATTCCATCTCTCTCTTTCGAAATCTAGTAAGAAAGCAAGAAGAAGAAAAATTCTCTCCCTACTCTCTCTCCCTCTCGGCAATACACACACACCTCACACACATTTGATTTTCTTCCATGCAAGCTTAACATTCAAGCTCAAAATCCATGGAAATGAAGTGAAGATCATCATCCTTCATCTATTTCATCCATACCTTCAAGAAAAAGGTAAAAATTCATAAAACCTTGAGTATTAAATTCAAATAATCATCCTTATTTTCTTGTATTTTTCGGCTATAAGGCCCTAGATGGATGATTAATTATTCCTTATAATTTTTGAGGATTCAAGAGGAGTTCTTCCATACATCCAAGCTAAAGTTTGAAGCCCTATTTTCCTTCAATTCGATCCCAAGAAGCCAAGGAGAGGAGATCCAATTTTTAATTTTCAAAGTATGTTAATTCATTTGATTAATTGTATATATGTATATCTGTAAGCCCTAAAAGAAAGAAAACATGCATGCATGGTATTTATTTTATGTTTAGGCAAACTTAGGTTATCGATGTGAAGATCGAGTGAGAAGAAATCGATAGGAGAATCGAACACTAGGATTTAATCGATGAATTAAGAGAAGAAAAAGAAATTAAAACCCTAAAAATTTAGTTAATACCGAAAATAGGAGAAAAAAAAAAGAAAATGTGGATTTCTTGAGTTATTGTTATTTTGATGCTTGATTTATGATTTTTTTCATGTTGTGAATGAGTATATATGCATGGAAAATTGAGAAATAAAATGCCCTAAAAATCCCATAAATGTCGTGAGTTTTTGGGAAGAAAGAAGAATTTATTTTATTGATTTTGTTGATGATTTAAGTGATGTTTTGATCATGAAATTGTTATATGATATGTTGATAAGAAAATCAAATTGCATGTGAAGTTATTAAAGAAAATAATTTGTGATAATTTAAAAGATTTAATGATTTTGATGTTAATGTGTATCAAAGTATTAATTTGGTCCATAATTGAAGATAGAAATTTTTGTGAGAAAAGATTGAAGTTTTAAAAGCTTTAAAAGTGTTAAGAGTTGAAAAATGCATAGAAAAATATATCTAATAAGTGTTCTTGTAATAAAACTTGAAGATTTGATTTTTTTTTAAAACTAAATCAAAAAGAGATTTTATAATTAAACTAATAAGATAAACTAATTTTTATAAAAATTAATTGAAGAATAAAGGAAATTGTTAAATAAGAAATTAATCTTAAGTTAAGAACAAAGAAGAAAAGGAATTTAGTAAGTAAATAAGCAAGAGTCGAGAAAATCGAGTTAAAAAGAAAAGAGAATAAATTAATAAGGAAATAAAAAGAAGTTTTAATCGAGTCGAAGAAAAGATGTTAGACGAATTAAGTTAAATACTCGTTTAGTTTAATCAAAAGGATAATGGAATAAAATACGAGTAATGGTTTTGAAAGAAATTAATTAAGTTATTTTTCAAACCATGTAAATTGAGAATAAACCGAGGAGAAATGCCGAGTTAATAATTAGAAGAATAATGGTCGAGTTAAGAAACGAGAATTGAATTAGAAATGGAAAAGAAATTCCTATTTCATAAGAGTTAATATAAATTAAAGAGAATTTTTATTAATTGAGTAAAAGTTTATAAAATGCTTCATAAGATAACGAATTTGGAAAAAACGTTGTTTATAAGCCTAGAAAAGATAAATTATATCGTTTGAGTTTTTATGAAAAGAAGTGCATAATCGAATTAAGTTCTAAAGTATAATTGAATAAATGTTAATGTGTCTTGAAATGTGTTTGATTTATTTGGATTTGTTATGCAATTGAATTAAATGTTTGAATGAATGATATTAATTGTGACGTGAAGAATTACTGAGTTTAATTATATGCAAATAATTGAGCTTTTGAGTTGTTAATTAAATCAAAAATTGATAAGTCTTTCAAAGAAAGCCCGAGTAATAGGATGTAGATTGACGACGTTTCATAATTAAAGCGTGAAGTGTTAAGACATTGGTTGGTAATATTAACCAATCATCGAGTAGAGTTAATGGTTAAAGACGAGAATGCGAGATCTTTTAGAAAAGATAAAGCGTAGAGAGAAACGACTCAAGTAGAATTCCTTCAGTCGAGACTAACGCCTTTTATCCTTCTAGCATAGTATCTTATTTCTCTTTATCGATGTCGATCTGTGAAGGATCAAGTCGGATGGAATGATAAGCGAGGACAATAGCCCTTAAACCGCCTAGCTAGAATTTTCGGAAGTCAGGTGGGCTTTTCTGAACCAAAACCATCGATGAATGTTATTATGCTATTGAGTATTATTATATGATTTTAAATGCAATTGACTTGCCGTTTTATTGAGTTTGGTATGTGTTATCATCTGTTTGCTTGAGATTATTATCCTGTGAAAGGCAGGAACTCATTTGTGGTATGTTGAATATTGAGGTGACTGTGAGCCTTGCTTCGGCTAGGCCGGCCACAGTGTTTGAGAAGGAGGCCTACTTCTCGGCACAGTGAGTTAATTTATGGCAGATGATGCATACTATTGATATATGTTATGTTTGACTGCGCAGTCTATTTAAAAGAAAATGTTTTAGCATGCACAAGTAAAACTGTTTTAAGTTGTTTAAATACTTGTGATGTTTCGGCAAGGCAAGTTCAATTGATATAGCTTTTAAAAACATCTTTTTCCAAATATTTTGGCTTGTGTTCACTGAGTACGAAGTACTCAGCCCTGCGTGTATTTCTAAACGTGCAGGTTGACAGGATGGTGATGACATGGATACTTGGTGGTGTGGTGTTTTTGGTTGAGTCGAGTCGAATATCGGACTGGCATTCGTACGTCTTCATACGTGCGAGTGTTGGGTTTTGATGCAAGTTTCCGCTGCAACCCTTTTGAACTGATGTCTGTTAATACATATACTCTGATACTTGTGTTTTCTTTTGATTCCGAGCATTGTGCTCGATGGTTTTTGAATGCTTGATAAATTCTTAATTTCGTTGACTTGAAATACTTATTCTATCCTCGTTGGTATCTGATTTTGAAATGCTCGGTTATTGCTTCATTATACCTTGAAAGCCTTATTCGAATGTTGTTGCGTTTTATTGATATTTTCCCCGAGCATGTTCCCCGTATTTAAGTTGATCGTTAGTTGATTAGGTTGTGTTGTTGTTCGTAAGTCGCACCTCCAGAGTCGGGGTGTGACATGCAGATTGATCGATATTATATGAACTGCATCGCAAATTTAGTTTTAACCAGATAAATTATTATTGGAACATTGAAATTTTCTTCCAACTAAATAGACTTGCCCAAATGATAATTAAACTTATATCAATCGAGCGAAGATTCATTCTTTATGCATATTACAACAATAATATTTTTTTTTAACTTGATGAAAAGGGGAGCGGCGAGATTTCAATGCTAGACCTCGAAAACATAGTATTCACCCCTCTAATTAATTCCTCCATTCCTACTCATCCAATTTCTCTAATTTTTTGAGTTAGTGAACATAAATAATAGGTTTTAAATATTATAATTAAATATCACCTAAAATTGCTCATCCTTCCAGGAGGTCACTCATCCTAAAATTGCTCCAGGACAAATACGCTTAATCTTAGAGTTCTTCCACGATAGGTATCAGAAAAGAAGATGCATCTTGATGGTATGAGTATCACCTATCAATTCTTTTAAACTCTTCTCGAATATGTCATCTCATTCCAACATATTTTCGGAATCCCTCTTGTGTGTGTTCCGATTCATCCTTACCCCCATCACTTGAAAGTCTTATCGGAGCCGCTCCTTGTTCGTGCCTCTTTGCACTGGCGATCACTTCGTACTTCGACCTTGGGCATCACATGAATGACAAAGACTTTATCGATAATATACATCTATTTGTTGAAAAATTAAATAACACCAACTCAAAGAATTTTACCTCATTTTCTCAAACAAAAAAAAAAAAAAACAAAAAGGGAAGAGAATTGTACCTCATCATATCCACAATGTTTTTCGTAAAATCAAATAATAATTCTAAAATCTTCTATCCCTCATTGATTTTCAATAAAAATTTATCCATTAAGAACCTATATAAATTGTTACAGATAATATAGGAAAACGAATATCACTTAGCTAATACCACCTATCGGAAAACAAATAAATACATAAAATCAATATGAATTTTCTCATTTTGCACCACATATTTTATTTAGTTAATTAATTAGTTGGCTAAATAAATATTTATATTTTTTTGTTGGAAAACTAATTAATTTAACGAATATCTAAAGCTTAAGATTTTAAATCTTCAAATTATTTTTATATTTACATTACAACAAAATCGAAGCATAAATATTTCTTCAAATTATTCTTCATACTGGTGGTTTAATTAGACTGTTGTTTTTTTTTTATTGTTTGTCTCATATTTTATTTTAAATAGGTGATGTGCTATATACGTTTGGTAGATTTTAAATATTCGTATAAATTGAATTTTCTATCCACATAGTTTTTTTAAATGAAATTTCACCTATTGAAAAAACTATAAGTAGTTACAATTGTATATTTTCCTCATTCTTTACACTACGTACCGTGGTCAATGGGCCAGTTTTGATCCGAAATTGTGGGGTAGATGAGTCAACTCCGAATTGACAGTTTAACGTATTCTTTTAAAATTTTATATTGAACTCATAATCTAGGATATTTCAAATCATCTTCATTCTTATGGACAATTTTCAAAATTATCCTCTACATCAATGCTAGGAAAAAGATACTTGTTATCAAATGGATCCACTTCAATTCATACAAAATCGACACGGTACAATATTTTTTAGAGCCAAATATGCCTTGATCCACATCGATTTGGAGAAAAAATAGAGCTTTGAAAATTAAATGCGAGTTTATTTGAATTTTAGTAGATACTATTTTTGTATGAATTTTTGACAAGAATATGTAGTAAATTATTTTTTCATTAAATTTGAGATATGTTCAAATATATATATTCTAAACGAGTTTACTAGATTGCATGATTGTGAAATTTTTCACCTAAAAAGAAAAACTCATAAAAAATTGTACTCCCTGTGTTCCATTCTACTTGTCTCACTTTCTATTTTGGGTGTCCCACTCTACTTGTCTCACTTCTCATTTAAGAAAATAATTAAAAAATCACTTTATTCGTTTTATATCACTTCAAAACCACTTTATATCACTTTATGTCACTTCAAAAACACTTTATATCACTCGACCAATTAAAAAATATTTTATATCACTTTATTCACTACACTATACACACTATTTATATCTAATCATTTTTTTCTTAATTTCCGTGCCCGTCTCAAATGAGACAAGTAGAAAGGGACGTAGGGAGTATAACAATTTGTATTTAATAATTTTAATAATCTTATTAAATAATTAATTTGCGTCGATTTTTGACGGGTTATACGGTAGTTTGTATTTATTGGTATGTACTTATCATTCGGAAATTTTTTAGATAACATTGAAATGAATTTGTCCATACATATTGAGTATTGATGGTAATGACCCTAAAAAATAGTATTGAATGGTAATTAGGTACTCTAGTATTTATTGGATTGAAATTGACACTAAATCAGATTATTGATGAATTTAAGAAAAAGATGGCTGAATATAGTTACAGTATTTAGATGGAGGTATGGAACTACAAAATCAAGAATTTGAAGAGACATTCAACTGCGTGAGAAAAGAAAGGGAAGAGCAATTTTTCAATTTTTATTTTCGGTGCAAATACATACATATTTCTAATTTTGTTGTATAAAAATATAATTATTTCCAATTTTCGACATGTAAAATACGGTTCGGATAAGAGAAGAAGAGCAAAGAACAAAATTAACAAAATCTAACAGTGCAGGAATTACTTGCTTTTTCATTATGAATTAATAAATTAAATTATTAACACCGTGGATTTAGATTAAAAAAGACCTTGGGCCTTGGATAGAGAACTATCTACGAATATACGCCTGGTGACCAAGTATATATTTAATGCTCAATCGATCCGTCGCAATATAGCTGATTAATAAGTTGTTTAAAGAATTTTATGGAGTCCCATAATAGACAGCCTCACTGAAATATATGTACACTACAGTCTACATGCGGTGTAGTGGTCCTATATTTATTTGGTATAGTGGTCCCGCCTGCATGAATGTAGTGCTTTATTCAACAATATATATATCTTGTAATCCTCTCAAAAAAAAAAAATACTACTATTATCTAACTGAATAGTCTAGAGATACAGAGGGTATAATCCAATCAGAAAAGCTATTCATCCATGTAGATGTAGTAATAATTATTTGATATTACAATGTCACAAATGTGCAATATGTCATGAACACTATGTACTAATGTTGTATAACAAAAAACATATATTCCAAACGTCAAATTAAAAAGAAAAAATCGATCTACTCTACTCCACCTCAATCAGCCTTTGTTAATATACGTTGCTGATGTTGATGTTGATGTTGTTGCTGCCACTTTCACTCTTCACCAACCAACTTGGAGCATCAGCGGTGCAAATCTCACCTATTTCTCGGATCTACGCAGAAAAGCACGATTCATTTGAGCAGAGATCAAGTCAGAGTATAGAAGGTCTGTGTGTGTCCGTGTGTCTGTGTTTCAGAATTCTTGAAAGATATCATGAATATGCACAACAGTATGATTTTACTGCCTACCTTCATGAGGATGAAGGATCAGTATTATCTTGTCTTTGATCGATATCATTCCTCGTGTAGATCTTCATCTTCTGAATCTACAGAAGGGGACGAGCATGGTTGTTATGATCAATTCAGTTGAAGGAAGAAAAAAGAGCCCAAAGATAACTAAAACAGATTGATGTGATGTGGATAATAAGTAGATCTCGATTTTCACTAACCAGATCGAACATCATCACTGACTGCCCCGCCTGCTTTGATTTGGGCGACGAGCATGCGGTACATCAGAACCCACCAGTAGACATGAAGAACAAGCAGGAAGAACAGAAGGCTATTGAAAATGTAGTAATAGATCGGCCCTTCCACTTTGAGTTTCTCCTTATCTATGTACTTGATAAATTCGTAACTGCCAAAATATAATCAAGAGCAACAACATAAAAATGCAGAAATTATTGCTACTCAAAACCTTGATGCCAAGATAATAAAGAGTATCACGCGGAGGAGAGCACAAAAAGCTGATTTACTTACAATATGGATAAGTTATAAGTAAGGCAGCATCTGAAATTGAGGAAGTAGTTGTTCATAAAGCCATGATGATATCAGTATGATGAAACTTTAGTTATTTTTATTTTTTTTTAGAATTGGGTTTCCATTTAAATAAAAGACCATAAATTTCAAAGGATTGGAGGTGGATCACACTATTCATGCAGATAAAAGGAAGCATAAATTAGTTCATATCCTGAGGTGATCGATCCAACCTAAAAAAATGTAGCTAATATGTTTGTTTTTTCACACTTTGTACCAAATTTGTTGCATAAAAGATGAGGAGCAAAAATGAACTATATAGCAGCATAGAATATACAAATTACTAAAGTTGATGAGGATTTAATTCAGACCAATTTAAAAGTAGTTTGTGCATAGACACTTTAAGCTGGTTTAGATGTAAAATATGTCGAGTACAAAACAAGCAAGAGTGCAACAACGGACCTTGTGCTCCATAGAATCCAGACCGGGTAGTAAATGAGACGAAGTACTATCCAAAAAATGACAAAAAGAACAAACGAGCAGCTAGCCAGTGTTTCTGCGCCGCTGTATTTGGACATCTTTCCTATTTCTAAAAATACATCAGTAGCATCATGAAGAGCTAAAATCATAGAACCAACTCTTGCACACCTGCAGTAACCAGAAATGATATTATCTAGATTGCACATACAATTAAATTACACAATAATCTTTAACTACTGCAAACAACTTTGAAGTTAAATGAAATTAAAATGACAAAATACAATAATAGCACAGGCTCAAATTACAAGCACACACCTTAATACGTAAGATAATATGATGAGAGCGGATGTTACGACGTGGTGACCCATAGAAACCCAAAAATCAGAGCGCCGCATCTCCCAAAAAATCAGAGCAAAAATGGAGTACACGTAAAATCCACCCGTATACATGTAAAGGCCTTTCAATTTCAACCTGTCAAGCAAAATGAAAATTCCTTCGATCAAAACTTCTCCAACTTTCGTCTTGGCACTCCTTCGCAAAAATAAAGAATAGGAATGGAACCTCACTTATATTTTAGGTCAGGCCAGGACTGAGTTCCAGGACCTTCCCAGAAGTATTTCGTCTTTGTGAACCAAGGCTCGTTGTAAGTCACAGAAAGTGCAAAAATCTCAGCTGAAAGAAAATATACACATTTCCATGCTGACTCCTTGAACTTTCGTATTTTCTTTTTTCGCTCCTCAGTTTCATTTTCCACCACTTCCATTCCTTTTCCAAATATCAATCGTCTCCCCACTTTCTGCAGCATAAAATCCAGTACTTATTAGTTATTCACACAAGTTAGTAAACTTGCCTCAAGATTCAGAAAATTAATGCATCATCCACCATGATAAATGCTTAAAAAGGTCATCCAAATGTTGATTAAGAAATCAAATTTTGTAAGTCTACGAAGTGAATCTGACTAGGCATGATGAAGCCAGCTCAAGGTTCATCAGAAACATAAACCAATGACCATCAGTTTTCAGTACATAATTTATCTTCAATGACAAAAATAGCAGTTTGCTTACAATAACTCATCACGGAAATCCAATACACAATTGAAGGCAAAACCTAATCACTAATAATTCAACACCATAATTTTTTTCTTCGAGATTTTTAACAGATATCACTCTAATGCACCATGTTCTCCAAGTTTCAATCTACAATCCAATTGTGAAAGCTCCATCGTCATCCAATTCAGAAGCTTATAATATCAAGTTTCATCCATCAATCTTTTTCCTTCACAACTCAAAGTTCATGCTATCATCTAACTTTATTGAGTATTAGCTCCAAATTACCAATCTGCAAAAACTACATCTTGATTATACAATGCTTAGATAAACTCTTAAAATTTAAACTGAACTAGCAACCATTAGACAAGCAACACCGCATAATCATAACCTCACTACCCAAAAAACACTAATTTCCAACTAGGATCATCCAGAAAACATCAAAAAGCGATGTTAATATTATCAATATCAATTTTCATCCATCAAAATTTTCCTTCACGGCTCAAAATTCATGCAACCATCTAACTTGATTGACTAGCTGCCAGCTGCCAGCTGCCAAATTACCAATCTACAGAAACTACATCTTGATTACACAATGCTTGGATACTATTCTTGAAATTCAAACTTGAACTAGCAATAAAGCATAATCTCACAACCTCAATACCCGAAAAACACTAAATTCCGACAAGGATCATGGATACAAACATTCACGATATTATATTAAACGTGCATGATGATCTTTAAAAAACAAGAATTTACCTCAAAAACAAATCTGTCCAGCAAAATTCTGGCAATTGGGAAAAAGACAGCAAAAAAGGGGAGCACGAAGAAGTCTCCATACTGAGGGTAGGATACCTGCTCCCAACTGATCGAATTCGCAATTTCGAGAAAACCCATCTTCAATAAAATATCCTAACACTGAAATTTACACGATTATGGCCCAAAAGAAGAAGAAAAATCAAATCTTTAAGTTGTGAATAGCTGTGCAATCATAAATTCTTGGCGAAGAAGCAAGATTTGGTGCTTCTTTTTAGATGAATTATGGAAAAAGATTGAATATCTGGGAGTTGGAAACTTAGTCATAATTAAGGCTTTTAAGTCTCCTTGGTCACGCGGCTTCTCCCAATCACAGCACATATCCACTCCGACCAGAATTATATTTTTATGGTTAATCATTGTTTCTTATTCGAAAAAACTCTTTTTAATAAAATAATCATAGATGACTTACTATTTTATTCTATTTTATATTAGATTATGGATGCCCTCGAGTGAATTTAGAGGAAGAGACAAAAAAAAAAAAAAGGAAATTTGGAGATTTTTATGTTCAGAATGGAAGCAAATTTACGATGTTGGATTTCATTGGGAGAAAAAGTGGAACTACTGGGGAAGTGTTTTCCATTTACCACTTGCCCTTGCAGAAATGATAATATAATAAAAAGTCAAAACCTTCTATTATTATAATCCCTCCCTCCGTTCGAGCACAAGTGTCCACTTTGCTACAGTACGAGTGTTCGAGCACAAGTGTTCATTTTGACTTTTTATACAATTATACTCTCATATTTTTCCTTTATTTACTACCATTTGCCATTGATGATCTCACCTCACAACAACTTTATTTCTACTTTTTGGCCACCACATCAACTTTATTCCTACTTTTTGGTTAATACCACCACCTTTTTATCATTACCAATATTTTTTTGTCATTATCCCACTACCCCTATATTTTAACTTTTACCCTACTAAAAACAAATTTATCAGCTTTCTTAATCTCCGTGCCCAGCACAAACTGGACATTTGTGCTCGAACGGAGGGAGTACATATTGATTGATGCCACGTATACTTTCGTTCTGATTTAGTAAAATTGATAATGAACTTATGATGTACATATATATAAGCATTTATGATAAGTTGAAGAGGATGAATCAACTAGAAATTTAACAAATGAAAAGTAAAATTGAAAAAGATAGTTTTGAAAAAATAACCTTTTTCTTTTATTATGAAGGTGACTGAAACATTAAGGTCCGCAGTGTAAGACTCTCGTTCACATGCATATTGTGACAGACTAATCCTATCAAATTCGAATTTTTTTATTATTTTAATTATATACTCCATAAGAATACTCATTTCATTATTAGGCTCTTAAAGAAAAATATATTCAATTCATGGGACACATCGGGCCAGCCCTGCCCCAGCCCATTAAGGAAATACATTAAATTGGGCTACCATATTAATGCCCTAACACATGGGCTAGCCCACAATAGAAATCGGTCAGATGAGACCGACTTGACAAGCTAGGTAAAGTTAAAAGTTCCAGTTGACTAATATTTTTCAAATGATATACTATTAAGGTTAATTCTCAATAAAATATTAGTATAAAGATATTACTTTTGATAATTCTAGTTGAATAATACTCTCTCCGTCCACAAAAGAGTGCTTCATTTGAGTGTCGGCACGTATTTTAAGAAAGTTGGTAAAATTATTGTGAGTGGAGTTAGGGCCTTGAGAGTGGAAGAAGTGGAATGAAAGTTAAAATTGTTGTTATTGGAATTAGGATCCTACTTGTTGTGAGTAAAAAAGTGAAATAAAGTTAAAGTTATTGTAAGTGAAATATAAGTCTCACTTGTTTTGAGTGGAAGGAGTAAAATGTGAGTGAAAGTTGTTATGAATGTGACTTGATGTGATTAGAAAAAGTGAAGTAGGACACTTCGTTGTGAACAAATATAAATGGGTAAGTAGGGCACTTTTTTATGGACAGAAAGAATATTATTTTTTATATTTTAAGAAGTACTAGTAATTTCTAAAAAGATATTATTAATATACTTAGTGAAACCGGTTCACGTAATGATGTATACAGTTTTCCCTTTAAAATAGTTTTTGTGTACAGTTTTTAAAGAGATTGCTCCTGTCAGCTTTCCCAAAAAAAAAAAGAAAAAAAAACTAGTGTTCGGAACATTACGAAAGAGGACGACATTTATTCTGTTTTCCAATGCAAATCCAAATATTTTGAGTTTTTAATAATTAATATATTGATATGAGGTAATTCATCCATATAACCACTTTGACTAGGTTGACTACAATAATTGTCAAGAAATTTAATATGATTAAATTGTAGCAAAAAATGTGTTTTTGGGACCAAAATATCCCTTCTTTTCACTTTTTCTCTTTTTCTCTCTCAACTTTATCTCTTTTCCACTTTCTCTTTCTTCTCTTTTATTCTTCTCTCTCTTTTCCTCCTCCTATCATCGTTTTTTTTTTCTCCTGCTACTTTTCTTCTTCATTTTTGTTTCTTCTCTTCTTTCCATCGCCCCTGACCTGGAGCTGAACTGGTCGTCGCCGCCGCCGTCCCTCCCGTCGCCGCCGCGGCCGGCCTCGAGCTGCCGCTCTCTCTCTCTCTCTCGTTGTTCATCTCTCTCGCCGCCGCCTCTCCCCTCCCATCGCCGCCGCCATCGATTTGTTGTAGCTTTTCGTCACCGTCGCCGTCGTTGAGTTGTTTTGTCGCTGCCGCAGTCGATTGGTGTTGATTGACTATATTTTTCGATTTTGAATTTCATTGAAGGAGCTTGTTCGGTTTTAACTGGTATGCTGTTTTTTTATGTTGCGATTTGTTGTTTTCGTAAGTGTTGTGTTACTATTTGTGAATTTCGTAACGAACGGATTTGTTACGATTTTGCTTTGTTGTTATGATTTTGTTTT
The DNA here is from genome assembly GCA_029490685.1 of Schizonepeta tenuifolia. Lineage (NCBI taxonomy): Eukaryota > Viridiplantae > Streptophyta > Magnoliopsida > Lamiales > Lamiaceae > Schizonepeta > Schizonepeta tenuifolia. The sequence goes on from CM055955.1 coordinate 26,690,185, forward strand.
GGTGTTGCGAATTATGAATTTCGTAACTAACTTTGCATTTTCATATGTTTATTTGAAGTTACGAAAGTATAATTTCGTAACATGTTTGTGGCTATTTGAAGGTTCAGAAAATGAATTTTTGTAGTACACATGTTACGAATTTTACATTTTGCAACATAATATACGGATTTCGTATATAGTGTTGTGAATTATGAATTTCGTAACTAACTTTGCATTTTCATAAGTTTATTTCAAGTTACGAAAGTATAATTTCGTAACATGTTAGTGTGTTACGATTCTTTAATTTCGTAACGAAACGAATGTTTACGTTTTTTTTACGATTTACTTATTGCGTAACAGAGCATGTTACGAATTTTACATTTCGCAACATAATATAAGGATAAGAAACGGTTGATGAGGTGTTTGAAGAAATGCATAAGGAAGTCAAGGCATAGTGATACGAAATGCCAAAATCGTAATCTGTTATGTTACGAATTTATTAATTTCGTAATACGAAATCAACGATTGATCATATTGTTGTTTCGAATTGTATGAATTCGTAATGTCTTATGTTACGAATGTATGAAATTCGTAACACAAAGTTAAAGATTGTTTTTGTGTTACGATTTGTTGTTTTCGTACTGATTTATTACTATTTGTTGATTCGTAACGAAACGATTTGTTACGATTTTATTTTGGTGTTACGACTTGTTTGTTTTCGTAATTGCTTTATCATGTAGCGTGGTGTTACGAAATCATAAATTGGTAATAGAGAAACAAGGCACATTTGATTCGAAATATTGAATTCGTAACATGGAATCATGACAAACTGATACGAATTCATAAGATCGTAACATGGAATTATGACAAAGTGATACGAAATCATAAATTCGTAACAGAGAAACAAGGCATATTGATACGAAATGTAAAATTCGTAACAGAGAAACAAGATACGAAATGTAAAATTCGTAACATGAAACTGATACAAAATGATAAAATCTTAACAGAAAGTCAAGGCATAGTGATACGGAATTGTGATTTCGTAACATAAAATCGTAACATGAAATCATAACAATGTGATACGAAAGCGTTAATTCTTAACAATGAATTATGACTGTGATACGAATTCATTGCTTATTGCTTCAACGTCCTGATAGATTTATTGCCGAAGGATTCAAACACAGACCTAATATCGTTCACTGTGCACTCACCACCGGTTAGCATGATCCGGTGGTGCTTGACTGCAAGATTCTTTCTTTTGAATGTACATTCGATCTACAATAAACAAATAATTAAACCAATTCAGTAATTCAGAACATGTAACACATATTACGAAATTATAATTTCGTAACTTCAAATAAACTTATGAAAATGTAAAGTTAGTTACGAATTTCATAATTCGTAACACTATATACGAAATTCGTATATTATGTTGCGAATTTCAAAATTCGCAACAACATATACTTACAAATTTCAGTTTCAAAACCTTCAAATAGGTTATAACCTAAATTCCAAAAACGTGATACGAAAATATGAATTAGCAACAAATTATTCAATACGAATGCTGATTTCGTAACATAAAATGATTCATTTCGAAATTTTCCAATTATCACAAACATGTTACGAAATTCTACTTTCGTAACTTCAACTAAACGAATCAAAATGCACAGTTAATTACAAATTTCACACTATATACAAAATTTGTATATTATGTTGCGAATTTAATTCGCAACAACATATACTTAAAAATTTCAGTTTCGAAACCTTCAAATAATTTCGTAACATGTTATAACCTAAATTCCAAAAACGTGATACGAAAATATAAATTAGCAACAGATTATTCAATACGAATGTTAATTTCGTAACATAAAATGATTCATTTCGAAATTTTCCAATTGTCACAAACATGTTACGAAATTCTACTTTCGTAACTTCAACTAATCGAATCAAAATGCACAATTAGTTACGAAAATATGAAATAGCAATAGATCTGGAAAAAAAAACTAGATCTGAGAAAAAAAAAACAAATAACACCACATATGATAACCAAATTCAAGAAGGGAGAAGAGAGTTAATTATTACTGACCTTACCTAAAGAGAAGCAGCAGCGGAGTGGCGGATGGCGGAGTGGTGGACGATGGAGCGGTGGAGCACGGCGGACGGCAGACGACGGAGCAGCAGACAGGAAAAGGCTGGGAAGGAGAAGAAAAGAAAAAAGTGAGAGAGATAGAGAAGAAGAAGAGAGGGGGGGGGGGGGGAAGAGAGAGCAGCAGAGACAGAAAACTTATTGGCGAAGAGTTAGCGGCGGACGGTGGAGCAGCGGACGACGGAAGGCTAGGAAGGAGAAGATGAGGCGGAGGAGACGAGGCGGGGAGAGAAAGTCGTGGAGAGAGAAAATGGGGGAGGAGAATCGTGGGGGAGAAAATTGGTGGGAAAAGTTTAGAGAGAAAAAACTGACGTGAAATGAAATGGGTGGGAGAAAATAATGAAATGGTGTATAAACTTCCACCCTATACTAAGGGTATAATTGTCCAAAAGTCATGAATTTAGCTATAATTTTACCATATTATATTCCTTAACAACTAATGTAATTTAAAGGGAGATTTTGTTATATCACTCCTTCACTCATATGATATCATCCCCAATAAAAAAATGTTCTGAGCAAAGCATAATTGTACTTGATTATGGTCTTTCAGAATCACAACTATGAAAAAACACGAAAATAAGAATCACAACTATCAAAATATCCAAAAAAGATATCTACTTGAAAGTGTAACGTTAACTACAAAATTGGACGCACACGAGCTTTTCATCGCGTCAAAACTCAAAAGCATAAAAAATCAACAAAAAGTTTAAGGACAATATTTAAAAAAAAAATGTCCTAGGAAAAACAATTTCCACAACTAAGGCTATAGCAGCGGAGGGTTTGCCGCTCGCGCTCGCAAGCCCTTCACGTCACAGTGAGCGCGCGCTCACTGGCTGTGGTGGTAGCGGCGAGCTTTCCACCTAATTTTTTTTAAATTAATATTTAGTTAAATTAACATAATTAAAATTAATTAGAATTTTGATAAAAGCTAATTTCATTAATATGCAACTACAACGACAGAACTAAAACAATTTAAAACCTAAGATCTAAAAACGCCGGGCACATCCTTGATGAGCGTTTCAAACGGCCAAATGCTTGAACTGCTCTTCGTGGAGGGACGTCCATTCATTGAGCGTCGAGTTGAGCATCATCTCCGTAGTGATGCCTAGAGCTTGGTTCCTTGTATGCTCATACATAATGTTGAAGAAACCGCAGGAATTCCAGACCTGGGCCCAGTGGTGACGCAACTGCGTCTCGTTGCGCTCCGCTCCAATTCTAGAGTTTCGGCGTCCGTATAAGGGTGAGGAGCCATCGTTTGAGTTCGCCGAAGATTGCCGGAAAAAGAGAGATCGTCGAGAGGGAGGGAGAATTGGAGGTGTGAATGGTTTGAGGGGGGAGAAGGGGGTTATATAGGGGAAAAAATGCAAAAAATAAATAAATAAATTAATTAATTAAAATTTGAATTTTGAACGTTTGCGATCGCCAACGGTCGTCCGCCGACCGCTGAGTGATCGTCACGTGCCTCCTGCGGTGTCAGCGAAGGCGAGCTTCGGCGATCGCTGAAGCGTGCGCGCTCGCACGCGTGCCGAGCTCGGCAATAGACAGCGAGCGCAGGCTCAAAGCTCGCAAGGGCAGCGAGCGCGCGCGGCGCTGCCCATGGCCTAAACCTCAGTATAAATAGAGTCCAGAAATTCAGTATCCTTTTATAGAGGCGCTTAAAAATTTGAACAAGCAGTTGCTGAAAATAAAGAATCTTGTGTGGCGTGTCACACGTTGTGACGGTTCCACGTTGATGAAACAACATTTGCACACAACAAACAGTGAGTGTCAACATCTTCAAACAATAATATTAATACCTAGCTGCCTGCCACAATTCCAATCAATAAAAAAAAAGATGCTGCAAACCAACAAAATGTTTTATCAAAATCCCAGCTAAGGGTATGTTTGTCCCACTAATTTAAAAAGCTCCAAGCATATGTTTGAAAATGGAGCCCAACTCCAAGAGTAGAGTCAATTTCTGAATGAGAAAACAGATAGACAATTCAACAAAGCATGCACGTCCAAACAGTGAATAGGCCAAGCCATCAAAGCTCTGGTAGGGAGCCACGGCAGAATACGGCCAAGGCAAAGCCGGTGACCGGATCCACATCTATCAATTTTTCTCATCAAGAATCATTAGCCCTTTTCTGCAAACATGCTCCCTATAACTTCCAAGATATGTGATGATCATAAATTGTTTTTTTCTGTCAAGAATAATGTAGAGCCCTTTTCTACAAACGTGCAATTAAAATCCAAGAATGTGATGATAGCTAAGGCGAAAGCTACTAAAAATGATACTATAATATTTGTCCCAAAATTATAGTAAATCCTATGATTTCTTCTCACTGTTGCTCAATGTGCTCAGAAAATAATACTGTAATACAAATGATTTATCAATGTTTTCATATATTACTACAAGATTATCCAAAAACACAGATGGATTCACTGCATTACTTCACATGAAAAAGGCTACTCTCTTAGTTGATGACATGACATAGAATTAAAGCTTTTATCAGAGTTTTTTTTTTTTTTTTTTTTTTTTGACACAAAAGCTCTTTTCAGAGTTAAATGAAAGTGAGTACCTGAATACGAAGGGTCTTTCTGTTCGAATCCAAATGTTCGAGCATGGTCCGTCCTCCTTATACGTACACGATCACAACTTATACACACGTCACAAGAGTACATAATGATAAGTCAAGTTTTCCAAGTCTTTATAAGGGTTCAAAACACACAACTACAATGAATGTGGTTATATACGTTACGACTACACCATACTCGTGGGCGGGTGGGGCTCGCCTTTGTCATTATCCAGAGACACCTTTATACTTATGAAACAGACAGGGAAACAGATAAAAAGAGTAGCAAGATTTCGAGGGCCAAGATATCAGAAAAGTGGCCAAAAACTGTATTAACCCATCTTATAAATAAAATGCCATCTAATGATATAATTCAATCTGCAGACTGCAGAGACAGCTAATCAGTACTTCCATGCATGGAAAATTCAAAGAGATAAAGAGTGTTCTAACTCAAAAATTCTCGATTGCTTTGTTAACTAGGATAGGATCATCACAATATCTGCAACTCTACCTACAATGGATTCATCCAAACTCCCTCAAGGCAGTGATGAGTGTAGCAGCAACGAATCGGGATGGACAACGTATATAGCTTCACCAGACCAGGAAGAAGAAGAAGAAGAAGAAGAAGAAGAAGAAGAAGAAGAAGAAGAAGAAGATGATGATGATGATGATCAAGATCGTGGAAAAGATGAAGAACAACGCCAGGAAGAAGATGGCGGCAGTGATGATTCAATGGCTTCGGATGCATCCTCTGGTCCGAGTAATCAGTATGGGCATTTCATCAAACACTATGGCTGCAAATATGCAAAGAACACGAATGAAACAATTTACGGCGGTAAGAAAGAGCAAAAACATGGAGACAAGAAACACAACAATGAGAAGATGAAGGCAACAAGAAACAAGGCAGGTAGCGCTACAAGATCGAGAAAGAAGTAAGAATCAATTCATAGTTTCTCCCAAAAAAATCATTTTTAGCAGGATGAGTACATAAGCAGAAGTTAGTTATACATTTTGCAGTTTTTTGATTTAATGAAGCAGCTGCAGCTACTATCTAGTCGGAAAACATTCCAATTGTGAAATCTGCTGAGAAGATAATAGTAACACTCAAAATTGTGTTCGTATGTTTAATATGTACTACGCAGATGAATATGATTTTGATTTGGCACATGAAGATGACGAAAAAGAATATAATTGTTAAAAGATTAATGTTTAATTTTTTACATAAACACCAACGCAGAAACTATTTATATGGGCCAAGAATCCAAAGATAGGCCCGTTGTGTGGAATAGATTAAAAATTTAACCGCTAATTAAATATCAACATTGCATTGCAAACCCAACTTTTAATATGCTAAAAACAAAAACCAACAATTCAAATATTTATGTAATTTAATTTTTGAATTCTTAGAAAATGTATCTCCTCAAAATTTTCACGCAATGATCCAAAGCAAGCTGGCTAAAACCGATAAAATCGGCGAACCGAATTAATAAAAGACCAATACAATTAATATTTTTGAATAAAATGTTGTTCACTAAACTTGAACAATAACATCTTTGTGTATTGGACTAAGCTATAAATATAAGGGTTAATAGTAAATGAAGGCACCACGTTCTTACCCATTTGCAATAATAACATCATTTTTATCAATGACATATTAAGACACTATCTTCAAATTTCATTGCAATTTGGATCACACCTTTAATTTCCGGTGATTGGAAAATCGACATGGAGACGTGGCATTTGATTATTTTTGAAAGTTAAAACTGAAGGCACATCACAAAAAAAATTCCACATCAGTATTCAGGTCACTGGAAATTGAAGACGTGAACCGAATTGCAATGAAATTTGAAGGTTGTACTTTGACTTGTCAATAATAAAAAATGGTGCTATTATTGCAAATGGGTGAAAATATGGTGCTATCATTTGCAACTAATCCTAAATATAATTGTGCCAATAAAATCAAGTGTTTGGTTCTAAAGTCAATGAAACCTAGCTCGGGTGGCTAGTTAAGTTACCACAAGTCTCTCTTTAGTGAGAGGTCTTAGGTTTAATCTCGTCTGCGTGCAATGTAGTATATTCTTACCTCTTTTTTTTCATGTCGTGGGAACCCACAGCCGCTACCTTCGGTGCACACTGGGTAAACCCATATTCCTTGTGCAGTAGCCTGCAAACCACACACGGCAGGTAAACCACATTTTTCAAGTACAAGTGTAGCATGCTCGACCTATAGAGGCGCTTTAGGAGTTCAAACTTGAGACCTTTCAATCTCAAGCGCCCACTTTTACCTCAGGCACTTCTCACGTTATGTGGTGGTGTAGCGGTCATGCGTGCATGTGGTGTAAGGATGTGGCCAGCGGCGCGCTCGCGCGTACGCTCGCTGCCCCAGCGAGCGCATTAGCCAAGCTCGCTAATCACTGCCGAGCGCCGAGCTCGCGCGCTCAAGCTCGATATAGCGAGCCTGCGCTCACCCACGCCCGATGCCACGTGGTGACCGCTGGTTGGTCGTCGGCACAGCCGTTGCGATAGCCAACGGTCACCATTCATTTTTTTTTAATTCTAATTTAACCACTATATATATTCAATCCCCACCCACAAATCACACACTACACTCTCTATTCTCTCTTCTCCACGCTCTTTTCTCTCAAATTTGCTCCCAAAACCGGCAGTCACCTTCTCCGGCCAAGCCTCCGGCGATCACCTTCTTCTAAAAAAAAAATGGATCCAAATGTCAATTTCAACTCCAATTGGTCATTCGCCGAGCCCCAACCCCTCTCGTCCATCCCCTCGACAAAATTTGTTTTCTCAAATACCCCAACGAGATTTATTCTCGTCGCCTCCGGCTCCGGCTTTCGCTCCACAATTTCCCACGACGGGAGCCTACGTTCCTCACTTTCCGGCGGGTGCCTTTGCACCGTTTCAAGGCTTCGGAGCTTGCAATGCCGCCAATGCTGCCCCCTCAATGCCGCCAATGAGCACCGGCTACTCCACGCACCCCGCGCCGTCGCCCGAAGACTTCAACTCGGCGGTAAATTTGGACGCCGACGGCGACAAGGTCCAAGTCACGTCGCCGACAAAGAGAAAGGCGAAGGCCTCCAGCAGTGGTCTTCGTGATCGCCGTCATGGAGGTGGTAGGGCGGCTGCGGTAGAGTTGGTGGATTCGTCTTCCGAAGGCGAGGACGGGCCGGCGAGATAGACCGAGACCGAGATCTTAGCTCGGTGTTGGGTCGACATCTCTCACGACCCCATCGTCGGCAATGGCCAACGGTTGGATTCGTATTGGTACCGTATTTTACAGCGTTACCGCGAGCTCTGTCCCATAAACACATCGAGGAGGAACCCGCAAAAGCTCCGCAACCATTGGGATCGAGTGAAGCTCATCTTAATGGAATTCCAACAAGCTTACAAGAAGTGTGAGCAATCGAGTCGAGGTGAGAGCAATGAGGACATTTTGTCCAACGCTCTCAATTCATGGCAAGAGGCGAAGAAAGTTGCTTTCAAGCATTTGCCGACGTGACGGGTAGTCAAAGATACGCCGAAGTTCGCCATGATCTACTCCGCAAAATACCATGCGGCAAAGAGAACGAAGACGAGCGAAGATGAGAGCTATACCACTTCGGCGCAAGATTCGGTGGTAGGGAGCAATCTGAGTGGGAGCACACTGCGGTCCTCCACTCCACTTTTCGGCAGCGAATTTGGGTCGGAGCGCTCTAGTCGGATGGAACGGCCGATGGGTAGAGACAAGGCAAAGGCGGTGGCAAGAGGGAAGGGGAAGGCCGGATCGAGCTCGGGTAGCGGTTCGGCATCTGGTGGTATACGAGAGAAATTTGTTCAAGCGGCCACGAGAATGTCGTAGCAAATGGAAGAATTTACGAGGCAACAAGACTATTATATCATCACGAGAAACACCGTCGATATGGCACCGGCCCAGAAGGATTTCCACGATCGATGGGTCAGGGATCTTAAAATAAAATATGGGTGGCCCAATGATGATGAGTAGTTTTTTTTTTTTTAGCTCTTGTTTAATGTAGTATTTTAATTTTATTAATGTAGTTTAATGTCCTATTCTAGTTTTAAGTGGAATGAAATGATTTTTTTTTTAATTTCATTTTATTCGAATAAAAAAAAGAAAAAATGGCGAGATTGGCGAGCTCGCCACTGCACTTCATTTAATGCGGGCACCATGGGCCCACCAAAAAGGCAAGCGAACGAGCTCGCTAAGCTCGCCGCTGCTAAAGGCCTAATTCCAACTTTGTGTGATGGTCACACTTATATAGTAATTTAGTGTTTTATTCTACAATATACTATTGTATTTTATAATTCTCTCGAAAACAAAACTTTAATTAACTAACTTCACTCTTTCTAATAGTATTAAAATAACTAAAAGATATAAATATTTAATTATTATTTCCGTTGTGATATTGAACAAAATTAAAATTATATTTTAATAATTTATTTCGTCAAAGAATTGACATTACTAAAAGTGATGATTATAGAGTTAATGGAGATTCGTAATTCTTCTTCAATTCATTTTTAAAATGCTTATTTGTATGTGATAATTTTAATTTATTTATTAAGTAACTCATCAGTTCTATATTATTCCAATTCCATAATGTGCATATTCATGATTTCTTTCCAAAATTCTAAAAACACACACACACACACACGGTAGTGCTGATAGAAGATGGATTTCATGCAATTCATCTGCAATGATTTCAGTTTAATTGTTCGTTCATTTGTTTTGAACTCTGACTTGATCTGTCAAAACTGATCATGCTTCATCTTCATATATATATATATATATCCGAGAATTAGGTGGGATTTGCACCGTTGATGCTCCAAGTTGGTTCTGAATAGTGAAAAATTGAAATGTTAACAACGACAATAATCCTTTCTAAAGAAAACAACAATAACAACAAAAGCTGATCAAGGTGTAGTAAAAGTAGATTTTTTTTTTTAAATTTCCATTTGGAATATTTTTGTTATACAATATTTTTACATAGTGTTCATGACATATTACACATTTGTGATATTGTAATATCAAATAATTATCATCTACATGGACAAATAGTTTTTCCAATTGGATCTAATACATTGTATCTCGATACGGTTGAGTTTTAATGAAATATTTTTGTTCTCTCTCTCAAACAACAAAAAACAATTCCAAATATAACAATTTATATAAAAACGAATCAATGTACAGTATATATATTAGGCAGTCCAGAGTCCAGACAAGTCTATGGGCAAGTAATTTATGTTGCTAGAAATTAGTAATGTTTGCGTATAAAGAGCTTTACCAATAAATAGTGTTACCGAGCCTCTCCATGAAAGCAAGTAAAGGCTCAAAAAGGCCCCAAAAGACATAAAAGCCCATTTTCTACTAAGAGGGTGTTTGGCTAAGCTTAAAAGCTCCTTAAAATAGCTTATAAGCTTCTAAATTCTTAATAATGAACAACTTATAAGCTGTTTTAAGGAGCTTAAAAGTTTAGTTAAACACCCTCTAATTCGTCCCTAAATTGGGACAAAAGCTCTCTCTATCTTTGCAAAGATTATAACCCCATCAAAACATACTAAGAGCATCCCCCACGGGGATCGATCACCTGTACCTAACCGGTGTCGATCCCCCTTAGATACTCCCTCCATGAATACCATTGGTATCTAAACCGTAGTGGCTTCGTTAGATACCGGTATCTAAGTAGTGGTGTCGATGGTGGTATCTAATTTTAGATACCACCTACGATATCTGGTGGGCAGCTCTTTGGGGACACGTGGCGTGTCCCTATTGGTTCGGCTAATTTTTTTTTTCTTCCAGAATTAATTAAAAAAAATCCCCAACAGTTACAATTTTTTCATCCTCTATAAATGCCCCTTCAATTCATTCATCCTTCACACAAAAATTCATTCTACACCTTCAAAATTCAATTCTTCACCTAAAAAAATTTCACTCTTTTTTTCCACAATATATATATATATATCTGTGTGTGTGTGTGAGTTGGCCGAGTGCGTTTTTCAATCATGAAGAGGGGGAGGAGCGACGTCGGTGATGTATCGAGTGTTGAAGTTATATACTGAAAAGCATTCTTTTGCTTTGTATTAACTTTTATTTCCTATTTTCCTATTTTATGAGAATATTATTTGTCGCATGATTTAATATTTATTCGTGTTATAATATATGAATAAAGTCCAATTGCTTTATATTATAGATAATATGGTGTGTAGCGTCACACGGAAGATCATATTATTGTAATGCTTATAAAGTAATACAAGTGTTCACAATCTAAGTAATTAATGGACAATTATTTGATAGGTTGTAATATAAGCTTGAATTAGCTGGTCTTGGCTATTGGCTTATGTTAGTGTATTTGTATACATTGAATTGGATCAACGGTGAGATTAATTATACTATATTGACCTAAGTGTATAATTAAATATCTCGGTTAATTATTATTTCTTAATTCTAGTCGTATAATATTTAATTATATATTTATAATAATTATTGCTTTGATTTATCAATGAGTGAGAGTTAATTATTATAACTCAATATTCTCGATATTTTGGGTAGTAATATTATTTATATGATAATTAATATTGTAGCTAGAAATCGTGTCTCGGTGTTCAGAGTTGATGATGTCCCCTAGAGGAGCTCGAAAGGATTATTATATTAAACCCTGCAGGTGGATTAATTTCCGATATAATAATAATAGTCTAGTTGTACTACTCTATGGAATAAGATATTGATTAATTAGAAAGTTGTCAATAGCTTAAATTAATTAATGGACATGCGTTGTCTTAAATACGGGAAATAAATAATTGGAAAGGAGCCCGATTCGTAAATCGGATTGAACGGGTAATTCAATATTAATTCTTTAATGGAGTGAATTAATAGTTTATTTGATTTAAAAGTATTTAGACTTAAATACTTGGATTAAATTAAATATGGAGGCCCAGTTCTAATCCTCCTAGAAATCCCTAAGATGGCTTAATTAAATCCTATAAATAAATCCTTAATGTCGCCTACTTCGTGATTGACTTGGCAATATTAATCCAATATATTGCAGTAAAGTTGTGAGATTAGTGCGTGAGTTTGAGGTTTTAGATTTGATAGTTTATTGTCCAATCAATATTCAAATCTAGGAGGGTTTATCTTAGAAGGTTCGTAGGTCGAATCATCTATCAATACAAGAGCTAATCTCGTGTGCAAAGATTAGTGCGTGGATCATCCTCGACTCAGATTCGTTTCGTTCTTCACAAAGGTATATTTGTTTTATGGTTCCGCAATCTCATAAATTGAATTACGTGGCTTTGCATGTTATTAATCTGTTAATAATTAAATTAAATTAATTATCCTATAAATCTTGACGGTGGAATTTTCAATTAGTTCCAACATCGAGTTGGGTCAGCGAGCCATGGAGTTTTACCAACAAGCATACGGTGATGATTCGTCGGATGACGAACCAGATACGAGGACGTACCTGCACCGAAATTGTGAGGAGGCCGAACAAAGCCTCCAGCGAGATTATTTTGACGACAACCCTATATGGGATGATGTTGTCTTCCACCGGCGGTTTCAAATGAGCAAGAGCCTGTTCTTGAGAATAGCTCAAACTCTTGAGCAATGAGAGCATTTTTTCAGTTACACCCGGATGCCACCGGAAGATTGGGGTTTCCACTCCACTAGTAGTTCTTGTGTTTTTTTTTTCTTAATTTATTGTAATTTTATTTTCTTAATTATTGTATTTTTATTTTATTAATTAGTGTATGTTTTATTTTTTTAATTGAATAAAATTGTCATGTCTTAATTTTTGAATTTAATTATTAAGTATTTTTTATGTTATTTATTACAAATTAAAAAATAACAAAATAAAATCTACTCAATCATTGCCAATGATTATAGATATTGGTATCTAATTCAATATCCGTAGTGGAAGTTTTTACCAGTATCTTACTCAACACCACCAATCATTGAAATCACGCTTCCCGGCGATAGAACCAATATCTAACTCAATACCCATAGTGGATGCTCTAAGGAAAAGGCCTTTAAAACTCTTAACAGGGAAGGGCAGACTTCTCCCTAGAGGGTAAGAATGCGGACTTCAACCTAAATGGCAGACTTCCCCTATTCAAAGAGAACATAGCAAACTCTCTCTTCACACAGTGACAGACTCTGTATTAAGAAAGCATACAAAATACAAGGTCAAAGCCTATAATCAGACTACAACTTACAAAAGGATAAGAAGGAGCACATATCTCACTTGGTCCCATATCTTATCAGATAATCACATATCTGGAGGTGGGGACACGATTCGCCTAGACTGACATCCGTAGGGTGAACGCGAAGTACGAGAGTTGTGCAAAGACCACATTATCCCCAGAAAAGCATACGTTCTGAGGATAAAGGCGAAATTACATCCAAATGTGAAAGAAGAATGACAGACTAGCCCCCAAGCAAAGGGCAGAAAGACCTTAATATCTCATTATTGTTGTTTAGTTCATCTTTATGTGTTTTTCGTGTGATTATTTGTGTGCGTTGAGCATATTTTTATTCGTCTTTTTATTACAAGTCATGGTTTATGTGTGGTGTTTGGTGTTGTCATGTACGTAGGCACAAAAGTGGCATAAGAGGCAAGAAACGTCGAAAGAAATGCGGAAAAAAAGCAAAAATCAGTGAAGAGGAGGAAGATAGGATTTCCGCCGGAGCGGAAGTGCCGCCGGCGCGGGATTCATTTGCGCATCAGAGGTTCCGCCGGTGCGGGAGAGCCGCTGGCGCGGGGTTCATCTGCGCGACAAGTGTGCCGCCGACGCGGGAGTCCCGCTGGCGCGGAGTTGATTTGCGCAACAAGTGTGCCGCCGGCGCGGGAGTCCCGCCGGCGCGGGGCGACGATTAATTTGCACTACATATACGTTTTGGGCAGTTTTTGGATGGGATAATCATTCTCTTTTCCAGTTTTTAGTGTAGAAAAAATGGCAGAAACTCTGTAGAATATATTTCCTTTAATTTCTTTGTTGAAACTCTTTTATATTTCGTCTTAGACTTCGTTTCCGTAATCGTTGAAGACTTCTCGTACTTTGTAAGGATTTCTATTTCGTTGTTGCAATGTCTCTCTTCGATTTATTAAGTTTAATTTCCAGCATTATGAACTAAACATCTTAGTCTAGGATTTGGGATGGTTTAATCGAGATAATTGTAGGTTTTCATGTGTACATGTTCGTTGATTGAATTGGTTTGTTTTCTATTGAGCTTTTGGCCAAAGTTTGGTTGTGTTAAATGATAAATGAGATCGAGAGAAGAGTTTGTCATTTGATCTAGGTTCAATCAACGTTAGGTTTAATCGGAAACGCATAATCTAACTAGGATCGGTTTGTAGAACTCTTTTAGCTAAGGATTGTTGTATGAATACGAAAGTTAGTATTCAATCCTTGTTTGAAGCGTTCTATGAAGTGATTTGTAGCATGTACTATATTAGTTGTTTGTATTATCTCGAGGAAACTAAATCTCTTATCCTAGATCGTTTTAACTTGATTTCTACATTTGTATTTCGTTTACATCTTGTTTTAGTTTCAATCCACATAATCTCACTTGATTAGAATGTTTAGAATGATTTTATTTTCTTGTGAAAAGCATGAATTAAATGCCCTGTTGAGCTTTCCTTGAGATTCGACTCGAGTTAGCTAGCTGTATTACATTAGGACCTCGTTCTCTTGCAAGCAACTAATTGAAGATACAATTCATTAGTGCTTATGTTTTTGTGATTTCATGTTGTAAATATTTTGTTGTTTGTGTGCTTATTGTTTTTGTTTTTGTTTATTTCTCCCGCAGGTGCGTTTGATCATTTTCTTGTTTGTGTGTTTGTGTATGTTAGGCCGCCGAAGTCTTAAACGGAAATTGGCTCAAGTATACGACAACATTCATCGACCAAAGGCGATTATTTTGCCAAATCTGAAGGAGAACAAAGAGTTAAGTTCTAGCAGTCAATCAACAACTTCTCAAGAGGAAGGTGACAATTATAGTTCTAGTGAGGAGTATTTACAAGAAGAAATGGCAGCACCAGTACCGAAACTGCAGGCTCCACAAGCTCAGCGAGTAGCTCAACAAGCTCAACTGAATATGAGGGATTATGCTCGACCAGTCATTGGGGAGACAACTTCGTGTATAGTATTGGGAGAAGCAGCTCGGAATTATGAGTTGAAGAATATTCATTTCAATCAGTTGCCTTCATTCTATGGAATGCCTACTGAAGATGCATTGAAATTCATTAGAGAATTTTATTCGGTTGTTCATACTTTTCCACTACAAGGTTTGAATGAGGATCAGCTGAAGATGAGGTGTTTTCCCTACACTTTGAAAGATAAAGCTAAGGCGTGGTTAATGTCTCTTCAACCGAATTCTCTTCAGAATTGGAATGAAGTATATGAGAAATTCATGGGCAAGTATTACTCGAATCAGAAGACTCAAGACTTGAGAGCTCAGATTGTTACATTCACTCAAGGACAAGGAGAACCGTTTCATGAGGCTTGGGATCGATTCAAGAGTTTTCAGCAACAATGCCCACATCATCATCTTCCTTTGGCACTGTTGAGTCAGTTTTTCTATGATGGCTTGTCGCAGAATTTTCAGTACATGGTCGGGGGGAATCGTGCTTCTTGACCCTATGGTCGGGGGGGATCGTGCTTTTCCCTTTAGCCTCTATCGCCTCGCTCGAGCCAACGGCCGTTTCCGATGATGTATAGGCGCCGACGTACTCTTCGTCCGCTTCATGGAGCAAACGTCGAGAAATTCTTGGTGGATGAATTTGGGATAGTTTTTCAAGATTCCCAAGCAGCAAAATGCTTGGAGCAATTACTATTGTAATTAGGGAAGAAAATCGAGTACGACGGGCACATATAGTAGATATTCATGCCCGTACCCGCAAGCGCTACTCATACCCGCCACCCGACCCACCACCCGTGATGAATTCCTTTCTCCACCCACTCCCGCCACCCGCGGATACCCACCACCTGTCGACTATCCACCAACCTGCCACCCGCGGGTATCAAAATTATTTAAAAATTGGGTTCATTGTTGTTTAATTCCACCATCTGATTCAACTATTCTACATTTTCAATCCGATTACTTAACAAATGATCAAGCAACTACATATCAAGCAATACTCAACAAGCATAATCAAAACAACTGAACTTTTACCGGTACTTGGCCTATATTATGCTATAAAGAAAGAAAAAGAAAAGAAAAAAACGAAAACAGATTCATAAGATGCAACCACGTAGAGTTTACAAATTGAAAAAAAAAAATAGTAAAACAAATTCATGAAAAAAATGCAGAAATACGATTAAAGTAATCTAACCAGTGATTTAGAGAATAGCGGCGACAGATAAGGTGGCGCTGCGGCAGAGCGGTGGAGACCCGTCGTCAGTGGTTAGAGCGTGAGAAGAAAAGGAAGCTGCGTAGGCAGGGTTTCAGTCGGAGGATTCCGACACAGAGCTGTGCCGGAGGATGGCGGAGATGCGGTGGCGGCGGCGACAGATTCGTCGATTGTCGCTGTGGAGAAGATTGGGAAAGGTTGTAACTTGTGTTGTATTGTAGATGAGAAATTGAGAATTGAGAATGTGAGGCGCGGCACGACATTCAGCAGACGTAGGGTAGGGTTAGGTAGGGTATTGGGTTGGGCTTTTGAGTAATAATTTTTAGGGGTATTAGGTTGGGCTTGTTGGACCAAATATATATTACATACATTAAATAATATTTGGGCTTAGAAAGAAAAATAAATAGTCGGGTAGTAGTCGGGTATTTTGTGGATATTTTGTAGGTATTTCAAGTGGGTATTTTTCACGGGTAAACGGGTTTTGCAGGTATAGATAGCAACTATCGATACTCGTACCCGCGAACTAAATGGATAGTGAATTCTAATTACGAAGCTATCCATGGATATCAAATGCACCTCAAATCCGCACTTATTAGGGTCGGGTACCCGCGGGTAAATTGTCATCCCTAATTGTAATGGATCGCGTATATCTTCTGGGCATTCTCGATGAAAATATCGTCGAAAACACCGCTAAGCCTTTGATCAGTCGCTTTGAGGAAAGCGATTATCCATTGCTTCACCCAGCCGGAGATGGCCCAAAATATCTCTTCACTTGCTTTGGGTTGAGGTCATCACCAAACATCATGTTGAACCTCTGGGCCACTTTCTGCCAATATTTCTCATAGTGTTGATCTTTGTTGAGGATTGAATTGTTGTCTCCTCATTTCAAATTTGAGCGACATCGGCGGACTGTTCAACGGTGTACGTGTGTCGCTTCGCCTTTGGTTTGGCGGCGGCTTCAGTCGGCGGCGGTAGCGAGGGTGAGGGCGGTAGCGGATGCCTTGCCTTTGCCCTTGAGCGCCCTCTTACGACTCACGGTGGACAGCGACGGCTCGTAGGTCTGCAGCGGGGTGTATCTAAGGTGCGGTGTCTCGAGCCCACCATGGAGACACCCACAGTAGGTGGTCTTAGATCTCATTCTAACTCGTATACATTTAACAATCTACTACTTATTATCCTTTTCAATTCCGCTTATATTCGGCTACGTCGGCCTACTTCTGACTATGTTTACTTACATATTGACAGCGGCCTATCCGACCACTCCACCTTCTCTAGCTATCATTCTCTTATACTCTTTCTCTGCCTACATTCGTTTACCTTTGCATCAGCCCATTCCATATCCGATCACGTACTCGGCTACAACCTTTCCGTGTATATTTGACATTCGGCTACGACTTCTTCGACTACATTTGATATCCATAAAGGTTTGCCCGTCCTTTGTACATAAACCTTTGTATCTCTCTTTCTTCATTTCATACTATACTATAATATACTATCTTTCATTTACTGATTTACTCTACCGGCTACAGCCTCTATCCGGCAACATTCATCGATCTGTTTACATCAGCCTAGTCCGTCTAGCACATCCTAGCCGTCGTGCCTTCATCACTATCATTCTCTATTGATGATTTACTTATTTCTATCCGTTTATTTATTGCGATTTACATAGGTTTATTTCCTTTCGATTACATTTATTGTCTACTTACTTGAGCAGCAAAGGTCCTTCGGCCAACACCCACCCAGTGCTCTCGAAAGGGCTTTCAAGTTTTTTGTTAGGTATAGATTGCTAGAGCTCGGAAAAATCTATGCTAGGTCGACTATGAAAAAGTCGAGCCATGGATGAATGACATGTAGAATCCACCAAGGAAATACTAAAACAACAGGTGGTTTTGTCTCTATTAGATCGCCACTACATCGCCATTCTCCATTTTTAATTTTCTGGGGACAAATTTATGTCGCCAAATTTATTTTAATAATGAAAAAATTAATTAGATAATATTATAATATCGCCATTTTAATTATTAATGAATTAATTAATTACCCTTATATGTAATGAATTTCCAATTTTGCTAACGAGATCCACGCTTTCAAAATTGGTATCAGAGCCCTAGGTTTATTTAGGAATTATATTTAATTTATTATTTAATATGAGTATTATACCTAACGGAGGAGACATCCAAGAATACATGGATTCGGACAACTGTCCGAGATGCGAGTGTTACAGGAACTATCTTGAATATTTCAAGATAGATAAAGATGATTTACAGGAAGCTGTAGCCTACTGGGAGGAACGCTTAACCCAAAGCATTAGAGAGAGGGATGATGAAGATATTATCTACAATCATCAAAATAAAGAAAAGAGTCAACGATGTCTCTTTGTTAATGCTTATCTCACAGAAGCATTAACAACACTGAAGAACCAGGAACATCAATTTCATAGTTGATGGCCCAACAGTACCCGAAGGAGAATGGAATAGCAAACATTCCCAACTACCGAGATATCACCCCAGATTCCTCTGAAATATCAAGAGATTTAAGGGAGATACAGAAGACGGTGCAACATTATGGCAATAGCTTTTATGGTGTACCAAAAGACTTGTACAGGATATCAATGATGTTAGAGGAAAACAAAAACATCCTCGTAGATATCCAATCCAGAATGGAGAAGCAGGAACAACAGCAACCCCGATCCGATCGACTCAGACGGAATCCTTTTATTAATGAACCCACCTACCAGACAAAGGTGGAAGAAGTGAAGAAGGATCCACAAAGTTAAGCTCTCTCAAGAATGCTTTGAGGTGAAAAGTCATAAATCACCCCGAAAGACTCAATCTTGAGGATCTGCAGGAGTTGGCAGAGTCCTTTGCCAACCTAAAAGTGGTCGATTTAAAAATGAACGACCAAATAGTTGCAGCTCAGAGACAACAAGGACCACAGATGGTAATCCCAGAAAGGCAACAAACCCACGACGAGCATATGATAGATGCTCGTGACTATCATGTCGGAGCAAGGTTTGATCCAGTCACATCAGATGATGCCCAGCTGACGATTAGAAGAACAAGAAGAAGGCAACCTAGATTGCAGGATACACATGTTGGAAAGGTTACCTTGGATCCTATTCATCCATACGGAGTGATGCTCGATATCGATGAAGTCAATTTCATAGATCAAAAAATTATTATTGATCAATGAGTTTCAGCCATGAGGATCGTAGCAACAACGCTCGATCTTGACAAAGATAGATTTATTAAAATCCTTGAGACAAGTCTCGCTGGAGTAGTAAAGATTGCTTGGGAAGGGATCTCAATAGATCTTAAAAAGCAATGCTTTGACGGGATCAATTCCTTCACCGAAATGATTAGAAAGATGGCATTACTCATCAAAAATCATTTCCTCGGAGAAGGATATTTCGAAGGATACGATGAAGAGAAATGAAGAAATACTGGATGGCGTTATATAATTTGAGACTTGCTGTCTTGAATCAACAAACGCTCAACAAGTTTTTGCAGCTCTTCACTATTTATCAGTACCAATCAAAAGCTGATGATCGGACTGCAATGGAAATTTTCTTTCCAAAATTTCTAAGTCCATGGAAGGAGATGTTAATCCGAGACTACAAACCAGGAGATCTCGATAATGTCGCCAAAAGGATATCATATGTTCATCAAAAGCTCTCAGAGTGGTGTCAGCAAGCCACGACCTTGAGAAATATGAAGAAGCTGGGGAGAATCATGAAAGCAGCTCCTCTAGGCTGTGATGATAATGATCTCCCAACGATCATTGGAGGGGAACCACCAAGGCTGAAGAGAAGTAAAAAACATAGATTTCAGCCCTACTACAAAGGTGGAAAATCAAGAAGAAGTTCTTGGAAACCAAGAACGATGTGGACACGTTAGAAGGCAAGAATCTACAAATCTGGCCAAAGAAGCGGTCCAAATAGGTTTTCATCCCGAGGATCTGGTTCAAATAGATCTCAAGGAAGAATACCAACCAAGAAGACTTTCAGATGGACTCATACTAGAGCTTATGAAAGTTTTAAAGATTGTAACTGCTGGACCTGCGGTGCAAAGGAGAGGTATCTGGAAATTCAAATCTACACCAGATATCGAGGATGCCATCTACTACCAAGAACTGATACAAGTATATCAGTTCGAAGATATACCCTCAGACGAGAGTATATACGAGCAAGAGAAAATCTTCAGTGAAGAAAATTCCGATTGGTCGGATGGATCTTCACAATCTGAATCTGACTGACGCCGAGGTTGTTCATCAAGAAAGTGAGGATAGAACCGGCTTTTCAAGCCAGACACTTAGCTCACCGGATATGATGGATAAAATTATGAAAAGAAGCCTAAATATACAAAAATAGCAAGGCTTCACGGCAGGAGCTTTAGAAGTAGGAGACAACACACCGTCTGTGGTATTACCAGATGAGAAATGTCTTTCCCAATCGAGCTGACTGGAAATCAAGTGGAGATGCAGTTGATTCCAGCCGATGACATTAGAGTAGATCTGGCTAAAATGAAGCCAGAAATTGTTGAAAAGATGAACTGGATTCACATCGGAGCAATCCAGTTGGTTCTCAAATCTACTCTATTTCTAGGAGTAGATGCACCAATCGATATCGCGATATGCGATAGAAGAGTCAGAAGTTTAAAAGATTTTGTTATGGGAACAATCGCAGGGAATCTTTGTGCTGGGCAGGTTGTGGGGATTATATATTCTAAGGTAGCATACAATCTTAATGACGCCAGTTTCAGCAAGGCCCTGACTCTGTATCAGGATTTCAAGCCTAAGGATCTATTGGAAGATGGAAATAGACCTTATTCTATTACATATCAGGTGTCATATGCACTTTCCAACTCACATCATACTGAGTTATTTTTGGGAAAGCAGCTCATCGAGATACCAGATATATTCAAGAAGGTGACAACAGCAGTTTGTCCCAATAGAATGGAAATCCCTTGATTAAGAGAGATTGACATTCAAATAGGAGATAAGGAAGTCATGAGACACGATTAAAGTCTCAGACTAAATGCAGGAAGACTATCTTTCCAAGGTGACAGAATTATGTCCCATCCATTTGGAAGGAATCTAATCCAAGATTCTTATCCTCAAACATCTCGGAGAAAAGGAGTGGTAGTAAATATGCAATGTCCTGAAGGATGGAGATGAGTTACAGTTAGATTCGACACTACAAGATGGGAACCAATTTCCCTTGTAATGTCTTGTACTATCTGCAGCAGTCGGAGATAAACCATTATAGAGGAACCCTTAAAATGGAGGAATCAGATTGGGGATCAAAGGAAGAGCTGGACAAGAACCAGACATTCTGGTATTGGGACTTGATTTCCTCGAGAAATACAAACCATGGAGAAAGATAGGAGAAAGAATAGAAATTACGATTAATAATACACTATTATTAATTAAATGACGAGTCCATTCTCCATATACATCTCTGTTGGGATGTTATACGATAAATATAAAGCAGAATATTTTGCTGCTTATATTGATTCGGGAGCAGGAATCTGCTCAGCAAAACGTGGAGTCTTTCCAGATGAAGTAGAAGATGATTTGCCTCGTATTGCAGGAAGAGATTTCTCAAAGAAGATCCTACTCTTATCAAAAGGAGTAAAAGAAACGGAGATCTTGATTGGAGGAGCTGGCAATACGCCATGGTATAAGGTGAAAACTCCACCAATCTATTTCCATGATACAAGCGCAAACATTCTGTTAGGAAACAACTTCCTACAGATGTTCAAGAGATTTACTCAGGATAATGAAAATAGACGATTGGTGTTTACAACCAACTGTGATCATAAGATCATTGTCTAGAGGATGCGAAAGACATTTAACCGACAAATGCCACTAACATTCCGCAACAAGCGTGGTGATGAAGAAGGAAAACTTCGTCATCCAAAAATGAAGAATCAAAGGAGGTTCAATGAGACAGTCCTAAGCTGCATCATAGAAGAGGATCTCAAGAATGAAGAAATTCAGATCCTTAAAGTATCCTTAATATCCAATCAAGATATTAGGGAAGAAACACAAGTGTCCTTGGAAGATGCCAAAAGGAAGATCAAAAGAAGTTACAATGAAAATCCTTTAGCATAGTGGGACAAGAACAAACTTAAAGCAACCCTAAAGGTGAAACCAGGCAAGGAGTATGAGTGTGTCAGATACATACCAATCCTGATGAACCTCAAAGATCAACATGATATGAAAGAAATAATCAAGGAACACCTTGATTTTGGATTGATCGAACTAGGGAACTCGCCTTACAGCAGCCCCAGATTTCTGGTAAGAAATCATGGTGAAATCAAACGAGTTAAACCCTGACTTGTCATAATCTATAAAGGGATTAATGATATTCTGGAATTTGATGGATATTTTATCCCAAGTAAAGAACACCTTATTAATTGCATTAGAAATGCTAAGGTTTTCTCTAAGTTTGATTGCAAGTCAGGATTCTACTAGATTCGCATGGAAGAAAGCAGCAGAAAGTTTACAACTTTCTCTCCTCCACAAGTGCATTATGTTTGGATCGTGATGCTAATGGGGTTAGCCAATGCACCCCAATTATTCCAGACGAAGATGGATAATCTTTTCAAAGATTATTTTTCTTTTATGTTTGTCTATATTGATGATATTTTAATAGCATCGGAAAATATGGAGGAGCATGCCAAACACCTAGATATCTTTGCAGATGTTTGTCACAAGGAAGATCTTGTACTGTCAGAAAAGAAGGCAGTCATTGCAACCAGAAAATAGAATTTCTGGGCATTGAGATCGATGAATCAGGAATCGTATTACAAGATCATATTGTGGAAAAGATCCAGACTTTTCCTGAAAATCTAAAAGAGAAGAAACAACTTCAAAGTTTCTTGAGAGTTGTTAATTTTGAAGGAGCATTTATCAAGAATCTTGCAAAATATAGGAAGGTATTAGGTCATCTACTGAAGAAGGATGTTCTATTCATCTGGACAGATGAACATAAAAAAAAAAGAATTAGGGAGTTAAAAGAGATTTGCAAAAATCTCCCAAAACTCTCGATACCTCAGGACGAAGATGACTTAGTCCTATATACAGATGCAAGTGATTATTGGTGGGCAGCAGTCTTAACCAAGATCACTTTCAACGGAGAAGAGCCCTGCAGATATTGTAATGGTTTATTTCAAGAAAGTGAGGTTGTGAGATGGCATATCAACGAGAAGGAGTTCTTTGCAGTGTGAAAGACGTTTAAAAAATGTCTTTTATTTTTATTAGCAAAGAAATTTACTTTGAAAGTTGATAACACACAGGTTAAAGCTTTCTAAAAAATAAAATAGAATCAAAACCTGAGAAGGCTAGATTAATTAGATGGCAGGCTGAATGCCTATATTATATTTTTGATATTGTCATTATAAAATCTCATGAAAATGTTCTTGCAGATTTTTTGACGAGAGATGGAGCCAGTTGAAGCAAGATCCATCCAACAACCCAAATGCATTTCAGAGATAATCTGGAATTGCTTTTTGAGGAATGGAACGAGTGTGTTCTTCATGCTAAACAAGCAGGAAGACTGCAAGCTGCTGATGAGACAAAAGTCACCAGCAGAATACAGACATGCTTGCTTACTCAGTGTCAACTCTGGGAAGCAATGCAACCGGCCCTCTTCCGGGCTTCTAAAGAACCTTTGGAAAAAGGAGAGTTTCGAGTACAGGGCTCTAAACCTGTAGCAGGGGATTCCAATACCCTTTGCCCAAGTCCTAAGTTGGTGGTTTCTTCGGAACCATTGGCCCAAGGAAAAGATGAGCTTCAGGGATCAAACCCTAAAGCTTCATGTCAACCCAGCACCTCTGGGGTTAAAGAGGGAGAGATTAATCTTAGGTCAATGACTGACACCTCTAAGATTAATACTGACAAGATTGAAGTTTCTTCTTCATGGCAGGTCTATCAAGACATTTGGAGAAGCTTGCTACCGGGAGGAATATCAACCCAGAAAAAATGAAGGTTGATGTATTGGGGAATTATCCTCGATTGTAGACAATGCCAGGTGCTAACTCACACGAAATCAGGAGGTGGTATGATTTCGGGGCATTAGCCTCAGTTTATACTACATCACCATCCTTCCAAGAAATCAAGGGTCTACCAAGATGGATCCAAGATGTTGTGTATGAAGCTTGGTCTAACAACTCATCGCTTAGCCGAGAAGATATACTGGAGTTATACTTCATCAGTGCAGCTCCAGAACCAGCAGGAAAAGGGAATCATGAAGCCTTTCACTACATAAGGCTCAGGAGACCTGATACCAATGCCTTGGGACGAATCAAGGCACCCATGGAGGAAGGGACTACACTAGTCTCAACAATGCCAGAGGATCTCATCTCAACCAGAAGAGCATGGGGTCTATGGGTCTGTCTTACGGAGATGGACAAAGTCAAGTTTCCATTCAAGTTCTATCAGAACTCAGTAAATGGATCATTCTTGTTAAACACCATGACAGGAAATTCAACCAACTTCGTAGAAAAAGCTTTCGAAAGAAAGAGGAATCTGCTTTGGGAAAACAGGATGGCGGGAAGCAAAGAGACTCGCCGTAAATTTTGCAACATGGCTCATTTTGGGCATTGGTCTGAGCACGTATGCTCGGAGTGTTCGAATCAGAAGGAGCCAGAGTTCGGAAAAGGCTTTCTTCCCAAAAAGGGGAAACAGAAGGCCCGTTCCGATGAGTACGCAGAGCGCAAGGCGATACCAAAGTCAAGAATGCCGAAGGCCCCGGGGAAAAAGTAGATTCCCGACTCAAGGTAAAAGAGTCATGTGACTCTGCGCTGGAAGACCACTCATCAAAACGAAAACGACATAGGTGGGTGGATGAACAGGAATTACCCACTAAAATACAAATGGGTAAAGCTACAGGAGAAGGACCACTGCCATAAAACAGTGATCCATAAATCACGGGTCATCAACTTCAACCAAAAGTTGCTTGTCTTCATGTAATAATGGAAGGTAAGATGGACCAGCTTCATAAGAGGTCGGTTGTCAATAATGGCAGGACACGCTTCACGCGAAGAAAATGAGCCAAGGATAAGGAATCCAAGACAATAATGGAGTGTGAGAGGTAAGACCTCTATATAAGCAGGCATAAAGAGGGGCAGAGGGATCATTGAAAAAAACGACACAACCAAAATCCTCTCTGCTTCATCTAGAATAATTTTAGCATTGTGCTTTTCTTTTCTTTTATTTTCTTTTCAATGTACCCAAGTTCTGCTACCATAGGTAGCTAAACAAGTTTGTCTCCTCCCTAAAGGAGATATACTTATGTTATAATAAGTTTTATATAATTCCTAAATAAAGATCTGGGCTTTGGCTCATCCCTTCCAATATTTAAGACTTTCTTTGTGTATCGATGGAATACCCTACGCCTCAAGTAGGAAACGAGCGAAGGTTGTGTTGGGTGTTGCTGAAGAACTCTACGGCTGGAAACCATCGGTTGCGATCGTGTGGTTGAACGAGGTCTCTAAAACTTCCGGCAGAAAAATCCGGCAGCATTACGGTCAAAAAGGTCTGAAGTTTGAATTGATTATCTCCAGATTGAAAAAATGGATTTCAATAAGCAAAGTATACAAAAATTCATTAGAAGGGATAAAAAAAAAGGGAATATATATATATATATATATATATATATATATATATTTATAATTATTTGTCAGACAAAACCGGTTAGTTGTATTCAAAAGTGGTATTAGAAAAGACTTCCACGTGGCAAGCATCTAAGGTCTCGACCTTAGGAAGGTCAGCCTAGCATGGACAATCCTCTAGAGCTTAATCTATCCGGATATGTTTGACATCATCAAATTGTAGATCTAGCCTCTTGAGATGTTTGTCCCACGTTGAAGACACTTGAAGCATATAGTCTGGAATTATTCTTTTACGTTGTCAATTTCGTCGTGTGACGTCTAACAATGGAGTAATTATGTTGGGACTTCAGAATTGTCATGAGGAGATTAGAACTTCGCGCACTCCGAATATTTGGCGATGAAATTGACAAAAAAAAAAAAAAAATGTAGATAGAAGTCTAAAGATTCTCGATCAATTTTGAATTTCAACATTACATGAACATTTAAATTGCAGCTTCAGAATTGTGCAAAGAAATTAGGAAGACAAATTTACTTGAAAATTGAGAGACATTATTGAAACAACTTTCTTATACGGGTATTACTTTTATTTTACATAATATAAAACAACTTTCTTATACGAGTTCCCATTTTTATGAGTTAATTTTAGACGAATTAATGTAAAATTGTAGACGATTTACTTGCACATAAACTAGACTATTAGACATCAAATTCAAATGAAGATCGAAATAGTAATTGTGCCTGCAAAATAAACTTGAACCAGAACAGGAGAAAAGGACATGGCATGGCAACATGAAAACCACAAGTTCAAAATCTCATTCTCAACAATATCCAGCATATATATCTATCATCAATTTCATATACAAAATGAAATAAAATAATTGCAACAACAAAATACAGAAAGAAAGAAAGAAAGAAAGAAAGAAAATTAAAGGAAAAAAAATGCTCCTCCACAATCACATCCCCATCACACCGTCGTGGCCAGTCCGGCGCGGCGGCGGCATCACCGCCACAGCGAGGTCGGACGAGTCCCTGTCATCCCGCGGGTTCACTTTCCACCGCAGCGCCGAGAAGCTCAACCTGGAGCACCTGAACTCCGTGTTCGCCGCCGTCGGATTCCCCCGGCGCGACCCGGAAAAGATCCGGGTGGCGCTGGAGCACACGGAGCCGCTCCTGTGGGTGGAGTACGAGAAAACGAAGCGGCCGGTGGCGTTCGCTAGAGCGACGGGCGACGGCGTGTTCAACGCGATAATATGGGACGTGGTGGTGGACCCCAACTTCCAAGGGATTGGTCTGGGGAAGGCTGTCATGGAGAGGATGGTCACCGCCCTGTTAGACAAGGGGATTACTAACATCGCCCTCTATTCGGAGCCCCGAGTTCTCGGCTTTTACAGGCCTTTGGGCTTTGTGGCCGACCCGGATGGCATCCGAGGAATGGTCTACTCTCGCACTCGGAAACCAACAAAGTAGAACTAGAATAATAATAATATTAATAGCATAGTAGTATGTGTTGTGCATTTCAATTCATTCCTTCTCCTTCCTTTGTTATTCTTTTTGTGTTGTTCATTGATGAAATAATATCCGAGACTCACCATACATTCACATACAATGCATAAAAAACCCCTTTATTAGGAAGAGGAGATGTCCCTTTATACACGTGTCATAATCTCTCTATTTCGACACTCGGCTTGAAACTAAAACCAGACATAATAACATCACGAGGGAGAAGATGAGAAGCTACAGCCTTCCTTATTCAATTGCAGTTGCACCAAGGAATGTATTTTCAGCCTCTGCCAAAATAGCCACACAAGGAAGCATTAGCCCTACTATACGAGTTGATCAACAAAACTTGCGTCAAGATCGTGTTTCTTCTATCTAGAACAAGAAGCCAATCATGCTAGCAAATAGCAATGTGATCAAGGCACACAAGTAAACCACTCTTTGGCCTTTAAATTTCAATTTTACCACATTCACATCTACTAGTCCTAGTATACTTTTTTTGCATCCACCTGAATCTGAATCGCACACTAAGACAAAATCTTCTTCTTGTGTCAAATGGAATGCACTTTATAATTAGGAAATATACAGTCATCAGACAAACAACCAGTTGATGCCAAAAGATATTAGTTAGGAACATCTTTTTTAAAGGGTAGAGAGAGCCATTCTAATCCCCACCAACATTCCTGCATTTACTCTCCTTCTAATCTTCAAGTTAGACTGCAAATTTTTAATATTGGATCCAAAACGACTCTTGAATGAGGCCAAGGATGGATCGAAATATAAAATTCCAATTCATCGATTTAACATCATCACTCATTCTTATAGCTTCGAATCTGTCAATTTGGATTCTAGTATTTGATTTTTTACATAATCTCCTCTTTTTTTCATTTCATATTCAAAAAAATTCGACTTCCAAACAATTTTCAATTAGCTCTACACGATGACAGACACGCTTCTCCAGAACGATACTGATTCACATCCATTAAAATCCTCGGAAATAAATCAAAAGGAAAATTACAGCATTCACAAAAAACAGAAATTTGACAGGAAATAAATAACTCACAGAAACCCCATGAATTAATTAATCTCCTTGGCGTTCTGGAAGAAAGCGGCTGAGCAGAGAATTGAAGCGATGAAAGCGAATAATCCCATCCCAATCATTAGGGAAATACCCGCCACCACGAAGTCTAAAACAAATTGGACGCTCAATCCCATCAGCACCATCGCCATTTATTTATATTTCTTCTTCTGCTTCTATCCCTCTTTTATTTTTCAATAAAAACAGAAAATTCCCTAATATGAGCTGAAAGGGCTCTGCTTTCACATGTGTGTGGGTTTCTGCAACCGATATTTATGTATTTACATATATAGCGAGAGAGAGAGAGAGAGAGAGAGAACGTATTTGGATGAGATGAGATGAGATGAGATGAGATGGCGCAGCGTCTTGGGAAAGATGACTGTTCACACATTATTCATTTCAGGCAGCGCCGCTTCACCACCCATAGAGCGTAGCAGATGATAAATTCTTAATTTGAAATGGGCCGACTCATTATTTTTCTGTGCAAAGTATGGGACCGGCCCGAGTAAACTTTTACCGGCCCAGTTCTTACAAATTTCGACTACATACTTGTAGAAAGTCAGTCCCCCATCTTGAAAAATTAAGCTTAATTAGTTTAAAATAAAACAAAATTTTGTCTGTTTTTTTTTGTTTGTTTGAACTTTTTAAGTATTTTTCTTTCTTTCTATAGATACAAACTAGCGTATAACCCGTCGAAAAACGACGGAAAATTATAAAAATTAATAAAATTATTAAATAGTACTCCCTCCGTCCACGAATCAAATACCTACTTACCCATATTTTTTTGTCCACGAATCAAATACCTACTTACCTTTTTGTACAATCATACCCTCATATTTTTCCTTTATTTACTATCCTTTGTCATTGATAGTCCCACCTTCCAACAATTTTATTCTTACTTTTTTATCATCATAACAACTTTAATCCTACTTTTTGGTCAATACAACAATTTTTTTTATCAATACCACTGTTTTTTTTTGTCATTATCCTACTACCCTTACATTCCAATTTTTACCCCACTCAAAACAACTTTATCAGTTTTCTTAATCTCCGTGTCGGAACCCAAATGAGTATTTGATTTGTGGACGGAAGGAGTACTAATATGTGATAGATTTTAAAAAAATATTATTTGTTAATTATTTTAGCGTTAAATAATTCGATTATGCAATCTACTAAACTCGCTTAGAGTTTATATTCCTTGAACACATCTCAAATTCAATTAAAAAGTAATTTTACCACATGTTTACGTTTCAAACCCATATAGTTATGTTTGTTAAAAATTATAACTAATATATTCTCATTATTTTTTATAATTGTTAAAGCTCCATTCTTCTACAAAACCGATGTGGGCAAAAATATATTTCTCTCTTAAAGGAAAGCAACTCTTAAGCTGAATTTTTTAGCTTTTTATTAAGAAAAAGAGGCAACAGAAGGAGCAGGTAGTGAGAGAGAGAGAGAAGAGATATATAGATAGCGAATCATACTATAGATGTTAAGATTGTCTATAAGATGAAAGTGATCCTAAATACTTCACATTATGAATTCAACATAAGATTAATATAAAAAAATAAGTTAAACCACCGCTTCACAATCATCCCGTCTATCCCGACGGTTCCGACCTGGAATCGGCCTATTGACTACAATACTGATTTTAAATTATATAAATAATCATCTTCCAAATATATTCACAAAAAAATTAATGATGATATTTGTTTTCTTTTTACCTGAAATTAATATTTAATTATATACTATATTTCAAAAATATTCACACAATATTTAATATATAAAAATTTAATTATAAATTGTAGTATTATAGAAATAATCATCTTCCAAATATATTTACAGAAAAATAAATGATGACGTTTGTTTTCTTTTTTACAAGCTTCGAGAATGACTTTTTTAACTGAGAATAGAACTTTAAGAATTATTTCACTATTTACTTGGTAGTTTTTCCTTTTTACAAAACTTTATGTGGAATGATTGTGATTCATAAAATTATTTAGTCAATGATATAAGATAAAAGTTGACCATAAATATCCTTCATTTTATGAGTTCAAAATTATGTATATTAAAAAAAAAAGTTATCCCGCAAGTACTGAATTGGCCCATCTACGCGCACGATTCTTGATTCTTGGTCGGAATTGACTCGTCGATAAATCGTTAGTAATTTTTCTGTCAATTTTCCTACATATTCTACGTTTTCCAACGGAGACGATTAATAAAACAATTTGAGATGATGTGTTTATGATTATTTAAACTTGTTTGAAATTTATATACTCGTACTTATTTAAAATCCGATTAAAAAATTAGTCATTAGTGTTACTTTCTGAAAAAAATCAGTATATTAGTCTACCGCCACAATTCTGCATGGGAACTCGCCCGTTGACCACTACTGTGATTTATAAGTACTTAATTTATAAAATTTATTTAGAATTTATATAGATCCAAAAAATTAATAAAAATAATGATTGTACTATTCGTTAATCGTCCTTAATGGTATAGTAATATTCGTTAATTAAAATTATAAATTATGCAAAATTGGAAACCCAAATACAAATAACGTAAAAATTATTTCATGGATGACGATTATAAATTTTAGAAAATACATGGGAAAAAAGTAAAA
Organism: Schizonepeta tenuifolia; assembly: GCA_029490685.1. Taxonomy (NCBI): domain Eukaryota; kingdom Viridiplantae; phylum Streptophyta; class Magnoliopsida; order Lamiales; family Lamiaceae; genus Schizonepeta; species Schizonepeta tenuifolia. The sequence goes on from CM055955.1 coordinate 26,721,037, forward strand.
AATAAAAAAAATTTCGAGTGTCGGTTGGGTATTGGCTCGTCTACCGCTACGGTTCCAGGTCAGAATTGACCTGTTGACCACGATTTTGATTTATAAATGCACAATTTATGACGATTCTAAATTTTAGAAAATACGTGGAAAAAAATGAATAAAATGAAAATTTTAAAATTAATAAGAATAAAGAATGAAAATGCGACTCGTGGGATCCCAAGTTGAGGTACCCGTTAGTTGGGAATTGACTCGTCTACCTAATTAATTGACAAATTAGAAATTACTTATTTTTTATCAAATTAAATAAAAAATATTAGACTATTTCCAAATTTAATTCGGTCAACCAATAAATTATCCAAACTATTTTGAAACCATTTGTTTTGTCAACTAATAAATTGGTTCCCTAATAAAAATAATTATCTATTCGCCCAATTAATAAATTGACCAAAATAAAATAACTTAAACTATAAAATATAGCAGTTATTTATTCGGCTGATTAATAAATAAATTGGCCAAATAAAACTCCTACAAAAAATAATTATCTATTCGGCCAATTAATAAATTGATCAAATTAAATTAAATTAAACTATAAAATATAGTTATGTATTCGGCCGATTAATAAATAAATTGGCCAAATAAAACTGGTGGAGCAAGAGATGAGAAAATCACATTGATTCTAGGTATTTATAGGCTTTTCAATAGGTGAAATTTTATTGAGAAACCGATGTGGGACACAAGATTTTAGTATAGATATTTAAAATGTATTATTTTACATTTAAAAATTTAAAAATTTGAGAATTTAGATAAATATGAATGGAGGAATATAACATCTACGTGCACGATTCTTGATTCTTGGTCGGAATTGACTCTTTGATAAATCGTTAGTAATTTTTCAGCCAATTTTCTTACATATTCTACGTTTTCCAACGGAGACGATTAATAAAACAATTTGAGATGATGTGTTTAGGATTATTCAAACTTGTTTGAAATTTATATACTCGTACTTGTTTAAAATCCGATTAAAAAATTAGTCATTTGTGTTCCTATCTAAAAAAAATTCGTATATCAGTCTACCGCCACAATTCTGCATCGGAACTGGCATGTTGACCACAACTGTGATTTAAAGTGCGTAATTTATAAAATTTATTTAGAATTTATATAGATCCAAAAATTTAATAAATATAATGATTGTACTATTCGTTAATCGTCCTTAATCGTATAGTAATATTCGTTAATTAAAATTATAAGTTATGCAAAGTTGGAAACCCAACTACAAATAACGTAAAAATTATTTCATGAATGACGATTATAAATTTTAGAAAATACATGGGAAAAAAGCAAAAAATGAAAAATTTCTCGAATGTCGGTTGGGAATTGGCTTGTCTACTGCCATGGTTCCAGGTCAGAATTGACCCGTTGACCACGATTTTGATTTATAAATGCACAATTTATGACGATTCCAGATTTTAGAAAATACATGAAAAAAATGAATAGAATGAAAAATTTAAAATCAATAAGAATAACGAATGAAAATGTGTCACGTGGGATCCCGAGTTGAGGTACCCGTCAGTTGGGAATTGACCTGTCTACCTAATTAATTGACAAATTAGAAATTACTTATTTTTTTTATCAAATTACATAAAAAAGTATTAGACTATTTCCAAATTTAATTCGGTCAACCAATAAATTATTCAAACTATTTTGGAACCATTTATTCTATCAACTAATAAATTGGTTCCCTAATAAAAATAATTATCAATTCGGCCAATTAATAAAATGACCAAAATAAAATAACTTAAACTATAAAAATATAGCAGTTATTTATTCGGCCGATTAATAAATAAATTGGCCAAATTAAACTCATACAAAAAATAATTATCTATTCTACCAATTAATAAATTGACCAAATTAAATTAAATTAAACTATAAAATATAGTTATTTATTCGGCCGATTAATAAATAAATTGGCCAAATAAAATTGGTGGAGCAAAAGATGAGAAAATACACATTGATTCTAGGTATTTATAGGCTTTTCAATAGGTGAAGTTTCATTGAGAAATCGATGTGGGATTCAAGATTTTAGTATAGATATTTAAAAGGGTAAATTGCATGTAAAATCAAAACGTTTCGCCAAATTCATAAATTGCACATATTTTTTTAAAAATGTTTTGTAAAATCAAAACGTTTTAATTTTTTGCAATTGAAGTCCGGTGACCGGTTTCCCCCAACTTAAATCTTGCGTGGCAGTCGAAGTTGACACGCTGGACTCGCCGGAAACCAAAACGACGTCGTTTCGAATTTAATAAAAAAAAAACAAAAAACAATTTTTTTTCCACCTCACCACCTTCTCCCCCATCTCATCCATCTCTCTCTATTCTCCCCATCTTCGGCGGTAAGGTGGTGGTGAAAGGCACCCCTCCGTCGCCGGCCACCGCCACCAACTCCGGCGTCCTCCCCATCTCCTCCTCCACCACTCTCCCGAACACATCTGCCGTCACCTTCACGCCGAGCCTGTCCCCGTCCAACCTCTGCATCAAATTCGTCCCCATCTCCCTCTTCCCCATCTCCTCCTCCCCATCTACTCCTCCACCACTCTCTCCCATATCTGAAAGCAAAGAAAGAAATAAGAGATGTAAGACCCCGACTCCACAATCCTCCGATGAAACGGCCGCAGGCAGCGGCGCATCCACCACCGCCGCCGATGACAAAGACGCGAACAAGAAGGAGACAAGGTAGCAGAAATGGCGAAGGAGGCAGAGGCGGTGCTGCTGGACGACAATCTCCTGTACGAAGTGCTCCGCCGCGTCGACGACGGCTCCACGCTGGCCAAGGGGCGTGCGTCGGCCGACTTCTTCTTCTTCTTCTTCTTCTTGGTCTTCAGCACCGCCTGCTGCTACCACGCAGGGGTAATGGAAGGAAGAGAGGGATGAGAGGATGGAGAGGGGCTTGGTGGGGAGGCGGTCGACGTGCGGGAGAGAGTAGTGGGGAAGAGCAATTTGGACGGTGGCGGCGGGTTTCAGGTGGGGGAGAGTGGTGGAGAAGGAGATGGGGAGGAGGAGATGGGGAAGAGGGAGATGGGGGACGATAGAGAGAGAGGGATGAGATGGGGGAGAATGGTGGTGAGGTGGAAAAACAAAAATAGTTTTTTGTTTTTGTTTTAATTAAATTCGAAACAACGTCGTTTTTGTTCCGGCAAGTCTAGCATGTCAATTCCGACTACCACGCAAGATTTAAGTTGGGGGAAACCGGTCATCGGACTTCAATTGCAAAAAATTAAAACGTTTTTTTAAAAACATGTGCAATTTACGAATTTGGCGAAACGTTTTGATTTTACATGCAATTTACCCTATTTAAAATCTATTATTTTACATTTAAAAATTCCAAAATTTGAGAATTCAGATAAATATGAATGGATGAATATAAAAAGTGCCACGTATGATTTTTTTCAAAGCAAGAATCGTTTTCCTTTTAGTAATATAATGATTTTATAATTGTTCTAATTTCTCCATAATTTGAATCTAGCCAAATCAAACTATTGTAGCAGCCCAAATTATATGCATGAACATACCAACTTATATCGTTTTTTTTTTCCTCGAAGAAACTTATATCGTTGCTTTAACATTTTGATTATAGAAAATTTTGAACGTAGCCTATAGCCTCTTATGAAATAAAATATTAAATATATTTATAAATATACTACTTTACCCTAACTCCTAAATTAAATTCTTAATTGATAATATTCATATCATAGCCCCCAAATCTTGATAAAAAAGAATCGAAACCCATTCAAGAAAAGAAATACATATAAAACATCATAACCCCCAAATCCAAATTGAACATGAAACAAATCGAACATCAATATAGACCCCAAATCAATCGTTATTTTGGCGGAAAAAGGACGAAGATAATAAAGAGGAGAAAATGCGAAGATCCCTTTTACCTGACGCCATAAGTTTCAATATCAGTCGTATATATTTAGAATAATTTAGCTAAAAGGTAAATACTCTAGTAGCTATGAAAATAGGAGATCCGTAACTTAAATCATACATACAGGCTAAGCTTTTTTAGTGAACATACAGATCAAGATTTGTTCTGACTTCAATGTTCATTCTTGTTGTTTTGTTTTCTTCTTGTTATAGATTCGGGATCTATAATATCAACATTTAATTAATTAAAAATTTTACTGCGGGGGCTAAGGGGTAATAGTACATTTATAAATACATTTATTATTTATTAAATAAAGGACTATAATGGAATAAATGGGGGCTTTGTTTAAAATTACTCTTTGATTATATATACTAAATAATAGTTGATTCATTGGCTTGTTAATTAATTGAGTCGATATGCCATCTTTCCGATCCTCTCGGTGATGCGGAATAAACCATAATATCTCTGCGTACCTTTGCCGATCGTCGGCTGCGGATCGAGGTCTGCCGATATGATTGAAGCCGGACTAAAACCTGATCTCCTACTTGGAATTCTAGTCGATATTAAACCTCATTATAGCAGTTTTATCCTCTTTCATCTCCTTGAAAGTTGCATCATGCAAGTCGAATATTGTTATTGAAAAGAAATAAAATTGTACAAAAAGACTTTTAAAAAATAGAACTGCTTTTCATGCATGAGGGATGACTAGCAATATATAACAAACAGTCAACATAAATAATTTGCTTCGTGTATGAAATATATAACATCACTTAACATTTCTGGTGCAAAATAAAATAAAATAAAATTCGGATGGCAGTTCAGCATCACAATCTTGATCAATCTTGTGTTAGGCCATGGATGCATATATTGCAAATGGAAGCCAAATCTGGCGGGAACGTGCAGCCAAACGACGATGGGCTTATCCTTTCTTCATGAACTGGCTAAGCGGTCCAATACCTATACCACAATACAGAGTACTAGCCCTAAATCATCTGGTATAGAAAAGAGCAAATGCTGCATAATTTGAACAGCTAGTAATTAGTTACCTGAGGTTGGCATTTGTCTTGGTATCGTCATCATTCTAGGTGGTGCCGCCTCTTTGATCTCAACAACAACTGCATCAGCTGTCAAGAACGTCTTGGCTACTGATGCAGCATGCTCTAAGCAACATCTAACAACCTAGTCCGAATGTTCAAATGTCTCGTCTTAATTCACTCATTACAAATGCTATTCGAACATGATCAAAGGCTAATTAAATCAGGTTTCTTATTTTCACCTTTGTAGGGTCTAGGATGCCGGCATCCATTAGATCTTCGTATCTGTCGCTTGCAGCATTGTAACCAAATCTTACATCATCTGATGATAGAATCTGCACATGTCAGAACTTTTCAAAAGATTCAGCTCAAAGGTTTAAATATTCTTACATGAATTGTTGGAAAATATGCATGAAGAGGAGACCTTGTTAATTACAGTATTGCCATTGACACCGGCGTTTTTAGCTATCTGTCTTGCAGGATAAGCCAAAGCCCTCTTGAAAATGTCGGCTCCGATCTGCAGATACACTAATCAGATAAGCCAAAGCCATGGTCAACTACAAAAACATTGTTTTATTAAGAAAGAGATGAATACTTTTTGCTCTTCATTGTCTAAGTGTTCTTTGATGCTAGAAATCTTTGTAGATAGCCTTAGCAGGCAACAGCCACCGCCAATGACTACTCCTTCCTCAATCGCAGCCTGATCAGAGAAGCGTGGAAACATAGTGTAAGTGCACTTGATAAGTTTCTAGAAAGTTCTTATAAACAGAATTAACTACCTTTGTTGCATTTAGTGCATCTTCAACTCTTAGCTGTTTGTCTTTCAACTCGACAACTGTTTGTGCTCCCACCTACCATAATATTAACTAAGTATTATCAAAACTGACTTCATTACAGTCCAACACCAAAGGTTACCTGAATCAGTGCTATGCTGCCTGATAATCGGGCTATTCGTTCCCTCACAATTTTCTTCTGAAATTCTTCTGTAGTGTTCTGTAATATTATGCATCAACTAGCCATTACAAATTCAGGTTTCCATGAAAAAAAAACTTTAAACGTTGGTATATTTCAAGAAATATACCTCCACAAGCCTTTGCAACTGAGAAACTCTCTGTTCCACAGCTTCATTAGTGGCTCCATCTGTCACAATTAGGGTTGAATCATTTGTTACCGTGACTTTAGACGCGGACCCCAGCATATCTAAGCGAGCATTTTCAAGTGTGAATCCGATTTCATCCCTAATTACAGTTCCTGCAGAAGCAAAAGAAGTATGTATGAATGTACACCTTGATTAAAGATTCTCAGACATGAGAGTCGAGTTTTAGCACCTCCGGTTAGGACAGCAAGATCATCCAAGCAGTGGCTCTTGCGCTCGCCAAAAGAAGGAGCTTTAATGGCTGCTGCCTTGAGCACTCCCCTCAGTTTGTTTCTGATTACCGGAGCCAGAGCTTCTGGCTCGATCCCCTCTGCGACGATGAGAATTGGGTACTTCTCCCTGACTGCATTGTCGAGAATCTTGAGCAGATCCTTTGGATTTGTGATTATCTTGTCTACTAAAAGCAACTGTTATTACATGAAAGATCAGATTCAGACCACATCTTGTTTTATTACAAAAAACAAAAAAAAAATGAAGTAAAGAAGGAAATAAAGACTAACTTCCTCACTTTGCAATCGTGAAACTCCACTATCCTTTTCTGCCTATCTGTGACAAAATATGGAGACATATATCCTCTATCAAACTGCATTCCTTCAACGATCACTAAATTGTTGACAGCGTAGTTTCCTTTCTCAATGGTGACAACGCCTTCTCTTCCTACCCGTTGCAGAGCAGCAGCAATCATATCTCCGATAGCATAGTCATTTCCAGCACTAACAGCAGCAACATGTGCAAGTTCATGTTCCTCAACCTTAACATTTTTCCAAATTTAGCTCAATCCTTCACTTTCAAATGTGAAATTAACAAACTTTTATATACATTATACCTCTTTGGACATTAATTTGAGTTCAGAAACAAGGGATTTCGCGGTTTTCTCAATCCCTCGCGAAACTTGAATTGGATTCAAGCCAGCTGCAATGACCTAACAATAGATTTGGTTTTCAGTTCCAAATGTGGGAAATATGCGCATTTCTGATGCAGGTTTTGTACCTTGACACCCTCTGCAATAAGGCCCTGCGCAAGAACTATGGACGTGGTGCAACCATCACCAGCAAGAGCGTTCGTTCTAGCTCCTGCTTGCCTCACCAGTTTCACTCCAACATTTTCAAGAGGGTCATCCAGCTCAATCTTTACTAGTAGCCATAACAATCTTTGATCATTATTCAACTCTCTCTATCTCTCTTTCTCTCTCTCTCTAAAGAAGTAAAGTAGAATGCAATCTTTCTATTGAAAAGCACATAAATTCTTCTGCAGAAAATGACAATGGCACTAGTAACAACTTCCCTCAACTAAATTATAAATTAAGATCTAAATTTTCTTTAATCAACTGATTTTTTTTAAAGAAAGTGAACTTGTTCAATTACGACAATGTGGATTATACAGAATCAAGAAACATTCATGTATCTTCAATTGCAGCAAGAACAGTAAAATGTGATAAGAAAATGAAATATAAACAATGTGGTAGAACCTGTTTAAGCACAGTTTCGCCGTCGTTGACAATCTTGGGAGGTCCATACTTGTTCTCCAACACCACATTCCTCCCTTTAGGTCCCATTGTCACTCCAATCAGCTCTGCTACCGTAGTAACCCCTGCCTGAAAACAGACACACCCGCGTACAGCATTATGTCATGTAGTAACTACATACTCCAACATAAACCTCAACAACAACAAAAAATAATAATAAAAAAAGTGCAAGATTTACCAGTAGTTTTTGAGTGGCAGAACCATCATGGTTGAAGTACAAATCCTTCAACGCAGGTTTTTGTTTTGCATTGGACATAGAAATTGAAGGTTTCTTGGAAATTTTAGCGGGCAATGGTTGGTACGTGAAGGCAGTAGGCAATGGCTTGAAAGAACATACCATGTTTGGTGTAAGAATTTCGACAAACAACTAATCTGGTAATAAATAAATTTTTTGATTTCTAAAGGGAAGGGTGTTTTCTTGATATTATTTGCAGTCCAGATAGTTTCGTAGGGATAAGAGAGAATTGAGATAGAAAATATCCTTCTTGAATCTTGATGGTAATGGGCTTTTGTCTTTTCCCGGAAGAAATTGAGCTAAAATACCCAACTCAGAATATAAGTACTGGTACAAAACCCCGTTCAATTTGTTCCATTTTATCATTTTGAGTGTTCAATTAATTTAAAAAAAATAATTAAGAAATAAATTTATTCATTTTATATCATTTTAAAATTATTTTATATCACTTTATATTACTTTAAAAATACTTTATATTACTTTATCAATTTAAAAAATATTTTATATCACTTTATTCACTACATTAAATATACTCTTTATCATCTAAGACTATCTGCATTCCTTGGAGATCATTAGTGATCTCCAAGGGGGTCTCCAGCACTAGAGCACCCTTAGAGACCTCTACCCCTGCATCCCAACGGTCTTCAAGGGGTCTCCAACACAATATTAAACAATTCCCCATTTCCATTTATTAAATTAATTCATGTATTTGTAAATAAATTAAAATACACTAATTAATAAATAATACAAATTTTCCATTAATATTTGAAAATTGAAAAATTACATGCCGCACATAATAAAAAAAACACTACATAATTAAAAAAAAATTATATAAAACTAAAAATTACGGAAAAAAACCTTCTCCGACGTTGCTTCACCTCCTCCACCATCATCTTGTGAACATGGAGTTGTTCCGGCGTCATAAATCTCGTATCCCTGGAGATAACTTCCAAGTCGGTGGCATATTGTCTCTGCCGAGCAGCTTCTTGTCTCGCCCGAGCATTTTCCAGCTTCGCTTGAGCTGATTCCCTCAACGCCAACGCGATCTCATGCTTGGCCTCGACGAACTGGGTAGTTCGGGAGGTATATCGGTCCATGAAGGATTCGAACTGGGACGACTCGTCGACGGCTTCTTTCCTTTGGACCTTGCCCTGGCCCTTGCCGCATCTCGACCCTCCGGTCGGGGAGGCGCGCTTTCTCCTTCGGTGGACTGGGCTTCCTCCGCGGAGGGCTGGAACGCAGAAGATGCATAGTTGCCCTTCGCCGTAGTCTTAGTCCTCTTCATGGAGGGTACGTCTGGAAAATTGGCGAGGAGAAACTTGGGACAGGCTTCCGGTATTTTGCTTGTAGATGGCTTGGGCCTCGGCCATCACCATCCCGTCATCGGCGCCGCTTGGCCGGCGAGCTTGGGCTTTCTGGAAAGCGATAATCCAGGCTTTAACGGCAGTCTGGATGCGGCCGAAGAAGCTCCTCACCATCTTCTTGTTGAGATCCAAGTTGAACTTGTTGTTGAAACGATCCATGACAGCGCCCCAATATCTCTCGCCAGACTGGTCGCATCCGACGATGGAGTTGCAGGTCTCCTCCATCCAAATCTGTGCCAAGTAGGTGGCTTGTTCGTCGGTGTAGTTGTGCCGCTTGATGGCTTTGACGGGTTCCTCATCATCTTTCTCGGCACCGGCGGCGGAGGTGGCGATGAGCTTGCCCTTGTTCTTCCTTCCTTTGGCAGCGAGCTTCGACGGCGGCGCCATAATTAGGCGATCATCGGTGTTGGTCGCCGGACTGTCGGTGTCGGGGGAGAAGGACGGGTAGGATTCGGCGGAGGCCGGAGTGTTGAGGTTGATTGAATCAAGCCCTGCACCCGTGAAACCATAAATATCGTCGGACATGTCGGAAAACCACACCGACGAAAATGGGTTGCTGGGATTGTTGGGATCCATAATTTTTTTTTTTTTGATGAATTTGTTGGAGAAATAAAAGAGATGAATGAGATGAAGAGGTGTTGGAGATGAAAGGGATGAATGAAATGGAAGAAGAAATGATGTATTTATAGGTGTAAAAAATGAATAAAGAAAATTAAAAAAAAAAAAAGGAAAGTAGCCATTTTCAGCCGTTGCGGCTTTTAAAATTTTTACCGTTGGCGCGTGCATTGCCATTTTTTTTTTTTTTTTTACCTCCGCGCGTGTGTTACACGCGCCGCTCGAGCCGGTCTCGAGCCGCGGAGGCCTCCAACGCAGGTGGCTCGAGTCGAGGGGGTCTCGAGCACCCGTCGAGCTCCCTCCTTCGATTAGCGATGCAAGTAACCTAATACTTTTATTTTTAGTCTCCGTGTCGATCTCAAATGGAACAAGTTCAACGGGATGGAGGGAATAATTCTTTCAAATTAAATTATTCCTCACCAAAATATTTACCGTAACGCATATAGATTATTATTCTTCAGTCTTTGGAATATTTTTTTATTAAAGAATTATAACATGGTGTTACAAATTATATCAATTCATTTTATTAAAGAAAATAATTTTCGATATTTCAAAAGCATTCTTTCCTTTTTGTTTATTTTGTTTCAAAATTAAAAATATAAATAAAAAGGAGATTTTCTCGGAAATCTCTCTCATTTCAAAAGACGTTTTGCTTCTCTATTCTTGTCCTTTTTACCAACCCACCACCACCGGCCGCCGCCTCCACTGCGCAGTATGTTTTCTTCTCCCGTCTTCCGAATGAGCAAAAAGGAAATAAAACACGCATTAAATTAATCCAAGTAGAAGTAGGTCAAAATTCTCTGAGTTCATCCACCGATTTGTGTATGAGGGTTAGTTGGAAATTAATTGATCCTTTTTGGATTTCATGATGTTGAACAGAATCCAACCCAATAGTAACCTGATCCACTATGAGGGCGTGATGGTAATTCACAAAATGGAAGAATTTTTAGGGTTTGATTCATTCATGGAGAGAATGCAACAGTGGAATGAACACTGGGAACAGGGGCGACCATAGACGAATCTGTTGTCTGTTTTCTCCGGCAATTTTGGTTGATGCAACAACAGTGCGACGCACCACCTCCAGAAACACCTGAAAAATCATGGTTTCTTTTGTCTGCATTGCTTGCGATGACTGAATTGAATCTCCTCACTAAAGATAAATAACAGTAGCCGATTTTTCTAGTGCTTATCCTTTTTTAATGTTTTTGCTTCTTATGGTAGCCTCTCCAGTTATGATCCACTATCACCAGCATCTCCACCACCTCTTGTCTCTCTCTCTCTCTCTCTCTGGACATATATGTATATATATGTAGGTAACTGTCTACTTCTTCTATTCTCTGTAGACACAGTCTTGTGCAGTATAATTTATTAATTATGATTTCTAATAAAGATTCCTTTTTTAGCATTTTAATGGTGATTGGCGAAGGTGGGGTAATCTGATGATCATGTCAAGAATATTTGATTATCACAGTTTGGATGATTATGCGGCGAAGAGATTTTGCAGTGAAGTGAAGGAAGCAAACATTTCCTTGCAGATTCATAATTCTAGGAAACATCCATTAGCAGCAAGTTTAAACGACAGTGGCAAAACAAAATTAACAAAGTAAACTCAACATCCCCTCTCTCTCTCTAGCGTTAGTAAACAAGTTGAATTCATGCTTCAGTGGAGCAGGTTGGCGGAGGAGGTAGTAACAGACTGGTTGGATGACTCAGCTCTGAGATAAGCAGTGTTGCACGGAATGTCATCAAGATCTCTGAAAATGGCGTAGGAATTGGTGAGTTGGATCTCCGTCAGCATCTGTCGAAGATCAGAAGCTTCTTCCTTGAGCCTAATGTTCTCTTCCGCAACTCTGTCATGGCTTTCAGAGACATGGTTCAGCTTCTCGATGAGGCTGTGGTTCTCTGTCCGGAGACGGAGGACCTGGGACCAGAGCTCATCGAGATGCCTCTGCTTACGCATCCTAGACCTCCGAGCAGACTCTCTGTTGGATATCATTCTTCGTTGCTTGCGCTCATCAATGGCACCGGCGTGATATTGCTGCTGATCCTCGGCTTCGTCTGTTGAGGTTGAGTTGCTCGTTGAGTTGGGGCTGAATTCCTGCATCGTCCCTGTTGGGATGGAGGTGAGAGTTGTTAAGAAGTTGCTGTATTCAAATGCTGGTAGGTTGAAGCTGCCAAAGTTGGCTGGGAAGGAAGGGAGGTTATTGTTTTGAGGGGCAAAGTAGTTCATTTCTTGGAATTCTGATTGAATCATGCTTGATTTTTGAGATTTTCTTGAATTTAAATGCTGTGTTTATTGGGAGATTGTTGAGAGATGGTAAGATGGATTTGCATGAAATGAAGGGGTATTTATAGGAGAGGTTTATAAGTAATCTAATGAGCAACAAACAGTTCAGGGGGGGCAGCTTACATAAGCAAAACTCATTTAGAAAAAAGGCAAAAGAAGAAGAAGAAGAAGAAATTGGTCGATATAAAATGGATGATGTATGTGTAATGATTGGCCCCATTCTTGTTAATTTATGGGGGATGCCTTTCTGTTAGGCCTTAATGACATGATTGAATTACTATTACTATTACTATTACTATTACTATATATGCATGATGGATGGATGGATGGATGGATGGATGGATGTATGGATGGATGGATGCATCATGTTATGTCATATTTGAATTACGCATGCATGCTTGCTATGCGGTCAGGTCATGACTCATGATCTATGTTATATATTCAGACGAGGAACATTGCACATAAATAAATAACCCACACAACACAATCAAACTTTTACTCTTATCCAACATCCGCTAGATTAATTCTCATCGACACAACCGTTAGTTCCGACTGAGTTTGCCAATGTGCGGTGACAAATGGTCTCGTCAATGAAAATCTAACCGGTGTCAGATTATATTAAAAGTTTGATAGTTTGGATTATATTTGTATAAACGATATAGAGGGTGTTTGGCTGAGCTTAAAAGTTCCTTAAAAGAGCTTCTAAGCTCCTAAATCCTTAGTATGAACAACTTTTAAGCTGTTTTAAAGAGCTTAAAAGCTTAGCCAAACACCCTCATAGTTTTGGTTTTGTGGACGTAATTGCCCTTGGGTGAACGTATTTAAAATCTTTGAACGGATCAAAAACTTGTGATCATGGGATACAATTATTTGGAAATTGGACAATTGGAGCTCCATATACAAGAAATGGCGAGTCAATCCATTTCAAGAATACTCATGGCGAATCAGCTAATTTTATTTATTTATTTTTGGTGAGCGATGACGAAATCTAAGTCAATCTAAAGGTTAAACACAAATTTTTAAAAGACTTTGAAGAATTTAGATGTCAATTTTAATAATAATTTGATGACTCAATCTGCACTATGGCTTTGGGATAGAAGGGTCCCATATAATAAATTCATATGGTTCATATTGCTTAGATGAAATACCTAAACTTAGGCTGTGAAATTTTTATATTATTAATTACTGGATGAAGTTTGTGTATTGAAAGTGGGGGGTAAAGAAGCAGCTGTCTTAAACTCAATTTAACATATATGTAAAGCTAAAATTTCTTGGAATTTCATGGGAAACAGATACTGTGTATATGTATACATATTTCTACTTGTTGAAAACCGATTTTATTAGTTGACTTGCTGCAAATATAGTAAACTCTGGTAAAGAAAGATTCATCAAGTTGTGCCAGAATTCTACTTGTAATAATAATGGCCTCCAACTGTGATATGAGACAAAAGTTCATATTATCCTTGTCAAGTAAAGAGACACAGGTTAATAAATTTATTTTTCTTACAGTCTAAATTTAGTTACATAGTAATGGATAGGATGCAAGGACAATCTTGTCTTTTAGCAGCTAAATGGCCTTATATGTTAATGTACCTCAACATTCTTTCATGCTCCCACTTATTTGTGTTTTCTGCCAACATAATATTGGCTGTCCTTTCATCTTCTGCTAATGGCAAGTGGGAAAGAAATTGCATCTCCTGCTTGCTCACTAACTTTGGCCGCAAATTCACTCACTCGCGCTCGATTCCCTAGAATTACCGAGGTTTTTGCATGACTAGATTAAGATGATGATCATATATATGCTTCTTTTTTTCTTTTTTTTTTTCTTTTTTCATTTTAAGATGATATATATATTGATATATATATGCATGCTGTGCCCTAATCGCGCTTCTTTACTTTTGGAGCCTTTTCGACATGTCTGATCGAGTCTCTTTTGTCGTCTTTCACGATGAAATTTATGCTTAGCAATAGCATCAAGATTTGCTATACTACTATATATGCTTCAATGGTTGGCAGAAATCCCAAAAACGAATGATGATAGGCCTTCCAATTCACACTTTTTTGTGACATTATATGCTTATTATTATAGTACAAACAAGCTTTTTGATAAATATACTTTATCTATTACAGTATATTTTTTTGAGTGATAATCGAATTTATACAAGTATATATTTTATGATTGGAGATAGATAAGTGAAATGGATAGAATATCCTTGACTTAATTTATAGTGTGGCTGTCTTTTCCTTATTTGAATCAGTTGGAATCAGATTAAAGAAAAAGGAAATATTCTCTGCTGAGGTTTGCTGCCTAATTTATCTAAATAGGGAGATAAATAGTACATATGTGAGGAAATAAAGTTGTAAACTAGGATGAGAATCGAATCCCTCGCTAATGAGAGCCGGAGCCCGCACCAACTTTCGTACCATCGGTGGAATATATAGAACCTCTTGTTTTATTTGTCATGTGAAAATAAAAATTCCACGTCAATCTGTTTTTTCTTTTTCGCAAAATGTACTTCATGTCTCATCGAGAACAAAGTTATTCTTATTTAGTTGGTTTTTTTGAGTATTTCTAGAAAGGTTATTCTTAACATATACTCCATCCGTTCTATTATTCTTGTCTCATTTTTTTGGGCATAAGTATTAAAGCGAAAGGAATTAGGAGTAGAAGATGTGTTAGTGGTGTTTTTAATTGAATACTTAATAAAATACAAATAGTAAAATAAAGTGGGTAGAAAGAAAGTAAATACTAAACAACACAAAAAATGAAAAGAAAAATAGTGAAAAGTGGAGTAGATATGAGAAATAAGGATCACATAAGAAATTGAGTGAAACTTCAAAATAGCCACTTTCAAATATAAAGTATTAATTATGTCATTTTGAAAAGAAAAAATCAAAATAGCTTTTTGAGTTTGTTTAGGACTTTTATGCCCTTTATGTATAAAAGAAGGTCGTATTTAATTTGTATCATATACGAAGATTACCTTCTTGTATGAGTCTCTGATGGTAAAATTTTCCGAAGCCGACAATGGCGCGGTGGTGTGATCGCCGGCGAAAATTTTCCGGCAAAATTTTTCGGCAAAAATTTGAATCATACACGAAGCCTAACTTCAAATATGCATTATACATGAAAACTTATCTTCGTGTATGTATCATACATGAAAACTAATCTTCATGTATGATACAAATTTGAAATTTTTGGAGGCAAAAATTTTCGTGTATGATGCATACATGAATCTTAGGCTTCGTGTATGATGCATACATGAAAGTCAATCTTCGTGTATGACGCATTCATGAATGTTAGTTTTCGTGTATGATGCATACATGAAGTTAGGCTTTGTGTATGATTCAAATTTTCGCTGAAAATTTCGCCGGAATTTTTCGCCAGAATTTTTCGCTAGAATTTTCCGCGTATGATGCATACATGAATGTTAGTCTTCATGTATAATGCATACATGAAGTTAGGTTTCATGTATGATTCAAATTTTCGCCGGAATTGATGGTCGGAAAATTTTCGCCGGAAAATATCGTCGGAAATCCATACAAGAAATTAGACTTCGTGTATGATTCAAATGAAAATTAATCTTCTTGTATAATTATTAAGGGTATAATAGACATTTCAAAACTCAAAGTGTCGTTTTAAAACAAAAAAAACTCAAAGTGACATTTTACTTATTTTGTTTAGAAAAAGTATTATTTTACAATATTTCCTCTTAGAAATTTAAATAGAGCTTTGATTACCCTAATTTAGCCCAAAAAAGGAATTATGACAAAAATAACGGAACTATCAAAAAAGAAATATAAACAAGAAGTAATAAGGACCATTTATTACGTAGTTGTGGAATGAAACAATCTCATAGTTAAAAGAAGTGGTATATATGTATGTAGGTCGATCTTCGACTTTATTCATTTATTGATTTATTTTGAGAAGTCGACCTTAATTGATTAAAAAGCTATCATAAAGTTTTGATGTTTCCAGCTGGTGGTATATTCACACGAATAAATATCTTGCTAATACGCAAAGTTATACTGAATCAAAAATTTAGCGCGATGATTTAATAAAGTGAAACGAAATTCGGTTGGATAATCGCCAAATTATTTCTTGACACAACATAATAAAAAATCCAAATAATATAGGAAAGGAAAATGTCAATTAATCTAAAACTTACCAAGAAACCATTCTCAAAATAATATCATCCAGATTAGCAATTTTTAATTAGAAGGCCATATCTATTTTATAGCAAATTGAATCTTTTTAATATCAATCTCAAATCTCAATATATAGAGAGAGAAAAATTGTGTAGAACGTGCCATTATTTAACCGAGAAGAACCTTCCTTTTGAAGTTTTATTAATTGATAAAACGATATTTCACTTGTACCTGGCACAATTGTCTTAACCATAGTTAACTTTCTCATGGAAGTTTCCTCGAGCATATCATTTCGTTATATAATTTTAATTAAATTAAATGTTTCAAAATTGAAGTTAGGAAAATGTTTGTAACTCATATGTGTCGACAGTGTCGTACACGCACACTCACTCTAGAAATAAGCAAAAATATAATTGTCAATTTTAGAGAGTCATTATCACACAAGGAGCGTGGATGATTTTAATTAGCCTAAATCAGGCATAATATAAAAAATAAAAAAAAATAAAAAAAATTGTGTTCTAATTCATATCCATCCTTTGGTGGCCACTAAGTGAGTGAGAAAAGATTTATGATTAAAATAAATGCAGCAAATGTATCTAAAAAAGTTCTTGGCCGAATCTCAGAGGTAGCAACTTGCAACCGCAGAAACATTTTTCTTTATTACTTGGAGGAAAAAATTGGTCCAGTGAGTGTTTCAGTAGGAGTATTTTATTGTCGCTACTTTTGTTAATTTAATTTTTAGGGTTTTTGGCTTAGGTGATTCCCCACTATGAAACATTAACTTGTTTTAATTCAAGAAAAGTTGAGACGATAATTTATTGGAATAAATTCCATGTAACATAAATAGAATACAGTATTACTACTATGTTTCTAAAGAACCTCATAAAGTTTTAATTCTTGATTGATTTTCAAGTTTTGATTGCAAAAAAACATATGCACGGAAGGTTTGGTTTAATTATTTAATACTAGCTCTTTTATGTAAGTGTTCTGATATTATATATTATATTATATTAATTAATTGAAATTCTATTCCTCTGTGGCAAGAGGCATATACATATATATATATATATATATATATATATATATATATATATATATATATATATATATATATATATTCACTTCGCCACATCGTACTTTCATAAACTTTTCCAATTGCTATGATTTGGCATTTCATATATTTGAGGCGCCTTTTGGATAAATTAATTTAAAGGATGTTCTGTTTAATTTGAATCAAAAAGACTAGCTGGAACTGGAAGTTGTGTTTATTATCACTTTTTTGTCAATAATTAATTTTTCTACCAGTATATATATATATATATATATATATATATATATATATATATGTATGTATGTATAGGTAGATAAATCAATTGATATAATTTGATTTCAAAAAAAAAATGAAAGTAAAAACTCGGCATTGTATAATCGACTAAAACTGTACCTAAACCTCTATAATAGAGACTTGATGAATATAAATAGTATAATTTTAAACGAACCCCGGCCAAAACTCATATGTGAATCCCCTTTAATATTGAAGGAGTAACAAAAGATTGCAAACTTTTCTTCAATTTTTTTTTTTAATGTTTCAATGCAATTTCGCAATTATTCTCATTAATATCCAACTAGGATTGTTATTATTTAATTAATATTTTTTAGTATTGCGTAAATAGTGTGTACTAAGACCTTTTAACCTTTGGCTTTTAGTAATAAATGAAAATTATAATTTTATAATAAATATTAATGTAATAGTAATAGTGAATTTAGTAGTGCGACACGAGTGTGGTATACAAAATTTTGTGATAGATATTCGAACCACAGGCACAGGCACAGGCACGGCAGCAGTACAATAATTCCTAATATAAGCAAATATTGAAAGATATGCAAAACAACAAAAACGAAAACAAAACGTAGGCAAGAAAATGACAGAAAAATGATCGAAAATGACTATTCATGGCTGCCCAATTTGTTTTTGGTCATGAAAAGTAATATTCACAAATAGTAAGTAACTGCTGATCACAGCGAATTAAATGTACGAGGTAGGGTCAAATATTTTCCACTTTGTCAATAATACTCCAAATCATGTATTTGTGCATAATGCATTGCATGCTTTCTAATTATTATATATGCTATATATTTGGAATCGTATTAATTTGATCATTATTTTTCCATATATATATATATATTTTTTTTTTTTTTTTTTTGAGAGGAACTAAACGAGGAGATTGTTACGTACGGAGGGGGCTGAAATGAAAGGCTGCACCAATTTTCACCAAACATGCATGATTTTGATGACAACCTAGCTAAAATGGTCAATGGTTTTGAAATTGTGACAATTAATATAAATGAATAAATAAATTTGGTGATGATCATCATGTTGCAGTTGCACCGTCTTTCATTCTCATTGCATAACCCATCAATGCAAATCGACCAAGATCGAAACCATAAAAAAATTATTACTATATATCAAGGTCGTGCAAATCTTTCATTTTCTTTATGGTTTTTCCGTAAAAAAATTAACATATCTTATTTTGATCTTTCTAAGCTAGTGATAAATATAGGGACTGTCTGTAGCTTTGGAAATGGGAATAAGGAAAGTTCAAGGTCGACTCATATAATACCAGCTTTTACTTCGACTTTTGAATTTTTTGTTTTATTTTTATTAAGATTTAAATGTTATTTCTGGATACGCGTATTTGTTGGTATCACAATCGAGAAGACAGTAGAGAGATCGATCATAATCATAATTTTACAATTATAAAATTGTCATTGTATAATAATCGCAGGGTGAGGATCTGGTAGAAACTCATCTTTATATGAGTTCGTAGGAACCAACATAAATATCATTTAGGTAATGCACAAAATACACTACGTTAATACACAAACGTATTAATGCACAAATTACAGTAACTTAATATACAAATTATTTAACACTTTTAATACACAAAAAATAGTAATTTAATGCACCAATTAATTTGAACCGTAAATTGAAAAAAATAAGTTATCTTGATTAGTTCCTAATTTCCTACCTAAAAATAAGTTCATATATATATATATATATGATCTTCTGTATGTATGGACTGTAATTATTTGATGATATACATACATTATCTACCTAACTAGTATATACACATAGTTTAATTAGAACTCAAATTGAAGTTGATATAGGCCTGAAAGCAGATTAATTTGTCAAACACTTTTTTAAAGGCACAACTAAATTTGAGAGACCGCCAATATCAAAATTCTCAATTTTAACTAAGAATTACATCATCAAAATTTTCAAATTTCTTGCTTCTCCACTTCTCCCACTCAAAAAATCCCAACTTTTATTCCATATAAATTATATTTTCATGTGAGGTCATCTCACCTATTATTGGTTGAAATAGGATAAGTCCATCATCATTTTGCACATACTTTCTTCTTCCAATATATATTATACATATAAATTTGACATTTAATAAAATACTTTATTTAACTAATTATTACTAATTTTTGCAAACATTATTGGCTTTAGAAGAATGATTTAATCTTGATTTCGTTGTCGAATAGTTTTATTTATAGTTTGTACTTTGTCTGATACGTTTAATGGTGGGGGATGGTGCCTTGTTAAGATAATCATTACTAATTTTTTGCCGCATGTTAATTCACTCTTACGTATGTCTTAATCCACTAACTAATGCGGATAATTATGCGTGTTAATTATGTTAAACTAATTAATCAAAAGTGTTTTATCGATTTAGGACACAACATATAAAGCTTATTCATTAACTATGAATGCGTGATTTTTTCAGTATTTTTTTCAATAAGTCAAATCATATATTAATAGGATAAATCTAGTGTATGGGTCTGACCTTTTGAGGCGACCATATATTAAAATTTGTATGACCCTTCAAATCAAATTTTTGTAAGAAATTCTGAAATTTTGTATTAAATTTGATATAAGACACATGTTGAGATACTTTTCAGGAACAAATATGTGGCACAATCACCCAAATTCAAAGTGAGTTTTTGTAATATCTATGTGTATTTTTTAGTTGAGCCAAATTTAAATTCTCGAACATTATCTTTCTTGTTGTAGTTAAAATTTTATCCAATGATCAGGAATTTCCACAAATTCTTTGAAGTTTATGTCAGTTTTAAACCTCTCCCAATTAACAATCAAGTCATGATAAACTCTAAACTAGCTATATATGTCCCAATATCAACAATTAATATATTTTTCTGTAAATTTAAAGATATCATATATTAGTATACAGAAGATTATTACCTAACTATTTTTAGAATTCTAAGTCATAAAACTTTACTACTACTATATATAATAGTCCCGACTCATCTGCTGCGATAATTGGCCCTTTAATCACATCAATCAAACGCCACTTAACTATATATATTAAGGTTACATGTGGTAATAATAGAGCCACAAATTTAAATTATTCAATTTAAGGTTGAAAAATATCTGATGAAATGATTCGCCAGATGTTGTGTACGAAACAGGTACCGAAAGAGAGTTGTCAAATACAGTAATTATTATAAAAGGGACTGTTCTTTTTTTTTTTTATGTTAATAAATGTCGATCAACCAATTAATAATTGACATTTCTTCAAGTAATGGTCTAGGGTTTCTGTAGCAAATTGATCGATTATGATCTGATTACTTTCAGCATCGTCATATACAGCCAAATTAATTGAAAATATACTAGTAATATTTTGCAACTTTATAGATTCCGTAATATTCAGGATAGGCTTTTTATTTGTATCATGTAATTTTTATTAAAATTTTTGTTTTAGATTGAGCTAATTAAACTCAATCTTGCCCATATACACTTGCTTCAATACTTTTGGTGACTTGATTGCATTGATATGATAATGTGTATGACTGCAAAAATTTCATATATATTAGAAATTAATAACACTATATAATGAAATAATTTCATCCGAAGCCAGTGACAAAACTAATTAAGAAAATAAAGCACAACTTACAAATTAAGTAACACTAGCATAAGACTGCTCATAGCTCAGCTAAGTTCACAAGATCTAATCAACGAGGTGTAAAGATTTAGAGGTCGGACTTTCCACTCAACTCATATAGGCAGTGTAATATATAACTTCTTAGTAACATTATGATAATAAAATTAGAATAATTAATACTACATTATAATGTAGTTGCATGCTTGACATCGGCATTAAAAGGAAAGTGGCATACACTTATAGTCACCTTTGAACCTAACAACACAAAAAGGTGGCACAAACTTGTCAACTTCATTGCTTTATTTTTATTTGGTGCTTCCATTAATCACTTCTTATTTTCCTCTACCACTAACTCATAATCAACCTTTCTTTGTTCTCCATTTCTTCTTCTCTACTTGTTTTTATTCAATTAATCTCTGATTACATAGTCAATCTTAATAATTAGAAGTAGACTTCAGGTATTTATCTGTAATTTGATTCATGATTGTAGACCAACTACAAATTTGAATAATCAAGTAGTTAGTTAATTATTTGATTAATTATTCATATAACTATATCTATGTATATTGTAAGTATCCATTACAAAAAATCAACCGAACACCGACGGATTAGCATATAATTTAAATAAAAATAAAAAATACATGACATTACAAACAGTACTTTTGGATTCTTTTTCCTAAATATATAAGCCTAGCTATAGTTATAATTATAAACCAATGGTTTCGGTTTACAAACCATCAGTTTTGGTTCCAAAAAGTATGAACCAAACTTAAGGACAAGTTTAGGTTCTAGTTTGGAGTCGTCGATTCCTATTTCTATTATTGTTTAGATTGTAGACATCATATAAATATCCAATTTTATTTTTCTTGGCCAAACTTTAACTTTTTGTAAATCAAATTTCCATTTATATATGTAAAATAACAACTTATATAAGAAATAGGAAGATTTATGATTAGAAATCGAATTCGATAGTCACAGCCTGTGGTTTACCCTCATAATAAAACAACAACCCTAAACCGGCTCTCCTAAAATTCTAGGGCCGGTTAAGCCTTAATGTTTTGTTCTTTTTTAGTACTATAATTTATAATGGCCTTTTTTAAAAAATATATATATTTTTTAGTAGTTGCAAACACAAAAAGTGGGCAGGCCTACTAGTTCACTTTTTCAATAGGATTAGGTGAGAATGATATCTTAAGCGAGAAATGAAAATAAATTTGGACCATTGATATTTCTAAATTAATGGCACAGATTTAACGATGCATTAAGTTATTGTAATTTATGCATTATGATGTTAATGCATTAAATTATTGCAGTTTATGCATTTGAATATGTATGCATTATATTTTTGCAATATATGCATTTCCGATGTGATAAAAATGCATTAAAATGTATCATTCTCACGTTCTCTTATAAAATTCATTCTCACGAGATCCCTACCATATATATATATATATAAATGGAAAATTTAAAAGACACTTCTTTATTAGAAAGAAATGAAAAGATATATTGCTAAAACTTCGATCAGGTGTTAAAAATGGTAATATAAAAATAAAGACAATTAGACAAATTAATGTTGGTAAAGTCTTGAATGGCAATGAGTGCAATTGTTGTTAATTTGATTTTCGTTGCACATTACAAACATATGTAATATGTTGTAATACCCCGGATAATTCTTCCGCCGTCAAAATAAAAATTTGTTTATTAATTAAGGCTTTGCACGCCTAAGTTAAGGATTTTCAATTCTAAGGTGAAATCCGTTTCTGAAAATAAATTCCAGAAGTCGGTCGAACGACTACTGTATTAGGGTTTTCGCGTCCGATAAAATTTTCGTCCGAAAACTCAGATCGAAAAACCGTCAGACTTTACATTCACTTTTTCTTCGATACGAGTTCACCGAAGAAAGTCAGTTTTTATTATTTTTTTCCGGGCGAATTTTGGACTGTCTTATCCCGACTTTTCATTGGATTTCGGAAAACGAAATATATTTTCCGAGTATTTGATTTATTTCTAATCTAACGGTCGAATTAGATTTC
Organism: Schizonepeta tenuifolia; assembly: GCA_029490685.1. NCBI lineage: Eukaryota > Viridiplantae > Streptophyta > Magnoliopsida > Lamiales > Lamiaceae > Schizonepeta > Schizonepeta tenuifolia. The sequence continues at coordinate 26,744,320 of CM055955.1, forward strand.
GTCGAAAACGTAACCGTCTAGGATTTTAATTTCTCGACTTTTATAACGTCGTGTTAGACCCGGGTGAGTCATCAAATACAAACTAACCTAGTCATCACCTTCTCTCTCACTCCCTCATCTTTACCGCCCCTCCCCCCCCCCCCCCCCCCCCCTCATTTCTCTCTCTCAATCCTCCATTGAAGAGTTCTTCCAAGCTTTCAAAGCTCCACAAATCTCTCGTCAACCGATCAATCTTACTTCTGATTCCATATTCGACAAGGTAAGAGCTTCCTCTCGAGATTGAACCGAACAAAAATACTTTTTCCTCAACTTTATTTTTTTCGAAATATTGGAGATGGAATAAGATGATGAATCTATGTTTAATATATGCTATAGTATGCTTAAGAATGATTTTATGGATTGAAATCATGAAGAAATCATCCCTCCTAATTTATTTATGAATACCGAAATTTTTTTAGGAATTAGGGGTTTGAAGTAGTTCGATTTTCTTGAGGATTGATTGATGGATTAGTGTTCTATATGATGATAGATTATCACATGAATTGTTTTAGAATTTTCTAAAAATAAAAATAGAAATGTAAGAGATTAAGAAGTGATGATTTGATGTAGAAAATTATATGATTTGCATGAGATGATAATAGAAATGAGATGTAGTATGTTTGAGGATGACTATATAATTTATTGGAATTTTTCTAAAATTAAAATAGAAAACGTAAGAGACGAAAACCCGACAATAAGTTGAGACTCGTTAATGATTTAAGTATGTGGTTTACATATTAGTGATTCTAGATAGATGATGATCGATATTGTAAAGTTTGAGCAAAATCGGAGAACGTTGAAATTTTGTTAAGAGACAAGAAATCGCCGATAAGTCGAGAATGAATAATGATTTAGGTTTGTGATTTGAATATATGTTAATCTTGTTAGTTAATGATCGTAACCGGAAAATTTGAACGAATTCTAAGAAGGTTCGAATTTTGATAAGAGACGAAGAAACGAGTCTAAGTGTCGATAGAAAAGTCGAATAAGGAAAACCAATTTGATATTAATGATTGTGGTCGTTTGATGAACAAGTTTGTAGTTGACGATATTTCCATCCGAGATGATATAAGATATAGTTTATAAACGAGAAGTTGAAATAGAAATTGAATTGGTTTAGTAATTGGATTAGTTGAAAGACGAGGAATTATACGTCGAGTTTGTAATCGAGAGATATGAAGGAATTTGTCATAAAAGATATTGCGTATTGACTGCCTTAAGATGGAAGTTTCGTAAGAATAAAAGTGGAATAGCATTGATCGAACCTAGGGAATCGTGCGTCGAGTTTTATCGAGCATTAGGGTTTCGCGCGGACTGTTTTGCGACATTTCACGGAAACTGTCATAACTTTTAGCTCACTTAACGAAATCGAGATCCGTAAATTGGAGAGCAAACTAGACACCCGTGGCTTTCTTTTGGTACAGAGCACATCCCCTGTTTTGCAGGAACCTGTTCTGTATGAACTCCAGAACCTCTGCTTTGTGCAGAAACTAATGTAAACTTAATTTCTTAAGTTGAATCCTTTTTAACTTCGTTCCTTGTGAACTTTTAAGTCGTTATAAGCTATCAACTTCCATTTATCTACTGACTTAAGTGTCGAGTAATGAGCCGAGTCAGTTTATAAATGAGAATTGATCGAGTCTCGTTTATTTGTTAATCAAAAGAAAGTAGTAAAGTGCAAAGGCCTAAAAGACTAAAACCGATTTCGATTTCCTGTTTCTTTTATCGTTACGATAGAGTTTTAAAGTTTGTTTATCTACGATAAAAGGAGGAAGTCAGCGCCAAGGATAGGACGGAAGACCAGAGACGGAAGCTCGTATTATAGTTCTGTAATCATTAAGGTGGGCTTTTCTATATACGAAATAAAATGAGCGATGCTCGAAAATCTTTATTTACAGCTTTGATAATTGTGTGTTCAAAGTGATAATCAGAACATGAAATATTTGTTTTTATGTGAGTTCTCTTGTACCCTTCTGAGTTAGCCTACTGCTATCCAAAATTATTAGTTAGCCGACCTGCTAACTAAAACGATCGGACTTTGAGTTAGCCGACCTGCTACCCAAAGTTAGTGTACAAAGTATGGTGATAATTATTGGGCAAGATTGAACGTAACATCTATCAGAAAAGTGCTTGATCAAGCCATGTTGTGAAAATGAGACAGAAAATGTTTAGTAGACAAGGGTATTTATTGAAAAACTCCGATGTGCTACAGAAATGAGATGCCTGATTTATATATACTTATGATATATTTTCGGCAATGTGCCCACTAAGTGTTTTTGTACTTAGCCCTGCATATGTTTTATAAAATGTGCAGGTTGAGTGACGGGAGCGGCGGAGGTTGATGTTGAGTAAAGAGTCGTAGTTAGGAAGAAGAACTTGTATCTAGCTTTACGCTTTCCGGTGCCAATCTTTTTGAGTTAATGTATCTATCTTTTGGGTCTAAGCCCCGTACAATGAACTTAGTTCCTTTTTGAACAACTTGTCGAGTGATCCTTCGAGATCAACTCTTTCTTTTAAATGATGTCTTGTTCATAGAAGTTATTCTGTTATTAATGTTTGTTCATTCTTAGTTATTCCTCTTCTTCCCCGCTTCTTTAATCCAACCCCTAGTCGCACCCCGGCTTTACCGTCCCTCGGGATTTGGGGCTGTGACATATACATCGCATTATTAGTAACAATAAATCTATTTGGATACACAGTGGTCAGCCGCATGTGTAAAAAAAAGAAACCTAATTGTAAAAATAGATATAATCACATTTTCTCTTAGGGTTTAGATTACCCAATTAAAGTACATTTCCTTTTTCCAAAACTTATATTATTTTTTTTAGCTGGTGTGGTTGGGCACAATGTGTTCAAATGCACTACCACCTATTAGTAAATACATTATAAATAAAAATATTTTTAGTTTTGATGTCCAAGTTCGAAAAGGTTTCAAACCACTGAGAATTCTCTATATTACTCTCTCTGTCTCACGAAATATGTCTCCCTTTCCTTTTTGGGTTGTCTCACGAAAAATGTCTCCTTTCTTTATTGGGAAATAATTAAATACATTCACACTGTTTTTACATTTGCATTCACACTGTTTTTACATTCTTTATTATTTATTCACACCACTTTTACATTCTTTATTATTTATTCACGCTATTTTTACATTCTTTATCATTTCTCCTTAATTCTCGTGCCGAACACAAATAAGACATTTTTCGTGAGACGGAGGGAGTATATGTTATCATGTTATCGTACCTTGTGTTTTTATTAATCAATATATTAAATGATTTTTTTATTCAATCAATATATTAAATGGTATGTGTATATAATAATATATTTCTAAGCTCGTGAGATTACAACCAATAAATTATTAACAAAATTAATATGAAAGTGAAGGTGGATTTTTGAATTCATTACGGATATACTCCCTCCATCCCGTTATTCTTGTCTTGTTTTTTCTTTTCGGGCTGTTCCGTTATTCTTAATCTGTTTTCTTTTTTAGAAATAATTAGGAGATAATTAATTTATTGAACAATCCACTTTACACATTTTATCATACTTTTCCACCTCATTTTCTGTGTCATTCACTATTCTCCTTCTCTCTATACTCACTTTATTCAACTTTATTTCACTATTCACTCTCTTTCTACCCACTTTATTTCACTATTAACTCTCTCTCTATCCACTTTATTTTACTTTAAAAATTCCACTAAACATACTTTCTATTCTTAATTATTTTCTCCTTAAACCATGTGCCCAAAAGAAAGAAGACAAGTCCAGTGGGACGGAGGGAGTAACTCTCAATCTAAGGCTACCCACATTACTAGAGACACTTAAGTACGTGTCTCAAGTCTTGTGGACCCCAAATAGAGATATTATGCCTGCAATGCAAGTGTCTCTATCTTTGTCTCTAACTAACTAGTTTTTAAAGTTTGAATTTTCCATTAATTTTAAATAAACTTGGAAAATTACATTGATTGAAAATTAAAAAAAAATACATCAATTAATAAAAATAGAAAAATTACATAATAAAAAAAAATTACGCCCATCCCCGACGTTCCTTAACCTCCGCCACCATCTTCATATGGACTTCGAGTTGCTCCCTCGTCATGTACTTTGTATCATTTTGAATGATTTTCATATCGATTGCAAGTTATTTCGCCCGAGGAGCAATGAGCATTGCCTCCGCCATGGTGCTCTTGGCTTCGACGATGGTGGTGAGTCGGGCGTTTGTCTGACCCAACAAGGAGTCGAGCCCTGATGACTCACTTGCCGCTTTCTTCCCTTTTCCTTTGGCCTCCCTCCGCGCCTCCATTCTTGCCGCATCTCGACCCTACAGTCGGGGAGGCGCGCTTTCTCCTTCAGTCGATGCCTCCTCCGCCGATGCCGAAGATGTGTAGGCACCCAAGGCCGAAATTTTCGCCCTCTTCATGGAGTGAATGTCGGGGAAAGTTTAGGCGAGGAATCTTGAATAGTCGCGCAATATTTCCCACGCCTTGAAATACTTGAAGTAAGGGCCTGTGGTTGATACCTTGTAGATTTGTTGGGCATTATCTGTCACCATGTCGTCGGAAGCGCCGCTTGGCTTGTGTTTATTCGCTTTCTCGAAAGCGACCATCCAATTCTTCACCATTGTCAAGATGCGCCCATAAAAACTTTTGCACTGTTTATTGTGAGGTAGTTTCTAAACATTACGTTGAAACGAACAACAACTTTTCCCAAGTATCTTTCGTCGAACATGTCGGCCCCAATGATTGAATCGCACGTCTCCTCTCGCCAAATTTTTGCCATGGCAGTGGCCTCCTCAACGGTGTAGTTGTGACGCTTCGTTTTGGTGCCATCGGCCCCTTGCCCTTCGCCTTGGTCGCCTTATTTCCTTTTGCAGAGGGTTGTGGCGGCGGCGGAGGCAATGCGTCAGAGAAATCTCGTTGTCGGCAGTGAAAGATGAGTATGACTCGCCGGAAATTTGGGTGTTGAGATTGATTGAATCGAGACCCGAGGACATGTATACGTCGTCCGACATGTCGGAATACCATGATGACGAAAAGGGATTGTTGGGATCTATTTTCACAAGGAAGAGATGAGAAATGGTGTGAAGAAATGATGGTGAATGGTGGAAGAAATAGTATGGAATTTATAGAGGAAAATAAGAAGAAAAAAAATCGATTTTTACCTTTTTTAGCCGTTGCTGACCAAAAGGTAATTACCATTTTTCACCCGTTGGCGCGTGGCCTTCACGCAAAATTCGATTTTTTTTTCTATGTAGCACGTGTGCAACATGCGCGTCTTGAGATCGGCTTGAGACAGCCATGCCTGCAATGCAAGGTCTCCAACTTTTGGGCGTCTCCATGGGGTCTCGAGACCCCGCGATGTGGAGAGCCTAATAACCTCAACGTTACTTATCATGATTTCAAACTCATCTCTCATTTTTTTCCTCCCAAATTAACATGTTATTATTGGTTAACTGTTATTTAAAGTTTGGCTTAGATTTAATATAATTTTACTTGTGGTGATAAGAAGCCTTAAAATTCTGGTAAGATTTATTCTCCAGTGAAAACAACGGTCAATAAACAACAAGTGTCTTGCCTAGAAAGACTTGAAAATCTCAATCAAATTAGTCATGATCAGAAACTGGTAGGTACAATGCAAGAGTTTCTAAACTATATAAGATTACTGGCCCATACCAACCATTCATTTAGTGTGCTTATTTTCACTTCCTCCACCTTTGAAAAACTCAATTTATTCTGTAAAGTCTCTTAAAATAGAGTTATCTAGTACATTTTCTTTACGACGAAGATAAACCATAATTTTCGCTCGAGGTATGCACTGGATACTTAAATCCCATTCTTAAACCGCATAGGGAATATAAAAGGTTCACTTTAATTTTAAAATTGCTTAGTATAAAAATTTCTATAAGATTGAAAGTTGGTGTTAAAATAATAATTTCAGTAAATCAGGATTTTTTTTTGGAAGGAGTAATTAAATCAGGGTTGTTGAAGAATACATATTTTAATTTTTGAGCTATATATGCAAGCATTCATGGATTACGGATATTATCCTCTGCGAGCCCAGTAACAGTCCAATTCTAAATTGGGCCTAACAGTACAAATTTTTGTAGTATGACTTTAATTTGGGTTAAAATCTAGTATTTATTTATGGGTAATTTTAAACATAACCCCCAAATCTTTCACTATAGCCCTAATTAAATAATAATAAACTCAATAATAAAAATACTGTTATATCCTTACAATTCCTAATTTGAGATTTTAATAAAATAAACCCTAAACTATGATTCCTATTTGAGATTTTTTCATAGGCATACCCCTTGAAAGAAAAAAGATCCACAGAGGAAAGAAGAAGAAAATAGCGCAAGATAGTCGGCAATAGGCAAGCATTCTTCATAATATGGTTTTTGGAAATACAACCATGTGCCTCTCTTTTGTATGCTGCGATACAACTTTTTTATGCCACATTGTTGGTTTCTTTTTAATAGCTTCTTGATTTTTCTTATGGTATTTGATCTTCCAATCATTTAAATTTTTTGTCACATGCAAATGGGTGTTATTATGCAGTTTGAAGTCACTTTGTGAAGGCTAGTCATTAATCTTATTGGTTGAGGAATTGATTATTCAAATCTCATATGAGGCGTGTAAATGTAATGGCAGTAGCAATCTTATATCGCGGCAAAGGCAAATAATGTTTAGTACAAAGTAGTACGTGTGCATGTGATTAGAAGAGGAGACGAAACAGTATTTGGTATGTGAGCTAGGCAAGGGCGTAGAGAAAGAGTAGAGTAGCACGGCACAAGACAGCCACGCGTCATAAGTAGATGGATGAGAGCATGAGAGTGAGGAATAGGATCTGCTGCTACTCCGGTAGCTGAATCGGATTAATTTCATCGGAAATTTATTTTGCCGAATGAGATCTACAAATTTTTAATTGATCGGTTTTAGGCGGCAACAAGCGTTATTACAGTATTTAAGAATGAATGGTGACGACGGAAGGGGGGAATCAATCCATTTTAAACATTTCTATTTCTAGTTGACAGAAAAAGAGTCAAGTTTGTTATTTCTTTTATTTTTATTATCGTGACTAGTAAATGGAGACAAAACCTCCTCGGAGTAATAATAATAATAATAATAATAATAATAATAATAATAATAATAAAACAAAGTAACGAAGCATATAGACACACAATATTATCCCGGCAAAATATCACGAATAAATATTAATTAACGCCCTAATAGTCTTATTTATTGTTATACTAGTATTTACAATAAAATAATTTGCAAACGCTATTCGAATGCGTATGCAATAAGAATATTCGTTTATCTTAGGGATGGCAACGGGTTGGGTTTTTGTGGGTATCCGCACTTTCCAAACCCTGATGGGACAGGTTTGGAAAATATTAAATGGTTTTGGGATGAGTTTGGGTCGAAACATGCAAACCCGTCACGGATTTGGGTCGGGTTTGGGCAATTACCTCCGGGTACCCGCTACCCAAACCCATTTATATATATAAGATAAAAGATATTATTATATGTATAATTTATTATATAATTATAAATATTAGTAGATTTAGGGTTTTATCTGATTTTCTTAACCCACACACACATCCGTAAGAGTCAAGTCTTTAATGTTTCTCCTCTACTTTTGTAAATCTACTTTCGAAATATGACGACACAACGACAACGTAACATCAATAATTCATACTTCTAGTTATATTTTAAGATTTTGTAAGTTCGTAGTACTTTGCTTTGAGATTAATTTTAGTGAAATTTTCTGCTAATGTTTATGTTTTAATCATATTTATAATATTTTGTTATTTGATGTTTACTTTTTAGTATTCGGGTTTTTAGTGGGTAATAAACGGGTATCACCCAACGAGTTCGGGTCGGGTATGAGTTTTAAAATTATTTTTTAATCGGGTTTGGGATGGGTTTGGGTATTGAAAATTTTCATGGGTTTGGGTTTGGGAAATGCTTAATGGGTGGGTACCCGATTGCCATCCCTAATTTATCTCTCTCCTTTTTTTTTAAGATAAACTCTGGTCTTTGTATCACACAAGACATTTAAATTACACTTTTCAAATATAAGTGTGACAGACTTTATATATAGAGGCGTCTGCATCTTTATACAATAGCCTGCAAATCACACAAGACAGATAAACTACAATTTTCAAGTATAAGCGTGATGACTTTACATATAGAGGCGTCTGCAAACCACGCAAGCTGGTAAACCATATTTTCCAAATACAAGTGTGACATATTCGATCTATAAAGGCATTAATGAGGTTTGAACTTGAGATCTCTCAGTCCTAGACAATCTACTCTACCACTACATCATCCCTAGAGGACGGTTCATGTTTATCTCTTGATATTAAAGTGGGGTGTATTTACATAAACGATGGTGTACAACAGTACAACATAGTCATTATACTTATTTCTCCCTGAGCTTAGCTAATTTGGCTAATTGTGAAGAGATGAAATCAAGAAATGATAATTAATCTATTTTATACATCATTTGGCTGAAAAATAATGCATCACAAAAAACTTTGCTCTTCCCAGACAAACAAGGACTGAGGGTGAGTATACACAATATGCATCTATTGAATATGTTCTTTCGATATTATCTTGATGTTTTTTTTTTTTTTTTTTTTTTTTTTTATTTGTAAGAATATATTATCTTGATGTTATTGGTATAACAGTGTTCATTATTTGTAATGTGTTTGAGATATCCTCGTACCGAAGTCCCAAAAATAGGACTGTGCCATATATATGTCGGTTTAAAAATTGTAGTATATGATTTTGACATATGTCTAAAATTAAAAAAAAAAATTATATCCGACCCTATCAAAATATAAAAGTTCCATAACAAAATGTACATGACATTCGAATCTGCTAAAACGTGAACATGCATCCGTACGTATATCGATATAGTAACATAGGGTAAGACGAATTCTCTAAGAAAAATTCTATTTTACAACCTTATCGATAGTGACAAATTCCTAAAAAATATGTGTCTTACTTAGTACTAAGAAATCGATAAAAAAAACACAAGAACTAAGAATGTGCACATCAGTATCATTATTTTAAGTTGATTTCGTCTCCTATTATGTTCCACGAATTTCACTGTGATTTGCCACAAATCAAGACATACATTATTTTGAGCTCAGGTTTTCTGGACGCCATTCAATACATGATGAAATCTCTAACAATAATTAATAAAATCAAATATTCTATCAAAATCCAAAATTTTCATCTTGCGGAAATCGCTCGCGAAACAACACATCATTTTCCGGTTGTCAGCAATTTGATCTATAAATTACCCTTAATCATAATTGATTCTTCTCTTTACACACTTGATTTAATTTCTCAATGCTGGTGGTCTCATGTCCGATTCTCTGCATCCCCTCTCCGGCTCAAGTCCGGCTGAAGTGCGTATCGACATCGGGAAGCAAGGCGGCGATATGATGTCAGCCGTCAGATAAGTGATCGTCGAGACAACCCTAGGGCTCAGCGGCCAGGCCGTGGGAGCCGTCATGGCTATCTCCACTTGTTCATGGCTATCTCAACTTTTTGTGGTGTATTTTATTTTCCTCTTTTAATTTGTGTGTGTTTTTGTTATGAGTGCCAAGTGGAGTGGCTGGGTAAGCAACAAATAAAATAACGATTCGATCCATATTGGTAATTGAGACCTTTGGCCCAATTAATAATATTCATATTATGTGGCTGCCCCAATTAGTTGGGCTGCCGAAATTTCAGCCCAGCCCAGCCCAGCCCAATCTATATAGTATATATATATCAAACTTATTTGGCATGAAGTTTGTTCCGTCTGCGGATCAAGTGTTTGTGCTCTTAAGAAATTTTTTGATCGGTTAATTTAATTTTTAACATAGTCCTAATTGGAGTGATCCATGTAGTACGATAGCAACAAATATAAATTTAATATCGTTACGGTGAATATTTTCTAAATTTTTTTTTCCCTTCGATTCTAAAGAATCTTATAAAGATACAACTTGTTCGAAATTTTAAAATTCCATTACATACGTTGTTACAAATTCTAGTTAGCAAATACCGGTATCATTGTTGAATTACATCTGGTTGGGTGCAAGCGTTGTCCACATCCCTTAGACTATCTGCACAGGCTGTCTCGAGCGGCGTCTCGAGACAGCGTCGGCGACGAGACACGCTGGTGCAGAAGCCGCTGTCTCGAGGCTGTCCCGAGCCGACGAGACGGTCTCGAGTCGGCGCGTGTATTACACGCGCTCGACTTTTTTTTTTTTTTTTTTTAAATCGGCGCTTGTTTTACACGCGCCATACATAAAAAAAAAAAGAAAAAATCGGAAAACGACTAGTTTATTCAAACGGTAGGAAACGGCTAAATGCCGATTTTTTTTTTTATTATTTTAATTCCCACATTTACAATTATAAATACCACATTTTATCACATAATTCTCACACCATTTTTACATCTAAAGTTTCCATTTTCTCTCCAACAATCCCATTTTTTTCGCATCAATTTCATTATATCTCGCAAATGGATCCCACCAATCCATGGTCGTCGTCGTGGATTCCCCCCGAAATGGCGGACGACGCACAATACGGCGGATATACCGGGGCGGGCCTCGATTCTATCAATCTAAACTCGTCCGCCGGCGAGTCCTTCCACACAGTGTTGGGCGACGAAGACAGTCCGTCGTCCGAGCCGGCACCAAGCAGGGGCAAGGGGAAGGCACGGGGCAAAGGCAAGGGGAAGGAACGGGCTGATCTCACCGTCGCAAATGTCCCTTCTCCACCGGAGGATGCGGCCAAACCGAAGAGGCGCAGTTACACGGTGCAACAAGGCACCGCCATCGCCCAAATCTGGAAAGAAGAGACATGCAACTCCATCCTCGGCAGAGATCAATACGCCGAGAAATACTGGGGGAAGGTGGCGGCGAGGTACAACGCCATGTTCAATGACGACATCAACCCAAAGACAGCGAAGAGTTTCTTCGAGCGGGTCTCCCACTGGGTGAAGGAGTGGATGATAGCCTTTGAGAAGGCGGAGAAGAAAAGACCCAGCGGCGCCTCCGATGACATGGTCAAGGAGCAAGCCCAGGCGTTATACTGCGCGCACGAAGGGAACACCTTCAAGCATTTCGGTGCCTGGGAAAGTCTGGCGGACTACCCCAAATTCCTCCACCAAGAATTTCCCGATGTGTCGTCCATGAAGCGGGCGAAGAATACGGCAGAGGGTGCCTACACCTCATCCGGAACGCCGCACGGATCAAGCGAGGCAACCGAACAGGAAAGCACGGCTCCCCCTCGCCCACAGGGACGAGACGCGGCAAAGGCGGAGGCGAGGGCGGCTAGAGGAAAGGGAAAGAAGAAGGTGAGCGAGGACAAGGAGTTCGGGTCGATGGTCGACTCGACAAATGAAAGGCTCAGCGGCATCATCGCGGCGAAGAACAACCTCGCCGAGGCAATGAGGGAGCGTGCTCGGGCAAAACAAGACGCCACCGATTTGAAGATCATCAACACGGACACGTCAAACTACACGCCGGAGCAGCTGCAGTTTCACCAAATGTTGCTTGACGACGTCAAGCGTCGCCGCGGATGGGCTTAGTTTTTTTTTCCTACGGCTATGTTTTTTAAATTTTAGTACTGTTTTTTTTTTTATTTCTCGTATTGTTTTTTTTTTGTAGTAATTAATGTATTTTTTTTATTTGTAGTAATGTATTTTTCTTAATCTGTAGTAATGTATTTTAATTTAAATTAATGAAATTTTCAAATTTTCAATTTATCTTATTAAAATTAATACAAAATAGAATTTCAGAAAATCCTTAGAGACACCCAAAGAGACAACCCCACTACAGCTCACTGTCTCTATCTCCAAAAAATCCTTAGAGACACCCCAAAGAGACAGCACCACTGCAGATAGTCTTAGAGACTATGTGAACCTCAAATAGAGACACTATATTTGCAACTCAAGTGTCTTTACTTTATCTCTAACTATTTAATTTCTGAAAATTAAATTTTCATTAATTAATATCCGAAAATTACATTAATTGAAATGAAATAAAACATTACATTTTAAATATTGCAAATTAAAACCACATAATTAAAATATACGACTAGTCATGTAGAGGTCCAAAACGGCGTCAAACGTGTTCAATCAAATCATTGGTAAGCCGAATGTGCTTTCTTGTATCTCTCAAGTCGGCTTCCTGTTGGAGATAAGCTCGAAAGGCGATCGGAGTGGGCCTCGTTGATACACCACTAGTGGACGAAGAATCTGCGTTGTCTCTTCAATTCTCAGCATCCTATCTCTTGTCTTCGATTATCATGATGTGCAAAATAATGCAAGTGAACATGATATTCTAGAGGTGCCTCGTATACCATACCTGAGCCGGATTCCTAATTATTCCCCATCGGACTTGGAGAACTCCAAAAGCCTGTCTGATGTCCTTCCTCGATGCTTCCTGCATTTTCTTGAACCTCGCCGTCTTCGGGTCAGTTGGAAGGGGATGAGCATTGATCAATGTTGGCCAACAAATGGTAGATCCCGTAGGTCAAATAGTATCCCTTGTCGTACTGCCGACCATTGACGGTGAACTTGCATTCTGGAGCCTTATCCTCAAGAACGTCGGCGAACAAGGGCGACTGGTTGAGTATGTTGATGTCGTTGTTGGAGCCGGCCGCCCCAAAAAATTAAAGGCATGCCATATCCACAAATCCTGAGACGCCACAGCCTCCAAAAGGTTGGCTCGCCATGATCGCTTCGTGTATATGCAACCACCCACCTTTTTGGGCAATTCCTCCGTGCCCAATGCATACAATCTATAGGAATAAAGTGATTTTCAAGAATTTGTTAAGTTGTGCAGATGATTTAATATTATTGATCAAAGTGAGGTTTTAATTTTGGATTTCAAATCTCAATCATAATATTTCTTGTTTTAATTTAGGAGATTAGATTTGCAATCCATCTGTTTGTTGATTTGTAATATTTGTGGCCCTTATTTTGTTTATCTTGTACTCAGTATCTGGGTTACACCCCTAATACATTTTGAATAAATTTTACTTTAAGAAAAAAAAGCATGACTTTTAATTGGAGGGACTTTTCATCCCCATTTAAAATTATTGGCAACATATCACTTTTAACCTTTTTGTTCATTTGATTTTGTTTAATGATTCAAATTTGACGTCAATAACCCTACCACTTTATTGTTAATTTCCAGGATGTTTTTAAAGCGGTGAATTATTGCCAAAATCCTTTTTTTTTTTTTTACGCAACTAGAATTTCAGGGATAGAAAAGGAATAAACATTTAGGACATGTATGATGTAATAATTTTTTTGAGGGAATGTATGATGTAATATTATTATTACAAAATACTATGTTGTGTTTTCGCTGATTAAATGACCATCAGATATCGTGGCTGCGGGTAGTCCTGTTCACGGTTCAAGGCCCGCCGGTTCCGGGCCTTGAACCGTCGGTTCACGGTTCGGAGGGCATTGAACCGTAACCGGCCCCTCAATACTATTGACGGTTACGGGCCGATTCAGGAAACCGCCGGTCCCGGTTCCGGTTAAAACCGCCATTTTTTTTTTTAATCATACCTTGTGGCTTGTTCTTCCTTTTATTATTATATTACAAACACATTACAAAAAGAAGAACAAAGCAACTAATTTTAATAGAAAGGTGAAATTGAAATATTATAAACACATAAATTAACAAACACAATTAACACATTAAGATTTAAAACATTAGGAGAAGATATTACACACCAACAAAGTGACAAACACAAATAAGTCTAAAACATTAGGATTATGATAACTAACTAACAAACATAACAAACACTAACTTCAATTGTCCTTGAAATAGAAAATAAACACTACAAATACAAATATTACAAACATTACAATGTGAAATATCACCGAAGAATGTGTGAAAGACTCTCAATTCGATGTGACCAACTAGCTTTCCGTAACCTCCACCGGTTTGCCACTTAAAATTACAATTGCAATAATTGCAAACAACACGATATGTTGGCTTTGTATAGTCCGGCAATGGCTCGTCATGACGGGTGTAGTGTTTGGTGAAGAGCTCACTAAAAGTAGATGGACAAGGAGGCATTTGGTGAAGTTGGTGAAGTTGAAGAAGAAGATAGAAGAGTTAGAAACTTAGAGTTGGAGATGGTGAAGAAGAAAATGATTGAAAAATAGAAAAGTGAAAGAGAATGGAAAAATGAAGAAAAAATGAGGAAAAGGAAAAGAGAGGCGGATGCAAAGCGATAGAATGGGGGTGTATTTATAGATAGAATTTAGGGTTTGCCCAAAAAAAAAAAATTAAAAAAGATCGCAAACCGCCGGTTCTGCTCAAAATCGGCGGTTACCGGCACAAAACCGGCGGTTTTAGGCAGAAAAAAATGAGGTTTCTAGGCACTTTTTTTGAGTTTTTTATTTTATATATTTTTCTTGTTTTTTTGCTATTATATGTTGGATAAACATATTCTAAGACAATCTAAGAAAAAAAATTGAAAAAAATTTAAGTACTCCTTGTATTAAAAAAATAAAATGAATTATATAGAATATTGTTGGAATTACAACACAAGTTACATATTTGATAGTTAATAAATAATAATTTCATACATTTCATTTGAGGATTTGAGAGCTTAAAATGCAAGAAATTAAGAAAGGAAGAGAGGATTGAGGTGTGAGGAATGAGGAGGAGGAGGAGGAAGAGTGGTATTTATAGGGGAGGAGAAGGGATGAAAAACGGCTACAAAAAATGTAGCCGTTGCTGCTGCTCAGCTGCTGCCAGATTTTCTGCCTTGGAGCCGTTGGAACCGGCGGTTCGGCGGCTCGGCGGTTCAGCCGGTTAACCGCCGGTTCAGACGGTTCGACCGTTGTAACCGCCGATTCCATGCAATATTTATTAATTTTTTTTTAAATTTTATTAACCGCCGGTTACGGTTCAACAAAATTGAGGCCCGTAACCGACCCTTCCTCTGCCGGTTACGTTTACGGTTCCGAACCGTTGACAGCCGGTCCGGTTAAAAACCGTTGACCGGCGGTCCGGTTCCGGTTCGGAACCGCCGGTCCGGCAAAAATGGGCAGGTCTAGCTGCGGGGTATACCAAAACATAATATGCACGTCACAATTCTCTATATTTTTTGGATTTGGATAATTTATTTGAATTTTCTCTGACTACATGCAATATCAATTGAACTAAGGCCGGGTTGCGACCCGAAACCCGAAACCGGAAATCACAAAAGAGAAAAGAAAACGAAAAATTGATGAAATATATGCCTCATACAGTATACACCTTACGCCGCATCCATTTTCTCACTCGCCATACCCTCGTTTTCTACCTCCGCCTCGCCGGAGACCGCTCACCGCCGCCTCGCCGCCGCCGTCGATTTATAAGGGAATCCGTTGGCCGTGAGATTAAGCGTTCCTTTCCGATAAAATTTGAATACTCTTACGAAATAGTGATTGGGCGTCTCTGAATTGGGGCAACGGAGAGGGGAAGGTAGAAGCTCAATTTTGAATCTTGGTTCACTCTAGGTGGTTCCTTCTGTCAGAAAAACTAGCTATTTAATTCATTTCATGTCGTTTATGAGATTAATTTTGCGGGGACATAGTCTAATTTGCCGTTTTGGCGTTAGGGATTGTCTTGTTTGGTATTCTTCTGGAAATAAATGGTCACGTTTGGGTCATGCCATTGTTAGGGTATATATGCATGTAATTGTTTGTTGGATGGTGAGCTAGCGATGTAGTAGCTGACTTGAAATTGTTTCCTTCCTTGAAAATGCATTTTAGTTTTTAGAGAACTGGTGCTTAGGCGATTCTGGTTCAAAATTATCAGTTTTGGTTAATGTATTGATAATGCGTCCATCAGTTTATACCTTCTAGGCATTGTTATTTTGTTAATAAGGGGTAAAACATAATGCTGAAATTGATAAATTCTGATCCAAGTTAATGTAGAATCAACGAACTGAGAACTCACTGATCATATGATGAGCAAGTCCTTTTCAATCTATCCTCATACGGAGTACCCTTTATTATGGAGACAAAACCTAGTGTTGGCTTCTAGCTTCGTCCAAGAAGTTGATAGAGAATTAGGTGCGTGTGTGCATAAAATGAATTAAGAGCATAGATAGGGTCTCTCTATCCATTTAATGGATTGGAGGCTGAGGATTTTGGGCGGGTTTAGGTGAGATGGCAATTATGGATCAATTAGGTTAAGGGTTTGAAGAGAGAACTCTATCTTAAGCGCTAATTCATTCCCTTCAACATTCATTCACTCATATGACATGGTATCATAATGAATTCAGCTAATGCTAAAATGAAGATTTTAGATTGTGGATTTCATTAATGAACTTGACTTGCTGTCCTCTGCTCCATTTTCTAGCAAGACTGATGACTAGTTGACTTGATTTTCTGCATAACATGTATAACTAGATATATCTGATATATGAATCAAACCTAACTACTTTTAAGTGCTCAACTGAATGTTTATTTCTATATCGAATCCAAATGGACATGTGTTTACTTTTTTTTGTTTAAATGTCCATTGTATCTCATGATTGCTGGATGCTTACACATATCATTTTCCTTCTGAAACATCGATGTATAGTCAAATTTTTTAAAGAAGCATTTCTTAAATCAATATGCATATGTCTTCTAACTTGTTGAGAATAAACTTTCATTTAGCAGTCATGAGTATAATAGGTACGGAAGTTTCACATGTAAGAAACTTTCAGTTAACTCAAGATTATAGCTTAGAACCACCTTTATAGTAATTAGAATATACATAAAAGGAACTGGAGAATTGCTTTATATAAATAATAATAGCACTGGTGTATCTGTAGGTCATAGCCACCTATGGCTGTTGAGGCATGTGACAAGCAAACGGTGATGGATGATTTGGATGAGGATGATGAGCCATTAGTTTTCAAAAGGAGCTCATCATCAAAGCAAAACCAGTCAAATTCGGAAACTAACAAATCAGTACCTCAGAAGCATGATCAACAGTTAGGGAGGCCAACATCAAATGCACGTCCACTGAATGGTCAGAATAACACTATTCAAAGGAGTAAGATGACCCCTTCTTCCAGGACACCACCTGATAGATCTCCTCTGATGAGCCCAAAATTATCTAATTTGCCCTCCAAGGGATTGGAAGTAAAATCTACCATGGTGGATTCTAAACCTTCCACTTCCACCCCAGTGACAGGTGAGTTAAACTCTGTTAAGCGTCAGATTAAAGGTGAGAATGATTTGAAGGAATCCACTAATGGACCAAAGGAGGATTCAGAAGATTCGGAAGATGATAAACCACTCAGTGCTAGGCTTAATGCTGGACGATCAAAGGTCAACTCTAGCAGTGCAAATAAAGGGGCTAATGCTTCAAACCTTGGTCAAAAGCCAAAGATTCCCAAATCAGAAGATTCAGATGACGAAAAACCTTTGTCTTCTAAGTTTCGAGTTACCCCTGCATCTGGGAGTCCAGCCTTCAGATTTTCTACTTCTGGTGAAAAAAAACCTTTGTTGGCTGAATGTGGACAAAATGGTTCCGCATCAGGGGAAAGGAAACCTTCAACTGTTTTGAAGAAGAGAAATGTAGATAATGTAAAACCTACGGAAGCATCTTCTTTGAAACGACCTAAGCTTTCTGAGACATCGACATCTACACTTCATAAAAGAAACGAATCATCCATTAAAGCTGAAATGAAGGAAGAAGATGATGATGATCACGTTCCCATATCGCAGAGATTGAAGAAGACAGTTACTCCAGAGAAGCAATCAGCACCAGTCAAAAAATTGACTAAACCCACACCTGCTATAACCAAGAAGTTCAATAAAACCTCCAATAAGTTCAATAAAACCCCGAATAAGTATTCCGAGTCATCAAAGGTTCCTCCTAGCTCTGGTGAAGGGCAGAAGTGGACGACTTTGGTCCACAATGGTGTGATTTTTCCGCCTCCATACAAGCCTCATGGTGTCAAGATGCTCTACAAAGGGAAGCCTGTTGACTTAACCCCAGAACAGGAAGAGGTGCTCTCTCTCTCTCTCTCTCTCTCTCTCTCTCTCTCTCTCTCTCTCTCTCTCTCTCTCTCTCTCTCTCTTTCTAACACAGACACACACCTAGGCTGTGCATCTATGCTCACACTTACCAACCCCCCCCCCCCCCCCCCCTCATTTAGTTAGAATCCTTATTTATAAATTATCCATCTCTCTTATTTGCAGGTGGCGACAATGTTCGCAGTGATGCTTGAAACTGAGTATATGGATAAGCCTAAGTTCAAAGAGAACTTCATGGATGACTGGCGGAAGATTTTGGGAAAAAAACACATAATTCAGAGCTTAGAACACTGTGATTTCACTCCGATATATGAATGGCATCAGCGAGAAAAGGAGAAAAAGAAACAGATGACAACGGAGGTGTGCTATGCTTTATTTGTTGTTTGATAATTTTGTCTACTGTGCTATAAACTTGGTCGGCACAAACAGTTAGGTTCACATGTTATCCGTTCCCTTTGAAACATTTCATAATTTTTTTTTTATTCCTTCGGAAAAGAAAGTAGCAGATTGGTAACAAGATAAAACTGTACATGCCATGCCTTCTTCACTTTCTCTTTCTCTTACACTGGGCAGGAGAAGAAAGCTTTGAAAGAGGAGAAACTGAAGCTAGAGGAAAAATATATGTGGGCTGTTCTTGATGGAGTGAAAGAGAAGGTATGATTGTCATGTAGTGACTTGATCTTTTCTTGTGTTCCCCAACTTCATTTCCCAAATAGTTAAGGATCTGTGCTTTTTCTTTCACCACTTCATCCATAAATCATGGAGTAGAAGATAAGGTGTGATTTTCATCATGATTCCTTCTTGTACTTTTTTGCTAGTATACTAAAACATTAAATGCTTCTACTCTTATAATGTGGTCAATCAAATTGTTGATAGATACTTTTTCACAAACATTTACAGGATGAAATAGCAACTATGTGAGTATACTAAATTGTTACCATGAACTCATCAGCCCTTAGACCCCTGTAGGTGTAGAATCATTCTACTTTCTCCATGAAATATACCAAAACTCTTTGCAGGCATCCCTTGATGTCCTGTGACTCAAATTTGTACGTGATTGCTTTGTCATGCATGAAACCATGCTGACTGGAGAGTGGGAGCTTCTTGATTATTTTATTACCCTTCTACTGTTCAGCTACTGTTGGAATAAGAAACTTCAATATTATTGCCCGAGCTATTCTACTGATGCTGCATGTATTTACCTGCATAGCCACTTCGTTTATTCTTTGGGGAAGTAAATTGACGTTGGTCTGTGTTTTGGATTAAAAAAATTCAATTGCTTCTGGCTTTTTATCATCATGTTTGGGAAGTCAATTAATGTTAAATTAGTTATTCGGATCTTAATTGCTAGGATAAAATTTCCTGACATAGGAATGTAACTTGATGTGCCATTTACAGGTTGGAAACTTTAGAGTTGAACCACCTGGATTGTTCCGTGGCCGGGGCGAGCACCCAAAGGTGTACTGAGAATTTCCTTCAGCAAAGCGTTGTAACTTGTAACGCCTAGAATTTAGGCTCTTACTGATTGAAAATTGTTGATGGTAAATACAGATGGGGAAGCTGAAGAAACGAATTCGCCCAAGTGACATCACTATCAATATTGGAAGGGATGCTCCGATTCCTGAGTGTCCAATTCCTGGCGAGAGGTTCTGTTGATGACTCATTTTTCTCAAAATACTACAAAGACTGAGGATTTTTTTTCTATAAATGTAATCTAATGTAAAATTAATACTCTTTGAACTTCGTGACCGGCAGCTGGAAAGAAGTAAGGCATGACAACACAGTGACATGGTTGGCTTATTGGAACGATCCCATTAACCCGAAGGAATTCAAATATGTGTTTCTTGCTGCAAGTAGTTCCTTGAAAGGACAAAGTGACAAAGAGAAGTATGAGAAAGCCAGGCTATTAAAGGTTATTGAGATAGACTCTAGCTTTAAATGTCTTACCTATCATTTGTGTTGGCTGTGCCGACTGGTGTACTAATTGTTTGCATGTTATGCTCTTTGATGAAGAACTATATACAAGGTATCCGAGCAGCATATACCAAGGACTTTACAAGCAAAGATCCTACTAAGAAGCAGATAGCAGTAGCAACATATCTTATTGACAAACTGGCTCTTAGGGCGGGCAATGAGAAGGTATAAGGTGCTAGAGTTTTTTCACATTTTATTATTCTTTAACTTTCTTGGTCATGTTTTTATGTCTTCTATTATGTTTAATCTTTTCTCTGATTGGTAAATTTCTCTCATGCTGTAAAATAAGGATTATGCAGCTTTTAAAATCTTTTTCATGTTATAGGATGATGATGAAGCTGATACAGTAGGTTGCTGTACGTTGAAAGTTGAAAATGTGGAACCTGTGCCTCCAAATATCTTGAAGGTCCAGTGACTTCATGTTTAATATAACTTTTTCAGATTCACTTTGCTCTCATAGTCTCCTTGATTGGATTCACCAGTTCGACACTGCTGTCAAAATTTATTATGATAAGAAGTTGGGGTTTGGAAAGGAAGTTGAAACTAAAACTCTGCGTGCCCTACTACACTGCACCTTAAAGTTATAGCTTAAATTAACAAATTGCACTTCTCTATCTGCAGTTTGATTTCCTCGGTAAAGATTCTATAAGATATCAGAACGAAGTCGAGGTTGAAGTTGCTGTGTTCAAGGCAATTCAAGAATTTCGAAATCGTCAGTGACCGACCTGCTATAATAATATGAATTCTACTCTTGTTTGTTATTGGCATATATTTACATGTATATTGTATTATGTCCAGGGAAAAAAGGCGGAGATGATTTATTTGACAAACTTGATACTAGTAAACTCAATGCTCATCTAAAGGAATTGATGCCTGGTCTCACTGCTAAGGTCTTCCGTACATACAATGCATCTATTACATTGGACGACATGGTAAGACGCAATTTGAGACTCCTTTCTGTGGAATGTTTGTTCGTTAAAAGTATCGTCCATTTCAAGTGTAATAAAACCTCAACGAATGTTGTCTTAATATTGAATTCTTCTCTCGATAATTATGCTAATGCATATATCTCTTTCATACAGTTGAGCAGGGAGACAAAAGGTGGAGAGCTTGCTGAGAAAATTGTTGTTTATAATCATGCAAACAAGGAGGCAAGACTGTCAACTCTGATGATCTTCTTTTCTTCCAACTTCTATTTGAATGTCTAATTCTCTACATTTCTTACTTAGGTTGCCATCATTTGTAATCATCAACGTACTGTCTCAAAAACTCACAGTGCTCAGATGACGCGCTTGAATGAAAAGATAGATGAACTGAAGGTAATGTCAATCAATCTATATACTACTAACGACATTGAATGAGAAAATCCAATCGCGGGTTTGAGGATATTTTACCGAGTTTGCATATCTGAAGAAAAGCTTCTCCTACTTTATACCCACTAGACCTGATGAGACCACACAAGCTTTTTTTTTTTTTTTTTTTTGGTTCTAAAAGTACAATCCCGAATTTCTTTTCTATTCAATTTCTAGCATGCCTTACTTTTTAATCTTCTTTCAGGGTGTTTTGGACGAATTGCGGACAGATTTGGCTAGGGCAAAAAAAGGGAAGCCCCCCACGAAGAGTCCCGATGGGAAGACGAAGAGGAATATAAATCCCGATTCGTAAGTAAATGACTTGTTTGGTGGGGTTAGTTGTGCAATACCTTTTACATGTAGCTTAGGCAGTAGTGTTTTGCAGATTGGAGAAAAAGATAAATCAAACCACTGCAAAGATTGAAAAAATGGAAAGGGATAAGGAGACAAAAGAGGATCTAAAAACTGTAGCATTGGGTACGTCAAAGATCAACTATCTCGATCCTAGGATCACTGTTGCATGGTGCAAACGCCATGAAGTTCCTATTGAGAAGGTGAGCTTGTGCTTTCAACATCTTGTGAAGTTGTATATTGCTGGCTATTTTTGTCTTGTCAAATGACCTTTCTTTCACAACAATGGTGGTTTTGTGTCGTGCAGATTTTTAACAAGTCTTTACTGGCGAAATTCGCCTGGGCAATGGACGTTGATCCAGGTTTCAGATTTTAAATTTATGGTAGTTGTGTTAGCATATTGCGGCATCTCTATAAGCCAGAGAGAGATAGAGATAAAGAGAGAGAGAGACACGTAAATGTCTAAAACGGGAGGAAAGCAGAAACAGTTTGTTAATTGACAAGTTATATTTGTTTATTCCTCTGCTGAGAATTCTTATTTCATTGTAAGATCTCAATGAAATTGTGGGGCCAGAGCTCCCATCCTTGAGTTCATTTTGACCATTGAATGTGAGAGAACTCAGCTCATCATTTTCGGTCACTTCGTTGTGAACTCTATTGTCCCAAATGAGGTCCCACTTATGATGAAGTCATACATTTTTTCATGTTATATTTATATGTTTACCGAATTCTCTTCTATTCTTCTGTATTCTAGACTTGATAGCTTACATAACAATACATCATTTAAATACTTTTTTTTTTTTTCCATTTTGTGAAATATAATGTCACTAAAGTCAGTGTGTGTGAATTGATAATTCTTTTCAATGTTGCTACTCGAAAAGAAGTGTCAATTTACTCTTTGCTAGTATCCCCTATTATTTCGTTATACTAATTCATATGGGAAGAGAGTAAGTGCTCATCAATCATTAAACATAATTAAAATCAACTTTTTAAATTATGTCGGACCATCAATTGCCGTTTGATGCAATATTTCACGTAGCATCAGCATATGATCATCACTAGATTTACTTTGAGCAAATTTTGTTATTCCCCGACTTTCTATGAACAAATTTGATGGATGTGATTATTATTATTATTATTATTATTATTATTATTATTATTATTATTATTATGTTGTTGTTGTTGTTGTTGTTGTTGTTGTGGGTAATCTCATATATTCCTAATTCCTTATTGGTTTCAATCTAGTAAAGCACAGTGACTAAAACATAAATGTTCAAGACCCCAAAAATTAATAGGCCCAAAACTAAAATATATAAAATGCACGACTATAATTGAGTATAAATGCCCGTAAGATATTTTCAATGCGAATTATCTAAAATGAGTAGCGGTGTAAATATTGTATATACTCGATAAAACATACTAACACCTAGTAATATAGTCTGAGTCGAAAATTTCAGTAGCCCAAAATATGAACAAACTTTGGCATGCTAAATGCCTTATGTGACATGCTTTAGTTTATATTGAAATAATAAAGCAGATTAATTAATTAAATAAACGTAGCGGCTACCTAATTATTGAAATCAAAGGTAGCACGATGTATGCCTTAGCTTTAATGCTATACATATTAATTTCAAATAAAATAAAATAATGATATACATATTAGAAAATTTAAGGAATTAATTGCTGAAAGCCGTCTACATTGTCTGTATTGTAAGTATATAGTAAATGCGTACACATTTTGGGATATGATTATCCATCACATGTTTGAATCCATCAACTTAAGGTTAGGAATTTTCTTAAAATATAGAATAACTATTAAATACAAAATAAATAATTTGTAAAATGTAATAAGCTAAGAAGTTCGGCAAACTTATTATGTACTTATCTCTCTATAGAATAATAAAATCAAAGAACTAAATACACAAGTCCCAATTTATCGTTACTCATTCTTTTTTAAAAAAATTATCATTAATGAGGCACCACAAGTCTCTTGGATTTAATCTCGTCTGCAATTGGTGTAGTATAATTTTCACGTTATTTGTTGGTATAATCTTCTCACCTTGTGTGGTGGTGTAGTTGTCAGATTTTGTAAGGTATATTGGTAATAGTTTATTTGATAGTAATATATATGTACTTGTAATTCCTTAAAAAAATTTATCATTACTTACTGAGTAATTGGAATTTTATTAAAGATAAATCAGTGAAATTAATTTTGAAATACTCCTTGAAATTAACGACCGACTATTCCACGCATAATCTAGAACTAGACTTGGTTAAAAATTTGAATATGTCATTGTCTGAGCTGCCGTGTAAATTAATTCCTAATTATCACTCAAATACAATAGTATTAATTAATACAGTATAATTAATAATTACATCTTCATTACAACAAAAATATGCTTCTCAAAAAAAAAAAAAAATCATCGTATGGTGCGGCTTAGTTTTAACTCGTGATAGTTCGGAATAATTCTTCCTTGACTTCTAAATATTGTACATTTGGAGGATCTTTCTACCTAATGAACGATTTCTTCTAAAAAAAGGTAATACTATATACAGCTACAACATATGATTAACAATAACTCAATCAACCATTTCTACTGAGAAGTCGAAAAGACTTAAATTTGCATATGTTTTGGAGAAAGATGAAAAAGAAAAAACAAACTTTTTCGGTTAAAATCAAAGAACCAAAGACCCAAAGATTAACAGAGGGAGAGAGAGAGATAAATATAAAAATAAAAATAAAAATAAAAGTTCGAATCTAAAATTCACAATTTCCATCATAGATCATGCAACAATCCATCTCCTAATCTAATCTAATTTAATCCATACGGTCTAATAAATAATGTTTTTATACATATTACATGTAATAAACCATAAAAGATAGGTCGTCGCACTTGTATTGGAAAGTGAGGTTTACTTGACTTGTATGGTTTACAGGCTACTGCACAAGGACGAGATTTATTTAATGCGCATCATAAGTAGCGGTTGGGTTCCCACAAATTAAAAAAAAAATAAAAAAATAAAATAAAAGAAGCACTTAATTACTAAATAGTGTTGAACTGTTGATCCATGCCATGCAATTAGTCAACTATAGAGATTCCAATGGTTTGTGATGCCTTAATTAACAATCATATTGAAGTTAAAACACTGTTTAAATTTTGAGGTAATCTTCAGCATAATTTGGTTAATTAACAATCCTATATTCTTCTCCTTCTTCTTTCTTTTTCTCCTTCTTACAAGGATTAAGGATCTTGAGACTTATCTTTGGAACAAATTGATAAAGAAAATATTGGAACACGCACTTTTGACGAAAATGATTTGTAAGACACAAGTGTCCAGTGTCTATGGCATTTTTGTAAATAAATTTTCATTAAATTAGATTTATTAATTTCCAGTAATTATGCGGTTATTTAAAAGGGTTAATCTACCCTTTACCACCAAATTAGAATCCAAGTTGAAAATTAATTCAAATTTTAAAATTCAAAACTTGATATTTGAATTTGAGTATAATTTCGGAATGTATTTTTGATTGATAATTATCCATAATTAATTAATGAACTTGTTCCCATAATTATACCTAATTCCACTAAATTAGGGATTTGCTTATCGATGGAAAGTTTTGACTTTTTAATTTCATATATATATATATAAATTTTATCCATAATCAAACAATGATTTTCTTTCCACGATTATACCTAATTTCCACCAAAAAATAAAATATTAAAAATGATATAATTGTGTATAAAATATTTTTAAAAATATTTTTGAAATTTTGATATTTTTAATATTAAAATATCTTATTATCTTAATATTCCTCGAAATTTTTAAATATTTAGTGGTATAGGAGAGAAATTTGAATATTATAAAATAGAATTTTATTTGGGGTTATATATTAATCGAAAAAAGATATGTTCATAATATAAATACTACTTCCGGTTCCCAAATAACCTCCTATCTTTCCTTCTTAAGACGGTCCCCAAATAACTTCCTAGTTATTTTTGTCACACTCATACAATAAAATATTTTTCATTAACCTTACTTTTTCTCCACTCACAACAACCTATTTCTTAATTCATGTGTCATTTTCCTCCCTAGAAACTTATTTAACGATCAGAGGTAGTATATAATTATATTAGAAATTAACTTTATGATTTGGGGGGAAAAAATTTGGCGAGAGAAAATTAGGAGAGGGAGAATAGTTAACCGTCAAAAATAAAAAGTAAAGAGAAAAAGTAGGATTAGGAACATAATTGACACAAAAAGTAGTAAAAAAACCGACCAAAAATCTAATTGAAACCGACCGAAAAAAAGCGTTGAACACCCAAAAATCAGTACCCTAGTGTTTATTAGTGAAATAAGATTTGAAAAAGAAAATATTGGAATGGATAATCCAAACCCGTCCAATTAGAATTAGGCAATCTATATATGTTCCCCCCCCCCCCCCCCCATATGGAGTAAGAAAGAGTAGAACTCAACAACCACTAAAATGACGTTTTCATAAATTAATGAATACTTAGTAGTAGTAGTAGATGATGATAGTGTGTATAAATAAATGTCATCTTCTAAGCAACTCGACGTCCATTAGCAATGAATTCTCTCATCTTCAACTCTCAAATCACCCTCCATTTTCCTTCACCGCAGCTCCACCTTCACCACAAGGCCATAATCACAACCACCAACCGCACCCATTTCCTCAAACCTGCATTCCCATATTTCACCCGCTTCAATTACCGCCAACATCCCATTTCTAAGGTTCCAAATTATGGTTTTTTACTTGTTCTAGTTTCGTGGGCTCTCTTTTCTTCTGCGTAAGTTTTTGTGTTTATGGTTATGATCTTGCAGGTTGTGAGAAGCTCAATGGGAGAAGATAATAAAGCGTTGGATGATAAGGATGCTGCATTGCTCGTCAATACTTGCATTACGCGTAATTTGCCGCCGGTGTTGAGTTTGGAGCAAGGATTGGATGCGATTAAGGCGGCTGTGGCGGAGATGAAGGCCAATCCTCCTCCTTGTTCCAGCGGGATGTACAGATTTCAGGTGCCGCGAATTTAATAATTTTGCTCTTCTTGATTGTAGTTTGGTTCTTGTCTCTTGTAGTCCGACCGCTTGATCATTTGTCTGAATGAGAATTATACATGATCATCACAACTTCTTGCTCATATTTTCCTTTTTATGTGTGGTCTTTGGTTTATCCTCTTTGTTGAAGTCATCAAATTCTTCAAGGTTGATAATGATATGATTAGTCTTAAGATTTGTTCTCACATTCTAGCAAATTGAGGCCCGTGGCATATTTCCATGTCTGTTTTCCACAAGTAGAACGACGAGACTATTTTAGTGTGACGAGATTTCGAAGCTCTTTCGTAAGGTTGCAAAGTAGAATAGTAAAATAATCACATAATTGAATTATTTCGCATGTTTCTTGACTGTGTGAGAGATGCTAAGTAGTTTTGTGATGAAATAGTATTCAGTTAAAAAAGATCATGTGTATGTATGTCCACATTCAAGTGTGTTACACTTAGTTGTGCAAAATCGTTTAAAGATTTCATCTTTGTCAAGAAAGATTTCGGATTTATTCTTTTCTATGCGTAGCTGGCAGTCCCTCCAAGTGCGAAAGCATTGAATTGGTTTTGCTCTCAACCGGAGTCATCAAAGGTCTTTCCTTTATTCTTCGTTTCCAGTGATAAGGAGAATTCAACCTATGAATCACTTTCTCTGGGAAGAACCAGAGGGGTTTTTGGTATCGGTTCAGCTGTCAGCTTCAAGGGGTCTCCTCATGCTTCAGGAAAACGCAGTTCTTTGCTGAGGTAACGTAACTGGTGGCTTTGATCATTAATTAGCTTTATATGCAGCTTCGTGGTGTTCATTCCTACTGAACTAGCCTGCTTACGGATATGTATGCAGATATATTCCGGCTGAATCTACATCTTCAAAGGCTTACGGGTTCTTGGATATTGAGCTCGACTCAAAGATGTCTTCCATAGAACATCAGACTGGCTCTTATTACTTTTTCATCCCACAGGTAGTATGTCATTCTTTTGCATTTTAATTCTGTACTTAGTCGTAAACTTGTGAGTCTGTCCGTGTATATTTAGAGTAGAATTTCGAGTCTTGCGTTTTTTGTCCTCTGTACTTATAGTACTTTCGATAATCAGGCTACATTTTCAACAGATTGAGTTGGATGAATATGAGGATATCTCTTTCTTGTCTGCTACACTGGCATGGGATGACTCTTCAGTGTGTACTTTTAGTGAAGCTGTTCAAACATTCGAGAGCAGTTTTGACCAGGTACTACAAGATTGAACTTTTTAACCTCGTAATACTCTTGTTTCTATGTTTCCCCGATTTTAAAGACTTGAGGATGAAACCCAAGAGTTAAAAAGGTTGCTTGATGTTCGCTTTTCATATCTTATTAGACTCGGGTTTTGAAGTCTCAGCAAGGCTATTTCATTTTTGTAGGTATTGACTTTGAGTTTGATTTGAAGCAGTACATGTGATATATTGAAACGGCTATTGACTTAAAGTTTTAAATAATTTCATTGTTCTTTTCCATCTCAATGGTTAGCTGTAAAGAAGCCGTGTACTTTGTTGATTAACAACTTCACTTGTATGTTGCTTATTATCCTTACTCAAACTTCATTTATTGGTTGATTATCGTACTCACACTTTCCTGTGTCTATTTATTTATTTTCCCTTCATATTATTATTATTTCAGGCCAGGTATACATCTGCGAGTGGTAGCCAACTAATTTGCTCTTCTCTTTTAAAGTTCAAGAATGCAGAGGAGCATAGGCAGATGGTAAGATGAAACTGAATGGAACTGAAACACTATCTGAATCATTTTTTATTGAGTCAATAGAAAAAATGATACTCAAAACATTGGGGAAGTTTGCAATTTTAACTTACGACTTCTAATTTAATGTTATTTTATACTCGTAATTTTAAGTATCCAAATGATTTATGAATCGATGTGTGTGAGTTTGATCGGCCATTAGAGGGCTAGATTGGTGATGTCGAGTGTTTCCAGGCCGACTGTGGTATCAGATTGCGACCAACACAGCTCCTAGTGATATATATAACTGAAGAAGGAATATAGGGGGCTTGAGGGGGTTTCAGAACCACGTATTGATCTGCAATACTTCAATAATTTGGGCATAAAATTGCAAAATTAACAATAATTGTTAAAATTTTATACTGTTTATCTTTTTGTGATAATTTTTTTTAAGGAAAAAAAAAAATCAACTATTAGTGTTTCTCAGAACTGACCATTTGCATGCTGCATCTATGAAAACATTTGGTAGGTACGTGTAAATTCACTCATAATGGATGGGCAAAAACTTGAGGCCAGCACTCTGGAACTGGTACCTACTCTATCCTGGTACTTATTTCTCATAGTGCATCATGTTATATTTTCTTTCAGTATTTTAATCCAACAGGCTTATTGGGATTCAACATTTCTTGCAGGAAGATGCCTCGTCATGCTTCAGTCAGTTCTTGGCCAGGCTTTCATCAACGTTAACCATTGCAAGTAACATGGTATGCAGCTAGCTCATGCGGCAAAATCATTCTTGTTACTTATGTCATCCATTTAGCATTTTCACTATTGAAGTTTGTTCCTATGAATTTCTTTACCAAACTTCGCTTTAAAATTCTTTAACCTGTAATGATCATCTGATGTTTTTTATGTTTTCTATTGTACTATTACTTCACGTCTAATATATTTCATTTAGAAATTTCCGTTTACTTTGTGGAATCATTTTTGTCTGGTTTTCAGCACCGAAAAGATGAGTCAAATAAAATGAGCGATTTCTCTCTAGATGCTCCTAACATCAATGCTTTATGGGCATCTCTTATAGTTGAAGAATGCACGAGACTTGGTTTGACGGTGAGTCATACTAGCAGAATTTGGTCCTGGCCACTAGGTTTTCTACTTTTCTGATTTATTTGTCATGTAGTATTTTTGTATAGCTCCTGGATCAAGGTCGTCTCCCCTGACGATTGCTGCTGCTAGTCACCCCCTCACTACTTGTATTGCATGCATTGATGAACGGTCCCTTGCATTTCACGCTCTTGGTTACGCCAAAGGTTCCCAAAAACCAGCAGTTGTTATAACTTCATCTGGCACTGCAGTCTCAAATCTT
Source organism: Schizonepeta tenuifolia (assembly GCA_029490685.1). Taxonomy (NCBI): domain Eukaryota; kingdom Viridiplantae; phylum Streptophyta; class Magnoliopsida; order Lamiales; family Lamiaceae; genus Schizonepeta; species Schizonepeta tenuifolia. The sequence continues at coordinate 26,774,234 of CM055955.1, forward strand.
TTTCCTGCTGTGAGTTTTACAGTTCCACTATGCAGTTACTTTCATCTCTCTCACGTGCTGTGTTAAGTTTGCTAGATCCTTAGACTGGCACTTTCCGTTTACAATAATTAGTGCCATAAACGTATATAGAGTACATCACTTTTGTTGTAATTTTTTTGGAGGGAACAGCCATTTGTCAAATCAACAAGATCTTATGCTACTAATACATTTGATTTGCTATATATATTGCAATAAACTTAATACTACTCTTCTAGATAATTTGACAGATTTCTCTTGTAATTTTTTTTTCCATATCTTAATTTTATCTTGCTCTTTACTATAAGTCTTACAGCACCTTGATATGCAGGTTGTGGAGGCCAGTCAAAGTTTTGTACCGATGTTGTTACTTACAGCAGACCGCCCTCCTGAGCTGGTAGATGTTGGAGCAAACCAAGCAATCAATCAGGTATAAACGTGTCTGCTTTAGTTTCTATATTTACAGGAACTATATGTGCACACTATTTCTTTGTTATACTAAACTGAAAAATTACCGACCTGCATATTGGAGTTAATTATTATTACAAGTTTCATACTAAGACATTTTCTAGTTGAGGAGATATGCAAATTACTCATTTCAATTTCTTGAATATACTCAACTCTGACTATACGATAGCTGTCAATATTGCCTCATTCCCATAAATAATTACATATTTGTCTTTTAGGTCAATCATTACGGAACATTTGTGAGGCAGTTTTTCAGTCTTCCTCCTCCTACTGATGAGATTTCCGCAAGGCTGGTTCTTACCACGGTTGACTCTGCAGTACTTAAAGCAACATCTTCACCAAATGGTCCTATACATATCAACTGCCCTTTCCGAGAACCATTGGCCAACAGTCTGAAGAATTGGAATCGTAACTGTGTAGATGGATTAGACTTTTGGATGTCAAATGCCGAACCATTCACCAGATATATTCCACCACAAAAATCCTTAATGTGCAGTAACACACACTCACATATGAATGAAGTCCTCAAAGTGATTCAAGGGGCGAATAATGGGATTCTAATGTTTGGTTCTATTCACAAAGAAGATGACATGTGGGGAGCTCTTATGCTGGCTAAACACTTGCAGTGGCCAGTTGTGGTCGATGTCCAATCAGGCTTACGACTGAGGAAGTATGTGTCGTCCTTTCTCGACAGGAAGGATATATTATTCGTTGATCAGCTCGATCAACTGTTGCAGTCAGATTCTGTCAGAGCTTGGATGAAGGCTGATGTGATAGTACAGGTACATCGAAGTTCCTACTCAACACAAACCAATTTGATGATGACGCTGGTGAAGTCCTTATTTCTTGACTTTGTTAAAATTACAGATTGGAAGTCGGATAACTGGGAGACGCATATCTCAGATGATACAGAAATGTTGTCCTTGCTCGTACATCCTAGTTGATGATCATCCTGGTCGTCATGATCCTTCTAATATCATTTCACACAGGATCCAAAGTACCATCTCTCAATTCAGTTATAGTGTGATTAAATGTTGCAAACCAGATGTAACGAAGAGATGGAAGGAACTCTTACGAGGTTTGGACATGATGGTATGTTACCATACTTGATCATTTTATTGTTTGAACTCAGTACTATGACAATCCTGCTTCAAACTCCAAGATATGCTTACTTTCTGCATAAAACTCGTAAAAGAATGCAACCTGCAGTTATTTATCCACTCTTTCTGCAATGCATAGAATTAACATTATCTGCTCTTTTATAGGCTGCTTCGGAGTCAGCATCATTTATTAGTTCAGAACAATCACTGACTGAACCGTATGTTGCACGAAAGATATTTGAAACACTTCGTTGTGGATCTGCTTTATTTTTTGGAAACAGCATGCCGATACGTGATGCAGACATGTATGGGAGCAATTGGGTGCAATGCACCCATAGTGCTTCCTTAATGTTAAGTGCTGGTTTGCCGTGCCACTATGTCCATGTTACTGCAAATAGAGGAGCTAGTGGCATTGATGGTTTGATTAGCTCTGCTGTTGGATTTGCAGTTGGCTGTAACAAACGAGTTAGTACAAAAGCATTCAATTCTGGGATCGGCCATAGACCTGTAAATAGTCGAATGACTTACTTTGTGTTCTTTGTAATTTCAGGTGCTTCTTGTGATGGGAGATGTTTCATTTTTGCATGATACCAACGGGCTGGCACTATTGGGACAACGGTAGACTTTTCCTGACTGTCTTGCTTCTTTTATCTCCATTCTTGCCTTTATTGACACAAACTTTTCTTCTGAAAGGACGTCTCGCAAGCCAATGGTGATAGTTGTGGTAAACAACCATGGAGGTGCAATCTTTAGTCAACTCCCAGTTGCAAGCACGATAGACAGAAATATAATGGATCAGTTTTTCTACACGTCGCACAATGTTTCAATACGCCATCTATGTCTGGCACATGGGTGAGAATAATATTATTTTGTTTTACATTCTAACTTTTAAGGATCTTCGGAGTCATAGCGTGTGAGTTGGATTTCGACCACTTGATTTATATAAGATATTCTATGTAGCGTGAAGCATGTCCAAGTTCAAACAAAAAGCGAGTTGCAGCACGCTTTGTTTACGTCTCAGAGAGAAGACGTGGATTGCATAGTTGAAGTTGAAAGCGAAATCGAGACCAATGTTGCATTTCACCAGTCTGTTTCATTTCCAAAAACCAATTATCCATATTAACAAGTCATTACTGTTTTCTCACACTGGTACATGTATGCTTCTTGACAGTAATTTGAGGAGTTTTATGCGCCAAGCCTCGGATCATGCTTATGATGTCCTCTCAAAGCTTTCAATTGCAGACTCTACCTCACCGGGACCCACAGATTACAAAATCAATAAGATGGATTACTCACTATACAGGTAAGCTTCTGGAACGTGAATCATGCAGCAAAGCAGAAAACATTCAGTATGTTTATTTAAATATTTTAACCTATGGCAGGGTTCAGCTAAATGCTCCACCCACTTCATCTTCTGGAAATTCGAACAACACCTTATCCTACAGAGAAGGTTTTGTTATAAGTGTGTCTCTTGACGATGGTAGTGTTGGATTTGGTGAGGTTAGCTTACCTGATTTTAAACTCGTCTCTCTTTCAAGCAGCTCGACTGAGATGATACATACACCCATTTCAAATTTTAACTTCCTGTTATATGATTCTAACTCTATAGAAGCTTGTGCATTGACAATGACAAAATTGTGCAAGATAATGATATTTTTTATTGTCATTAATATATTTGCTCTCCCTCTGTGAGAATGTGTGTGCGTGCAGGCTCACATGGCAGCCCCATATATATTCATACTGAGTGCATTTGTTAACTTATAATCCCCCTCATGGTTGAACAGGTTGCACCTCTTGAAATTCACACAGAAAACCTGCTTGATGTCGAAGAGCAACTTCGATTTCTTATCCATACCATAGAAGGAAATACAATCAGTGACAACCTACCTTTATTGAAGGGTTCTTTCTCCTCTTGGATATGGAACAATTTAGGAATTCCGGTAGGCTTTAAAGTTCTGTTATTTCTTATTCTTATGTTCAAATTATGATATTATCAGGAATAGCTGTCTCGATTAGGTCTTGGTATATCATCTTAAACTTATTATTTCAATTGCTTTAATGTTCCCAATATATATACTATAGCCAGGTTCAATATTCCCAAGTGTACGATGCGGATTAGAGATGGCTATCCTCAGTGCAATTGCAAGTAGATATGGTAGCAGTTTATTGAATATACTTCATCCATCTGCAAAAGAATTGCCCGAGAGCTCGTCTGCCGTTCAAATTTGTGCACTTATTGACTCATATGGAAGTCCCATGGACACAGCATTTGTTGCATCAACTCTCATTGCAGAGGGATTTACTACCATCAAAATAAAAGTATTACTGCCCCCAAACATTGAGCATTTCTAGATTTTCTTGTCCCTACATGTTTCAATAGTAAAACTGTCGGTACAGTGAAATTATCATCTTTTGAATTTATCTGTCACAGGTGGCACGTCGAGAAGATCCAGACGAAGATATTGCTGCAATACAAGAAGTGAGGAAGAAGGTGGGGCAACATATTGTATTACGTGTAGATGCAAACAGAAAATGGACTTATGGTGCAGCTGTAAAATTTGCTCGTGGCGTCAAAGATTGCTGCTTGCAATATATTGAGGTATGACATGTACATCTTTTGTTCTCATCTAACTGTCATATACTTTCAACCAAGATCCCATGTACCAGATTTCAGCATTTGGGACCATTTCCATGGTTTCAACTTTCAATTTCTTTACAGGAGCCGAGCTGATATATTTCTCATTGACTTGCAATGATATTAGTTGTTTTGGGAACTATTTTTCATTTCACTTATGGGATTACAGGAACCTGTCGATAATGAAGACGATATAGTGAAATTCTGCGAAGAAACGGGCTTGCCAGTGGCGTTGGATGAAACCATCAACTCTGTTAGGGAGAATCCTCTTCAAGTCCTTCAGAAATACAGCCACTCAGGAGTAGCTGCTGTTGTAAGTAAAAACTTTTTGTTACTAAAACTTATTCCAATTCAATCTGAGACACAACTGCTCAATTTATGGATGCTTAAAATTTGGAAATTTGTTTGAGTTCGCGTCCCAGATTAATATTTATCTAAATCTGTAATCAGGTTATCAAACCGGGTGTTATTGGAGGTTTTGAAAATGCTGCTTTGGTTGCACGATGGGCTCAGCAGCATGGAAAAATTACTGTTATCAGTGCCGCATTTGAAAGTGCATTAGGTTTGTCTGCCTACGTCCAATTTGCTAGATATTTGGACGTGCAGAATGCTGAAATGTGGAGTTTGATGAAGAAGGAACCACAATCATCCATAGCACATGGTTTTGGAACCTATAGGTGGTTTAAGAAAGAAGTGACAACCAACCCTCTAAATATCCATTACAATCCACGACATGCCTCTGTGGAGGCAGATGCTGTCTATGCTGGTCAGTTCCTCCAAAAATGTCGACTAAATCCTGAAGCGATTCTTAGAACTTCTGTTCAGGAAGAAGTGAAGGAATACCAAGTAGCAGTTGTTTCAGAAGGTGTCTCCTTTTCCATTAATGTGCTCGAGACTGGAGAAAGCAATGATGTAAGTAACTAATTGACCTGATATTCGATTATTGTCTGATTTACTGCAAAAATAGATTATTTCATATGCATAGATTATAGTATTTGATTTGATACCAGGAAGGAAACTGCTTAATGCCCTTTTCATTTGTTTCCTAACGTCGTCTCAACCAATACAGGGTAGTGCAGTTGTGTTTCTACATGGATTTCTTGGAACGAGTGGAGATTGGATTCCCATCATGAAAGCCATCTCGAGCTCCACCAGATGCATTGCAATTGATCTTCCCGGTCATGGTGGATCGAAATTGCAATATCATGGTGAAAATGACTCAGACAGACCTAACTTCTCGATTGATGTAATGGCGGATGTTGTACACAAGGTGTTGAACAATCTTACTCATGGAAAGGTTACGTTCGTTGGATACTCGATGGGAGCTAGGATCTCGTTATACACAGCCCTAAAATGCAGCGAAAAGGTATATACCAAAACTTTCTCCGCATGCAAATCATTATTTTCTTCACTTGCTTGATGGTATCTATCTACGCGTTTGTTATAAAAGGTTGAACGAGCTATGATCATCTCGGGAGGCCCGGGACTGATTGATAACGATGCCAGAATAATACGTAAGGCTAAAGATGACTTCAGAGCAAGCACACTTATCTCAAACGGCTTAGAATTCTTTCTAGACACCTGGTATGCTGAAGAACTCTGGGTTAGGTAATGGCTCGTCACATTATATGCTGTGCATACGTGTTTTTCATATTATCTCCGATAGATTTGTATGAGCGAATTCTTCCCATCATACAGCTTAAGAAGCCATCCACACTTCAAGCAGATAGTGAACAAACGTTTGAAGCATGAAGACTTGCACACTCTGGGCAAAATGCTGTCTGATTTAAGTATTGGAAGGCAAATGTAAGTCTGTACACATTGATATCTACATTTGACAGCTCTCAATCTTTTCTTGAGACTAAAAATTGAGCTTTCTCTTCCTTGTTCATCTCATGACAGATCACTGTGGGAAGATCTAAAGCAGTGTAGAGTGCCACTTCAGCTCGTCGTGGGAGAAAAGGACGAGAAGTTCAAGAAAATTGCACTTTTGATGCAGACGAGAATCGGCCATGAAAACAGTAGTGTCGATTCGCCATTAGTGATGGAAATTCCAAGTGCAGGGCATGCTGTTCATGTTGAGAATCCTCTTGCTGTTATAACTGCTTTAAGACAGTTCATAAAGACTGGGAAGAGTACTACTTAATTGCCCTTTTTTTTTTTAATTCTAATTTAAAAAGAAAAACGTTATTTATTTCAGATTACAGAAGTAATAATCTTGATTTATATGCTCTTAGATTTGTGATCTCATTTGTAATAAGATCGATCTTCTGCACCAACTCACATCTTTGTCTGTTTTAAGTTTATACATGTGAAAATTGAAAGTGTCGATTCTGTTTCCTACAACCAATTTTTGATGGTCATGATTTTGAAAAATTATATTTATTATCATTAGAATTTTGAGAGTATTCATATTTCGGACAAATGAGATCACAAAAGTAAATATTGTTTTACAATCATATCATATGTGATATGAGGTTCTTTACCATGGGCTCTAATTATAATAAAGAAAAGATAAGTGCCAGCCCACTAGGCTAGAAGGCCCAAGCGAAGCCCGTCTGACAAGATAAAGGCCCAGGTCATGGAATTTATCTCTAATCTATCTATTTTACCCCTAAAGACTCATCCCCTCTAGAAAACACATTTTACCCTTATACCTTATTACTTCTCTACTTCAATTCTTATCTTCTACCTTTTCTTCACTCACAAGCCACTGACTTGAGCGTCGGAGGGTCTTCACCGGAGACAACCCCCGGTGTGAGACTTTGTTTTGCAGGAGCTACGAATTTGGAGTATTCAACCGAAGCAAGAGAAGAAGGTAGTTTTGCCTTTCAAGCTCCGAATTCTTTCTTCCAACTCATTTCTTCTAGTTGAAATCCCTTTTGTTGGTAGAGCTTTAACCCGGCTCGACCAATATGGACCAATAAATGCCTCTTGTTTGTCTCTTCAGTCAGATTGTGGCGCTGGAAAAATTGGATAGATCGTGTATTTAATTGATAGACGACTCTTTAGATTCATAACTTGGGTATTAAATAACAAAGATATTTACTGGACTTGCTCTATTGATATTTGGCCTTTATCTAATTAATCCACACAAGAATTGTTAAGTTGTTGCGATATAAGAGGCTTTCTTTCATAACATATCAAACATATCTTCCCTTATCAAAAATTTGTTGTGATTAATCATTTTATTTCAAGAGAAGGCCCAGAAAATCAAGCCCATTTAATCCAAATGACTACAGGTTCCCACGAAAATGAAAAAAATTGAGAAGAAATGCCAAATTTTGGAACTATTTTGACATAAAAAGAAATAATTTTGCACATCCATGGTTAGAATTAATTAATAATCATATTTCGCCTCATGCCAATATTTGAAACCAAAAATATGAGGCATCGCCATTTCCTGTCAAACTAGCTACTATTAGCAACTGAAAGTTTCAGACAAATCTGAGAATGAATCCTAGGATTTGAATCTGAATCTGAATCATATCCTACAACCATCTGATGTTTGAGTCCCCTCCTCACTACCAAAATTTACACTTTCCAAAACAAATCCCCTCTCTTCACGTTCACGGGCAGCAAATCTTGTCTCCGGCTTGCTGCCCGGGAACACGCTGCACGAGATGGTTCTCCTCGATGGAGAATCCGCTGGGTACAAGGACTGGAAGATGGAGGAGAAAGGCACGTCCGCATGATCCACCGTGCTGAACGAGTCTCTCGTGCTCTCCGTCGTGAAGGACGAGTCGTCCGAGCTCGTGAAGTGGGACCACTCGCTCGACGCGGCATCCGAGAACTCTGCATAGTTTCTAAGAAGCGAAGGCCTGCTTGTGTGTTCTCTTATCAGCACTCCTCTGCTGCTGCTGCTCTGCTCAGGATTTGTCTCCGGACCAGGCTCCCCCCTTCCAACGAGGTTGTGAGACGGGTTGCTTTGTTCTGGTCTCGACGGCCTCTGCCCTCTTGATGGACCAGTGCAAGGAGCTTGATGCCGGCTGGACTTGCTGTTGCAGCATCTAGTAGGGCGCGGATATGATCTGCATGAAACGCATAAAAAAGGATATCATCATCTTAATTTCTTCATCACCATCTCATAAATCATCTAATTTCCGAAAGCTTACCTCATGTAGAACAGAATGTACGCTCCTTCTGACATAACATGGCTCAATTCGACTGGTTGAACCTGCCAAAGAACATGGAAGAGAGAGATTGTGAAACGAGAAAGTAAAATCGAGCGAAAACAAACTAGTAGGGTAGGGTAAGTCATGCAATTTGCAGTAGTACATTGAGTGTGTGGGGTGGATTTTTACCTCTGTATCGTCAACCCTAAACCAGTTCCCTTGCAGATCTTTCACGTACGAGATGTAGTGACCGGAGAAAGATGCGTTGGACGTGTCAAGATGAACCACGACAGCGTAAAGCATGTAAAGAGGAGGTATGTCATCAGTCCCAGTCATAAATGGAATCATATCCAGCATTTCAGGAAAAGTGATGCACTTATTAATCTTGCCATAATTTCCTTCCTGTAAAAATATTAGAAAATAAATTTAGACCAAAATGAAATGCAGAAATTTAAAATGCCATACTAGAGCATAACGAAACAATACCTGAAATCTCTTCAATACTATAGTGAGGATATTAGGAGCCTCTTTTATGTGTAGTTGCTTCCGAGCATGAACGTACGTAGCACACCTTTTATTCGATTATACGAACATTAAGTAAGATACATCAACCTAGAATACAATCTTTTAAATAAAGTGATGCATGGATAAAATACCTTGCACATCTATACATATTGTCCCCATCTAGATCTTCCGAGCTAGTAAATTGCGTTAGTGCATCCTCCAACGACTCAACCCAACCGAATATCTCCAGGGTAAGATCCATCATTTTCTCGTACCTCTCGGATTCATGATGACATCTCAAACATTTGACCTATTATAGAAGGGTTCACTGAGTTATTGAACGTAAAAGAACATCTCGAATTTTTTTTGAACTAGGAAGATCAATCAAGCACCTTCGATCTGAGACATCCACCAAATGTATGTTGTATGAAAGTCGTATCCTGCAGCTGGGGATCAACAACCTTTTCTCCACCAAGACCTTCAAGACATATTGATTGCATCGAGGCCACGAGAAGCCTGGGGATGCACAAAGAAAGTTGTTAACTGACACCAAACAAAAACTTCTTGTACTATATAGCAGTGAAGAAGTACGAGAAACTTAGTCGAATGCTAAAAGACCTTAAAAATTCATGAGCATCTTCCTGACTTCCATCACCAATCTGGGTATTAAGACTTCTTATGTACATGAGAATATTTACGGGTGATAGAGGGCCCCCGTTTTGTCTCAGCATCATTACAAGGCGCTCAAGTTCGCACGTGAGACACCAATCTTTTGCACATCCTGACATGCACAAACAACATTAGTGACATTTATTAGTGATTACAAAAGAGTCTCGTTTAGCAGCTTTATGAAAAGTAAAATTTAAGATTAAGCAAGTACCGGCTCTAGAATGTGTTTGACGAAGAAGATAAATGTTCAGAGGCTTTGTGCATGCTAGACACTGCAATACAGCATTGGCATAACAACTGCAGAAGAATCATTTTAGTATTTTTCAAGTGTTCGATTTGTAGAAGAGAGTACGAGATATAAATTTACCTATTCCCGCAATTTAAAAGTCCTCGAGGAATCACGTTGAAAATTTCATGCTGAAAGCATTTCACAAATTCTTCGTAGGGGAAAATCATCTGGCAATTAAGAGAAGCTCGATATGAAAAATTTATACGTCAACATCTTAATTCTGGCACATATCTTTTTTTATTAACTCACCTTAACTTTTCTTTTCTTAATAGTACTATCTTCTAGTTGTTGATGATTGTCAACTTTTGTCGACTTCTTCATACCCTTCATCCTCGTCAAATCCAGATTTGCTACCCGGTGACTTTCCTGTAAAGGAAAGTTGTCCTTTGTACTAGTAATTCCTGCATAAAAAACACCATGGTAAAGGGAAGAGCAAACTGTGATGCGACGGGGAACAGTATATCAATCTACCTGACTCCTTTGCAGTCTGAGTATTTGGTTCTGCATCTGGAGACAGTTGTTCTTTAGATACCGCCATTCTCGATTTTTGATATTTATGCTGCTCGAATCCATTAGAATGTGAAACTACTTTCGACTTGCTACTCCTTTTCGTTGAAGTCCTTTCTGAAGTGCAATTCAAGCCTTTGGTCTCATCCATGCAGAGTATCCTTCTCTGAGACAGGCATGCGTCTTGTCTCGTGGCCATTTGAGTTTGAGTCTCGTCTAATGCATTTCGACATTCTACCCTATCAGCTCCATCCATGGATGCACGGGGACTGTTAGCATGACGTTCCGAGAGAGAAAAATTACCTTCTCTCCACTGCAACAAACAATTATCGATTTTTTCAGAAAATAAGTTTTTCAGCATATGATATCCGATTTCACATCTATATACACGACTATCGAAAGAGGAAAAAGTAATGCTTCTCACAAAAGGATCTTCCGATGTCTGAGAAGAATTCGGGAGAGTAAAACTACTGCCAGAGGCTTCAACAGAGGAGCTCAATACAGCACCATCTGCTGTCTTTGAGGAGTCTATCCGGCTACTAAGAAATGTGCCTACATCTGAAGTAGTTGCAGGAGTAAGTGCTGTCAGAGGTTGCAAAACAGAATCCTTTGAAGAAGCTATGTCGATGCTAGGCTGCTGCACATTGTATTTGAAGGTACATTGTTCGGTAGTTTCACCATACAAGACCCTTCCACGACCGTCCTTCCCCAATTGCTGGCACTCGAGCTTGTGAACATGCCTCCAATGAACGATCTGACACCTTCCAGAACTGCATAAATGTTTGAGTTAGACATCATGATAATAATCTGGCCGACAGGTCATGTAAGATTCAAAAGCCAAAAAGTCACGACGTGTTACGAAAGAAATGCTTTTGACCCCTTTACAGAAATAAACTAAGTTTCTGGTAACAGTTAAGAAATTTCTTAATTCGTACTCTATCATACTCATTTAGGTCACTGTGTTGATAAAGGTCATGACAGTCAAGAAATTGGCATACCAATACCAAATGGACTTGCATTGTGAGCAGCGAGTCCCAGCTGGGCCAAAGCATCTTGCACATTGATGGACCCCATTGTTTGGCAAATGTACAACAGGCAATGGCATAATACTGCCCACAGCCATATGGTCGACTGGCAGAGCTTCGTCAGCTGCTCCGCTAGCAATCAAACTTATCCTCTCCTTCTTGTTAGAAGTCTCACTCCATTTTCCTAGTATGAAATAAGTAACCAGGGGAAGGACAACAAATACGAGGAACAAAGCCGGTATATCGGTTTCCCTTGGCTCAAGCATGTCCTAACAATCATACTCATGTCCAGAGTAACTGCAATGAATGGTATTCTTTCAAGCGACGAACTTCTTCAGTCTCTCAATCATCAGGTATCCACGATGTATAGCACAATTGAATTAACCATCGGCTACACTTCAATGCAGGTGCTCACCTCACTTCAAAAAACAAAATTGAAATTATGAATGAGAATGGAACAGGAAAAGTTTCTATAAAATAAGACATACAAACGCATGTTTGATCACATTAAACACTAAATACATGTCCTTAATTTGTCAGGTTAAAAACATTAAATACTTTTCCTTTGATAAATCTCCTACGGTAATTTAGTCCACAGTAGAAAATAATGGATATTTACAAAACTGTCAGCCCCGCATCTTTTTTTTTTTTTTTTTTTTTTTCATTTCATAGCAGGACAATCAACGTGTCAAAAATTTAACTCCATCATAATACATAACAGAAGAAGAATGGCAATAAACGACACGTAAGCAAGAATGCTACATAATGGAAGTAAAACAAAGCATCTAGATAACAAGATTTCTCAGAGAAATCATCCCAATCATTTCCATGCAAGACGTAACTACACAAACAAGAAGCAGTCCGAAACATGCAAAGGTAGCAAATGTCTAATTAATTATGTATCATGAAACCTTTGCAAGATAAGGTAGCAGTTTGTGTAGTTTTGTTCTATAGTACTCCCTCCGTCCCGTAACAACTAACAAGTGGCTCGTTTCCAAATAAGGAAACAATTATCTCTTCAAAAGTTGTGGGTCATATCACTTTAACCACTTTTTACCCTTCACCTTAATACTCATGCCCAAAATAAATAAGCCACTTGTTTGTTACTCCATTATGATATAGAAAAAAGACGACTAAATTGACTCGCGAAGATCAGGTTATTTCCAAAAAAGTACCATCATTATTTAATGAGTTCACAATTCAGAAAGTAGTGTTGCTAACAAGTACAGAGAAAAACCAAGTCGAGAGATGGACCTCGTAGGGATCTTGGAAAGACAGGAAGAATCAAAAGAATTCCTTGTAGAGGAACAATGAGCGGCGCAACAAGATTTCTAGGTCATCTAAATATGTGGAGCAATATCACCCAGAAATGATTAAGATTACAAACTAAACACAGCATGCTTCACATGTGAATTCTCTACAGATGCAAACATGAAAAAAGTTGTTTAAGAAATAAATTGCTTAAGGCTCATGTTGTTTATATTCTTGTTTTAGCTTATTATGTTTTTCATCCGATATTCATCACATTCAGTTTGCATGCTTCACATCAAATAATTTGTTATAAATTTTAATAGGAAAATATTGTTCAAAATCATAGAAGGTTATATGATCAAGAATGATAATCTTTTAGATCACGGATAACATGAGAATATCACAAAGGTTTTAGCATATCAGCCTAGGGCTTCAAAAGTAAGTGAGGACAGAGGACATATATCCAAATGGCTAGAACAAACAAAAAAATGTTGTCGTAGCCAATGTCTGCATTATTAACAGAAGAACGAATCCAATGATATTTAAGTGAATAATGCTGGTTGGAAAGGCACATGATAAATCACTAATTCAGACTCATTTAGGCAAGTCGACCATCAAATGCATCTCTCTACTGGCAAAAAATATGTCATTTACTAGAGCCAAGACTTCATTAACTTCGTTAACGACAAAGGAAGGCATACTTATGTCTCACAACATTGTCATTTCATAACCCTATATGCCATTTATTTCAATGACTGAAATACAGGTTGCCAAGAAACTGGTTGACAATCGAACAGCGAGTAATGGATAACAAAAATGAAGTAATTATGATATGCCCTAGAAATCCAAAATGAGAATACCACATTTCTTGGTGGAAAAAAAAAATTGAATTGCAGAACAAACCAATGATTCCACTGTACGCACCAATGTAAGTGGGAGTAATATAAGCCAAAGAAACTCATCAACTTCAAAATGCTAGACTACAAATCTAAAAAATAAATCTAAAACCAAAAAAAATCATAATTAATTTCCTTCATGGGAAATTCCTAGAAACAATTAAACCCCAGTAAATCGTTTTCCACATTAAAGGTTCAACTTTTTCCAACATCACGCCATAAAAAGTTTCAATCTTTGGACAGATTTCATGAAAACAAAGAAAACCCACATAACAATGAAATTCAATTCAAAGATTCAGTCACAAAACACGTAAATGCAGGCACAGAAAATTCATACATATGAAAATCACATAAACATAACAAAAATGCAAACAAAAGAAAATTAACCTAGTTTTGAAAAATGAGACCGAAAAGATGAACTGCAGAAACGATACCTTTTCTCTTTCGGTTCTCAAATTGTAGGACAAAAAACACAGTTAAATTAGTCTTTCATTGCAGCAAACCAGTTTCTCACTTAAGCTTTTCTTCTTTGTTCAACTTTTAAGGCAGGGAAATTATCCCATGTGAACTCCTCACAGGTGAGCCCGTCCAAATTTCCAGAATGATGAGGTGGAGCTCTTTCATTGGCTCGAAAGTTGCGTAGGTGGACCCTCCTTCGGTACTCGTGAAAGTACCTAATCAAAATCGCATAAATTTCTATTACAAGGGAAAATTATGGACTTAATTAATTTAAAGAAATATATATAGATTCGAACACGTTCTCCTCAAAAATAAGTAAACAGAAATTCAAAGTCATGATATCATAAATTCAGTCATTCCAATTGTATTTCTGGCAATGAAATAAAACTTTTAATCAAAGATATATTATATTGAGACTTTAAATATATCACAAAAGTTGAACAACTTTAAATATAATATTAAAATGTTTTTAAAAATAAAACTTAGTGAAACACCCTTTTAATTCGTGAGAAGGCAGCACTAAAATATAAGGGAATATAATTGTATTAAATAGTGATGTTGAACAGAGTATAAGTCAAACATTGTCTTATTTCGAGATAGAGCAACAACATGCCCAGGTGTGGGTCCGAATATATGTTTAAACTATTTCTTATTTTTATTTGCTATTATTAGTAGTACAGTAATTATTTATAAAGATTCCCATCTTTGAATAAATTTGACTGTAATCACAATTTATATACATATTTTGCATGTAAGCAACAACACTACCTATTTGATGTGTGTGAAACACAACAGTCAAGAATTTGGTGAGGATTTGAATCTATGTTAATTTATCTATACATGTGATCCAATTATAATAATTATTCAAAAAAAAAAAATCACATGTCACGTTTGGGGCCATCATTAGGTAATGAACCGTATGAAGGATAGACGAATAATAATTATTAATGATCGGATCTAAAGATGATATTTGATAAGTGAAAAATAATATTTGGTGAATGATTAATGATAAGGTTTGACAGCTACATGCAATAATAGGGAGCATGTGATTTTGTACATAATGACCAAAATATATGCATGTCATACGTCTTTACTATTTTATTTTTTGTTATATTTATTTAATTATATTCTGGGTTTATTCTTTGTTATATTCTTTTTTGAGATGATCTTCCCAGATCCGGTCTCATCCGAAGAGACCGGTTGCATGACACGCATACAAGTTTTTGCAATCCTTTTTTAATCTTTATACTTTTTTTATTTGGTAGATACACCGAGATTGTTATTCTTTCTTCCTTTATTTCAAGAGTATTGATATTTGGACAACTGCAACGGTGACATATTCTTTCAATTTTTTTCAATAGTTAATATAATTAGAGTTTTGTCTACAACACCCTTTTTCACTTAATTGTTTGCAAATTTCTAATATTAATTAAAATAAATTAATATCATGCACAAATTTTTGAAAATTCAAAATATTAATTAAATTTAAAGATTAACATATAATTAGGTGGGAAAGGGTATTATAGACAAAACACTAATTATATTAATTATTAAAAAAAAATTAAAATACTATTTAATTACGAATATTGCACCGTTGTTTGGACAATTGTTGTTCAAATGTCTTTATTCTTATTTCAATTCTTTTCTTATGTGACTGCTATTCAGAAACCTCTACAAAGAAAAAAAAAGACATGCATATAAGTGTTTTTATAAATTGAAAAGGGTAACATTATTAGTCCTCTTCAAAAAATAAGTAAAGGAGGGTAACATTATTGAGCAAACTCTTGTACAAGAAACCATATAAAAAAAATAAAAAAAATTGTTTGTATTTCTGTGTGGCACTCATTTATTTTGTCGAGAAAATGTAATAGCATTAAAAACTTGATTGTTGGTGACCTTTAATATGTATAGTAAACACTAGTACAAGGCTCATCAATACCTTCGAAAGGCCATGTACCATTTTTCTTCATTGGTATTGAATAATTTATCTAGTTTGGTGAAAGGCTTCAATCAAATGAAACAATATTTTATTTTATTTCCACATTTAAAATCATTAATTAACCACACTTTACGTTATTACACATGAATGCAGGTATAAGAATGTTTTAGTTGAGATACTTGTGGTGGCCGTGACCAAATCTTCCCTTTTTGGTACACTTTTGATGGGACCATTTTGACCTTGGACAAATCTCATATTCCAAATTCTTGCCAAACATCATGACTGATTGAAACCTACTCTACCACTTCCTCAACATATATATTTTAATTGTGAGAATCTAAGGAATTTTTTTGGTACTAGAATACGTTATCTCTGCCTATTAATAGCAAGTTTTACTTGTTAGAATCTCGGGTTTCCGATTCAACTATTTTTTTTTTTTCAGTTTTGGACACTAGAAAGGATCCGTCATCATGCAAACTTTATTCATCATTTCCCTCCCTTTCTACCTGTTCTTTCTTATGTCCATGCATCATTTTTTTTTTTTTTTTTTTTTTGTAAATAGCTTAATTTTATTTAAACTAGATCAAGACAAATCCTCCACCTTACAGCAAAAAAAAAATTCAGAAATCAACACAACCTAATTCTGAAACAATCTATTAACACGAGGATTTCGACTCCCTCAAACTACCATCATAAACTAACAATGTCGAACTACCACCTTCACAGTGCAAGCTTTGCTATTGAATCTCTCCTGTTATTTCCTTCCCTCCAAATATTATAGACCGTTGTAGCCAATAACAGTCGATACATGAGCTTCTTCCCAATTTTGGACACTCCATATTGTCTCATAAAACCGACTTCCTCATCCCAAGATAATACCTGCTGTCTTGGTCCACACCATGCGGCCAACTTCCTCCATATCAACGAAGAGAAGTCACATGAAAAGAATATATGGTTCAAGAACTCATTTGCTCTATTGCACAAGCAACAAATCTGATCACAAGTTATACCAATTCTCTGAAGTATATCACACGTTGCCAGCCTTTTCAAAATAGCTCAGCAAAGAATGAAAAAGCATTTGGAAGCAGCAAGGTTCTTACTAATCATGTGATGCCATTCCACCTTTGGCTGAGCTCCTTTCATAGCTAAATAAATTTGCTGAGTAGAATAAGTATCCCTCTGCATCAATTCCTCTCCATTAGCCAAATTGGCAATATAGTCTCTCGCCCCTAAAATTTTCTTGACAACCCATGCTGCATGGCTGGGAATCTGCATATGCCTAATCTCCTGATTCTTGATGAAGTACCCGTGTATCCAACGGACCCAAAGTTTATCTTTTGCTTGAGCACGTTCCAAAGCAGTTTACATATTGCGGCTCGATTCCAATGTTTCAGATTGGGGATGTTCTAGCCTCCTGCTTCTTTGGGCATGCATATCGTGTCCCATGCGACTAGATTCATTTTGGTGAGCTCAGCTTTGCCGGACCACAGAAATGAACGACAAGCAGCTTGTATAGTCTTCATTATTTTTTGAGGTAGGATAAAGATTTGACTCCATTATGCTTGGATACTCATCAACACTGCTTTAATCAATTGCATCCTACCTAGAGATGGAAACGAATTCCAGATCTGGTCCAGATCCGGTGTTCCAGATCCGTTTTTTTAGGATTTGGACATCAAAAATTTGGATCCAATGGATCTGGGTCGGATCTGGACAATGAGTCAAAAAATGGATGTGGATCTGGATTTAAATTTTTAGACCCAGATCTGATCCAGATCCGTTCTAGGACCCGATCTATAGTATATGTATAAATATTTTTTCATTTATATTTAATATATAATACATATTATTGTTCTATTTGTAAGTCTTATTTAATTTATATTCTCATTCTAAGATTAGTTTGGAAGAATGAAGAGTTGAAGTCTTATTTGGATTATCGTAATGATGTATATGATTTAATGACTTAGTTTTGAACTTTAAAATTATTGTAGAAGTTTATATATAGTGTGTCATTCTTGATTTTTTGCATTAAAATTAAAAGTAAAAATACTGGATCTGGATCTAAACCCAAAATCCGTGGATCTTATGGATCTGGATATGGAATTAATTTTTTTGGACCCAATGGATCCAGACCGAATCTGGACCAAACATCCAAAAATCGAATCTGGATCTGGACAAAACAAAACCCGGTCCAGATCCGGCCCATTGCCATCCCTAAGCATAGGAGAGGAGTCTCGCTGACCAACACTCAATCCTCGAAAGAATTTTTTGGATAAGAGGCTGGCACTGAGTGTGTTAATTTCTTGGTAGAAAGAGGAACTCCCAAGTATTTGAATGGTAGTTCTCCTTTCACCAATCCAAATTCATGCAAAATGACGTGTTGTATCTCTGGCTTCACCCCTCCAAAATAAATAGAACTTTTGTTGTTATTTGCCTTCAAACTAGACACTAGAGATAACTTATCAAATGCTCCCATCATCTTTCTCACAGATTGCACATCCTATTTAGAAAATAAAAGAAGGTCGTCAACAAAACACACATGGAGCAATTGAAACTTCTTACAGCGTGGATGAAATTGGAACCCCTTATCTGCTTTCAATTCACTGAGGCACCTGCTGAGATATTCCATGCAAATAACAAATAGGTATGGAGAAATAGGGTCTCCCTGTCTGAGGCCCTTCTGAGCTTTAAAGGGAGGAGTCATAGTTCCATTCACATTGATAGAATAAGCCACAGAAGTTAGGCACGCCATAATCCATTTAACAAATTGATGAGGGAACCCTAACTCCAGTAAAAGGAATTTAATGAATTGTCATTCCACAGAATCGTAAGCTTTTTGGATATTAATTTTAATCATGCAACGAGGTGAAATTTGCTTCCTCTTGTAGCTTTTAACCACTTCATGACTAAGTAAAATATTATCTGAAATCCCCCTCCCTTTTATGAAGGCTGGTTGATTTTCACTCACAATACTTCCCAAAACATGTTGCATACGATTTGTCACGACTTTGGAGATGATTTTGTAGATAACTCTACAACAAGCTATTGGTCAAAATTCCCTTATAGTGCTAGCATGAGCAGACTTAGGAAAAAGGGTAATCAGAGTAGTGATAATGGCAGAGGGTAAAAAACCTGATTTGAAAAACTCTTGCACAACTTCAGTGATATCATTTCCAATCCTGCTCAAAGTGTCCTGAAAAAAGATCACATTATAGTCGTCTAGCCCTGGAGCTTTGTGAGGGTTCATCTCAAACAAGGCCTTCTTAATCTCCAAGTGAGTGACTGGTCTAATTAACAGCTGTTGATGAACAGTTGCGAGCATGGGTCCTCGTTTAACAATGTTTCTATCTGTCATGGGAAGTGAGGTTGCTGCTGTACCCATCAAACTATTATAGAAGCCCACAACCTCCACCTGAATTTGTTCTTGGTTAACACATCTGGAGCCATCTGGCCTAATGAGTAGCTTAGTGGCATTAGAATTTTCTCTTGCTCTAGCATATGCATGAAAAAACCTTGTGTTATCATCTCCTAATTTGAGCCAATCGAATCTAGACTTCTGCTGCTAGATTCTTTCTTCAATCCCACTCCACTTCTCAAGCTCATGCAACAGCTCCCTCTCAGTATCAATAATCTGTTCATTCAGAGGATCAAGAGTTAGCTGCATTTGAGTATATTTTAAATTACCTCATATAGTGGTCAATCTATCAATAACTTTTTTAAAGTGATGACAATTTAGCTTTTTCAGGGGCTGCTTCAAACTCTTGAGCTTATACCAAATGTCCAAAAGCTTGTTTCCATTAAATTTCTTGTTTCACTGCTCATTTAAAATATTGTGAAAATTAGAATGCTCAACCAAAACATTGAGGAATTTAAAAGGTGGTGTCCTATGATAAGTATCTCCTCCCAAATCCAAGAACTGGGGACAATGGTCAGATATTCCTTTAGCCATTAACTCCACCACAACCTGAGAATATTCCTGAAACCATTTGCCATTTCCAATTGTTCTATCAATCATAGAGTAGATCCTATATGCACCTCTTTGATTATTACACTAGGAATAAGCATTGCCTACTGCTCTTACTGGAGTCAGCTCATTATGTTCCAAACAACCTTTAAATTCTCTGCAATCAGTTTCAGAGACCATATTACCTTGAACTCTATCATTACTTGATAAGGGAGTATTGAAGTCACCACAAAGAATTAAAGGCTCTGCAGTGTTGTGAGCTATTTGAGTGATTTGTCTCTAGAGTGGCTTCCTCAATTCCATAGTATTATATGCATATACAGCCACAAAGTAAATAACCTTCCTAGTAAACAAATCTGTAATAGTACAGTAGATTCCTTGAGCAAAACTTGATTTCCAATCCACCTGCACAGCTTGATTGTTCCAACCGATCCACACATGACCATTAGTAGCACATGAATAATTATTTAAAAATTCTCAGTTTCTCCCAAATTTCTCAGTCACTTGTACAAACTTGTCTTCTTTTACTCTTGTCTCCAACAGAGCCGCGCAGTCAACCATGTTCTTCCTCAAAAAGAGTTTTACCTCTTTTTGTTTGCGGGGCTTGTTACAACCCCTCACTTTCTACACTACTAGCTTCATCCTTTACCCAAGGGATAGGGTCCCCACCCCTCTTTACATTCCTTTCCTCCCCTGTATTTCCATTAATTTCTTGATAGGTATTCATCAAAGAACATTACCTGTACTAGTTATTCCAGTCACTTTAGTGGCTATCTTCTTTGGCACCGCCCATGAATCAATACTAGGATATTCAGGATTCACCTCATCTTCACCCCACTTGCTTTCTACAGGATGTTGCTGTACTTGAGTCCCTCCCATATCTACCTACTGTCTTCCAGAATTTTCCTCACCAAGTGGCAACTGAGGTTCTTGAGGCTCCTTTTTTTCCATTGTTGTTGTCTCACAGCCTCTTGGTAAGTTTTGGGTTTCTCGCTAGCATTACAATTGTGGCCTACCATATGGCATTTCTTGCAAAATGGTGGGATCCAGTCGTAAGCAACTTTTTGTTCTACTAAACTCCCATCACTACCTTCTATCATCACCTTATATTGTATAGATTGTGTGACATTGACTTCTATGAGCATCCGAGCATAAGAAATACAAGTCTATACGAAGTGCATTCATTTGCATAAAGGGGAGTTCCCAAAACACTCCCAATTCGACTCAACGAGCTTGCACCCCAATAATTCAAAGAAAGGTTAGGAAATTGAACCCAAAGAGGAACAACTCGTAAAATCTTCTTCTCAAAATTGAAGTTAGCATCCTAAGGCTTCACTATAACTGGTTTAGAAGCTATGATGTGAGGTCCTGTGAATAAGATAACATCTCTGTCCTCCAAACTCACACATCTCACTATGAAGTAGCCATCATTATGGAAGAAAATTTCAGATTTAGCCGATAATTCGCACTGCTTCATCAAGTAAGTGTTCAAATATGTTATAGTTGGGGAATTGCCTATCACATACAAGATAATAGCATGCTTCCACTTCTCAGATTCGAGGTCTATATCCTTCTTTTCTAAACATGCAGTTACCACACCATTTTTAATCAGTGGAGCCACAAATTGGAGTTTCATACCTGCATTCACTGACTTCCTGGCAGTCGAAGCTTCTCCCTTCTTCTCCTTGCTGGAGGGTATTCAGGTCCAGATCTGCCTCCAGAATTTCCTCTACCTCCTCATCACTATCGATCACTATTTCATTGCTTATGTCCTTCCCATTTCGCTTTGCCTGAGTACTGAGGCTCGCCTCTCCCACCAACGGACTAGATCGTGGTGGAGTTGGAATTCTCGAGCTGGCCAGGACAGGATTCTTCCTCAGCCTTTTGGTCGTGCTGTA
The DNA here is from genome assembly GCA_029490685.1 of Schizonepeta tenuifolia. Taxonomy (NCBI): domain Eukaryota; kingdom Viridiplantae; phylum Streptophyta; class Magnoliopsida; order Lamiales; family Lamiaceae; genus Schizonepeta; species Schizonepeta tenuifolia. Next base: position 26,795,968 of record CM055955.1, read on the forward strand.
CATCGAATGTGCACGATAGTACTCAAATACTAAGATGCGCCGAGAGCTTTCAGCCCAAGAAAAACCTCCATTTTATTTGTTTTTATTAATTAAATAAAAGTAAAACCATAATGTTAAAAAAACCCATATGTAAGTTGAGTCAATTATCTAATGCTCTTCGCGAGACTCTATATCAAGAACGTTATAGTTTTAAGGCCTATATTTTTTTAGCATCTAATCAACGATATTTTTATTTTGCTCACTACAAATGCATAGAATTAGAGACCGATGTATGCTTTTTATAAGTCGTGTATATATGTATTTGGTGATCATAATCCTAACCATATCTATTTATGTTAAGAATGAATCAACAATTTACCAAGAATCAACCTCACGAAACAAGAAAAGTAAATGAGATAATATTTACGTGGTTTGGCCAAAGAAAGCCTACGTCCACGGAGGGTTAGCAACAGATCTTATTCAAGCCGGAGATTGTCGCCGGAGATGGCGAGTTACACTGATTTTATCTATCTGCTAGAATTATAGTCGCACACTCTTTTCTCCCTAATCTCACAGCTCTAGATCTAACAAGGATGATTGAATGTAGTTAATGAAATAGTACAAGAATCACTATATATAATCCCATAATAACTAATCTGAGCCGTTGGAAACGAGCAACGTAGATCACTCCACAAGTTTCATGGCTGTACAGTATAACCGCTATGCTCCACATCAACTTGCACCTTCAACTCTTAGCATATTGCAAATAACCCCTCTGTGAATCTTTGCTGTCATACCCTTCTCACAATCTCCACCTTGACGAAAATATCACGGAACAAGATTACCGAAACTTTCCCTTATTGATGCCCCATCACAGGGCTTCCCAAATTTACTTGCTTCACTGAGGAAGCAAGCAAATCAACCTAAGACAATGCTTGAACTTAGAAGTAGGCAAAGTCTTGGTTAACATGTCTGCTGCGTTGTTTTCAGTTCCAATCTTCACAACTTTAACAAGATCCTTGTTCACAATATCTCTCACAAAATGATGTCGCACGTCGATATGCTTTGATCTCTCATGAAACACACTGTGCTTCACAATATGTAGAGCACTCTGACTATCACAATATATAGTGACTGATCTCTAAATAATACCAAATTCTTTAGTTATTCCTCTCAACCAAATGCTCTCTTTAACTGCCTCTGTCAAAGCCATATACTCAACTTCTGTTGTGGAGAGTGCAACAACACTTTGTAACAAAGATTTCCAAGAAACTGCAACTTCATAAAGAGAAAACACATAACTTGATTGTGACCTCCGGTTGTCCAGATTTGCTGCAAAATCTGAATCCACAAAACCTATTAATACATCACCTTTCAGATTGCCATGTCTTTCGAACAAAATTCCATAATTTGCAGTTCCCTTCAAATATCTCATAATCCATTTCATTGTTTCCCAATGATATTTGCCTAGATTAGCCATACATCTGCTCAAAACACTGATCCCATGAGCCAAATCAGGCCTTGTACACACCATTGTGTACATGATACTACCAACAACATTTGCATAAGGTATTTTCCTCATATCATTCATCTCTGCTTCAGTCTTCGATTTCTGTTCTTCAATCAACTTCAAATGTTGTCCAAGAGGCACAGACACAGCTTTAGACTCGTTCATATTGAATCTCCTGATAACCCTCTGAACATAATCCTCTTGAATTAACCACAACTTTCCATTCTTTCTGTCTCTATAGATATCCATGCCAAGAATCCTTCTAGCATCTCCAAGCTGTTTCATCTCAAAAGTTGACTCCAAATCCTTCTTTAGTAACTCTATTTCCCTCTTACTCTTGCTTGCTACTAGCATGTCATCAACATACAAAAGTAAGAAAGAGACAGTTTCCTTCCCAGCATTCTTCACATATACACAACTATCATATGAAGATCTTGAATAACCAATCCTTCCCATGTGCTCATCAAACTTGAGATACCATTGCCTACTGCTCTGCTTTAAACCATAAAAAGACTTCTTTAACAGACAAACCTTATTCTCAGTTCCTGGTAAAATGAACCCCTCAGGCTGCTCCATATATATATTCTCCTTCAAATCTCCATGAAAAAATGCAGTTTTTACATCAAGTTGTTCTAACTCTAAATCATATTGAGCAACTATAGCCAATAATATTCTGATAGAACTATGCTTAGCTATAGGTGAGAACACTTCGTTATAATCAACACCTTCCTTTTGAAGTAAAACCCTTTACCACCAATCTTGCTTTAAACCGCACAACTTCTACCATAGCTATTTCTATCTTCCTTTTGAAAATTCACTTGCATCCAACTGTTTTCTGTGTAGTTTGTCTATCAACAAGTATCCAGGTTCCATTTTTACAAGGACTCAATCTCTTCTCTCATTGCTAAGATCCATTTCTCTTTATCAAAACAACTGATTGCTTCAGTATAATTCCTTGGCTCATTGTATATAGTCTCAGCAGCAACTACCAAAGCAAAAGCTAGAAAATCATCATCTCTAAATCTGACTGGTGGTTGTGTGATTCTTCTTGTCCTGTCTCTAACAAGCTGATAATTACTCAAACCAGTACCATCTTGCCCAACACTTTCTTGATTATCATTTGACTCAACCTCTATCACTTCATCATCTGAATCTTCATAACCTTGAGGTGGTGAATCCTCCTTTTCCTTGTCAGCAAGCTCCACCTCGATTTGTGTATTATTTTCATCTGGTGAAGTGTCAGTAATTTCCTTTGCTTTGCTCACTACTGCTGCATCTTGAAGTGGCATTTTGGACTCATCAAATACCACATCCCTGCTGATTATTATCTTTCCTTTGCCTGGCTCAATGCACCACAACCTATAGCCGTTTGTCCCTTCTGGATATCCCAGCATAACACACTTCAAAGCCCTCGCATCTAACTTATCTTGCTTTAAATAAGCATAGGCCTGACAGCCAAACACCTTCAAATATTCATAATGCACTGCACGGCCTGACCATTTCTCTTCAGGAACTTCATAATCAATAGCTGATGAGGGACTTCTATTAATCAAATAAGCAGCAGTAGAGACTGCTTCTCCCCATAATCTTTTAGGCAAACCAGAAGACAAGAGCATACATCTAACTCTCTCTAGTATTGTCCTATTCATTCTCTCTATTACCCCATTCTGTTGGGGATTTCCAGGAACTGTAGTATGTCTGTTCATTCCCCTTTCACTGCAGAAAGCTTTGAACTCACCAGACAAGAATTCCAAACCGTTGTCAGTCCTAAGGCATTTTACCCCCGTGTCCTTCTCCACCTGCACTGGTTTACACCATTGTTTAAATTTCTCAAAAGCTTCATCCTTGAATTTCAGCACATAAACCCAAAGCCTTCCTGTGAAATCATCAATCATGGATAAGAAAAATCTTTCTCTACCCATGGTGTGAATCTTGTGAGGCCCCCAGAGATCTGCATGTATATATTATAATGGAGCTGTTGACTTATAATTTCCCACTAGAAATGGTTGTTTCTTACTCTTCCCTAAGATGCACAACTCACATTTTTCCAACTTGAAAACACCTCCTACATCTAGGATTCCTTTTCTAGCCAAATGATTCATTCCAAATTCACTCAAATGCCCCAATCTTCCATGCTATATCATGCCATTATCTCTACTGACAACTTCAGATTCCCCAACCAGAGTTACTCTATCAAGATGATACAAACTATTTCTTCTAGTGCCTTTTAACAGAATAGTGGATCCAGACATAACATAAACTGAACCAGATTTTGAGAAAAAATCAAATCCTTTCTTCTCAAGCATGCCCAAAGAAATAAGGTTTCTTTTCAATTCAGGAATATATCTAACTCTAGATAAAATTCTTATAGAACCATCATAGAGTTTCAATTTAATATTTCCAATTCCTTTAACAACACATACCTCATCATTTCCCAATGCTACTGATCCCAAATTTCCTTGCTGCATATCCAAGAATTCCTTGTGAGGGCACATATGAAACGAGCAAGCAGAATCCATAATCCAAGAATCCTCCACTGCACCCTTCATCACATTTAGAACTACAGCCTTCTCATTTTCCTCTATCACATCTACAGAATCTTGATCTTGAGGACCTTGTTGTTGCTATTGTTGCTTTCTCTTCCAAGAGTAGCAATCTTTCCTAATGTGACCTGGTTTCTTGCAGTGATAACATTTTCTCGCATCATCCCCATCTTGATCCTTTGCTTTCTTCTGGTTCCCTTTCTTGAATCCACTCTTCTTGAACTTTCCACCTTTATATTTCTTGATGTTCAGACTCTCTGGCTGTGATCCTTGCTTTCCTTCTGCAGTTTTCTGAAGCTCTTTTGACTTGAGAGCTCCAATTACTACTGCAAGAGATAATGTACTATCCTTCCTAAACAATAAAGCATCCTTAAGATGTTCATAGCTTTTAGGCAACGCGTTTAACAGCAGAATTGCCTTATCTTCATCCCCCAGCTGGCCATCAATTCTCTCCAATTCATCAAGCGATTTATGAAAATCATCCAATTGATCGCTCAAACTCTTATCCTCTACAATCTTGTATTGATACAAGTGTTGTTTTACATACAGCCTATTCGCAACCGATTTTGCCATGTATAAGGAAATTAGTTTGTTCCATACCTTCAGAGCGGTATCTATTTTGGAGACTTCGCGAAGAACTCGATTGCTTAAACAAAGGATTATCGCACTATGCGCCTTTTGATCGATCTCCTCGCGATTGATTTTTGAGCTGCTTTCGGATTCTGTCTTCTTCGCCTTCGGATCTTCCTTCTCATCGATCAAAGCCTCTGTTAATCCCTGCTGAATCAACAGAGCTCACATCTTGATCTTCCAAAGGCTAAAATCATTATTTTCGTTGAATTTCTCGGCTTCGAATCTCGCCGCAGACATCGTCGTGGGTTCGCTTCCGGCACACGACACCAATTGTTAAGAATGAATCAACAATTTACCAAGAATCAACCTCACGAAACAAGAAAAGTAAATGAGACAGTATTTACGTGGTTCGGCCAAAGAAAGCCTACGTCCACGGAGGGTTAACAACAAATTATTCACGCCGGAGATTGTCACTGGAGATGGCGAGTTACACTGATTTCATCTATCTGCTAGAATTACAGTCGCACACTATTTTCTCCCTAATCTCGCAGCTCTAGATCTAACAAGGATGATTGAATGTAGTTAATGAAACAGTACAAGAAACGCTATATAATATCCCACAATAACTAATCTGAGCCGTTGGAAACGAGCGACGTAGATCACTCCACAAGCTGCATGGTTGTACAATATAACCGTCACGCTCCACATCAACTTGCACCTTCAACTCTTAGCATATTGCAGATAACCCCTCTGTGAATCTTTGCTGTCATACCCTTCTCACAGTTTATAAAAGTAATATTTTATAACCCTTGTTATTACTTATAATATCCTTACATGACATGAACTATTTTATATAGAAATTCATTAAAATTATAATTAATCTATCTTCTTTTAATATATGTGTATAAAGTTTGCGTACGTCACACTTATTACTTTGCTAGTAGCCTAGTTCTCGTTAAATAAATATACCTTTAAAAGAAATGAAAAAAATATCGACAATATGATAGGCAAAGTGAAAGAAGAGTAGCCTGACTGCCAAATGTTTTTTTCTTTACAACTCTACAAGGTAACCTTTTTGAATTTAAATTTGGGCCCTTGGAAAGCCCATTTAAATGGGCTGCTGTTGTTTAGAACTGATTACTTATATTTACAGATTTTTATTATGAATTTTTAATGTTATTTTCACAAACTTCAATAATGAAATTATTTAGTAACGAACTTGTTATAGATATATATTTTTTTCATATAAATTTGGATGCTGTAAAAAAATTAATATAATAATAAATGTAAATGTTAATTGTCTTGCCCGAGAATGAGAATGCAATGTCTTTCCAATTCGGGTAAGAAAGGCAAGACTATATTTCGCTACTTGAAGGATTGAATTTCTAATATATCTGGTGACAAAGTTATCCGACTCATTTTCACTGTTATATTTGTATGTTGAATTCATTTCGATATGCATATCATCATATAACAACTGTATTTAATCAATGAGAAAGAGAGAGAAAGAGAGTGAGAGATTAATTATTCCTTCTTTTATTAAAGACATTATAAAAGCTAACAAAGGCAGAAGTTGTGGCGAAATGTTGATTTTCTCATGTTGGTTAAGTTGAACAAGAACAAATGCAAATACTATCAGCACAATAGAAATTGCAATTAGGGCAAAGCTTGGCACAATCGCTATCACTTTTGCAGGACCCATTATGCTTTTTCTGTGCCACGTCAGCATCTACTGTACAAGAGCAGAAGCCCTCCACGCACAACGCATCACCTGTACCGCACGGTGGACAATCGTTGTTCGTACGACACGTGCCCGTTGATGACGACCTTCCGACTAAAATCAATTCATTTATAGTTAGAATGAATTACAATAACAATTACTTGTTCCCACGATATTAAAAAAAATGTGACTGAGAGGTCCACACCAACAAATGACTAAATTAAAGAATTTGCGTTCAAACTTATTAACAAGTATATTGTACATAATTATTTTAAATACAAACAATCCTTGAAATTGTGGTGTGTAGAAATGATTCCACTATTGAAATCATCATTATACAATTTCGTAAAAATCTGCTTTGCAAATAGTTTAACGTTCTTTTTTTATGAGTTTGTAACTAATTTAATTGTGGACTTGAGAGAGAGTGATCAGAGACCTGAAGCAATAAGGAGAAGGGTGGCCAGTAAAATCAGCTTTAGAGAAGCCATTTTTTTTTTCTTTTCTTTCTGAACTTTCAATCGAAATATTTGAGTGAGTTGAGAATTTGTTACGAGCCGTGCTCTTATATACTATATGACAAGAGTGAGTTGAGAATTTGTCACTGATTATTAATTTACATATGCTTGCAGTGAATCTCAATTGAGGAAATATTAGCCTAATCATGCAAGGTTAAATAAGTCCCGTTTACATAATCTACTTGATATAAATAAGAAAAATGAGAGATCAAGTTCACAAGATTACTTGATATAAAATTATTTTCTTGATCCATCAAACAAGATTTTAATTAAAAGATGTTACAATGCATAATAAAGTAAGTATCAATTATTTTCATATGATGGTAACCATAATCTATTAATATACTATTACATATTGATCAGATGGTCACCACATTCATCTTCATGCTTATGTGGCAATTCTTGTATTTTTCATTGATTTTTTTTTTAAAGGGGTTTTGACGAATTAAATCATGCACTTTACATAGTTTTGCAATTTCAACTCGTCTTTTAAACTTTGGTAAATTAAATTACAAACTTTTCAGTTTGTGCAATTAAGACTTGCTCATTTATTCCAGCAGCGGGAATACTGATGACATGGCGCCAACTGAAAATTGTAGATGACGGCATGCCAACATGGCATTAGAGTGGGTTGCCAACAAGGCACGACAATGCTGACAAGAAGATCCACGTGGATACTACGACAAAATTTATTGAGATCAAGCAATACACTCTATTTTTCGATCAATGAATGGTTGGCATGTATAAAAGAACGATCAAGAAAACATGACGATTATGCACATAAATCAGAAAAAGAAGAGACATCAGGATAGATGTATCTTCATTGCTCAGACCTTAAGGCAGATAAGATGACTTATACTATCTTTCTGTGTTTCATTTCTATTGTTTAATAGGGGAAGACACGTGATAAAGTTCAAGATTTATGGTATATATAAGGAAAATATATTCACTAAGAGCATTTGCAACGGAGAGTCGATCCCCGGGGTTGAGGGAGAGATCGACTCCCCTCGATCAACACCCCGGGGTCCTTACCCATTGGAGGTGGTGTCGAGCGGCGGTGTCTAGGTGAGTGTCGTTCTTTCGACACCGCTCTCAACTTGGTTGGTGAGTATATTGGGGACACGTGGCGTGTCTCAATTCGTCCAATATTTTTTTTATATTTCTGACAATTACGCAAAAAAAAAATCAATTTTAGAACACCAACGGCTATTCCTCATTTCCACCTATAAATACCCCTTCAATTCATCCATTCGTCATACCAAAATCCACTCTTCACCTAAAAAAATACCCCTTCAATTCATTCATATTCCACTTTTCCACTTTTTTCAATAAAATTGTTCAGTTCATCTTGTTTATTTTCATTCAATGAAATTATCGTTTTAATTTTTTTTATTTAATTTAAGTATTTTTATTATTATTTATTAGAAATGCAAAAAGAAAATTAAAAAAAATTATTCAATCATTGCCAATGATCGGATAGACCTAGGTATATATATTAACCCCATTATCTAATTATTGGTATCCCCACCAAAATCACCAAAATCAAGGATAGATGTGGGGTCTATCTTTTTACCACTGTGGATGCTCTAAATGTGACATGTCATGCCCATATTAATGTAATAGGATATGAAACAAGGAAAGACCGTAGAGGATTTCCTTTAGACATACTATAAGTGCCCCTTCATATAATTTGCACATGTTTAACTACACTAGGAAACACACCACGCAAAAAGAAGGGAGAATACAAACATGTCATCCCCACATTAACCTCAACATGATATTAACTGGAAGAAGGGAAAATACAAACATGAAAACTTTCAAATGCACATGAGAATCAGAATTTATTGGCTTCTCCCTTGATCAAGTAGCTCTTCTCTATTTAAAAAAAGCATTACTTGAGATATTATGAATTAAATATATATAGCAAAACAGAAATGTGCATCAACTCTACAACAGATATTACTTTCAAAAAATTAGAACATCACCTGCAAGTGATTGGCATCTATATGAGTGATTCGTCAAACCAGGAAGGATAATAAAAATAGAACATAATTAAAGATAAATCAATGCTAAATTTGTTTGCAATCACACAAATACCAACACCCATTATAATTTCATAAACATTTTTGAAAAATAGAACACAACTAAAGATAATTTAATACTAAATTTATTTGCAATCACACATATACGAATATCCACTCATAATTTCGTTAAAGAAAATTAAACACAAAATCATTTCTCTCTCTCTCTCTCTTTTTGATCAAAGAGGAAGGAGAATGTTAGTGAAAATGAGTTTAAAAATAAATAAATTATACATGCACCATAATAATAATAAAATATATTACTATAAAACATGATCTTCAAGTTGTGATAAATCTAAAATCTCAGAAGGATCATGAAATACATAAAAACAAAATGATCACAAGAAAAATGAAACAGATAACAGAAGAATGAAGAAATGTATATATAAAACATGATAGAGATGGTGGAGGGATTAAGGTTTATTCCCGACGAAAGAACAAGACCAAAGATGCTGCAGCAGCAAATTAATGAGTTCGTATTTTTATTTTAATTATTCAGGATTTATATTTTATTTTGGGCCTTATGTCTTTGGGCCTTAGTAGGAAGTAGTATTTATAATTGACTCTCTACGTAAATTAGGTTTTATCTTATGATCATTGAATTTTGGCAACACACGATGTGGATAGAAAACTTATAGTTTCTGTGGCCTCGTTTTAAGGAGTTGTCCTTTTCTCTTTCATAATCCAGTTTCTTAGTTTTCTGCCATCTTCACTCGGTCTGACCTATTCGGTTCATGCCCCAAACCCGCCTTCAAGTCAGGATGGAGAAGATGGTTGAAGAGTTGCAGACATCCATGTTGGCTATGACTTCTAGGGTTTCAGCCGTAGAGGAAACCCTAGGTAATCATGAAAGTCAGTTTATGGAGATGATGGTTCACTTGAAAGCCATTGGCTTAAAGTTAGGATAACACCTACTCCCACCGGTGGCGGCAAAGAACAAGAGGGCGGTGACAAGACACACCAATCGGAGGCCACACCGCTGCTGGTGAGTGCACCGCAGATGGAGATACCATCATTTGATGGGACAGATCCGATCCCATGGTTGGCACGAACAATATTTTTTGGTTCACAAGACACCGGTGACTGATCGGGTGCAATTGTCACTAATTGCCATGTCTGGAAAAAATGATGTTTTGGGCACAATGGGTTTTACGCCGATCATCCTCAATTACATGGGATAAGTTTAAAACTGAGTTGATCAAGCGCTTTGGGGACAACTCAATGCTCAATGCGTATGAAGCTATGCAACTCACGCGTCAAACAAGAACGTTAGAGGATTTCATATCTTTATTTGAAGAACGGATTGCTCAACTCCCACCTTTACCACATGAACAATATCTGGGCATGTTCTTGGGAGGACTGCAACCATTCATTCATGACAAGTTTCCCGAGTCGGAGTGCAACGATGTTTTTGCAGCAATCAGAGCAGCACGCCGACTCGTTCGATCGAGCAGAGCTCCTAGCTTCCAGCAGAAGTCAGCGTTCAACCCTAGCACCTTCACACGACCTATGTCCACTTTCCATAATATCATGCAGAAGTCAAGTGGTCAGCCATCGTCGGGATCACAAGTGTCGTCAACAGCTCGCTCTAGGCCTCCCGTTGAGGCCAGAAAGTTTCGAGCCAAAGGGAAGTGCTACCGGTGTGGCTTGCAATATAGCCCTTTACACAAATGTTCTTCCAAATCATTGTCCATAGTCCTTGACACGGAGGATGATGACCTCGACATAGACCAAGAGAACCCAGCGGACGAGCATGCTACTGATGTCGAGGAAAAAGATTCCATGGCTGAATTGCAACAACTACAACTATCTCGTATGTTTTCTAATGGATTCGATGGAGCTCAGACTTTGAAGTTATTTAGCCGTGTTGAGGGCCGGCGTTTATTGACCATGATAGATAGCGGAGCAAGCCATTGTTTTATCGCCGACCATGCAGTTGAGGCTTTAGGTTTGGCTGTGGATTCCACGTTCGCTTTTGCAATCGTGCTGGGAGATGGAACCAGAGTACAAATTAAAGGAGTCTGTCACACAGTTCCCTTTCTCATCTCCGATCATTTATTTCATATCACTTGCTATACGTTTCTTCTTCGCAATGTCGACGTGATTATTGGGGACTCTTGGCTTGCCCAATTGGGTGATGTTACTGCCAATTGGGCTAAGCTCTCCATGAGATTCCAGGTGGATGGCAAGGAGATACGCTTGCAAGGGGACCCCACCTTTACCCGACGAGCATGTGTACGAGCTGATCATGCTCTTTCGAGTCGGGTGATGCAGCATGGCTGTTATGGACTATGGATGACGACAGACTATCATCCTTCGGCATTTCCCCATCTCTTTCCGACACACAACGCGGGGAGTTGGAGGTGTTGTTATCAGATTTTTTGTTGGAAATTGGTTTTGTTAAATCAATTTGTGTGTATATTTATTATACTTAGTAAAACAATATTAGATATCATTCATTGTCTCAAAACTATTTTTCGGTGAGTGAGAAATGAATGATTTAATTTGGTTGTTTGTGTCGAGAAATTGTGTGTTGTAGTTGAATTTGTTGTAAACAAATTCTCTAATGTAGTCTAACTCTGGTGAATGAACGAGCTTTGCTTGGACTAAGGGCATTGGATCTTGAATTAACAATCGAGCTTTTGGCTTGAGATTAAATTAATTCTTAACAAAGGATTAATTTGGACCAATATTTGTGGAGATTGGACTAGACCCAATAGTTAGTTAATTTGATAATTTTTTATCGGCCCTCAAAGAAACAAACAAACAAATATGTTTAATAGTCTTGAAATTAAAATTCCATGAATTAATGTCTTGGAATTAGAATTTCTTGAAAGTGTCATTTGCACTTGTACGTTAGTGCATTTGAGTTGTACACCAAATTAAATGGTGTAATTGCCATTGAATTGATTTCAATCAATTTGTAACAGTAAGTTTGAATGGCTCTTTACATCGCTGACACGAAACAACCATTTTCGATTATTAATACAATTAGTAGTATTTAATCTCCCATGTGGTGAATAAGCCTATAACTAGAGGCTAGAAGCATGGCATTTGTACGCTAAGTCAATCGACATATCTCTCTCTAAAAAAAATTGCATTTCATTCCATAGCTTGCTCAAGTTCTTGATCTTCATTCCGTTCGCCAGAGCTCGCCGGATTTGTGGTGCTACATCCGTCGAGACGAAGCCGTTTTATCTTTAGGGAAGGATCACCAAAACCGAGAGCACTACTGACGCGACCGTCGTTTAGTCACGTACAAATATATTTATAATTATCCTATTTCCCACTACCAGGATCAACTAGCATCAAGTATAGGGTCGATCCCACGAGGAGTTGGTGTAGCTTTCTCTTTGGTCACGGGTCATCCAAAGGTTTAGGGGTTCTGCACAGACTCATCTTGGCCAAACAGGAAAATAATTCTAAACTAAAGCATAAATAAAAGATAAAGACAAACCTAAATTTAGGTGTTGAGTGAATTGCACAAACAAGACGTCTTCATCGATGCGAGAATATATGGTACGTATGTATGTCAACGGTTATAGGAAAACCGCGTCATGGTCCACTGTCACGTCGTCACGCCCACAACCATGATCTGCCCAGCTCGTCCGTACTTGTGAATCCTGTGTGGCATTCCCACCCTAGGCTTCCTAACTTGCCCAACTCACCCCCAAGCATTCCTCAAGGGGCAAAGATTGAAACAAGCAGATTTGGGCACTAGACGAACCCGTTCCGGCCCTATGAGATACGAGGATCCCTCTCCAACTTTTCACCAGCGCCAGCGTACTTCGATCGGCTCCGCCCAAGTTCAACCTAAGAGTTACCGCCCTCAAGGAGCGTAGGGCAACTCTCTCCCGATCCTTGTTGGTCTAAGCTGTGATAATTATTATCACCTCAAGATCATGTTTGTATTATATTCAGCACATATATATAGGTACAATATACAAGATATATATTAAGAAAGATCAATAAATCAAATATACATGGAAAGAAGAATCACGAGAATAATCAAGGGGATTCTGCAATATTTTCCTTATCACCCTCCCGCAAGCGAAGAGTGGGGTTCGGCCGAACACGAAGCTTGGATCGAAATGCTTCAAAAAGAGGTCGGGCAAGACTCTTGGTGAAGATATCTGCAAGTTGAAGATGAGTAGGCACAAACTGAGTGTGTAACTTGCCGGATGAAACTAATTCGCGAATGAAGTGATAATCAAGATCAAGGTGCTTAGCTCGCTTGTGCGCTATTGGATTTTGACTCCAGAATATGGCACTTCAATTATTGCAAAAAAGTGTGGGACGAGTGGAAGGTAACGCGTACAGTTCCCGAAGCAAAGAGGTAACCCAAATCATGTCTGCGGCTGCATTAGCTAATGCACGATACTCGGATTCACAGCTGGAACGAGCAATTGTTGGTTGCTTTTTTGCACTCCATGAGACCAAACTGTCGCCCAGAAATATGGAGAATCTACACATCGATCGACGAGTATCAGTACAGCGAGCCCAATCAACATTAGAATAGCCATGTAATGTGGACTTGGAATTGCAGGAAAAATTAAGTCCGTAATGGACTGTACTCTTGACATAAAGAAGGATGCGTTTCACAGCAAGAAAAATGATCATTGGTGGACTGATGAAGAAATTGGTTGACCATATTCACGGCGTAGAAAAGATCCGGACGAGTAATGGTCAAGTATTGCAAGGCATCTACTAAAGAACGATAAAGAGTAGGATTCAAAAAAGGCTTACCGATACTTGACAAGATGATTCCTGCCGGTAAGGGTGTGGAAACGGGCTTTGAAATCTAATAATTCAATACGAGATAGAATATCGTGAGCATATTTGGCCTGACTCAGAAAAAGTCCAGTAGGAGTGTAAGTGACTTCAAGACCCAAAAAATAGTTTAAACGACCCAAGTCTTTGAGAGCAAATTCACGGTGAAGATGAGATATGAATCTCTTGAGAAGATTATTATCATTTCCAGTGAGGATGATATCATCCACATAAAGCAGAAGATAAAGAAAAGACGAGTCACGACGGAAGATGAAAAGAGAGGTGTCTGCACGACTACAAATGAAGCCCAACTGGAGCAGGAAGGTGCTGAAGTGTTGAAACCAAGCTAATGGAGCCTGCTTGAGGCCATAAATTGCTTTTTTTAGACGACATACATGATTAGGAAAGTGGGGATCCTCATAGCCTGGAGGTTGCTCCATGTAAATAGGTTCATGCAAGTCGCCGTTGAGAAAAGCATTTTTAATATCAAGCTGATGCAGATGCCAATTTTGCATAACGGCTAGAGCAAGCACAATGCGAACGGTAGCAGCTTTGACAACGGGGCTGAAGGTGTGAGAGTAATCGAATCCATGTATTTGGGTAAAACCTTGTGCGACTAAACGCGCTTTATATCGTTCAATAGAACCGTCAGATAGAAATTTGATGCGATAGATCCATTTGCAGCCAACAATGTTTATGCCATGTGGTCGTGGAACCAACTCCCAAGTTCCATTAACTTTCAGCACAATAATTTCGTCATCCATAGCAATGACCCATTCTGGAAATTTTGAGGCAGATTTGATGCCTTTGGGCAAACGAGAAGTGATGAGAGCAGAATGAGCAAAGTGGACGACATATTTAGGCTTAAAAATTCCAGATTTAGAACGTGTTTGCATAGGGTGTGTGGATTGGGCAGGCCGTGGTGGTTGACGAGCTGGAGGAGGCTCGACCAAAGCAGGCGAATCATGAGCTGGTGTAATAGGGTTGTCGGGAGGATCTTGATCAGGGGCTGGTGCATCATAATTTTGAGTTGGAGTTTCCTGGATTATTTCTGAGTTGAGTGGACAGATGGCACAAGGAGCATTTGATTCTGATGACGCAGATGTCGAAGGCAGCGGAGATGAGAGAGTGTTGCTTGTTGAACTGAATTTAGAAATTTGTGGCTCAAGAAAACTAGAGAAATCTATATTAGAGCTGTTGTGACTGGAGGAACTACTGGAAAAAGGAAAAATAAGCTCGTTAAACTGAGCATGACGTGTAATATAAATCCGAGAGGTGACAAGATCGAGACAACGAAACCCTTTGTAATTGCAACTGCAGCCCAAGAAAACACAAGGAGCACTTCATCAGCATCAATTTATGCTCAGTGTAGTCATGAAGACAAGGAAACACTCGGCACCAAAAAGGATGAAAATTCGCATAATTTGGAATAATACCAAACACGACTTCAAAGGGAGATTTCCCATTCAACACAGATGATGGCAATCGATTTATTGTGTAGGTGGCAGCACTAAATGCATCAAACCAATAATGACAGGGAAGATTCGCATTGAACATCATGGCTAAGCCGGTTTCTGTGATGTGGCGATGTTTGCATTCAACTCGTCCATTTTGAGCTGGCGTATATGGACAAGAAATTTGATGGTGTATTCCATTTTCATGGAAGAAATGATTAACTTGAGTACTTGTAAATTCACCACCGCCGTCGCTTTGAAAAGTCTTGAGAGTACATGAGAATTGGTTACAAACAAAGGCGTGAAAATGTTTCAGAACACCAAAAAAATCTGATTTGCGATGTAATGGATAAATCCAGGTGAAACGGGAATGATCATCGACAAAGAGCACATAATACTTATAGCCATTTGTTGAGTCAACAGGCGCAGAGCCCCACAAGTCATAATGAACCAATTCTAAAATAGTAGAAGCACGTTTTTCATTAATAGAAAATGATAAACGCTTGCTTTTAGCCAATTGACAAGGCGAGCATAACGCCGGCTTAGGTAGCAAAGTGGTGACAGATAAATGACCCAACTTATTTAACAAAGAAATAACAGAAAAAGACACATGACCAAGACGAGAATGCCATAGTTCGTATGAAGCTTTCAAATGCTTAGAGCGAAGAGTTGCAACTAATCCAGAATGACCATGTTCAAGCACATAGAGACCATTATCCCTTCTTCCCTGAGCTAGAATTTCCTTTGTTTCCCGATTCTGAATGAGAAAAGACTTGTCAGTAAATAACATATTCACAGAAAAATTCGAAGTCAACTTGCTGATAGATAAGAGATTTTTCGTGATATGTAGAACCACCAACACATTCAATAATTTAACAGAATTAGACAAACAATGAGAGCCAATATGAGAAATCTGTAAATTAGCACCGTTACCAACAACCACGCGATCATTTCCAAGATAAGGTGCATAGGAATCGAGTTGAGAAGGGGTTGAAGTCATGTGGGCTGAGGCGCCGGTTTCGAGGAACCAACCTGAGGTATTCCTTGGAGAGATTGCACAATTGGCATTGAAAGCCTCAGCTAAATGTGCCGAGTCAGATGAGCGAACATAGCTCTGATCACATTTATCTGCATAATGGTCATTAGTGCAACAAATTTGGCAGTGAGGTTCACGTCGACCACCATTATTTGTGCCACGACCACGACCACGAGCTCCATTCGGAAAACCACCACGAGATCCACCGCGGCCACCATGACCACCACGACCCCGATTATTAGAAGAAGTGTAGCGAGTCTCTTGATGAGTGGCCACGAACGAAGCAACAGGTTCATGGTTGTTGTGTAATGATTGTAAGAAGAGATCAAAACTCTCAGCACTAATAAGAACATCATGAAATGATGGCAAAGGACGTATAGCCATCTGAGAGGCTGAGAATTGAGAAAAGTTAATGCCCAGGCCACGAAGGAACCAATGAACTTTATCAAGTTCATCAACAGGACGACCAATTGCAGCAAGTTCGTCGTAATATCCCTTAAAGAGACGGCCATTTTCTGAAACAGTGCGTGAACCTTTGGTGATGGAGATCAAGGTTTCACGAAGATGGGCTTCATGAGACTTGGAGTCATGGCTGTAAGTGGAGGAAAGGGCTAGCCAAATTTTTCGAGCACTAGTGCAGCCAATTGTAACACTCAAGGCTTCTTTAGTTAAGGAAGATAAAAGAAGGCTGCGCAAACGTTGATATGAAGCATGCCATGCTGCAAATTCCGGATTAAGAGACGTCTTACCATCTGTGGTGATGTGTTCTGGCGGCGGGAGGGAGGAACCATCCACAAATTTTAGAAGATTTTGACATTCGAGAAGAGGTAGAACCTGATTATGCCATAGGAGATAGTTGGTGGATGAGAGTTTCATCATGATCATATGAATCAAGGTAGAGAAAGGGAGAATTTCAGAGGTGGAAGATGAAGCCATATGCAGAAAGAAAGAGAAGAGAGGCGTGGTATGAGTAGGGTTTCTATACCAAGGCTGATACCATGTGATAATTATTATCACCTCAAGATCATGTTTGTATTATATTCAGCACATATATATAGGTACAGTATACAAGATAAATATTAAGAAAGATCAATAAATCAAATATACATGGAAAAAAGAATCACGAGAATAATCAAGGGGATTCTGCAATATTTTCCTTATCATAAGCTACCTCACTTTTAAGGGATCTGTCTGCATCCAATTGCCCGCCGGTTAGACGACCTCTTGGGACAGACAAAACACTTTGGAATCATTGCCTAACGCCTCGGGAACACACACATATATATAGCTTTGCCCTTGCCCAAATCAACATCACGATTTAATGCTTTTGCAGCGTCATCTTGCCCAAACGCAGATTTGTATAACTACCTAGGCATAAAGTAAAGAACAAGAAAAGAAAGAACGAAATAGAAAAAGAACTATAATTAAAATAAATTCGGACGACACCAACATCGCCGGCAACAAAGTACAAAGGTAAGTTTGCCCCCGAAGGGGCAAACTCTCGAACAAAAGAAAGAAAGCCCTAGACTAAAGAAGATAAATAACTAAAAAGATTCAAAGATTAAGAGTTGATAAGAGATACATATGGCTTACTATCTAGGAGTATTTATAGAGGTGAAATTCGTGGGTCTTGGAGGCTCAGCCCATTAGGTAAGTTGATAGCAGCTAGGTTTGGGCAAGCTGTCTGCCAGCTGTCAGCTTCTGTTAACCAAGAGACTTTCCTTATTTAGCAGATTTTGATATGGACGAATCTTCATGGATAAAGAAGGAATTAATTCCTTCCTTGTTGGCTACTTGGATAAAGTTGATCTCTTACTTGGTCCGCACTCTTCCCTTGTAGATTAATCTCTTTCTTGCGCCACACTCTTTCTTGATATGCTGAACTTGCGCAGATCTCCATGCCCAAGACGTGTACTCCTGGCTATCTTCTGTGCTCTGCCTTACGCCTTGGCCATTTTACATCTCTTCTTGCCCAAATGACTTGATCTCGCACGGTACTTGATTTAGTCAGATTATGAAGCGAGCAACTTTAGTTCTGAATGTCTGCTTCCTTGGCCAAGCTGCGAGCTTCATTTCCTTGCCCAAAGTGCTTCGTTTCTGCGCCCAAAATGTCTGTTGCAGAATTTGGTCATTTCTTGCCTTTTTCTGCCCAGTTTTGTCAAGGTTTGCTCTGTACGTCCCTGCCTTCACAATGTGTCCTTCCAGACACTAAAGACAAACCAAAACACACAAAACGACTCGATCTAGACCTAAAATAAGACTCGAAAATCATACAAAATTAGAACAAAATTTGTTCTAATTATTTTATTTCTAGTTCAGTTTCTTCTATTTTTCCATTGTAAATGTTTGAATGAGCACCCGGTTTATAACAATCACAAGAAAAAATTATGTTACTGCCCGTTCGAGCTTGGAGATCAATTCTGGACTTTTAATATTGACTTAAAAACTATCGAAATGTTAATAACTTCGTTGTGAGGATGTCTAGCACCAACGGATCCACCGCTTCCGCCACCATTGGCTCCTCCGCTTCCACCACCATTGGCTCCACCGCTTCCACCACCATTGGCTCCACCACCTCTGCTACGATTGGATCAACCGTCTCTTCCATGATTGGGTCCTCATCTGCCCATCTGTTTGTGCAAACGGGCGATCAGTCCTCTACCATGGCCCCGCTGCAAATGTCGAGGACATTGGGGCTAGCCGAGAAGCCTCCTATTTTCTCGAGCAAAGGCTTCAGGTTTTGGCAAGAGAAAATGTTGTTCTATCTCACCACGGTGGGGTTTGCTGGCTTCTTGACTGAAGATAAGCCGATGACACCAAGCGAAGAGAAGACAAATTTTGAAGTTCGTTCCGACTTTGCTAATTGGTACCAAGAAGATTACCTTTATCGTAACACTGTCGTAACGTACTTGGATGGTGGTCTCTACAAGGTGTTCCGTGTCCAAACGACTTCAAAAGAGTTGTGGGAGGCTCTCGGAAAGAAGTACCAAGTTGATGAGGCGAGCACTAAAAAGTTCGTCGTAGCCAAATGGTTGGACTACAAGACGGTCGATTCTCGACCTGTGATGGAACAAGTGGAAGAGTTTTAAGGTCTTGCACACGATGTTCAAGTTGAAAGGATGCTCTTGGCTGATGCGCTCTCCGTAGCAGTTATGATTGAGAAGTTACCTCCGAGTTGGAGGGACTTTCAAAGTCACTTGAAGCACATACGCTCAAAAATGTCCGTGGAAACCTTGGTGTCAAAGCTTCAAGTGGAGGCTTTAGTGAGGAGTCGTGATCAAAAGGCTAAAGCTCCTATAGAGGGGAAGACCAATTTGACCGAACAAGGTGGTGTCCCGTCTCACAAGCGCCCTCGCCCAAATGCTAAAGGTAAGGGCAAGGGGAAGCAAGTTGCTCAACCATCAAAGTTCAATGGCAATTGCTGGCCACATGGCTAAGGATTGTAAGAAGCCGAAGAGAAAGAGGGCTAAGAGCAATATCAACAACGTCGAGAAGGACTTCGACAAGTGGGACAAGGAAGACTTTGTGGCTATGATCACCTAAGTGAATCTTGTGGCTACCCCGAAAGCTTGGTTCGTAGACACCAGTGCTACTGTGCACATCTGTGTCGACCGAGACTTGTTCTATACTTACGAAGAGGTTGATGACAAATCAATCACTGAGGCTAGTAATCGAACTTTTCAAGTTGTTGGAGTTGACACTGTGATTCTCCAACTAACCTCGGGGGTGGAGATTAGCTTGAAGGATGTGTTGCATGTCCCAACAGTTCGGAAAAATCTAATTTCTGGCATTAGGTTGACTAGAAAAGATTTTGATTCAAACTTTCATGGTGATCATGTTGTAATTCGTAAGTGGGGAAAGACTCTCAGCAGGGGCTTGTAAGCCTCCTAAGGCAGTTGCTATTAAAAATGCTTCTACTTCTGCTTACTTGTTTGAGTGCTCCGATTTATGGTATTGTAGACTTGGACATGTGAATCTAAATGCTATAAAAAGATTAGTAAATATGAATTTACTAAACATAAGCGAATACAATTCATAAGATAAGTGTGAAGTTTGTGTTGAAGCCAAAATGACTAAGTTGCCGTTTAAGTCGGTAGAACAGAGCACTATACCTCTAAAGTTAATTCATACCAATTTATGTGACTTAAAATTTGTGCAAATTAGAGGTGGTAAAAAGTATTTTATTACTTTTATTGATCAATGTACAGGATATTGTTATCTTTACTTGTTGAGAAGTAAAGATGAGGGTATTGAAGCTTTTAGAAACTTCAAGAATGAAGCCGAGAATCAACTTAGTTGTTAAATTAAGATTATTCAAAGTGATAGAGGTGGGGAATATGTAGCTCCATTTGTCGAATTATGCAACGAAAGTGGTATAATTCATCAAACGACGACACCTTATTCACCACAATCAAATGGCGTTGCCGAACGGAAAAATTGAACTCTTAAGGAAATGATGAATGCCTTGCTGATTAGTTCAGGATTACCTCAAAACATGTGGGGGGGGGGGGGGAAGCTGTTTTAATAGCTAATTATATCTTGAACAAGATTCCACTCTAAGGGAAAGAAGTAACTCCCTATGAGCTATGGAAAGGAAGGAAACCTTCGTATAAATACCTCAAAGTGTGGGGGTGTTTAGCTAAGGTTGAAGTGCCTTTACCAAAACAAGTTACAATTGGACCTAAAACGGTAGATTGTATCTTTATTGATTATGCACTTAATAGCAGTGCATATCGTTTCCTAGTGCACAAATCGAAAATACCCGATATACACGTGGGAACAACGATTGAGTCAAGAAATGCTATATTCTTTGAGAATATCTATCCTAATAAGGATAAGGTTGAGTCTAACTCTAGTAAAAGAGTTGATGACGAATCTACAAGTTCTAAACATGTAGACGAAGCTACAAGTTCTAGAATTGTAGATGAAACCACGAGTTCTAATCTGGTGTTTTATGGACCACCGAATAGGAAAAGACCGAGGTCTAAACCTATGGATGTTTAATCGACACATGGAAACCGAGTTAGAAAAGTTAAAATCTATGGACCGGATTACGTTGTCTTAGTGTTAGATGGTGAACCGGTGACGATCAAAGAAGCCTTATCTGGTTCAGATGCAACTCTTTGGAAAAAAGCAATTGATATTAAGATTGATTCTATCATGCAGAATCATACTTAGGTGTTAGTGGATCTTCCACCTGGGTGCAAAGCTTTAGGATGTAAGTGGATCCTAAAGAAGAAATACAAGTCTGATAGCACTATTGACAAATATAATGCCCGACTTGTAGTTCAAGGTTTTAGACAAAAAGAAGCATATGATTTCTTCAACACCTACTCGCCGGTGACGAGGCTTACTTCCATTAGGTTGCTTCTCGCAATTGCTGATTTGCACAATCTTGAGATTCATCAAATGAATGTTAAGACTGTGTTTCTTAATGGTGAGCTAGAGGAGGAGATCTATATAAAACAATCGGAAGGGTTTGTAGTGCCTTGGCAAGAACACAAGGTCTGCAAACTTCAACAGTCTTTGTATGGGTTGAAGCAAACGCCGCTTCAATGGCATTTGAAATTTGACGAAGTTATATTGTCAAATGGTTTTGAATCAACGAGTATGACAAGTGTGTCTACATTGAGGAATTGGATAACGATTATGTTATAGTCTGTCTTTATGTAGATGACATGTTGATCATAGGAAGTAACTCTCGCGTGATTCAAGAAACGAAATGTATGCTAAATAGAAATTTTAGCATGAAAGATATGGGCTTAGCTGACGTGATTCTTGGAATTAAGATTCTAAGAACACCTAATGGAATTTCTATAACGCAATCTCACTATGTAGAGAAAGTGTTAAAGAAATTTAATGCATTTGACAAACTGATAGCTAAGACGCCATGGGAACCTGGTGTACATTTGAGTGTACATAAGGGAGAGCCTGTTGATGCAATAGAATATGCTAAGATCATTGAGAGTTTGATGTATTTAACAAACTGTACACGTCCTGATATAGCATGCTCTGTGAACAAGTTGAGTAGTTTTACGGCTAATCCAAGCGTCGAACATTGGAAAGCCCTTGAACGAGTTCTGAGATATTTAAAATATACTCAGAATTTTACAATCCACTATACTAGAGAACCCTTATACTTGAAGAGTATTGTGATGCAAATTGGATATCCAACTTAAAAGACTCGTTTTCAACGATCGGTTATGTATTCACTGTGGGGGGTGGTGCTGTATCTTGGAAATCCAAGAAAAAAAGTTGTATTGCTAGGTCCACAATGGAATCTGAGTTCATAGCTTTGGATAAAGCTGGTGAAGAAGCTGAGTGGCTTAAAAATGTCCTCGAGGATATTCCTTGTTGGACGAAACCTGTGTCTTCAGTGTTAATATACTACGATAGCCAGTCAGCTATCGGACGAGCACAAAATCATGTGTGTAACGATAAATCTCGACATATTCGTCAACGACACAATACCGTGAGACATTTGATCACTAGTGAAGTTATCTCAGTTGACTATGTAAAGTCAATAGATAATTTAGCAGATCCACTAATTAAGAGTATTAATCGAGATCAAATGTATAAATTATTAGAGGGAACGGGTTTAAAAATCCATGAATTAAGGATGATTATAGTGGTAACCCAACCATGATGACTGGAGGATTCCAAGAACTTGGATCAATGGGAAAAAACGAAGCTATAAGAGTCGGGATGTAAACACTCAAACTTACCCATTCTCGGTAGAACAGTGAGTGTTTGGAAACCTGCACGTGGTAAGGTTAAGTCTTTGACTTTTAATGATTCTTGGAGATACCTCGAAGAGGACAAGTATAGCAGGATACTTGAGAATAAGAATCACCTATGTAAGTGTGAAGTGTGGCCGCTTCAAAAGATGCACTTATGAATCCAAAGGGGTGGACACAAACGTGAGAATGAATGAGGGTTGAAACAATATTGTGTCAATATTGTTGTCTCAGTATGCACCAAGGAGGACTAGTTCAAGGTGTAATAAGTCCACTAGGCCGCCAGTATACTCGATGATATTGACTATGGTAGGTTCAAGGCCACGAGCTACCTTTCTAAATGCAATAGTGTCTCTTAGGGGGACTGGGCTAAGAGTCTGCATTTATTTGCATATGGCTTTGTCACTCATGTGGGGAATTGTTGGAAATTGGTTTTGTTAAATCAATTTGTGTGTATATTTATTTTACTTAGTAAAATAAATATTGGATATCATTCATTGTCTCAAAACCATTTTTCGGTGAGTGAGAAATGAATGATTTAATTTGGTTGTTTGTGTAGAGAAATTGTGTGTTGTAGTTGAATTTGTTGTAAACAAATTCTCTAATGTAGTCTAACTATGGTGAATGAACGAGCTTTGCTCGGACTAAGGGCATTGGATCTTGAATTAACAATCGAGCTTTTGGCTTGAGATTAAATTAATTCTTAAGAAAGGATTAATTTGGACCAATATTTGGGAAGATTGGGCTAGACCCAATAGTTAGTTAATTTGTTAATTTTTTATCGGCCCTCAGAGAAACACACAAACAAATATGTTTGTTAGTCTTGAAATTAAAATTCCATGAATTAATGTCTTGGAATTAGTATTTCTTGAAATTGTCATTTGCACTTGTACGTTAGTGCATTTGAGTTGTACACCAAATTAAATGGTGTAATTGCCATTGAATTGATTTCAATCAATTTGTAACAGTAAAGTTGAATGGTTCTTTACATCTCTGACACGAAACAACCATTGTCGATTGTTAATGCAATTAGTAGTATTTAATCTTTCATGTAGTGAATAAGCCTATAAATAGAGGTTAGAAGCATGGCATTTGTACGCTAAGTCAATTGGCATATCTCTCTCTAAAAAAAATTGCATTTCATTCCATAGCTTGCTCAAGTTATTGATCTTCATTCTGTTCACCGGAGCTCGCCGGACTTGTGGTGCTACATCTGTCGAGACGAAGCCATTTTACCTTTGGGGAAGGATCGCTAAAACCGAGAGCATTACCGGGGCAAATTTCTTCTTGCGGGTAGAGATTCTATCTCAACTCGGCTGCAAATCTTTGAGTTTGTTCCTTATTTCATGTTATTTCGATTTACTATTTTGTTGTTCTAATTATTTTATTTCTAGTCCAGTTTCTTCTATTTTTCCATTGTAAAAGTTTGAACGAGCACCCGATTTATAACAATCGCAAGAAGAAATTATGTTGCTGCCCGTTCAAGCTTGGAGATTAATTCTGGACTTTTAATATTGCAGAGCTCCATACTACGCCAGGGGAGGTCATGCGGGGGCGTTTCAAACTTACAGACGCTTGGTTCGTGGCTACGTGTGATGTGTGCCAACGTAATAAGTATGAACTGAAGAGGCCGGAAGGCCTGCTCCAACCGCTTCCTATTCCGCGGAATGTTTGGGAAGATATAAGTATGGATTGTATTACTGGGTTGCCTCGTTTCGGAGGGTTGGATTGTATCTTGGTCGTTGTGGATCGTTTATCTAAGTACTTGTCATTATTTGGGGTTGAGACATCCTTTTACAGCAAAGTCAGTGGCCGATTTGTTTACTGGGGAGGTGGTACGGCTCCATGGTATGCCAGGTTCTATTGTCTCAGATCGCAATACAATTTTTTTGAGTTCGTTTTGGCGGGAGTTGTTTAAGTCTTCTGGTATTACGTTACGGATGAGTTCTGCGTATCATCCGGAAACTGATGGACAATCGGAGGTGATGAATAGTTGTTTGGAAACATATTTGCGGTCTTTTGCTTCTGAGCAACCTAAGAGTTGGGGTAAATGGTTCTCTTGGGCTGAATATTGCTTCAATATGGGGTTCCTGTTGAGTACGGGCATGACGCCATTTGAGGCAGTGTATAGGCGGCCTCCCCCACCGCTTGTCCAGTTTCTGCCTGAAGAAGTCCGGGTGCAAATTCTCGCTGAATCTCTTCTTGAAAGAGATGATATTCTTGCTCATCTCAAGGTCAATCTGGAGAGAGCTCAACGGAAAATGACGAAGGAGGCGAATAAACATCGTTGAGCGTTGGAGTTTTTGGTGGGAGATAAGGTGTATCTTAAATTCCGACCATATAGGCAACATAGTCTTTTTTCCAGTCAAAATGCTAAGTTGGTTCCTCTTTTTTTATGGTCCATTTAAGGTTATGGTGCGTATTGGTTTTGTGGCATACAAATTAAAGTTGCCAGATAATTCAAAGATTCTCCCGGTGTTTCATGTATCATTGTTGAAAGGTGCGGTGGGATCTGTATTGCTGCCATCGGCACTACCAGATGTGTTGTTGGTAGTCGATCCGCCATTTATTCCAATTGCCGTGTTACATCGCTGTAATATTGTCCGTGATGGCAGCGATGTAGAACAAGTCTTGGTTCAATGGCAAGGGCTAGGAGCGGAGGAGAGTTCGTGGGTGGATGTGGAAGATATGCATGGCCAATTTCCTGAATTCCGCCTTGAGGACAAGGCTGTTTCGTCGTTGGGAGTAATTGATAGAGATGGTGGAGGGATTAAGGTTTATTCCCAACGAAAGAACAAGACCAAAGACGCTGCAACAACAAATTAATGAGTTCTTATTTTTATTTTAATTATTCAGGATTTATATTTTATTTTAGGCTTTATGTCTGTGGGCCTTAGTAAGAAGTAGTATTTATAATTGACTCTCTACGTAAATTAGGTTTTATCTTATGATTATTAAATTTTGGCATCACACGTTGTGGATAGAAAACTTATAGCTTCTGTGGCCTCATTTCGAGGAGTTGTCCTTTTCTCTTTCATAATCCAATTTCTTAGTTTTCCACCATCTTCACTCTATCAAAACATGACCCTTTCTCCTTATGATGAATCACCATCTCAGAAGGAATAATTGAATTTGGTATATAACATAAACCTTTTGGATGAATCATCAAAAAAGAATCCAGAAATATAGATTTATAACAGAATCCTAGAAACTAAAGAACTATAGTATAAAATTAATTCCTCACTCCTTTGACGAATTTAGAAGGGTACTCTTTTTTCTTTCAAGGGTTTTTCCATTAGGGTTTTCTCTTCAAGGTTTTTATGGGGTGCCGACTTCTTTGATCAACATGGGATCAACAAGGTTTCTCGTTCTACTTTCTCGGTTTCGTTTTTATATATAAAAAAACTCAATTAGACCATCTCAGGAAAGGAGATTAAACCGAAAAAATTATATACGATTAAATCCATCTCACAAAGAACCTCAACATCTTAGATAAAACATAAATACCTGTTTCTTTTAGAATAAGAGAGTGTCTATAAACAATAGGAATATCATATCTGATTATGATGAAAAGAATCAAATTAAAATATATAAAAATTGCGTGCTAAAAACAATAAAAGCCGTTACGCGCTGAGGGCTAAGAAGAGTAGGGGTGGGTCGGTACGGTATACCGTCGTTTTTGTGTCATACCTTATACCTTACCGTAAATTTCGGTATGAAAAAAATTTCATACCGTTACCATACCGTACCTTACGGTATACTGGAATTCGGTATACAGTAAATTCGGTATGAAATTTTTACATACCGTTATCGTACCGCAGTTTCGGTATACCTTATCGATATACGGTATACTGAACATTCACGGTATGCCGAACTTTCATGGTATACCGTGCACATTCTATACCTGTTAAGAAGAAATAATATCCTAAATTTTCAATAATTACTTAACTATATATATTATTATTAATTATTAACGGGTGTGGTACGGTATACTGTATATACCATACTACGGTATATGTCGTTACGATGGTATATACCGAAAATAACGGTATATACCTCAGTATGGTATAACACGGTATACCGCGATATTAGGAAATCTCATACCGTTACCTTATCGTAATCTTCCGGTACGGTATCATACCATACCATAAGTGACGGTATACCGTAATTTCGATATTTTTGATATTTTTCTGGTACGGTAAGGATGGTATACCATTTTTCGGTATATCTACCCAACCCTAAAGAAGAGTGGGTTGATTATTTATATAACTGCTAAGAAATTTGGGTCATCAACTTGGGCTAACTAAGCTTACATCTTCAGCCCATAATAGTTTCATTTTGGGTCCAATGGACACGTAACCCTTATTTATGTGTGTGTGTTTTTCTAATGTATACTAGGCACGGGAAACTTACTTTATTGATGATTAGAGCAAATATATGTTAATAGTGAAAAATGTTATCTTTTGCTTAGTGAAAGATTAATTTTAGTCATAACAACAAACTATCAAATTTTAGCCACTTTTACAAAATTGCCCCTAAAACACAGTTACATAAAAAGAGGTATTGTCGTGAACACGTGAAGTATCACTCTCGTCGTGCCTTTATCCCGTTCAAGGTATGCCTTCACAATTATATCTATCGTATGATGTTGAGAAAAGAGGAATTACAGTGATCGTACAAAGGATCGCGTTTTCGCTGAAAGATCATATAAAAATATTAACAAGAACCTGCAAATGAATTTTTTGAGAACATAACAGTGCCAAAAAAAGAAAAATGAAATGGTACAGCACAAAACATATTTAATAATTATCTTTTAACGAAATTTTGTGTAACTCACCCATTTGTTATAACAATGCTAACTGATGATTGTGAAATGTGGTTTAAACTTTTTTTTTTAGCAGAAAATGTGGTTTAAACTTTAAATGACGAACAAACAATCGATTCTCAAGTAATGCGCACCCATTAACTTATGTTAAAAATGATTTAATCTTAATTGTTCAAAAAGATATAAATAAAAATCTGTAATCTAGCCATAAGCAATGACATGGAATAACTTTTTTTTGCATAAATTTGAAAAAAAAATTATTTTACTGGTTACATTCCATCTCAGTACATCTTGAAATAGTATTTGTTTATCTTTAAATGATCTTTAATATGGTATACATATAAAATAATTATTAAATAAATTAATGTTCAAACATCTTCTTCCTCTTCGATCGTCTCGGCGGCATGTACGTTGTGTATTTTATAAATGAATGTTCCGATCGATTTGCAAAAAAGAAACCATGGAATTATGGAAATATGTATTTAGCTGCTAAGCATGCATGTAAATTATACTTGATTTTATTTACTTAAGAAATTTGATTGAGAAAAAAAAGCATTAATGATATGTTGATTTTTAAATTATTAATTCTTTTCGTTGGGTTGTATATAATTAAATGAGTGCATCCTTGATATCATTTGAAGTTTTGAACATTTGAACAAAGTGAATCTTCTACTATTAAATAAAATTTCACTAAAACATAGAAAACAAAACTGGATAGATGATTTGCCATTGTTTTCTTCATCTTCCACAATTAAATCTAAATGGTTTCCACGTATTGTTTCTTTTCCCTTCTTCAATATCACAACCAACCCAAATTCCTTTCATTTAAACCTTCTGGCAAGAAGTTTGAATTTTCCATACATCATTGATGACTCTCTTGAATCGACTTGAACTTGAATTTGGCTAAGGAAAATCGAGAAAAACTTTCTTCCCTCACTTGGATGCAAATCTTGAATCATAGACGACATGAGAGGCCTGATATTATTATTTATTATTATTTTTTTTTGAGAAGGGTGGCGTGATGATCTTGAGAAGATGGAGAATGTATGAAAGATAAGTGAGGCTCCATATGAAAATTCTTCTAAAATTATCTGTTGATGCATTTCAAATCAATTGGGTGAGACAAAGAGTCTCTTGCATCCAAGTATACATTGGATGAGACAAATGTGTGATGCATGCCCTTAGAAAGTTGCATAGGTGGGTGAATACTAAGAGACATTAATTATTTTAGTGTGTAATACAAAAGTCACTAACAAATACTTGGTATTTTTATGCATCTTATACTACTAAGTATTTTGATATTTTTATTGTTTTATTTTCTCTTTTTTATACCATTTTGCAATCTTTGAAAAAAAATACTGTTTTGCAATAAAATATTTTGGCTTTTTATTTCTTTGTCCTAATCAACTTTAACTCGTAATTTGGGGTGATCAATAGTTGTTATTATTCTTTCCTTGTCAATGATCTAGGTAGAAAACCATCTATTTATCATTTAGTGTTACTTAAAAAGCGAAAGGTTAACATATTTCGAAAAATCAGAAATTTTCAAACTTTACCATGAATCTCGTTATGATTCCATCAGAAAGTACTATTGTAATATTAATTCTAGTCATTTGATAATCTAAATTTTGTTTCATTTATAAACTTTAGTTAGACTTTAATACAATTCCAATATATGATATATGAAGTCATTAAACAGAAGTATATAATGGCAAAAGAAATTAAATGAAAAGAAAAACAATAAAAAGAAGTCTGTCTAAGTGTCGTGTTTCGACAAACTTTTACATAATGTAACAAAATTGGTTGGTGGGGCATTGGGAAACTCAATGGGTTGTAAAATGAGTAATGATAAATGGCTAATGATTTTTTGGAGAAGGATAATGGAATGCTCACATTTATATGAATTAAATAATAAAAAATTCGGAAGAAAGTATTGAAATATAAAAATGATGTACTATTTAAATAATAAAATAATGTTGCTGAATGTAGTAAAATTTAGATGGGAAAATGAATGTATTCTTTGGTTTTGCTTTTATATATATATAGATTTCTCTAAAGAGGTGATCACCTTTGCAGTAGGTCGCTTGGAAAGAGACCGGATCCTAATTGACCCAATCCGGTCAATACAGATCAACCCGATCAAAATTAATTATTAATACTATTAAGCTCTCCAACTCATTCATATTGTCATCCTTTCCTTATATAGGTGCCTCATGCATATTGTCATCTTACAAATAAAGAAAGTTTTTACCTTTCAAAATTCTTCAAAAGTGATGGGACATACCCACTTGCTATCTTTTTACCTTTATTCCTAATCTCCGTGCCGAACAGTAAATGATAATTTCAGTGGGTTGGAGGGAGTAATTTTTTCAGATTTTTTTTTTATTTTCAGTTTTTTCTTTCGACTATGCCTTAGGCTTCGATTTTACGGCTCAACCTTTAGCTCCGATTACTAATATAAAGATAATCTTAGTGGCAACAATTTAGATTCTTCGACTCGCTCTAAGGCTTTTGATTCACCTTGCTTGACTCTTGACAAAAGTAGAAAAGACAAACAAATAAACGAAAAGACAAAAAATCTAGAAATTAATAAAAAAACTGGCATTAAAAAAATAAAATAAGAAAACTGAGAAAATAATAATTAGACATTGTAACGGATTCAAATAATAATATGTCAGATGTGTGTAATACACGCGCTCTACTAAGAAAAAAAAAATCACGTGCGCGTGGAAGTGTTTTTTGCACTCGTATCTCATACGCCCGATCAAACAGTTATTTTTTAAGGCGTGTGTTCTGCATGTACCGCGCGGGTGAGGACCGTCACATCGCATGCAATGGGTGTTAGACAAGTTTTTGCGTTCTCTGAAATATCAAATCCAGAACATATATAAAACTTTTCCAGTCTAAACTACCACTACAGCTTTTCTATTATTTTATTTAACTTTTTTCTTCTCGACTTTTCAAAAGTACAACGATTTTACTTGTTTACTGCTTTGGTTTAAAGCTCAAATCTATTATTATTATTATTATTATTATTATTATTATTATTAAAAAGTCCAGTTTTTGATTTGCAATTGATTTCAAATCAATCTAAGATGGTAATTTAGTAAATAAAAGTCAATCAGGATAAAGACGTCATTTTGATTGTGAACGCGCTATTTTGATTTTCCTATTTAATCGTCAAAGACTCTCCAATTGTATAGTTGAGATTGAATTTTTATTTATTTTAGATGCTAAATCTGCTTATGTATTCACAGGTCGTCATTTTAAAAAATCATATTGTTGTTGCTGTAGTATCAACTAAATCTATCTCATTACAAATCATATTTTTATAAATCTGTCTCATTACAAATTGTTATTAATTTTTTCAATTAAATTACATTCGTTCATGAGTGCAGAAACTAGTAAGTTCCAATTCCACACACCAAAATGACAATAATTAATAAGGTGGCAAAATACATGGAAAACTCATGTTTGTCAAACATACATATATCTACTATTCGAATAGATAAATATTAGTAGTATTTTGTGTCGAGCGTGTTATAGATATTTCTGTTAGTATTATCTATTTCATTTGTACAGCGCATATAATTGTTAATTGCCCAATCTTATGATCACTATTAATTATTTCCAATGTGACAAAGTTCTCCAAATCATTTTTTTTTTTTTTTTTTTTTGATATCGTGGGAACCCGCAGCCGCTACCTTCGGTGCGCACTGGGTAAATCCCCGTACCTGGTGCAGTAGCCTGCAAACCACACAGGGCAGGTAAATCACACTTTCCAAATACATGTGTGACATGATCGACTTATAGAAGCGCTTCATGAGGTTCGAACCTAAGACCTCTCAGTCTCAAGCGCTCACTTTTTACCACGTATATAATAGTAATTAATTAAATTTTTGTTCAAGGACATACATAGGTGAAGATCTCATGTATTTAATTATATTGGGGTATAACTTCAACAACTAAAAAAATATTGTACCGGTATGAAATTAATGAGAGAGCGAGAGAGAGAGAGAGAATGATCAGTATTATTCATTGTTTTAATCGATAGATATGCAGAGACATAATTAAGATAGGCTAATTTTGCCCAAATTTTGTCATATCTTTGTTAGGGTCAACAAGCACAAATGCAATAACCACTTTCACAATAGGATCACAATATTTATCAGTCAGTTCCGCAGAATATTTTATGTAATTGCTTTTGTTGTGCCATTCAGGCATACCGCAGAACCAGATTCGCACGGTACACACTCATCGTTGTTATGACAAATAAAGTCCGCCGACGACCTTCCAACTGAATTTAATTTGTAATGAATTTCCACGACAACAAATGAACTAAAAGATGTGTGCATGTAATATTAAAATTAACTTATTACAATATACTATACTATAATTTAAGAAATACTAAAATTTTCCTTGAAATTAAGTGTGGTGTGTGGGAGCGACTCTATTATTAAAATTATCTTAATACTAATAATTTCTTTTATGGACTTGAGAGAGAGTGAGACGTTACCCAGGGCAATAAGCAGAAAGGTGGCCAAGAAAATCAGCTTTAGAGAAGCCATTTTTTTCCTTATAAAATTTAATTTGAAATATTTGAGTAACTTGGAACTTGTTACTAGCCCGGGCACTTATATATAGATAAAAGAATGAGTAGAGATCGATTATCAGCACAAATTATATTTGGGGTAGTGATAATGGGACATAATGTCCTAGACATAATTAATTTTTTTTACCCATATAATTCAAAAACTGATTTTGTTGAACCGATTCCATAATTTCCAAATTCCAATTTTATTATTTTCTCTGATTTACCCTTAATTAGGTATATATCTTTAGCCTTATACTTAGCTAATCATATCTTCCAAACTGACAAATCTCGTTCCATCTATTTTTTTTTTCCGAAGTATTTAAACGAATTATCATTTCTCACATTATTTATCTTCTTTCTTATTGTTAATCTATATTTTTGTATGTACATATATATTATTATTTATTGAAAAAAAAGATACAAATTAATATTATAATAAACTATATTTCTTGAAGACAAGTTTTTTGGGAGCCAAAACAGATGTGTATGCTATGGTGATGGGTGAGAGATGAAGAGATATGAGTAAAGAAGAAATAATCATCAAACTTATGACGTTGTAAATATTAGTAATATTTAGGATTTTAAAAATACCATAAATTTGGGAAGTAATTATGTACTTATTTGATTGAAATTAATTATGGAATAGCTATATTTATTTGATAGGATATGATTGAGATTAATTATGGAATATGTATATTTGATTTGATTTTCAGAATTCCCGATCAAATTATATAATCAATCCCTTAATTAATGCTAAGGACAATAGAGTAATTTATAAAATTTGATTAAATCAGTAAATTAATCCAAAATTAATATAAATAATAATTGACTAATTTAGCCTCATTATGTCTAAGACTTTATGTCTTAAAATCATTTTCCTTATATTTGCAGTAATTCTCATTCAGGAAATATTATTATTCTAATCACGTAAAGTTAACTAACTCCGGTTTTCATAATTGTTTTCCTTCACAATGTATATTAAATGATTAGATTTAGGGTTTATGTGATTGATAAAATAAGATTTGATATGATACATCAATTATTTGTATTATTTAGATTTAATTTGTGCTTGAATTGATTGATTAAGATTAGTTAACTTTTTTGCATAATTAACAATATTCTAGGCTAATATACACACGGGATTAGAGTACTTTTAGATATATGTTGTTGATAATAATCACCCCAAATTTGTTATGAGATATAAATTATCACTTGATCGGTAGATAGGGTCACGCGGATTATCCATCAAGGGTTAAATAACTTAAACCAAATATTTGATTAAGTTGTATTATTTTATAAGTCAATCATTATCAAGCCTAATCAATCAAATCAAAGATCACCTGATAATTATTGTTCAATCAAACAAGATTTATACACATATTAAAGATCTCTATATTTCTAAGATGATGAAAATCATGTTATTAAGCTAGATAAATTAATTTCTTTGTTTCCTTCACAAAATTTTACAAAAAATTAGTCTCTCTTACTAAATATCCTCTTATCAATCTAACAAGATTTTTGAAGTTGTTATTATTCATAATAATCTATGGAAATCAATCAATCATACAGCGAATATTTACCCATATGTTTTACTAATACTACTAGATTACCTAACGGGATCGTTAATGCATAGTTTCCTTTTATCGATCATCCACTACTCGGAGCCCCCCCCCCCCCCCCCCCCCCCCCGCTTGGGTTTAATAAATACTAACTCCATATATAGAGGAATTGTTTCATATAAAAATTAACTTTAGCGTTAGAATGTGAGAACCTGCTTAAATTAAGTTGTAGTCATGCTTAAATTAATACATTAAATACTACACTGGAACAGGCGAAGCCATTGGATTGATTGGGCTTAAGAGTATTGATGATCTCAACACAGACTTTCTACAGAAAGAAAGAAAAGATGTTTTCTTTCAATTCTTTCGAAGGCCTAAAGTCTTGAAAAAAATGTGAAATGCGTTGAGATCGGAAAGAACACCAATGGCGAAAGCACTCTGCTGGGGTGATGCCCTCGCAGCAAGAAGAGGCAGTTGTCATTTGAAAGTAAAGGCTCATCTCCTCTTTTACGAATCTACAACTCTCTTTACTTACAGAGTTGATTAAAGGGAAAAAACGACACATAGGAAAAAGGGCTGAAAGGGGCGCCATGTAAACGGGGACAAAACCGTATGCAACAACTGATAGAAAAAGAAGGGGCTAAGGAGAGAATGCTTGGGAGGACTTTGAGCGTGATTCTTGATTGAATATGTAGGATAGATGGGAGATGGTGACACACAACAACCAATCCTGAAAGACCACTCTTTCCATATTTCCTTGTGGTTTTGGTGAGCTTCAAAAAAGGAGTATTTTGGAGGGGAAACTCAAATTCGCTAGCCCTCAAGTGGCCTGATCGGTCAACTCAAGTGTACTCGTCGATGAGATTAGCTTGCCGTTTTTGCCCCTGTTATTTGAATCTCTGTCAAATCTAGTCGTAAATGTAAAAACGAAGAAAGAAATTCTATTTTCTCGCCTATTTACTATGGCGACGAACAATCAAATTATCCTATGAATAGTCATCGACTTCCGGGAAAGGGTAAAAGAATGAGACCCATTATGGGACATACAATGCATTACAAACATATGATCATTACGCTTCAACCGGGTTATTCTATTCCACCTCTTAAAAAAGAACTTAAATCAAAATACTTAATAGCATGGCGATGTTTGGTTGTAGACGATGCTTGCTTTTTATCAGAAACCTCATGTGGAATAGTTGGCTTTTCTACAGCTGCGTATGCGGGCTTATTTACCTTATCCTTTCAATAAGGCATTTACGTCGATCAGTTCTTCTACAAATACAGGTTGGACCAGTTAATCCACTTCAAAGTGTCCCTTCTCAGGTTTGAAGTTTTGAGTGGTGGTATAAATGGGGCCGACCCCATTGCCTTGCATGAATGATTATCTCTAACAAGTGTGCATGCCTCACACGATCGGGTAGCTGCCTATCGAAGTGCACTACTGCAGGTGCCTGGCCATCCCTGACCTTGATTAACTAATAGAGCTACTACTTATGCAAGCCCATATCCTTACTTTTCTATCAATCTCTAATTCTAATCTTCCTCCCCAATCTGATATTATGGTGCCGGTATAGACCGAAATTCTGTTATGGTCCAATTCGGACCGGTAATAAATACCGGCATTTTGCTAAATTCAAAGTTCAAACTCGAAGGTACTTTCATCGCTAAGGGGTCCGAAACGGCCATTAAATCGCCTTTTTTGAGACACATTTTTCACTCCTACTTAGAAAGTATTGCTAAAAGGCCCCTACCTTTAGGAGTCTCGGATTTCAACCTCTTGACCAGGGAAAGACGGAGAGGTCGATTAGGCATAGGGATCATTTAAGGAAATTCATACGCTCCACAGACAGAGCAAAAAGCGAAATCATATCCAAATACCCCCCACAAAGCGGAAGTGGCTTTTTTTTTGGAAGGTCAAAAAAAGAACGTCTTCTTCCGACATAAGAAATTCTTCCAATAATTCCAAGCCCAATCTTTTTAAATCAACATTGTGTATTTTCAGATACTATACAATCAAAGGGGTGGATCAAATCTAATCAAAAGGCGTAATTCTTTATTTTTTTAGGAAATAAAAGGATTAAAGAAAACAGAAGTCAAAACAAAAAAAAATAATAAAGAAATACCCCTTTTGATTGGATTTGATCCACCCCCTCGCTAGGAATCTTGGTAATCTTCAATCTCGCTTACAAGTCTTGCAGCTATTTTCAAATTGAAATATTCTAAAATAGTTAGCTTCTTCCAACGCGCTCCCCATTCGTTCTGCCCGGAACAATCCAATTAGTTCTCCAGGTGAAAAAACATTAGACATTCCCTCTTCGAAAACCAAGCTATATTTTCGGTTACTCCGCCCATTTCATATAGTATTCGCCCCGGTTTAACAACAACTACCCAATATTCAGGGGATCATTTTTTAATTGACTCGTTACTAATTTCAAATAAAAACTTGAAATAGATCAAAGAAATGCCAGGCCATCAAATAAGTGTAAGATTCATTAAACTACAGCCAAAATACCGAGGAAATTACCGACAACAAGAAAGGCGGGTCAGTTTCGGCGGAATACCAACGACAATTTGGCGGGATTATTCCCGCTAAAATTACCGACGACATTACCGAGGGAAATTTCCCTCGGCAGATTACCGACGGCAGCTGCCCTTGGTAACCTATGAATAATTTTTTATTTAATTTCTGAATAATATTACCGACGGCGAATCCCTGGGCCTATGTGCCATCGGTAATTACCGAGGGAACACTCCGCCGTCGGTGATTTGATACGGGTTGGCTATTACCGACGGCGGGTTCCGTCGATAATCTTGAAATCAAATTGGGGCTTTCAGCCTTAATCTACCTTTTCTGCTGTTTCTCCCCACTCCGTCCAATCACCACCGTCCTCGTCCCGCTCCGCCACCAACCTAGGTAGGTTTGTCCTCTCTCTCTCTCTCTCTCTCTCTCTCTCTGAGACAGGACGAGAGGACCTAAACGAGATCTACTTGGAGATTGTACATTCCGAGAGGTCACGGCAGTACGACATTGAAAGTGCCGGTGTGAGCCAGGTCAGTAGGGGGTCTACTGGTAGCACTGATACTTCAGCGCTATCGCAGGAGATGTACGAGACCCGGATCTCCACGTTGGAGGAGCGGCTGCAGAAGGCTTAGGGGGACAGGGTTGCAGAACGAGCAACACGTGAAGACCTCAAGCAGCAAATGGCTATGTTCGAGCAGTTTATGCAATCGAGTAAGCTACCTCCTCGTCCTCCACCTAGTTGATTTGGTTCTTCGTCTTCTCCAGTAGTTGTTTATACACTTCGTACATCTACTATAATGAATACTTTGGAACGACATTGCACTCGTATTTTACATTTGTTTATACTTCCTCCGTCCCACCAAATACGGCCTATTTTCCATTTTGGGACGTCCCACTATACTTGGCCTGTTTCCTTTAAAGGAAACAATTAGTGTATATTTAACATTATAAAATGTTTCATTCACACTACATGTGGCCCATCATCCCATCTAAACCCTACTAACCTACTCCCACTACACAATATCCATCATTCCATATATAACTTTATTAGCATTATAATATTACATTCACACTACACTAAACACTCTCTTTATATACTCTATACCTTTTTTCTTAGTCTCCGTGCCCATATAAACTGGCCGTATTCGGCGGGACGGAGGGAGTATATATTACTATTGATTTGGTATATTGTGATTTGGTGTATCTGGTGTTCGATTTGTTAATTGTTATATTGTGGGTTGTGTAATTGAATCGTGAAACAGATACTAAAAAAATGAAAAAAAAATATAAAAAAGATAAAAAAATAAAATTACCGACGACAAGATTGCCCTTGGTAATTACTGACGGTGACGCCGTCGGTAATTCCGCTTAAGTCACCGGTGAAATCACCGACGATATGCCAGCCATCAGTCGTCGTCGGTATTTCTGCCGGTAATTATCCGGCAATTCCACCACGAATCGCCGACCACATTTACCAACGGCAAAGCCGTCGATAATTACCGACGGTCAGCTTCGTCATCGGTAATGTCATCACTGACGATCAGTTCAACGACGACTGTTTCCCGTCGGTAATGCCATTGGTAGTGTTATTACCGACGACATTTGGTGAATTACCGACAGTATCTTCCCTCGGTAATCGATCCTTTTTTTGTAGTGATTGTCAAGCTTAATAAAGTTCATTTTTTGTATATAAAAATTATATTTGTATGATCTATGATTGTGATTATTTAAAGCATGAATAATATAAATTCAAACATGATTTTATAAAAGCATTAATGTTTATATAAAAAACATGAATCATATTAAGCATCACAATATATAGATTTAAGTATAATTTCAAATTAATTTAAACATGGTTTTCATGTTCTCACAGCAAAAAATATTTTTATATTAATTTATCCCTATATATATATATATATATATATATATATATGAAAGAATTAATCTATAACAATCTATGTATAATCTACCGTCGTCGTCAAAAAAATATTAAGCATGACCTTCACTCCCTACTGTAGGAAAAAGTTATTAAACAATTGTTATCAAATATTGGAAAAGGTCAGATGAGATTCTCTATTCCATTTCCGTGTTTCATCTCCTGTTGCATTAATAATAGAATGACACGTGTCACAATTAATGGTTCAAATTTAGGGAATATATTTTCTTAATATATACCCTAAATTTTGAACCCTTAGTCATGCCACATATCGTCCCCTCATTAATGCAATAGGAGATGAAACACCGAAATGCAATAGAGGATCTCATTTGGGAAAAGGTAGTATGTATCCCCTAACCTTCACTCCCTACCGTATTTACCTTCCAAATTAATGTTTTGTGGGATAAGGTGGACTTCCGGCAAGTTATATATTACCTCCTTCTGTCAGGTGGACTTCCGACACCATTTACAATTTTATTTTAGGGATAAGGTATTGTTACTCCTTAAATTTTTAAACGTTTTGTTGTTAGGTCCTCAACGTTTAATTTTGACATTCCTCCCTCTCAATGTTCTAAAAATAGTACAAGTTGGTCCGATCTTTAATGGATAGTTCACTACCGTAAGAAAAATAGTTATTACATAAAACGTAGTTTTGTAAATGCATAATTGAAAAAAAAATCATATGACATCTTCTTCTCCATGGGTGTTTCAAGACATTCAATACATGAAGACAGCCAAATACAACATTCACTATTTCGAGGCTGTCTCATTCCAACGAGACAGTCTCGAGACAATGATATATTGACAAAATTAATATTCAAAATTAATAAATTAATTAGATGAAGACATCCCATAAAAACAGTCAGACAGTCCCACTGCAGCTGTCTGTCTCTATCTCTATCACACCCCATAGAGACACCTCATAGAGATACTACCACTGCGCATAGTCTTATATCTTTTTTCCTATTATCTACAAGAAATTGCTGAAAATAAAACTTCCAGGCCACCCATTACCGACACCATCTCACTTCTCCAACCACTTCCGCTGCAAGTATCTCGCGACTCGCGCCACTCTCCAACCATGAACCACACCACCACCCATCTCATCTCTTACTTGATGGGGTTTCGGGATTTTTTGCCATCGAGATAATTTAGATGTGAAATTAAAATATTTGAGGGGGTCTTGCATGCGACCTGCCGCATGTCACATGCGACTGGGTCGGGTCGGGTTGATCCGGTCAACATTTTTTTTTTAAATTTTAATTTTTTTTTCGGCTCCACCTTCGCTCTGATTACTAATATAAGGATAATCGGCAGGCAACAATTTGGACTTTTTCGGCTCGCTCCGAGACCTTCGGCTCCCCTCGCTCGAATCTTGACCAAAGAAGAAGCGGCAAATAAAAAACGAAGAGCCAAACAAAAAAGAAGGTGAATTTCTTTTAAAAAAAATTGAAATAAAAGCTGAAAATAAAAAAAAATAAAAAATAGGTTTTCAGAAAATAGGAATTAAAAAAAAAAAAGACAGGCGCATGCACCCCACGCGCCGCGCGTGGGTGAGGCGCGTGCACCCGACTCGCCCCACGCGCGGTCGCATGGGGTGCGGTAGGTCTTATACAAATTTTGGTGTAAATATTTTGTGAACAACAATTTTAGCATTCGACAAAAAACTCGACTTATAGGTATGAGGGAGAGAGAGAGAGTGGTTGGCTGTTGAGATAGAGAGAGAGAGAGAGAGCGCGCGCAGATAAGGAACAACTTTTTTTTAAAAAAATTCTAAGGTAGTTAACTTTTATGTGAGCTAACAAATTAATTTGTACTTCCGCCGTCCTTGTTTTAAAGTCTCATTTGGTCTTCAAAAAGTATCCCTGATTTAAATTCTCACTCTATTTTTTGGACATTCATACCCTTTTTATTTTCCCAAAATTACTACCCTTTGCCACTACTTAAACTAACTCAATTTTTAATCTCACCCTAATTAAACCCACTAATTATGTGTGGGCCCAAGCCACTAATACACAAATCAACCCACTAACATAACCCACCCACAACCTCACCCATCATCTTCATCGGCCCACCCATTCCAAATTTTTCATCTCACTCTCGATTCTCTCTCAATCTAACACTCATCTCTCCTCTCAAACCCTAGAAGTTGCGCGGCTCTCTCTGAATCGATCTCTCCTCTCCTCTCTGAATCGATTTCTCCTCTATGAATAGATCTCTCAATCTAACACTCATCTCTTCTCTCTGAATCGATTTCGATCTCTCCTCTCTGAATCGATCTCTCAAGCCCTAGAAGCTGCACCGCTCTATGAATCCAGATCTATCTCTCAATCGATTATCTCTCTGAATCGATTTCCTCTCATGATTATCTCTCTGAAATGGACTCCAGCTCCATCGATATGGTTCCTGAAACTATCTTCGATTCATCCATTCGATGCCACTCTGTGACGCCGGCCAAGTCGGTAGACCATGCCGATATTGGGTCCATGGTGCCGGAGAACACAGTGGAGGAGGCCGACTCCGAGATTCCCCCTTCAGAATTGGAGATCTTTGATTCTGCGACTCCCTCGATGATGGCGCCTAATACTGGTGAGTCTCCGATGATGGTGCCTGGAACTCCCTCGTTAACTCCACCTTCTGAGTTTCTAATGCCCGTGCCAGAAACTGCCTCGTCGACTCCACCTTCTGACTTTCCGATGTCGGTGCCGGAAACTCCATCATCGTCGGGGCATGCTTTAGATCAAATGGTGGGAGAACATGGTGCCTACACACCCCTACTATTTCCTATTTATTGAATGTGCAAAATTTTGTAAAAAGAGGAAGGCTATGGAAGCTGTCTCAAGCCTCTGAATCAGGTGATGATTTTTTGCTCTCTTAACTGTGAGGGGGACGGCTGGTGATGCCATTGTGATTAATTCTGTTTCTTGATTCTCTGGTTTTGCCTTCATGATGTTGCTGTTATGGTTAATGACCCTTCATATACTTGCTGTTATGGTTAATTATGTCACCTGTTGGTCTGGTTTTGCCTTCGTGTTGCCTTCATGTTGATGAATTATGCAACAATGATGAATTATGCATTTTTATGCAGTTTGAGGGGGACGACTAGTGATGCCATTATGATTTCTGTGATTTCTATGATCTCTGTGGGAATTTGAATGCATATTTACATGATGATGCATATTTGAATGCAAAATTCCATGCTGCCTTAATAATGCCACCACTAGAATTCTCTGGTTTTTGGAGGTTGAGTTAGGCAGCTTAGGGATTAAATACAAGTCAATGATGCAAACTTTATAGCTAAGACTACTTAGGCAAAGAAATCAGTCCCAAAAACAGTTTACATTCCAAACATTCCAGTTACAAGAATGATAATATCTGTCCTTGTAAACTAATTAAAAAAAATCAGTCCATGTGTTGCTTCATTCCTGGATTCTGACTTGTTGAAGCCCCACCACCATATCATCCAAGTTGTAGCTTCTTGACCCTTCACCTATGTCAGTGTTTGGGAATTCTAAGCATTCCTTTACTTGTCCCTCCTCCATTTCAATACATTTTGGTAGTTCTTCCATCGTGGCCAGTCTTTCCTTATTCATATAAGGGATCTTGTATTTGTTATCTCCCTTAACCTTCATGATCTCTTTGTAGCAACATTGTAGAGTTAGAAAGACATGATTTATTTTCTCTGCTGAGTACTTTTCATATGTTATCTTTACATTGTGTATAAGCTCATCCAAATTTTTGGTTGGTTTCTAATCCTTAAGGGATTGTATAGCTCTAAAAAACCCTAGATCATTTACATTTGTGTCTGGGGAATTTGGTGGTTGACAGATTAGTTGGAAATTAAATCCATCTTGATTTGCAATGGCTATAAAGTCAGGGTCATCAGGTTTTATATGTGGCTCGACATTATCTTGCTGGATGTAAATGTATTGGCCACTTGACTTTAAAAACTGGTAGCATCTGCATGAGTAAAGTAAATGGCTACATGATGAATTTGAAAATGATCCTGATAGCATTAACATGAACCTGAAAGTGATCCTGATAGCATAAAAAATCTGACCTGGTTCAATAGGCTCTCTTTTGTGATTGGCTTTGTGATTACTGTTATTGGTTTGACCTCCATGGTGCCTTTTGCTCTGTTTTTTGAGTTTATTCTTGCTGGTTATTGTGTGATGAATGGAAAGATTCCAAACTTTCCATCAAACAACACATTTCCAGCAGAATCTATCACTGGCCTTGAAACTGCACAATTGAACATTATTTTTGGTATATGTCTCTTGGATTTACAGCTTCTATGTGGTTCCACCTCACCTTTTACAAGGTAGAATCTCTCATTCTCTTTTAATAGGTAAAACCACTTCTCATCTATGTGTATAGTGTTGAACATTCTTTAGAATTTGAAACCACCATCCTCTGATTGTGTACAAAGTTGAGAAAGACTCCACCTTAGTCTCTCTATCTTGTTAGCAGCTGTTAAGAAAGGCTTTATGGCAGAGGTGGGTGCTCTCAGCTTCTCTTCTTTCACAAATCTGTGAATTGCAGACTTGCTAATTCCTAGATTTCCATCCATAACACGCAGTGAAGTTCTTTGCTACAAAGACAGCTTCTTCACCTTTTCTTCATCTAATTTTAGCTTGTTTTTGTATTACTTACCTATTCTTTTTTATTACAGATGTACGGGAACACCAAGGGCTAGCTGAACTGTTACTGCTTGCCAAGTCCTCCAAATTGTCCTAAAGAAAGATTGAACTTTGCTGCAGTCTCCTATTTGGCGCCATACTCGAGCTTCCCATTGGTGCCGTGTTGGAGTAACCATTGGGCCAATATGTTTTTCTCTTTTTCTGTCAGTTTTTTGGTAGATTTAGGAACTGACATTGCAGTCTTTAATTTCTGAGATTTCTGGATTGTGGTTAAGAGGAATTAATGAGCTCCCAATGCTCTATATATTGTTTTTTTTGGGGGGGGGGGGTTAGGAGTTGTTTAAATTCTCCTCCCCCCTCCCCCCTTTTTGGATCATATCACTGTACTATTACAACATTATTTAATGAATGAAATCTGTTTTTGGATCCAAAGACTCTTCATTTGCCTCCTTTTTTTTACTGCTTTCTTTCAATCGATTTTTTGTGCTCAGTTTTTAATTTCAGTTTTTAGTTCAGTTTTTAGTTCAGTTTTTATTTTCAGTTTTATTCTCTATTATTGTGTGAGTTTAACAGATTTCGTTCCTTACAATCGAGAACAACATAAATATCCTTATTAAATTTTCTTTTGCGCAGGCATTAATGTTGGCATATTAATTTTATTAATCCCTTCATAAAAATGTTGGCATATTAATAATGGCAGATTAAATTTATTAATCACAGTTAAAAATCATCCGGAAATTCGACAAAAAAATTAATCAACGTCAATTAATAAACCAAGTTGTCATGCAACACCCTCTATTTATTTAAATGTAAAGATGTTTTCCTAATCCTTAAATTAGCAAAAGTAATTAATCTATTGTCATTACCACTACCTCTTTCTCTCACCTACTTTTACTTTATCGTTTTTCTTAGTTTCCGTGCCCACTATGAAATGGGACTTTGAATTGGAGACGGAGTACTATTTTTTCAATGTTAACTTAGAACGTTAAGGGGCGGGATATTCAAAATCAATATTAGAAACAAGCAAAATGCCCGAAACTCTAGGACATTAGCACCTTATCACTTTATTTTATTTTCTATTATTTTTCTTTTTTGAAAATTGTTATCAACTATTTGGGGTGCACTTATATAAACACAATAATATGAAGAGAATAGAGTCGTGGAATGGTTCTGATCAGCAGTTCATCACCAACAAATAAATTCATGTGCCCAAACAATACTTTGGATTTTCTCAAAAATAATTTGAGACGAAAGAGTTAATCCAATGCATCGAACTATGTTTTGTGATGTCGTTAATTATATCAAGCACTAATTAAACAACAAAATCTGCAGCAAAACGAATTACAATAAGGAATCCTCCG
This sequence comes from Schizonepeta tenuifolia, assembly GCA_029490685.1. NCBI lineage: Eukaryota > Viridiplantae > Streptophyta > Magnoliopsida > Lamiales > Lamiaceae > Schizonepeta > Schizonepeta tenuifolia. The sequence continues at coordinate 26,840,322 of CM055955.1, forward strand.
TCTCCGCAGCATCTGAGGGAGAGGGTGGAGGACGAAAGGGTGGCGGAGGCTGGCGGCAGTCGCTGCCGGTTGTGTTGCACAAAAATTACATAATTAATGAACATTATAATTTATGTAATTGTGCTTGATTGTGTAATTAATCTATTGTTGGTAGTATATCTCTAATTTATATATCAAGTTTTTATCTAATGTGATATTGATAAGTCTTTTTTATTCTTAGGGTGTTTAGTTGAGCTTTTAAGCTCCTTAAAATAACTTATAAATTGTTTATTATTAAGGATTCATGAGTTTATAAATTATTTTAAGGAGTTTTTAAGCTCAACTAAATCCTGTCAGCAGAGTAGACAATGCTACATGAAATTTAGTGCAACACGTACTACTCAATGCATAATATAGAGCACGTATACAACCGTGACACTTATTTTTGTGTTACTCATCAAGATGTTTTAGATTGAATTTTATTCATTTTATTAATTCTTTTGGTGGGTGAGAGAATACTACTCTCTCCGTCCCTCCAATATATGTTTTGAGATGTCGCAAGTTTTAAGCAAAGTGAGATAAATGTTATTTGAGTGAATAAGGAACTCACAAATTTGAATTTATGTGAGGAGTATAAGAGAGTGACGGGGTCGTATCCTAAAATGGAAAGAATATATTATTTGTGGATGAACGAAAATAGAAAGAAAGATATAGTATTTGTGGACGGATGGAGTAAATGTTACTCTCTTCGTCCAGGATAAGTGTGGTTCGGAGGGAGTAGTGCAGGTTTTAAGAAATGGAGATCTAGTGGATAAGAGTGGGGAAGAAAAAATATTGTGAGTGAAGAATGAGACCCACAATTATTTGTTATGTGTGGTGGAGAATCAACAAATTCAATGTTATTTGGTAAATAAATAGACTTTTAAGGATAAAGGGGTAAAGAGTCACATCTATTTTTAGCTGGACCACACTTATATTTGACAAAAAAGAAAAAATCAGACCACACTTATCATGGATGGAGGGAATATAAATGTACAATATTAGATATATATCAAACAGATGAATATTGCAGTTTGTTCAAGTTAAGATCCCTAAACCCTTACACTCGATACCTTGCTTTAATTTTATATCAAAATTGAGTATTTAATCAACTTTACAGATTTATCAAATTTTTATATGATAAACGTTTACTATCTTTTTCGAAATTTCTATGGTCTTTCAAGAAATGTATATACATTTTGCAACTTCTTTTTTTGTTTGAGAGAAATATATTTTGTAACTTGAATAATATTATATCCAACATCCGATCGTAGCCCTTCGATTATCAGTTACATTTGCATATTTCATTACAATTAATTTTACATTGAACTAAATGAATAGACATCATGCATATATCATAGTAATTGTGCGAATACACCCCGTCACATAGGGAGAGAGAGAGAGAGAGAGAGAGAGAGAGAGAGAGAGAGAGAGAGAGAGAGAGAGAGAGAGAGAGAGAGAGAGAGAGAGTATAATTAAGTTATTATTGGGTGTTGAATTTGAAGATAGGGTAAGAAAAACTAGAAGTTTTGCATGCCCTAGGTAATTAATTATTTCCTTGGTGGAGGTTGAATTCAACAAGAGCAAACGCAAATACTATCAGAACAAAAGGATCTGCAATCAGGATTACAAGCATTAGCACAATCGCTGTCTGTTTTGCAGGTGGTGTAGTCAGCAACATCAGTACTAGTACTAGTTGATGAAGAAGAAGAAGAAGAAGCAGCAGAAGCATCGCACTCGCTGCTCGAATGACACGTGTCCGCTGATGCGCTTCCAACTGAAATGAAATGAAATTCATTCGTTTTAAGTCCAACATCATTAACAAACACATCAATCAAATAGCACTGCTAAAAAATAAACGACAACAATTAATTAATTTGCATTCAAACTCATAACAAGACGTACATAAATATATCCCAAGCTACGACCACCACTTTTTCAGTTCTATATATATATAATTAATGAGAGATCGACTTCAACCAATTATATCCCAGATTACGAGAAACCACACAAATCTATCCTCCCTACATTTGATTTTCGTTACTTGAAACTCGAATAAGTCCAAACATCATGTTGAAATTAAAATGATTTTCTTAATGTTAGGTAAGCCCAAAGCTACATAATTTAAGGTTGAAAAAAGTAATTAAGTATTCGTTTTGGACTTGGTAATAGTTACGTCAAGTTACCTTACCTTCCTGATGATCCTACTCAATTTCAAAGTCCAGAAATAAGTTTGCATAGTTTTTCGATAATTTGTATTCCTTCCGCCAACGAAAAAGGTTCCCTAGCTATTTTCTTTTTTAGTCTATCTAAGGGAAATATTCCCTTGTACATTATCCTAAATGTGAGATTATTTCTCCCTGCACAACCAATTCACATAGCTAATTAACTTTTATTAATTCACGCGCCAACCATTCCGAAAACGTATATTGTGAATAGAGAGAGTAATTTAATTAAATTCAAAAGTTCATGTTAATTAAGGCTGAAAAAGAACTTGAGAAATACTAGTTGACTATTTAACCAAAATATAAATCGTTGAATATGTGGTGTATACGTAAACGTGACTGTATTGTAGAAAGAATATATATATATATATATATACATATATATATATATATGTATATATATATATATATATATATATTTATTTACACACATATACAACCTCTTATCTATGATAATTAATGTATTATAATATATTAGATGAGTTTTATTAGGAGAAGACTTCTTATATACAAGGAGTCTATACTTGAGTTGAATTAGAATATAAATTTAATATTAATTTATAATATTACCCTTAAAATAAATATAATAAGAGAGATATATTAGGTAAACCTAATCTTGTAAGAATTCCCTTTTTTATAATAGGTATATATATAGGAAATTAATTGATTCATATAAAAACCAATTCAAGTGTGAGAATTAGAAAACAATGTAAACTGTTGATCTTTGTATACTCTATGTTTGTGATTATTTGAAACATGAATATATATAAATTTAACCATGATTTTATCATGTAAGCATCGATGTCTATACAAAAAAGTATGAATCGATCGTATTAAGCATGACAAAATATAAACTTAAGAAATTTAAGCATGACAAAATATTGATTTTTTATAGTGACTGCATCCCCTATTATATAGATCTCTATTTGTGTGTTCTTTCATCAAATATTAAAAAAAAAAAAATTTGGACAAGGTAAGGACAGTCACTCAGGAGAAAGTTGAGGGAGAGATATAGAGAGAGAGAGAGAGAGAAACCTAGGGCAATAAGCAGAATGGTGACCAAGAAAATCAGCTTTAGAGAAGCCATATTTTTCTTCTTAACAAACTTGATAAATTAACAACTAGCTACGCTCTCATATATAGATGATGACAGTAGTATATGATCTCTTTGTTTCCTTTCATAAGAAGAAATAGAAGATCAAGTTCACAAAATTTTAGAAAAAATCACTGTCATTTTAAAATTGTGTTTTTCTTAATCATCAAAGATTTCTTAACATCTTACAATAATAAAAAAAAATTATACAGATATAGATAATATTTTTATATGATGGAAAAATGAAATTACTTTACAATGAATTGCATATGTATACTACGGTAAATATTTTTTCGATATATTTTAGTGTGTCCGGTGTATACTATACACCCGGATCTATATAAGGGAGTAGGTTCGAGACCCATTGGCCGCACTAAACTAATTGTTTGTCTTTTTTTCCTCTTTCTTCTCTATTAATCTGTTATTTTTTTTCCTTCTTATTTTATTTTCTTTTATATCCTTTATTTTCTTTTCTTCTTTTTCGTTTCTTTCTTTTTTCTATTCCTTTTCTTCTTATTTATCTTCTTTTGTTTCCTTTTTTTTTCCTTTCTTCCTTTTAGTCTCTTTCTTTGAATTTTTTTTTCTTTCTTTTTTTCCTCTTTCTTCTCTCCTTTCTTTGTCGTTTCTTTACTCGAAAATAAACATATACCATGATCCAAAAATACAAATAATTCAAAGTAATGATTATCGTAATGAAAAATAATTATTAATAATGAATAAAAGTAATATTTCAAAAATGTTACTTTTTAATTATGAAACTTGTTATTTTTATTCATGATGTATTGTACTTTTACTTATTTGATTAATTTTTTAAATCGAAAATTAGCGATTGCACAAATTAACATTTGTCGTGGTTGAAAAATATAAATAATTGAAATTAATGATTCTCGTGATGAAAATTATTCATGATGTATTGGTTAAGTAATTATTGTCGTTAAGAAAAATAACTATTGATGTGAAGAAAGGTAATGTTTCAATCATTGCTTTTCTTCACGACAATATTTACTTTTATTCTCGACAATGTATACTTTCAATTATTTGATAAAGTAATTATTGTCGTGATTAAAAGTAATCATTGACATGAATAAAGATAATGTTTCAAAAATATTACTTTTCTTCACGACAATATTTACTTTCATTAACGACAACTTGTACATTCACGATCAAGTAATTATTATCGTAATTGTTATTTGATAAAGTAATTATTATCGTAAAATATTTGAGCACTCCTTATAAATCTTTACAATATTACGAATTATTAAAAGTATAAGTTATCGTGAATGAAAGTAAATATTGTCGCAAAGAAAAGTAATATTTTTGAAACATTACCTTTATACATGTCAATGATTACATTTAATCACAACAATTATTACTTTATCAAATAATTAGAAGTATATGTTGTCGTGAACAAAAGTAAATATTGTCGTGAAAAAAAGTAATGATTGTGAAACATTACTTTTCTTGATATCAATAATTACTTTTCTAAACGACAATAATTACTTGACTAAATAACTAAGAGTACAAGTTATCGTAAATAAAAGTAAATATTGTCGTGAACAAAAGTAATAGTTGTAAAAGTAACTAATAACTCTTATTAATTTATTAATAAATTAAAGTAAATAAGAAAATAAATTAAAAAAAAAGAAAACAAAGAAAGGAAAAGAAACTAAAAACAAAGAAAAAAGAAAGTTAAATGTAAAAAAATAAGTAACTAATAATTCTTATTGCTTATATTAATAAGTGAAAATAATTAGAGTAATTTAATAAAAAAGAAATAAAAAGGAAAGCAAAAGAAAATAAAAAGAATTAAGAGAAGAAAGAAAATGGATTGACAAAAGTAATGGAATTAAGAAAAAATAATTAATATAAAAAAAGAAAAATGATTGTGAAAAAGAAAGAAAACAGAAATAACGAAAAGAATGAAAAAGCGGAAAGAAAGAAAAGATAAAAGGAAATGGAAAAAAGGAATGAAAGAAAAAACAAAAAGAAATGACAAAAACTTGTTGCAAAGGGCACTCGAACCCACCCCCTTCAAAACTAAATGAACTAAAGAACGAATGCCTACCACTAGGCTACATCTAATTTAGTTATCATTCCTCCAGTAGTTAAATTTATACATTTTCAGGTCAGATCCGGGTCAAAAGACCCGGTTGTATAGCATACGACAGTTATACGAAAACATTTGTCATTATTTATTATGCCAATCGTCTTTTTTTTTTTGAATTTTAAGCGCATTTATTTATTTTGTGTATTTTACAATCCGTAGATTTTTGTTTCTCCGATGATGGCGCCACCATATCGAATAAATAAACTAATTATGTGCGTCCTAGGCACACGAACGGGACTATAGACGTAGGTCCTTTTCGATAAATTTTTAATATTGAATATCAATTCATATAGTAAAACAAAATAATTTATAAATAAATATTAAAAATAGAGAATATACATGATTCTAGAATTTTTTTGATAATTTTTTAAAATTTGAGCACTCCTTATAAATCTGTAAAAATTTAGCACTTTATATCTTTTCTACCCTCCATTTATTTTTGTATTTCCCATTTTATCTCATCTTCTTCTTTTTTCTCTCTTCCCTTTCCTCTTTCTCTTCTCTCTGTCTCTCTCTTTCTCTCTGTCAAAAATTGCCGCCGCCACCTCCTCGCGCCTTACCTCCGTCGCCACCACCTCCAATGGCTCTCTCTCTCTCTCTCTCTCTCTCTCTCTCTCTCTCTCTCCCCACCAGCCTTCCCACCGTTGCCTCCGACTTCCTCTCCTCCAAGCTTCTTTCTCATCACGATGCGAATCCGCGACTCTGACTTCCACTTTTCTTGTGTTCAAGAATTGTGATGTATCTCTCTCTCTCTCTCTCTCTCTCTCACTCTCAGATCTGTAACTTCTGGCAGATTTGGTCCTTATCACCACCACCTACAGGTGCGAAACGATGAGGCGGAGCCAATGGTCTTGGTCTCAGCCATCATTTCCAAGTGTCGTGGCCGGAATTCGCAAAAAACCAGACGGTCGGAATTTGTGAAAAAAAGCAGATCTGTAATGTTGAATTTTTGTGACTTCACCATTTTTTTCCATTTTTTTTGGTGACTTCACAAATTTTTCCATTTTTTTTGTGACTTCACATTTTTTTGGTGACTCACAAATTTTTCCATTTTTTTTGTGACTTCACAACTTTTTTTTCCATTTTTTTGGTGACTTCACAAATTTCTACATTTTTTTTTGTAACTTCACAAAATTTTCTATTTTTTGAAGGACACAAGTAAAAAAATCGTGACCGCCGACAACAGTGGCGGTGGCACGACGGCGGTGGCGGTGGAAAAATGGTGGTGGTTTGTTGAGTCACAATTTTTTTTTGTGACCGCTAGTGACAGTGGCGGTGGCAGAAAAGTGGTGGTGGAATTTTTTTTTTATGTTGAGTCACAAAATTTTGTTTTGTTACCAGAGAGATGGTGGAAGTGGTGGAAGGGTAAAAATGTCAAAAAATGCTAAAATTTAAAGGATTTATAAGTAGTGCTAAAATTTAAAAAAACTATAAAAAAATGCTACTCTTAAAATCCTCTCTTAAAAACATCAACTACGTACAATTTAAATCTATAGAACAAATTGGATCGATATCGAGTCCTTTAGTCATAATTGACCAACATAGAAGGCCAAAGTAAAAGTCCCTTTTTTTCAACTCAATTTGTCTACATTTTCTTAAATAAACGTCTCACTAAATTTATCAATTTCAAAATAAAGAAATAATTAACTATTCGAAACTCTTTAAAAGTGGATAGGTATGAACTGTCTATCTTTTATCCTTTGTCATTAATATCTCTGCCAAACAATAAGTACTAAAGTGAAAACAGAAGGGGTAAGAATTTATAGAGAGAAAAAGCGAGATCTAAATATATACCTCTATAAAAAAAACTTTATTGATAAAATATAGTTTACCTATTATATCCTTTTTAATAAATTTAATATATGGACAATTGTGTAATAATATATTTTATTATCACTAGAAATGTAAAATTGTCAATTCTCACTGACAATAAAATATAATTTCAGTACATTATATTATTCTACAAGAAAACATTTGTAATTATATTATATTCATTTGATATATATTATACTATTATATTATCATTCGTAATTGATAAATAAAATTCTTTATTTAGATATACATCTATATTCTTTATTCGCGAGATATACCTAACTTCTTATCGGTTATTTTTTTCTACATGAAAAAAAAAACGACATTGTTTTTATAATATAAAAAAGAAAATGATTTATCTTATATTCATGTAGGAGAAAATATGAATACAACTAAGGTGATTCAATTGTAATCTCTAAAATTAAGAGGAATTAAGGACGCAAATTCAAGTTAAATGTTGATATTCATTTATGATTAAGGAGATAAGGAAAAAAAAGAGTTTGTGCCTTGAATTCCTCTGTTCCGCTAGTAAGATCTTTCTTTTCTTTTATGTCTATTCCAATTGCAAGATTTTTGTCCAAAATTGGAAATAATTAATTCTTCAAAAGTTGTAGGACCTACCACCTTTATCTTTCTACTATTTCTTTTTGTTTTTTTAGTAAAAAAAAAAAAAAACACACACACACACGCGCACACACATAATTCGAACGACCAAATTCTAAATTGGAGGAGAAGCATCTTACACTGAACTTTTACTGTTATATCTTACTTCCCCTGTCCATGATATGGTTGTCACTTTTGTAATTTACGTCCATCCACGATATGATTGTCATTTCCATTAGTTGTAGGGTCCACATAATACATTATATCTAACCTTATATTTCCCACTACTCCACTCACATTTATAGTGAGATATTTACTTCACTCACAACAATACTCAGTACAATCCACTACTACCCATCAATTTCATAAAACTCGTGTTGTCCACAATGTGACGACCATATCATGGACGGATGAGTGATATATGTGCTTAAAACAAAATTGATCTTGTTATTGGACGCAGAGAATGTAAGTTATACTTCCTCCATCCCACAATAAGTGTGTCATTTCTTTTCGGCTCTAAAATTAAGGAGAATGTTATTTTAGGGATAAAGTGATAAAAATGATGAAGTACACACCTTTTTGTGGGGAAATTTCTTTGTGGATGACATGTAGTGCATTCACGGCTGAGATGCTTTTAAGGCTTTTATATTTTAATTTCAATTATGAATTATTTTTATTACCTAAAAGCTAATTTTAGAATATCTTTTAATAAATTATGGAACCATGGTTTGGCTTCTTTTTCAAGGCTATTGTGAAAGTGAATGTACTTACTTTGACTTATTTTATTCCCTCCCTCTTTTTGTATGTTTATGTACCGTTAGTTTTTTTGTTCATAGAATATTTATTTTCGTTTTTTTAATTTATGACATTTTTATTTTATTTTTTTTAATTGTTATAGCAATTTTATTTTGTGAGGAAAATTGGTAATAATTTTGTCTTAGTTTATACTATTGATTTAATGTTGTTGTTCTTTTAAGAATAATTTTTCTGTGTTTTCTTTTATTTTACTTGTAATATTATTAATATTTTGTGATTAAAATGATAATAAATTAGTAAGTATAATGTAACGATAAAAATTATGAAACTAAATTTTTTTTTTATTGTTTTTACATGTCAATATAATATTGGGGTAATCACAGTTTTGTGAGAATAATGGTAATATACGATTAATATTAGTGAACTTGCATATTGTTAAATAATATGAACTTTATATTGGTCCAAATTAGGGTTTTTTTACATTGGTTGTACACATTTAATTGTTAATCAACACCTTAAATCTACATCATTTATGATGGTCGAACAATTTTTAGATGTATTACAACCAAATGAATCAATATTCGTTTAATGCTTTTTTTAATTAAGTCGTATAATAATTAATTTATTTGCAGAGATGAATAATAGGAGTTATTTTTCGAATTTTATGACAAAAAGCAATTAATTAACTGCTTCCCCCATTCGTACCACAAATATTAACTTTTCAAGCAATACTTTATGTTATTTTATTGTTTTATTGAATTCTTTTACCCAAGCATTAAATGCTTCTACTCAAGTAATACGGCACCCATTACTGCGAAAAAAAATTGAGAGAGAGAGAGAGAGCGGAGGCGAGAATGGCGAAGTAGCGACGTCCGATAATTGAAGAATCGATGAACAGGCTCCATGTTGGCTAAAAATCATCGTTTGAACGAGAATTTGGGTAGAATCGAAGAAATTTGGTGGTGGAAGATATTTTTGGCCGAAAATGCCGTCGGAAGGTATTTTTTTGTCTTCTTTATTAGAGTTTGTTTTTAGGTATTGAGAAGATGAAATTGTGAATAGTTATCCTGCCGATGTGGAATTTCATTTTTATTTTCTGATTTTATTGAAGCTATTTTAGACAAAGGGTGCTAGGGTTTGTGGTTATTTGAAGTTTTACTTTGTTGTAAGTGACTTTGGAGTTATTGATGGTCCCGAAACGAGTTACTGGTGTATGGGGGGGGGGGGGGAATACACCAGTTAGGATTTTAAAACTTAACCCTTAAAAATTACTTCAACCGAGTAAAAAGACTCAGTTGGAATCTCACAGCTGAGTAAGCAACCTCAACTGGAAGAGTGAGGCTGTGCGGAATGTGGTGGAAATTAAACTCGTTAAAACAACTCACGCTTTTAAGCTCGGTTGGTCAAGAACCAAAACAGCTCGGTTGGTCAAAAACCAATACAGTTGAAGATGTGCAAATGAGGTTTGTATGCTGGTTAGTCAGACAGTTAAGAATGCAAGAAATAACTGAATAAAGATAAACACGAGCACACAGAGATTTAACGTGGTTCGGAGATAACCCTCCTACGTCCACGGGGAGTTGTGAGTCCACACAACTCTGTCCAAGTTCTTCTGGACAAACCACTCAGCTTACGCGGGCTGAGCAACCGTTAGGGATAAGTTTGCAGGTACTTATCAACCTTTACAGTTAAGTTTACGGGTACTTAACAACCTGACTACTCAATTACAGGAAGAGTAGAATCCTAAACCTTTTCAGGTGAAAGAAAATGGGTTTCCAACTAAAAGCTCTAGCGTGAAGCGAGCTATGATCTAACTCTCTACGAACTCTCACTAAGTGATGTTCTCAAGGTTCGATCTAAAGACACAAAAACTAACTAACTCTAGAACTCTCAACAAGTGATGTTCTAAAAGATTCAGTTCAGCTCGTGAAGAATATTGTTCTTTTCTTTTTGCTCTCAGATTTCTTCTCGCGTGTCTGTCTTCTCTTATCAGTGTCTTGTTTTCGAATGAATGAATGCCTCTATTTATAGACGGAGAGAATCAACTAGCCGTTGGAAGAGCTGTTGATCTTTGATCGTTGAAAACGATGGCTTGTCTCTCATCTCTGCAGACTTTCCCGATGTGGCATCTGAGCTCTTCTGCTTTCCATCTGAGACAGTCTTGTGTTGGGCCAAATGGGGTAATGACTGAACGGTCAAACCCTCATGTGACTTCCTTTTGAAATTCAAATTCAAACCTTTCTGACAGTCAACCTCGGTTAGTCGGTTGAAAATCTTGATCTTCATCTGAGTGGTCTTCAGCTGATGTTCTCGTCGAATTCTCAACTGACTTTGAACTTCATCTGAGACTTCTTTATAACTTCCCCCTTCTTGAAACATTCTCTTTTTCGGATGGCATTCTATAGCTGATGTTCCAACTGAACAGTTGGCTTGAACTCTCAGCTGTCAAAAAGCATAGCTCTCTCATCGGGCAGTCTTGTAACTGATGTTCCTTATCCGATCTTTCATCCGGGGTTGTATCCGAGTGTTGCTATGTTGCCGTCTTCAGCTGGAGATCTGTAAAGATAAAATTTTAACTTTGCTCAAACATCGAGCCTAACAGCTAACATTAGGAACTGACAACATCTACTCGGTTGGGGTCAGTTGGTTTTGGAATTCATCAAAACTCATACTAATAAATTTCCCAACAGTTATATATATCTATATTTATTTGGTTTGAAGTGTTGGTTATGGTGATTAATTATTGGGATTTGTAGGCCTCATGTTTGTGGTTATGTGCTTAATGTTGCTAAAGGTGGAATTTTTTAAGATCTACTTTATGAAATCTATAATATAGTGTGGTCACTACCGTGTGGTGTCTAGAATTAAGCAACAAGTTTATATTTTAATGATTTAATTACGTTAGTTCTTAAACTCTTCAGTAGTTTTATTATTTATATTAATACTCGTGGTCATTTATATGAAATATTATTGGTATAGGTGCAATTGTTGCAGCGAGGTGCCATTCTCACAGTGTAATTAAGTTGATAAGTGAAACTCTAGATGAGGAAAATATGGCGCCGTTTAGAGATGGTCCATTTGGTGAGCTACTTAAGTTACATCATGCCCCCTAAAATTATCAATGCCAGTTATTCTATCACTTTATGAAACCAAGGAAACAATTCAAAGGTGGCCAAAGTTTATTGGTGTTTGAATTGAATAATTCTGAGCATGTTTTCGGCCCTCGTGATTTCTATTTGATGTCGGGTTTAAACTGTGGTCCCTTTGAAGACTGTCCCACCACCTCAGTTTTGCGGGAAACATATTTTGGTTCCACTAAAACACTGACAATGAGTCAAATTAAAGAAGCTTTTAAAACTGCCAAGGAAAGTAGCGAGCTTGGTGCTGGGGGTGGGGAGACTTGCTTGAAGATTGCCCATGTTCTATTTATCTATGGTGTGTTGTTTCCTCGTGATGCGGAGGCGAAGAAGCTGGATATTCAATACTTGCATGTTTGTGATGATATGCAAAGATTAAGGCAGTTTCCTTGGGGATTGTATTGCTACAAGTACTTTGTACAAGAGTTTGACGAGTCTTGCGATCGAATGAATCGTTTAGTGAGGAGAGTAGGTGGTGGGAAACCCAACATAGAGATATTTGGATTCCTATTTGTGTTTCAATGTTAGATTTATGAAATACTACCTACGGTTGGTGCGGATTGTGCTGATATTCTAGAGGGTTGGGAGAATATTTATCCGCGCATGCTCAGATGGAAGACGACATCCTGACAAAGGACATTTAAGCATCTGAAGCTTCTGCTTGCTAATGCTAAGAGTTTGGTAATGGCAATTAAAGCATTTATTTGTTCATATTCTTTCATCTATTGTCTTTTCAACAGGAACATCACTAACAATTTTTTTTTCCTGCAGCATCCTCTTACAATCTCTAATGAAGAGCAAGTGAGATTAGCTGGGGTTGAGCAATATTTTGATGATGGATTTCTGTTGGAGCATGAGGATGAGGATGAACATGGCCATGAGGATGAGGATGAGCATGAGCATGGGCAAAAGCAGGAGCCGGTAGATGGTGGTGCTCCACATAAAAAGTCACTAAATAGAAAACTTAATCTAGAGAGTGGCGATTGTTCTAAGAAGCCTGAGACGAAGCGCTGTCCCAATTTGCGTTCTGCTAAGATGCAGTTAGAGGATGCAATTTCTGAGCAATCATTCCTATCAGTTTCAACTCCCAATGCTAAGGTGATAATAATTATTCTCCAGTTTTGTAAGTTTATATTATATCCTTATGTTTGTCTAATCATTTGTTGAAATCTGACTTAATCCATTGTTTTTTGGTGGTAGAAGAAGCAAATTCTGAAAATGGTGTGTGCAAGGATGGAAAAATTGGAAGAATGTTGTAGCAACATGAATCAAAATTGGGCGACTGTGAATGCCAACATGGGTAATATTAATGAAAAACTGGGAATTGTGTTGGAGTTTATTGATGCATTTAGTAGGAATGAAAACATGTGTAGAGCATCATCTCCACATAATGATGTTTTTGCATCTCCACAGAATGATGTTTTTGCATTTCCACACAATGATGTTTTTGATGAGGAGAAAGTTGGCAGTGAATGTCTTGCTGAGTTGGTCTTAGATGAGGAGAAACTGATAAGCATTCCCATAATTGAGCAGGTGACTGTGGTGATGATCTTAATGAGGTCTGTCTTGATGATCATGGACAAATTTTGATGGTTCACGATGATGATGTAGCTGATGTTATAGGTGTTGATGGTGAATTTGACAATCTTTTTAATGATGATGAGTATTCCGTTACCCATTTAGAGGAAAAATTTCTTAATAGGGTTAATAATAAGGTTGATGATACTGCCATGATCCCAATCGATCATCTTGATGATGATTTCTTCCAACAATTGGATGGTGATAGAGTTGAAGGTGATGTTGATGCAGTGGATATAGATGTTGATGCAGTGGAAGGTGATTTGGATGCAGTGGGAGGTGGTGCTGATAAGAAGGAGCTGGTGGTTGAAGATGATGATGCATGTGATGTTGATATTGATTTACTAAAGCTTGATGCTTTAGTCGACAATATTGCCTTGGACAATTTGTGGAGTTTATTGGTGCAGAACGACAGATAAAGAATACTACAGTGAGAGGTGAAGGGATTGTGGAGGTTGGAGCCGAAGCAAGAAGCAACAAGGAAGATGTTGGTTCTTTGAAAGTTGAAGCCTCGGTGGGAGAGGAACAGGTTGTTGCGAAGGATATAGAGATAGGAAAGAGGCGTACCACTAGGTCGAACCAAATCCTTTTGTCATCGAGCAGTGAAGGTTCTTCATCATTCAAAGAAAACAGTCGTATACAGAAGCAACAGGTGGTGGGAATGGTGGCCAGCAGGTTTGTTGCACCGGATAAATGGGATAGAGTGACTACCATGTTTGATCCGATGAGGAAATATCCACCAGATTTTCTGAGACCATTTCTAACTTGGTATGCAAATCCACAGTATGAGATATATTTTTTTGAGATTGAATAAGTATGTAATTTTAGGCTATTTATATTTATCTGCATAATAATTAGGGTTTAAAAATTATTTTGCCTAGATCATTGAAGCTGCAAACTTATTGCTCATTGAAGGTTGGGGTTTGGTTCTTTGAAAAATTGACTGAAAAAACTGAATGACTCTCCACTCAGGTAGTTGGATTACATTATTACTGGTGTTTTTAATGAATAACTTCAGTTTTGTTTGGCGGTTGTCCGGATATTCTTATTCATCCCCACTGTGCAGTACTGTGATGCTCTATTGAACTTGCTTCTTTTCAAAGCAAACCTTAGAGCAGACTTATTCCTCACGCGGTGGACTGTTGTGGAAAATTGGTTTGCGGTAAAAAATCTTCCAATTTATTTTTGTTGTTAAATCTCGATCATTTCTTATACCCTAATTCCTAACTATGAATTTTGTGTTGAAATATCCAAATGGTAAGAGTCCTGAGATGTATGCCAAACCGTGGAGCGTATTTGATGACGTTTACGACATTGCTCGTTTGTTCCGAAATCACTTCGTTGCTTATGATCTTTGCATTCCAGAACAACAGATAGTTGTTTATGATTCTATGTGCAAAAGCTCAAGAAGGTGGGAATCTGTGAAGAAGGAATTTGATCTTATGTCTTTGAGGATGCATTGGTTGTGCCAAGAAGTCGGCCTTAACCACTACAATGGGCCTGTGAAAGAGGCATGGGATGTCATAGAAAATCCCAACACCCCACAGCAGCCCAACAGCCATGATTGTGAAATTTATGCACTTAAATGCATCGAGTGTTTAGCGGCGGGGCTGCTTGTCTCGTACTTATCATCGGAGCCATTTAGTTCCCGTGGTCGGCACTACTACTGTGCCGAGTTATTTAACTTGAGGATGAAATAGTAGGGCTTGCTATAATTGGTGAATGAATTGCACCAATTTATAGAGTCTTGTGCTATGTGTATCATACAAACTCAATATTTTTTGTCAAAGCTCCATTCGATCATGAAACAATGTGTTTTGATGGAAGTTGTTGAAAACAATTGTTTGTATTTGAAGGAATACTGGAACTGTAATTTGTATTCACCAATTTGTTTAAGGGAGTATCCACTGGCTACGACTTATTGAAATCACTTCATGATTAATTTGCTAGGTTAACCATCTATCATCTCTAGCATTATCTATTTGTAAGTAATATATTGTGGTTTGGAGAGAGAGCCATGGAATCACCAACTTTGGAAATGTAGGGAAGTTATAAATGAATTTTATTATATATATTGTTTGTATGAAGTCTACAAAGTTGGAACACGCAGGATGAAATGATCTTTTAACAAACACTTTATAGACATTTCAATACACCATAAGAAATAACAAACAAAAAATCTTACCCTTTTCTTTTAGAACTTTCAACAAATAGTTGACATTCACCAAAAATACACTTGAACAAATTAGCCTTTTCACATAGGACTTTGCATAAACACCTTGAGTTCACGAAAAATTGAAGGTCAATGTCATTCATCACCCTACATGAGACACCTTAATATTACATAATTTCACTAATTATTTCCTCTACATCAACCTACCCATCCCACTTCCTATCTTCCCAGAAACATGGTTGTAAGTTGAATAGTGAAAAAGGCAATTAGCAGACCTAGCATTACCACAAACACATACACACCGATCTTCCAATACTTAGCACTTTTTTCCAATTGTGCCTTCTCCGCCATGAGATTAGGCACACATCTTCTCTAGTAAGTAGGCATTGGTGACTCACTCCACCCTTTATTGTAATACCCCGAACCTTCCTAAATCATTAAGAGAGTATTAAATGAGATAATATGCCTATATGATGAATTTTGAGTGTTAAAAATTTCGTGAAAATAAACTTTTATGTGAAATGACCAAAATGCCCTTATGTGCTCTAATGTGATTTTTCTCGTTTCGATTATTCGAATCGAGTATGTGATGCATTGTATGAGCTTATTTATATGATTTTGAGTTTGAATATGAATTTCGGAATTTTCTGAAACTTTGAATTTTAGATGAATAGTAACGATAACCGAGAAAACACTATTCATCGACCGACTCCAAATTTAGTCTAATTAGTTTCATTTGAAACTAGAATTTATTTTAAGACTTTTGAGATAAGTCGGAGAATTTTCCGAGATCATTTGAAGAAGTTTTAAAAAAAATAATTGCTTAACGACTCGTTTAGTCGAGCAGTTTTTATGAATTTATTCGTTAGAAGGAATCTTGGCATAAAAATTAGATGATTAGATTCCTTAAATTATTTTGAAAGATATAAGATGAATTAGAGAGAATTTTGACGTCGGGAAAGAGACGAGAAGGGTTATTAATCGTTTGAGGGAATAAAATAAAATAAAATAACGAGGATATTTTCTACCAGAAAATTAATTAACCGGACGAAATTAGCAGCTAAAAGCTGCATTCTTATCCTAAATAGTATCCCTAACTCTAATTATACTCTCACTAGAGCAAGTGAATGTCACTCTCTCCCTCATTTAGCCAACACACAATATTCCCTCTCTCTCTAATCTTCCATATCTTGTTGTCATGATAGATACATTCCCTCACTCCAATAACTCATAATTCAACATTCATTCATCCTTATCAACTCTCATTCTCTCTCTATCGAAAGAAAAGGCATAGCAGCAAACTTCCATCTCTCTCTCGGTTGTATCTCTGCCGAGAATCAGTTTGCAGCCTCCCTCTCTTATCTCCATCATCTTCTCTTCATCTCTGCTGCAAAAAGCTTGAGAAGTAGCAGCTCTCTTCCATCTTCTCTTCATCCCTGTCGAAGGAAGACAAGGAGCAGCCCTTGCTCCTTCATTTTCTGCCGAAAAGAAGCAGTTGCAGCAGCAAATCAATAGCTTTTCTCTTCTTCATCACTTCATCTTCACGTGATCATCACCGTGAGGAGCATCTCCTTCATCTTCATCACCTCTTTGCCGTGAAGAAGTGCAGCAGCAGCTGCAACAGCTCGACATCTTCACTCCTAGCAGCAATTTTTCATCACCTCCACCTCCATCGATAAACCTTCATGTCTTCATCATCCTCATCGTGATCATCAAGAGAGTATCTCCTCCTTAATCCCTTTATTATTCCTCTGCCTTGAAGTCGAAGAAGGACAGCTGCAGCAACTCGTCTTCCTCATCATCGAGCAGCAGCACGCCACCTTCTTCTTCATCACCATCGGCAGCTCTTCATACATATATGCCTAAGTCCTTTCATGGATTCATGCAAGCTTGTTGAGGAATTCCATTTGATATAGATCACCTGCTTCATTTCCAAGATCATCTAAGAAGTAAGTCTTCATCTTATTTATTTCATTTTCAAGCTTGAAACAAGCTTAGAACCTCAACCCTATCCATCGATTTTCATGGATAGAAAATAAGGGTTTGTTCCTTATTTTTGAAAGTTGTGATCTTGATGTCTTTCATATATTTTTATGCAAGGAAAGGAGATACAAATCCATCATCTTTCATCCTCCAAGCCATCCAAAAATCCAAGCCAAGAAGAGCTTAAGTTTATTTTTTTTTTTAAAGTATGATTTCATTCTTTAAAGTTATATATACGTATATGTAAATAAGAAAATAAGGAAAAGATGCATGTTTACTTTATGCATAGGAAAACCTTAGGATTATGATGATGAGATGATGATTAAAATGAATTTTAAAGCATGATTTAGGGTTTAAAAAGATAAAAGAAATAAGATAGGCAAAAACCCCTAAAATGGCTAAAAAGAAAAAAAAAGGGAAAAATAAGTTCTTGATGAATTTTTGTGATTATTTGATGATATTATGATGATATATGCTTATTATGAATTTTCATGTGATTTATATGCATATATGTGATGATGAGAATTTTTGATGAATTTATTATATTTTTAATGAATTTAATCGATTAAAAATAGAGTAAATGTGATTAAATGATGATTTATGAATTTTATGATGTTTATGATGTTTATGAGCATGATGATATGTTAAAATATGATCTAGATGTGTTAATAAGACAAAATATGAATTTTGTGATTTTTGTTGAAAAATTCGAAATATGCATTATTTTGAAGAAAATGAATTTTTGATGATTTTGATGAGATATTGTCATATCCCGGTTCCCATAAACCGAAACGCGACAGAGGGGAATAAAGAGGCGGGAAAGAAAGGGGCTTAACTACTTTTTACACACATAATAATTCATTCATATATTTAATGAAGTGAGGCGACAAAATTGCGCTACACCCATTAAAATAAAATATGGGATAAACCTGTGTCTAGCATAACAAAAGGAGTCGACCATCCACTTCACAAAATGATGATATCATGAGGGAGTGGGAATTCGAGCGTCCAAGAGAAACTGATCACAAGGCACTCTCTATAAAAATAAACAATAAATAACACACAGAGACATATTCAGAGTTGCATAATTAAATAACATAGCGGAAGCACACAATAGCTACAACAACAACAACAACAACCCCTGCCTCGGCCTCGCGTCCCATCACCTGCCTCCCAACCTGAAAACATTTTGAAAAGACTTTGGATGTGAGTACTAGTGCACTCAGTGGGTAAGATTTTTGTAAACAATTTTTAATAAAAACAAAACATTTGGTATATCCAAGTTTTACTCGTAAGCTTAGAAGGTTTCAAAACATAAAGCCACTTCTAAGATACGTCAAACCTTCTTCATTTGCGCGCCAACAGTGCCGTTCTAGTGTTATTCCTATCATTTCGTGGTACGGTTACATTTTCCGTTTCAACCACATCACAAGATCCCGGCCTTAACCCATCAGATCCAAAATATATATCCTTGTTAGAAAATGATGATGATCAACCCACCGAACTTCTAATCACGTGTACACAGCCCATTGCTAGTGTGCTAGACCAACAAAGGACCCCGTTCGGTATCGTAGGAACCTTAAACACATATAGCGCACTAAAACAGTACCATGGATAACCATTTTTCTTTTTGAAATATCGGAGTTTATTAACTCAAAATAATTTTTAAAATATATAACCCACCTGATAGAGAATACCAATGCCGAACAATAACACTAAGACATCATGATCGCACACGTAAGTACCTCAAGCTAATGTCGTCAGAAAATCGAGATGAGAATAGAAAACTTAACGATGAAATGAAAATCTAAAGCGCCTATTTATAGGAAAAAGCAAGCAGTTGTGCAGTAAGCTACTGCGATGCGGAAGCAGCTGGGCAGTAAGCTGTTGCGAGGCGGAAGTAGCTGCGAGGCAAAAACAGTTGTGCAGCAACTTACGTTTTAAAACCTTTAAACGTGCATAACTTTGTCATGCGAAATCAGTTTTGAGAAAACTTAGCGCCTATAGACTCGCAATAAAATACTCTAAACAACGACTATAAACATGATATGTTTATTTTCAGATAAAGTAATTGACTTTTTTTATGCGAAAATAGTTTTAAGATATTTAGGAGTGCTAAACTGTTCAATAGTCTATTTGAAAAATTCGGGATAGTACAGATATGATGATATTGATGATGATGATGATGATATTAAGATGTGTTAGATAAATTTTTGAATGGGTTTACAAGCATGGAAATTGAGAAAATATGAATATATAATTTTCAATAAATTTTATTAAATTTTTTAGAGAAAAATCGAAAGAAAATAGATATAAATATAAATATGATGTTCTTGAGTTGAGTATAAGTTTTTGAAGATATGTTCTTCATGTTCATGAGAGAAACTTGAAGATTTGAAGATGTTATAAATTAATTGGAAAAATAATTATATTTATTATTTTTTCATTCGAAATATATATAAATATATATACAGTGAGGAATTGCATTAGATAAAAATGAAATTGAGAAGTAAATGAGTAGTTGAGTATATTTTGAGTGATTTGAGTAAGAAATGATATTTTATGGATTTTCTTTTATAAAAATCGAGAAATATATATATATATATATATATATATAATAAAAAGAAATAATGAGAAAAAGAAGTAAATGAAAATATGAGTTTAATTACACGAAGAAAGATATTTTTTTGTAGATGTTGATGTTAGAATGTTAAGAAGTGGATGTAATGTATGAGGTTTATACTATAGATAAAGAGAAGTATAATATTAATAATGATAATATTAATATTTGAGGATAAAAAGAGATATAAAATAAAAGAAAATGAAATTCTCTATAAGATGATATATTAGAAGTCATATACATGAGAATAAGAGTTAAGAGTTAAGATGTTCGTATTTGAGTTCGTTGTTTCAAACGGGAAGTTAAAAGAATTATTATTGAAGAAATAATAAAAAAATAATAGAATATTTAATTTAATGGAATATTTCCATTAAAAATGAAAATATTTGAATGATGTGAGTTCTAAAGTGATGTTTATACTCTTAAGTATGCTTTGAATGTTTAATTGATGTGATGAGTTATTAATCGAGTAAAGAAAAATGATAGAAGTTTAAAAAAACGAGTGAAGTATATATGTGCTATATGAGAAAAACGATGATGTTTAATTTTAAAATATTTTGATGATGAGTTCTTGATGATATATGATGTGTTAAGTGATTTGATGATGTTATTTGAGTAGAAATAAGCAAGTTTGCTTTTTGAATCATTTTAAAAAGAGTTAAAACGTAGAAGTTATTGAGTAACGAAGTTTTGAAATGAAAATCGAGTTTTTATTTAATAAAAACGAAAATTGAGTTTTCAAATAAAGAAAAGAATAAATAATGATTATTTTAATGTTAAAGTATTTAGTTGAGATGGTATACGTATATGAGTACGTATTTTGAGAAAAATGATCACATATTTTGATCAAGAAATACGAAGTAGAAGTTTGAATATTAAATTAAAAAACGATTATTATTTGAGTTTAACGAAATGATTTTCGTTAAGAGTTTGAAGTTATGAGATTATAAAAGATTAAAAGTCGAGTAATAACGAGTTATTGTGTGACTAAGCTAAGACATGAATTGTTTATGAAAATTCGTTATTATGTGAATGTGTCTGAGATATGAGTTATTGTGTGAAAATGAGACATGAGTTATTAAATGATTATGTTTAAGATGTGACGTATTTTTGAAGTTTCAATATTAGATTGTGATTATGTGATTGAGTATGATGACGATGTTTCAGTAATGATGTGAATACGTATTTATAATGTGAAAGACGAAGTGAAAGTTTGATTTCCATGTAATAGCCCGGATATTTCTTCCGTCGGCAAAATAAAAATTTAATTATTAATTAAGGCTTTGCACGCCTAAGTAAAGGATTTTCGATTCTAAGACTAACGGTGAAATCCGTTTCTGAAAATAAATTCCAGAAGTCGGTTGAACAACTACTGTATTAGGGTTTTCGCGTCCGATAAAATTTTCGTCCGAAAACTCAGATCGAAAAACCATCAGATTTTACATTCACTTTTTCTTCGATACGAGTTCACCGGAGAAAGTCAGTTTTTATTATTTTTCCTGGCGAATTTTGGACTGTCTTATCCCGACTTTTCATCGGATTTCGGAAATCGAAATATGCTTTCCGAGTAAGTGATTTATTTCTAATCTAATGGTCGAATTAGATTTCGTCGAAAACATAACCGTCTAAGAATTTAATTGCTCGATTTTATTACGTCGTATCGGACCCGTAAAACGCGATATTTTCACTTAAAAATCACCAAAACCGCCACCTAAGGGCATGACTCATCTTCTATTTGTTTCCTCTACTTTACACCTATGTTAGATGATATTTATCTATACCATTAGTCATCTTCTTCTCCAAACCCACCCCCAAAACCGCCAACACCCCTCCTCCATTCACCATTGTTGTTCTTCCATTTTCTTCAAGGTTTTCTTCATCAAACTTGTTCATCATCCATCAACTTTCATTTCTAATCACATATTATTCAAGGTAATGATCTAATCTATCATTCTATCCATTTAGAATTTCATTCCTTAATTTTTGTTGTTGACCGAAAATTATAGGATTATAGTAGGATGATTTAAGTTTTAATACATGTTATAGTATGCTTATGAATGGATTTCATGGATAGAAATCATGTGGAAATCACTCTCCTAACTATTTTGTTATTACAGAAAATTTTAGGAAATTTAGGGGTTTGATGTTAGTTCGATTTTCTTGAGGATTGATTGGTGGATTCATGTTCTATGCATTGATAGATGATCTTATGAATTAATTGGTATTTTTCTAAAATTAAGAACCAAAGTGTAAGAGAGAAATAAGTGAGGATTTGATGTAGTATTGGATATGATTTGCATGATATGATGATAGAAATGATATGTAGTAAGTAGGAATTTTTCTAAAAATAAAAAAAAAATCGTAAGAGACGAAAAGTTGTCAATAAGTTAAGATTCGATAATAATTTGAGTATGTGGTTTTTTTATTAGTGAATTTTGATAGTTTATAAACGATATTGGAAAGTTTGAGCAAAATCGGAGAACGTCGAATTTTTATTAAAAGACGAAGAATCGTCGATAAGTCGAGATTGAATAATGATTTAGGTTTATGATTTGAACATTTGTTAATCTTATTAGTTAATGATCGTTATTGGAGAATATGAACGAATTCTAAGAAAGTTGGAATTTCGGTAAGAGACGAGTAGTCGAGTCTAAGTGTCGATAGGAAAGTCGAATAAGGAAAACCAATTTGATATTAATGATTGTTGTCGTTTGATAAACAAGTTTGTAGTTGACGATATTTCAATTCAAGATATGAGATGATATAGGTTATAATTTATAAACGAGAAATTGAAGAATGAAAGTGAAATTGAAATTGAATTGGTTTAGTACTTGATTAGTTGAAAGACGAGGAAATGCTCGTCGTTTGTTTAATAAGAAAGATGTGAATGTATACCCGATTAAAGGACATGCGTATTGACTGCCTTAAGACTTTAATTTGTTAGTAATTTCGTGAGTTTAAAGTTTGTATAGCATTGATCGAACCTAGGGAATCGTGCGTCGAGTTTTATCGAGCATTAGGGTTTCACGCGGACTGAACTGCGACCTTTCACGGAAACTGTCATAACTTTTAACTCGCTTAACGAAATCAAGATCCGTAAATTGGAGAGTAAACTAGACATCCGTAGCTTTCTTTTGGTATAAATTACATCCCCTGTTTTGAAAATTTCTGTTCTGTATGTACTCCAGAACCTCTGCTTTGTGCAGAAACTTATGTAAACCTAATTTCTCAAGTTGAATCCGTTTCAACTTCGTTCCTTGTGAACTTCTAAGTCGTTATAAGCTATCGAATCCCATTTATCTACTGACCTAAGTGTCGAGTAATGAGCCGAGTCAGTTTCTAAATGAGAATTGATCGAGTCTCGTTAATTCGTTAAATCAAAAGAAAGTAGTAAAGTTCAAAGGCCTAAAAGACTAAAACCGATTTCGATTTCCTGTTTCTTTTTATCGTTACGATCGAGTTTTAAAGTTTGTTTATTTACAATAAAAGGAGGAAGTCAGCGCCAAGGATAGGACGGAAGATCAAGGACGGAAGCTCGTATTATAGTTCTGTAATCATTAAGGTGGGCTTTTCTATATACGAAATAAAATGAGCGATGCTCGAAAATCTTTATTTACAGCTTTGATAATTGTGTTCTCAAAGTGATAATCAGAGCATGAAATATTTGTTTTATGTGAGTTCTCTTGTACCTTTTTGAGTTAGCCGACTGCTATCCAAAATTATTAGTTAGCCGACCTGCTAACCAAAACGATCGGACTTTGAGTTAGCCGATTGCTATCCAAAGTTAGTGTACACAGTAGCCGTTGTGTGTGGAACCCTGTTGAGGGGTAGCCAGCCACGGTGATAATTATTGGGCAAGATTGAACGTAACATCTATCAGAAAAATGCTTGATCAAGCTATATTGTGAAAATGAGAAAGAAAATGTTTAGTAGACACGGGTATTTATTGAAAAACCCCGATGTGCTACAGAAATGAGATGCCTGATTTATCTATACTTATTATATGTTTTCGGCAACGTGCCCACTAAGTATGTTTATACTTAGCCATGCATATGTTTTATAAATGTGCAGGTTGAGTGACGGGAGCGGCGGAGGTTGAGTAAAGAGTCGTAATTAGAATAAAGGACTGTATGTCAAGCTTTACGCTTTCCGCTGCCAATCTTTTTGAATGTATCTATCTTTTGGGTCTAAGCCCCGTACAATGAACTTAGTTCCTTTTTGAACACCTTGTCGAGTGATCTTTCGAGATCGACTCTTTCTATTTCAATAAAGTCTTGTTCATAGAAGTTATTATGTTATTAATGTCTGTTCATTTTTATTTATTCCCTTTCTTCCCCGCTTCTTTAATCCAATCCCTAGTCGCACCCTGGCTTTGCCGTCCCTCGGGATTTGGGGCTGTGACAGAGTGGTATCAGAGCAGTCGTTTCTGCTCTGCATACAAGTCCCTTTCAGTAGTTAGGTGGAGTATTTGTTTATGCTCTACACCTGAGTCTTCTTTCAAGTAAAAGTTAGGTCGTAACACTAAGTTTAAGAGTGTAGACGACAACTCAACCTCCCGCTACGTTGACTCAACCAAAGAAGGAAAGTAAGGAAAGAATTTCAGAAGTATGATTTCTTTTAAGAAGAAATTTTTGATTAAGTATGCAAGAATTTGTGAATAAGTATGCAAGTATGAGTGTGATTAAAGTATAAAAGTTATACTTTGTGATATTACGTGAACTATATAAAAGCATGAATGCTATACTATGTGAAAGTATGTGAAATTATGTGGGATATAATTTCTTTGATTGAGATGTTTTGTTTGGCATGAGAATCTAGACGAATTCTAAGGCCTTCCCAATTCTTTGAGAACATAGACGTTCTAAGAAACGTTGGTTCCAAAATATCCAAGAAACGATCGGATCGGAAAGGACATGAACAACAGACTCGTTGGAGTCGACTTGTTTTTATAAATAAAAGCCGTAAGAATTTCCTTTTAAGGAAATAAAATAAAGAATAATAAAGTTAATAAGTTGAAAGAATGGAAAGAAATCGTGAGAAATAGTTTTGTTTATATGTGTTGTTTGAGTGTAATTTCTTGAAATTGCTAGATGATTAAGATAAGTTGTGAATAAGTGATTAAGTGTTGCAATTTTGAATAATGGAATATTCTAATTGTAATTTAAGAATTCCTTAAGATATGTTATATCCCTACCAGTCACTGATCCGTGTTTCTTAAGAACTATGTAGGATGGCTACTAGACGTGTCACAACTCAGGAGAGCCAATCCCCACCGCAGCGTACTTGGGCAGACCAGATACTAGATGAGTATCGAGATTACGAGGCAGACCCGAATGACGACATAGGACAGATAGTTAGTAACTTTTCCGCACTTTACCATGCAGCCCGACACATTGTTACAGAGCGTCAGGCTATAGCAGATTTGACTGTACGACTGCCCGACGAGTGGCACGGTTGGGCACATGCCATAGCCTGATACCACATTGCACTGATCGGTGACGACCCCGAGCTGATTGGCGACTTTTCTGAATTCGCTCTAGCCATACATAGGCAATTCTTCCATAGTCGGGTTATGTGGTCTGTTCCGGTTCAAGAGCACCTTCCCTACCTTCACATTCCGACAGAGTTTGTGCCAAATTTTGAGCCTGAGCCGTTGGTCATGGACCCAGAGTTTGCCGCACTGTTGGAGCTGCCGCCAGTGCTTGCACCTAGTGAGGGGTTAGTTCTTAGAGACGAGTACTTAGAGAGAGACGCAGAGCTTGCTGCAATGCTTGAGTTACCATCTCCTCTTACCCCACTTGAGGAGATTTATGCCGAGTGGACAAGAGTCCGGGGACAGTTCGAGGCGGGACCATCCAGGGCCCGTTCTGCAGAGGTGTACATGTCTAGTTCACTTCCTGAGCACCTTCTTCCCTTGAAGAAGCGTACAGTAGTGTCCAGCTTGGACTACTTGGTTTCAGACTCTGAGAGGACTATTTCAGACGTGCCTTCACCACCACCACTTACACTTTTGGACGACACTACTTTGAGGGTTGTCGAGGCACTTCAGCTCGTCTTTGGTACGGATTCAGAGAAGGATCAAGAAGAGGATCCGGAGGAGGACCCTGAGGAGGACCCCGAGGAGTTGCAGGCCGTAGAGAGCAGTAGTGACTCGACCGCAGCTAGTTGAGCGGAGCGTCTTAGACACGTAGTTGTAGTAGTAGAAGTTTCTTTTGTCTTGTACATAGTCGGATCAGTAGACTTCTTTGTAGTACTCTATGCGGATACACAGTTTTTGGGATTAGATAATTTGACAAAAATCATATAACTTGAGTTCATGAAAAGATAAGACGATTTGATTGGTAACGTATCGATTTACGTGAAGTTTGAGAAGTAATATTAAAGTAGAAGTGAGAATCTGAGTTTGAGATTTAATTAGAAACCGAATAAAGACGACAAGTCAAGAATGAGAAACCGAGAAAGATATCAATGTAGAGAAGTTTAAATAAGTTAAGAAAAACCCGAGTCAAGTAGAAGTCCTTCAGCCGAGCCCTAAGTCTATCTTACGTTTTACGATATAGTAATCTCGTTCTTACTCGATATTATTCTTGAAGGGCCGAGCGGGACCGAGAAGTAGTTGAAAGTGTAAAGTAAGCAACCTCGACCCAATATACCAGAAGTCAAGTGGGCTTTCTGAATTAAAATCAAATGATGAATGCGTGTACTATTTATGTATTACGTGCGCTTTTCAAATTGATTGACTTGCCTGAGTTTTAAATGTTTTGGTATGGAATCATCTACGTGTTAAAGTTATTAAGGTCCTGTGGACGCACGGGATAAAGGTCATGTAAGATACGGGACAATGCATGCATTAGTTAAGGTGACTGTGAGCCTTGCTTCGGTTGGGTCGGTCACGGTGTTCGAGGAGGAGACCTATTTCTCGACATCACAGGAAGATAAGTTGTAGATTGATTCATACCTAAGTATAAATGTCTGCAGACGATTTCAGAAAAGTGTGAAAATGTTTTTATGGCTGTCACAAGTGGTAAACTGTTTTTAAACGATTATATATTTAACCCTTGTGATGCAGCAAAAGAGACAAGTCTAATCATATAGCTCTAATGAGCAGAGTTTCCAATGTTTTTGGCATGTGTTCACTGAGTACGAAGTACTCACGCCCTGCATGTTATTTCTAAAACATGCAGGTTAGCTTGGATGAGGAGGACGTGGTGTGCTTGAGCGGCTCATTGTTAATATATATATATATATATATATATATATATATATATATATATATTGGAAGTTTGGCTTGAGGTTATGTGTCTTCATACATATAGCCTTTGAACTTGATGTTGATGTTTGTGTTCCGCTGCAACACTGTTATTCTGTTGTCTTTGACTGCATACTCGAATTTTGTAACTATGAGCTGCGTGCTCGAAACTATTCCCTATTTGTCTTTTAATTCTCTATGACTTGGATTTCCAAAACACTTATTATATTTTGAAGCCAATGTAAATTATTTGTGCTCCTTTATTTTGAAAATCCCTTGAAATCATGTTGATATTTGATAATGTTTATTGTCGATTACCTTATTCTCGAGCATGAACCCTCGTTGAGTTAAGTTATTTGATGGTTTCACCTTCACACTCCAATGGAGTCTAGTCGTTTCTACACACCGAATTTCGGGCTGTGACATTTATACCCACAAAATGTACAATAATAAAAATGCCTATATGGATTTGTTGGTGTTTTTGAGGTTTTGACTATTAGCTCAATACCATGTGCGTTGCAGAGCCTCGGTTGTCCAATGCTTCGATAGGTCGACGTAGTGAAAGAAGAAGACATTGTTGAGTTTCAGCTCTATGATAAAATTGAGATAAATGTAGTTAGATAAAATATATATAGAGAAATAAGCAAAATATTCCCTATCAAAAAACTATAAAATACAAATTGAATTTTCAGCCTTAATTTTGGCGCTCAAATAGTCCATATTGCCATCCAATTTCACCCTATGTAGAATTTCACCCTCAATTTTTTTAAGTGTTCAATTCAATGAAAAACTAAAAGGTGAAGAATAAATAAATTTGTAGGCCACTAGCAATTTGAATGCAATTGACCATGGAAAATTGTTCGGATTATTGGAATTGTATGAGTGAAGGTAATGTTACGCTTAGTTAAGATTAACTTGATACTAATACTTTAGTTGTCTACATGGCTTAATTTGATTGAGGAAACCAAATGAATGCAACCTTAATAGACAATATCCAATAGCAGTGATATGAAATTTGCTTAATAATCCAGCAAAATTAGCAGATATAATATGTAATATTTAAGTGGTCAATGTGATAGATTCCACAATTTCTTGTGGCCAATGTATAGCACATGAATTCTTCAATAACATTAAATGGCTATGAACATTGCTTTTCCGTGTGCGATGGCTAATAAATACTTGCATCTATTACATCTACGTAGTTGAAGTGTAGCGCTTAAATAATTTATTTTGAGCATTTGATTCATTTGATCTTTTAACTAGCACAATTATTACAGAAGCAAGAGTATGGATATCACACTGTTCAACCTAAACTTTGGGATAGACACCTACATGTAGTATTGTAGTTTGAATTTGTTTTGAGTAGTAAAAGTAAATTATATTTAATAAAATCTTATGAGGATTAATGTTTTGAAAAACATCATAAGCCATTACTACAATCTCTTTATTTTGGTCAAGCCATCATGGCCTAAGTGTTAAACCAAAGGTACTATGGCATAGGTTAAATATGTTCAATTTAGTTATGGCGTTTTTCAAGGTAATTTTTTTCATATATAAATGATGGGTAACCATACCTTAAGGGTCCGTTCTCATAATACGATTGAATGACTATCCTTATCTAATGATTGACGTTGTCTTAACTGAACTTGCAAGAATTTACTTCTAAAGTGAAGAGATATTGTAAATTTTTAAGCCATTCATATGTAATTAAGTTCTATTGGATCCTCTGGTAGACGGGCCATTTATACTTATGAAACCATTTTCCTCGCCCAAAACTTAATCCCAACATTTTTACTGAAATAAGATGGCTATTGACCATTGGTGTTCCGGTGAGAATGGCAAATACGACATTACAATCACTATACATAGAAAAATTATTTTATTTTTATGAAATATATCACATTACTTGTGTTACCTGCACATGATAATTCGACTTTAACACTAGCTAGAGATGTAAGAGTAGTGAAGTATGAAAATTGAACTCAAACATTGGCACACTAGTAAAGAATTGGGATAAGTCTTACAATCATTTGTATAAAGTATAGATAGTCTTAATAATTAGGTTGAATTATTAAGTATGAAGATAGGATTATCACATTTTCCAGTGAAGCAAGACTGCTATGTTTCAATATTGTGCTTGAACATTGGGAAAATATCCAAGAGTTACCCAAATTGTTACAATCGTTTGAGGTCGAACAATATAATCAAGAATAAAGATTTATTATGCTTGTAGAAGCATTATAGCACTACTACATTTTCTCTCATACATAACACTACATACATAATGGATATTTCAAAAATATGTTATGTATGAGTGCACTTTTATCATAGATAACGGACATTTGAAAACTCCGTTATGCGAAACCGTTATGTAAGTTCATGCATAACGGTATAGAGCCTTACGTTATGTATAAGCGTTATCTTTTAATCATATCGATAATGGTATTACTAAACCGTTAAGAGGTACGTTATGTATGAACTCAGTTTAATAACGGTTACCATAACTGTTATCCCCAACCATTATGTATTAGAGCCCCTTTATTTTTTATTATTTTTATTTTTTTTAACTTTCGGGAGGGAAGCGGTGGTATCTACCGCGCACTATGAAAAATTTCACCAAAAATTCTCTCCTGCAACAGCTTACTTTGAGATCCCCAATTCATCCCCAGAAAAAGAGCTCCCCAATCTCTCTCCATTCTAGAACATCTAAAATCCCTAATCCCTAATCATTATTTCTCTTGTCATATCAATTTTGCCGCTCTATTATAGCCGCGCAGCCAAAGTTTAGCGGTGTCGCTACCCACGCCATTCATGCCGCCACCCACGCCAAAGTAGGAGAATTGATTAATTTTCATATTAATTTGCTCGAATTTCTGTTGTTGTTTGTGGTTTTGCCCAAAGTCACCCACGTTGTTGCTGGGGCACGAATTCTGTTGCGCTTTCCGCTGTTGTAGATGCGCTTGATTCGAGAGGAGAGAGAGCAGACTTGGTAAGGAAAAAACCCAATCCCTTGTTTTCCTCCTCACTGACTTTGAGGGGTTCCATAATAGCTACTCGATGAGGAATTCCTGCTCATCCTTTTCACCCTTTGGATGCTCACCTTTGTCTTCACCTTTGAATTGAATTTGAATTCTACAATTTTTTTTTATCTATAGCGATTGTTGAAGTATAGAGAGATTGTCTCAATTTTTGGTTCTATTTTTCCCCAATTTTAAAAGGAATTTATGATTAATATTCTTAACTTACCAGTTACCATCCTTCTTCACTGTTATTTGACATAGTAGAGATATATAGGATATAGCAATTAGGCTAGTCAATATAATGCAGAATTATATTCTTAAAATTATCGTGTTTTTTTTATGGGTTTATGCACATCCTTCACATTTCTTATCTTTACATTATTCAATAGTCCATTATAAGTTTTGAAGGTTGTAGGAGTAATAATACAGGTAACATAACCATGTCCTCCACTTTTATCTTCACCTCTTCCTTCCCTACCCCCTATGTTGTATTGCGTCTAAAATTCGTATTATGTTAAGGTTAGACTAAAAGTGACACGTTCTGAATTTATTAGCCAAAGTTCGTATATTTTGCCTTATTTTACAAACCTGCAACATTAACTACAAGAATATAATAAAACCATTAATGGAGATAATAAATTTTAAGTTATGTTAGTTAGAAACAAAATCTACTTCAAATTTAGAATAATAAATTGATTCGAGTTGTCTGAAACTCTGTTTGTTCTTCATTTTGGTGTTGCCTAGATCGAAACCGTAGTTGAGCTGTATTTGTTTAGATCACCAGTTGCTGTGATTATCTCAAGTGTCTCGGTGCTGCATAGTACAAAATCACTTAAGGTAATATCTTCTTGTGTATCCCTTTATGTATTTTCATCTTCAATATGAATTGATGTTCTTGTTAGGTGATGCTAATTATGGTTCTTGAGTGTGCCTGCATTGATAAATACATGTTTGAAAAGATTTTTTTATGTGTATGACCTTATTCAAAGATTGAAATCTTGATATTGGATAATTTGGTTATAGTAGCAGATTGCACAAGCCTAGATTATTACTTATTGTTCAACGCTTACTAATTTAATTCCTAAAAAAAGTTAATTGTCAAGTACATCGATCAAAGCCTATTGTATTCAACAGAGAAATTAAATAGGCAGAGAGAGAGAGGACTAAGATACGTTTAGATATGAACGGATATATATATTATGTAAACTAGTGTTTATGGTAGATGATTTAATTAAACTACGCGAAATGGAGGAAAGGAAACTTGATTTTGATGCAGGTTCAAGTGATTTGCTTTCACTAGCCATCAATAAACCAGAGCACCCTGGTCGTGTGCGAGAAAAAGGGGCATGCGTAAAGCCCAAATCATACTTTCATTCTACTAGAGAAAGTAGACGAGCAACACATGACAAAACACAAACTACACTTACTGAATTGGAGGATGCAAAGAAAAAAGAGAGATGAACAAGCTGACCACATTCAGAATTTAGATAAAGTTATCTATGAATTAAAGAGTAGAATGGAAAATTGTGAAGCTAGGATAGGTGAGAATGATAAGGACTCTGAAGCATTGGGTAGTTGTTCTGTGATAAAGCCTTCAATTCAAGAGAAACATGATACGGAGTCTCCCATTGCTAAATGTATTGGAAAATCAGATTTCTTACAGGTATGTAGTTCGTTTTCTCTATCTTCTTCGAATTTGTCGCAGATTGTTTATGGTTCCGATAGTTTATATATTGCATAGATTTTGAATGTGAATTATCGCTTGCTTAAAATAAGATTTTATAATGCTACGAGCAGTGAAGATAGCTAATTTAGAAATTAGTTGAAACTTCTCCTAGATTGCAGTTTTTGTGTCTTTTTTCACGAATTTGCTAAGCACTATTTAGTTGATTCATATTTTGATGAAACTTTATTTAATATGTAGGGGAAGGCTGTGAAGTTACTTATAGAAATCTCCAAAAAGCTTGTAGCTTATGGAACAGTGTTTGTTGCTGGAGTTGTCCTACACGGCTATCCAATGCCTGCAGATTGCTTACATGTCTCGATTGATAAAGTAGTAGATAAGGATGCACTACTACCATTTTGTGTATCAGATGAGATAGAAACAGTCGGTACTACACTAGGAACTCATGTGACATGGCCTAGCCATTTGGTGGTGGAAAGATCTAATGAGGTAATTTTAATGAATATTATGTTGTTTCTAATTTTCTTTGGGAAGTGTTAATACCTCTAACATAATGTTTATAACTATTTAGACACACGATAAGAAAAGAACTGGAAAAAAGTTGTTTAAGGAAAACCAAGTGATGAATGTCGATTTGTTTACATTGCCTCCAACATTGCTAGCACTGTACTGTTTGTTAGATAAGCCGTTCAAGGATGTAGGCTTGCGTGTTACGTTGGATGTGGAAGTCTTTGGGCATGAGATCAAACTTTTCGTTCTTATGAGGTCTGATGTCATTCCATTTTGTAATATGGAACCCATTACCGAAGGCTGCATTGTTGCATATATTTGGTAAAAAAAAATTTTAATTCAAATTCTTCATTTATTATGATTTATGACAAAGTTTAAGTAACTGTTACATGCTTACCGACAGACACTTGTATAGGGAGATGAAGGAAAAGAATACTTTGGGAAAATTTCTATTTGTGAATCCATTTGTTGTAGCACATGGAGTGAAGGATGAAGATATAGCCCGCGCATTATCAGAAAGATTACTTGCTGCAGCCTCAAATCAAATCATACTCGTACCTTGCAACGTGGGGTAAGTAAATAAGTATATAAATTGTTAGTATATATGTTATTTATTACCTGCTGTAATTGATGATCTGAGAGAGTTTAGGCATGTTTAAAATATATAGCAGCTCTGTTTTGAAACTTAGCTATAATGAGGTGTTTTTTCTACCATCTTTCTGCTTAATAATGTGATACTCGTGTTCAATAGTGGGCATTTGATTCTAACAATCGTGCAACTTGAAAAAAATATTATCTCTTTGATGGATCCTCTTGCTCATCGTATTAAGGACACGATATGGTAGTCTATCGTCGACACGTAAGTTTTAGACTTGTCAACTAATTAATCATTTTTCTTTGTATTTGATGTACTATTAACTGTCTTAATTAGTTACTTACTTTTCTTTGAAGTGCGATGAGTATTGTCAATGCAAATAAGGGAAAGAAATTCCAAAAATTGACTTGGAAAATTATAAAGGTATGCATGTTTATTTCTAGCTAGTTTATCAATTAGATTGCATACTTATCATTTTATTTATACAATATTATAGGGTCCTATGCAACTGAATAACGAGCAACGTGGGTATTATGTGATGCGATTCATGAGAGCAATAATTAAAGGGTTTGAAAATGATGCCCTAACTTCTTTGTCTTCACTAGTACTTAAATATATACTCGATTATAGTCTAACCTATCAGCATTGGTAGTTGATAAAAAAATACTTAAGACTTTGTTTGTGATTGTAGTTTAAGGGTGGTAGTACATATTCTCAAAAGGAGTTTGATCACGTTCGTGAAGAATGGGCAACTTGTGTGATAAAACATGTCTTTGAGTGAGAGGTATTGTGTCCAATTAAATTGTTTTTGCTTGAGACTGTATTCTTCTGTTACGTTGTTGATGTTGAGTAGTGTGGTGATGATTTGCTGCTTACTTCTCTAACCATGGCAGCTAAATTCCTAGGTCCAATGCAAATTGATGAGTTAAGATAAATGAAGTGTAGTTGTTGAGGTTCTTTCTTTGCAAAACATATTTTGGAACACTTGTGTTAAATTTCGACTAAATTCCAATGATTATTGTATATGAATATTTTAGATGATATATGATGTAATACCCCAGATTTTCCGTACAGTCTTAAAAATTTAAAGTTAATAATAAAAATGGCTTTGCACGCCTAAGTTTACGATTCTGAATTCTAAAACCAACGGTGAAATCCGTTTTCGAAAATAAATTACGGTAGTCAGTTAGATAACTACTGTGTTTAGGGTTATCGCGTACAAAAACTTTTTAGTTCTAGAACTCAGAACAGAAAACCGTCTGATTTTTACATTCACGAAATCACGATACGAACTCGCCCGAGAAAGTTCGTTTTTTTGATATTCCGGACGAAACTCGGACTGTGGCGTCCCGAGTTTTTGTCGGAAATTAGTTTTTAAATATTACTTTCCGAATAAGTTAAATACGTTAGAATTTTTGGTCGAATCGAAATTTGACGATTTTGTGCCGAGCTACGTTTTTCGTCTTTCGATTTCCGTAACGTCGTATCGCGCCGAAAAAACGTGTATTTTTCTCTTTTTCTCCCCCTCTAGCCGACTTCATCCCTCTCTCTAGCTTGATATTTTATTTTTTTTATATAGTATTATACCAATGACTCACCATTAGATCTTTTAATTAACACTTTACACCTATTATCTTAAAGGATATAACTTAATACATTAAGATAGTCATCATCCTCACTCTCTCTCTCAACATTTTCGAAACACACACATACAATATCTCGCTCTCCATTTTCTTCCATCCTCCATTGAAGAAGCTTGGAGCTTGGACAAGGATTTTCACACAAGTCATTAATCTTCCATCGAATCTTCTAACTTCCTTTAGTAAACTTCAAGGTAATCTCCTCCTCTACATTTCTATCCAATTAGTTTTCCTTTTCCCTAATTTTTCTTGAGAAATCGAAAATTAGGATATTTTAGTAGATGTTTTAATCTTTTAATTCATGACATAGGAGGTATTAGTAAGTGATTAATATGATTGAATTGAAAGAAAATCCAAGAACCCTAATTTCTTCATAATACCGATTTTTAGGGGTTTAGGTTGGGATGTTTGGATTCTAAAATTGATTACATAATTGAGTTTAGAAGATGTTTAATTGAGGATTGGTGAAAGAACAAATGAAATTCCCTATGTATTAAGTGAGGACCGAAATTAGGCTTAGGGTTTGAGATGGATTTTCAATTAATGATGTAATGAGACTTGTAATTGGTTAATTGATGTTGTAGTAGGTTGATATATGGATTAATGATGTTAAATGATGAAGAAAACCAATTCCCCCTAATGTATGTTAATACCGAAAATTAGTAGGAAATTAGGGGTTTTGTGTGGTTTAATTCTAGTAAGGTTTTGATGATGGATTATGGTTTCTAATGGTATTAGTTGATATTAGGAATTAATTGGAATTTTTCTAAAATGTTAATGAAATCGTAAGAGACAAGAATTTAGGAATGAATCGAGATTGGTTAATGATTTGGAGTGATGATATGTATAATAATGATCTACGTTAGATGATGATTAATGTCGTAGAAAATGAACGAATTCCGATAACTTTTGAAATCTTGTAAGAGACGAACAAGTGGACGTAAATAATAATCGAGAAGTCGAGTAAGAATTCTAATTTGATAATAATGATTATGATGAACTAAGGAACGACTTTGTAGTTGACGACGTGAGCTTTCGGATTGTTAAATAACGAGTTGTAGTTATAATCGAGAACTAGAAACGAGAAATGTTAACTTGATTTTGGTATAGTACTTGTTAGTTTGAAAACCGATGTTTAGAACGTCGTGCTAATAGACAAGTTTTGAAAAGGATTTCTTCACGTACGGGAGTACATGTTGACTGCCTTGAGAGTGCAGTTTCGTGAGAAATCGAGTACGAGAATTAGAACGAACCTAGAAAGTCATACGTCGATTCTATCGAGCAACTAGTGTTAGCCGCGACAGTTTTGCGACCCTTCCCGGAAACTGTAATATCTCTTAGCTCGTTTATCGGATTTGAGATCCGTAAATTGGAGCGTAAACTAGACTTTCCAAGATTTCTAACGGTATAGGGCTTGTCCCCTGTTTCCAATTCCTCTGTTCTGGGAAGTCCCCAGAACTACTGCATTGTGCAGTGAAATTTCAGGATTTGTTTGCCTAAGTTGTTTTCTTCGCAACTTAGTTTATTTCGATCTTTTAAGCCGTAATAAGTTAACGACTATCTTCTCTACTGACTTAAGAGTCGAGTATGAGACCTTTCGAGTTCTAAACGAGATTTGTTCAAGTCTCGTTCCCGTTCAACTAAAAAGAAACTAGTAGCGTGCAAATGCCTAAAGAAACAAAACGACTAAAACCTAATTCGAATTTCCATGTTCGATTATCTTTTACGACCGAATTTAAAGTGTGATTATTTTACGATGAAGGAGAAAGCCAGCAGTAAGGAAAGGACGGAAGAACAGAAGAACGGGAACCTGTTTAATAGTTCTGTATCATCGAGGTGGGCTTTTATATATAAAACAAAACGAGCAATGCTCGAAAACCTTTCTTTATCGCTTTGATATCTGTGTTTTCAAAGTGATAATTATGGCATGAACTGTTTTATGTTTTATGTGAGTTCTCTTGTACCTATCTGAGTTAACATTCGTCTTTTCCAGATTTATGAGTTAATCAAAATAGGTTAACTAACGACCGGCTCTGAGTTAGCTATTAAGTGCTTTCCAGAGTTAGTGCACTTTGTAGCCTGTGGTGTATGTGGTATCCTGTTGAGGGGTAACCAGCCACGGCGAATGAGAATTGGTGAAGATTTGAACGTAACATACCAGAAAATGCTCGGCCGAGTAAATTGTGAAAATGAGTCAGAAAATGTTTTAGTAGACACGGGCTATTTTTAATAAAACCCCGATGTGCTACAAATTATGAAATGCCAGATTATCTCTACTTATGATTATGTTTTCGGCATCGTGCCCACTAAGTACTCTCGTACTTAGCCTTGCATGTGTTTATAAATGTGCAGGTTGAAGCGACGAGAGCGGCGGTGGTTGAAGTTGAGTCGAGTTGAGAAGTTAGGATTGCTTTAGCTATGACCTACTTTCCGCTGCAAAACTCTAGAATCTTTTTGACATTATGTACATTTGGTGAATCACTGTAGTCTAAGTCTGTAATCTTTAACTTAGATACTTTCGAGTACCTTTTGTCGAGTAATCCTTCGTGATTAACTCTTCCTTTTCAATAGTAACGTCTTGTTCATTGAATGTATGATGTCTTTTATGTATGTTTAATTAGTCAGCCCCCTTCTTCCCCGCTTCTTTAATCCAATCCCAGTCGCACCCCGGCTTCTGCCGACCCTCGGAATTTGGGGCTGTGACATATGATATAAATGTTATTGAGTATTTTGATAATTTCATTGTTTTAGAATTATTAATGTAATATAAATAACTATAAAAATTAAAAATTGCAGGAATACATAATTGTTCTCAATCGAAACATACATAACGGTAATCGAACAAAAAAATGTTGTCTATAAGGTCATTACATAACGGAAAAAAGATGATTTATAACGGTAAAAACGTTATGTATAACAAAATAGATAACGTAAACAAAGCATTATCTAACGACAAAAAAACGCTATGTATGATGAAAAAAAAAATTCGACTAGATTTTATAACGGAGAAAAATTAGCTTCGTAAGAGTAAAGAATGTTATGTTTAACAACCGCATATAACGGAAATAAATTGTTATGAATACTGGTCAAACATTATGTATAACACAATAGATCATGGAGAAGAATTATCTTTCATAACGGAAACAAGCGTTATGTATAATATATATAGATAACGTATATTTCTGCGTCATGTATATTTAAAAAACCATTATCTATGAGCGCATAGATAACGGATTTCTCCGTTATGTATGAGCGCATCATACATATCACCACTATATATGACGGATTTTTTTATGCATAGATAATGGAGAATCTCCGTTCTATGAGCGAAAATGTTGTAGTGTAGTTTAGTGTCCATTGTAATCGTATTCTTAGTTGGCTACTGCCATCGTGGACCAAGTTATACGTATTCTTTTTATGATGGTCGCAGTTAATTTAACACAATATCATCGAGGCAATGTGCAAACTTTTGGTCATACAAGTTGAAGGATTGTTGCCTATATTGAATTTTGAAATCCAAGTAATCCATTATTCCATTCACATAATTTGTGTTTAGGTATTGAAAATGCGATCTAGTTTTATTTGAAATATAAAAAAGTAGAACATTTAAAATGAGATTGAGATACGATTTGCCGACCGTTTACCAAATATTCACTTGCCAACGTAATATGTCTTTTCTTAGATAAAAGGCCATTATCATCTAAAGAAAATTAGAATAATAGAAATCGGCCATTACCAATTGCAATTCCGTTGACAATGGCAAATCATTTCTTAGATCCCCAAGGTATAAATAAAGGTAAGTATACACTTAATAATTAGATCTTAGGTGATACGTGCTTTTAGTGATGAGAGTACTACAGTTTTCAGTGAAGCAAGACTTCTATGTTTGAATATTGTACTTGAACATCTTGAGAATCTTGTATGGTTGCCTATATTGGAAATAATTTTTATAGAAAACAAATGATAATCAATCATAATCAGTTATCATGCTTGTAAGTTGAATAAACATTAGTGACCATTGTAATCTTATCTTTTTTTTAGATAACGCTCTATTAACATGGCTATTGTTAAATATGCGCATTGTCATCATGGCGTATTACAAATTTTCGTCTCACATATTGAAGGATTGTTCACTATATTCACATCTTCAATTATCAATACTCCTTTATTGAATTAGCATGAAAAAGTAATTACAATAAAATAAACTATAAGTCTTGGCTATTATTTAATTAGCGTGAATTGTATTTTTTTAGATATCGAGATATAATTTTCCGACGTATCAATAATATTCACTTGTCAACGTAATAGGTCCTTTTTTAGACGAAGGCCATTAACATCTAAAAGAATTAGAATAAAAGAAATTGATCACTCTCAATTGAATAACCGTTGACAATGGTCTTTTCTTAGTAATGAATGTAACCTTACCCTTGAACATCATGAGAATAAATGTAATGGTTTAATTTAGTTTTTCATTAAATCTCAAATTTTCTTATATTAATGTAATTAAATGAAAAAATTGATTAAATTTTTAAATTCATTCTTCTACATGACAATATTTGTAATCCTAATAAAAAAAGGTAAATTTTAAAGAAGCGTGCTTCCCCATTTTTAACAATAATAAAAAAATGGAATTGTTACTTTTAAAAATGCAGTTAAACTGATGTTATTAACACTTTCGGTTTCTACTAGTAGTATAAATATAGGAAAATTAGGGTTCCACACAAAAGAAGCACATCACACACCGAAAAGGGGAAAACTACCCAAAAGAGGCAAAAAGGGCTCATGGCGGCGGCACTCGACGGTAACTCCATAGTTTTCAAAGTAAAACCACAGGTACATCTATTCTTCATGAATTTTTTCGTCTTAGCGACAGTGGTATTGGCGTTCCCCTTTCAAATTTTCATTATTCTTACATATATTATTCGTGAAATTTTTCTGGAAATTCATACGTAGAAAGCAAACGTTTTGTATCCATATTTTTCTGGAAATTCATACGTAGAAAGCAAACGTTTTGTATCCATATTTTTCTGGAAATTCATTACGTAGAAATCCATACATCTATTAAATTAATAATTAACCTTTGTAGTACTAGAAAATCATTTATATCCATATATAATATAATTCTCCACAGAGGTCTTTTGGATTATTTTGGAATAATTCATGCTTTAAAATCACAAATTAATAAACCTAGGAGAACTTAGTGATTACTCGAACTAAAAAAAGGAAAACTAATTTATAATTCTCATTTGTTATAGACAATTCACAATTACCTTAGTGATTGAGAAATCGTCACAATTATTATCCAATGAATCGGCTGTTAATGAAATCGTGCTTCTTGCCTTTGAAAGGTATTTATCTTCTTTTTTGCATTTGAACATAGGGTTGAGCATTGTTTTTAGCATGGTTTAGGACGTGGAGGGAGAAGTCTTGTTTTTTAAGATGAGGACAATCACTTAATTCAGGATATAGTTTACTGAATATTGTCCGGTGAGAGGCAAACAACTTCATTATTACACCTTCCTCTATGATGGGAGAAAGCTTAAAGATAATGATACGCCTGCCACGGTAAATGCATAATATTTGTGTAGATTGTCGTAATTTGTGGTTGAATTTTTGGGTAAATTGTCCTCAAATTTGGAATTTTTTTTAGGTGGGAATGGACAACGATGTCGTGTTGGCGGACGCAGAGGGTGATGGCATAATAGTTGATGCCAGTCACCTGGCTACAGCTGGTTGAGGATAATTCTTACAACATGCAAGTTTTCGAGCGCATTATGAAACCTGGTTGATGATTGTTGTGAATGAATGTCTTTTATTTTGTATTAATGACTTTGTACTAATGATCTCGTTGCATAACACTTTTGGCCATACTTGTTTGTATGAACCTCGTAGTAATGACTTTTATTTTGTAAATTTGATTTTGTACTAATGATCATGTTGCATGACACTTTTGGTCATGCTTGTTTGTATGAACCTTGTAGTAATTATCCATTTTCAGTGGTTGAGGATTATTATTAAAATGCATAATTAGTATT
This sequence comes from Schizonepeta tenuifolia, assembly GCA_029490685.1. Lineage (NCBI taxonomy): Eukaryota > Viridiplantae > Streptophyta > Magnoliopsida > Lamiales > Lamiaceae > Schizonepeta > Schizonepeta tenuifolia. The sequence goes on from CM055955.1 coordinate 26,881,160, forward strand.
TGCAAAATCTTCCTACTGCTTAGGACATAACAACATATTTCATTAGTCAAGATTCCCTACAATACACCTGCAAATACAAAAGAGAAAAAAGCATGGCCTTAAAGGAAAAGCTGTTGGGAACTTGGCAGGAGACATGCTTCCTCTCCAAATAAAAATTGTTTTCAACTCATCTTCGGTGTTTAGGGTTTGGAAATTATTCTCTTCAGTTACTTTCATGTTATATAATATTATAAGCAGATTATAGTTATTGTGCTAAAGTTAGCCACACACTCTAAATTTGAACATGTATCCGGATGAAGAGGCAAATTTCGAATGTTGTATCCTGATTCCTCATGCACCAACACTTACACTGACCATGGAATGTGTACGCCTCGATCAAACATTTGATGGAGAAATATCGTGCGGTAGCATCACCAAATTTGTAGGCAAAAGTGAGGTTGGAAAAACACAACTCGCCTTACAATTGGCAATCACTGTTCAACTCTCGGCGAGTCATGGTGGTCTAGATGGTTCCTTTCTTTATATGCACACGGAAATGCCTTTCCCATTTTGCCGTCTTCACCAAATAGCATTTCAACAGGGCCATAACGAAGAGACAGTGTTCGACTGGATTTTCCTTCAACAATGTACTTCAATCGAAACCCTAGAGGACATCTTGCCCCATTTGGAAGGTATGGTTCCTATATCTAATATAAAACTCATTATAATTGACTCAGTGGCTTCTTTATTTAAAGGAGTTTTCGGCAACAACTCAAAGGCTATGAAGGAAAGAATGAATTTATTCTTCAAAATTTCGGTGAAACTTATGGCCATCGCTTACAAGTTTCAAATAGCAATCGTTGTAATGAATCCAGTCACAGACGTTATTCCCAATTCAGATGTAATACGCATATGAGAATGGTTAATGATGTCGGGAAGAAACGTAACAGCTGCGTTGGGTCTTTCGTGGGCGAATTGCGTGAACACAAGGTTGTTCATGAGTTTCGTAGAAAAAACTATTGTTGATCACAACCGGAAATCTGTACGATTAGAAAAAGGCCGTTGCATACAAGTCGTATTTGCACCTCATCTTGGAAGTGTTTCTGTAGAATATTCGATTAATGCGTGCAGTATATCAGGTGAACCATTGTACAATGAAGCATAACTAATATGCATGTATTTTTTATTGTGATGATTGTACGATTGAGTGCTTAACATTTTATTATTATTGTCTTTGCAGTTAACATGTCAACTTTCAACTTTCTTGCGAATGTCGATTATTACTGTATTTTTCAAACTCATCTTCCTTTCCATTGGTAAAAGGAAAAAGCATCATGCATAGGAAACTTGAGATGACCACATTCACCAAAAATCATATTTATCCGTACATGCAATGCAATAGGATGACAAATGCCAAAAAACTTACTAAAAATTAAAATATGACAACGTAACTTAGTTCATAAAATACTTAAGACATTATTAACATTTCAAGTTTCCCGACGGCGATGGGGTTGGCGGTGTCCTCGTAATTCAATCCGAGTAATTCATACCCTTATCATCACTTGAGGGTTTCATTAAAGCTTCAACTTGTGCCTCTAAATCTGAAGGTGTCAAAGGCGATGGGGTTGGCGTTGTCCACTATGTGAAGATGCGGCTCAAGCAATACCAATTCTGCCCTTTTTCAAGGTAACATAGAAGTTGGGGATTTTCCTACGCCAATATAAAAAAAATAAAGCATTATATCCACAAGATATCTCCATTAAATAAATACGATGCACTGTTTTACCTTGCAATGCGACGCCATGTAGCTTGCGTAGCGTCCATTTTCACATCCATTCCATTTTGAATGAACGTTACATCATCCCTTTCAGTAGGACCCTTGAAGTTATTGTAACATTGTTTCCACTCTCCAATTTTACGGCGCCACTCCTCAACGGAGATGATTGGGCGAGCGCAATCCGTTGCCTATTTCGCTCGATGGAGCATCACCTCTCGGGTGAAACCACTCTGCCATTTCCAATGAAGATTGTGAAGAACGAAGGCCTCTACGCGTCGTGTCCACACACCCGTGTAGAAAACTTCGTCCAAAGTGAAGATATTTTACCATATGCATAGTTTGGAAAGCTGCAGCAATCAAATAACATTTGTGGCTAAAAAATAAAAGGGTGTAACCTTTGCCAGTACACTGGTGAATAGTAGTATATAATGCATCATGTGATAAACCTAGCCCATACATGCAGATTTCCATGCATTTCTTCTGTGAAGAAAACAAACAAATGGAATACAGATAAACAACATATTAATAATTAAAAAAAATCTTCTCTTGCCTTAAAGGTTCTTGCATTTATTACATCGTAATACCTCTAATATATCGTAGGCTATCATTAATTATATCGATTTAACCTATTAAATGACCATTCAAATGAAGATAGTCATGGTAAGAAAACCCTAAAACGAGACATTATCGTAAAAAATTAAATGTAGCATACAGCGGAACAAAACTACAAAGTCACAAATAGTCAAAATTGCAAAGTGTATTATACTACATCAGCGGCAGAAAAATACCAGTTTCAAACATCACAGAGTCAAGGACTAAAAATCTTCAGTATCATCAACATAATTGTCGTGCTCACTTTTTCTCCTCATTGGTTGGCATGAATTGGTGGGTTGTGAGGGTTGACGATGGACTGAATTTGACCTTCTTTGCTGCAAAATGAAATTAAGTCAATATTTAAACACATGATTTAAACCTACAAACATAACTACTGTACACAAATATTTACATGCACATGATTTTGGAGATGATTTTGAACATGATTTTGGAGCTGATTTTGGCCCCCCCTTTTGGACCCCTCTTTTGACCTTTGCATTCGTAGGGCTTTGAGTTTCTAACATTAGCAAAATCCCAGAGGCAAATCTTTCTAGGATCGCGGAAAAGAGGAACTACTAAGCTAGGTTCTGTCACCTTACGGTCAGCAGCAACGTGTTTCCAAAACAAGTCAGAGAATTCTTCTTTCACTTCCTTCATTCATTGAACGAGTTCTAAACGTAGAGGCTCGTAGTGCATTGAACTCGACATCAACTCAGACATGTATCTCATAAACTCATTACTAAATGTCGTGTGCCTCATTAGAGCACTCTCCTCGACAGCATTTTCATGCACTAACACGTTCATATCTTTTGCTCTTTTAGTCCACCTCCGGAATATCATTGAATCACGAATGTCATCAACATCTTCAATGCAGAATACTTTCAAAATGTGCCGACATATCAATCCCTCAATTTCCCACTTTCTGCAATCACATGTGGCAACCTTTGTCACCGGATTGAACACTACTTTTCGTTCTCGAGCAGAAAATTCTTTGGATTTAGCATTGTATTGGATATTGTTGTTGGGAAGGAAAACACCAGCTTTGGGATAGAAAGTCACTGTGAGGCAGTTGGCATAGTCGTGCTCGAATTGCTTATAAATTATACGAGTGAACACTGCGGCAGCTCCTTCAAGAAGTCCACTTACTGATGGCACGACCTGGATTCCAAGTATTGAAAGTATGCTCCCTACGCTCTTTGCTTCTCCAACTATTTATAATACCTTCTGATGGTCCCGATATGAGTTCTGGTTTATGGGGGGGGAGGGGGAATACACCAATTAGGAATTTTAAAACAACCCCCTAAAAAATATCACAACCGAGTAAGAGGACTCAGCTGGAATCACAACTGAGTAGGAAAACTCAGCTGTAAGAGTGGTGCTGTGCGGAATGTGGTGGATAAAAATAACTCATACAAAATAACTCACGCTCAGATGCAAGGTCGGTCAATAACCAAATCAGTTCAGATGTAAAAATGCAGTTTTGAGTGCTGGTTAGTTAGTCAGTTGGATATGCAATAAGTAACTGAACAGAAAACACAAACACACAAAGGATTTACGTGGTTCGGAGAGAACTCCTACGTCTACGGGGAGTTGTGAGTCCACACAACTCAGTCCAAATTCTTTAGGAATGCAACCACAAAGCTTACGCGGGCTTTGCAACCGTTAGGATAAGTTTGCGGGTACTTATCAACCTTACAGATAAGTTTACGGGTACTTATCAACCTTTCTACTCAATTTGGGGAAGAGTAGGATCCTAACAACCTTTTTAGGGAATGCGTATAAGGTGGGTTTTCCAACTACTAGCTCGAACAAAGAAGTGAGCTAGGATCTAAGCTTGAACAAATGAAGACTCAAACTAAGATTGAAAACACCAAGACAGATTCTAACACTCTATGAACTCTCAACTAGTGATAATCTTAGAGATTATTTGCAGTTCAGCTTGTGTGCAGTTTTTTCGTTGTTCTTTCGCTCTTTAGACTTTTCTCGCACTTGTCTGTCTTCTATCTTAATGAATGAATGAAGGCCTCTATTTATAGGCGGAGAGAATCAACTAGCCGTTGGATGAGCCATTGATCTCTGTTCTGTGAAAGCGATGGCTTGTCTCTCATCTCTGCAGATTTTCCCGATTTGGCAACTGTGAACTTCTGCTTTCCATCTGAGACAACCTTGTGTTGGGCCAAATGAGGTAATGACAGAACGTCAAACCTTCACGTGACTTCCTTTTTGAAATTCAAATCTCAACCTTTGTCTTTCAACATTTGTTAGTCGGTTGAGAAGTTTGGTCTTTATCTGAGTGGTCTTCAGCTAATGTTCTATCTGATCGCTACCTTCATCTGACATTCTGTCTGAGGAACAGTTGAACCCTCAGCTGCCTTGAACTTTATGTTGTCGATCTATCAGATTAAGTCTTGCAACTGATGTTCCATCTAAACAGTTGACTTGAATGCTCAGTTGTCTTTCTTACAACTGATGTTCTATATCAGAACAGTTGGCTTGAACGCTCAGTTGTCTTTCTCACATCTGATGTTCTATCTCTTGAACGCTCAGTTGTCTTTCTTCACATCTGATGTTCTATCCGAGTAAAGCCATCTGAATTTCTATCCGAGTGAACCCATGATGCCGTCTTCAGCTGGAGACCTGTAAAGATAAAATCTCAACATTGCTCAAACAACGAACCTAAATACTAACATTAGGATCTTGCAACATCTACTCGGTTAGGGTCAGTTGGTTTTGGAATCAATCAAAACTTTACAAGATTTCCTAACACTTCGTATTCTTTCACAAACGTGCACAAGGAGACAGTGTGGCATACAACATCCTTCGAAACCTTATTCATCAACTCACTCCTTGAAGTGGCGAGAAGACCTGCGGTAAAAGTGTTGCGTGTAAAACATGAGGTCTATCGTTCATGAAGATTATGCATTCCATCAAACCAACTTCTCTTTGGGATTTAATAATTTTACATCATCTCCTTCCAAGTACTGTTTAAGTCTTCTTCTGTCTAATGTTCATGCATTTGTACCATAAAACTTTGAATGTTGAATCACCATGCAATTTTCCAAAGTTTGATGCACAATTCTTCATAATATGCCATTGACACAAACGGTGCTTAGAATTCGAAAAGATGACATTGATGGCATTTATAATTGCCCTACACTGATCAGTGAAGATAACCGTGGGCTGTTTTCCATAGATGGATTGCAAGAATGATTCAAACAGCCACATGAATGTTGCAGTTGTCTGGTCGGACAACAAGGCCATGCCGAACATTATGTTGCGCATGTGATAGTTTATACCAACAAATGGGGCACAAATCATGTTGTATTTGTTGGTGCGGTATGTGGTGTCGACAGACAGGACGTCGCTAAAGGCATCATAGTCCACAACGCATCAACTATCTCTTAAAAAAATGTTCATGAGACGGCCATCGTTGTCCAACTAATACTTACAAAAGAAGAATGGGTCTTCAAGTGATTTATTGGTGAAGTATTCTAAGAGCAGCCTTGCATCTTCATCCTCTACTTTCGTTTGCATTCTAACTTGCTCCATGTGATGATATGCATCTTCCTTTGTAAACCCAACATTCTGCACGCCTCCACTTTCTTTGGCCATAAAATTGAAAGCAGCGGTAACACCAATACAGGCAGAGTTCAGAGCTTCCAATACGGACTTCTTTGCATAATTTATGTGACGACTAGATCTTAAGAGAAATGTCTGATCAGGCTCTACAGGGACATGATTGTGGTCCTTCTTAAAAAAAGACACCACAAATGAACCTATGTCAACCCTTGAAACAATTAGTCGCGCTTTATATTCGATTCAGATAACAAGCTTCTTATAAACATCTACCTTACGTTTTGCACTTCGATAATTAGGCAGGGCCGTAAATGAACAAATGAACTCCTTCCACCTAATAGTAGTGCTCTTACCGAAATAACGTTGTTCTCCTTTACGGATAATGAATCCTTTGTAGATGGCGTACTCGTAGAATAACAAATAAACCTTCTCCAAATCTAGAAATTCTGTACCGAGCTTTAGTTTCTCCTCAAGTTCAAAGGAAATTAAAGTGGCACTCCTTCGATCAGTAAAATCTCCATCCAATTCTGATTTGGGTGTCTTCATCTTCTTATCACCATCCTTATCATCATTTTTATCAACATCTTCCTTTTCTGAATCTTTCAACGGAACATCCTTATCATCAACATCACATTCTTCATTTTTGGGATCCTTAAATGGAACATCCTCCTCAATTAAAACCTTACTCGAACTTGCTTTATTCAAACTATCCTTCTCAAAAATTTCCACAATAACAACATCTGACTCATTCTCCCCTACATCTGAATCACTCTCATCAACACACTGCCGCTCTGCATTTAACTCGAATTCACCATAATTAAATTTCGGAGGGGCCTCTTCAAAACCCAAAGCCACATTCAAATCAACTTCGCTAGGCAACTCTGTCAAGCAATCAATTAAATAAATAATATCATCTCATCATCAAATCACAACACTGCAAACTGATAAATGCACTCAATCAATTCAATTCACATAATCTCATTAACACTTCAAACTACAATGGCACTCACACTCACTTAATTCACATCATAAAATCAATAATTCTAACTATAATGCCACTAAATTAGTTCACGTAATCTGAGAAATAAAATTCATATTTCAAACCTACAACGACACTCAATAAATTCACATAATCAAATAAATACTTCAAACCATTATGCTAAACAACACAACAATTCACTTATGAAAGAGAATTCAAACAATGAAGCAAGATCATGCCACTCAAACTTACCAGTACCTGGGCCTCCATTCATCACGCTGCCAATTCAATTCAAAAAAATATCAATCAACCTACCAATTACCAAAAAAGAAATTATTAGTTCACATGAAAGCAACATAAATCGTGCCACTCAAAATCAAATAAACATGGATTCATCAATCGTCACAGCAAATCCAATCAAGTCATTACAAAATCATCAATTAGCAAGAAATCGAAGAAGACGATAAATGAAGAACAAAGAAGTCAGACTTACTTTGAATAAAAAACTCAGAATCGAAAAAACTACACACAAAATCCTCTTCACCAGTCAATCCTCTTCGCCATATATTTCGAGATGAAACCACCCACGCAATCCTATTCCAAACGAACCCAAGCTCTCACGCGACTTCACAGTCTAAAACGAGCTAAACCCAAACCTCTTACTCGTCACTATAATCCAATTTTCCATCAATCCAAGCTCTCATTCCTCCTTAGAAGCCAATTCCAGATGAAGCTCCGCGCCAAGACATGGTGAGAAGGCGTTCACGTTCTCAGATTCGGAAAGTTTCGCCACCTACAAAACCATACGGAGGAGAAAAGAAAAGGAGAATTTTGAAACAAACTATGAAGCAGGAGACATTCTTCCACTCACTTTATTTCGATTACTTTGTTCGAAAAAATAAATTTCGCCACCGACAAAAATAGGGATTAAGGAACACCAAAGTACGATATTCTTAATCACCAGAATAATAGACAAACGTCTGACCACATTCCGGCAACGTCGCCGTCGATGGCCATGGAGAATCCGATCTGGCCATGTAAAGACAAGTTGGGACCACTTCAAAATTGACCAAACAAGAATTTTGACAAAAAACTAACCTAAGATATGGAGTGAACCTATGGTTACAATATAATAATAATAATAATAATAATAATAATAATAATAATAATAATAATATAAATTTTGAATAAAACATTATTTTTTAAAATGGGTGAAAAGTGCAAATGTTGATGTGTCAGCAGATCCATGCTCTACTGCATTACTTGTCACGCATAATGAAGGTTTCCCCTTTTTGTGAGAGAGTGTATTAGTTTCATAAAAGAAAATGGGATTCTTGGATGGGACAACCCAAAGAAAAAGTGAGACACTTATTGTAGGATGTAGAAAGTAATTATTAACTACTTCCTCCGTCCATGATACAAAGTCTCTTTTGGTGCTCGGCGCGGAGATTAAGAAAGTCGATGTAGTTATTGTGAGTGGAGTTTGTATCCCACTTATTAGAGTGGAAAAAGTCAAACGAAAGTTAAAATTGTTGTTAGTGGAATTATGGCCCCATTTGTTGTAAGTGAAAAAAGTAAAATAGAATTAAAGTTGTTGTAAATGGAATAAGGGTCTCACTTATTATAACTGAAAAAGGTAAAATGAGAGTAAAAGTTGCTGTAAATGAAGTAAGGTCCCACATGATGTGAAGAGTAGGGTTCCACTTATTATATAATTTTAAATTACTTTTAAATAATGGGTTATGTGAAGAGTGAGTGGATTTTTAAAGGCAACACATGGATTTATTGGATGGGCCGTTTAATCATCACACGCTAACATAAGTCTTGCTAATTCATTTTCATCTTCTTATTCTTTTAAAATTTATTTGTTAGTTAAGTCTTTTTTCTTTTATTCGAGACATAATTAGAGGTGGCTACTGTTCGACTCTGGTTACCAAATCGGAACTGGTGGTTCTCGATTCCACCTCGAGCAAATCGAAATGGAACCGTTGATCTCTTCGATTTTAGTTCCAAATCAAAACTGCCAGTTCGAGCAATTCCGGTTCTTTTGGCCCCCTCTAGGCCCCATCATGTATGTTCAGTTGAATTTCAATAGAATTTATATTTATATTAATAATATATTTTTTAATAAATTAATATAAAATTTTAAATAAAGATTAATAAACTCTAATCAAATTAGTAAATTTGAATGCGTATGAGATGCACACCTGCACTAGAGTTTTTGCATATAAATTTTTGGCATCCAAGTAAAATAATATGTACTCATACTTGAATTATTTTTAAAACATGTATTAAAATACAATTAACTCCGTGCATCGCAGTACTAGTTATATAATAAAGGCTGATTAACAAATTTAACCAACGTCCATTAAAAAAAAAAAGAAAAAAAAAAAAACTAACCAACAGCATAGTAACTTGGCCCTAAATAAACTAATGATCTGATTTGCCAAGTCAGCATCAGTTTGGATTGGTTGCTATGGATTGACAGGTGCAGACGCCATTCGAACAAAAGTTCATACTATGTCGCAAGGTGGGACAGTCCTTGTCCGGTTGTCCGAACGGCATTGGGTTTCACCTGTACCATCTCAAGGATTAGTATCACTTCAATTAATTCACATCACCCCTAATGACAACAATGATAAGAGGCTATGCGTGTGCGCTAGTGTGGATTCGTGACTGTGAGCTTCTAAAAATAAGAATCGATAAGACATTTATAAATCGTTTTCTAGGAAAAAAATGATCCGAATTATTTATAAAAATGCAGGGAAAGATTAAAAACTAGCTTTAATTAAAGTTAGTACTAGTTAATTCTGGGAAGAGAGAGAGTGAGGGGGGTGTCACCTTGACAACCAGGGCACTAAGGCCTTTAGCAGTGGCGAGCATTTGAGCGAGCTCGCTGGCCAATTTGATCGCCACGTGGCCGCGAGCTCGCAGTAGTCACATTGGCAAGCTCGAGCTCGCCAATTTTGTTTTGTTTTTTTTAAATGAAAATAAATATTTTATTCATTTAAATTAAAAACATACATGGTAAAAATGCGAAAAATTACATGTCATCTCCGAAGCGTTTCCAAATTTCTTCGATCAAATCATCCTCGAGTTTTGCGTGTGCTTTTTGGTCTCGAAGACTTTCTTTCCGCTTCAAGTAGTTTGCGAAGCTACCGAGCCTTGTCTCGTACTCGAACTCGATTGGGCTTGGGAGGTTGTTTCTTTGTCCGGGCTCCAATTAGTTACAGAAACGCCCCCATCTTAAACTATCATGTTATGCAAAATTATGCAAGCATACATGATGTCTGATAAAGTCTCTCGTAACCAGGAACGCGCCGGCCTACTAATTATTATCCAACGAGCTTTGAGAACGCCGAAAGCTCTTTCCATGTCCTTGCGTGCGGCTTCTTGTTTCTTCACAAATAAACATCTCTTCAGCTCGGTCGGGCACGGGAGAGTCTTCACAAAGATTGGCCAACATGAATAAATACCATTAGCTAGATAGTAGCCCATCTTGTGCTGAGTGCTGTTTGCGAAGAAAGTTACCGCGGGGCTCCTTCCCTGCAGAAGATCTTGGAACACGTCAGACTGGTTGAGCACATTGATGTCGTTGTTTGAGCTGGCAACTCTGAAAAATACGTGCCAAATCCATAAATCTTGAGAGGCAACAGCTTCAAGCACGACTGTGGGGTGCCCCTTCTTCTGATTCGTGTACGCCCCTCTCCACCCATTCGGGCAGTTCCTCCACTGCCAATGCATGTAGTCGATGCTACCAAGCATGCCGGGGAAGCCCTGCTTCGATTCGTGCATTTGCAAAAGCCGGTTGCAGTCAGCCGTGTTTGGTGGCCGCAAATACTCGCCGCCGAATGCAGATATGATCGCTCGACAAAAATAATCAAGCGATTGCCGACCAGTGCTGTCTCCCATCCGTAGGTACTCGTCGTATTGATCAGCACATCCGCCATTTGCGAGTTGCCGCAACGCCATATTGCATTTCTGGAGTGAAGTGAACTCCAGTTTTACCGTTGCATCTGCGCGCTGCTGGAAATAAGGCTCTCAAGCCTCAACTGCCCTGAAGATTGTGTTGAACAATTTTTTGCTCATACGAAATCGGCGCCGGAACACGTCTTCACCCCACGTTGGAAACTCAGAGAAGTAATCCGCATTAAGACGGATCTCGGCATCAAGGCGATCACGAGGCACCACCGCTCTTTTCCTCTTTGAACTTTGGCCGGCAGCGGCGGCCGCCGCCGTCTTTTCCTCCTCTTCCTCGGCGATTGCATCGGTGGCCTTCGCCATGAGATTGCCGAACATGACGAGAATTTGAGCACTAAACTGTCAGAATTCTTCCATTCTAGCGTTGAAATAATCGTTGTCGCCCGATATGATTTTTTAAATGAATGAAATAAACAAAAATATGAAGGGGTTGAGGAGATTTGAGAGAGAATTGAAGAGATTGGTGTATGAAATAAGGGAGAAAATTGATATATTTATAGGGATTTTCAAACTCGCTGGTGACCGTTGGCGATCGCAACGGCTAGCGATCGCGCCAACCAACGATCGCCAAGTGTCCTCCCACGTCAGCGAGCTCACCAGCGCTTGAGCTCAGCGTAGAGAGCACACTTGCACGCGCGCCGAGTTCGCCAACGGGGTGCGAGTGTGCTATTGAAGCTCGTTGGGGCAGCGAGCGCGCCGCTGCCCACAGCCTAATAAGCACATTGGTGGCCAAAAAATTAGCTTTTGAGTAGCCATTTTAATCTCTCAATTCCAGATGAAATCTGGGTCGTTATTAGTCAACTAATGTGTAGCCCCACGTAGAAAAAATGTTTTACATGCACCACAGTGCATAACGAGATGCACCAGATGCACCACCCTTCATAGCGGGATGCACAAGATGAGTGGTGGAGATTAATTCTCATTTCTTAGGATAAAGATCATTTTTATATGATCCTAATCCTATATAATATACTACCTCCGGTCCTCAAGTTTTTTCCTATATGTCATTTTTGGGACGGTCCCCAAGTTCCTTCTTAGCTACTTTTGAACACTACCCCACAACAAATTATTATCTCTTACTCTTACTTTATCAACTTATTTACCTAAAATACCGCATATGGTCCACCACTATCTCAATTAATTAATATATCACTACACTCAATGTGGGATCCTTTCTCACTCACAACAAATTCATTCACTTTTTCTTTACTCACAACTAATTCAACAACCTTTTTCCTTAATACCCGTGTTACTTCCTCCTAGGAAGAGACTTGGGAACTGAAAGTAGTATATATATACATACTACCTCTGGTCCCCAAGTCTCTTCCTATGAGGAAGTGGCACGGGTATTAAGGATAATGTTATTGAATTAGTTGTAAGTAGAGAAAAAGTGATTGAATTTGTTGTGAGTGGAGAAAGGGTCCCACATTAAAGGTAGTGATATATTAATTAATTGAGATAGTGGTGGGTCATATGTAGTATTTTAGGTAAATAAGTTGATCAAGTAAGGGTAAGAGATAAGGATTTGTTGTGGAGTAGTATCCAAAAATAGCTATGAAAAAATTTGGGGAACGTCCCAAAAAGGAAAAATAGAAATAAACTTGGCGACCGGAGGTAATATAATATGATGATGATATAATGATAATGATGATGAAAATATGCATCCCAAAAAATGAAAAAGGATAATGAAACACATATACAAACTCTAGCTCTTTATACGGGGTTGTTAATAATTAAATTTCTAAATCATATATGGACAACATTTATCGAAGGAAACGTATATGAACTGAATTATTTTATCCAGTCACCATTTTTTCATGGTCGGAAAATTTTAGGAAATACAACAATTTATTTGGCCAATTAATAAATTAATTTCCTACAAAAAATTATTATTTATTCGATTAATTATTAAGTTCGCCAAATTAAATTGAACAAACCTATAAACATATAGTTATTTATTCAGCCGACTAATAAATAAATTCACCAAATAAAACTGGTGATGCAAAAGATAAGAAAATACACAATGATTCTAGGTATTTATAGGTTTTTCAATATGTGAATGTTCATTGAAAATCGATGTGGGACACAGAATTTTGGTAGATATTCAAAATTTATTATTTTATTTTTTAAAAAAAATCAAAATTTGAAAATTTAGATAAATACGAATGGGAGATTTGAGAGATACGACATAAAATTTTTCAAAGCAAGAATCATTTTACTTTTAGTAATATAATACTCCCTCCGTTCTGCCATAGATGTCCTAGTTTCTTTGGGCACGGGAATTAAGGAGGACACAATTAAGGGTAGAAAGTGTGTTTAGGCTCTCTGCAGCCACGAGCATTTGAACGAGATCGCTGACCACTTTGATTGCCATGTGGCGGCGAGCTCGCAGCACTCACATTGGCGAGCTCGAGCTCGCCAATTTTTTTTTAAATTAAAATAAATATTTTATTCATTTAAATTAAAAACATACATGAAAAAAATGCGAAAAATTATATGTCGTCTCCGAAGCGTTTTTAAATTTCTTCGATCAAATCATCCTCGAGTTTTGCGTGTGCTTTTTGGTCTCGAAGGCTTTCTTTCTGCTTCAGGTAGTCTCGAAAGCTATCCAGGGCTCCTTGTCTCGTACTCGAACTCGGTTGGGCTTGGGAGGTTGTTTCTTCGTCCGGGCTCAAATTAGTTATAGAAACGCCCTCATCTTCAACTATCATATTATGCAAAATAATGCAAGCATACATGACGTCTGATAAAGTCTCTCAGAACCAGCAACGCGCCGGCCTACTAATTATTGCCCAACGAGCTTTGCGAACGCCGAAAGCTCTTTCCACGTCCTTGCGTGCGGCTTCTTGTTTCTTCGCAAATAAACATCTCTTCGGCTCGCTCGGGCATGGGAGAGTCTTCACAAAGGTTGGCCAACTTGGATAAATGTCGTCAGCTAGATAGCAGCCCATCTTGTGCTGAGTGCCGTTTGTGAACAAAGTTACCGCGGGGCTCTTTCCCTGCAAAAGATCTTGGAACACGTCAGACTGGTTGAGCACATTAATGTCGTTGTTCGAGCCAGCAACTCCGAAAAATGCGTGCCAAATCCATAAATCTTGAGAGGCAACAGCTTCAAGCAGAACTGTGGGGTGCCCCTTCTTCTGATTCGTGTACGCCCCTCTCCACCCATTCGGGCAGTTCCTCTATTGCCAATGCATGTAGTCGATGCTACCAAGCATGCCCGGGAAGCCGTGCTTCGATTCGTGCATTTGCAAAAGCTGGTTGCAGTCAGCCGTGTTTGGTACCCGCAAATACTCGCCGCCGAATACAGATATGATAGCTCGACAAAAATAATCAAGCGATTGCCGACCAGTGTTGTCTCCCATTCGTAGATACTCGTTGTATTGATCAGCGCATTCGCTATTTACGAGTTTCCGCAACTCCATAGTGCATTTCTGGAGTGACGTTAATCCCAGTTTCCCCGTTGCATCCGCGCGCTACTGAAAATAAGGCTCTCGAGCCTCAACCGCCCTGAAGATTGTGTTGAACAATTTTTTGCTCATACGAAATCGGCACCGGAACACGTCTTCGCCCCACGTTGGAAACTCAGAGAAGTAATCCGCATTAAGACGGATCTCGGCATCAAGGCGGTCACGAGGCACCACCGTCCTTTTTCTCTTTGAACTTTGGCTACAGCGGCGGCGACCGCTGCCTCCTCTTCCTCTTCCTCGGCGATTGCATCAGCGGCCTTCGCTATGAGATTGCTGAACATGACGGGAATTTGAGCACTAAACTGTCGGAATTCTTCCATTCTAGCGTTGAAATAATCGTCGTCGCCCGACATGATTTTTTAAATGAATGAAATAAACAAAAATATGAAAGTGTTGAGGAGATTTGAGAGAGAATTGAAGAGATTGGTGTATGAAATAAGGGAGAAAAATAAGGTATTTATAGGTGTTTACAAGATCACTGGTGACCGTTGGCGATCGCAACGGCTAGCGATCGTGCCAACCAGCGATCGCCAAGTGTCCTCCCACGTTAGTGAGCTCACCAGCGCTTGAGCTCGGCGTAGAGAGCACGCTTGCACACGCGCCGAGCTCGCGTGCTATTGAAGCTCGCTGGGGCAGCGAGCGCGCCGCTGCCCACAACCTTAGTGGAGTTGTTAAAGTCAAATAAAGTAGGTAGAGAGAGAGTGAATAGTGAAATAAAGTGGAATAAAGTTGTTGGGAAATTTAAGTAAAGTTTTGATTGATTCCAAAACCAACTGACCCCAACAGAGTAGATGTTGCCATTTCCTAAAGTTAGTATTTAGGCTCGTTGTTTGAGCAATGTTCAGATTTTATCTTTACAGGACTCCAGCTGAAGACGGCAACATGGATTTACTCGGATAGAACTTCAGATGGAAATTCGGATGTGGAACATCAGATGTAAGAAAGACAACTGAGCATTCAAACCAACTGTTCAGATGGAACATCATTTGCAGGACTCAATCTGATAGATCGACAACATAAAGCTCAAGGCACCTGAGGGTTCAACTGTTCCTCTTCAGACAGAATGTCAGATAAAGGTAGCGATCAGATGGAACACCAACTGAAGACCACTCAGATGAAGATCAAACGCCTCAACCGACTAACCAATGTTGAAAGACAAAGGTTGAAATTTTAATTTCAAATAGGAAGTCACGTGAAGGTTTGACGTTCTGTCATTACCTCATTTGGCCCAACACAAGGTTTTCTCAGAAGGAAAGCAGAAGTTCACAGTTGCCAAATCGGGAAAATCTGCAGAGATGAGAGACAAGCCATCGCTTTCACAGAACAGAGATCAACGGCTCTTCCAACGGCTAGTTGATTCTCACCGCCTATAAATAGAAGATATAGAACACAGAGAAGACAGAGTAGAGAGATAGACGAGCGAAAGAACGACAATATACTGCACACGAGCTAAACTGCAATTAATCTCTAAGAACATCACCAGTTGAGAGTTCATAGAGAGTTAGAATCTGTCTTGGTGTTTTCGATCTTAGTTTGAGTCTTCCTTTGTTCAAGCTTAGATCCTAACTCACTTCTGTGTTAGAGCTAGTAGTTGGAAAACCCACCCTTATACACATCCCCTAAAAAGGTTGTTAGGATCCTGCTGTCACGCCCCGACTCTCGAGGTGTGACTTACGAACAACAACACAACCTAATTAACTAACAATCAACTTAAACATAGGGAACATGCTCGGGGAAATATTTATGAAAAACGATGCAATCGAATAAGGCTTTCAAAGACATAATGAAATAATAACTGAGCATTTCAAAATCATATTTACACAAGAATATGATAAGAAATTCATGCTGACAGGGAGTAAGATTTCGACAAAAATGAGAGTGCGAAAATATACCAAGTCAAGGGAACCAAATTCAACAAAATGTTTGAAGTCAACGAGCCCATCGCTCGGAAGCACAAGTCAAGAAGTTAAGAATTCAACAAGCATTCAAAATCATAAGGTACAACACTCGGAATCAAAAATATAAGTATCAGAGTATAAGTATCAACAAACATCAATTCAAAAGAGTTGGAGCGGAAACTAGCATCAAAACCCAACATTTGCACGTATGAAGACGTACAAACGCCAGTCTGATATTCGACTCGACTCAACCAAAATAACCACACCACACCACCAAGTATCCATGCCATCGCCATCCAGTCAACCTGCACATTTAGAAACACACGCAGGGCTGAGTACTTCGTACTCAGTTAACACATGCCAAAACATTTGGATAAAGATGCTTTTTAAAGTTATAACAATTGAACTTGCCTTGCCGAACATCACAAGTACTTAAACAATTTAAAACAGTTTTACTTGTGCATGTTAAAAACATTTTCTTTTTAAACAGACTGCGCAGTCAAACATAATATATAATAACAGTATGCATCATCTGTCACAATCAATCTTACTGTGCTGAGAAGTAGGCCTCCTTCTCGAACACTGTGACCGGCCTAACCGAAGCAAGGCTCACAGTCACCTCAACATTCAACATACCACACGTGGGTTTCCTGCCTTTCACGGGATAATAACATCTTAACTAAACAGATGACAACACATACCAAACTTCAATAAAAACGGCAAGTCAATCGCATTTAAAATCAATCATAATAATACTCATTAGCATATATATATTCACTGGCAGTTTTGGTTCAGAAAAGCCCACCTGACTTTCGAAGATTCTAGCTAGGCGGTTTTAAGGGCTATTTGTCCTTGCTTAATGATCCGTCCGACTCGATCCTTCACAATTCGACATTGATAAAGAAATTAAGATACGTAAAGATGGATAACAGGCGTTGGACTCGACTGAAGGACTTCTACTTGAGTCGTTTCTCTCTTCGCTTTAACCTTTCTAAAGGATCTCACGTTCTCGTCTTTAAACCGTTAACTTTACTCGATGATTGGATAGCATTACCAATCAACGTCTTATACTTCTCGCTTTAATTATGAAACGTCGTCTATCTACATTTCATTACTCGAGTTTTCTTTCAAAGACTTTAATTAATTCTCGATTTAACAATTTAATAGCTCAACTATTTTGCATACAAATAGTTTAGTAATTCTTTACGTCACAATTTATATCATGCACTTAAACATTTATTTAATCACATAATAAATCCAAATAAATCAAACACATTTCAAGACACATTAACATTTATTCACTTGTACAATAGAACTTAGTTTGATTATGCATTTCTTTTTATAAAAACTCAAACAACTTACTCTATCTTTTCTTAATTTATAGACAACGCTTTGTTCTAAATTCGTTACCTTATGAAGTATTTCATAACTTTTACTCAATTAATAAAATTTCTCTTAATTTATTATTAACTCTTATGAAATTGAAATTTTCTTTCCATTTCTAACTCGATTCTCACTTCTTAACTCAATTATTATTTTTCTAATTATTAACTCGATAATTTTTCTCGGTTTATTTTTAATTCGCATGGTTTGAAAATAACTTACTTAATTAATTAATTTCTTTCAAAACTATTACTCGACATCTTATGCTACTATTATTTTCTTGTTTAACTATACGAGTATTTAACTTAACTTGTCTAGTATCTTTTCTTTATTCGATTAAAACTTCTTTTTACTTCTTATTAATTAATTCTTTTTAACTCGATTTTCTCCATTCTTGTTTACCTATTTAATAAGTCTTTCTTTTTTGTTCTCAACTTAAAACCACTTTCTTACTTAACAATTTTCTTTATTATTCAATAAACATTTTTATAAAAATTAGTTTATCTTATTAGTTAAGTTATAAAATTTCTTTTTGATTTAATTTATTAAGATATTCAAATCTTCAAGTTTTATTACAAGAACATTTATTTGAAATATCTTTTTATGCATTCTTCACTTTTTAATATTTTAAAAGCTTTTAAACTTCACATTTCTTTTTACAAAAATTCTATTTTCATCTATGATTTCAACTAACATTTTAGCATACATTATAACATCAAAATATTAAATCTTCTATATTATCACAAATTATTTTCTTTAGAAACTTAACATGCAATTCAATTTTCTTAAATTTAACATGTATGATTACATCAACATATCACATAATAATTTCAGGATCAAAATATCATTCAAATCATCAACAAAATCAACAAAATAATTCCTTCTTTTTCTTCTTAAACTCACGGCATTTTCTCATAAATTAGGGCAATTTATTTCTCAATTTTTCATGCATATAATTCCATTCTCAACATGATAAAAATCACAAATCAAGCATCAAAATATCAATAACTCAAAGGATTCATATTTTCCTATTTTTCTCTATAATTTCGGTTTTCATCAAATTTTTAGGGATTTAAATTCTTTTTCTTCTCTTAATTCACCGATTAAACCTAGTGTTCGATTCTCCTAACGATTTCTTCTCACTCGATCTTCATATTAACCACATAAGTTTGCCTAAACATAAAATAAATACCATGCATGCATGTTTTCTTTCTTTTAGGGCTTAGAGATATACATATATACAATTAATCAAATGGATAATCATACTTTAATTTAAAATCGGATCTCTTCTCTTGGCTTCTTGGGATCGAAAGATGGGGGATTGAGCTTCAAAGCTTGAGCTTGAATGAAAGGAAGAACTCTTCTTGAATCCTCAAAGAAAAGAATAACATAATAATTAATCATCCATCTCTTTAGGGCTTTAAGAGCCAAAATGAAGAAAATGGGGATGATTATTGAATTTCAATTCAAGAACTTGAAGGATTATTACCTTTTTCTTGAAGATAAGGATGGTATAAATGGAGGATGATATTCTTCACTTCATTTCCATGGATGATAAGCTTCAATTCAAGGTTTCATGGAAGAAAATCAAATGTGTGTGTGTAGTGTGTGTGTTTGCCGTGAGTGAGTAGGGAGGGAGAGAGAGTGTTTTTCTTTTCTTTCTTTGATGTTGGATGAAGATGAATGAATGAAATGAAGTTCATTCCTTTTGAATCATAGAGAGAAATCGAGAGAGAGAGAGTATAGTGAATGCATGTGTGTCCAACAAGGAGAATAAACATGATGGCATTTAGCATTGGAAATTGGAAATGTTTTAAGTGTGATGGGTAGTTGATGTGATGTGCTTTGCATGTAATCTTTTGCTAAGATTATGGTAAAGACATAATGATGAAAATTGTATGGGAAATTGGAGAGAGATGGGAGAGAGGTGATAAGGTGGCGAGAGAGAGAGAGGTGTGACGACACTTGTCCTCGTCGTGTCGTTACGGGTGTTAATTACCCGGTCGTAAAGGTTTTCCGGATAAAACGATTCGTATTAAATCATTTATGCTATAAACGGGTCTAATCCCTCTTCGTCTCATTTCCGACACTAAAGCATCTCAATCCTATTTCACGTTTCAATTACAAGATTAACGGTTCCGATCATTTTAGTCTTTTAAAACTTAAAAGAATTTAGTCGGCTTATTAATCCGTTATTAATCCTTTAAAGATTAATGCCTCATTACTCTTCTCAAATTTATCTCGGATAAGCCCTCACCTTATCTCAATGATCTTAGAAGAAATTCTAGGTTCAAAGATCTTAATTCTACTATATTCTAAATTCATCGACGAATAGAATTTTCTCGGCGATCAACATTATTCTTCTTCAATTAAACAAATTCTTCGGGGTTTTTCTGGAAATTAATCTCACACTCATTTTCACATAAACAAACTCAACTATACATCACATCATCATTTCAAGAATTTGAACAGATAAATTCACACAAAACGCACAAAGTATTCTAAACGATTACTCATTGTTCTTCATTTAGAAAAGAAAATTTTTATTCCACAATTTCACACCTATTAACTTACTCGGTTAGCTATAACGCTCTCAAAAGGTATAAAAGCTCGGGGTATCACACCTACTCTTCCCGAAATTGAGTAGAAAGGTTGATAAGTACCCGCAAACTTATCTGTAAGGTTGATAAGTACCCGCAAACTTATCTAAACGGTTGCAAAGCCCGCGTAAGCTTTGTGGTAGCTGTCCTAAAGAATTTGGACTGAGTTGTGTGGACTCACAACTCCCCGTGGACGTAGGAGTTCTCTCCGAACCACGTAATTCCTGTGTGTTGTGTTTTCTGTTCAGTTACTTTTTGCATATCAAACTGACCAACTAACCAGCACTCAAAACTGCATCTTTACATTTCAACTAATTTGGTTGTTGACCGACCTTGCATCTGAGCGTGAGTTGTTTTATATGAGTTATTGTTGTTTCCACCACATTCCGCACAGCACCACTCTTCCAGCTGAGTTTTCTTACTCAGTTGTGATTCCAACTGAGTCCTCTTACTCAGTTGTGGTAATTTTCAGGGGGTTGTTTTTAAAATTCCTATCTGGTGTATTCCCTCCCCCCATACACCAGAACTCGTATCGAGACCATCAAGTGGTATCAGAGCAGTGGTTCAAAAGACCGCTGTCTCTGTTTCACGAGGTGTGAATCGAGGTGTTTTTCTTCAGTGGTCAACTGAATAGATCCTTTTCACGCGAGTGCATTTCTGCTTGCATTTGTCGTCTGTTTGTTGTGTGCAGATGGATGTTAAAGACAAGATTGTCGTCATGTTCTCGGTTGTGAACTATACATCCTGGAAAACTCGGATGAAGAGGATTCTACTGTCCAAGCATCATCGAATGCAACAAGTGATTACATCCGGACCGATCACCATTATGGAAAAAGTCATTCGCACTCCTACAAATCCTAATGATGGGGATGCAACTGAGGTGATGGTTAAGAAAAAGCCAGAAGATTTTACTCCTGAGGAAGCAAAAGTGAGCCAGCTGGATATCTGGGCTCAAAGCACTATCATGTCCACAGTTGGACAAGACTATCTTTCATGGATAGAAAAGTGCAACACAACTAAGGAGATGTGGGACATTTTGGCATCTCTTAGTGAAGGGAGTGACGAAACCAAGGAGAACAAGTTCTCCCATGCTTGTCAAGACTTTGACAATTTCTGTCTAAAAGTCGATGAAACCACTGATCAGTTGGAGCTTCGGTTCATGGATATCATCGGAAGGATTCAGTCTATCCGACGAGGAAAATATACTTTGAGAGAGATCAATTTCAAAGTATTACAAGCCCTACCAGCTGAGTGGGACACCTTCATCAACATTCATGAAAGCCGAGCTGATCTTGGAGAGATGGGGATAGACAGACTGTTCTCAATTCTGAAAGGAAACGAGTACAAGGTGAACCGATAAAGATCAACTCAGTCCTCGATGCAGACGAGTCGACATGAGGATGTTGGTTCAGGAACAAAGACAGTAGCACTTTGAGCCGACTATTCCAAGCTGCGAACATCAAGGGCAATAAGATCTACGGACACAGCTTTGAAGGAGCCAAGCTGAGAAGAGCTGCAACAGAGTATCGCCGCCTTGTTAAAGAAGTTGGCTGACATGGATACTCGGTTCGGAAAATATAAGCGGTTCTATAAATCCAACCGAATTCGAGATAACTCAAAGCCTGTGACCAACAGTTGCTTTGAATGCGGCAAAGAGGGACACTTCGAAGCTGATTGCCCAGATCTTTCGAAGAAAGATAGAGAAGCGTTGAGGGTCAAGCAAAATGCAAAGAACAAGGCCATGGTTGCAGAAGAAGCAGCTGATGACATGGACATCTTCACCGACACCGAAGATGAGGACGAGCTGACTTCCACCAACAACACTATTGGACAGGATCAATGTCTCATGGCATTTGGAACCGACCAGGATGATGCTGAGGTACATTCTAGTTCAGTTAATTTAAATTCTTCCAAAGCTACTAACATGCAGGAAACAGTAGATGAAGAGTTGGAACCCTCTTGGGGAGACTTCGTAGAACTCAGTGAGGAATTGCATCAGCAATCGGTTGAGTTTAAGAATCTTCAAGAACAGTTTGCCGGACTTGAAGAATCCTTAACCGAAAAGGACGATCTGATTAAAAATCAAACCGAAGAGATTGATGATCTCAAAAGTCAACTGAATGTGGCCAACCAAACTAATGCTCCAACCGATGAGGAGTTGAAGGAGCAGATCAAGGAGCAGCATGAGCAGTTGAACAAGCAAGAGGCACAGATCGACCAGTTGATGAAGATGTCAGACGCACAGACAGAGCATATAGTTGTTCTTCTCAAGGATCTACAAATTGAGAAGGATAACCTGATAAAGCTCTATCAATCATCCAAAATCATCGAGAATCTCATCAGTTACCGACGACAAATGGATGACATGTCTAGACTCGGTTACGACATGGTCAAGGACACTGGAATTCCACCCGCAACCTTTATCAAGACTGTGGATGTCACGGTTGCCAAACCAAATACGGTTGAGTCTGCAACTCCCCAACTTAATCCAGCCTCCACGTCACAGCAAGCACAACCAGCTAAGGAAACTGCAGCTGAGAAAGGAAAAGGAGTTGTGGTTGGAAAACTAAAGAATCCATCGGTTGGGATAACAACCGAGGGGGTATGTTCCAGGACTCAGAAGAGGAACCAGAGACGTCGGAGATACAATCAGAACCAACTTCAGAACCGACCTTTGAACTGACTTCAGAACCGACCTCAGAACCAACCTCTGAACATACCTCAGAACCGACCTCAGAAGAGATGGAATCAACAAAACCGACAGGGATTCAACCATCAGAATCAACATCGGTTCCATCATCAGAACAACCAGAGGTTCCATCAGAGTCAACCAATGTGGAACAGTTCCAACAGTTGCGGGTATTCATGCCAGAACATGAATCAACAACAAGGCATGAACAACTGTCATCAACAGTCAGGAAAATAGAATCAGACTCAGCCACAAAGATTCCAAAATGGCGTTCGACCTCATCGACAAAACCAAAAGGGTTAGAAACGTCAACAAAATAGGGGGAACGCCTCTCCTCCTAAAGCCCACAATGGGAGAAATCAATCTCCTCCCAAAAAACATAACATCAATAACAACAACAAGCCTAAGGTTGACCGAGGTGTTGTTATAATTGATGGAGAATGAAAGATAATCTGGAATGACAAATCTATCTGAATCTACAGGGAAAAGCGACCCACAGTTCAAGGGGGAACTGGTTCTAACCCTCCAGGACCCAACTAAAATTGGGGACCTAAGTGTGTTTCTCTGTGCAGGAGCATGAGGAACAGCTGAGGAAGAATAAAGCATCACATACCATGTGGGTGATGGACAGTGGATGCTCGAAACACATGATAAATCTGAGGGATTTGCTTGGGAGTTTCGTGGAGATGGAAGAACCATCTATTACCTTTGGTGACAACTCAAAAGGTCATACCAAAGGCTACGGTACCCTTGAAACCAATCTCGTGTCTATTCCAAATGTCTCATATGTTGATGGATTGAAGCATAACTTGCTCTCCATCAGCCAATTCTGTGATAATGGTTTCTCTATCAAGTTTGATGCACAGGGCTGCAGGGTCAAAAATGTCAGAACAAAGCAAGTCATATTGTTGGGAAATCGATCCCCAACCGGGAATGTCTACTATGCAGATTGGAATAGTAGTCCTCCTGACACCTGTCTTTTATCGAAGAGCAGTTTAGATGTGAGCTGGCTGTGGCACAAAAGACTCAACCATCTGAATTTAAGACAATGAACCAACTTGCGAGACAGGAACATGCAAAGGGTATTCCGAACCGTGTATTTTCAACAACACATATTTGCAGTGCGTGTCAGCTGGGAAAGCTCGCTAGATCCTCCTTTCGGTTGAAAACGATTCCCTCAACCGACCGAGTATTGCAGCTGATCCATATGGATCTCTTCTGGCCTGTTACTCCCAAAAGCATGAATGGTAACGAATATACACTTGTTGTTACTAATGATTTCTCTAGGTACACGTGGACCATTTTCATGCGTCACAAGAATGAAACCCGAGATGAGTTACCCAAGCTGATGGATCGGATATCTAACCAACAAGAGATGAAATTATTTTCTATACGATCAGACCGTGGAACTGAGTTCCTCAATGAAACCATCATCGAATACTGCGAGAAATACGGAATCACTCATCAAACATCAGCTGCTCGTACTCCATAATAGAATGGAGTAGCCGAGCGAAGAAACCGAACGCTGAAGGATGCTGCTACATCCATGTTGACAAGATCAGCTCTGCCAAAGAGATTTTGGGCTGAGGTAATCAACACAGCATGCTACACCCAGAACCGGTCTCTTCTGTCCAAGCGGTTGGGAAAGACTCCATATGAACTATGGAGACGCAGGAAGCCTGATATTTCATATTTTTGCATTTTTGGTTCTAAGTGTTATATTCACAACAATGGGAAGACTCAGTTAAAAACTTTTGACGCCAAGGCTTCGAAGGGCATATTTCTAGGATATGCCGCTCGAATCAAGGCTTATAGAGTTTTTAACAACAACTCTCATGTTGTGGAGATAACACCTCATGTTAGTTTTGATGAATCTACTTTTGAGTGCAGGGAACAGGCTAAAGGACAACAATCAGATCCACATATTCCACCAGCTCTCACCAGATCGCAGGTTCTAAGGCAGAAGAATCTAGCTGAACCATTGGTATGTGCAACTGAGGATGATGATCCTTGTTCCTCTGAAGATGAATGTGAGGACCCCAGCTCATCTCAAGGGGGAACTTCAGCTGATGTTACTCCAACTGCATCAGCATCCGAAGCCCAACCTAACTCGGTTCAAAATATTATTCATGTTGAGGATCCAGACTCAACAGCAGATAAATCACCAGTTCTGAAGATCCCAGCATCTCCCACGGCTCAGGTTATCCCATCCTTTAAAATCACGGAACCGCCACTGTTGGAAGAAGAAGGAAGACGCAACAAGAGATGGTATGAAGATCAGCCAAAGGTGTGCGTACTAGGAGCAGTGTTGCAAATCCAGACTCAGCTGAGAAAGATTCCAACACTTACGCCCAATATGCTGAGAAGTTGGCAGTTCTTGAGGAGTTCGAACAAGCTGGAGATGTTGCCATGATTTCATGTTTCGTAGCTGATGTGCCAGAGCCGAAGCATGTTATGGAAGCTCTCAACTGTGTTCATTGGACAACAGCCATGCAAGAAGAGCTGAATGAATTTCTACGCAACTGTGTATTGGAGTTGGTAGAAAGACCAAATGGTGTTAAAGTCATTGGATTAAAGTAGATTTTCAAGAACAAGAGAGACGCCATTGGATTCATCGTGAGAAACAAGGCAAGGTTAATAGCTCAGGGATATTGCCAACAAGAAGGAATTGATTTCGAGGATTCCTTCGCGCCTGTTGCAAGGTTGGAAGCCATCCGAATATTTCTAGCCTATGCCGCATTTCACAAATTCAAGGTTTATCAGATGGATGTGAAGTGTGCTTTTCTCAACGGTAATATTAAGGAAGATGTTTATGTTGAACAGCCTCCCGGTTTTGAGACTGGTGATGGAAGAGTGTATAAGTTGAAAAAAGCAATCTATGGATTGAAGCAAACACCTAGGGCTTGGTATGCCACTCTCTGTGGTTTTCTTCTGAACTCGGGGTTCAAACGAGGGTCAGTTGACAAAACACTGTTCACCATAAAAGTTGGAGAAGACATACTTGTTGTGCAAATCTATGTCGACAACATCATATTCGGTTCCAAGTCGGAGGAGCTGTGCGAGAAATTCTCAACTCTCATGAAGGAGAAATTCGAGATGTCGATGATGGGTGAGATGAATTATTTATTTGGGCTACAAGTGAAGCAGTCATCAAAAGGGATTTTTATTAATCAGTCCAAATATTCAAAGGAGCTCATCGCAAAGTTCGGTTTGCAGACAAGTAAAACCACACGGATCCCGATGAATACTAACTGGAAGATTGAACCCGGATCTGAGGGAAAACTCGTGGATGCCAGTAAGTATAGAGGGATTATTAGTTCTTTGCTATATCTAACTGCCAGTCGGCCAGATATATCTTACGCGGTTGGAGTGTGTGCTCGGTTCCAAGTTCAGCCGAGGGAAGCACACATGTTGGCAGCAAAGAACATCATTAAGTATCTGAAGGGTACTGTTAATGTTGGGTTGTGGTACCCAGCCGACGACAATATCCAACTGTCCGGTTACTCAGATGCCGATCTAGCCGGAGATCGGTTGGACAGGAAGTCCACATCTGGACACTGTCAGTTCATGGGAAGCAAGCTAGTTTCATGGTTTTCAAAGAAACAAGCATGTGTTGCCACTTCTACAATCGAGTCAGAGTATATGGCTGCCGGTAGTTGTTGCATGCAAGTGTTGTGGCTCAAGCAACAGCTGAGAGATTATGAAATAGCAACTGGACAGGTTCCCATCCATTGTGATAGCTCAAATGCCATTGCTATCTCTTTGAATCCTGTTCACCATTCTC
Source organism: Schizonepeta tenuifolia (assembly GCA_029490685.1). Lineage (NCBI taxonomy): Eukaryota > Viridiplantae > Streptophyta > Magnoliopsida > Lamiales > Lamiaceae > Schizonepeta > Schizonepeta tenuifolia. Next base: position 26,907,870 of record CM055955.1, read on the forward strand.
GGACGAAGCACATCGACATCCAACATCATTTTATCCGAGATCATATTGAGAAGAAGGATGTATCTGTGGAGAAGATTCCAACTGAGATTCAGAGAGCCGATATCTTCACTAAACCTCTAGCCGAAGCAAGATTCAAGATGTTATGTGATCTCCTTGGATTGTTGGATCCATCAAATGAGGAATCAGCCGAGGTGAAGAGATAGATATCCATCTGAGGGGGAAGCTCAGATGAAGGGGGAATCTCAGATGCGGATCGCCATCCGAAGACATCAGACATCAGCTGAACAGACGAACTCGAGTCAGCTGATGGCATGCCGCAACATTGAAACATAGCTGATTCTGACATCAGCTGGCAGGTATCATTTATGGATGCAAATGTTTAAGTCTTAAATGTGAATGTTTGAAATAAATTCAAACATTCCTGAGCATGTCAAATAGATTAAAATAGCCATCATAGCGCATTTAATGTAAAGGACGGCTGAACATCAATAGCCTTACTTTATAGTGCTACTGGGCTGACATAAAAATAGTTCATCCTCTCACGCGTGCATGTTGGAACTCGGAATTTGACGTCAGTCAAAGTTAGTCAACAGTCGCGAGATCTCAGCCGTTGATGGATTCGCGCCATTCAATATTGGCCATCGATTTCAAACGACCCACTAACCTATAAAAGGCGGAAAATCAGGAAGTGATTTCTTACCTTCTATTCTAATGTTTATCTGAGTAACTGTTCATCTTCGTCTCTGATTCTGTCTCACCATTTTCGACTAAGTTCCTCTTTTCTTCTCTCTATATATAAACTTAACTGGAATACTAAATGGCACCAAAAGCTTCATCTCAAGGAAAGAAGATGGCATCATCAGGACCAGCTCTTGTCCCTTCATCATACGAGGAATCTTATGACATGATGATATCCAGAATTCACTTCGAGCAGATTCTGTCAACAGAAGCTCTGGACTCGCCGGTGTTATCTCCTCTCGCCGATCTTCTCAGGGAGAATCGCCTTCTTGAGTGGGCAACGCTCTTTCCCACCCACTTGCTCAGGCATCAAGTCGGAGAATTCTACATGAACCTGCAACACGAACAGGGAATAGGTCTTGTTTCAGAGATCTCCTGTCGACGGCGCGACGTTCCTACCCGAACTGTCCGCCGTGTCAACTTCCACCTACCAGTTTCCGAGTTGCTACGCTCCATCATTCCACCGAATCTGACCGCCATGGACACCGTCGAGAACATCACAGATGCAGATGCAGATCAATTTCTAGAGAATGCTCTCATTACAGCAAAAAGATTGAGGAGCAACATGCAGCGAACAAAGTTGAAACCCGAGCATCGACTTCTGTTCGATGTAATATCCAAGATTGTCTTTGGATACAGCGGAGCTTTTGGAGATATCAGCCGACCCAAGCTCAAGCAGCTGATAGCTTTAGAGCACAAGCACAACATCAACTGGTTCAAGTACTTCGAACACCAGTTGACAATGGAGAAGCAAAAGATTTCAGAATCTACAACTGATTCCGAGGAGAAATTGTTGAGTGTTAAGGGAACTCTGAATTTTGGAGTCAAAATCTTTGCCCTGATACTTCTCGCCACTAAGGATCAGAACATGGTGTGGGAAGACAGTGAGGAGACACCAGTCAAGAGGCAGATGTTGTTCCCAACAACCAAGAAAGCTCTGGATGTGATTCGGAGTGTCTACACTCCCAAAGACAAACGGGAAGCTGTGAAACCAGCTGTGGAGAAAGATACAGCTGAGGAGCTACCTCCAGTTTCCGGCCACTCTTCCAAATCGACAGTTGCACGCCGACTCAGAGATGAGTCAGATAAGGATCAAGAGGAGGAGCCGCGTAAGAAGAAGTTGAGGGTTCGCATCAAGAAGTCAGTTTCAAAACCAGCTGAGGAGGTACCAGCTGAGGAGGCACCATCTGAGTCGAGTCACTCAGTTGACGAGACAGCTTTCGAGATTGTTCCTCGCGAAAGTGGAACAGGGAAGAAGAGGTCTCCCCATCAAGATGTGATAGAAGGGGTGGAGACCGAATCGGAAGATGAGCCGAACATCTCCTCGGATGCAGCTTCTTCATCCAAGGAATCCGAAGATCTTCCATCCTCACCCACGGCAGGAGCTAATGCCGTACAACACAGACAGGTTCTCGTAACCGATCTTCAGTCAGAAATTCCGAGCTCCCCGCTCGATGCCAACATTGAGACCACTTCTTTGGCCAATGTTGAGGAACCTCTCGATGCCAACATTACCACCCAGTCAGAAATTCCGAGCTTCCCGCTCGATGCCAACATTGTGACCACTTCTTTGGCCAATGTTGAGGAAACTCTTGAACCCATTCCCTATGAAAATCTCTCTCCCTTCCCCATCAATGAAGAAGCTGATCGTCGAGCTGTTGCACTGGAACATGAAGGCAAGCTGGCATATTGCTTTCAGAAGTTGATCGGTATGTTCCCCGTGGCGCGCGACATGCCCACCTTTGCCACTCTCGGAACTGAGCTGTTGTATCAATTCAACATCATTTTCAGCCACTGGTATGTCAAGGAAGATACCATCCGGATACACAGCTGGAACCAGCTCAAGGCAGATGAGTCCTGTTTGAGGGAATACTTAAACTATACCAACCTCAAGGTTGCGTACAACAACAAGATCGCACTGCTGACTCGCCGTCTGGATGTCAGCAAGGCAGAAGGAAGAGACACAAGGGAGACAGCAGAACAAGATTGTGTCACTTTCCTTGACAACATGCTGACCAAGTTTGCTGATTTTGTAGATGATCTTCACGCAGCTGCAGCAGCAGCAAAGCAGGAAGAAGAAGAACTTCAACAGTACCTGGCCAATCGCCATGTCATGGTTACTGTTGAACAACCAGCACCAGCTGAACAACCAGCACCCTCCTCAGATGAAATTTGCGAGCTGATCGCTGAGAGGGTCAATCAGCTAAGGAAGGAGATGCTTGCCAACATCCAGCTCAACCGAGAAGAACAACTGAGGATGATTGAAGCTCAGGATGAGAAGCACAGGAAGCTGCTGGAAGAACATGATGCGATCAAGATGAAGCTGGATGACTTCTCAACATCCACCGGCAAGGATATCAATAACCTAAAGACAACAGTACTTGGCATCAAATCAGAACTGAACGTGTTCAAGTCCATCTCTGAATCCAATCTTGCAAAATCTCAAGAGACGTAAGACAAAGAATGGGATTCCCAGTTCGAACAAAGATGGGCTGAGTTCGTCGCCTTTCAAACTGAAGTCACTGAAACCTTCGCCGCGACGAAGAAAGCTGATCAAGAGCATCATGATAAGGAACTGGCAAAGAAGGTTGATTTGGCATGCGCAGTAGATGAACTCTTCAACCGGATTTAGCAGGCTGAACAGAAACTCACTTCTTTGGATGGCTCAGTGCAAGCCTTGTTGCTGATGCCAAAAAGGGGGAAGATGAGACCCAGGAAGATGAGATGCAGAAAGATGAGACGCATGCTAAAGAAGGGATGACAGCCGGCATGGAATCTCAGCTGAAGAAGAAGACCGAGCTGAAGAAGACAGCTCCGAAGAAGAAGTCCGCTCCGAAGCCAACCGACAAGAAACAACAACAGCTGAAATCTATTGTTGTCGGAGGAGAAGAAATGGCTAAGGACATGGAGCAAGCGAAGGAGTATGGAGTTTCCTACAATTCCATAGCCGAGATTGCAGCCGAGCTCGATGCTGAACTCGACGATATTACAACCGAAGAGTGTATTGCTGCTGCTAAGGCTATGGATGTCCCGGAGAAGGATTACATGAATCCAGAATGGGTGAAGAAATTCGCAGCCAACCAAGCAACAAGAGTTAACCAGTTCGAGGAAGAGCTCGCCAAGATCACCAACAACTTGGACAGAAATGTTGCCTCTCGATGCCGACGACGCATTGAGAAACATCAGGTGAAGGCTGAAGCAAGATTGAAGCAACAAAGACTGCCAGGAAAGATCAAGCTCCAGGGACGCTTCAAACATGTTGATAAGTGGATGCCGGAAGAATGGAATGATGATTGGGAATCATTCAAACAAGAATTTGTGAATGATTTCTATTACAGGAAGGTGTACGCAACTGAGGATTCTAGAAAAGCTTTCAAAGAAGCCCTAACCGAGCTACACTCTGGGGATCCGGGCATGTTCAACCAGTTCAGACGAGCAATGATTGATGCAAAGCTGGATATGAATACCGTCCCCGTCCCTCAGAAGGTTACATATCTTTCTCCATTCATTCCAGAGACAAGGAATCCTAACAGGCAGAAGATCGCAGCTGAAGCCAGAAAAGTCTGTCAAGAACATGGAGTAGATATCGCAAAAGAATCAGATGCCAAGAGAGAAATTTTTGTCAGGATTTTCGGCAAGTATGGGCTGAAGTATTAGCCGAGATAGAGTTTTTGAGCCACTGATGTATTTGATTTCTGTGCATTTCTGTGTAAACATCAGTTGTAATGAAAACTTTCATCATATATCCGATTCACCTTGACGTACAATTTTCCAGTTGTCCAAGCTCTGAATCGCAAAGTTATTTCAATACCATGTTATAACTGTACTAACCATTTGATGTTTAATCTTATAGACTGTCTAGAATATCAGCTGAGATTTTAGATAGGTCAGTAGGGTTTAGATCAGTAGGGTTTTGGCATCATCAAAAAGGGGGAAATTGTTGGGAAATTTAAGTAAAGTTTTGATTGATTCCAAAACCAAGTGACCCCAACCGAGTAGATGTTGCCATTTCCTAAAGTTAGTATTTGGGCTCGTTGTTTGAGCAATGTTCAGATTTTATCTTTACAGGACTCCAGCTGAAGACGGCAACATGGATTTACTCGGATAGAACTTCATATGGAAATTCGGATGTGGAACATCAGATGTAAGAAAGACAACTGAACATTCCAACCAACTCTTCAGATGGAACATCAGTTGCAGGACTCAATCTGATAGATCGAAAACATGAAGCTCAAGGCAGCTAAGGGTTCAACTGTTCCTCTTCAGACAGAATGTCAGATGAAGGTAGCGATCAGATGGAACACTAGCTGAAGACCACTCAGATGAAGATCAAACGCTTTAACCGACTAACCAATATTGAAAGACAAAGGTTGAAATTTGAATTTCAAATAGGAAGTCACGTGAAGGTTTGACGTTCTGTCATTACCTCATTTGGCCCAACACAAGGTTGTCTCAGAAGGAAAGCAGAAGTTCACAGTTGCCAAATCGGGAAAATCTGCAGAGATGAGAGACAAGCCATCGCTTTCACAGAACAGAGATCAACGGCTCTTCCAACGGCTAGTTGATTCTCACCGCCTATAAATAGAGGCATTCATTCATTCATCAAGATAGAAGATAGAAGATATAGAACACAGAGAAGACAGAGTAGAGAGATAGACGAGCGAAAGAAAGACAATATACTGCACACGAGCTAAACTGCAATTAATCTCTAAGAACATCACCAGTTGAGAGTTCATAGAGAGTTAGAATCTGTCTTGGTGTTTTCGATCTTAGTTTGAGTCTTCCTTTGTTCAAGCTTAGATCCTAGCTCACTTCTGTGTTAGAGCTAGTAGTTGGAAAACCCACCCTTATACACATCCCCTAAAAAGGTTGTTAGGATCCTGCTCTTCCCGAAATTGAGTAGAAAGGTTGATAAGTACCAGCAAACTTATCTGTAAGGTTGATAAGTACCCGCAAACTTATCTGAACGGTTGCAAAGCCCGCGTAAGCTTTATGGTAGCTGTCCTAAAGAATTTGGACTGAGTTGTGTGGACTCACAACTCCCCGTGGACGTAGGAGTTCTCTCCGAACCACGTAATTCCTTTGTGTTGTGTTTTCTGTTCAGTTACTTTTTGCATATCCAACTGACCAACTAACCAGCACTCAAAACTGCATCTTTACATTTCAACTGATTTGGTTGTTGACCGACCTTGCATCTGAGCGTGAGTTGTTTTATACGAGTTATTGTTGTTTCCACCACATTTCGCATAGCACCACTCTTCCAGCTGAGTTTTCTTACTCAGTTGTGATTCCAACTGAGTCCTCTTACTTAGTTGCGGTAATTTTTAGGGGGTTGTTTTAAAATTCCTATCTGGTGTATTCCCCCCCCTCCCTCCCCGATATACCAGAACTCGTATCGGGACCATCAAAAGTAAATAAAGTAGGTAGAGAGAGAGTGAATAGTAAAATAAAGTGGAATAAAGTGAGTAGAGAGATAATGAATAGTAGGTTGAAAGGTGTAAAGTGAGTGTAATTAACCAAACTAATTATTGCCAAAAAAAGAAATAGGACAACTGGAGCGAGACACCCAAAATAGAAAGTAGGACAACTAGAGCGGGAAGAAGGGAGTATAAGGCAATAACTTGTATGCGACGGGCGTGTGGCGCGTGTAATACAAGCACCAGCCGCCCACGCACGGCGGTATTTTTTTTCCGATTTTTTTCCAGTTTTCTTTAATTTCGTTTTTCTGAATTTTTGTTTTTTTTATTTTTTTATTTATATTTTTCAGCTTTTATTTTAATTTTTTTTAAATTCCACATTTTTTTCGACCTTTTTTTTATTTGCCTCTTTGTTTTTTAGTTTGCCGCTTCTTCTTTGGTCAAGATTCGAGCGAGGGAAGCTGAATGCCTCGAAGCGAGCCAAAAAAGTCCAAATTGTTGCCCGACGATTATCCTTATATTAGTAATCGAAGCGAAGACGGAGCCGTAAAATCGGAATCGAAGGCGGAGCCGGAAAAAAAAAAACTAAAATTGTATAAAAAAATTCGAAAAAAAATAAAAAGTTGACTAGGTCAACGGTTCAAACCCGGGTTGACCGGGTCAACCTGACCTGACCCCGGTCGCATGGGAGATCTTCTCATAATATAATGGTTCATAAAATGTCAACACTAATCTCATTCATAAGTTGATAATTGGTAATAACTCTTGCTTTCCTTTTTATAAGAAAAGCAAATTAATTTCGGAAAGTTTTAATAAAGATTGATATGTGGTTAAAAATTATTTTCTTAATCATTTAGATGGTGATATATTATTTTCTTACCCATATTATTTTGTTTCTCCTTTTTCAAATATTTTAATTTAATAGTTGCTCATAAATTAAGGCGTGTTCACATTGTTGACTAGCATAATAATACTATAAATATAATACAATATCTGAACACATCATTAGTACAATCTTTGACTCTTTTTTCATTTGATCTTAATTTTGAAAACTCATCAATTTTATCTCAATCAACTTATGCATTAATCATATCATCGAAAAAAAAAAACAATTTAAACATTCGAGATTGGTTGCAGACTATTGAATCCATTATCTATGTCACAGCCCCAAATCCCGAGGGACGGTAAAGCCGGGGTGCGACTAGAGGTTGGATTAAAGAAGCGGGGAAGAAAGGGGAATGAATGAGAATGAATGAACAAACGGACATTAATAACATAATAAATTACTATGAACAAGACTTCATTATATAAAAGGAGTCGATCTCGAAGGATCACTCGACAAGGATGTTCTCATAAGATACTAAGTTAATTGTACGGGGTTTAGACCCAACAGAAAGCTACATTTACTTCAAAAAGAGATTGGCAGCGGAAAGCGTAAAGCTGAATACAAGTTCTTATTCTAATTACAACTTCTTAACTCAACATCAACCACCGCCGCTCCCGTCGCTCAACCTGCACATTTTATAAAACATATGTAGGGCTAAGTACAAAAGCACTTAGTGGACACATTGCCGAAAACATATAATAAGTATAAATAAATCAGGCATCTCATTTCTGTAGCACACCGGGGTTTTTTCAATAAAGGCCTGTGTCTACTAAACATTTTCTTTTCTCATAAATCACTCGCGCGAGCATTTCTGACAGATGTTACGTTCAATTTGCCCAACATTCCTCACCGTGGCGGGCTACCCCTCAACAGGGTACCACACACACCGGCTACCGTGTACACTAACTCTGGAAAGTCCCCATTGTATACTAACTCAGAGTACGATCGATTTAGTTAGCCTCATTGTATCTAACTCATAATTTCTGGAAAGCAGTCGGCTAACTCAGAATGGCACAAATGAACTCACATAAAACAAATAATTTCATGCCTTGATTATCACGTTGAAAACACAATTATCAAAGCTTGTAAATAAAGATTTTCGAGCATCGCTCATTTTAGTTCGTATATAGAAAAGCCCACCTCAATCGTTTACAGAATAAACTTTAACCTTCTGTCTTCCGTCCTGTCTTCAACTCCGACTTCCTTCTTTTATCGCAAATATTCAAACTTTAGTAATCGATCAAGACGATTAAAGGAAAAAAATTGAATTCGTTTTAGACTTTTAGGCCTTTGCACTTAACTACATTCTTTTGATTAACTAATAAACGAGACTTCGATCAATTCTCGTCTACAAACTAACTCGGCTCAAAACTTGACACTTAGGTCAGTAGGTAATGAATGTCGATAACATATAACGACTTAAAAGTTCACAAGGAACGAAGTTGAAAAGGATTCAACTTAAGAAACTTAAGCTTTGGAAATTTCTGCACAGGTCAGTAAGTTCATACAGAACAGGGTACTTCGAAACAGGGGATGAATCTTATACCAAAAGAAAGGTACGGGTGTCTAGTTTACTCTCCAATTTACGGATCTCGATTTCGTTAAGCGAGCTAGAAGTTATGACAGTTTCTGTAAAACGTCGCAAAACTGTCGCGCGAAACCCTAATGCTCGACAAAACTCGACGCACGATTCCCTAGGTTCGATCAATACTATTCCACTTTTATTTTTACAAAATTTCCATCTTAAGACAGTCTATATGCAGTATCCTTTAATCGGGTTCACATTCACGCCTTTTGATTAAATAAACGACGAGCATTTCCTCGTCATTTCCAACTAACCATTTACTATACCAAAACAATTTCAAATTCAATTCTTATTTCATTTTCGTTCATCCACTTCTCGTTTCTTAACTATATCTCATAACATCTCGTATCTCGGATGGAAAAGTCGTTAACTACAAACTCGCTCATCAACTAATAACAATCATTATTATTAAAAAGGATTTCCTTATTCGACTTTTCTACCGGCTTTTAAACTCGTTTCTTCGTCTCTTAACAAAATTTCAAACTTCTTAGAATTCGTTCAATCTTTACGGTTACGATCATTAACTAACAAGATTATCAAAGGTTCGAATCACAATCCTAAATCATTATCTATTCTCGACTTATCGTCGATTGTTCGTCTCTTAACGAAAATCCTACGTTCTCCGTTTTCGTTCAAATTTTACAACAACGATCATCATCTAACGAGCATCACTAATATGTAAACCATATTCTAAAAACATTATCGAGCTTCAACTTAACGACAAGTTTCCGTCTCATACGTTTTTCGTTTTATTTTTAGAAAAATCTCAAATAAATATATATTCATCCTCAATCATCCTATATCTCATTCCATTAACCAATCAAGCATATCATAACATTTACTACACCAAATCATGCATTCTTTCTCTCTTACAATTCTATTTTTATTTTTAGAAAAATCTAAATTAATTCATATAGTCAATTAACAACATGTAGAACATTATTCTATCAATCGAACTAGGAAAAACCCCTAATCTCACAAAAAAAATCGGTAATAATAAAGGTTCAAAGGGGGGTGATTTTCTTCATGATTCGATCTGTAGAACTTAATTCTAAACATACTAGAACATGAATCGAAAATCCTTAACTTAGGCGTGCAAAACCTTAATTATTAATCAAATTTTTATTTTTCGTCGGAAGAAAACATCCGGGGTATTGCAATCTACTAGAGAGAATTATTCGCTTTTATAATTTGCGGATGCATATTAATTTGTCATCTTAATTTCTTAGGAACACAAGCACAAATGCAAAAACTACTTTCACAATAGGAGTCGCAATTAGGATGACAGAGGTGAAGGCTGGCACAATATTTATCAGTTTGGCAGGATACACGATCTTTCTTTCGCTCTGCGAGTGCGACACCACCGTCGCAGACGCACATGCCATTCAGACACACGGAAGGACCTGTATCGCACGGTAGGCAGTCACCGTTGTTGTGACAAATAAAGTCCGCCGATGATCTTCCAACTGAAACTAATTCATTTTAGTTAATTAGAATGAATTAATAGAATTCCACAACAACAAATTAATAACTAGAAAAATGTGTGTGTTCAATTTAACTTATGACAATATGTAACTATATTATTTAAGAAATAGTACAAATTATCCTTGAAATCAAGCGGTGTGTGGATGTGACTACTATTAAAATTACTAATGTTCTTTCTTTTGGACGAATTTATAACTAGTTTAATTATGGAGTTCAGAGGTACCTAGGGCAACAAGCAGAAAGGTGGCCAAGAAGATCAGCTTTAGAGAAGCCATTTTTCTGAAATTTAAAGAGAGTGAATTGAGAATATTTGTTACTACCCGTTCTCTATATATGGATAACAGGATGAGTGGATTATCAGCATAAGTTGATTTACATATATTCGCAGTAAATCTCATTTTACGGAAATACTATATTAATCACGCAAGGTTAAATAATTATATTCGATTCTCAGATTGTTTCCCTTCACGGAATCACAATATATAATGTAAATCTAAATTATTATTCAATAAATATTTACCGCATAGTTACCAATAGCAGATTACGTAACGTTTATCATTAACTTATGATTAGTCTTTTCTCTCGATCCTCTACTTTTTTTTTCGGTCAACAACTAATTTTGTGTATTTTACAATATCAATTACGAGTAAATGTCCAATGGTGTAGAGGTGGCAAAACGGGGATGGCCCGGGTTTTTAACGGGCTTGGAATGTAAAATCATTGGCCCGATGGGATTTTGGGCTGGGTAGGGCCAGCCAAAAAGAAGCCAAAGCCCGATGGGTTTAGTCGCTTAGGTCGTCCCGATTCCCGACCCAGCTCAACAATTTACAGTAATTAATTTTCGGGTAGGGTTTGGTTCCGTTTATTTAAGCCCGATTGATTTTTGAGCAGGCCCAACCTGGCCCAATATCTCATAAAGCCGATGGGTTCAGTCGGACCGGCCGAGCTGGTCTTTTGCCAGCTATAACTATAAGCACGCCACCGTATGAATTAAATTTTTGAGCTTTTTTTTGAATGCATCGCATGCGAGAGCCGCTTGGGATCCTCTATCGCTAAATTTGGTGTCGCAATGTGTTTCACAATTTATATTTAACTAGTGTGATAGCTCGTCGATTATCGACGGGAAATTATATTTAATAAAAATAATAAAATTATTAGATAGTAATATGGGATAGATTAAGAAAAATATTAGTATTTGTTAATTGTTTTTAAGGTTCAAAATTGTGCAATCTATTAAATTCGTTTAATATTTATATGTACTTAAACATATGTTAAATTCAATTAAAAAGTAATTTTACCATATGTTTACATCTCAAACCCATATAATATGTATATTAAAAATTCTAATTTAATTTACTCTTATTTCTTTCGATAATTTCAAAGTCTATCGATGTGTGCAAAAACTTATTTGGCTCTCAAATAACTTGTCCCATGATAATTTTGTCTGAAAATTGAGATAGATATTTCTCATTGCAAATACTCCTTGTCTCACATTGATTTATAAAACAAAAATAATTTTGAAGATTGTCTATAAGAATAAAAGTGACTCTAAATACCCTACATTATGAGTTCAACATAAGATTAAAGAAAAAAAAAGTTAGATCACCACTCCGCAATTATCTCGTCTACCCCCACAATCCGGAAACAGCCCGTTGATTACAATACTGATTTTGTAGAAAATAATAGTAAAAAACAAAAAAAAAATTAAATTTCGACTATAAGTTTGAATTTTTTTTAAGTAATACTTATTAAAAATTCAAATCTAATTCACATTCATTTTTATGGAATTTTCAAAGTCTTTTTCTTCTTAAAAGTGATGAGGGACAAAAACAATTTATTTCTCAAAGAGATTGTCTTGTGTTGATTGAATTGAGGTGATTCTTTTTTATAGAAAATATTTATTAGTTCGATTGACCCATTGACAAATCGTTAGTAAGTTTTCTGCCAATTTTTCTACACATTTGACGTTTCGCAATGCAAACGATTAATCAAACAATTCGAGAGGGTGTGTTTAGGATTATTCAGACCTGTTTGAAATTTATATACATGTGCTTATTTCAAACCCGATTAAAAATTAGTCATTTGTGTTCCTTTCTAAAAAAACTCGTATATCAATCCATCGGTTGGAAATTGGCCCGTCTACTGCCACGGTTTCTGGTCGTAACCGACCCATTGACCATGGCTATGATTTATAAGTGCGTAATTTATGAAACTTGTTTCAATTTTATATATACACAAAATTTAATAAATAAAATTGATTGTACAATTCGTTCTCGTCCTTAACCGTATCGTAATATTCCTTAATTACAATTGTAGATTATGCAAAATTGGAAACTCAACTACAAATAACGTAAAAATTAATTCATGGATGAGGATTCTAAATTTAGAAAATACATGAAAAAATAGGAATTGGCCATCTATTACCATGGTTACGAGTCGGAACCGACCCGTTGACACGAATCTGATTTAATCAATTTTTGATGGTGTAAAGGATGAAAGAATACACATTAATTCTATGTATTTATAGACTTTTTAATAGATGAAATTTTATTGTAAATCGGTTGGGGGATAGAAGATTAGATTATTACTATTTAAAACCTATATATATTGTAATAATTAATCTAGTTAAATTAATTTTAAACTCTAATAATGAATCGCAATACTTTATTTATAGATTATTGAATCCCATTTACGAATTAATATATACCATATTAGAATTACCCAATTATTTTGTTCCCAAATACATTTAAAATATATATATATATATATGTATATATATATAATTGGCCAAATACCACAAAAAAAATAATTAGGTGGAATTCGACAATTGAATCTGATTGGTAAATATCTACTAATCCAATTGTAAAATCACAATAAACTATTTTTTGGCCAACTAACTAATTATTAGCCAAATAAAATCGATAGTGCAAAAGATGAGAAAATACACATTAATTTCAAGTATTTATAGATTTTTCAATAGGTGAAATTCCATAGAAAAACGACGTGGGATAGAAGATCTATTATAATTATAAATATATAAAAACTAATATTTTATGGTTAATAATTACAAAATTTTAATTTATGTTTAACAAAATTAAACTATTTATTTAGCCAATTTATTAATCAACTGTATTAAATTTGTGGTACTATTAAAAATAATTGCAGGATGAAAAATACATTTTAATTTTGAATATTTATATAAGTTCTCCAAGAGTCGAGTTTTATTGAAAATTAATGTGGGATTGAAAATTTAAACTAAATATATAGCGTTGAGAAAATTAGATTTCTTAATTGCATACATAACCTACTGCATACGAGAATAAAAAAAATCATACACACGTAAATGGAAAGAAATCCAAATAAATAAAGATTATAAGATTTCCTTTACATTCCATAATATACGTAGAAAGGAATTATTAAGTTTTGCACGATTAAGATCAAGTATTTATTTATATAATATAAGAAAAAACTATTTAAAATGACGATTTAAGATAAATAGGAATGATAGATATTTTAATTGCATACATAACCTACTGCATACGAGAATAAAAAAAATCATACACACGTAAATGGAAAGAAATCCAAATAAATAAATATTATAAGATTTCCTTTACATTCCCTAATATACATAGAAAGGAATTATTAAGTTTTGCACGATTAAGATCAAGTATTTATTTATATAATATAAGAAAAAACTATTTAAAATGACGATTTAAGATAAATAGGAATGATAGATATTTATTTTAAAGATTTGATCTTGTTAGATTTTGTTTCCATGTCATATATAATATATAGAATATAAATAAAAATGGTGGATGAAATCTAATGTAATCTAATATATACTAATATAAAATATAATGAATATTAATTTTAAATTCAAAAAATTTGAGAATTTAGATAAATGAGAATGGAGGGATTTGAGGGGTGCCACATAGGATTTTTTTAGGGTAGAGTCGTTTTCATTTATATAATAAAGAGATGCAATATCAGAAATAGGAAAAAAAAATCATTGAAGGAAGATGTTTATGTTGAACAGCCTCCTGGTTTTGAGACTGGAGATGGAAGAGTGTATAAGTTGAAGAAAGCAATCTATGGATTGAAGCAAACACCTAGGGCTTGGTATGACACTCTCTATCAAGAATCGTTTTACTTTTAGTAATATAATGATGCCCTTTATACAGAAATAAAAAAATATAAAATAATTTATGAATTAATTATTGTTTAATCTCTCAGTCTCGATAGCAAAGTCTCTCTTTCTTTTTTCGTATGTCTCATTTGCATAGTCTTATTCTAAAAATGAAAATAATTAACTCTACAAATGTAATAGGACCTGCTAGATTTTAGAAAATACATGAAAAAGTACATAAATGAAGAAATTCCCGAGTTGAGGTACCCGTCGGTTGAAAATTGGCCCGTCTACCGCCACGGTTCTGGATCGGAATCAGACTGTTGACCACGGTTTTGATTTACAAGTGCGTACTTTATGAAATCCGTTTATAATATATATAGACCAAAAATTAAATAAAATTGATTATACTATTAGTTCTCGTTCTTAACTGTATATTAACATTCGCTAATTACAATTATAAATTATGCAAAAGTGGAAATCTAACATAAAAAATTAACTCATGAATGACGATTTTAAATTTTAGAAAATATATGAAAAAAATGCATAAAATAAAATAATTTAGAATAAAGAACGAACTGTAGAATTTACTATTGAATTATTGAACATTTTTAAGCTTAATGATTCTTGAATTTTGAAATATAAAGTTATGAGATTTAATCTTCCTGAAGGTATTTTAACATACCAAATCAATATATTACATCATTATATTATTTATTTTCTTCCTTTTATAACGTGAAATATAAAATCTCATATACAGTTGAGTTAGAAACTTTATTATATATATGAAATGTGAGATATGATAAATAATGGATCTAATATAAATAAAATATGATTAATATTATATTTTAATTAAAAAATTGGAAAATTAAGATAAATAAGAATCGAGGGATTTGGGGGTGCCACGTAGGATTTTTGTAAAGTCGTTTTCGTTTATATAATATATAGATGAATTTTTTGTAATTTTCTTTTTTTGCAATTTTAATCTATAATATTTTAGAATAATTTTACAAATTTTGATTAGAAGTCGTCTTAATTGTCAAATATATCCAATTTCACTTTTTGTAAATTAGTTATATCCACTTGTTGGAAAACAAATTAGTTATGTCCATGTTTGGTATGAAGAGACCAATTTATCCTTGATGTTGTATTTTTTATATTATATCTCTTACACATTATGTACGATTTGACTTGTTTCATACTTTGACTCTCATTAACCGAAAATGATTGTGATGTTAGGCTATGGAAGTTAGCAAAAATGATCAATAATTAGATAATTAGTTTTGCAATGATTAGTTTGTCTAGGGTTTACTCAATAAAGATTTTCCGATACTATATGTAAACTATACAAAAACAACCAAAATTATATGAAATAAAAACAAAAAAATATTTAAACTAGACAAAAATAAAATTATATGAATTGCTAAATCTATATAAATCCCTCTCGGTTAAATGTAAAATATTGAAAGATCCTACTCGAGATTATTGAAGATCCCACTCGAGCGGGATCTTCTAATTTTCGAGCGGGATCGTTCCATGTTGAAGGATAAATATTATTATGAATAAATTCTTAATTAGTTACGCAATTTATAATTAAATTAATTATATAATAATATTGAATACGTAATAACTAATTAACTCATTAAAATAAAAACACTAAAATATGTATAATATATAACATTAAATATAATTATATCAATTTGACAAATTAATGAAAATTCCGCTCGGTTAATTATTATATATAGGAAGATCCCACTCGAGCTATTTGAAGATCCCACTCGAGCGGGATCTTCGAATTCTCGAGCGGGATCTTTTGGTTCTTAAAGCTAATTATTATTAGAAACTAATTATTAATTAATTACTCAATTTTTAATTAAAATAATTATATAATAAAATTGAATAACTATTAAGTGATTTAAATTAAAATGAAAATATATGTAAACTATATTAGAATAAGCAAAAATTTATGAATTGTAAATTAAACACTAATCCCGCTCGTGTGTTCTAACAAGAAATGAAGATCCCACTCGATATTATTGAAGATCCCACTCGAGTGGGATCTTCATTTTTGTTAAGTTTGTACGAGCGGGATATATAAATATTTTGCAACTAATAACATTATTTATTTTTTTATATAGTTTACATATTTTTTGGATTTTATTGGTATTTTAATTCGTAGATTTTAATAATTTGTATACAGTATGTGATAATAATTGTACTATACAACTGAGTGTGATAGTAATAGACAGTGGTGGATGTGAAAATTCATCTGTAAATATTCACGTGAATGGTTGAAATTTCACCATTGATGTAACAATTTTATTTTCACGTGAATTTGTACAATTTCACTCACCCAATTGATTGAATGAATGAATGAATTCTATATAAGTGGTAGCAGAGATGAATCTACAAACACCACAACCATCAAAATATTTTGTACTCGTCATAAAAAATTATCACAATATGGAAGAATGGAAATATTTCAACATCAAATATGGTGGAGAATGGCACGATTGTGAGTATGTGGGCGGTTCAGAATCGATCACTCAAGTTCTTGCTGCCACTCCAGCTCTTATCAATTTGAAATATAACATTGATGTGCTGATGCGTCGAAATTCGATGAGCACTCGGTACGAAATGTATTATTTATCGCATGCTCGAAGTAGACGCACTGTGAAAATTCTCTTGAGCACAGATCAACAATTTGCTCAATTGTGCATGGAGTCCCGTCCAACCGTGTATCTCATCCACAGCCACATAGATGTGTATGTTCCATATTTCGAAGAACCTGTGGCGTTATCCTTTCAATACGACCAAGGGCAGCCGTCATCATTTCAATACGAGCAAGGGCAGCCGTCATCATTTCAATACGACCAAGGGCACACGTATTCTAATGAAATGGAGCGTATCCAACAACAAATCAATTCCCAAGATTTCTTCTCCAACTTATATCCTAGTGGGTATAATTACGAAGCGACGTCCACATATCACGTACCTGTTGTTCCGAATTATCATGTTCTAAACAACGAAGATGATGAACCACAATGCACTGTCGAGTTGGATTCAGACGATGAAGATGTTGACAGTGCTGATCTTGAAACTGATAGTGAAACATCTAAAGACTGGACTGAGGAAGGTTTACGCGATTTTACTATGGTGGAGCACAGTGCATGGATTCGTCCCAGTGCAACGACGGACGCGTGCGATCTAACCAACTGGTTAGTTCCGGTGATTCCTCCCGATGCTACGATTTCTCTCGTAGCACGTGATCCTGACCAGACAGATAATGATGAGTTGCATGTTGGTGCTGTTTTCCACAGCAAAAAAGAGATAAATATTGCAGTCGGAATGTGGCACATGGAGAAAGGACTTGAATTCAAAACTCCGAGATCAGATTATATTCGAATGAAGTTCTTATGCAAGTATCTGAATTGTCCATTTGAGTTGCGTGCAACCTCACGTGGAACGAATACTTGGATAATACACAAGTTCATTCCTGAGCATTCATGCATCCGTCAGCTACGACGTGCCGCTCCGAGGAAAATCAAGATGAATGTTGTTGCAACTTACGTGGAGCAAAAAATCAGAAGCAACTGTAAAATCATGGAGCCAAAGGCCATTATGGAAGAGATGTTACGCAAGTTCGGTATCACCATCCGTTATGATTTGGCGTTGTGAGCACGCCATTACGCAATACAAAGTATATATAGAGGGTATGTTGAATCCTTCCAGTTGTTGCCTGGCTATCTTCACATGCTCAAAGAATCAAATCCCGGCACGCTTACTGATCTTGAGGTTGGAAATGATGGGAGATTTGAGCATTTGTTCATGGCTCTCGGTGCCTGCAGACTCGCGTATCCATTCAATATGAGACCTGTGATAGTTTTAGATGGCACTCATCTCAAGTGCAAGAATAGAGGTATTTTATTTGTCGCTATGACGAAGGATGCCAACGAGCATGTTTTTCCACTGGCGATAGGTGTTGGCCCAATCGAGAATGATATATCTTGGAGATGGTTTCTAACCCGTTTGAAAATGGCATATGGCGAGCTTAGAGATACATTGATTGTCTCTTACGCACATATCTCCATAGCGAACGCTGTCAATGAGGTGTTTCCAAATGCAGTTCACGGTCTTTGCTACTATCACTTGCTGAATAAGTTGACGTGCTATGGGAAAGTTGTTGTAAGATTGTACGAACGAGCTACTTTTGCATATCGCACTTCAATTTATAATAAGACAATGGCCTCTATTCAACAAGAGAGCCAAGGCGCATACGACAAATTAATGAGAGTTGGACCAGAGAAGTGGGCTCGATGCAAGTGTCCATTGCCGCGTTATAGCCATCTCACTTCAAATGCAGCAGAAGTGTGGAATCATAGAGTAAAATGGGCTCGTGGTCTCCCTATATGCTCAATGCTTGACGCTATAAGGTATATCATCGAGCAATGGTTCGATGAGAGACGAAATTTGCCCAAAGGGGACGATGAAGTTGTCACTAAAGAGGCGGCTAAGAAGATGACAGAATCAATGAATAAGTCATTTAGGTACGATACGAGTGGTGGAATCGGCTTGGTGTTCAACGTGGGTGATGGTAGAAGAAATTGGAAAGTTGATCTCAATTTACACAATTGCACATGTTGTGAATTTCAAGATGATGGATTGCCTTGTTCGCATGCTTTTGCTGCTATCCGGTATGTTTTATTGCTTCAATTTGCATAACCATATGAAATTATAATTAAAATTATAAAAAAATTATAATTAACATTATTGTTAAAAATTGTAGAAAAAATGCTGATGATGTATATCAATATGTGTAATGGTACTAGAAAATATATTTATTTGAGTTGGAAAATATATTTTTTATTACTAGAAAATTAAATTTAATGAAATTTAAAAAATAATACCTTATCCGATTAAAAAAATCATAACTTAATATATATATATATATATATATATATATATATAATATATATTTAAAAACAAAATATATTTCTGTTTACATCTTCTAAATCCTACTCGAGAAAAGCTAGATCCTACCCGGAAATGATGGATTTATTTTGAGATCCCGCTCGAGTGGGATCTACATAACTCGAGCGGGATCTATGTTTTTTAAATTTATATAATTTATTTGAGTTGGAAAATGTATTTTCTATTACTAGAAAATTAAATTTAATGAAATTAAAAAAATTAATACCTTATATGATTAAAAAAAGCATAACTTAATATATATATAATAAATTTCAGAAAATAATATATTTCTGTTTACAACTTTTGAATCCCAATCGTAGAAATATAGATCTCGCTCGTATATCTTCAATTTTTTGAGATCCCACTCGAGTGAGATCTCTATATAACTCGAGCGGGATCTTTGTCTATTCAATTTATATAATTTATCTGAGGTGGAAAATGAATTATTTACAACTATTATTTTAAATTTCATCACATTTAAAAAATGCATGTGTTATTTGATTAAAAAAAATCGTAACTAAATATATATATAACTTTAATTTCACAAACAAATATATTTTGGATTGCAAAATTGAAATCCCACTCTTGTAGGTGAAGATCCCGCTCACTCCCCTTGAATATTTTTGGAGATCCCGCTCGAGTGGGATCTCTATATAACTCGAGCGAGATCTTTGTCTAATCAATTTATATAATTTATGTGAGGTGGAAAATGAATTATTTACTACTATTATGTTAAATTTCATCACATTTAAAACAAGAAAATGCATGGATTATATGATGAAAAAAATCTAAAATTACTAAAACAAACTAAATCATAACATAAATATAGTCTAAATGTCGAAATTCATTACAATAATCATTGTTCCAATTATTAAAAAAAAAAAAAAAAGTGGTCCTTAGCTCTTAAGCTGGTCGACAAAGTTCATATATAGCACATGCCATCCTTAGTCTATATGTTGTAGTGCGATTTTGCCCCCATGATATGGATGGACGCCCAGTAATCAATCTTTCAACTTGCATCAGTGCAAATGGAGCGCA
Source organism: Schizonepeta tenuifolia (assembly GCA_029490685.1). Lineage (NCBI taxonomy): Eukaryota > Viridiplantae > Streptophyta > Magnoliopsida > Lamiales > Lamiaceae > Schizonepeta > Schizonepeta tenuifolia. The sequence goes on from CM055955.1 coordinate 26,928,116, forward strand.
ACTGTGACTGTCTCTTTGCTTAAATTGATGATCAATGTCAGCCACTACCAATTGCAATGGATCATTAATACGCGCCCAATACGTTGATGTTTCCAATAGAAGGCATGGCTAAGAACTACAGGCCATAAGTGTAGCAGTGGCTTCAACCTATCAAATCGCATTTGTTGCACTTCCGCATCAAGGTTGTAGTACATGGAGTCGTACAAGGTCGCCGTCCATGCCAACATGTCGATACAGACCACCACGAAGTGTGTACTTACACAACACACTAGTATGACCTTCACAAAATGGACATGGAAGCATAACTCAGTTAAATCTACTACATTATCACAAATAGTTTTCAACAAATTACTTAAAAATCTAAGTTCACTTACTTGTGTTGCATCAAACATTGAGGTATGTGACGCTCCAGCGTCTTCTTTTCCGTGGATGGTAAATAGTATACTTGGGGCAGGCTAGTACTGAGGGTGAGTGGTTTTTCTCATATGCCAATCATTTTCGAGTGAACCCTGTTTCATCAATAATATTAAAAACTTGTTTAGCCAACAGGACAGTGTTGTTGAAAATAATAGTAAAAAGCTACTTACGAAGACACTCGTGTCTAAGAAGACTGTGTTCCTACAATTCACACCAGGCTTCATCCCATCATCTGCCTTCAATCGCAGGCGCAGATTCAATAAGTACAAATCAACGGCCTACAAAAAATGGTTAGATATTACATTAAATTAATAACAAAATTTAATGATAGCCATCTAATAGAGTACAAATTAACTTACCCCGGCAAGGACATCAATTTTTGGATTTAAAAGCTCCAAAAACCATGAGTGCTCAAGTGGTATACCACTATCTTCAATAATCATCGTGGTACCCAGCAGAGCGTTGCAATATTTTTCAAATTCCTCAACCAGTTCATCTGCCAGTGGGATCGGTGCAACTTCGGCTTGAAATAGCGTAGAAACTGAGGCTGCAAGCTTTTTCTTTCTAACCCCTTTTCGTTTAGGTTGTTTAACGGCCGCCTCTTCAGGATGATGGCGATCAAGTGGGATAGCAGGGATAGCACTAGTTGGCACTTCTTGTGATCGTTGCATTTGGGAACGATCTTCAGCGAGTGATTGTTGAAACGAGCTTCCAATCAACTACATTACAGAGTATTAAAATAATTCAAACATGAGTAACAAAACAGATTTGATAATAAAAACTTTACATTACCTCTCCCAAATGGCTCCACATATCTATATGATGACCACTACCAAACATGGAATGGCGAGACGGATCATGTTGCGTACTACTGAACTGTTCTTGCGGCCGATATGCCGTACCAAATTCAGGCATAGAAAATTGGGCCGGAGTGAATGGCTCAGTAGTGTATGGGATGGAACTGGGCGGGGTAGTAGACGACAGAGTGAATGGTTCAGTACTGTATGGGATGGAAGTAGAGGGCACAGTGAATGGTTCAGAAGTGTATGGGATGGAACTGGGCGCGATAGTAAAGGGCACAGTGGTGGGCTCTGGTGGTGGTGAGTGGAAGATGGGATCCTGTCGAGGCCGAGTTGTAGGTTGATATGCAGGTGAACGGCGGGATGTTCCACATCGTATTTGTTCCATCAAGTCCCCAAACCACTTGGCAAACCGAGGTACCCATCTCTTGTCCATCTTGTCCAGGAGCTGATCCTCAGATTTTTCCAATTCTTCTCTCATCCAACGACGATCATTGTATCGACGGTGGTGCTCGCCCCCACTGCTGGAAGATGATGATGCAGCTTGTTGGGATGCAGCTTTTGCAATTTTACGAGTACGCTTCCCCTTATCTTGGGGCTGAATTTGAGGCTCCTCGTCTGAATTGTCTGCCTCGACATAGCTAGCACCCGCTCCATGTGATCGTCTGGGCCTTGAAGCTTCATGTGTTGGGTTGGCCTCTTCATCGAAAATTGCTTCCGTACGGGGACGAGGAGGAAACTGCTCACCATCCCTTAGCGGATTGCTGGGCGGGACAAAATTAATATTGAGAGCATTTGGATATTGAGTCGACTGCCAGTAAAAAGTCATCAACTCGTCGTCAGAAACAGCAATTGGTGTCAAATTGGGCTCCTGTAGAAAAACAAAATGGATATTAAATATGGCGTATTGTATAAGAACAACAAAGTATTAAGAGATAAAAAAATTTATTTATTACCAGTTGAGAAAAAAGTGGTCCAAGATCTGTTGTAGGTCTGCTTCTAAACCTCCATTTAAGGCAGATGGGAGCTCCGGTCGGGACATCAAGTCTCGCAGCGGCTTCCGCTAAATATGGCATGACTTCTAGAGCTCACACATGAAATGCCCACACTGCACCATAGAAGTGATATTTCTTTGTATTCTGCACATTGGTGATGTAGTGCTTCAAATTCAAGTATGAATATGCTCCCCATGGAAAATTATTGAACAAAGTCAAATCATTAACCAATTTCCAAAGCCACTGCGGAACAAATTTCTTCATGTCTCTACCAAGTATTACCACGTACGCCACTAAAACGTGAGTCGCGCCAAGGTACAAATCAACACATAGATCACCATTTCGATCGGCAATGGGCGCCCGCGTGTTCTTAAATCGCTCCAGTAAGGCATTCCCAGTGATAGACATACCGTTACCAAACCGTCGATAAACCTCCACATCCGATAAATCGTGGTCATCCGTCGGATTAAAGCTGGACTCGTCAAAGCTCAAACCAGTCACCAAGGCATATTCTTCAATAGAAAATCGGAGGTTAACGCCGTTGATATGGAACCACATCTCGTGAGGCTGAGAACATGGATAGTTGATCTCACGTGACAGTACGTGATGCACAGCCATCCCGCATTTCTGCCCCGGGTCCCAATAGACAAAATGCCCAAAGCACCCATTTATAAATCTATCGACCAACTCTTGACCACCGACCTCATACAAAACCCTTCTAATATCTTCCAAAATACCAATCCTATAATACGTGCTAATAGTCGAACTACGGTTGATAGAGTCGGGCCTCTTGTATGTAATCTATGCACAAAATCAAAATAACAATTCATTACAAATAAAATAGAAAATAATTCGAAACATAATCCAAAAAAAATTACGCATCTTTTTATAATAATCCACAAATAAAAATTGATTACATTTAAATACGCATATTTTTTAAATCCACACATAATCTTTTCTACACGCCAAATTATGAATTAATTACGTGAAAATTACAGGCCAATTACGTGAAAATATACGCATAATTTAAAAAATAAACCGAATTTACAATTTTCTACACAAATGGAAACTAATTTTTTTAACCACCAAATTATTCGACTAAAATAAAAATTATTATATATTGTTAATTTTAAATTAATTTCATCCTAGAAAAACAAAGATCCCGCTCGGACATAGGGGTCCCACAGAAAATCCTGACCGAGCGGGATATACAACCCGACCGAGTGGGATCTTCTTATTACGAGCGGGATTTAGTGTTTACTCAATTTGGCATACTTTAGAAGTCAATAACCAACAAAAATTGTAAATTACGAGTGGGATTTCATATAATTTTATTAATATGGGATAAACTATACTATAAACCTAAAACATACAATCTAATTTTTACGCACAAAATCGAAAACGCAAACAATAACCAACAAATTATTCAACAATTAATTCAACAAATAATTCAACTAATAATTTAACTAATAATTCAACAAATATTAATTAATATAAAAAAATTTGCTAACCTCTAAAGACATGTTGACGACGGAGTGGAGGTGGGGAACGAAGATCCCGCTCGCCGCCACTTGTTTTCTCTTTATTTGGGAGTGGAGGTGGGAGGTTTTTCGACGGTGAAGGAAGGAGGATTTTTGCACGGTGAAGGGTGGAGGCGGTGGAGGTGTTACGTACTTGTATATAGGGCGGGATTTAGGGTGTTTTTTTGGCGTGATGGGCGGGATTTGATGATAAAAATTGAAGATATATATAGATGATATATATCGAATATTGCAAAATACAAAGATATGGGACAAAAATTTGAGTCAACCCATATTCTTCAACCAGTGCATGTGATGCAATGTCATATCTCACAAGCATGCGCGAATAATTTTGGAAAATTTGAATTAATACCTTATACGATTAAATAAATTATAACATAATATATATATATATATATATAATAATTTTGAAAAAAAAATATTTCTGTTTACAACTTTTAAATCCCACTCGTGAAACACTAAATCCCGCTCGCATAATATTGATTTATTTTGAGATCCCGCTCGAGCGGGATCTACATAACTCGAGCGGGATCTATATTTTTTGAATTTATATAATTTATTTGAGTTGGAAAATATATTTTTTATTACTAGAAAATTAAATTTAATGAAATTTAAAAAATAATACCTTATAAGATTAAAAAAATCATAAATTAATATATATATATATATATAATATATATTTAAAAACAAAATATATTTCTGTTTACATCTTCTAAATCCCACTCGGGAAAAACTAGATCCCACCCGGAAATGATGGATTTATTTTAAGATCCCGCTCGAGTGGGATTTACATAACTCGAGCGAGATCTATGTTTATTAAATTTATATAATTTATTTGAGTTGGAAAATGTATCTTTTATTACTAGAAAATTAAATTTAATGAAATTTAAAAAATTAATACCTTATACGATTAAAAAAATCATAACCTAATATATATATAATAAATTTCGCAAAATAATATATTTCTGTTTACAACTTTTGAATCCCACTCGTGAAACACTAAATCCCGCCGGCATATTATGGATTTATTTTTAGATCCCGTTCGAGTGGGATCTACATAACTAGAGCGAGATCTTTGTTTTTCAAATTTATATAATTGTTCGGCGATGTAAAATATATTTTGTTCTTACTATAATGCTATAATTATCAATGAAATAAAAAATTAATGATCAAATTACATTAAATAAATAACGAAAATAATAATAATAATAATAATAATAATAATAATAATAATAATAATAATAATAATAATAATACTTACATTAACGAGCAGCATTAGGGTTTTAACTCTTTCACAGAAACTTAACTCTACTTTCACCTACCTCTCCAATCTAACCTAATTAATTCATAAAGTAGTCAACAAAATCTTTGTCTTTCCAATTTCCCATGCAACACACGGTCACTTCCCATGTTTTCGGTGAAATGCAGAATTGAAGTGATGTTTTTTTTGTCATGTTTCAATTATTTTAAAGGTATTTAGGTCATATTGGATATAACTAATTTGGTTTTCAATAAGTGGATATAACTAATTTTAATATATAGTAAGTGGATATAACTAATTTTTACTCTTGATTAGAATCATCCATCTAATTAGTGTTTTTATTTATATGTTATTTACTTAATTTGCATTTTTTGAATTTTTAAATGATTATTAGAGTTCATTATTCCATACATAGGGTATATAATTTTTTTTAAATTTTAATTTTTTTATAATTAATATTAATTAAGGTTCATTATATATTACTAAAATTTTATTTTTGAATAAATACTTTTAAAATAGTGAAATTAATAATGGCACACGGAAGATGGAACATAAGTTGGAAACAGAGGATCGCATCTCCGAGCCTCTACCTAAGCCAGAACTCCACATTTTCAGACGTGGCACGGCACATCACATAATTTTGCCACGTTATTTCCTTTGGGCTAAAACTTAAAGGTTGTAAAAGGAAAAAAAAATCATTTCTCACCCCTCAAATTTGCAGAAGAGCGAGCCGGAGTTTGGAGAGGCGGAAGAACCCTACTTCTGTTTTGAATGATTGATTCCCAAATTTCACAAAACCCAAACTCCAAATTAGAATCATTAAGAGAAGCGAGAAGCTTGTGGTAGCAAGACCAAGACAATGGTGTAACTAAGAGAGAGAAGAATTTTATGGAATGAGTAGTTTGCAACGCCAGAGGTTTAAGTGCGAGTGACTCGAGCTTCGAGAGGTCAGGTAGCGATTTAGGAGTAACAGCCATAATTTCGCTTTCAAACTGTTGGAACAGACCGCTGCCCACCAACTGCTCGATGAAAGTTCAGGCCCAAGTCTGGTTTCAGGAACAAAGCTTAACGCACTCCACCTGTTCGACAAAAGTCTTGAGTGAAAAACCTGCACAGAAAATAAACGTAAGACCAGAAAAAATCGTCGCTGCGCCGTGGTATGGAGGCCACTTCCTTGAAAGCAAAATTCGGCCGACCACGGGTGCAAGTCCCACACGCCGATTCACTCCCCAAGGTTTACACAGCACCACCTCAAGCTCGCACTTAAGCTTTCGATGGTTCGGAGTGGAATGGAACAAGCGCTAAGCTTGAAGAGAAGAGAAAATAATAAGAAGAAGAGAAGAAGGAATCTCTCAGATCTTTTCTGCAGCCACCAAGAAGCGGACCACACCCTTAAGTAGAGAGCAGAAAAAGGTTTTATCTTCAAAGACGTTTGTAATCCCAGAAAATCAGCAACTACTCACGTCTACCACGTTCCCCACAAAGAATGACTATTGACTCTTTCAACAAGATTAGTCAGACTTTAATTCCGCTAGGGTATTTCACAAGTTAATGGGCCCTAAACAAAACCAGCCCAAATTATTCTAAACAATTGGTCCAATACGAAAAAGAAATAAAGATGACAAAAGGAGAAGAGAAAGAATGCAGAAATACTGCTGTGCATTTCCAACATATGTGTGTGTAAACTCGAAGAGAGAGAGAGGTCACCTTGACAACTGATGGCAGTAATAAGCAGAAAGCTAACTGAGAAAATTAGCTTTAGAGAAGTCATTTGTCTCAATATTATAAATATTCATGTAAGCAGACAAGATGTTATCTATTTCCATAAGCCACGCTCAAATCTTATTAATAATAGTAATAGTAAAATAAGCGGTGCCCCCTCCACGGTCCTCCGTTCAATTTTCCTTGATTCTGGTAATTTTGGCATTATTAATTCCTAATACACATATATTACTTATTATATTCATATACTCTCCCTGTCCCATCGAATACTGTCTATTTTTTATTTTGAGACGTCCCGCTATACTTGGCTTGTTTCCTTTAAATGAAACAATTAGTTTATATACATGGTCCACCATCTCATCTAAACCCTACTAACTTACTTCCACTATACACTCAATCATTCCATCTATAACTTTATTAACATTATAAAATATTGCATTCACACTACACTAAACACTTTCTTTATATCCAATACCCTTTTTTTAGTCTCCATGCCCATATGAACTAGGTCGTATTCGGCGGGATGGATGGAGTAATAATTTCTCAAGTCTCACATGTATATCTATTATTACTATCTTTAATATACTTTATATTAAATATAAAAATATACTTATAATTCCTACATAAAACTAAACACCATCTATATCGATCATATATATTCTCTCAATTATTTATGCAAATTAATATATAATATAATTCTAATTATAATATAATCACATGCATATTTCATTTATTCTCGTATATTCTTCATTATTAATTCATAATACACATATACTCCTTCCGTCTTTGAAAAAATGTAATATTTGCCCAAAAAGCCTGTAATTGAAAAAATGTAATGTTTCACTTTATGGACTTTTATACCTCAAATATTCCTCTATATTTACAGTAATATGCCATTACTTTTTCCTTAATTAACAAAGCCTAATTAAACCAACCTAATCTAATTATCTTAACTTAAACTAACTACCCAACCCAATTAAAAATAAAACCCAAACCCAAAATCCCCAAACCCAAACCCAATTTCAAATACCCGCCGTGGCTTTCGCTGGAGTCGTGGAAGCTCATCAGCCGGATGCTGGAGCCGAATCCGAGCGCGAGAATCAGCATCGCCAAGATCATGAGCTCGTCGTGGTTCAAAAAATCAATGCCGATGGCTAAAAAATCAACCCCGACTCACCCTTTCCGCAAAGCTCGACGACCTGTCCCTCGGAAACCTAAAATCGCCTTCCTCTTTCTCACCAACTCCGATCTCCACTTCGCCCCTCTTTGGAAACTCTTCTTCTAACACAACGACGGCCTTTACAACATCTACGTCCACGCCGAACCCTCCGCCAAAATCTCCCCTCCCGACGGCGTCTTCTCCGACTGCTTCATCGCCGCCAGGAAGACCCAGCGCGCCCACGTCTCTCTCATCTCCGTCGCCCGCCGCCTCCTCGCCACCGTTCTCCTCAACGACCCCTCAAACTCCTACTTCGTCGTCGTCTCGCAAAATTGCATCCCCCTTCACTCCTTCAAGTTCATGTACAAATCCCTAATTCCCAAACCCTCATCCCCAATTCGCCACAACTTCATCGAAATACTAGACGATGAGCCGCAATTGTGGGACCGGTACATCGCCAGAGGGAAAACCGCAATGCTGCCGGAGGTTCCGTTCGAGAGATTCCAGGTCGGTCACAGTTCTTCGTCCTGACCCGGAAGCACGTTCGGTGGTGGTGAGGGACCGGAAATTGTGGCGGAAGTTTAGACATGGAATGGGACCCTAACCTTCTCAACTAATGAAATCTAATGTGCTAATTGCAATTAACAAACCTCACCTTCACTACCCTTATTGTCTTTATACACTACTTTATTCCACTTTACTAGCTTTTCTTAAACTCCGCGCAAATAGTAAATATTACATTTTTTGAAATACGGAATGAGTAGTACTTATTATATTCATATTATAATTTCTCATACCTCGCATGTATATCTATTATTACCATCTTTATCTCTATTATTCACACTTCTTTAAATTTTTGTGTGTTATTAATTCAATATAAATATTATATACTATATCTCAATTCTTAATATGCATATATTCTCAAATTCTTAATATGAATTATATAACCATTTTCATCCTTAATTATATGTTTATAGTCATGAAAGATAAATTATTCTTTAAGTTAGTCTATAAGTAGTGCCAATAATTAAATTTAAAGCAACAAAAAGAAAAAAATAAATTAGCATTTAAGAGGCCAATAGAAAATTTGTAATAAAAAAATCCTTATGAAAACAAAATAAATATCTTACATCACACTGGATCTAATGTATGAATAGATAGCTAAAAAGAGTAAGAAAGAAAAAATCTTGAAAATATAAATACATCTTTCTCAGTCTTTTGGCTAAGAGTAGAGATATCAATTTAGCATAAACCAACAAGACGATTCAAAAACCAACGAGACGATTCAAATAGACATAAAAAGAATAATTAAACCAACGAGACAATTCAAAACCAACGAGACGATTCAAAATCAACGAGACAATTCAAATAGACATAAAAAGAATAATTAAACTAACGAGACGATTCAAATAGACATAAAAAGGAGATTTTTTTTTTATCAATTTTAGCTAATATTCACTTTGTAGTGTTCATATTTTTATCGAGTATTACCCAACAGATTTGCGACGGGTTATACAATAAAGTCATTGTTTTGATCGAGATTAGGAGGAAAACATGTAGAAAAATTCTAAATAAATTTAAATTTGAAAAATACCTAAGAAATGAGTATGTGATTTATTGTCATTTATAATTATAAGTTTAGGTACATGAAATAAAATTAATTTCCTAATTTTGATTTACAATTAACGCAAACAATATAAAGATGTCTTACTTTCTATTTCGGGCATCCCGTTACAGTTGTCCTATTTTCTTTTATAGAAATAATTAGTTTGGTTAATTATACTGACTTTACACCTTTCAGCCTACTTTTCTCCTCATTTTATGTGTCATTCACTATTCATTCTCTCTCTACCTACTATATTTTCCTATTTGTACTAACTTTATTTTACTATTCACACACTCTCTCTCTACCCACTTTATTTCACTTTAATAACTCCACTAAACACACTTTCTACCCTTAATTATTTTCTCATTAATTTCCGTGCCCAGAAAAACTAGGACATCTGTATTGGGATGGAGGGAGTACAATTATTTTTAAATATCAGTCAATCTTTGGAGAGTAATTCTAAAGAGAGTGAGGGAGTAGCGTTGAAAGACAAAGACAAGTTTTTTCAAAGTTTAATGGTGTGGTTTGTTGATTTGTTATTTTATCGTGTAAGATGTTTATATTTTTTTACCTTGCTTACTTTGGTGAAATAAAATATCAAGAAAACCATTTTTAAAGTATATAAACATATAGATGAAATCATAAAATTATTTCCCGTCGAGTCTCGACGAGCTACTTACTAGTATATATAGAAGAACAGGATAAATAAATATAGACAAATATTCGACATTGATTTTATAATTTCATCCCAAGTGAACAAGATATAAATATTGTAGTCCCCCCTTGAGAGTATAAATAAGTATATTATCCCTCCAACCAAACAAGACAGTATAAAACTTGTGGTCCCCACAATGAAGTATAAATTTGTTGTAATACCCTGATCTTTTATTAGTCTTTAAGATCGCCTTAATTGAGTTTATGTGCCTAAATGTGTGCTTTTATGTGATAAAAATTTCCGAGAAAAGAAATTTTCTCGTGAAATTACCAAAATGCCCTTGAGTGCTCTTATGTAATTTTTCTTGTTTCGGTTATCCGAATCGAGTGTGTGATGACTTGACTGAGCATGATTATATGAGTTTGAGTTTGGATTTGAATTTCGGAAAATTCTGAGAAGTTTCGTTTTTCCGATGAATAGTAACTTTTCTCGATTTTTTTATTCATCGAGTTTCTCCGAATTTCGTCTATTAGTGTCATTTGAGTCTAAAAACCCTTTTAATATCATTAGGATGTGTTGAGAGTCGTTTGAGAGTGTCTAAGAGAAATTTCAAGGTAAAAGTCCAAAAAAACCCTATGAATAGTGAATTTCGACTTTTTCTTCGTTGATCGAAATTTTAGTCTGAAAACTGAATTTCTGGATTCCTTGATTTATTTGGTGAAGTTAGAGACAAAGTAGAGAGAATTCCGATGTCGAGAAAGAGTCGTGGTGAGTTTTAAATCGTTTGAGAATTTATTGAAAAATTAGGGTTAAATTGCACTGGATAACTTTTTCTTCTGGAGAAAATTATATCGCGTTTTTTATCACCTGGTGCAACTAATAATTCATAATTACTCTCAAATATATCTCTCTCACTGCCGACATCTCTCTCACTCTCTCTTAATCATATCTCTCAAATTATTCTCTCATTTATCTCTCCCAGCCGATCTCTCTCTCCCTCACGGAAATCACACACCTTCAAGCTCCAAAGATGAAGACAACCTAGCTTCCGATCATCCATCGACTAATTCATTAAGGTATTCGAGATCCTCTCGTCGTAGTGATTAATTTAAGACTAGGTTTCATTCATTTCCTTTCATCTTGAAAATCGGCAACCATAGGAGCAAGGATGAAGCTCGACTTTTGCTTGTGTGGATCGTAGATTTGCGAGGATTGAAAGCCCTTTGATCGATCAAGTTTTCAAGCTTAAGTAAGTTCTCTTGATTCTAGTGATTGAAGTCAAGAAAAACCCCTTTTTCCTACTCTTTCTAGTCGATCAAAATGATCCTTCCATCAATGAAATCGAAGCCCCTTGTTCTAGTATGAATTTTTGAATTCTTGAGTCTTTAATACACAAAAATGGAAGCTAAAAATTGAACCCTCTCTCTCTTGAAATCTGCCGAAATTTAGGGATTTAGGGTAGGGTTTTGATTTTTGATGTGGTATTCATGATCCTTGTATGCATATATGTGTGATGAAATTGAAAGAGAAAATTTGATATATATATATATATATGTATGTGTACCGAAAATTTTTATGATTTTTGGATAATTTTATGTTAATGATTCAAGTATGATTATTGTGATGGATTTGTGTTCTAGATTATGATTTAGGAGTTTTGATGTGCATGATTAAATGAGAAAAATGATGAAGCATGTATATATGTGTGTACCGATTTATATATATATGTATGAAGACTTGAAGAAAGTACGATGTTCTTGAAGGTAATATGGTGTTCTTGATGATCTTGATATGTTCTTGATGATATATGATAAGATGATGCATGATTTCATGAGATTAAAGATGTTAGACTAAAAAGAAATAGATGAATAAATTTTTAATGAATTTTTAGGAATTTTTATTAACAAAAAAATCGAAATTAAAATGATGATCAAGGTTGATAGTTCTTGATGATTCATATTAGATTATATGAATGTGATGAATTAATGATGAAGATAATGTTAAAACAATTAGAATCTCTTTTCAAAATTTTTGAAATCGATTCAAAACGAAGAAGTTGTCGAGAAATGAAATCGTTAATGAAAATCGAGTTAAATTAATAAAACAAAAAAATTTATAAAGAAAATGAGAAATAAATAGATAAATCGAGTCAATATGTAATTAGAAGTAATTAGAATTGTTTCTAATCGAGTTTAGTAAGTTTCCGAGCGATGACACGTTTTACGAGAAAAAGACGAAAGACTTATTTAGTAGAGTTGGTTTCGGATTTTAATTTCCGATTAAATGATTAAAGTGTTAAATTATTAAAAGATAAATAAAATTAGTATCATTAAAATTAAAATTTAAGTTTAATAATTTATAGAAACCGAGCAGAGTCGAGTTAACATAATTGAATAGTTGAGTCGTGAACAAATAACCGAGTCTAGAAAAAAAAAATCGAGATTATAATTATGAGTAAAGAATTAATTTAATTTTCTAGATTATTTTATTATAATTGAAAATTTTTCTTTTTTCAATTAATTATCGAAGTCGATCGTTTACCTATTTGTGAATGTTCGAGTCTTGATCTGAAAGTTTGTTTGTGAATGATTTGTGATGTTAGAAACCGAGAATTTATTTCGTAATTTTCTGAGTTTGTTTAACTTGAGAAATCGAGAAAAACGAGACGTAAAATGTGAATAGTGATGGTTTAATAACTCGAAACCTACTTTTATTCGCTTTTATATTCGATCTAACTTGGTGATGGTTTAATATTCCAATTCCGACATTTGAGTTTTTAATCATTGCTCGTCTTCCTTTAAATTAAAATTGAAAGCATGTTATCATTTGTTATCGCTTTCAATCTATATTTCTTTGTTCCCGAGCATGATCCCTTGACTGAGTTGTATTTTATTCCGAGGTTTCACCTCACTGTCCAATGGATTTTAGTCGTCTTTATACGTTAAAATTCGGAGTTGTGACATAGTGGTATCAGAGCAGCTCGTCTGCTCTTAAGCTTATCCCTACATCATTATATTATCCCTCCTACATCATTATATTATCCCTCCATTTAGAGATATAAATTTATACTCCCAAGTAAACACATCCCTAATGTTATTGAAGCATTTCATTTGTCCAGCCCCCAAATTAGATATTTCTCCTATTCAATTAAATTAAACAAGATTGGTTTACCATATAAAATAAATGAAAAATCAATATATTAATATTATTAATTGTTATTATACATCCGGAAGTATATGATGAACGTTATTAATTACAATTGTCTTAAATTTGGCGCTCGAATCAAATGGATGCAAACGAATATTTAGAAGACAGGATGAATTATTATGCTCCGAATTTAGGCGTGGGCCAAATTTTCAATTTGGCACGATGGCCATTCTGCCTGCATATTGAATAGTATATTTATACTAAACTAGTGTGTTGAAAATTTTTGTTTAATAAAATTAATAAATTATTAAATATAATGTGTGATAGCATAAGTTAGATATAAATTGTTAATTATTTCCTCCATTTTTAAAGATAATTTTTAAAGCTTTTTTATTTCTCAAAATCTATGTAGAACAAAAATATATTAGAATCTCAAATAGATTGTCCCACGTCTATTTCATATGAAAATTTTAGTAAATTATTTTGACAGCAAATATTTTTTAATCCAATATTGATTCAAAGAAGAAAAGTGATTTTAATGATTATCTATAAAACTGAAGGTGACGCTAGATCTCCTACACTATGAAATTAATATAAATTAAAAATAAATTGAAAAGCTGATTTGGAATCGACCCGTCTATCCCCACGGTTCAGGAATCGTCTCGTCTACCCTCCACGGTTCCAAGTCAGAACAAGGCCGTCGACCATGATGTAGGGTGGATACTTACTCCAATGAATAATACATAATAAATTGGTTATTTATTTGAACAAATTATTTATTTGCAAAATATAATAAGATATTATTTGGGTTGGAAGAATATATATATTAAAAATAAAATTATTTGTTCGGTCAACTAATAAATTGGTCAATTAAAGTTCTTTGTGAAACCAAATTAAAATTTTATAATAAAAATAAAATTATTATTTGGCCATCGAATAAATTGGTTCTAAAAATTGTTTGAATCTATTTTTTATATTTAATTAATTCCTTGAAAAGTAATCAGTTTATAATATGTTAATAAAAGTGAACGATGGTTAAAAAAGTGAAGGATGAAAATCTAAGAATCAATTTGAAGATTTTGTCTTGTTGATTTTAAGATTTGATCTTGTTAAGATTTTCTTTTCATACCATATATAATATAGAATATAACTATAATAAATATTGATTTGAAATTGAAAAAAATAAGAATTTAGATAAATAAGAATGGAAGATTAAGAGGGTGCAACATAGGACTTTTGCAAAGTCATTTTCATTTTTATAATAGATAGATAGATAGATAGATAGAGATTTACAATAAAATTATTAGATGAAACATGTTATTTGTTAATTATTTTCTTTTTTTTTTATTTCTCGAGGATAATAAATTAAGTAATTTATTAAAAAATAAATATTCTTTCAATTTGGGTCATGCAGTAGAAATTTAGAATAATATTACTTGGATAGGATTCAACCATTCAATTATGCAATCTATTAACCTCGTTTAAACCTCATATATATTTGGACATATCTCAAATTCGATTAAAAAGTAAGTTTACTAATCTCGACTTAAAAATTTATACAAATTTGATTAAAAGTAATTTTACAATTTGTTCGTGTCCAAAACCCATACAAATCTAATCCACCTCACTTTAATAGATAATTTTTAAAGGTCTCATTCCTTTCAAATGGATATTGAACAAAAATATATTTGGCTCTAAAAATTATTGTTCCATGTCGATTTCGTATAAAATTTGAGTCAGATCTTTTTTATAACAAATCTCTTTGTCCCACATTAATTTAGAGAACAAAAGTGATTTTGAACATTATCTATAAAAATAAAGGTGGCTATAAATATATTACATTATGGGTAAAATATAAATATAAAAAAAAAAAGAAAAAAGAGTAGAACCACCCATTCAGAATTAAATAAAACTGCAACACGTGTCATTTTATTTAAGTTCTTTAAATTGAATTTTTATAAATAAAAGAAGAAATACTATTATTGAGAGCCAAATATGGGATGTGATTCTTTTATTAATGGCTTTCCCGTTGTAGACGGATTTGAAGATGTAACACTTCAATTTTCATAAATAAAGGGAGATGTTATTCTTCTTTCACTAATGACAATAATTATTATTTTTATAGCGGAAGACTGAAATTAATAACATTTACTGACAAATATCAATATATTTGACTCTTTGACCATCATCACTCGCTCCGTCGCACATCGCATGAGCCTTAACCTGAAAAGATAAATTGCTTTGGGGTGAGTGCTAATGACTCAGTAGGGTGCATTTATCTAAATTATATGAGTGACAACAAAATATAAGTGCAATAAATCTGTCTCATAGCCCAAAGGCTAAGCTTTATCGTCTCTTAGCACGAAAGCTATTCTATCTCATAGCCTGAAGGCTAAGCTTTATTGTCTCATAGCTCTAAGGCTTTAACTTTCTGTCTCATAGCTCGAAGGCTAAGCTTTATTGTCTAATAGCCCGAAGACTTTAACTTTCCGTCTCGTAACCCGAAGGCTTTAACTGCATCTCACACATATAATTTGAGCAAAACATATAATAAGGATAAACGAATAATACAACGGTAAAAACCCCACCTTAACCTTTCTTGCACTCGAAACGACCCAAAAGCTGCAACACGGCTGAAGAGTTCCCTCTCCTCTCCCACGCTGAAGCTGAACAGAAGACGATTGAGCAATCCTTCCATAGAGTACATTTGGAACCCGTCAAGAAGGTATTGACTCTGTTTTTCGATGGGAGGAATTATCTCAAGACACTTTCCTCTCTTGTAGACCTATGTCAGTACATCTCAATTAGTCTGGGAGACTGTTACGTTCTGGAAGATTATCTAATGTTTCATGACATCCAGGAGCTTCGGGTCACTGAAGAACGTCTGATGGACATCTTTAACTTCAAAACCAAGCTCGAGCTGATACAGAAAAAAGATGAACTTATCCGAGCCTATCTGGAATCTCGCTCGGCTGCAAGGGAAAATGATCCACACTATGAAGAAGTAGATCCCAACATTGGCTCCACACTCTGCAATCATATTGAAACTTGTGGATGGACTCCTCCATCACAACTTGACGTATCTATGGTGTCACCTGCTGAGCAACCAGCAGAACCAAACACCACTCTGCCTACACAACTCCCTGTGCCAGAGTCAGAGCAAATGGACTTGAGTCACATCCAGAAGTCCATTGAGGAATTACTCGTTTTTCGAACTGGAATCCAACAAGACATTGACTCGTTCAAAGCTATAGTACAGAAAGACTTTGAAGGGAAAACTCAAACTCTCCTCAAGCTCAAAGAATTGCTTGGAAATGTCCGTGACCAGTCAAGCATTCACATCGAATAAGTTGAGAGAACATGACTGCCTTGTTCAACATAGCAACTGAAGACATGGATGGCAAACTTGCAGCTCAAGTGTCCATTCTCACTGCCGAGATCGAGTTCACTCAGGAGAAGTTTCTCACCATATAGGACTTCCAAGGCCTCTTAGACAAAATCTACAACCACAAGTTGTCCTTGGAATATCATGTGACTCGAATGGACCGCATGGAAAGAGAAATCGCCACCTTGCAGAAAGAGGTCTAGGAGCTTAAGACTCAAAAATCCTCTGCTCAAGTTGATGAGCTGAACTTTATTCAGCTCTCTCAATCTCTGAATGAGACATTCAATCAACTACGCAACGAAGTGGATATCCTTAAAGATTTAGTTGCCCTCTTCTTTGATGTTACCAAAATGGGGGAAAAGAAGAAGGAACTGACATCACAAACTGAAGCAGATGTTGCCAAAGATGAGAAGCTTGCTAGACAACTGGCAGAGAAGGAAAGCTCCAGGCAAACTGAAGAAGATGTTGCCAAGGATAAAGAAGTTGCGAGGCAACTGGAAGCATCGATAAACGCTGAAGCCAAAAAGAAAGACAGAAGTCAGCTCAAGAAAGAGTGGCTCAGCTTGAAGATGAATTCACTGATATCCAAACAAAACTTTTCGTGATCGACTGTGCTGAAGAGTTAGGGTTAGACATCGACAACGAAGAAGCCGACAAGGATGCTCCTCCACCATCTCCAACTCTTGTTGAAAAGGCCATCGCTGCAGGAGACACAGAAAATCAAGTAAAGGATGCCAAATGGCTTGCCGACTTCAAGAAAAGAGAGATCGCTAATCTTGAGAATTTCTCAAAAGAGCTCATGATGACTGTCAATTCAAGCTCTTCCAGGAAAAAGAAGGAAATCTATAAAAAGCGGATGAGCCAAGCCAAAGAACGATCTCAAGCATGACAAGAAAGAACTTGGCAAAGGAAGATGCAGAATTCCGACACGAATTTTTCTCATAATGACAAATGGATGCCGATGGAACTAAATGATACATGGGAATTTCAGAAGATAGAATTCATAGAGGAATTCTATTATGAATAGAGTATCAAGGCATGGAAGATAATGAAGCTTGGCTAGCTCATCTTCTAACCTTCTCAACAGCTGATGTTCTTGGAGTAAGAATTCTGGATGTTCTTAAGAAACATGGTCATTATCCTCCAATTGCTCCGACCAAACAAACATTTGCTCCTCCCAAGAGTAAAAGAAGTCGCGAGGTTGATTTTTCTCTTATCGAAAAGAAAGCAGAGAGGTTAGCATCTAAATACCATGTTGACCCCCTTGTGCAAGCTAAAGAGTTCTGGGATATCAGGAGACTTGTCCATGAAAAATACGGATTGAAGCTGGAGATTGATGTATTAAATTCTTGAGTTCAGTTGTAATGTAATCTCCCCTCTTATTATCAGGATATAATAAGAAGTGGTTTTTGATCAATATGTTCGAAGATTTTACCTTATGCTATTTTTTTCCTTATAGACTAGAATCAAATTTATCTTTTAGTCTTACTGATATCGGATTGTGGTAAAGTTGGGTGATGTTAGTTAGGATTTTGGCATCATCAAAAAGAGAGAAATTGTTGGCAAAATTAGTAAAAGGTTTCGAAAGATTTCAAAACCCCAACTGACCCCAACCGAGTAGATGAATGCCTTTAGTCTAATCTTAGCTAGAGCTCACTGTTTGAGCGTATGGATTTTATCTTTACAGCTTTCAAGCAGAAGAAGTCAGTCGGACTGAAGAAGGAAGTTCGTGAAGAACTCAGCTGAGGTCCAGACTCAGCTAAGACTGAGACTTAGTTGAGACATAAACCTCAACTGAAGCACGGACTCAGGTGGACAGCAGCTCAGTTGACTCCTCAACTGACCCACGCAGCTGAAGGCATACAGTTCAAGCGTGGAGAAGAAGTTGTGTAGAAGTCAGATGTCGCGGAGCGGAGAAGAGAAGACACTGAAGACGGAAGAGTTGCAGTTTAGATGTAAATCTACTCGGAAGCACAAGTGAGTTGGAGTACTTACCATAAATGGGCCGAAAATCGGTTATGAGATATAACATTTAACTTAATAAATAAATTAAATAAAATTGATTTAACAAAACCAATTTTCCAATAAAATTAAATTATTTAAGACAAATTAATAAAGCAAAGCCCTAAAAAGGGGTTTGGTGCTTAGGTTTTAATGCACCTACACATGTTGTTAACACATTTCAACTCAGCATCGATACAATGTATTGAAGAACGTCTACAATCCTCGTCTTTCTTGCATACAGCCACTATGCGGGTGATATCACCAGCTAGAGTTGAGGTGGGGGTGCAGGTGGCACAATTACAGTAATTGTTTTGACAAGTGGCGCGGGCGGGGACAAGGCATCGCTTAAAACAGTGGTGGTTGGTAGTGCAAGCAGGAACACCATCACCATGGTCCATACAAGTGCAAACACCGGTGTATGTACACAACGCCACACCAATTTTGCATGCTGGGCACTCCTTGCTATTACCACACGGTCCACACATTTCCGTACCTGCATGCATGCACGCAATAATCATCATCACCAATCACATAACAATAGAGAGAGAGAGAGAGAGAGAGAGAGAGAGAGAGCGGGGGCCGGGGCTCAACTATACCATGACAGCCAAGGGCAATAGTGAGCAGAAGGGCAACCAACAATATCTGCTTATTTTGAGAAGCCATTTTTCTCAATTCACTTTTCAACTATTTCAGTGCTTTAAACTAATATATAGTTTCATATTCGTGCTCTCATATGGAGTATATATATATATATATGGCAGCGTGCAGAAAAATTTCAGTAAGTTAGGTACGACCTATGATAAATTTGGAATATGACTTTCGAAGATTTTATCAATAAATTAGTTACAACTTATTTTTGTAATTGCGCGCGGATACAATTCTCATAATAGTATCTGCATATATATAATTAACGATATATAATACTGATAATGCAAATAGAGTTAATGTTATTGCATCATTTTCGATCTACTTTGCTTAATCAACTAAATTAGATTATTATTTAAGATATACATTAAAAAGTTTTGTTTACCAATTTTTTTAGTGCATTCTGTTAAACCATCATGGATGTCCAATAGCCAGTAAACCATACAGAAAAGGCAAAATGAACAACACTGTCATTTCAAGTGAAGATGTGATCATTAAGCTCGAACTACAGAGATTAAGGATGATATTTGAACTATCAATTATTGTTATATAGAAATTATACGATGAATGTTATTCTAAGCGCTTAGCATAAGCTTTTATGGAAACTGGCGTATTGTAGAGTTCTTAGTTAGTATATAGCACTAGATATAGTATTAGCTATATACTACAGTGGCGGTTCTAGGGGTGTGCAGGGTGGGGGCGACTGTACAGGCCCCGAAAAATCGAGGGCGTCTGAATATATATCGGTCTATATATAGTATATAATTTTAAATAGTTGAAAATATTAACAATTAATGAATTAGATTAGTGGAAGAGCACTTCCGTTAAGTTTTGTTGGTTATGCACGCGAGTTCGATTCTCCTTTGTACCATTTTTTATATTGGAGGGCCTTTGGGCGCCATCTCCTTCTTGACCCAATCAAGTGGGGCCCAGATTATTCTATTTAGTTTTATTCTGTTGTGGCTACTACTAATAACAATACTGTAATACAAAATATTTAATTACTTTCCAAATGTAGTTAGGCTGTGAGCAGCGGCGATCGCCAAGATCGCGCGCGCTCACATGCCACGTCAATTCGAGCTCGTGCGCTCGCAACGGTTACAGCGGCGAGCTCGTCGTAATTTTTTTTGTTATAATTTCTAAATTTATTTTATTTTTGCAGATTAATTATAATAATTTAAATAAATTAATTAAAACAAACATAATTAATTATAAAGAAACTCTAACATACAATGACATAATTTAAAAAAAAAGTCCTACTCACTAAAAAAATCAGGCACATCCTTCACGAGTTGCCACACCGCCAAATGCCTAAACGCCTCGGCGTGCATGGCCGTCTATTCATTGAGCGTCGAGTTTAGCAGCATCTCCTCAGTGATGCCGGCCGATGCTTGATTCCGGGTACGCCGGTAGATCGCGTTGAAGAGCCCACAATTGGTCTTGACTCGGGACCAGTGGTGGCGCAACTGCATCGAGTTGCGCACCGCCGAGTACTGCGAGCGATTCTCGTTGTAACGAGTCTCGATTCTAGTCCACATGGCGCCGTTGCCGCCGCCGCCATTGCGGACGTACAACCACGCTCGTGCCAATTTCAGGGTTTCGCCATCAGTGTAGGGATGAGGAACCATCGTCGGATGATCGCCGGAGATCGCCAAAAGAAAAAATTTGAGATAGGGGAGAATGAGAGAGTGTGATGTTTGAGGGAGTGAAAGGGGGTATTTATAGGGTAAAATGTAGAATTAAAAAAATAAAAAAATTTAAATTTTTAACCGTTGCGATCGCCAACGGTCGCCTGGCGATTGTTGTGCGATCGCTACGTGTAAAGGAGACTGTCAGCGAGCGCAATGTTAAGGCGATCGGCAGAGCGAGCGAGCGCTCGCGAGCTCAGCGCTCGGCAGTGATGCGTGGGCAGTGCGAGTGTAATGCCCCGTAAATTCCTTACGTTCTAAAAGTTTAAAGTTAATTAAACAAATGGCTTTGCACGCCTAAATTTATAATTTTTGAATTCTAAGGCTAATGGTCGAACCCGTTATTAAAAATAAATTACGGGGGTCAACTAGATGACTTATGTATTTAGGGTTTGAGCGTACGAAAAGTTTTAGTTCGTAAGCTTAGAACGAAAAACCGTTTAATTTTACGTTTGGAAAATCGCAAATACGAACACGTCGAGAAAGTTTGTTTTTATGTTTTTCCGGACGAAACTCGGACTTGTCGTCCCGAGTTTTTGTCAAAATAAATTTTATAAATTTATTTTCTAATTCAGTTCATACGTTAGAATTTGTAAGTCAAATCGAATCACGACGATTTTTGTATCGAACAACGTCTTCGTCGTTTGTTTTCCCATAACGTCGGATCACGTCGGAAAAACCCGTAACCCTTCAAAAAAAATTCTGCATGCAGCCACTTATTCTTTATTTTTTTTTATTAATTAGTGGGGAACATGCATGTTTTAACTTATCTAATCTAATGACACCTACACTATACTTTATACATCTTTCAACCTAGTCATCATAACAACACTTAAGACAAAATCAAATTTCTCTCCATCTCTCTCTAGCTCTCGGCAGCTCTCTCTCCATCTCCATTCTTTATTTTCTTCTTCATCTTCCCCACTTCTTCACCACCATTGATGATACTTTGAAGTTCTTGAAGAAGAAAACCACACAAGTCATCAATCATCCAACAAAACACCATACATCCTTTGTTAATTCTCTAGGTAATGATCTCCTCTCCATTTCTATCCGTTTAGTTTTCTTTTTCTTCTCTTTTCCTTCTTGTTCGAAATTTTAAGGCTATGGGATGGATGAATTGATCTTGAATTAGTGTAATTAGATATGTTAGATATGATAATTATGGATTAAAAATTATCAAAACCAAGAATCCTAAAACCTTTGTCAATGCAGAATTTTTTTGGAAAATTGTAGGATTTTTGTTTTTCTTCTTTTGATCATGGAATCATGTTTAGTAGATGCTTAATTAGTGTTTAGAATGAAAAGGGATTGAAAGCCCTATGTTATTATGAAATTCAATTAGGGTTTGAATTATAAATTAGGGGGTTTTTGCATGTTAGTTGTTTTTGGATTTGCAAGTGATTAATAGTTGTTATAATAGTTTGATTAGTGAATAAATGATGTTAATTAGAGAAGAAAATCAACCCCTTAACATCTATATAAAACCAGAAATTTATAGAATAAATAGGAGTTGATACATGTTTGATATTAAGTGATGATTTGTTAGTGGATTATGTTGCAAATCATATTAGTTGATAATAGAAGTTAATTGGAAATTTTCTAAAAATGTTTAATGAAATGTAAGAGACTAAAATCACCTTATAAACTGAGTTATAAAGATGTTAAGATGTGTTTGCATGCATGAAAACGGTTCCCATTAGACGTAGTTTAACGTCGTAAAATTTGAACGAAAACCGACGACTTTTAAAAATCGCGTAAGAGATGAATATTTAGTTGTAACTAATAATCGGGAAGTCGGATGAAAATTCTAACTTGATATTATTATTTATAATGAAATTTAGAACATCTTTCTAGTTGACATCATAAGCATCCGAGTCGATATAATATGGGTTATAGTGATAATCGGGAACTAGGAATTTCTTTGTTGGTATAGTACTTGATAGTTGAAATCCGACGTTAGAACGTCGTGCCTTTGAGCAAGTTGAAAAGGAGTTTGTCACGTACGGAGGTACGTGATGACTGCCTTAGAGTCCAGTTTCTAAAAGAGTTGAATACGAGAATTTAAAACGAACCTAAAACGTTATACGGCAAACTTATCAATAAATTAGGGTTTTCGAGCAGTTTTGCGACCCTCGCCGGAAACTGTTATATCTTCCAGCTCGTTTATCAGATTTGTGATCCGTAAATTGGAGCGCGAACTAGACTTCCTAAGCTTTCTAATGGTACAGGGTTCACCCCCTGTTTCCAAATCCTCTGTTCTGGACAGCCTCCAGAGTTACTGGACTGTGCAGTGAATTTTCAGTTTCTTGTTTTCTAAGTTGTTTAGTTCACAACTTAGCTTCTTTCAATCGTTAAGCCGTTTTTATCTATCGAACATCTACCTACTGACCCTAAAGTCAAGTACAGGACCTCTAGTGATGGAGACCAGTCGAAACCTTATATCTTATCTTTTCTTTAAAGAAGTAATAAACGAGAAATTCCTTAAATCGTTCAAAGAGTTAAAGTAAATCACCTAAGTTGATTCCTTCCAACTTAGCTTCTCTTAATCTTTAAAGTCGTATTAAGATATTGACTACCATCTCTACTGACCCGAGAGTCGAGTATGAGATCTTCCATGTTCTAACGAGATTGATACGAGTCTCGTTTCCCGTTTAAGTAAAACGAATCTAGTAAGCGTGCAAATGCCCAAAAGAATAAAATAACTAAATCTTTAATCGATTATCGTTAAGACCCGTTTTTAAAGTATGTTCATTTTACGATGAAGGAGGAAGCCAACTGTAGAGAAAGGACGGAAGATCCGAAGTTGGAAGTTTTGCTTTAAGTTCTGTAAATTAAGGTGGGCTTTTATCTATATCAAATAAAATGTGGGTTTTTCCACAAATCGAAAGTATTATTTATCGCTTTGATAATTGTGTTTTCAAAATGATAATCTTGACATAAACTGTTTCAACTATTTTATGTGAGTTCTCTTGTACCTATCTGAGTTAACATTCGTGTTTTCCAGATTTCTGAGTTAACCTTCGGGTTTTCCAGACTTTTAGAGTTAGTCTATTTTAGATTAACTAACGATCGGCTCTGAGTTAGCTGCTAAGTGCTTTCCAGAGTTAGTGCACTTTGTAACCTGTGGTGTATGTGGTATCCTGTTGAGGGGTAGCCAGCCACGGTGAATTAGTTTGGGTCAAGATTGAACATAGCATACTCTAAAATGCTTGCGCAAGCTGCTTTATACAAATCAGTCAGAAAATGTTTAGTAGGCACGGGCCTTTTCAACAAAACCCCGATGCGCTACGGTTACAAAATGCCAGATTATTTATACTTATGATTATGATTTCG
This sequence comes from Schizonepeta tenuifolia, assembly GCA_029490685.1. Lineage (NCBI taxonomy): Eukaryota > Viridiplantae > Streptophyta > Magnoliopsida > Lamiales > Lamiaceae > Schizonepeta > Schizonepeta tenuifolia. Next base: position 26,952,477 of record CM055955.1, read on the forward strand.
GCATCGTGCCCACTAAGTACGTTTGTACTTAGCCCTGCATTGCTTTCTAAATGTGCAGGTTGAAGCGACGGTGAGCGGCGACGGTTGATGTTGAGTTGAAAGATAGGATGCTTTAGTTAGAACTCTTCCGCTGCAGAACTCTAAATCTTTTCAAACACACCTTTGAACAATTCTCAGTAGTCTAAGTCTGTAATTATGAACTTAGCTTCTTTTGTACTTTTGTCGAGTAATCCTTAGGGATTAACTCTTTCTTATCTATATTAAAGTCTTGTTCATGGTTTAATGATGTCTTTTCATGTATGTTTAGTCAGTTAGCCCCCTTCTTCCCCGCTTCTTTAATCCAACCCCAGTCGCACCCCAGCTTCTGCCGTCCCTCGGGATTTGGGGCTGTGACAGAGTGGTATCAGAGCAGTGTTCGTTTTCTGCTCTGCTTCTGAGTCAATCTTCTAGTATGAGTTAGTGTGAGTCATTCTTTCTTAGTATGAGTCATTCCTTCTAGTGATATCACAATTGTGATATATATATATATATACAAGTCTTTCTTCGAGTAATTATACAGAGTATTTGTTTGTACTCTATATCGAGTCTTCTTTCGAGTCGTGAAATGGAGTAAATATTCATATTCCATAGTGAGTCTCTTTTCGAGTTATAAGATAAAGCACCTGTATATACTCTGGATCAGAGTCGTCTTTTCAAGTATAAGATAAGAGTTAAACTCTAAAGCTAAGATTGAGAACATAGATGTCAACTCAACCGCCCGCTATGTCGACTCAACAAGGAAAAGGAAAGAATTTTAATAATATGATTTCTTTTAACAAGAAAGTTTATGAACAAGTATGCAATGAGATTAAGAATGAGAATGAGTTGTGTTCCGAAATTAAGAATTTTATGGAAGTAAAATTTTTATACTTTATGTGATTGAGTGATAGTACAAGTACTATCTTATGTGAAATTATTTGCGCAATAATTTCTTTCTTTTGAAAAGTTTCGGACACAAGAATATAGTTGGATTTTAAGGAATTTTCCCGGTTCAATGAGAACGTAGACTTGAAACCTAAGAACTTTCCGGATCTTCGAGAACTTAGACGTTTTTAAGAAACGTTGTTTTGAAATGATTTCGAAAGGAGATCCCTAACGCGAGAAGGACTTCCTCTGATGAATGTCACGTGCGCTTAGTGACATGAATAAAGACTCGGCAAAGTCGATCTTTGTTTTACAACCCGATAAGAATTTCCTTCGAGGGAAATGAAATAAATACGAATAAAATAAAGTAAATATGTACGAATGGAATGAAAGAAACATATAGACGTGTGAGAAAAACGTGACTCCAAATTATCCGAGAAAAGGTTGAAACAAGAAGGATAAAATGAAATAAACGAAAGAGCCGAATGTTACCTTAGTTGTAAGGGCATGAACAAAGTCTTCTGGAGATGGCTTTGTTTTACTTATTAGGAGCCGTTCAAGTATTCGAATAGCTTAAAATGGTATTTTCCTCTAGAAGATTGAGTATTCCGAGCTAAATTAGAGAGTTTCCAAAGATTTCTTTCTGAGAAGTAGTTGTGTGTGAAATTCGAGAATTGCTGCTCGATTTAGAAAAGTAAAATCTATATGAAGTAATCAATAGAGTGAGACAGAAGTTCCATGTGATTGAGGGACTGTTATGTGGACTTGATCAACCCACATAATAAGAAACTCAGTAATATGGGTCTTATGCCCCGCTAGTAAAACCTTTTAGTATGGTATAAGTAGTTTAAAGAGAAGAATGTTACTTACGTATAAGTATCTTGTAACGACGTCGTTCCTTTTCTTTTCGTTTCTTTTTATAGTGCTCGCCTCGTTCGAACCTTGCGAAGAGAATTGTTATACTATTAAGAGTCAAGCACGAAGCTTGATTAAATTTTTCTAACGACCGTTCGATTTTAGCATTGACAAATAGAACCTGTTCTAAAAAGTTATTCTTAGGATATATTCCATTTCTCCGTTGGGAATTTATATTTTTATACTTCGTCCTTGAACAAAGAATACGACACGTATGAGTATTATGATTAGTAAACGACAAGGTCTTTTGTAAATGAATGTTACTTTTGTATAAGTAACATGAAAAAAGTATACGTGCTTTGTTTTAAAGAATCGATAAGAAATTTTTCCTTGAGAAAGAGATAGGGATTAATGAAAGAAAATAAGGAATTAAAGTAAGAAATTAAAAGAATGAGATAAGAAATGAGAATAAAACCTTGAAATTTTGTTTCTATATATTGTGAGTACGAGAGCAATTTTCTGAAAAATTTGCTAGATGTCTATGATAAGTTGTCAGATTAAGTGAGGTAATATTACAATTGAATAAGGAGTATTCATTTTGTAATTTAAGATTTTCCGTAAGATAAGGTACCATCTTACCGTTACTGATCCGTGTTTCTTAAAACACTTTGTAGGATGACTTCCAGTAGTAACACGGCTTCAGAGAATCAGTCCCCGCCACAACGTACTTGGGCAGATCAGTTATTAGATAGGTATAGAGATTTTGAGGCAAACCCGAGACACGACGTAGGACAGAGGATTAGTTGTTTCTCGTCAGTTTATTATCCAGTCAGGCATACTATTCCAGAGAGTCGGGCTATACTTGACTTGGTTAGTCGTCTACCAGAGGAATGGCGTGGTTGGGCACACGACACGGCGTGGTACTACCTTGGGATGTTTGACGACGATATAGAGCCAACAGGTAATTACAATGGATTCGCTTTAGAGGTGCACAGGCGTTTCTTCGAGAGCAGACATATAGTATCATACCCAGTTCAGGCGCATCCTCCCTATACTCATTTTCCGGCAGATTCAGAGTCAGAGCACGATGAGATAGATCCAGAGGTGATTGCACAGTTGGAGATCCCTTCAGTGATGGTACCCAGTGAGGGCATAAGGGAATTAGTTACAGAGACAGCGGATGGCCTAGGGTTACCCGCTCCTTTCAGCATGAGCCTTCTATGAGAGTGCAAGGACCATTTCAGTCAGGACCAGAGTTCTTAGACACAGCTGCCCTATTACAGTTTCCATCATCTTACAGACCCCTTGATGAGATTTGCACGGAGTTGGCCAGGTTCGGGCTGAGTTTGAGGCAGGACCGTCCAGGGTCCATTCCAGAGAGGAGTACGAGTCCGGTTCACTTCCCGACCACTTGCTGCCTCTGAAGAAGTAGGCATCAGTGACCTGCTGGGACTACCCGGTTTCAGATTCAGAGATAACAGTTTTAGATGTGCCTGCACCACCATCACTTACACTTGCGGATGGCACTACTTTAAGGGTTGACGAGGCACTCCAGTTTGCTTTCGGTTTAGAGTCAGACGATGAGGACCCGAATGGGGATCCGGAAGAGGACACTGATGAGGATTCGGATGAGAATCCGGATAAGGACCCCGAGGAGGATTAGGCCATGGTGGGCATTAGTGACTCGACCGTAGTTTGTTAAGCAAGGCGTTAGAAACGCATAGTAGCATAGTAGCCTTTAGTTGTACATAGTCGGATCAGTAACTAGATAGTTTTGTAGTACTGCATCGGACGAAATTTTATGAATCGTTTCCATTCTAGTACCTTCAGTAGTACGGTAATGCAATATGTTAGTGCATTCTGTACACATAGGCAATTAGTCTAGTTTAGACTCGTTGCAGTCTAGTTTTGTATAAGTCCTTGTTAAAGGCAAAACTAACATAATCTTTTGATGTATATATATAATATACATGACCCATTAGAGGGTTTTAGTCACAAGAAGTTTCATATGAATCGTATAACTAAACCAGAATATCAAACAAAACTCGTGTAACGAGAGTTTAATTTAACCTTAGAGGATAAAAGTTGAAACAAATAGAGTCAAAGTTAATTTGTTATTCTCGTTTACATGAAAGTATTAAATGGGAAAAAGAAAGGGGTTAGTGAGAAAATGAAGGCTTAGAAACAAGTGCTAAAAAAAAAAAAAAAAAAATTGTATCTTACAGTCTTAAAAATGTTGCTGAGAGCTGTTAACGATCGGAGAGGACCTGATAGTCATAGAGAGTCTGATAGAGGTCAAGAACAACGTTTAAGAGAGGAAGGACAAAAACACCCAAAAAAAAAAAAAACTTTTCACTTCCCCTATCTCCTCAACGTCATAGCATTGAGGATTTATTCTTAGGAAGCAAACCACCGTATTTCGATGGATCCAGTAATCCGAGTGAGGCCGCACAATGGATACATACTATAGAGAGAATTTGTGAACCAATTAGACTTAGTGATGAAGAGCGCCTAGCATGTGTTGAGTATCAGCTATCAGGACCAGCTAAATATTGGTGGAAGACTAGACAGAGAATTATGCCGGTAGAGCAAGCGGCTCTAACCACTTGGAATGATTCTAAGGTGGCATATTATGATAAGTATGTATACAACCAAGTAGAAACTGAGGAAGAAATAGCAATGAAACTTCAGGGAGAACTTAAGTATGAACTGGGAAAAACAGTAGCCAGACAGGAAGGATTGAGTTATGCTGAACTACTAGAACGAGTCCGTGAAATAGAGGCATTAGTACCTAATAAAGGAAAGGTGGTAAAATCCACACCAGCACCAAATTAGACCCCAATCCAAAAGCTTCCCAACAAAAAGGTTAATCATAAGGGTAAAAGGAAATGGGAAGGAAGTAGTAGTGATTGTTACCAGTTCCACAACAAGCAAGGGAAACAGAATAGGACTCGGCAGGGTTTCCACCAACCAGGGAAAAGAAGTAACTATGGAAATAAAGTAAGACAAAAGAATAATCCACAGAGAAATGAACAATCCGGTCAAGACAAGAGAAACCATCTACTAGGACAGCTGCAAGGGCAGCCAAGGGACGTTAACCAAGGAAAAATCACTAATCCCGATTACCCTAAGTGTAATAAGGAACACCCTGGTGTTTGTTTAGCAAAAACTAGTGTTTGCTTCAACTGTGGACGTAAGGGGCATGTTAAGAGGGATTGTCCTGAGCCGTGGCAAGCAGTAGAACATAAACGAGAATTTTCTACTTGTTCTAGATGTGGTAAGAAGCATAAGGGTGCGTGTTTGGCAAACACGGATAAATGTTTTAATTGTGGGCAAACGGGGCATATAAGGAGGAGTTGTCCGACGCTGCTCCGGACGGCAAAACCAAATCAGTACGGCCAACTTCAACCATTAAATACCATTCAAGTCCAGTTACAGCCACAACTGATGCAATCACAACAGAATGCGAACACATACATGTTTAGGCAGGAAAGGCTTGATGAAGGAAAGGGAGATCTGGCAGGTTTTGGACGAACCTTAAAAAAAAAAAAAAAAAAAAAATTTACCCTGTCAAAATTATTGACCCAGACTAGAACATTACACCAGTTTTCCAGTACCTTTTAACTATACTAAAGCGTTATATTCATTTGACTAGTACCCTCTGGCACTATAGGACTAAGACTAGAACGCTCTAATCTTAAAATAAGAACAACTACGCTTTAGGAAGTGTTGATGACCTTAGAGAATTATTCCCTTAGTTTCGTGGAGCATAGAATTTAATTTAGGGTCTTTCTGTTAAGACATAGCAATCGATTGGGACGTAATAAAATGCACTATATATATAAATTTAGGAAAAGACTAGTTGTTTGAGAATTACCACGATTCTCGACAACGAGAGAAAAATCTCTTTCAAAAAAAATCCCAAATAGAGAACCTACAGAATTATATGAAATATTATCTGATTTATCACTAGATTGACGCGTAGGTTTCACGATCGACTTAGAACTACAAGTAGCTCCCAAATTAAAGGTTTTATGTAGAATAGTATCAAAGGAGTTAGAGGAGCTTAAGATCTAACTGCAAGAGTTGTTAGATGACGATTTCTTTAGACAAACGTTTTCACCATGGAAAATATTTTAGATGTTCATCATCAAAGAAAGATGAATATGAAGAATACTTGCGAATAGTACTAGAACACATAGAGTCGGGAGCTAGATGCCAAACTAGCAAGAGCAAGCTCGAAGAGAGAAGTAATGTTTCTTGGATAAAACATTGTAGACAGAAGATGTTAAGATAGATTCCTGCTAAGGTAGAGGCAGTACTCAAATGATAAATCGCCTACCAGTCTGAATGAAATAAGAAGTTTCCCAAGTTGGACAGTTATAATAGAAGTTTCCATTAAGAATTTTTTTTTTTATTATAATTACTAAGACTTATGACACAACTACATAGAAGAAAAGAATAAATGTACAGACAATTGTGGAATAGGAATGCAGACGTTCTAGGAAAAGTTGATCATTACCCCAGATCTAGCCCTCCCAAAAATGATAAGAAATACGAGATGGATGTTAACGCTACTAAGAATGAGATAGTATGATATAAATGCAAAATGAGAAAGTGATAGCTTACGATTCACGACACATTAATCCCAGGAAATTGAATATCCAACCTACGACTTAGAACTTGCAGCCGTAAAGCTTGCATTGAAAATTTGAACACACCATCTATATGGTTCAATCTTCACAGATCATAAGAATTAGGAGCGTGTATTCGAGCAAAGGAATTAACATAAGACAAAGGAGATAGCTCGAACTAGTAAAATATTACGTTTGTGAAAATAATTACCATCTAGGTAAAGTTAAGAGTAAGAATAGACACGTTGAGTCGTGAGACTCCAACAAAGTTAAATATCTCAACGTTGGAGAAGAAACACTTATACGAGACAGATTATAAGTATCAAGAGAAAGGACGAGTCAATGGATAAGCCTCGACTAAGAATAAGAATGGATAGAACCAGACAACGACTCTGAAGCAATGAGTTCGTGATAGAAATTTAAAAGTGAACTTAGTAATTCCGATGACGACGAGATGGTTGTAGGTTACAAGGCAGAAAAGTCAGATAGCAAACCTAACTTTAGTACCGCTTTTCACCGCCAGTTGAATGGATAGTCCGAGAAAATGATTCAAATACTCGTTGATATGCTAAGAACGATAATATTAGCCGAAGAGTGAATTGAAGAACACGTAGCCAAACAACCGAGTTGTTATAACAACAACTATTAAGCTACGATAGGAATTACGACTTACGAGACCTTGTAGAAGGAAAAAACTTACATAGCTGCCTTATTGCTATAAGGTATGTGAAAGCAAAAATTTAGGACCAAATGCGGTCAATAAAATGATCGGGATCATTGATAGATTCGAGTCAGAAGAAAACAAGTTTTAAAGAAAACAAAAGTCCTAAGTATATACAACAATTCGAATTTAATAAACGAGAAGGAAAATGAAAGCTCCTTAAGTTTTCTCCGTTAAAGAAAAACATTAGTTTCGTGTCAAGTTCAAACTTCGACAAAGATCTATATAATTAGTAAGTAACTTGGGAAATGTAGCTCCAATATGAATAAGTTATGGCTTTATCGCCAAGTTTATGAAATACTTATTTTAAGTATATCTCATTTCGATGAAGTAACGTATATTCGTTTTACACACGAAGTTTAATCAGCAAGACGTCATTCTTGAAATCGACTAAATTTATTAGGAAAGATCGAAAGCGATCTTAGACCGAAAAGAGCAAAAGTTAAAAAGCAAGTCGAGACGAACAGTAATAGCAGTATAAAGATCATTACAGGCTAGAGAAAGTCATGTCGAGTAAGAAGTACTCCAAGCAGTTATAGAGGATAAGCAAATTTCGGGACGAAATTTTTCGTAAGGGGGGTAGGATGTAATGCCCCGTAAATTCCTTACGTTCTAAAAGTTTAAAGTTAATTAAACAAATGGCTTTGCACGCCTAAATTTATAATTTTTGAATTCTAAGGCTAATGGTCGAACCCGTTATAAAAAAATAAATTACGGGGGTCAACTAGATGACTTCTGTATTTAGGGTTAGAGCGTACGAAAAGTTTTAGTTCGTAAGCTTAGAAAGAAAAACCGTTTAATTTTACGTTTGGAAAATCGCAAATACGAACACGTCGAGAAAGTTTGTTTTTATGTTTTTCCGGACGAAACTCGGACTTGTCGTCCCGAGTTTTTGTCAAAATAAATTTTATAAATTTATTTTCTAATTCAGTTCATACGTTAGAATTTGTAAGTCAAATCGAATCACGACGATTTTTGTATCGAACAACGTCTTCGTCGTTTGTTTTCCCGTAACGTCGGATCGCGTCGGAAAAACCCGTAACCCTTCAAAAAAAATTCTGCATGCAGCCACTTATTCTTTATTTTTTTTATTAATTAGTGGGGAACATGCATGTTTTAACTTATCTAATCTAATGACACCTACACTATACTTTATACATCTTTCAACCTAGTCATCATAACAACACTTAAGACAAAACCAAATTTCTCTCCATCTCTCTCTAGCTCTCGGCAGCTCTCTCTCCATCTCCATTCTTTATTTTCTTCTTCATCTTCCCCACTTCTTCACTACCATTGATGATACCTTGAAGTTCTTGAAGAAGAAAACCACACAAGTCATCAATCATCCAACAAAACACCATACATCCTTTGTTAATTCTCTAGGTAATGATCTCCTCTCCATTTCTATCCATTTAGTTTTCTTTTTCTTCTCTTTTCCTTCTTGTTTGAAATTTTAAGGCTATGGGATGGATGAATTGATCTTGAAATAGTGTAATTAGATATGTTAGATATGATAATTATGGATTAAAAATTATCAAAACCAAGAATCCTAAAACCTTTGTCAATGCAGAATTTTTTTGGAAAATTGTAGGATTTTTGTTTTTCTTCTTTTGATCATGGAATCATGTTTAGTAGATGCTTAATTAGTGTTTAGAATGAAAAGGGATTGAAAGCCCTATGTTATTATGAAATTCAATTAGGGTTTGAATTATAAATTAGGGGGTTTTTGCATGTTAGTTGTTTTTGAATTTGCAAGTGATTAATAGTAGTTATAATAGTTTGATTAGTGAATAAATGATGTTAATTAGAGAAGAAAATCAACCCCTTAACATCTATATAAAACCAGAAATTTATAAATAAATAGGAGTTGATACATGTTTGATATTAAGTGATGATTTGTTAGTGGATTATGTTGCAAATCATATTAGTTGATAATAGAAGTTAATTGGAAATTTTCTAAAAATATTTAATGAAATGTAAGAGACTAAAATCACCTTATAAACTGAGTTATAAAGATGTTAAGATGTGTTTGCATGCATGAAAACGGTTCCCATTAGACGTAGTTTAACGTCGTAAAATTTGAACGAAAACCGACGACTTTTAAAAATCGCGTAAGAGATGAATATTTAGTTGTAACTAATAATCGGGAAGTCGGATGAAAATTCTAACTTGATATTATTATTTATAATGAAATTTAGAACATCTTTCTAGTTGACATCATAAGCATCCGAGTCGATATAATATGGGTTATAGTGATAATCGGGAACTAGGAATTTCTTTGTTGGTATAGTACTTGATAGTTGAAATCCGACGTTAGAACGTCGTGCCTTTGAGCAAGTTGAAAAGGAGTTTGTCACGTACGGAGGTACGTGATGACTGCCTTAGAGTCCAGTTTCTAAAAAGAGTTGAATACGAGAATTTAAAACGAACCTAAAACGTTATACGGCAAACTTATCAATAAATTAGGGTTTTCGAGCAGTTTTGCGACCCTCGCCGGAAACTGTTATATCTTCCAGCTCGTTTATCGGATTTGTGATCCGTAAATTGGAGCGCGAACTAGACTTCCTAAGCTTTCTAATGTTACAGGGTTCACCCCCTGTTTCCAAATCCTCTGTTCTGGACAGCCTCCAGAGTTACTGGACTGTGCAGTGAATTTTAAAGTTTCTTGTTTTCTAAGTTGTTTAGTTCACAACTTAGCTTCTTTCAATCGTTAAGCCGTTTTTATCTATCGAACATCTACCTACTGACCCTAAAGTCAAGTACAGGACCTCTAGTGATGGAGACCAGTCGAAACCTTATATCTTATCTTTTCTTTAAAGAAGTAATAAACGAGAAATTCCTTAAATCGTTCAAAGAGTTAAAGTAAATCGCCTAAGTTGATTCCTTCCAACTTAGCTTCTCTTAATCTTTAAAGTCGTATTAAGATATTGACTACCATCTCTACTGACCCGAGAGTCGAGTATGAGATCTTCCATGTTCTAACGAGATTGATACGAGTCTCGTTTCCCGTTTAAGTAAAACGAATCTAGTAAGCGTGCAAATGCCCAAAAGAATAAAATAACTAAATCTTTAATCGATTATCGTTAAGACCCGTTTTTAAAGTATGTTCATTTTACGATGAAGGAGGAAGCCAACTGTAGAGAAAGGACGGAAGATCCGAAGTTGGAAGTTTTGCTTTAAGTTCTGTAAATTAAGGTGGGCTTTTATCTATATCAAATAAAATGTGGGTTTTTCCACAACTCGAAAGTATTATTTATCGCTTTGATAATTGTGTTTTCAAAATGATAATCTTGGCATAAACTGTTTCAACTATTTTATGTGAGTTCTCTTGTACCTATCTGAGTTAACATTCGTGTTTTCCAGATTTCTGAGTTAACCTTCGGGTTTTCCAGACTTTTAGAGTTAGTCTATTTTAGATTAACTAACGATCGGCTCTGAGTTAGCTGCTAAGTGCTTTCCAGAGTTAGTGCACTTTGTAACCTGTGGTGTATGTGGTATCCTGTTGAGGGGTAGCCAGCCACGGTGAATTAGTTTGGGTCAAGATTGAACATAGCATACTCTAAAATGCTTGCGCAAGCTGCTTTATACAAATCAGTCAGAAAATGTTTAGTAGGCACGGGCCTTTTCAACAAAACCCCGATGCGCTACGGTTACAAAATGCCAGATTATTTATACTTATGATTATGATTTCGGCATCGTGCCCACTAAGTACGTTTGTACTTAGCCCTGCATTGCTTTCTAAATGTGCAGGTTGAAGCGACGGTGAGCGGCGACGGTTGATGTTGAGTTGAAAGATAGGATGCTTTAGTTAGAACTCTTCCGCTGCAGAATTCTAAATCTTTTCAAACACACCTTTGAACAATTCTCAGTAGTCTAAGTCTGTAATTATGAACTTAGCTTCTTTTGTACTTTTGTCGAGTAACCCTTAGGGATTAACTCTTTCTTATCTATATTAAAGTCTTGTTCATGGTTTAATGATGTCTTTTCATGTATGTTTAGTCAGTTAGCCCCCTTCTTCCCCGCTTCTTTAATCCAACCCCAGTCGCACCCCGGCTTCTGCCGTCCCTCGGGATTTGGGGCTGTGACAGCGAGCACGCTCGCTAAGGGTGCGAGCGCGCTCGCGCGATCGCCGCTGCAGAGAGCCTTATGGCTTATAGAATTTTATTGACAGTTCATGTTACCAATGATTTTGCAGAAATAAGCTTTTCAAAATTGAAATTGTTTAATTTACAGACAACTATATTTCATAAAAGATTAAGAGCAAAAAGTCAAAATAGTCATTTCTAAAAACAAAAGATAAATTTTGTCACTTTGAAAAAAAAATTGTCCAAATAGCCTTTTGTTTTCTTTTTTGACTTTTCTACCCTTATAGGTATACAAGAAGGCTAACATTAATTTGAATCATACACGAAGACTAAACTTCATGTATGAATTTCCGGCGAAAAATTTCCTGCAGTCGTCTTCTCCAGCGAAAAATTTCTTGCGGACGTCTTCTCCGGCGACGACGGTCTTCTCCGGTGACGGCAGTCTTCTTCTTGTATGATTTTTTTTCTTGTATGAGATTGTTCTTGTGTGTGTATGCATTCATGTATACGTGTATGCATTCGTGTATGAGATCGTTCTTCTATGTGTTTTTTTCTTGTATGAGATATGCCTTCGTGTATGTTTTTTTCTTCACGTATGATTTAAATTTGAAATTTTTTGCGGCGAAAATTTTCGTGTATGATACATACATATATGTTAGTCTTCGTGTATGATGCATACACGAAGATTAGTTTTCATGTATGATGCATACATGAACTTAGACTTCGTGTATGATTCAAATTTTTGCCGGAATTTTTTGGCGGAAATTTCCGCCAGAAATTCATACAAGAAACTAGTCTTCTTGTATGATTCAAATTAAAGTTAGCCTTCTTGTATACTCATTTAGGGTATTTATGTCATTTCATAAACTAAAAGGCTATTCTACAACTTTTAAAATATGAGTGACATTTTAACATTTTTTGCTAAAAAAAGAGCTATTTTGTACTATTACCTCAAAGATTAAATAGACTTTCTTCGATGGCGATTGAATGTGTTGTTTTGAAGAAATTGATGATGAAAGAATTGTTATTGATTTTGTTTCAAAACCTACAAGCGCAGCATAACCTTTTAGGTGAATGTCTTAGTTTCTACATGCTTATTATGTAATTTGATAAAACATGTTGTAGTTTTTACATGCTTAATATAAAATTTGACAAAAAAAATATTACGTAATATAACTATTTTGGGTTTATATTTTCGATTCATTTTTTTGCTATGAATAAAGGGCCCCATTTTAAATTTCGCACCGGGCCTCCGTTAGGTTAGCCCCGCCCCTGCTACTATATACTACTTCCTCCGTCCCACATTACTTGTCTCATTTGCTCCCGGCACGGAGATTAAGAAAAAAGAGATTAGATATAAAGGGTGTGGTTGGTGTAGTTAATAAAGTGATATAAAATATTTTTTAATTGATAAAGTGATAAAAAGTGTTTTTGATATGACATAAAGTGATATAAAGTGATTTTGAAGTGATATAAAGTGAATAAAGTGATTTCTTAATTATTTCCTTAAATAAAAAAAGTAAGACAAGTAGAGTGGGACGTTCAAAATAGAAAGTGAGACAAGTAATATGGGACGGAGGTAGTAGTATTTACAACACCAAGCTGTTATAGGGCTGAGATCTAGTGGAAATAAACTACAGTAGCTTTTTATTCTGTAAAAACATCCGAGCCTAAACCCTAAACCCTTGTTACAAATATTTTATTTAAAAAAATGCATAGCTAGGGTGATACAATTCTATTTTTAATTTTTATCTACAGAATAACTAATTTAAAGCAAGATATGTTGGATTGTATTTAATCTCTATGTTATTACAGCAATGTATTTTTCTACTCGAATAGATTAAATGAATCGTCATACGTAACCTACAAAATTGTATATACTAAATCTTATAATCATACGTTAAAATACAGCAGGATTAATTATTTTGTTCTAGAGGAATAGTAAAAGTAATTTAAGTTATTTATGTGTCTTTAATTAAATTAATGTCGTTATAATATTTTGCATGTGCTTAACATTATTATCTTAATAATTTATATTCTTACACTGATAGCTTTGAATCTTTTTCACTGCAATTTTTTCCATTTTCACATAAATTTCAAAGGATGTAAGCTACAAAGTCACCTTTCAACTTTTTGCAATTAAAAACTCTCAGATTTTTCATCAATTAAAGTGCATCATATCGTTTCATCGATAATTAATTCGTGTTGTTTTATAGTACACATCTGATAAATTTTGGTGGAAAAAAATCGAGAGTATACAATAAATGAAAAGGTAACAATGTAATAGCTAGCAACGTATTAGAAGTCGACCAAAAATCGCAAATACAAGTAAATGTTAGTGCATTTGAGATATATTAGTATTATTCAAATAGCAAAAACAAGACGAGATATATATAATTAAATTTCTCAAAAAATATATATATATATATTTCCATTTTCAAAACATATATTATCATTTTTAAATTATGTGGTCGGTCACACTCACATCATTATTATTATTATTATTATTATTATTATTATTATTATTATTATTATTAGTATTATATATATATATATATATATATATATATATATATATATATCCTAAATTAATGGGTTTAGTTTTAATACAACGACACATGTTGTTATAACATGTCACCTTAGCATCGATATAATATATTTGGAAACGCCTATAGTCCTTGTCTGTCTTGCACATCGCTGTGCTGTGCCCGTGCGGAAGTCGTCGTCGTCTATGTCTCCGTCTCCGTCTCCGATGACATCAGCATCAGCTAGAAATGGATCTTCGCTAATACATTCACTCGTCCCATTCTCACATGCCAATTCATTTTCGATGCAATCACTACAAAAAAACAGCAAATTTCTGACGGAAATTTCCGTCAGTAAATCCCCATATTCCGTCAGTAAAATACATTACTGACAGAATTACTGACGGACAAGGCTGTCAGGAAAACGAGAGTCAGTAATCAATTTACTGACGGAAAATTTCCGTCAGTAATTTACTGACGGATTAGTGGCGGAAATGCCGTAAAAAACGTTGACTAGACAAATTCCGCCGATTTTAGCTTTGACGGATTACTGATGGAAAATTCCATCAATAAATTTCAATCACTACAAAAAAAAAAAGGTTATAGACAACAGGGATTTCGCGTCGTGTATATCAAATGAAACTTTGTAAGATATTTTAATAACTCTATGATGATGTTATGAGTTGTCTCCAAAATTAACTGTTTTAAACATAAATACGATATGAGCGCGTTTTAATAATTGCCATCTATAATAGAACCCTCTTAAATTAATACTCGATAAATTAATAACCTCTCTAATATAATAATTTTCTTCGGTCCCGGGGCCTTGCGCGTAAATTAATAATTTCGATAAATTGATAAAATAATAATTTTTCGGAAGATCCTTATATAAATATAAGGCCCCAATAAAATCATAAATTAATAATTTTTTAAAATTACATAGATAACTAAGATAGCTTAGTATAATATGACTAATTGTTGTTTGTTTCTATTGAAATTTATTTCAAATTAATTTCATCTTTAACTTTTCTCACGTCACTTAAAAGCTCCATTGTGGCATCCTCGAACTGCATTAAAAATTGTGAAGGGTTATCTCTTTTGTACTCGCATAATGCCTTGTTTTTTCGATTCCTTTTAGATGAGAAGTCATTGAATTTTTTGGAATAATTTTAAAAACCTTCTACTATTTTGTTTATATAATAATTCTTTCATTAATACGGAACATGGAATGTCGATATGCATATAGTTAAATGTTCTATGAATTAAATTGTACTAATGCAATACATACATGCATCTAGTTTTCTAATATATTGCACTTAACCATTCGTTGAATTCATGAATTGTAATTCATCTCAATTCACTTAATACGATGTACCTCCTTTAATTAATAAATTATCAATTTATTGATTAATTAATACATCTCTAAAATAATAAAATTTCACGGTCTCGAGGGTATTAATTTATAGAGGTTCTACTGTACTGTGTATTACTTTTGTCCAACTTAAAGTGTAAATATGAATTTAATTAACTTAATTTGGTTAACAAATTTTGGCATTTCCTATCCCTTCCTAGATATATATATGGTGTGAATCTGGTAGAAACTCATTTTTATATGAGAACCGTAGGAACCAGCATAAATATCACATACGTGATGCACAAAATACAGTACGTTAATGCACAAAACATGTTAATGCAAAAATTACACTAACTTAATGCACAAATTATTTAGCACACTTTTAATGTACAAACAACTGTAATCTAATGCACCAATTAATCTGGAACATAGATTAAAAAAATCAACGGTCAAGATTAGTTTTTAGTTCCTACCTAAAGATGAGTTCCTATATGATCCTATCCATATATATATATATATATATATATATATATATATATATATATGGAGTGATTCCCGTGCAAATTCCCTTAAAGGAGTAGGTAACCCTAACAGGGCAGCTGTCTCTGCGTCGATCTCTACAAGTCCTGGTCCTGGGATCACCTCCTCAAGTGGTCCAGGTGGAAGTGGTAACTCTGGTGTAGCTACGGGCTCCTCGCCCTCCTCTAACTGCTCTGACTCTGGGTCAGACTCCTCACTAGGTACAAAGTCTGGTGGTACCTCCAACAAAGCGGCCAACTCCGGGTCCAAGTCTAAAGGCTCTAACTCGGTCTCTGCTGGGAAGTGACGGTAGGGAACATGTGGCTCAAAAGGAACTGGAATCATGATTCTGCTGTCAAAGAAACGCTCGTGTATAATTAGAGCGAATCCCATGTAGTTGCCCGTCGGCTCTGTGTCGTCGCCGAAAACCCCAAGGAAAAACCACGCCACGTGGTGTGCCCAACCACGCCATTCCTCTGGTAGTCGTCTAATCAAGTCGAAAATAGCTTGACCCTCTGAAATAGAATGCCGGGCTGAATGATAAACTGCCGAAAAGTTACTAATTATTTGTCCTACGTCGTGTCTCGGGTCTGCCTCGAAATCTCGGTACCTATCCAATATGTGATCTACCCAAGTACGCTGTGGTGAGGATTGACTCTCCTGAGTCATGTCACTACTAGAAGCCATCCTACAAAAGTTTTAAGGAAACACGGATCAGTAACAGGTAGGGAGATATCTTATCTTAATAAAATACTTAAATTACAAAATGAATATTCCTTATTCAATTGTAATATCACCACTTAAACAATTACTTATGATAACATCTAGCAATTCAAGAAATTGCACTCAAACAATATATAGAAATAAAATTTCAAGATTTTATTTCCATCCTTTATTTCATTATTCAATTACATTTCTTACTTTATTTCTATATAACTTTTCTTTGTTTATTCCTTATTACTTTCTTTCATTATTTCTTCCATGTGGAAAATTTCTTAACGATTCTTACTTTATTAAAACAAAGTACGTCTACTTTGTTCATGTTACTTATTCAAAAGTAACATCTCTTTTAAAAAGAAATTTTGTCTTTCTCGACACTTGAATTTCTTACTCGTCATATCCTTCGTTTAATTACGAAGTATGAAATAAAATAAATTCCAAAGGAAAGGAATTACATCTGAAAAACGACTTTAGAACCAAAGTCCTAATCGTCATCAGATCGAGGGATCGTTGGAAATTAGTTAAGATTCGTACTTGATTCATGGAAGTTATAACAAACTTCTTCTTGAAGTTCGAGCGAGGCGAACTCCAACTGCAAAAAAATGACCCCGTTCATGTTACTTTTACGGAAGCAACATTCATTTCTTTCGTTTACTTGGTATAGAATTAACGCACCTTATCATTATTTATCTTAATCTCCTCAAAGGAATTTCATATCGACTATTGATTATAAAAACAAAAATCAACTCTGCCAAGTCTTTGTTCATGTCACTATACGCACGTGATATTCGTTTGCAGAAGTTCTTTCCGTTTCACGATCTCCTTTCGAAATCATTTAAACTAACGTTCTTAAAACGTCTAAGTTCTCGAGGAACCGGAAAGATCTTAGGTTTCAAGTCTATGTTCTTAACGAACCGGAAAAAATCCCTAGAATCATTCTAGATTCTCGTGCCATCATACTTTTAAATAAAAGAAATCATTGCACAAACAACTTCACGTAATTCACATAGCAGAAAAACAAGTATGATTCTCATACTTTCAAAATTTCATTCTTGGCACCATTCTCATTTCTTAACTTACTGAATACTTATTCAAAGATTTTCTTTAAAAGACAACATATTTCTGAGATTCTTTCCTTTCTTTCTTTCTTTCTTTCTTTCTTTCTTTCCTTGTTGAGTCGACGTAGCGGGAGGTTGAGTTATCGTCTACACTCTTAAACTTAGTGTTACGACCCTATCTTACTTGAAAGAAGACTTAGGTATAGAGTATGAACGAATACTTTATCTGTCTACTTTGAAAGAAAACTTGTATGCAGAGCAGAAATAATTGCTCTGATACCACTCTGTCACAGCCCCAAATCCCGAGGGACGGCAGAAGCCGGGGTGCGACTGGGGTAGGATTAAAGAAGCGGGGAAGAAGGAGAATGAAAGAATAAACATACATACATGACAACTTATCTTCAATGAACAAGACTTTATAAACGAAAGGAAAGAGTTAATCTCGAAAGATTACTCGAGTGAGATACATCAAAAGCTTCTAAGTTATATTACAGAACTTAGACTACAGTGATTATTACACAACGTCAAAAGAGTTCAGAGTCTAGCAGCGGAATTGTGAACTATATACAAGGTCTTCCTTAATTCTTATTCAACTCTAACTCAACCAACACCGCTTCGTCGCTTCAACCTGCACATTTAGAAAATATATGCAGGGCTAAGTACAAAAGTACTCAGTGGGCACGATGCCGAAAACATAATCATAGGTATAGATAATCAGGCATCTCTTTTTATAGCGCATCGGGTTTTTCATTTAAAAGAGCCCGTGCCTATTAAACATTTGCATTTCATTCATAAAGTAGCTGATCAGCATTTTTCATAGATGTTACGTTCGAATCTTGACCAGTCATAATTCACCGTGGCTGGCTACCCCTCAACAGGATACCACATACACCACAGGCTACAAGTGCACTAACTTTGGAAAGCCCCTTTTGACTAACTCAAAGCCGATCGTTAGTTAACCCCTTTTGATTAACTCATAAGGTACAAGAGATCTCACATAAAACACAAAACAGTTCATGCCATGATTAACACTTTGAAAACACGATTATCAAAGCGATAAAGAAAAGGTTTTCGAGCATTGCTCGTTTTATTTGATATATAGGAAAGCCCACCTTATAGATTACAGAACTATTAAATCGAGCTTCCGTTCTTCTGATCTTCCGTCCTTTCCTTAAACTTCCTCCTTCATCGTAAAATAATCATACTTTAGACTCGGTCGTACAAGATAATCGAATACGGAAATTCGAATTAAGTTTTTATTCTTTAGACTTTTAGACATTTGCACGCTAACTAAACTCTTTAGTTAAAAAGAAACGAGACACGAACGCATCTCGATTGACGCTCACTCGGCTCTGTACTCGATACTTTAGGTCGGTAGAAAGAAGGTAGTCGATAACTTGAAACGACTAATAAGATCGAAAGAGTTCAAGTTGAGAAGAATTCAACTTAAGAAACTACATTTTGAACATGCACTGCACGAGGTCAGTAAGTCTGTCCAGAACAGAGGATTGCGAAAAAGGGATCGAATCTTATACCAAAAGAAAGGTACGGGTGTCTAGTTTACTCTCCAATTCGCGGATCTTGATTCCGATAAACTAGCTAGGAGATATTGCAGTTTCCGTGGAACGTCGCAAAAACTGCTGGGTGAACCCTAATGCTCGATAAAATCGACGCACGCTTTTCTAGGTTCGATTAAAGCTTAAACACTTTAAATTTCGCACAAAAACTGACCCAAGGCAGTCACCTCGTATCAAAATACGTGATAGACCCCTTTTCATTTCTCGTTTATAAGCACGACATTCCAAGCATTGGCTCTCAATCCAAACAATTACTAAACCAAAATCAAGTTCCTAACTTCTCGTTTCTATTTCTTGATTCCTACTACAACTTGTCTTTTCATAACTCGAATGTAGAAGCCGTCAAGTTTTTCATTAACCATTAATAATCATCTTTAACCGATTTCTTTTCTTACTCGACTTTTTCCTTCGTTAATTAATTATGTCGCTTCGTCTCTTACCAAAAATCTAACGTTATTAGAAATCGTTCATTTTCTACATTATGGTTCCTCATTTAACGAGATTCATTACTACGTGTGTCATTACCTTATATCATCAACTAATCTCGACTTATTTAGGATTCTTTGTCTCTTACGTTTTACATTATATTTTTTTAGAATAATTCCAATTAATTAATATCATCATCTAATATCATAAGGAACATTAATCCATCACTATAACATCGATTAAATCAAGCTACACACAACCCCTAATTTCCTCAAAATTTTCGGTAGTGACTAAACAATTTGGAGAGTGATTTTCTTCATCCATTAACTTCATTTATCCATTACTCATACAACAACAACATGAATTAATCATTGATTAACACTTCTACATCATTAATTGGAAATCCAACTTGAAACCCTAACCCTAATTCGATTGTCATAAAAAATTATTAGGGGATTTCATTTATTTTTGCATCAATCCTCAATTAAATTACTCCTAAACTCAATTATCCAATCAAGTGAATTAAAACACCCTACTTAAAACCCCTAAAAATCGGTCCTAGTTCAAGAATTAGGGTTCTTGATTTTCTTCAAATTTTAACCATAGAAATCAATCCCTAATACATCTAATTGAATTAATTAAAGCTCAAAACATCTTCTACATCATCTACCCAAAATCGGTCACTATGAAAAATCAAAAGAAAAGAATTCTACTTGGATAGATCAAGAGAGGAGATGATTACCTTGAGGTTTAATGAAGGAAGATTGGAAAATGATGGATGATAATGAACTTGTGAGAAATTCTTGCAAGAAACCTTAAGCTTTCTTCAATGGTGGGATGTAAATGGAGAAGAAAAATGAGGGAGAAGATGGGGTGGAAGGTGGCGGACATGGGGGAGATAAGGGGGAGGTGATGACTCACCTATGGTGAGTCATAAGTGAGAAGAAATATCCAAAAAGTAAGGTGAGTCGTTAGGGTCATGTTTGGCGAGGGAAAAATTATCGAAATAACTCATTTCCGGCTCTTAAACATCGTTTTAAAAGTCGAGAAATACTTTCCTAGTTAGTTATGGAATTGACGAAATCTAATTCGTCCGTTAGATTGGAAATAATTTACGTACTCGGAAAACCTAATTCGTTTTTCAAAATCTGAGAAAAAGTCGGGACGTCACAGTCCAAAATTCGTCCGGAAAATCACAAAAATTAACTTTCTCCGGTGAACTCTGCTCGAAGAAAAAGTGAATGTAAATTCTAACGGAATTCGATTCCGAGTTTCCGGGCGAAAAACTTAACGGACGCGAAAATCCCTAATACAGTAGTCGTTTGTCCGATTTCTGGAATTTATTTTCGGAAACGGATTTCACCGTAATTCTTAGAATTTAATTTCATGATCTTAGGCGTGCAAAGCCATAATTATTATTAACTTTCATTTTTAAAGACTGTAGAAAAAGTATGGGGTATTACACTAATTTACCCCATTTTGATTAATTACTTTCAAATCTCTCTTAATTTTTCAGAAAATCGATGTAAGACAAAATCATATTCGACTCTCAAAGATATTATCTCACGTCAATTTCGTATAAGAATTGTTGTAGATTCTTTTTACATCATCTCTTTGTCTTATATTGATTTAGAGAATATCTTTTACTTTTTCTTTAATAGTTTCTATAATATGGAGGTGACGATAAATATCCTACATGATGAGATTAACATAAAATAAAATAAAATAGTTGAACTTCCGGTTAGGAATCGGCCTGTCTATCCCCAAAGTTTTAAGTCAAAATCAGCCTGTTATCACCTATTTCTATTTACACCTCTATTATAAATAATAAATAAATAAAAACAATTAAATTTAAAGTATAAGTATAAAATTGTATATAATTTATAAAACCCGTTTAAATTCATAAATTATTTAAAAATATATATGTAATGATAATTAGCTATTCGTCTCAATAAAAATTTCAACATGTGTCATTTTATTTAAGTTCTTTAGATAATACTTTTATAAATAAAAAAAAAGAAAGAAAAACCTAAAGAATGAATGACTATTATTGAGAGACAAGTAATGTAAGAAAATATACAAAATAATTTATAAGATTGTATAAACTTCTATTCATATATAATTGATGTAGGATCGAAGATTTAATTATTATTAATATATAAAAGCTTATTTATATATTGCTTTGTTGTTGGAAACTAATAAAATAGATATTGCTTTGTTGTTGGAAACCAGAGTGAAGTTGGGAAAGCATAAGGAGATATGTGGGAAGATTTGTAAGGGATGGGAATGCATTCACAACTATGATTTTGCAGCTAATGGCAGAATATGGTGCTGCTGGAATCCAAGGTGTGTGGATGTGAAGTTTCTGGCAGGACATGAGCAAGCTCTACATTGTGAATTTTTAGACATGAGAAGTAAGGAGACCCAATAAGTAGTGGCAGTCTATGCAATGAATACTAATGATCGAAGAAAAGCTCTATGGAATTTTCTGGATACTGTTTGCAAGAATAATCTAAACCCTATGTTGATTGGTGGAGACTTCAGCTCTATATTATATGCTGAAGATAGATTTCAAGGAAACTCGGTTACACATGTAGATACTAGAGATTTCACACAATGAATTCAGAACAATGAGCTTCATGTTTTGAGAGTTGTAGGTAGTGAATTAACATGGTGCAATAATCAGAGTGGTCTGCAGAGAATCTATTCCCTCATTGATAGGTGTTTAGCAAACTTGCAATGGATGAGTAAATACTCTCAAGTAGTTGTGGAAAGAATGGAGAGAGGGGTGTCTGATCACTGCCCTCAGTTTCTGAATTTTGAAGAGAATATGTCTACAAGGAAAGCTCGTTTCAAGTTCCTCAATGTTATTGCTGACCACAAGGAGTTTGAGCAGATTGTAAGAGAAGAGCGGGAGCACACAAGTCATGAAAATAAGTTGTTGGATATTTGGTTTAAATGGAAAGGAATGAAGCAACCTTTCAAGAAGCTCAATACACATGAGTTTCAGAAAATAACAGAAAAGGTAGAGGAATGCAGAAGAAAGTTGAAGATAGTGCAGGAACAGCTGAGTGTAGTTACCAACAATGATCAACTTATACAAGCTGAAAGAGAAGCTCTGAAAAATCTGGAGAAGTGGAGCAATATAGAAGCAGCAATCTGGAAGCAAAGATCCAAGAATAGATTGCTCAAAGAAGAAGATGTCAATACAAAGTTCTTTCATGCTTATGTGAGAGCTCGAAACAACTCTAATGTTATTAAGGTACTGAAAAGAGAAGATGGAACCAAATGCAATACAAAAGAGAAGATCAAAGAGGAAATCATAGGTTTCTATATCAATTTGATGGGTAGTGCAGCTAATGAGCTGCCTATGGTTGACAAAAACATATTTACTTGGTGAATAAAAACTCTATTTACCAAAAAAAAGTTTATTTTATGTTTAATAATTCCAAAAATTGGAGAATTTAAATAAATATGAATAAATAGATTAGAGGGGTGCCACATATAGATCTTTCAAATAAGTGGAGTTTCATTAGAATAACGATGTGGAATAGAAGTGTAATATCCCAGATATTTTCTTCTGACGAGAAATAAAAATTTTCTAATTAATTAAGGCTTTGCACGCTTAGGTTAAGGATTTTCAATTCTAAGACTAACGGTGAAATCCGTTTCTGAAAATAAATTCCAGAAGTCGGTTGAACGACTACTGTATTAGGGTTTTCGCGTCCGATAAAATTTTCGCCCGAAAACTCAAATCGAGAAACCGTCTGATTTTACATTCACTCTTTTTTGCGAGACGAGTAAGTTAGTAAAAATCCGTTTTTATTTTTTTTTTTTCCGGATAAAATTTGGACTGTGACATCCCGACTTTTTATCGGTTTTTGAAAAACAAATTATGCTTTCCGAGTAAGAGATTTATTTCTAATCTAACAGTCGAATTAGATTTCGTCGAAAACGTAACCGTCTAAGAATTTATTTCTCGGTTTTTAATACGTCGTTCTAGACCCGAAAACGAGATATTATCGACTAAAATCCTATCCTAAACCGCCACCTTACCTCCCCATGACTCACACCTTGTGAGTCATCCCCCTATATGTAAATATCTTAGCACTTAGTCATCACCTTCTTCATCAAACTCCCAACCCCCCCCCCCCCCCCCCCTTATTCCATCCTCCATTGAAGCTCTTTCAAGGTTTCTTCAAGATTTCTTCATCATAGATCACTCATCATCCATCAACTTTTAATTCCAATCACATATTTGTAAAGGTAATCATCTAATCTATCATTCTATCCATCTAGAATTTCATTTCCTTTATGTTTGTTGAGAACCGAAATTTTTGGGTAATATAGTAGGATGTTTTAAGTTTGATTTCATGTTATTTAGTGTATAGAAATGGATTCCTATGGTTGGACTGAAGTGGAAAACATTCCCCTAAATATTTAGTAATGACCGAAAATTTAAGAAAGATGGGATTTGAAGTTTAAGTTTGGATTTAGATGATGGATTGATGAATTAATACTCTATGGATTAGTAGATGGTTGGATTTCAAAGAGAAATCATTTCCCCTAACTTAATTGTTGAAACCGAAATTTGAGGGCTAGGGTTTGAGATTTTAGAACCTTAATTCTTGATGTTAGAAGTGTTAATCTATGTTATATTTTGGTATTGGATGATTTGGTGAACAATTATGAGGCATAGTATCAATAATTAATGAAATAAGACAAGTATGTGTGTTATTGGAAATTTAGTAAGTAGTAGAGGAATATGAAATGAAGTTGATTATGATATGCATGATTGGTTAATGGAAATGAGATGTAGGATGATTGAGGATGATAATATAATTATTTGGGATTTTTTTAAAAATAAAATGAAAAACGTAAGAGACGGAAAATCGTCGATAAGTTGAAGCTCGTTAATATTTTTAGAATATGGTTTGCATATTAGTGATGCTAGATAAATGATGATCGTTGTTGTAAAGTTTGAACGAAATCGGAGAACGTCGGAATTTTAATAAGAGACGAAGAAACGAGATTAAACGTCGATAGAAAAGTCGAATAAGGAAAACCAATTTGTTATTAATGATTGTTATTGATAAAGGAACGATATTGTAGTTGACGATATTTCCATCCGAGATACGAGATGATTTGAGTTTTAGTTAATAAACGAGAAGTTGATGAATGAAATAGAATTTGAAATTTGATTTGGTTCAGTAATTGGTTAGTTGAAAATGACGAGGAAATGCTCGTCGTTTGTTTAATCAAAAGACGTGATTGTGTACCCGATTAAGGGACATGCATGTTAACTGACCTGAGATGGAAATTTCGTGAAAATAAAAGTGGAATAGTATTGATCGAACCTAGGGAATCGTACGTCGAGTTTTGTCGAGCATTAGGGTTTCGCGCGACTGTTTTGCGACGTTTCACGGAAACTGTCATAACTTTTAGCTCGCTTAACAAAATCGAGATCCGTAAATTGGAGAGTAAACTAGACATCCGTGGCTTTCTTTTGGTATAAAGCACATCCCCTGTTTCGAAGGACCCTGTTCTGTATGAACTTACTGACCTGTGCAGAAATTTCCAAAACTCATTTTTCTTAAGTTGAATCCTCTTTAACTTCGTTCCTTGTGAACTTTTAAGTCGTTATAAGTTATCGACATCCATTACGACCTAAGTGTCGAGTAATGAGCCGAGTCAGTTTGTAGATGAGAAATTGATCGAGTCTCGTTTATTCGTTAATTAAAAGAAAGTAGTAAAGTGCAAAGGCCTAAAAGACTAAAACCGATTCCGAATTTTTGTTTTCTTTTTAACGTCTCGACCAAATACTAAAGTGTGATTATTTGCATTCAAAGAAGGAGGACGTCGAGATTAGAAGACAGGACGGAAGACAGAAGGTTAAAGTTTGTTCTGTAAACGATTGAGGTGGACTTTTCTATCAAAATAAAATTAGCGTTGCTCGAAAGTGTTTACTTATTGCTTTAATAAGTATGTATTGAAGTAACTATCAGTGCATAATGAATTGTTTTATGTGAATTCTCTTATGCTTCTCTGAGTTAGCCCACAGAGTGCTATCCAGAGTATTGGATTCTGAGTTAGCCCACAGAGTGCTATCCAGAGATTCCAACTAAACGATCAGATTCTGAGATAGCCCACAGAGTGCTATCCAGAGGGACAGATTCTGAGTTAGCCCACAGAGTGCTATCCAGACGATCGGATTCTGAGTTAACCTTCAATGTGTTATCCAGAATTAAGTGTAGAGCAGTATATGTCTTACGAATGTTTATGAAAAGATGCATGATTAATCTATACTCTTGTGAGTTGTTTTCGGCAATGTGCCCACTAAGTGCTTTATGTACTTAGCCCTGCATGTTTGTTTTTTAAATGTGCAGGTTGAGTGACGGGAGCGGCGGTGGTTGATGTTGAGTTAAGAAGTCGTATTAGAATAAAGAACTTGTATCAATGTTTTACGCTTTCCGCTGCCAATCTTTTTGAAGTTAATATATATCTATTTGTTGGGTCTAAGCCCGTACAATGAACTCAGTTCCTTTTTGAACAACTTGTCGAGTGATCCTTCAAGATCAACTCTTTCTTTTAAATGAAGTCTTGCTCATAGAAGTTATTCTGTTATTAACGTCTATTTATTCGTTCATTCTTATTCATCCCCCTTCTTCCCTGCCTCTTTAGTCCAACCCCTAGTCGCACCCCGGCTTGGCTGTCCCTCGGAATTTGGGGCTGTGACAAGAAGATTTATCATAATAATAATAATAATAATAATAATAATAATAATAATAATAATACGATTATAAAAATTGATACGTATACTACTATATATGCAAGACAATAATTGAGATGGGATTTTGGAATAATAATAATAATAATAATAATAATAATAATAATAATAATAATAATAATAATAATAATAATAATATTATTATTATTATTATTATTATTAAAAAATTGATACGTATACTATTATATATGCAAGACAATAATTGAGATGGGATTTTGGAATTTTCTTTCCATATTATATATATATATATATATAATATATTAAAATCTGATAAATATTGATTTTGAAGATTTGATTTTGTTATGATTTTGTTTCCATGTCATATATAATATATATAATATAAATAAGATAAAGTATTGATTTTAAATTCAAAAATTTAGAGAATTTAGATAAATAGAAATGGAATAATATGAAGAGTATGGCATAAGATTTTTTTTTACGTAGAGTCGTTTTCATTTATATAATATATATAGGGATGTGTTATGGTGAAAATGACCCTTAAAGTGAAAAACAGGAATAAATCTGGACCACGCATCTCAAAAAAAGGGCGGGCGCGTGTAGCTCACGCGCCAAGTTTTTTTTTTGCGATTTTTTCTTAAAACACGGTGCATCTAGATACACTGTGTGGTGCATCTGGTTACACATTGTGGTGCATGTCCGATTTTTTTTCAGTTTTTTTTTTATAAGATTTTTTTTCTCAGCTCTGATTTTACGCTCCGTCTTCGCTCCAATTACTAATATAAGGATAATCGTCGGGCAACAATTTGGATTTTTTGGCTCGCTCCGAGGCCTTCGGCTCCCCTCGCTCGAATCTTGACCAATGAAGAAGCGGCAAATCAAAAGATATTTTCGTAAAGCATAGTGCATTTCCTTACACCTAGTGGTGCATCTGATTACACTGTCTCGTGCATATCAGTACACGTAGTGGTACATCTCATGAACCACAATGTGGTAGATGCACCACAACGTGAAACTAAATGCACCATACGTTGGCATGAGATGCACCCAGCTTTATGGAAAAATCAAACCTTAGAAGGAAAAAAAAAAAAAAAAAAAAACTGGAAATTTTTCGTCTGGATGCACCGCTCTTCTTAGCGAGATGCACCAGATGAGTAGTTGAGATTAATTCTCATTTCTTAAGATAATGGTCATTCTTATACGATCTTAATCTTATATATGTGTGTGTGTGGGGGCCCAAGAAAGTGAATAGTGAGCCCACAAAATTTAAAGGCCATATGGTAAAAGTAAGGCAAAATTGCATACAAATACCTAGGGCTGTAAACGAGCCAAAAGGTTCGCGAGCTATTCGGAGCTCGGCTCGAAAAAAGTTCGTTCGAAATTCGTTCGTTTACTAAACGAGCCGAGCTCGAGCCTCAAATCGAGCTCGACAAATTTTTCGAGCCGAGCTCGAGCATACCTATGTTCGGCTCGAAATGCTCGCGAACACATTCGAGTTCGATAGTAAACGAGCTAGCTCGCGAACATGTTCGCGAATCACCTAAACGAACATGTTCACGAATTTTTTAATACTTTTAATAAATATTTTTTATTTTATTACTTTTTCAATATCAATATAAATTAATAAATTTATAATTTTTAGATTATCGAGCCGAGCTCGAGCTCAGCCAAACGAATATATAACGAGCCGAGCTCGAACCGAGCTCGAGCTTGGTTGATATTTGTCGAGCCGAGCTCGAGCTCGAAATACAAAGCTCGAATCGAGCTCGAGCCGAGCTCGAGCCTTAAATTTTTCTAACGAGTCGAGCTCGAGCCTGCCAGTGTTCGGCTCGGCTCAGCTCGTGTACACCCCTATAAATACCCGACCTTTTCCCAAATTCTTGACTTATTACAAACCTTTTAATTTCCGCGAAAAAATAGCAACCTTTTAATTTGTTGCAATCTCCGTTCGAATCCAATTTGGGGAAAAAATGATGATGACGTGTGCAATTTAAATCGACGTGGCGTTCAAAATGACGTCGTTTTAGTTAAACGACGTCGTTTTGATTAAGAATTAAAAAAAAATTACATGTCATTCCACCTCATCATCCCCTTCACCTTCACCTCTCTATCTCTCTCTCTCCCCCCTCTCGCCCAACCCCTCCTCCTCTCCTCCGCTGCACACACACTAAATCACGATGCACACACACACTCAACTGCTCTCTCTCTGTGCTTCGCCGGCCGCCGTCACCGCCTTCACATCACTGCCGTCACCACTGTCGTCACATCCACTCCCTCGCGACTCTATCTCTCTGAAACAAGAAAGCCCCAAATTCAGAATCCTAGCCCCCAATCGAAACTCTCCTTCGAAATCCGGCGAGTTCGCCGCCGCTCAGATCCGACACCTCTATCGCCTTCCACCCATTCCCCAGAATTTCATCCCCAATTCGAGCAGGGCGATGACGAGGAGGCGGCGGGCAGCAGAGATGGAGCTGGCGATGGAGCTGAGGGTCGGCGTGGAGCTGAAGACGCCGCAGAGAGGGCTCGATATTGGAAAGGGGGTCGGCGTGGAGCTGGAGATGGAGCTGGCGATGGCCTTGTGGAAGAGAGCGAGGTCGTCGAGCTTGTCGGGCAGGGGAGTTGGCGATTTGGCGATGGGGGAAGAAGTGGGGGGCGAGGAACAAGTAGAGGAGGGGGAGGGAGAGGAGAAGGGTGAGGGCAAGGACCACCGCGGAGGCGGAGGAGATGGGAGTGGAGATGGGGGTGTATGCGGCGGCGGAGGAGAGGAGGAGCTGTTGGGCGAGAGAGAGAGGTGAAGGTGAAGGGGATGATGAGGTGGAATGACATGTAATTATTTTTTTTTAATTCTTAATCAAAACGACGTCGTTTTGAACGCCACGTCGATTTAAATTACACACGTCATCATCATTTTTTCCCCAAATTGGATTCGGATGGAGATTGCAACAAATTAAAAGGTTGCTATTTTTTTGCTGGAATTAAAAGGTTTGTAATAAGTCCAAAATTTGGAAAAAGGTCGGGTATTTTTATGCAATTTTGCCTAAAAGTAATTATCCAATTGTTAACGACACTTTCTTTGTTTATCAAACTGCTTATGGAATTTTTATCTATTTTCTATACAAATGTTTTCTTTGCTGCTTCATTATTTAGAATTTAAGGAAACTATTATTTCTAAAGAAGAAATAGTTAACAAATTAATCTCGTAGTCACGTACAGTATTATTATTCTTCTCGTAGTATTATTTTGATTCATTGGTATTATAGTAAAATTTAACAATAACATAACCACAATATTGAAAAGAGAATTCGATATCCAGGTCTGGTAAAAATAAATTTATTTTTTTTTGGTTAAATAGCATTTTAATAAATTTCATTCAAGAGTAAAGTAAAAACTAAGCTTAAAGCTCCTCCTTAAAACAACTTATAAGTTTTTAAATTCTTAATAATAAAGAACTTATAAGTTTTAAATTCATAATAATGAAAAACTTATAATGAAGAACTTATAAGTTAATTTAAGGAGTTTAAAAAGTTATGCAATACCCTCTTAATTTATAAGATTTGTGTGGGGTCTAGCATCATGTAGTTGTTGACCAGGAGCATTGCAATGGCATAAGCCCCCCAAAAGAGATCGCCATTTCCCCTTTTTTCCTGCATCCAGGGAAGTCAACGCAGTCAACGCGGGTCTTGCATCTCGTTATCGCCGAAGCTGCTGCACCCAAACATTAGTACTAATTAAATTTAGTATATGTGTATATAAATATAAGGAACTAGTGTATAGCTTGTAGAAAATTAACGGGAAATTATTATTTAATAAAATAAATAAAATTTAATATAAAATAATATAAGAAAAATATTGTTTCTTAATTATTTTTTTTAATTTGAATTTTTTCAAAAAAAAAATATTTACATATAAACCTGTTCGAAAAAAGCAAATCTAATTCGCCCCTATTTTTATAAATAATTTCAAATGTCTCTTAATCTCTTCACAAAATTGATGTGAGACAAAAGAAAATTTTACTCTCAAAGAAATTGTATTTTATCGATTTTATATGAAAATTGCTATAGATTCTTTTGACACCCCAAATATCTCTTTGTCCCAAATTAATTTAGAAAAAAAAAATTAATATTGTCTATAGAATGAAGGTAACGTTAAATACCCTACATTATGATATTAACATAAAATTAAAAAAAGAAATAAGTTGAACTGTCACAGCCCCAAATCCCGAGGGACGGCAAAGTCGGGGTGCGATTAGGGGTTGGATTAAAGAAGCGGGGAAGAAGGGGGATAAATGAATAAATCATCTTAACCGACAATAAACAACTGATATCAATGAACTGATTTTTATTTAATAAAATAGAGTCGACCTCGAAGGATCGCTCGACAGAGTTGTTCTCAAAAAGAAACTAAGTTCAAAGGATGAGACTTAGACCAAAAGTTATACATTAACGAGAACTAGTTTGCAGCGGAAAACGTAGAACTTAAACACTGATCTTCTTTCCTATAACAACTCTACTCAACCTCCGCTTCTTCTGTCACTCAACCTGCACATTTAAAAATATATGCAGGGCTAAGTACAAAAAGCACTTAGTGGGCATATTGCCGAAAACATCTCATAAGAGTATAGATTAATCAGGCATCTTTAACAGTGACGCAACGTGGTTTTTCTTTTAAAGGCCCGTGCTTACTAAACATTTTCTCTTTTCTAAACACTTTGCGCAAAGATTTTTCTGTTGTTACATTCATCTTGCCCTTTTCAACGCCAGGGAAGAAGCCTTTTCTTCTTCCGCGTACGTTCCTCACCGTGGCTGGCTACCCCTCAACATAGTACCACACACAACGGCTACCGTGTACACTAACCCTGGAAAGCACCCTTTTGGCTAACACAGACTCCGATCGATTAGTTAGCACCCTTTTGGCTAACTCAGAAGTCAGCACCCTTCTGGCTTGACTTAATAATGGCACAAGAGAACTCACATAAAACAAAGTATTTCATGCCATGATAATCACTTTAAAACACAGTTATAAAGCGATAAGTAAACATTTTCGAGCATTACTCATTTGATTTTGATATATAGAAAAGCCCACCTTAGGCGATTACAGAACTAAAACACGAGCTTCCGTCTTTGGTCTTCCGTCCTATCTTTAACCTCGACCTCCTCCTTTTATCGCAAATAAAATAACTTTAGTACTTAGTCGCAACGATAAAAGAAACCGAAAGTCGAATTTGGTTTAAACTTTTAGGCCTTTGCACTTTAACTAAATTCTTTTTATTAACTTGAACACGAGACTTGAACACATCTCGCTTAGAACTAACTCGGTTCCTTACTCGACACTTAGGTCAGTTAATAACGGAAGTCGATAACTTATAACGACTTAGGAGTTCTCAAAGAACGAAGTTAAAAAGAATTCAACTTAAGAAAGTAGGTTTCGGAAAATTTCTGCACAAGGCAGTAACTTTGGAGCATGTACAGAACAGATTTCTGCGAAACAGGGGATGAAATTGGTACCAAAAGAAAGCTATGGTTGTCTAGTTTACTGTACAATTTACGGATCTTGATTTTGTTAAGCGATTAGAAAGTTATGACAGTTTCCGTAAAAGGTCGCAAAACAGTCCGAGTGAAACCCTAGGTGCTCGTACAATTCGACGCACGACTCCCTAGGTTCGATCAATGCTATACAACCTTTAAGCCCACGAAATTATTATCTCTTTACAGTCATGACACATGTTCCTTTGTCGTGAATACTTCACGTCTCTTGATTTAAACAAACGACGAGCATTTCCTCGTCTTTTTCAACTAATCATTTACTATACCAAATTCCAATTCAATTTCCATTTCAAACTTCTAACTTTAATATTCTAACTTCTATATTCATTTCTCGAATGGAAATATCGTCAACTACAATCTTGTTTATTAATCGACAACAAACACTAATATCAAATTAGTTTCCCTATTCGACTTTCCCATCGACAATTAAGCTCGATTACTCGTTTCTTACCAAAATTTCAACTTTCTTAGAATTCGTTCAAATTCTCCAATAACGTTCCTTGATTACTAAGATTAACGAATATTCAAACCATAAGCTTATTTCATTATCTATACGAAACTTATCGACGATTCTTCGTCTCTTACTAAAAATTCAATATTCTCCGAATTCGCTCAAACTTTCCAATTACGTTCAACAACTACTAAGATTTACCAATACGAAAATCATATACTCAAATTATTATCGAATCTTAACTTATCATCGGTTCTTCGTCTCTTACGATTTCTATTTTATTTTTAGAAAAATCTAATTAAATTATATGTTCATCTACAAGCTTACTACTTATCAATTATATCATCACCTCATCCATACTACATGATTTACTCCATCAAAATCTTACTTCTTCCTCTCTTACATTTTTGCTTTTATTTTTAGAAAATTACCAATTAATTCATACACTCATCTACTAATACATAGAACACAAATCCACAAATCAATCATCTAAAATCAAACTAAATCTTTAACTATAATTTTTCATATAAATTTTGGTCATAGCATGTTATTAAGGGGGGTGATTTTTATCTAATTCTAACCATAGAAATCCAATCTTAAGCACGAAATAACATGTATTAATCTTAGAACATCATGCTACATCCACTTGAAACTTTCGAAAATTACAAGATTTGAAGGAAAAGAATTTTGTTCGGTTCAAACTATAGAGTAAGCTCTTACCTTGACGTTTATGGACTCGGAAATAAGATTGATCGGAAGATGAATAACTTGTGGAGCTTTGAAAGCTTAAAGAAGATTAACAATGGTGGAAGAGAGAGATGAGAGAGAGAAGAGAGGGGGGGCGGTAATGAGGGATGTGAGAGGGAGAGTGTGATGACTAAGGGTATTGGATAATATTAACATAAAGTAGATAAAATCAAACAAGGTGAGTCATGGAGGGGTATGTGGCGGTTTAGGGGATATTTTAGTCGAAATATCGCGTTTTACGGGTCTAATACGACATATATAAATCGACAAATTAATTTCTTAGACGGTTACGTTTTTGACGAAATCTAATTCGATCATTAGATTGGAAATAAATCTCTTACTCGGAAAGCATAATTCGTTTTCCATAATCCAATAAAAACTCTGGACTTCACAATCCAAATTTTGTCCGGAAAAATAAATAAAACTGATTTTTACTAACTTACTCGTATTACAAAATAAGTGAATGTAAAGTGTGACGGTTTTTCGATCTGAGCTTTCGAACGAAAATTCTATCGGACGCGAAAACCCTAATACAATAGTCGTTCGACCGACTTCTGGAATTTATTTTCAGAACCGGATTTCACCGTTAGTCTTAGAATTGAAAATCCTTAACTTAGGCGTGCAAAGCCTTAATTAATAATTAAATTTTTATTTTAGAGACGGAAGAAAATATCTGGGGTATTACATGAACAGATCGTTTCGGAATCGTACCATCTACTCCCAAGGTTTCGGGTCAGAATCAGCCCGTCGTCGATCATTCTATGGGCACCTCTAGTATTAATATTAAAAGGTAAAAAAAATTAAAATGTATAATTTATAAAACATATTTAACTTCATAATTTATTAAAATAATTAAATATATGTAATGATAATTAGATATTTATTCAATAAAAACTCCAACATGTGTCATTTTAATGTTAGAAAATATACATAATAATTTATAAGATTTTATAGACTTTTATTTGGCCAGCTAATTAATTAACCAAATTAAATATGTAGTGCAAAGGATGTGAAAATTCAAAATGACGCTAATTATTTATAGACTTTTCATTATACGTAGAGTTTCATATAAAATGGATGTGGGATGGAAGACTAATTATTAATAATATTTAAAAGCTTATTTTATGTTTAATAATTCAAAAAATTCGAAGAATTTGGATAAATATGAATGAAGGAATGAGATGGGTGCACATACGAGAGAGACAATGTACATTAATTTTCCGACATCTGAATTATTGAAATCTTACAACTTTTGGTTTGTGGGTTTTTTCTTGAATTTTTGAGCTTTCGCTAAGATAACGTGTTGGAGATATTGTTAGCCGTGTGATGATGTGAATTGAGGTTTTCAGATTTTTTTTTTTTAGTGTTTTAAAGTTGTTGTTGTTAATTTTAATTTAGGTTGTTAATTAGATTTCAGTAAATAGAGAATTGCTCTCTTACCCATCGTGGGTACACAACTTAACATCTTCTGAGTTTATACGTAGATATTGTCCTTTTTAATGAAATAATAAATACAACAGGTGGAGTTTCATTGGAAAAACGATGTGTAATAGAAGATTTAAAATAATAATAATAATAATAATAATAATAATAATAATAATAATAATAATAATAATAATAATACTAATATAAATTGATATGAATTTTTAGGCGTGAGAAGGCGTGAGAAGATTGATATGAGAATTTGGGAGATTTTTTTTATATTTAATATATATAGAATATATTAAAATATGATAGATATTGATTTTGAAGATTTGATCTTATTAAGATTTTGTTTCCATACCATGTATAATATAAAACTAGCGTGTAACCCATCGAAAATCGACAGAGATTGACACTATGTTATAAAATGATCCAACTTTTAAAAAGAAACAGTTTTGGAAGTTCAATTTTTTATATTCACAAGAAGATAATTGAAAAATACAAGTGATGTTGTTGAGAAGTGTTTTCAACAATGATATCTTCATTCATTGGTACATCAAAATAAATAACTATCACTTTAAGATACAACAACGAATTATTTTTTTTAAAAAACTATGTTCATTATATTAACACATGCATAAGTAAATCCAAAAGAAATCTGTTCTAAAAATTACCATATTAACCAAAAACAAATCTATCTTACAAGAATAACTCCTATTTTATTGAAATTAGCCACATGTTGTACTAATACTAAAACAGCTGCAAGAAATCAAATGTTTTAGTTTTGCAAGTTTATTAAAAATATTGCATTTGAAAATTTAAAATTAACTTTGCACTTACCTCATAGCTTGTCGAAGATTTCACTGTACACAACATTAGTTGTTAAGTATTGTGTCAGTCCATTCTCGTCATATGCTAATATTTTGAGTCCTTTTTTGCTGGTGACTCGTGATATTGCAACATACAACTGACAAAAAAAAAATTAGTGACAGCACAAGAATTTTATATGTAAGGGAATCAAATGGGGTTTTACATTGTTTAACTTTATCTTGCACACAGGGAAGTAACGTGTACATGTGCGTGAGATGAAGAAGGAAAATCAGGATGGATGAAAAAAAAGTAGGGGTCCTAAAATAAACCCTAAAAACAATCAACTTTGTAACATGAGAGGGTAAATTTAAATTGCTTACCTATTTTCCTCACTTCTGCACTTCCTTTCGGAATGTTGCGTGCTCTTTCAATTGCTTGAGATTGCAGTCACCATTTATATAGCTTCTCAACCCTTTACCTTTTCTTTTCTCTGTTAATTAGTCCAGTGTTATCGGTGTCAATCAAATTTTGTAACATGAGAGGGTAAATTTAAATTACTTACCTATTTTCCTCACTTCTGCACTTCCTTTCGGAATGTTGCGTGCTCTTTCAATTGCTTGAGATTGCAGTCACCATTCATATAGCTTCTCAACCCTTTACCTTTTCTTTTCTCTGTTAATTAGTCCAGTGTTATCGGTGCAGGTTCAAGTTGGCAATTTGCAAATGTATACGATAGAAAGAAAATTAGGTAAAGGTGAGGGGTGCAATTATGGGCCTATCTATGTATTAAAAGAAGATTACCATATATAATTATGATATTATAGATTTTTTTAAGAGAAAATCCCCCTTTCTAGCAATTCTAACATAGGTTTTTTTAAAAATAGCACCCCTTATAAATCCTTCAAAATTTAGCACTTTATATCTCTTTTACCCCTACTTTATTTTTGTATTTCCCATTGTGTCCCCTTTTTTCTTATCTACTCTCTCTCCACATCTCCCCCCTCTCTCTCTCTGCTCTCTGCCAAATCCTACCCCTCCGCCTCCTCTCCCTGCCGCCGACGAGGGCGGCATTCACCTCCGTCGCCGCCTATCTCCCCACCAACTTCACCATCCGACGCCTCTCTCTCTTTAAAAAACCTAGCTTTCCCGCCGCCGCCTCACTACCACTGCCGCCACTACCTCGCCGCCGCCACCTCCGACAGTGTCTCGCCCTCCTCCACTCACTCTCTCTCTATCCGCCAACCTTCCTCTGCAGATCTGGTGAGATCGACGTAATATTCCTCTGTCTCCTTCTTTTTTGTCGATCTCCTCCGGCTTCACCCATGGATTCACCTCCTCCGCCTCCGCCTTCGCCGTCGTACTGGTGCTACCAGTGCACCAGAATCGTCTCTGTCGCCTCCTCCGAAGAACCCGTCGTCTGTCCGCACTACAGCGGCGGATTCATTCAATCAATGGACCCCTCCGATTTCTCGTCGGAGCGTCCCCGCATATTTGCTTCCCCCGGCCGCCGATGCCGGAGTGGCTGGGGTTCATCTTCATGATTTCAGTGGCAGAAACAGGGAAGTAATGCTTATCAACTTTGCCATTTGGGTGTTGGATCACAAGGGTTGCATTATCAACAGCTTGGCAGTTTCCCATGATTTCTTGTCTTGCTTTTCTGATGAGTGTGTGTTTTTAGTGCGTGTGGAGGATGATATTCAAGCTCTGTTATTGCTCAATTATATAAATTGTGTATGATTTTGGGTGACATTTGATTGCATTTTTGGTATAATACTACTGGACATTGTGTATGATTTGTGTGTTGATGTTTGATGAAAGAGATCTATTTTTTATTGTGTTGGCTGGTTTAATGGGAGCAGATGGAAGGCTGTTGGGCCTTCCCATTTTTTTGTGCATTCACAAATTTTGCCATATTTTTTATGTGACTTCACAAATTTTTCCTTTTTTTTGTGACTTCACATATTTTTTTAAGTGACTTCACAAATTTTTTTTTATGACTACACAAATTTTTCCTTTTTTTTCTGATTTCACCAAAATTTTGTGGCCGCCGGCAACAGTAGCGGCGCCGGAAAAGTGGTGGTGGAATATATTTTTTGTGACTTCACAATTTTTTTTTCTGACTTAACAAAAAATTTGCGGCCGCTGGCGACTGTGGAAAAGTGGTGGTGGTTTTTTTTTTGTTCAATCACAATTTTTTTTCTGTGACCGTCGGCGGCCGAAAAGTGGTGGCACGGCGGCGGTGGTGGTGGCACAGCGGTGGCGGGGTTGTGGTGGTGGAGTGTTTTTTTTTTTTGTTCAGTCATAATTTTTTTTTGTTACTAAATAGGTGATGGAAGGGCAAAAATGTCAAAAAGTGCTATAATTTCAAAGATTTATAAGGAGTGCTAGATTTTAAAAATACTATCTTAGAAGTGCTACTCTTAAAATCTTCTCTATTTTTAACTTGTTCAAAAAGAATATTATATGGAAGTTTTGAGAGAATTTTCTGGTGTTTGTGATAATACAAAATATTGTTGATTTTGGGATTTGACTAATTAAATTGTTCTCAGAGAACGTCCTACGCGTGAGTAATTTTATATAATAATGGTAACAATTATAAATAAGATATATAGTAATGATATTGTAATGATTTTTCATTCCAAACTTAAACCTTATATATGGCGGTAGCACTAAATCTAAATGCGCGTAAAGAATATATAAATGTGCGTGAGGAATATTTAATAATAAATAATAAATAAAGATATATAACAATGATAATGATTTTTAATTCTAAAAATTGGAGAATTGAGATAAATAGGAATGGAGTAATTTAAGAGGAGCCACATAGAATTTTTTTTAAAAGAAGAGTCGTTTTCGTTTATATAATAAAAGATAGATATGAATATGATACATATTGATTTTAAATTTAGAAAATTTGTGAATGTAGATAAATAAAAATTGATAGATTTGAGGGGTGTCACATAGATTTTTTTTTACATAGAGTTGTTTTCGTTTTAATAATATATATAGATATAGATATAGATCGATCACATATAGTATATATATTATTCAAATGCAAACACCGTTTTCATATAGTATTGTATATTTAAAAATAATAGAGAAGGACTTGCACGCGACCTGCCGCGTTGCAAGCGATCGGATCCGGGTTGGGTTGACACGGTCAACTTGAATTGACTCGTTGACCCTGTCAAAATTAATTTATTTTTTTAAATTTTTTTTAAATTTCATTTTATCCGGTTCCGCCTTTGGCTACGATTTTACGGCTCCACTTTCGCTCCGATTACTAATATAAGGATAATCGTCGGGCAACAATTTGGATTTATTCGGCTCACTCCGAGGCCTTCGGCTCCCTTCGCTCGAATCTTGACGAAAGAAGAAGCGGCAAACAAAAAAATGAAGAGGCAAACAAAAAAAAGGGAAAAAATCTGAAAATTAAAAAGAAAAAAACTGAAAAAAATAATTAAGTCGGACGGATTAAAAAAGTACACTGTAAAATACTTATTAGGACACTTCAAAAGCGTCCTAATAAGTCGGACGGATTAAAAAAATAATATGTCAGACGCGTGTAATACATGCAAAAAAATAAAATAAAAAAATATCACGCACGTGTGGACGTACTTTTTTGGCACGTGTATCTCACGCGCCCGATCGAACGGTTGTTTTCGAGCGTGTGTGCCGCACACGCACCGCGCGTGGGGGCAGTCGCACCGCATGCGACCGGTCTTATACAAATATTTGCGAAAATAATATGTTTAAAAATGTTTAAACCGAGAGCTAGATATATACCTGTCGTAAGAAGCATGCAAATGGCCAAAATAACCAGTTTCTGAGAATCAATTGTATTATCCATAATAATATTCTGAATTATGTGTAGAACAATAAATGATGGGTTACCTATGTATTAATAATAGTACATGAGACAATGTTTCGGGTATATATATATTAGTGTGTGTAGGCGTTTGTGTTTGTGTGTAAAGTGAAATGCAAGGACTTCAGTGCACCGATGCACGGTATGAGACAGGTTCTACCCGCTTGACCCGACCCAATCGACCCGATCCGTACCAAAATAATTACATAATGTAATTTTCTTTTTTCCCCTTCCTTTCACTCTCCTCTCTCTCCTCTCTTCAAGTATTTGCTTCTCCCTCACCATCCTCGCCGTCCCTAACGCCTACCTCCTCTCCCCCGCTCCCAACCCCGTTATTCCTCCTCAAGTAACTCTCCCTCTCCGGCCTCCACCGCATCCCACCCACCGGCAAACTCATCACCACTCTCTTCCAGACCACCGGCCGCGCTGCCTCCGACTCCGGCTCCATCAACATCACCTTCAATGCCTTCTCCACCCCCGTACCTTCTACTCCCCCGCATCCAACGCCATGATGCTTTCCCTAATCAAAACCCAACCTTACAACATTTCCGTCCTCTCCCTCAATTCACTGTTAAACCCTTATCATCTAGATCTCATAGCCTCCGAAACGCGGCAGCCACCGGGCCTCAACATCACCAAAGCCCTAACTGATAGCCCCAATTTCAATGCTTTCGCCTCGATACTCGCCGCCTCAGGCGTCGTTTTGGAATTCGAACCCGACGAGGGCGGCACGGGCCGGGGATAACCCTATTCATCCCCACCGACCCAACATTCTCCGATATGCCGTGCTTCGTCAAATTGCAGTCGGTAACTTTTTTTTTTGTTCGGAATTGGAAATTGTGGTTGTTTCTCTGTTTTATGAATTGTGTATATGGCTGATTGATGTATGTTCTTCATTTTTGGTTGTTGTAAACACAAAATATTGTATTTATTCAAATAAATATAAGTATGAATACAAATATAATAATATCGAATATATGCGGATTCAATCTCTATTGGATCCTCCGATTCTTCTCTTCACTTTGACCCTCAAACAGTCTTCAAGCAACCCTCGAGATTTGTTGTAAAAGTATGTCTCCTAAATCTCCTTGGACTTGATAGTCTTTGAGATTTGATAAGAAGTATGCCTCCTTGAGCTCTTTGGACTTTATCTTCAAGCTTTATAACGTTGACGTTGATGAATTTCGCCTTGCTTCCGAAGTAAACGTTGAGCTTTGATCTTTGGCTTGAGCTTTGGAGTTGTTGGTGTTGACTCGATGGACTTTCGTCTTGTTTCCAAAGTAACGTTGAGTGTCGAGCTTTATAACGTTGACTTGGAGGACTTTTGCCTTGTTTCCGGATCAAACGGCACTTGAGATATTTCCGCCGAAGAACGCCTTGAATCATGTCGGGACACTGGCGCGACCGTCGTTTAGTCACGTACAAAATACATTTATAATTCTCCTATTTCCCACTATCAGGATCAGCTAGCAGCAAGTATAGGGTCGATCCCATGAGGAGTTGGTGTAGCTTTCTCTTTGGTCACGGGTCATCCAAAGGTTTTGGTTTCTACACGAACACGTCTTGGCCAAACAGGTAAAATAAATCTAAACTAAAACATAAATAAAGGATAAAGACAAACCTGGATTTAGGTGTTGAGTCAATTGCACAAACAAGACGTCTTCATCAATGCAAGGATATAAATTCGGATGACACCAACATCGCCGGCAACAAAGTACAAAAAGTTAGTTTGCCCCCAAAGGGGCAAACTCTCAAACAAAAGAAAGAAAACCTAGACTAAAGAAGATAAGAAACTAAAAGGATTCAAAGGTTAAGAGTTACATATGGCTTGCTATCTAGGAGTATTTATAGATGTGAAATTCGTGGGTCTTGGAGGCTCAGCCCATTAAGTAAGTCGGCTGCAACTCGGATTGGGCGAGCTGTCTGCCAGCTGTCAGCTTCTGTTGACCAAGAGACTTTTCTTATTTAGCAGATTTTGATATGGACGAATCTTCATGGATAAAGAAGGAATTAATTCCTTCCTTGTTGGCTACTTGGATAAGGTTGATCTCTTACTTGGTCCGCACTCTTCCCTTGTAGGTTAATCTCATTCTTGCACCGCACTCTTTCTTGATATGCTGAACTATCGCAGATCTCCATGCCCAAGACGTGTACTCATGCTTCTCTTCTGTGCTCTGCCTTACGCCTTGACCTTTTTACATCTCTTCTTGCCCAAATGACTTGATCCCGCTCGGTACTTGATTTGGTAAGGTTATGAAGCGAGCAGCCTTAGTTCTGAATATCTGCTTCCTTGGCCAAGCTGCGAGCATCATTTCCTTGCCCAAAGTGCTTCATATCTACGCCCAATATGTCTGTTGTGGAATTTGGTCATATTTTGCCCATTTCTGTCCAGTTTTATCACGGTTTGCCCTGTACGTCCCTGCCTTCACAATGTGTTCTCCCAGATACTAAAGACAAACAAAAATACACAAAACGACTCGATCTAGACCTAAAATAAGAC
Source organism: Schizonepeta tenuifolia (assembly GCA_029490685.1). Taxonomy (NCBI): domain Eukaryota; kingdom Viridiplantae; phylum Streptophyta; class Magnoliopsida; order Lamiales; family Lamiaceae; genus Schizonepeta; species Schizonepeta tenuifolia. Next base: position 26,993,940 of record CM055955.1, read on the forward strand.
TCAAAAATCATACAAAATTTGGTCTCATCATGCTCACACACTTGAATCATGCTTGTCCTCAAGCATGTAAGTACAACTTGACCGAAAAGAAAGAAAGAAAATAAAAGACTCAAATGACTTGGTAAACGTTAGCAATGCCCAAAACAACAGATGAACATGAGCATAATAAAATTCACATACAATGTTGGGCAAATAAATCAGTCCACACAATCATCAAATAGGTCAAAAATAAACATTCGAGCATTTTCAAGGTTATTTCTCACCAACACTCTCACTCTTGTGTTTGGGCTAGTATATACACTCGGGACATGTCATTCTTGGCCACACTATAGGCTTCCCTACCTTCTAAATTCTTCACCATGTAGACTAGGTTTAAAGCACTTATCTTTAGGTCTTTTTTTTTGTTGTAACTTGGCTTTAGACATGGGTAGAAATTTATGGAACGAGGCTAAGGTCTTAAGGACTTGAAAATGGGCAATACGTTGCTGCTGGTTGGGCGATTCATTGCCCATCTCTTTCTGGACTGGTGACTGGGCAGTACGTTGCCCCTGGTTGGGCGATTCGTTGCCCATCTCATCTGGACTCCTTACCTTTGCTTACGGGTCTGAGCACAAAATTCAACCTAGGACTTTTTTTTAATTCTTTTTTTTAAAGTCCTTTATTTTTTCTGACACTCCTTAGTTGGGAAATTTCTGCCCTTAGTACAGGTGTCTTGCCCAATTCTCTTCTTTCATACCCTTCTAATTTTCTCCTTCTCCTTTTTTTATATTTATGCTCCTAAGTCCTTATTGACCGGGTAGGAAATAGTGTTTAGGCTGCATATATGATCAAAGAAATTTAAGGCTCAAAGGGGGTTTGACAAGGGGAAATTTAGTCGGGTAGGCTATTTGGCTCAGTTTGGGCTTATGAAAAAAAAAATGCCTAATTTATCTAAGTTCTTTTTAACCTAAGTCAAATAGATTTCAAATAGTAAGCAAGCAAGTTCTAGGTGACTTCCAAATGAACATGCAAAATAACTCACAAGAAAGAAAACTGCTTGGTCATGATATGCATTATAGGCTCAAAACCTCACAAGGACATGCTCAAATATTCATTCGTCATCCCTATTCACATACGATCATGCTTATACCGAAATACAAACATGCTTACATCATATAACTCAGAATTATGTTATGCTCAACATCATCATATTATCCTAAGCATGCAAACCTATACACAAGAAGACGCTCCTCCCACACACTTTACTTTCAGCAAAGTGGGCAAGAGGCACAGACTAAAAAATAAAACAACGTCAACCCCCATGCCCACACACTTTGCCTTGGGCAAAGTCTGTGGTATAAGGGTAGACTAACAACATACTCAAAGAAGAAAAGAAAAGACACAAAAGAAAACGGTCCTCCCACCCACACACTTTACTTTCGGTAAAGTGGGTCGATCAAAGGACCAACTCAACAAAGACTCGAAACAAAAAACCTAAAACTAACAAAATTAGGAGAAAACAATTATGAAGGAGGTAATAGCATGGCACCTGACGTGCGCAATTCGGGCATTCTGAGTGGCTCAAAGGTCTCCATGTTGCAATAACTTATCCTTCCAGTCTGGTCAAGCTCTTCAAGGTTAACTACTCCTTGTTGTTTAGGCATGGCAGATGTACGGTCTGCCTCCTCCGGATGATCTGCAGAGAAAGTCTTTGCAGGCATGTCGTGCCCTCGCTGGCGGCTTGTAGAAGAGATTTCCTTCCTCATCGTGGTAAACCCATTGAGCAGCTTCATGTTCTTCAGCTCGGGCAAGGGACATCCTCAGCAATATCTCGTTGTGTGAGACAGCATCCTCCTCCAACTCGCCCAAGCTGGTAAACGTAAATGCCTTTCTACTCGGGGATTTCAGACTCCTCTTGCCCCGTACTGTCACATCCCGGTTCCCATAAATCGAGAGGCAATAGAGGGGAATAAAGAAGCGGGAAAGAAAGGGACTTAATTACTTTTTTGCACATATAACAATTTATTCATATATTTCACATATATATAATAAGAACATTATTCAGAGTTGCACAATTAAATAATATAGCGGAAGCACACATTAGCTACAACGATCCCCGCCTCAGCCTCGCGTCCCATCACCTGCCTCCCAACCTGAAAATATTTTGAAAATATTTTGGGCTGAGTACTAGTGTACTCAGTGGGCATGTGCCATTTTTGGAAACATTTTTGGAAACATAGCAGATTATCCATTTAACATGGTATGCATCAGAGGGTTTTAAAACAGAAATCCACCCCTGACTATACAAAACATATTTTTTTGATGCATGATGTGACGTTCGATCTTTATACTCGGACTAGGCACCATAGCTATGGTTACCATAATCTATTTGACTTGTACCCAGGACAAAGTCCGTGGAGTAACACAATCAACATTAACATAGGCCAGGAGCCTTAGCTCAAGACCGCTAGCTACAATACAAATGGAGATCAACCCATTGCATTGCAACGTGGTGCGCACAATACTCAGCTAGTACCTGTGTACTCACTAAGTATCTCGATCGATTAACTAGAGTATATCACATGGAACACACATGAAAACATTTTATGGATAACTGCATGCATTTTTATGCTATTCTAGAGTTCATTAACTCAAATGTAGTTTTCGAAAAGATTACCCACCTAATAGAGAATTCACTGCTGGACAATAACACCAAGACATCATGATCGCACACATAAGTACCTCGAGCTAATGTTGTCAGAAAATCGAGAGAGAATAAAAAACTGAACGATGAAAATGAAAATCTTAAGCGCCTATTTATAGGAAGAAGCAAGCAGGTGTGCACTAAGTTACTGCGATGCGGAAGCAGCTGAGCAATAAGCTGTTGCGAAGCGGAAGCTGCTGCAATGCAGAAGCAGCTGCAAAGCAGAAGCTACTGCGAAGCGAAAGCTGATGCAAAGCGGAAGCAGCTGCGAGACAAAAGCAGCTGTGCAGCAACTTACGTTTTAAAACCTTTAAACGTGCATAACTTTTTCATGCGAAATTTTTTTTGAGCAAACTTAGCGTCTATAAACTCGGAATAAAATACTCTACACAATGGCTATAAACATGATATGTCTATTCATAAAAAGATAAAAGACTTTTTTTGCTGTGAAAATATTTTTAATATATTTAGGAGTGTTAACTTATTTAATACTCTATTTGAAAAATCCGGGATGTTACACGTACCAAAGTTTGAGGAAAGAAAGTCTTAGTGGTGGTCATGCTATCGCTTCTGAATGTCTTTCCATTGTTGCTTCCGTGCCCTAGCTCCTGCACGTCATGAACAAACCATACCTCCTACAAAAATACTACCTAGTCTAGGGTTTAAACAAAAAGAAAAAGAAAAAGAAAATAAAAAGGATAGGTACCAAGTTGCCTCCTGGCAAGCGCCTTAGTTTACGTCGTGGGCACGACGTGGCCTCCATCTTTTAGTCATCGACTGGATCTTGGAGTCCCGGAAGCTCCACTTTTCATTCCGTGTCATGCCTAGAGTAGGCTAGACTTGTCCTTTGACTATCATATGGGCTCATGTCCACTTGTCTTGCCCTTTCTACAGGTGCGCCTTGGTCACTGTGCATTCCTCCTCCGATCCCAAAGTCACTCACGAAGTTTTCCTACACAGTTAGCTCGGAACACACACAAAAAGAACTAAACAAGCAAACAAAAGAGAAAACTACTGGAAAAACAACTCCCCGGCAACGGCACCAATTTTGACGCGACCGTCGTTTAGTCAACATACAAAATACATTTATAATTCTCATATTTCCCACTACCAGGATCAGCTAGCAGCAAGTATAGGGTCGATCCCACGAGGAGTTGGTGTAGCTTTCTCTTTGGTCACGGGTCATCCAAAGGTTTTGGTTTCTGCACGGACACGTCTTGGCCAAACAGGTAAAATAAATCTAAACTAAAACATAAATAAAGGATAAAGACAAACCTGGATTTAGGTGTTGAGTCAACTGCACAAACAAGACGTCTTCATCAATGCAAGAATATATGGTACGTATGTGTGTCAACGGTTATAGGCAAACCGCGTCATAGTCCTACTGTCACGTTGTCACGCCTACAGCCACGACTTGTCCAGCTCATCCTTACTTTGTGAATCTTGCGAGGCATTCCCACCCCAGTCTTCCTAACTTGTCCAACTCACCCCCGAGCATTCCTCAAGGGGCATAGATTGAAACAAGCAGCTTTAGGCACTAGACGAACTCATTCCGACCCTATGAGATACGAGGATCCCGCTCCGACTTTTCACCAGCGTCAGCGTACTTCGTTCGGCTCCGCCCAAGTTCAACCTGAGATTTGCCGCCCTCAAAGAGCATGAGGCAAATCTCTCCCAGTCCCTGTTGGTCTAAGCTATCTCCCGTTTAAGGAATCTGTCGCCCTCCAATTGCCCACCGGCCGTATGAACTTTTGGCACAAATAGACTGCTTTGAAATCATTGTCTAACTCCTCAGGAACACACATATATATAGCTTTCCCCTTGCCCAAATCAACATCACGATTTAATATTTCTGCAGCGTCATTTTGCCCAAATGCAGATTTGTATAACTACTTAGGCATAAAGTAAATAACAAGAAAAGAAAGAATGAAATAGAAAAAGAACTATGATTAAAATAAATTCGGATGACACCAACATCGCCGGCAACAAAGTACAAAAAGTTAGTTTGCCCCCGAAGGGGCAAACTCTCGAACAAAAGAAAGAAAACCTAGACTAAAGAAGATAAGAAACTAAAAGGATTCAAAGGTTAAGTGTTACATATGGCTTGCTATCTAGGAATATTTATAGATGTGAAATTCGTGGGTCTTGGAGGCTCAGCCCATTAAGTAAGTCGGCTGCAACTCGGATTGGGCAAGCTGTCTACCAGCTGTCAGCTTCTGTTGACCAAGAGACTTTTCTTATTTAGCAGATTTTGATATGGACGAATCTTCATGGATAAAGAAGGAATTAATTCCTTCCTTGTTGGCTACTTGGATAAGGTTGATCTCTTACTTGGTCCGCACTCTTCCCTTGTAGGTTAATCTCATTCTTGCACCGCACTCTTTCTTGATATGCTGAACTATCGCAGATCTCCATGCCCAAGACGTGTACTCATGCTTCTCTTCTGTGCTCTGCCTTACGCCTTGACCTTTTTACATCTCTTCTTGCCCAAATGACTTGATCCCGCTCGGTACTTGATTTGGTAAGGTTATGAAGCGAGCAGCCTTAGTTCTGAATATCTGCTTCCTTGGCCAAGCTGCGAGCATCATTTCCTTGCCCAAAGTGCTTCGTATCTACGCCCAATATGTCTGTTGCGGAATTTGGTCATATCTTGCCCATTTTTGCCCGGTTTTATCACGGTTTGCCCTGTACGTCCCTGTCTTCACAATGTGTCCTCCCAGACACTAAAGACAAACAAAAATACACAAAGCGACTCGATCTAGACCTAAAATAAGACTCAAAAATCATACAAAATTTGGTCTCATCAGACACCTTGAATATTGAGAAAGAAATCTTGGAGAATTTCAATTCTTGAGCTCTTGAAGATGATTTTTTGGTGTGATTTGAAGTTATGTAGAGACCCCTATTTATAGTTGTAGGAAGACAGAAGTTGAGTGGACTTTGGACTCCATCATGGGCTCTAAGGGCTTAGGTGGCACGATCTCGTTAGCTCTTGAATATTGATGTATATCCTTTACTTGTTGCCAAAGAAATAGATATTTATCACCATATAAAGATATATTTATCAATTAAATAACTTATTTAACATGGATATAATAAGATTCCATTATAAAATAAAATATTAAAATCAATAAAATATTTCTTTAAATTTTCGATATCTACAGTTGTTTTGATTTTGATTATGATTTTGGGGTTTTAGGGTTTCATATATTGTTGTATGTAATTTGATTTTGATTAGAAAATGCAGTAAGAATTCCACGTTGATAATTGAGTAAATTTAGTTGTGCAGTAATTTTGAATCTGCACATTATTTTGCTGGTTTGATTCATTGTTTTCAAATTTCAACCTATTTTTGTTTGTTCTAGTTCTTGATCATATTCCATTTTATCGCAATGTTTTAGATATTGAAGATTTTGTTTTTCGATGTTATTGAGCTAGTTCCTACTCCTCTCCTACAACACTATCAAATTAGATTTTAGTATGTTGTTGTTGGAGTTAATTTGACTGAAAGGTAGCTACAAAATATTGAAACTAATTGAACTATATTATTGAGCAGATTCTAAAAGAGAGAGATTTGTTTAGTATTTATGTGCTCTGTGATTACAAATTCTGTTTCTTTGGTGACTGAAGATTTATTTTTGACCAATCATGTAGGTTTCAACAGTTGCATACCTTCACCAAATATGGTGGGTTGAAGTGGACGGCGAAGTCGAGTTCCGATATGCACCGGGAACTTACAGTCTCTTCTTCCGACTGAAGCTCGGAAGAGTCGGTAGGATACCAAGCCGCAGAGAAACTAGCTCCAAGAATGTACATGGATGGGACATCGAGCCTGCACAATTTCAGTTCAAGACGCATGACGGTCAGCACGCCCTATCCCGTTGCACGTTAGGAAGCTTGGGGATCTTTGTGCACTACCACGTCAGAGATTTTGTTGTCGAGGATCCGAATGCATTGACAAGGATCAGTTTCTCTTTCACACAGATTGATTGTACACACACCAAAGGTGGTATGTGTTTAGATTCTGTTTTGATCTGTCCAAGTAATGTAGGAAAAGAGTTGCTCTGTATAGATGATGAGAAAGTTGGTTGCAGGTGATATAAGTTTCTAAGTTAGCAATTCTAACTATTCTTGATTAATGTGTTACATATCTCTAACTGCAATCCTAAGCAGCAAAATGTTTGAGTTGAGATCAGTGGTGATGAGCTATGATGACTCAAGCGCCCCAGTTCGAAGTGATGGATTTTAAAACTCTAAAGGCAGTTTTCAAATTGGAGGAGATTAAGTTGAAACTAGTCAGCACGTTTCGTAGTGTTCAACAATTTAATTTAGGACAGACCTACCTATGTTCTAGTTGGTAATTTGTTCTGATTTTGGTTCTACATATACTGCTTTCTTTGCTTGCCACTTTTTTTCTTTTACAATTCCTTGTCAACTACTTGCATCATCAGCTTTCTCTCTCATGTTCTGTTTTACTACAAAGAATTAGTACAAAAATTGAGAGTGATTTGATGATTGAGCCTCCCAAACAGATTAAAATATTCACATTCTTGATCCATTTCATAACTACATAAATCTCGAATGTGTATTTTGATGTTGTATGTTGCCTTAGGGAGTTCGCGCTAGCAACTGGAGAATGTGGCGGAGCAGCTGCTGGATTTGATGTGCGAGATGATCCAGATTATTTGTTTATTGTCAATTGTAATGCCGTGTTGGTCGATATTGAAAATGAATATTGCGATAATTTATCAAATGTATTATAATAATTCAGTCAACTTTCATTTGTTACATTTGGTGTTGTATTTTGTTTCCTTTTAGTCAAATTTAGATTGAAACCTTCGTTTTTTATTCTCAAATATAATTCACTATTTACTCATTCATTTTTTTTTTATCAATCCATTTAGGATTTATTAATTACCACTTAAGATTTATTAATTCCCTATTAGGGATTATTTATCGATTTAGGGTTTATTAATCCCAATAACAATTTGACCAAATGACTAGTAGTACATGTTCTCATGAATAAAAGTAACAACCGTCGTAAAGAAAAGTAATCTTTTTGAATAATTACTTTTCTTCACATTAATAATTACTTTTTCTTACGACAATAATTACTTGATAAAAATAGTTAAAAGTACAAGTTGTCGTGAATAAAAGTAAACATATTTGTTAAGAAAAATAATTATTGATATGAAGCAATATAATGTTTCGAAAATATTACTTTCCTTTACGACAATGTTTGTTTTTATTCATATGACAACTTGTATTTTTACTTATTTGGTCAAATAATTATTGTCGTAATAAAAAGTAATCATTGATATGAAGAAAATGCAATCTTTCAAAAGAATTACTTTTGTTCAGACAATTATTATTTTTGTTAGTTTTAGTTATTTTGTAAAGTAATCATTGTCGTGATGAAAAATGACAGTTGACATGAAAAAAGGTAATGTTTCAAAAATATTAGTAATATTTACTTTTGTTCACGACAACTTATACTTTTAGTTATTTGCTTAAGTAGTTATTATCATAATGAAATGTAATCATTGACAAGATGAAAGGTAATGTTTCAAAAATATTACTTTTCACAACGATCGTTACTTTTATTCACGACAACTTGTACTTTCGTTATTTGGTCAAGTAATTATTGTCGTGATGAAAAGTACTCATTGATATGAAGAAAAGTAATGTTTCGAAAATATTACTTTTCTTCACGGCAGTGTTTATTTTTTTTTTACGAGAATGTGTATTTTTAGTTATTTGGTAAAGTAATTATTGTTGTAATGAAAAGTAATTATTGACATTAATGTTTCAAAAATATTACTTTTGTTCACAATGATTGTTAATTTTGTTCACGACAACTTGTATTTTTAGTTATTTGGTAAAGTAATTATTTTCGTAATGAAAAGTAATTATTGTTTGTCTCTTCATTTTTTGTTTGCCTCTTCGTTTTTTTGTTTGTCGCTTCTTCTTTGGTCAAGATTAGAGCGAAGGGAGCTGAAGAATCCAAATTGTTGCCACTACGATTATCTTTATATTAGTAATCGGAGCGAAGGCGGAGCCGTAAAATCGAAGTCGAAGGCAGAGCCGTACAATCGAAGCCGAATGCGGAGGTGCATGGGGTGCACGCGTCGTAAAATCAGAGCAGTATAACTTGTCATGTTCAAAAGTAGACATTATCATGATGAAATGTAATGATTGTGAAATTTTACGTTACTTATTAACAATGTTTACTTTCTCAATGACAAGAAATACTTTACCGGTATAGACTAAAATATAAATAATTCAAAATAATTATTATCGTAATGAAAAGTAATCATTGATATGAATAAAAGTAATGTTTCGAAAACATTACTTTTCTTCACGACAGTTGTTACGTTTATTCACGACAACTTGTACTTTTACTAATTCAGTCAAGTAATTATTGTTGTGATAAATAGTTTTTATTGATATGAACAAATGTAATGTTTCAAAATCATTACTTTTCTTCAAAACAATTATTATTTTTATTCGCGACAAATGGTACTTTTAGTTATTTAGGCAAGTAATTATTTTCGCAATGAAAAGTAATTATTAATATGAATAAAGGTAATGTTTGACAATTATTACTTTTCCTAACGACAAATGTTTACTTTTATTACGACAATTTGTACTTTTAGTTTTTTGGTCAAGTAATTATTGTCGTGATGGAAAGTAATCATTGACATAAAGAAATGTAATGTTTCATAAATATTACTAGTACTTTTAAAATAACAATGCTTACTTATGTTCACGTCAACATGTACTTTTAATAATTTGCTATAGTAAATATTATCGTAATGAAAAGTAATCATTGATATAAATAAATGTAATGTTTCAAAATATTACTTTTGTTCACGGTAATGTTTACTTGTATTCACGACAACTTATACTTTTAGTTATTTGCTCAAGTAATTATTGTCGTAATGAAATGTAATCATTGACAATAATGTTTCAAAAATACTACTTTTTACAACGATTGTTACTTTTATTCACGACAACTTGTACTTTTAGTTTTTTGGTCAAGTAATTATTGTCGTGATGAAAAGTCATCGTTTATATAAAGAAAAATAATGTTTCAAAAATATTACTACATTTCTTAATAACAATATTTACTTTTGTTCACGATAACTTGCATTTTTAGTAATTCGCTCAAGTAATTATATTTGTAATGAAAAGTAATTATGACGTGAAGAAATGTTATGTTTCACAATTAATTTTCTTAACAACAATGTTTACTTTTATTCACAACAAATTGTAATTTTAGTTATTTGGTGAAGTAATTGAAAATAAAATTTAATTGGGATTAATTAATATTAATAGAATAAATAATTTATAAAAAAATAATTAAGAAACAAACTTCTATATAGAAGAAGAAAAAAAATCATAAAAGGAGAAAGAGTTGTTCGAAAAAGAAAACAAAAGAAAAAAAAAAGTAGAAAAAAAATAGAAAATGAAGAAAAAAAAATGAGAAAAGAAGGCAGAGGAAAAAGAGGAAAATAAAAAGAAAAAAAAAATCAGAAAATGAAGAAATACGAGGAAAGAAGGAAGATATGAAGAAAAGAAAATTGAGGAAAGAAGGAGGGAAAAAAAAGAAGTGAAATGAAAGTGTTTCTTGGGTCTTGAACCCCTGACTTATTGAGGGCGAAACCTCTAACCACTAGGCTAAGTTACTTAATTTGTAATATTGCGAAGTCCGAGGAAATTTTTTTTTAAATGCGCGAGCCGGATCAAGCGCGGGTCAAACCCGATCCGTCTCACTCTATGCACCAATGCACATAAGTGCAGCCCAAAGTAAAAAGTCAACTATAGATGCAAGATTACTGTATTAATATAATCTTTTACAGTTAATGCCATCAAAATTACAGTAATATTAATATTCTTTAAATGAAATAAAATGACAATCGTATTACGTACTAGCGGATCTAATCATAAAAGTTAATGTAATGAGATCACAGCAATTAATTAATTCTGTAAATTAAGCTCATGAACAATTTGGATGTTTTGCAACACAATTTATATATGAAGAGAATTCCGTTTATTTTATTTTATGCATGATACATATTAATCTATGTATCAATAGCATATATAATAACTTAATTAAAAGGGAATCTTATACATGTAATCTTCGCCTCGTCGGGAATTCGAAAAATAGCGCTTACATAAATTTTCTGTGTTCGCACTTCGCCGTTATGTAATCACAAAATAATGTAAATAAAATATGCAAAGAAGTAAAATAATCAAATAATATATGGAGAGCCATTGGAAAATAAGAACCGTCGTCATATATAATAATCCAAAATTAACTAGTAAAGACATGGAATGCCTTTCCAGTAAAAAGAGGATACAACAAAACAAACGGCTTGCATAACAAAAGAGTTGAACTAAAAGAATTCTTGCAACAAACTCAACACATGTTGCACAATTACATTATGTTTTACAATAATAATTTTAATAATAATAAAAATATGTTTGATCCTAAATAAGAAATAAAATACAATGAAAGAATAGCAACTTGATTAATCCTAGGAACAGTTTGAATATTCACACTCACTTCTGGAATTCATAATTTACATCAACACACTGATGGAGTACTACAAATTGCAAGAAGTCTGAAACGAAGGGGCGAGCATCCACAGCCTCTTACAGCTCGAAGAATCAACTCTCGGTCCCAAGTCGTTTATGGAACAAACGTGCTGCTAAAATCGGTACCAACAGAACAAGAACCACGAGGACTATATACATTTTTCGATATTTGCCTTTCTCTACCAAGCTCTCATCATCCACGTCGAGCAATGATTTTGTGCTTTCATTACCAGAACCGGATGCCCCTGGTCCATGCTCATGCAGGGAAGAACTCATGGCTGCTTCCTCCACCTGATTTGACACGTTCGAAGGCACATTATGGTCTAAAGCACAAAACAGAAACATCTTCATGATGGAGAAGTATTTTTTCCAACATAGTCTAATAGTAGTAATAATTTTCGAAAAGGAGAAACATGCCTCAGAAATTTCTGATGTGGTCTCAGTGGCCTTAGCTAGAGAATTCTCTGCAGACTCGATGTTAGCTGAATCAAGCCCAGACGACGGGGATTCTCCACCTTCATAACCTTTGTCATCTTGCATAACTACAGGCACACCCTTATGTTGCTTCAGTAGATTTTCTCTCAACAATTTGTTTTCTTTTGTCAAAGAGGTTAACTGCACTGAATTATATGATTCAGTTTTCATTTTATTCATATTCACTAGCAGAAAATAACGCGTTAAGAATTGAAGAGAAACGAAGACCATACCTGTTTCTGTATTCGTTCTCTCTCGACTGCTATCTGCATAACCATATCCATAATAAGACTAGTTTTCATACTGATGTCTTTCGCATTTGACCTTTTCTGAAGAGCCGCTTTGTCCAAAGACGTCTCCACGAATTCCAGTTTTGCTCTTAGAAAATCTAATTCTTTGCTCATGTCAGAATTTGTTTCAGACAATATGATATGCTGCTCCTCAGCAATCTCTGTCTTACTTTCAGCTTCTGCAACTTTTTGTTTCAGCTCGTCGATCAATGTCTCCATGTCCCAGATAGCAGTATACAACATGTGCTGCTGTTCTTGGCTTGCTTCTGAGGATGCCCTAGCATGTTGCAGTTGGATATCTAATTCCCTTATCTCCTTCTCGAGTAAGCTAACCTTCTTCGTGTTGCTGTCGTTACTACCTTTGAGAAAGTCGACCTCTTCTGTCAACTCCAGATTCGAGTCCGTTAATTGTGAAACTTTTTCCTCTGCACTTCCTGCCCTACTTTCTGCAGCATATATATTCTCCCTTAAAGACTCAATTTCGTCTTCCCGTATTTTAAGTTCCTGCTGACTCTTTTCACAAGAAACATTAGCTTCTGTTAGACGGGATTCAGTTTGGCTTAGCTTCAATTCTAGCATTTGAACTCTTTCTCTTACTTCTGCATTGTCTGTTACAAGCTGTGACATGCTACAATTTAGCTTCTGAACTAAAGCCCCTTTCTCATTTAACTGCTTAACGCAGTCTTGCATCTTCGATTCTAGTTCCTCCTCCCTCTTGCTTACATTAGTAACATTGAGATCGATGTTTTGAAGCTTCAACGCCATTTCCTTTGAAATTCCCATAAGTACTTCGGCTCTATTATCTGCCTCTAAGAAGTTACCCCAAGCAGCCTCTGCCGCCTCCTCCATGCCGACTGCAACTTGTTCTCTCAAGCATATCTTCGACTTCAAATCTTCTTCGTTTTGTCTGACCTCCTTCAACTTCTTTTCGAGCTCCTCCTCTCGTGCAAGAGAAATTTCCAGCATTCTGAGAACACGTCTTTGTTCAATCATCCGCATTTGAGGCTTCCATTCCGCGGCTGCTAAATGCAGTTCTTCTTTGACACCCAAATCCCAGTCATGTTTATCTGTTAACAACGATTCATTACTCGAGAAAATTATAAACACCGCGTAAATAATAAAATTTGGAGACTTACATTCACTTTTCTTAAAAATGAATGATGTCATCTGCAGCTTAGCCAATTGCATCTTGATCCCCAGAATACGCTCTTGTGACCGTTTTAATACATCCTCGGACATGTGCAATTTTCCAGCCAGCCCAGTTAGCACTTCTGTTGAATGCTCACTCGATGACGTCTTATTAAGGGCATCAACAGTAAGATCTTGAATACCAGCCATCAGATTGTCCAGCCCTTTCAACTCTGAATTCAGTATGGCATAAAGAAGATCGAATGAGAAAGTCTTTTCGATAAATTCTGCAGAGATGTCCTCATTTTCGAAATTGACAGCTTCAATATCATTTTCTGCAGCTAAAACATGCAGGAAAAGATTCTCCAGATTTGTTAACTTCTCGGACGAGAATGCTAAGGTCCTATCCACTTCGGATGACACTTTCAAGGCGCTCTGTAATGCCCCATCATCCACAGAGTTGGATGTAATAGCAGTCATGTCATTATTACCCATTCTTAAGCTGTTCTTATTCGAGGCTGCAAACATTTCAAAAGCAAGTTACTAAGCATTCAGTAAGCTCTCAACAGTCACCTCATCTACCAAGAAAGCAATTGAGAACTGAAAATGAGAACACACCCTTTGATTTTTTCCATCTATTTTCGTTAAGAAATTTTAAGACCGAGTTGCACTTTTGTGTGATTTCATTTGGGAAGAAAAAAACAAAAAATAAAATAAAAAAGGACCTTGTCATGTCAACGACATATATATAAGAATTGGTTCATATAAAAATCAATTATAGTGTGAGAACTAGAAACCAATCTGAAGCGTTAATCTTTGTATGATCTATGGTTGTGATTATTTGAAGCATGAAAATAAATATAGATTTAAGCATGATTTTATTTAAGCATCAATCTATTAAAAATAAAAAAAACATGAATCGCATTAAACATGACAATATATAGATTTAAGCATGACTATATATTGATTTAATCATGGTTCTCAAGTTCTCACGGGAGGAATAGTTTCTACAGTAACCTATCCCTATATGTAACTCAACCTAATGGTATCAATAGATCATCTTTGCCTTAGAACCAACCAAACTTCATCTGATGAAGAAACATAAGAAAACATATTATACGTTTGTTTTTTATGTCATAGTGTATATGAATAAAATATCAACCATACAACGGACTACATCTAATATTTAACACAATGTGAAATGACAGTTTTGCAGATTCAAGTAAATCACTGGAGCAGAAGACACTCTTCAAATAAATATACGATGTAAAATTAGCTTCCAAAGAAGGACAACAAATGCAACACGGACAAAGTTTAATTCGATGTAGAAAAGTTAAGAAAGCCCTTAAACAAGACAGGGCATTTGTGTCGAGCAGTTGTGTGCTGAAGTTTGATATCAGCCTAGGTAATAGAAACACAATATTCATCAGAAACAAACAATCTTGAACTATGATAATAAAAAAGTCCAAAGTTAAAGAGTAACAGGAAGCAAAATCCTATCTTTCCCATAAATCTTAGCTCCCAAATCATTTGGACACAGAAACATATAAAAAATCAGACATCTTTACCAAAACCTATGCCTCAACTTCTGTAACCTCAATTTATCATTAATTTTGGACATGCAACTTGCAATTCTTCAATTATCCTAGCTACAAAACCTAGGCATTGCAAATTGCAAGAATCCAATTAATTATACACCTATCTAGGTGAAACTAAAACTAAATAAATAACCCACCCACACACACACACACATGCTATAAAATCAGTAATTTCCTTTCAACAAGCAATCACGCCTAGCAAACACCACAATCCACTCCACAAAACCAGAATTAGAAAGCTTAGCAATTAAAAGCAGAGACGATGAAGTCAGCAAACCTCTCAGAACAAAGATTAAAGTTCATACCTTTTCGAAATTACTCAATGGGTCTTCTCGAATGCCTCCTTGCGGCTTAATGAGGAAATCATGGGTCGCATTTAATGATTTGCCGTGAACCGTAGGTTTCACGTCCGGAGCTATCGGAAACTTGGGTGGTTGCTAACATGCGCCGTGGGTGTGGACCTGATCGAGAAGTCAACTTGTGAGACTTGCTGGTAGAGCAGTAAACGCGGTTAGCTTTCTGTACCAGCACCACAATTTTTCAAATTTAACTGTGGAGTTTTATCTGTAATAAAATACTACTGTTTAAATTATTTATTTAAATAAAAAATGAACGTGTTATTTATAGTATATTAGTGAGAGTGAATGATGTACAGAACTGCAGATGAAACATGAGTTAATAATATTTGTATGTTCGTAGTATAATTTTGTTTTATTTCAACTTTGAGGTATTATTAGTTGGAAAACTTTCAGTAAGCAGTAATTTAAGGAGGTTATAATAGAATGTATCGAGTAAATAAATAAATAGATGAATATTAATTAATTACATACTAACAATAATTAAAGATTCTTTACGAGGATTAAGACCCAATCTAAATGACTGTACAAATGCTAGTTTAATCTTGCTAATTAATGGGAGTTAGATTAGAGGACAGCCAATGATTAAGACAAAACAGCATAAATAAATATAACAACAAAGTACCAAAAAAAGGTACATAGTGGGAGCCACGTCACGCTCTTCTTTGGCGGGTTGTGGGTCACGCGAATTTAATGCCTTTCCTTGTCCCTAAGACTATAAATTTGACCTATTATAATCTTTTTTGGGAAAGATAAAAACTACTGCAATGTTGGATTATAGGAATTTAGACTACAACAATCATGGTATACTCTTTCCGTTTCTTTTACAGATAGATCATATGTTACTTCTCGGCATGAGTAATAAAGATAATGTAATAAGTTTTTGAGTGGTAGAGCCCATAATATTTTATAAGATTATTATTTTTATTTTCAGTGTGTCTTTTTAAATGTGACATTCTAAAATGAAAAACGTGTCGTCTTAAATGCAACGGAGGAAGGAAGGAAGTAGTAGAAAAACAATTGGGTGCCTTAATAATAAGCACTAATTTGCTTTCCGTCTATTCTTAAATGAGACGAATTTTTGTAAGTGAATTCTTCTGCAAGGGTTGCGAGTACCCCTTTTACTTGTATTAATGTTAATTATTCTTTGAATTTTCAAAAAAAAAATTGCGAAAGAACTTAAAATTACCCATTATGTTCGAACTATGAAGACAGTTTACTAAAATTTTTTTCCGGGCCGGATCTAATTGGGCTATTATACAGGCTTAGGCCATCTCAAATGGTCCGACTTGTTAAATATATGCTCAATAAATTGAGAATGTAACAAGATAATTGGACTTTTGGTGGGCTTCAGTTTCATGAATAAGCCCAAACATACTGGCCCATAATAAACTTTTAAGAAAAATTTAGTTTTCCTAACCATCTCTTGCATTTGCTAAATTTCTGTTCTCGTCAGCATGAGACATCATCTCATAGTATAAAATTTATTCCTTGGTGGAGAATAAAATATATAATTCATTTTCGTAAAACAATTTAAATTAAACAAATAACAAATAATTCGTATAAAATATCATTAAACATACTCCGTCCATCCTCGAAAGAGTCTTGGGTTGTCAAAAATCGTATACCAAGAAAATGCGTGAATTTACTCATTCACCCTTGTGTAGAATGTGAAGAAGAGGCTGAAAGATGATTGTATTAATGGAAAAGTGAACAGTGGTAAAATGAGAAGTTTGGAATTAGAATTCTAAAATATGATACTAGTTATTTGATGGTTAATGGCACATGGTTTTGATTCCTGATCAATCAAAACCCGATTTAGAAATCATGATTAGACATTGAACTAACCTCTTGATCTATCAATCCCATAGATTTGGGATAGTTAGGCATAATCTTTTCGGGTAGGGTTCATAAAACTATGCTAAAATTGAAAATCACATCACTTTAATCCTGTTTCAATTGATAGTAATTTTGTGAAAAAATGATTGTACTCATCTGTCACAATCTTTATGATTAATAGGCTTTGTGATAGAGACAGCACTTATTTTCCTTTCAAATAAAGTAAGCAAAAAATTATTAGCTGTCCCTTTCATTTTCAGATCTATAATCTATTTATTGCAATTTGATGCTATTAACAATCAACCCGCATTGACCTAACATACAAGTCCTTATCTAAACTTAATGAAGGAACAAATGTGACAAAGTCTGCTCTCTTTTGGCACCACTATCATGTATAAAACCCTAGACTTCCCCAATCAAAATGGCAATATCAATTAATTCCAATCGATAGGAGCTCTTTTTTCTTTTTCTTTTTTCCAAATATTACAATGCATGTACATGACTAAAATCCTCCACCTATATAAGTTGGAGGTAAAGCGTCTTATCAATAGATCTACGACAAAGAATTCTTGTTTTTCGTTTAGAATTGAGATTCATCTTATACAGGAAGCAAACAAAGATAAATATCAATAGAGAAAGAAAGTAAAATATAACTACTTCTTAATTTGTTCTCAATACCATTCAAATAAAAAAACTTCTTTCTTGTCAATAGACGAGATTATATTAGCGTAATGTTAATAATTTTATATTCCGAAGCATAAATTATTAGCAGAAACATGGATATGTGATTGAACAGATCGATATATATATGTCCCTACCAAACATTACCATTAAGAAAGATATCAAATTAAAGTTGTATAGTGACCTTTTTAAGAGCTTTAATTTTGTAAGTGTTAGGCACTCACTACTCTATCACAATCAATATTTGTTAATTGGTCCCCATATAAAAAGTTTTCTTTTATTTAAAAACTTACTTTGTTAATCTTTTTTTAATGTTGTACTAGTTTATCAAGTCGTAGCAGATACTCAAAGAAAATCAATTGGCAACAAAATTAATATGGTCGGTCTATTGAGACGCTCAATTATATATTAGTATTTTTTTTTAAACGGACACTCAAAGTTTTAAGCTAGCCGAAATAGTGGTATGTATTTTTTTTTAATTTTTATTTTTTTGGAATTGAAATCGTGGTAATGTATTTGTGTGCTCCTTTAATTGATCAATAAATAATACAATATAATCTCTTATATTCGGGGCTTAATTAGTCGACAAAATGTTAGTGAATCACGTACGTACGTAATTTCTATCTGCGTTCTTGTTTGTCGATTTCTTTAATCCTTGCATCTGTTATAACCAGAGCATTTAATTATTGATTTGTATGTGCCTGAATTTCTAGAGACACAAACATAAAGTCCAGCCAACAAATGTTGAAATAACAATCGCTTTATATATATGCTCTGTCACAGCAATATTTTTCAATATGGACCATACTACATATGTAGAGTAGATATCATCGTATAACATTAGAACATGCAGTGTCACTCTATGTTTGTGACTGCTCAAAATATTGATTTCAACCAAATTTATTGAATTATGTATGTTCATATTAAGTTCGTCGTGCAGAAATATTTCATTATAACTATAGGCCAACTGACGCCCAAGTCGAAATTCACAAATTAGAGTAATAATTAAAGAAAATTAAAAAATAATTGAAGTTGGACAATAGATTTATGGATGGTATCATAACTAATTTTGGTTTCACATTACATCTGATGTGTACTTGTCATAAAATAAAGAATAATTATATATCATGAGAAATAAATAATATTAACGTAGTTTTTTAATTCTTTTTAGAAAGAATAAATAGCAATGTAAACACTGATTTTTTTTTTAAAAAGATTGTGGAATGAGCTGTTTATGAATCTGAACTACTTCACTAGTCGGTTTGACCCAAAGTTTGTCATGGAATATTCTTATATATATTGGCATGCAATTAGTGATCATAATAGTCATTTGGTCTAATTATATATTTGCACATACTTCTAAATCTTTGCTGCATTTTAAGTACATGAACGGACTCTACATAATTAAAACTTCCAAACGTGCTTCCTCCCATTGATATAGAATATGTATGAGAGAGAGAGAGAGAGAGAGAGAGAGAGAGAGAGAGAGAGAGAGAGAGTAATGATCAAAGAAACAGGCTTTGATTATATGTTAAAGAAATGAAAAGCTCTTGGTAAGAGATCTCTCGAATCACCAACTCCAATTCTATGTTGCTTTAAGGGATTTGTTAATTTTTGCTTGTTTAATTAATTAATACTTTTTTTAAGGTTTTCCGAAAAGAAGAGCCAAATGCCAACCGTGAAACAACTCTCACACTTGCATTATTTTTAGGGTATAGGATAAATATTTATTGTTTTTACATGTACGACATTAACGAATAGGGCCCATAAATAAGGGCACAAAATTCCACGTGGCAACGACCAATTCGTGACGTTATTGCCTTCTCTATATTCAAATTATTTATATAATTAACAAAGAAGATCATCTAAAGGAATCTAATCAACTTTTCATTATTATTATTAAAAAAGTAGAGTAGGTTGTGTTTATTTCATCGTCTACTTCTTGTACTCCTATCTTCTTGTTTATTTTTGTCCATGGTTTCTTGCGTATGTAGAATATATTTATCTGTAGAGTATTTCTTTTCATGGGTAGAAATAATATATATTCACATTTATAAATGTTTACTGATAGTTAGTACTGTTGCATGATCTTTAATTTGAGTATATCAAAGAATATTATAATTTCCAATTTCCTCATGCAATTCACAAACTATACCATTTAAAGCATTTTTTTAAAAGAATGCTCATAGGAGCATGTGAGAAGTTTACCCCAATAAGTAATATACAGTATAAGTGTATAATCTCTAGAAAGAAATATTTTATTTAGAAATAAATTCTTATTTTATTATGTATTTTCATGGTCCCAATTCGGGACCAGTTATAATTAGGAATAAACTCCATATTTATCATAATTCATATTTTTTTTCCGATCCCGTATTAAAGAAATATACCTCCATTTAAGAATAAATCACAATTAATATATATATATATATATAGATAATATATCTCATTACAATATATTTAAATTGATTTAAAATATTTTTTTAAGGTTGTTTGTGACAATGACTTCATCTTTTTTTGTTGTAAGCATATCCTTTAACTTGCGTGTCTTCAATAGCTTGTCCATATAACCACCTTCTTGTTGAACCCAAAATATTTTCAACTTGTCCAGCAAACTCAAAGGTTTTTCACATGAAACCTTTGGGACTTCAATGCTATCATCCTCCGGATTATTTCCCTCATCTTCTTGCCTAATTTCTTGAATGATATCTTCTTCAGTAAAAGCATACACAATTTGTTGCTCATTTGGATGATTAAGGAAGACATCCATATACATTTGACTTTTGTAGTGAAGTTCTTTAATCTAACCATTCAATTGGTACATAGTATTTATAGGAGGAAAATAATGAATTAATCAAATGTTAAATGCATACTTTTAATGATAGACTCTACATATTTTAGATGAAATAAATCAATGCATGTATTTACACATAATACTATATATAATATTTAATTATAGTCCATGTATATTGAAATTAGAAAAAAAAAAATCATCTTCGAACTCCATTTAGGAATAACCTCCCATTTTGTCATTATTTTCTCCGGTTCTAAAAGTATTTCTTATTAGAGGTTTTACTGTACCAACAATTTAGTAAATTCAAATGTTTATCCTTAATTGTTGCATGAAAAATCAAATAACTAAAGATTAAGAAAAATTGAATAACTAAATCAAGAATTTACATTAAGTAGAAGAGTAAAATATGAAGTTTGATACTATCAATTTTTTATACAAGTATGATATACTCCATGACATTTATTTGGGGATAAATTTATTTTCAAATATGACATACTCGGAACAAATAGAATAATTAGTAAGTAATCATAAAAACTCGAATACATTTATATAATAGGAAATGTATTCATATGTCATTAGCAATTAGTTAATATCAAAAAAGTTACTTGTTCAAATTTTATCAATTTTTGTCATATGTTTACTTTTTGGATATTTATACCCTTATTTTTGTCCTTTATTCAATCTTATAACACCCTCTCTCCTATTTTTTTACTTTTATTTTCTTCTCTCTTTTCTCTCTTCTTCCCTCACCTCACGTGTTTCTCTCTCTTTTTTTTCTCTTTCTTCTTCCTCCCTCAGCTCGTTAAGCATCGAAGATTTGAACTCGATTTTCATCGTCGTCGTCGTACTCAAGTTTTGTCTGCATGTTGCTTCGTCATCGTCGTCGTCTCTCTCTCTTGAGATTTTGCTACGATTTAGCTTAATTTGGCTGTTTTTTTTTCTGCAATTTGTTGTGATTTTGCGCAATTTGTTGCGATTTTGCTGTAATTTATTCTTGGATATTCATTTAAAACATGTTACGTGTGTTCGATTGTAATTTTCCGACAATTTTTGGTTGTAGCGACAAAGCTATGGAGGTAATTTTCCGGCGCAATATGAATTTTGGTATTCGATTTCGATTTCTGGTTTTGAGTTGGTACGTTTTTGTAATTGTGTACGTATTGATAAATACGTACTGCGTACCTTAATTTGTTTTCTTGGTATGCAGTACGTATTTATCAATACGTACTAAGTTTTCTTGGTACGCGGTACATATTTATTAATGCGTACCAAATTTCATCTATATATTATGATGCAGGTAAGACCATCTTCTTTAGTGGTTGCGCATGGAGGATACTGGAAATAGAACATTTATGAGGGTGGCAGGAAAGAGTAAATTCCTATACCACCTAGTGGTATAAGCTTTGAATCATTATTAGCAAAGCTTGAAGTTCGAATGAAAAAGGATAAGAGTATGTATATGTTTGATATAGATGGTCTGGTGCAGTGTCCTAGTGGTGAAACTATGAGAATGAAGATTACAAATAATTTCGAGTTGTCCTATTTGATGAATATGTTGGAGTTTTCTACTGTATATGTGACTGTTTCTCCTACGATTGATGAATCTCATAATAGGAGGAATCCTTTAATTGATGGTGATGTGCGGAATGAAGACCAGAACAATTTTGATATTTCTTGTGATGAGTTGGGTTTTGATGGTATTTGTGAAAATGATGACCATGATGTTGGTAATAGCAATGTGGATGGTAATAGCAATGTGGGTAAAGAAATTAGTGAAGGACGGTGTTTGTGGGTTATTCCCGGTGCAGCCCAACAAGCATCTCTTCCGTCGAAAGAAGTAGTTGCACCGGTTGTGCGTGTCGATGATGTTGTTCAGGGTGGCACTTTTGTCGGAAAGAAGAAAATAAAGTCAGCTCTTGGTTTATATCATATGAAAAAGCATCTCGATTATATAACGATTCGATCAAACAAGGTGTACTACCATGTGAGATGCAAACTGGTAGAACGATGTGAGTTTGAGATGCGAGCAAGTGCAACATCTAATTTGTGGAATATTAATCTCTTCACTCGTCACTCTTGTGTAGATGATTTAAGATATCACCCTGATCCTAAGGTTTCATCTAGAGTTGTTGCTGCACCACTTGACCCAAATTTTGGGGAAGATGGTTCGTGTCTTAGGTCAAAGGATATTCAATCACAGATACGAAGGGAATTTGGTGTGAATGTAAAATATTCTACTGTTTTGGCTGGTAAGCACCATGCTCCGCAACTCTCATTCGGCGATGCCGATAATTCATTTCAGGTTTCTCTATCTTTTCTATATATTATTGTCGACTAATTATTATTGGTAATTTTTGTTTGCGTGGTACAATTTTCAAATTTTGTACCTATTTTGCGACTGTATTACCGTCAGAACGGGTACGATTTTACGAAATTGTACTCAGTGTACCGGTAATACACTTGCAAACCTAGTACGAAATTACCATTGTGTACCTAGTGTACAACAGTTAATATAGTCTGCTGTTACGTATTTCTAAAAACGTATCAAGTTTACCAATTGTCTTGGTACAATCAGTACGTTTTTGTAAACGCGTACCAAGTTTACAACTATATTACTGATACATTCGATACATTTTTTCAAACGCGTACCATGTTTACCAAGTGTACTTTCAATGATTATTTGTATTAATTGAGATTAATTCTTTCAGATGATTCCCAAGTTCTTATACATGTTGGAGCAGATGAATCCATGTTCAATTGTGGACCTTCAGACATATCCAGACGGTTTCTTTCAATATTGTTACTTTGTTCTCTCTGCGTGCATAAGAATGTTTCGTGCATGTCGGCATGTGATTGTCATTGACGGCACACACTTGAAAGAGAAATACAAGGGTATTTTGTTTGTCGCAGCTACGAAGGATGCTAATGAACAGATTATTCCATTAGCATTTAGCATTGGTGATGTGAAGGATACTTCATCTTGGTCGTGGTTTTTGGAGCATGTCCATCGGATGTTTAGTTGCCCACTAAATTTTATGATAGTTTCTGATCAGCATTTGAGTATCAAGAATGTTATAGATCGAGTTTATCCTGGCATCCCTCATGGTCTTTGTTCGTTTCATATACATGGTAACCTAAAGACTTGGGGTACCGTTGTGATTGATCTATTCCATCTTGCTGCCAATGCCTACAAAGTAGAGGACTATGAGGAGTACATGAACTATTTAAAGGAGGCCTCTCCTAGTGGATACGAAAAGCTTATGAGGATTGGTCCCAGCAGATGGTCTGTTGCGCTATGCCCCGTGAGTTTGGGTTTGGTACCTCCAACGCTGTAGAGAATATGAATTCTAGACTTCGGTGAGCTAAAAAACTTCCGACATGTTCTCTTCTAGAATACTGCCGTAATGTTGTCCAATGTTGGTTCTTCGAGCGGCACACAAAATCTGGATCTAGAAATGAAGAATTATCGGTATACGCAATAAGGGAATTAGGTAAAGCTATCAAGGCAGGGCGCGTGATGAGAGTCGATCTGATATCTGAGACGAAGTTTAATGTCATTTCTGGAGTAAAGAGCAATATAGTTGATGTTGCTTCTAGGAAGTGTTCATGTCGGGCATGGGATCTGGACTTAATACCTTGCTCTCACGCTACAACAACAATAAGGTGAAGTTGAAGTTTTTTATGTTGGGATTAATTGCATATTCGTACGTATTTTACCAAAACTTCCTAGTACACCTGGTACGCAATTGTAAAAGTGTACCAAGTGTACCGCATGAAAACTTCGTACGCAGGTATGCTTTGACCAATGCGTACCAAGTTTGCTCATCAGATGCGGTACACCTGGTACGCAGTTACAATTGCGTACCAAGTTTGCTCATCAGAACTTGGTATGCATGTACACATTACCCAATGCGTACCAAGTATCCGAGTTCTAATATGGTACACCTAGTACGCAGTTACAATTACGTACCATGTTTTCCTTCGACGAAGTATTAATTTGTTACACATTTTTAGGTTTAAGAAGGAATCACCACTGTCATATGTGCATGAATATTATTCTACTGCGATGTGGCGCGAGATTTATGCTGATGATGTGATGCCTATTCCAGATAAAGATTCGTGGTGTGTGCCGTTGGATTTTGCTTTAAGGATTGTTCTTACACCCAAGGAACCTAAGCAAGCTGGACGACCATGTACAAAGAGGATTCCTACTGGATCTCATACCAAACGCAGTCGAGGGTGTTTGTG
Source organism: Schizonepeta tenuifolia (assembly GCA_029490685.1). Lineage (NCBI taxonomy): Eukaryota > Viridiplantae > Streptophyta > Magnoliopsida > Lamiales > Lamiaceae > Schizonepeta > Schizonepeta tenuifolia. The sequence continues at coordinate 27,018,632 of CM055955.1, forward strand.
GTGTCATGAGAAAGGTCATTATATGAGTACATGCACTCTAAGATGCCGCTCTATTAACTCGGAAGAATAAGGGAGTAGCAACCAACCAAGCTTCAAACCGCAAACCCGCAAAACCAAGAAATGTGGTATTTGTGGTGTTGCGGATCATACTCGCCAAACATGTCAAGATCCGCATAGATTTGGTTCATAATTTTTGTATTGTGGAGATTTATTGAATTCGATTAGATGTATACTGTTTGTCATGGTTTTTGTTTGAATTTTTTAATTTGTGGTATTCATCAGTACGTTTTTATGATTTTTTTGTCAAATGTTATAGTAAAGATTGGTACGTTTTTACATATATTGTAACAGATAGGTAAGTAAATCTTGGTACGTTTTGTTTAATTGCTTACCTTGCGTACTAGAAAAATAGTAACGAAATTTTATTTACGTTTCGTGCGTACCATAGTGCAATTATATAGTGATCTTATGCATAATACCAATATAGATCAAAATATATATAGTATCAGTAGTATATGCTAATAGTTATCCAAAATACACATTCAAAATATACTGATGTTTATGCATTCACAAAATACTATCTATCATCCACAAAATACTAACATCACTTCATTATTCATTCATTGCCTCCATTCAAATCCATGAGGACTGTTGGGGTCACTTCCTTCGTGTTGTGGGCATAAATCGTCCTTATTATGTGGTCTCGGTACTGCCCACGGTCTTGTGGCTCTTGCAAACATGTTTGCAATGGAGTTTTTAAAATGAATTGCTAGACATACTTGAGCGCGTAGATGCCATAATCATATCCATTATCTTGTTTCTTTTGTGGCCCCTCTTTGGAGGAAAGCATAATTCCCACTGGCTGTATTGTGGTTTTTTTATGCGATGCTCCTTGTAATATCCAATGGCCTTCATGATTTGCGGCATCGTTCTTGTAATTGGGAGGAAGAGATCTCGTCGATTATCTAATGGTGGTCTTCGAATAGATGTTCCTTCGGGTCATAGAGAGTGATCTTCTGCTTTTTCAAATCTACCAATAAGGTGCCCAGTGATCCTTATAGAAGCACAATGCAACTACCTAAAAACGCAATTAATCATGGTACGTTATTGTAAATGCGTACCATAAATCGAAGAAAACACGGTACGTAATTGTAAATGTGTACCGCCAAACTAGGTACACTCGGTACGCAATTGTAATGTCGTACCGTATTTACCATATATGCATTTGATAAAACTAGTACGATTTTAGCAATGCGTACCGAGTGTACCACGATGTATTGTTACGTATTAATAAAATCGTACCTTGTCGCAGTCAACCGAATGCCTAATGTTTGCCCCCCTCCCTCCCCCCAAGCTGGTTGAACTCCTTCGGCAAACAGGAGCAACCTATTTATTTCTTCTTCGGGGAAGACATCTTCAACATTGGGGTTAAATATCTTGTGATTGTACGGATCAAAAGAGTTGGGTCTCTTAGATTGGTTGGCCTAGTTAAATGCATTCTCGACCGTTTCTTACACATATATAAAAAAATATATTTGTTATTTGTGTAGAAGTATTATTGTAAACAATTAAAATCAGTCTAAATGGTTGAATTTACCATAAAATAACAAGACGTCACGGTAATCTTGGGGTCAACTTCTCCCAATCCAGCAATTGCAGGATTCGTCACGAGAATAGCAAGGTAAGCCTCAATATGTTCTATGTCCAGCTGGCCTTTTGGATCCATGATAGCCTCAAAAAAGCTCTTTTCTGCACCACAAAATGCTCCGACATTCCTCTTATTTTGAATGAATATTAGATTAATTAAACTTGGTACGCATTGACTAAATCCTACCGAGTTTACCAATTGCAAAATAGTACACCTGGTACGCATTGATAAAATCGTACCGAGTTTACCAATTCTACACTGGTACACTTGGTACGCATTGCCAAAATCGTATTAAGTTTACCAATTGTAAAATGATACACCCGGTACGTGATTTAACAAATCGTACCGAGTTTACCAAAAATTACCTATTACACCTCGTATGCATTGACAAAATTGTACATATTAAACATGTAAACTTTGATATTTGAAGATGAATAATTTAACTTACAGTGACATTTCCGAGCTCAACCAGTGCTCAAATGTATGACGGCCTTATCGCACGTCATTCGGGAGAAATGGACTACATAGAAGTGGTGCTGGAAATCTCCTTCGGATTGGCCTCGGATTCAAGATGCGTACCGAGATTGTAGAAGCTTGATTTTGGGGAGATTGAGCTTGTGGAGCTGCTGGTTGTGGAGGTGGTGCTTGTGGAGCTGGACCTTGTGGCGGTGGACCTTGTGAAGCTTGTGGAGCTGGACCTTGTGGAGTGTGAGGATCTTGTGGAGCTTCAACTTGTGGACGAGGTTCGGATGGTCCAGCTGAAGCTGCATTTGCTTGAAGAAATTTCTGTTGTGGAGGCGTAAATTGATCAGCTTCCAAGAAAGTGTCTCATAATATGTTGATTTGCGTGTCAGTAAATTGATCCCTTGCGTGTTCAGGGACCTGCTGGAGAAAAGAGAACTATTGGTATGTTTTTTCGAATTTCGTACCAGACTTGTATTACAAACTCGGTACACTCGGTACGTTTTGAACAAACGTTTGTTGGTACGCATGGTACGTGTTTAAGAAAAATGTACCATGCGTACGCATGGAAACAAGTACGATTTTATATATTGTACCATGCGTACCCAATTACAATACATATTTATAGATGAAAAAAATTCATCCAGCATATTACGAAAATTCGGTTACAACGGCAAAGAAACACGAACATAAATGTAAATTGTTCATAACATGAAAAATAAAAAATGAAATGGTTTATGCGATCCCATCATCAAATATTGCTATGCATCAACTTAAGATGCATCTTGTACCTTATCATCATTTGTCTGCATTGGCGCCTCGTGTCCTTTCTGTGGTTCCTCAGTCGTCGTCTCGTTGGCTGGCTCTGCTAGTGCTCCTCCCTCTTTCTCCGTGCTCCTCGTGTCGCTTTCCACAGCTACTACCTCTGGTTTCTCTTTCTCCGCATTTCTGCTGTCGCCATCCACCTCGACAGGGATGCTGCCGGAGTTTGCTGTTGCTTCTGCTGCTGTGGGGTCGATGTCGTTGTGAGGAGGAGAGCCGAGAGATGTATAATGCACACTTGTGAAGGGTTGGACTATTCCTTTTTCTTGAAGCTGGGTAATAACGTAAGTCCCAACATCCTTGACGAGGTGCTGCCTTTCATTCTTCATCCAAGATATCAGCAGATTTGCTGCTGCCTCAGCTATCTCTCTGACAAAATGGCTCTCTCCGGCCCTTGCATTAAGGTAGCAAGGATAGAGGAACCAGCAGTGGCGGCATGAGGTGCGGTGGAGGTGGATGCAGTGTTGGTATGCGGAGGCGGAGGAGCGTCTTCAGCATCGTTGGTCTCGGTAGCAGGCTCTTCACCATCGTCGGCTACTTCTCTTTTTCTTTTCTTTTTGGCGTCATTTGGATCAAACTCAAATGCAAATTTGCCGAATTCTGAGTCCTACTCTAGAGACAGCCAGTACGGAGTTTGCTTCTCAGCATGAGATGGCTTCAGCACCTGTCGAAGATTCTGACAAGGATACAATATGGTTATATAAACTGCCGGTAAATTTGGTACACTTGGTACGCAATGACAATTGTGTACTGAGTTTACCATTTTATTTACGCACTCGGTACGCAATGCCTATTGCATACAGAGTGTATCTAATAAACTACTGATTTAACTTGGTACATTTGATACGCATTTACAATTACGTACCAAGTTTACCAATTTATCTATGCACATTTGGTACGCATTTGTTAGTGCTTGCCAAATGTAGCAGTTTGACACTGGTAAACGTGGTACGTATTTGTGAATTCGTACTTAGTTTTACTTAAAGTGTATTGTGATGTTTATAAAATTAGATTAGATGCAAGAAGAAATTTTACCACTTTTATTTTTTCTTCTGGGGAGATTTTCGAGTCTCTAATGTATCTGTACCTCAACATGCGAGGCAGTTTCTTCTCAGTCGTCCTCAATGCAACTTTCTTTCCAATAGCCGGTACAGCCTCAAATATCCAACATTGTTTGATAAATAAACTTTGTTAGTATGTAATCATATACAAGATAGAATAGTTTTACTTGGTAAACTTGGTACGATTTTGTAAATGTGTACCGAGTTTACCAGTATCAATCTGTTACGTTTGGTACGCAATTATAAAATCGTACCAAGTTTTCAAATATCTTATACTTATATTTTGGAAAACTTGGTACGATTTTGTAAATGCGTACCGAGTTTATCAGTTGCAATCTATTACGTTTGGTATGCAATTATAAAATTGTACCAAGTTATCCACTGTCTTATACTTATATTTTGGAAAAGTTGGTATGATTTTGTAAATGCGTACTGAGTTTACCAGTATCAAACTGTTACCTTTGGTACGTAATTATAAATTTGTACCAAGTTTTCCAATGAGTACCAATTTTACCACTTTTGAACTTACCAATAAAGCGAAACTGCAGCCTCGTATGTAGTAAGCGATGCCGGATTTGTTTCCTTTATCTTCTGTGTCGATTGTTTTAAAAGAATCCACAACTTTCTGAAATGACAAACTGTCCCATGGGAATTTCTCTCATGCTTGCTCATCCTCAATCAACACCCACACCCAGTCCGGTATTTTTTTCCTTGCATTCTCATAGCCTAGGACGTACGACGTTGAAAATAGAATTTTGGCCAACTTCAAGTAGTCGTCGTCGCTGAGTTTGAGAATAGAGTTGTTGCGCACAAACTTTCGGTTGACACATGGTGTCCACACCTCTCAATGGTCACCATTTCGTTTTTCGAACAGTCTGGTGTACAACGAGGACCGCAGGATAGGGTGGTTCGCGTATGAGTTGAATTCAGCAAGCCCAAATCGCAGCTCGGTAATCAAAGAAAACTCTGACCCCGAGAAGCGCAAGAGCTTCTCCTTAACCATAAACCAAACAGTTGATTCATCGTACTCAGGGAATGGCTCCACCTGAAGGAGCACCATCCAGTGTATGGTCTTCCCCGACCGCGTGTTGTAATCCTACATGCCCATAAAGTGCCCCAAGCAGGACTGCTTCGGCTTCTCCAAGACAGAGTTGTCACATTCTTTGAGGCATTCTCGGATGTCAGAAATAAGTGACTCATAACCATGAGTCATCACCTTGTTTTTCAAGGTTCTGAGTTGAAGCCTCTTATATGTCCAGTTGTGCTGCAATAAGACAAAAAACAATTTAATAACAAATTCATATTCAGTGTTTAGTCATAATCTGGTTGGTAAAAGTAGTAAACTTTTACAAATACGTACCAATTTTAATCATACAGTGTCATATTCACATCAACCGAATGCAAAATTCATCATGCATAATATCAGAAAATCAATAACAAGCTATCCTCAATTCCAGAAATTACAGATTTGGAATTACAGGTACGTATTTCACAAAACCTACCGAGTGTACCAGTTCAATTTTCCCCCAAATTTGTGTGTACCCTAATTCACATTCTACTCAACAAACTAGGTACGCAATCGACATTCAAAACACAGTAAACCCGCGAAATCAAAGAAATCAAGTGATAATTAAACATTCAACAAGCCCTAACTTTTAGATCTGGATATTGCAAATTAAAAAATGCAAAAACTTACTGGCAAATATGAAAATGGATCCTCGACATCCTCAACAGCGGTTTTCTGGTCTTTGTTCTTGTGCGGCGGCAAAGATTGGGCTTCTTTAGGCAGCGCCGACTGTTCTGCCTCTTCGCGCAGCGGCGACGACGCTTTGGTCTCGTTGCGTGTCGGCTTTTCTTTATGCGGCGACGGAGGCTAAAGCTATTCATTGCTTTACTCCTGGTCTTCGTCGTTCTGATTTTCGGCTTCGTTGCGGCTTTTTTCGGCTTCGTCGTGGTGGTTTTGCTCCCCACAGGGTTTGTTGCTTCGCTCGTCGTCGCGGCGGTGTTTGCTCCATCACTGCTACGACAGTTTTTGACTTCATCGAGCGCGGCGCCATCTATACTAGTGGTTGCAAGAGGTTGACGGCGAAGAGAGGTGGAGAAAACACAATGCGTCGCTGAGAAGAAACTGGAAGAGAGAGAAGAGCGCAAAGAGAATGAGATGGAAGAGAGAGAAAACAACAATAAATGTAATTTGAATTCAAACCGTACAATATTATCTATAAGGGTATTTTTGTCTAATAGGGTACAATATTACCCAATTTTTGTCAAAAGTGAACTTTTAACAAAATTTGATATTACCATATACCCTAATGCTATATTACCATTTGCCTCTTTACACAATTCAATAAGATAATATACAAGATCACTTATTTGTCCAGCTATTAATGACCCACTTTTTCTTTGGGTTGTCTTACTATTAATGGCTCACACTTAAAACGGCAAAAAAGTAGCAACTCATCAAAAAAATGCAGACTCGACAACTTTTCTATTTTTTATAGTACATTTTTCTTAATTCTCGTGTCCAACAGTAATTAGCTATTAGGCTTGCCGTAGCGGCGCGCGTGCGAGCGCGCTCGCACCCCTAGCGAGCGTGATCGCACCGCGTGTACACCATTGTCGAGCGTGGCCCTCGTGAGCGCACGTTAGCTGGAGCGATCGCAGCTCGTCGCGCGCGCTGGCAGCTTTGGGACACGTGGCGATCGCACAACGATTGTCAGGCGACCGTTGGCGACCGCACGGTTAAAATTCAAATATTTTTTTATCCTCTATTCTTACCCTATAAATACCCCATTTCCCTCCACAAACATCACACCTCTCCTTCTCCCTCTCTTTCAATCTCTCTTAATCGGCGATCCCCTCGACGATGGCTCCTCATCCATATACCGATGGCGAAACATTAGAGTTGGCGCGGGCATGTTTATACGTCCAGAATGGTGGTGGCGGCAACGCAGCCCAGTGGACGAGAGTGGCGACTCAATATATCGCCAATCGCCCACAGTACTCGGCGGAGCGCAATCGATGCAGTTGCGTCACCACTAGTCCCGAGTCAAGACCAGTTGCAGGTTATTCCACGCGATGTACTGGACTACCCGGAATCAAGCTCCGATCGGCGTCACTGAGGAGATGTTGGTGAACTCGACGCTGAATGAATGGGTGGCCATGCACGACAAGGCGTTCAAGAATTTGGCAGTTTGGAATCTCGTGAAGGATGTCCCGATTTTTTTAGTTCTTAGTTTTCTTTTTAATTATGTGGATGTATTTCTTATTAGCGTTTTTTTTAATTATGTCATTGTATTAGGGTTTTTTATAATTATGTTTGTTTTAATTTATTTATGCAATTTAATATAATTTAATATTAATTATGCAAAAATAAATAAAAAAGTAAAAATAAAAATAAAACAGAAAAAAAATTAAATTATAGCGAGCTCGCCGCTGCAATCCTAGCGAGCGCGCGAGCTCGTTATGACGTGGCATGTGAGCGAGCGCGATCGCCATGATCACCGCTGCTCACAGCCTTAGGCTATCGGTAATGCGGTCTCGAGCCGATGTCTCGAAGCCGGCTCGAAACCGCTTGGAATGGAGACCACTGCGTTGCAGTGGGGCGCGGTTCGAGTGCTCGAGACAGGCTCGAGCAGCGCGTGCGCTACACGCGTGGAGGCGAAAAAAATTGAAACGGCAAATTTCAAAAGCCGACAACGGCTTGAAACGGCTAGTTTGCCAGTTTTTTTTTTTCTTTATTCCATTTTTTTGGCTATAAATACATGTATTTCTCCTCCACTCTTCACACCTCATTTCTTCATCTCTTCATCTACAACTTCTGCAACTCTTTCATCTCTATAAAAAATGGATCCCAACAATTCCTTCTTGTCGTCGTGGTATTTCGACATGTTCGACGACCCTTTTGCTTACGCGGGGGCGGGACTTGATTCAATCAACCTCAACACTCTGGCCTCCGCTGAGTCCTACACATCCTTCTCCTCCGACAGAGACAGCCCAACTACAAACACCGATAACAATGATAATCGCCTAATTATGCCGCCGCCTAGGGCAAAGCCATCGCCACCCCCGCCGCCCCTGCCGATGAAGATGATGATGAAGCCGGCAAGGGCTTCAAGCGTCACAACTATACCGACGAACAAGCCTTCTACTTGGCACAGATGTTGGTGGAGGAGACCTGCAACTCCATCGTTGGATATGACATGGCTGCCGACAAATACTGGGGAACGGTCACCGATCATTTCAACGCGATGTTCGGCTTGGCCCTCAACAAGAAGCAGATCAAGAGCTACTTCGACCGTAGTCTTGGATTGTCGTTTTCAGCAAAGCGATCGCTCATCGGTAAAGCGGCGCCGATGACCAGATGGTGGTCGATAATGCCCAACAAATCTACAAGGTATCAACGGGCAGCCCTCTTTCCACTATTTCACGGCTTGGGAGATTCTGAAAGACTATCCCAAATTTCTTCTGCATGCTTTCCCCGACATTCCCTCTATGAAAAGGACGAACACTACAACGGAGGGTAACTGCACATCTTCTACGTCGGTGCTGTCAGCGGAGGAGGCCTCCACAAAAGGAGAAAATGTGCCTCCCTGATCGGAGGGTCGAGATGCGGCAAGGGCAGTGGCAAAGGCCAAAGGAAAGAAGCCGGCAGGTGAGTCGTCCGAGCTCGACTCCCTTTTGGATAAATACAGCTCCCAACTGGACTAGTTCGCCTACGCGAAGCACGAGATCGCGGAGGCAATGCACGAATCAGCTCGGGCGCGACAATATGCCACCGACTGCAAAATTATCTCCAAGGATATGAGATACATGACGCCGGAGCAGCTCCACGTTCACATGCAGATGGTGGAGGAGGTGAAGCAACGCCGGGGATGGGCGTAATTTTTAATTTTTTTAGTTTTTTGCAATTTTTAATTTTTTATTAATTAGTATTGTTGTTTTAATTGTGAAGGCATGTAATTTTCCAATTTTCAAATATTAATGGAAAATTCGAATTATTGAATTAATATTAATTTGTGTATTTTAAGTTTTAGTGAATGTTATTTTTCAATATGAATTAATTTAATGGAAATGGTGAATTATTTAATATTAAAGTTAGAGACAACTTGGAGACAATTGGGTTGCGGGAGTAGGTGTCTCTAAACTGTCTCTAGTAAAAAATAGGGTATTGAAGACCCCTTGAGACCAAAGGTTGCAGATAGTCTTAGGACATAAAAAAATACTAGAGTAATGGAGATGGGGAGACTTCTAAACCCTAAATTAAGTACATATAAGCCATTAATGTTAAGGATTTATTAACATACATGCCATTATTTACTATTGTCACTCCTAAAAAGATTTTATGGCAAACTTTTTTTTTTTAACTTCATCTTTTAAGCATTTCTATTTCTTTTAATCTTTTAAACATTCTCCCTCACTCTCTGATTTCTCTCAATTTAATTTGAAAAAAAAAAATCAAAATCGTTTCTTCATTAAACAGAGAGAAAGTGGCAAAATTTGTTTCTATAAGAAATTATTTTGAAAATTTCAACGATCCTAAAAACAATCCCGCAAAAATTCTGTGCTCGGTTAGGAGTTTTGAATTTCAACCGACAATAAAAAGTGTAGCTCTTGTAGTTTTAAAATTTCTTCGAAATGCTCTGTTTTAAAATTTTTACCTTTTCATAGTTTATTGTAATTTCAACCTTCATATTTGCTTCCTTTATCTTGAGTAGCTGCAAAAACTTTGTACAGTTAGGAATTGATGTTTCTTAGACTACAAATAAATTTGTTACTTATCATTTTCTTTTTTTCTTTATATCGGCTCATGAATCATGATGTTATAAGTATTTGCGATTGTACTTCTGAAAACTTGCATCATGCAAATACATAGTAAAATACAAAAAATTCATAAGAAGTTTTTTATTTTTTAAAAGATTAAAAAAAGGAAATGCTTACAAACTTAAAATAAATTAATTTTTTTTGGCATAAACCTTTTTAGGAGTGACAATAGCCAAGAAGGGTATGTATGTTAATAAATTTTAATATTAAGGACTTGTATGTATTTAAAAATATTTTAAGGATTTACTTGAACCTCAGTGAAAACATTAGAAATGTATTCGAACCTTTTCTTAATACCCCTTGTACTAGTAATTAACACGTACTAGACTAGTATGTGTTATAAAATTTTTTCCAACCTTTAAAGAAAGTTGTTATTAGAGAAATGGAAGTAGCTAAGCTGCTAAGGAGCCTCGTTTGTTATGGGTTTTGGCCTCTAAAATTCCTAGTGAAACCAACCCAATCAATACAAATCATTTTCCAGTCCTTTTTTATTAATATTAAATCCCTTTGGATTAATTAAGCATATTTAGGTTTTTGATTATGATTCTACGATTTAGATCTTTGAAACTGATATGCAAGTCCCGATGCCAACTAATAATGACATGAGAGAAATGAAGAAAGGGACAGTCCATCAACAGACCTGCCAACACTTTTAAATAAATCTTCATTAGATTTTGAGAATAATAATTTACACAAATTATTTTGTAATCTTGACTGCTTCCAATCCATTTTCTCATCAACAGATTTTAATTTGACATTTTGACTGTCCTTTTCCTATTGAATAGCTCTTTTGTTTACTTCGGTCCAAGCCGGCATTTTTCATGAGTCCATCAATTACGAGTTGAAGGGTATCGAGCTCGACTCATTTGGATGATCCCAACTCATGCGAAATTTTGATTCGCCACGTGTACTATATACGGGATAAAAAATTTAAAAAATTAAAATTCGAATTTGCAACAATTACTTTTTGTCGGCGCCACCGCCAACGGCTACTCCGGCCGCCGCAACAGGTCGTCGGCACCGACAACGGCTAAATTATTTTTTATTTTAATTTCTTATTTTCAACTATAAATACACCTATTCACTTCCTTTCACATTTCATCAATCTCCTCCAATGGTCGCCAGTTGTTCATCTCCATATACTGAGGCCGAGTTCGAAGTCTTGGCCCAAGCTTGGATCAACGCTAAACGCGCACCGTTGACCGGCCGCGAATCATTTTGGAGCCAAATCACCGATCACTACAACTACACTCGTCCGCCGACATGTCAGAGATGGATGCAAAAATGTTGCGCATGCATTGGAGCCGAACCACCAATGCGTGCCAACGATTCAAACGAATGCACAGGCGATTCACTCAACAACTTCCGACCAACACAACCGCCGCCCAGATCATGAAGCAAGCTTTAACGGAGTTCCACACCGTTTGCGCTATTCCATTCAAGAATGTCGGCATGTGGAGGATCGTGAGGGATGATCCCGATTTCCTCGCCCACGCTTGAAATCGGGTGTTTTTTTAATAAAATGGTTTATTATAATTTTATTTGCTTCGTTAGAATTAACATAATTTTATTTTTTAAATGAATAAAATTAAGTATTGTACTTCCTTTATTATTCTATTTATGAATAAAATTACATCAAAACTCAAAAGTTCTAAAAATTCAAAAGCAATTCATATAAGTCAACTGAATTAGTCTCACTAATATCACAATAAGCTCATCCATGACCCTCAGAGTTGAATCTACTTAAAGCTCAACCAATACCAAGAGATAATTTACTGAATAGCTCTTTATTATTAATGCTTGGTAAATTCCTTTTATAAGGCCTAGTTAATATTTTAAAATATCGTTTCTATTATAATGGGGGAAATGGAAACTGTCCATGACTGATTTTACCTTTTTAAGTAAATAAATACTCCTTCCGTCCCATTAGATTTGGTACTCTTTTGGGCACGTAATTTAAGGAAAAAATAATTAAAACTAGAAAATATGTTTAATGGAATTTTTAAAGTAAAATAAAATAGGTAGAGAGAGTGAATAATCTTTAGGACACGGGGTTTAAGGAGAAAATAATTAAGACTAGAAAATATGTTTAGTGGAGTTTTTAAAGTGAAATAAAATGGGTAGGGAAAGAGTGAATAGTGAAATAAAGTGGAATAAAGTGGATAGAGAGAGGAAAAGTAGGATGAAAGGTGTAAAGTGAGTTGTTTAACAAATTAATTGAACCCTAATCATCTCCTAATTATTTTCAAATAAGGAAATATGATAAGAATAACGGGTCAGCCCGAAAAAGAATACATACCAAGAATAAGGGGTCGGAAGGAGTAAATAAAGTTCTAATTTTACCTTTTTAAGTAAGTGGAGAAACCTCCAGATTTTCCAACATTGTGGAGTCGTTCAGGTTCAAATTTCAGTTCATATGATGATTAATAAGAAATAAATATGGTTTTTATCTACAGACAAATTTCTTCAAATTAAATTTCAGCAAAAAAAAAATAAAAAAATTGCAAGCAAATAACGCAACATGAAAATTCAGTTTCACATTTTGCTTATTCAGAACTATTTGGAAATTAGAAAAGTTAAAACACGCGAAGTAAATTAAGCAACAATTTAATAATTAAATTAAACTTTGAAGCCATTATTGCTCTTAAAAAAAGGAGCAAATATGGTAGAATTATTTAACGTCACGCCCTGTAACAACAAGTCTACAACGTACATGTTACAATAATTTGATTATTTGACCCTCAAAACCAAACTGAAAAATAAATAAATGGTTTAGTTACGCGCAGATCCATCTATTGAACTAATTAATTATTGAATTCCCTCAAATTGCTTGTAGAAGTGATTAAATATGAATGGGCCAAAATTTTAATTTAGTTTAATAGTAGTAGTGCAATTATAACTCTTCAGAAAAATAGACGTAAATTTGTACCTTTGATTGGAACCTTAGACTGTTCAATGATGAATGATGCCAGAAAACTCCTTAAATCTGATAGAGGAATCTCTAACACATTGGTCCCATGATTCTTTCTGCCATTTTTTCTCTTGCTAGAATCATTATTCTAATCTCTCTCTCTCTAATAGTATTCCTAATTTCGGTATAATTGCAAACTTCTTTCTCAATCAAAATTCAATGTAACTAGAAGCATATACTCCTATTTCCACAATAATTGTGATTTTATTTTCTTTTTTGGCCGTCCATAATAAATGTGATTTTTTTATAAATATAACTATTTTACCTTCCTCATTCTCACTCATTTTCATTCATTCCACTAAAATCAACACATTTATCTTTCCCCAGGTCACACTCTCCTTTAAAAAAAAAACTTGTGTCACTCCCTCTAGGTCACACTTATCATGGACGGAGGGAGTATAAGACTGTGTGGGTGGCCTAGAATATATACGTAATTTTGAGATATGAAATACTAGTAAGTAGTACTCCCTCCAACTTATTGAAAATGTCACGCTACTGTTCGTCACTGAGATTAAGAATAAGAATTAAAAAAAAATAGAAAGTGGATATGTTTCATCACTTTTGAAGAATTTTGAAGGGTTAAAATTTTCTTTATTTAGAAGATAACAATATGAATCGGACACTTAAATAAGGAAATGATGACAGTATGAGTAATTAAGATGAACAAGTGCATGAATGAAATGTAGCGTTTTATTTATTCTTTTGGGTGAACTTATTGATTTTTTGTGTTTTTATATTTGATGCATGCAGAGATTTTGTTCCAGCAATTGAATGTTGCATGAAAAATGTGAATGGTATAAACATAATACTCCATCTATCTCATAATAAGTGTACATTTCTTTCCGACATATAAATTAAAGGAGAATCGTGATTTAAAGAATAAAGAGATCACAATGGTGGAGCCACACATTTTTGTAAAAAAAGGTGAATTCCACAAATGAAGTGAGACATTTAGGACAATATCCTTTTTTTTTTTTGAGACATTTAGGACAATATCCTTGATACTGCTCCAATGGAGAGAAAAATCCCGAAACAACAATAAACTTAAGTCTCAAATCTAATAAAAAAAAAATTAATTGTTAATATTAGTTGGACATGCAGCGAGCCGGCGATTAATTACCTGCACTTTCAATATAGATAATCAAACGATAAGAGGACCCAATTAATGTTTCTTTCTATATCATAAACTTCATCGTCGGATGATAGAGGAACTCACATCTATACAACATTTAACAAAATAAATAAAGCATATGAAATAAGAAAAAGATAACATATTTTAAGTCCAATAAATGTCATTAAGAATGTGGAACGTAGGACCAAGGTTTTTGGTTTCTCCTCTAAGTTGGGAGAATTTCAGCAATGCAGCAATATAATTTTATCATTTGAGAAGAAATTTATATATAAGATTAATATTAATCACATATCACAATAATAAAAGTCACACTAATGGTTAAATATATTTGGGAACTATTTCAGAATTAATTCTAAAGAAAAAAAAATTGAATGATGTCAAACTTTTCGTTGTGCTGTTATATTCATTACAGCTTTTTAGTCGTTCAATTTTTCATGCAATCAAAAATAATAAAATTACATCACTTTCTTCGTAAACGAATCGAATTCTAGTCACGAGTTTTGTTCAAAGACGATGAAGTGAAAACAAGAAATATATATATTATTTTTTCAAATGTTGATGGTCTTACCATTTCAACTTCTTTTACCCTACGTCTAAATGTCTGTACCAAAATTTTTGAGGCACTCGATGCGAAACTTAAGGATCAGAGAATGTACTTTCCCTCCAAGGGCTAAGGTGGTATGGGAATGGGACACACACACATAACACACAAATGTACGTACATAAAAAAAAATGAATAAATCTATGTAGTCATATTATGGTTACCCATAATTTAGTTCAAATAAGAGAAAAAATTAATTTATTTATAATTTTAAGTTCTAAATGAATTCTAATAGTTTAAATATTCAGTTTATATGAATTTATGTTGATAGTATTTGAATTTTAAAGTAATAAAAATCTTGATATAGATAATAGAGTAAATACAAATCTTTCTGTTGAAAGAATGAAAGAGTTATATATTTAAACCACTTATGACAAAATTTAATTCAAAAATATGATAATAACATAAAATATATATTTATATTTTTTAAAATAAATCAAAAAATTATTTAAATCAATTTATTTTCACATAATTAACTGAATTATAACTATATCCCGTATTATGGCTAAATATATCACTCAAACAAAGAGATAGGATAGCTAGCCTAGAGAGGTAGTGCAGCTCTAGAAGCAATCCAAGTTGGTCAAGAAGTGTGTGAAACCAAGCTAGTAGCTATATAGGGTTCTTGACCAAACCACCCCTAAAATAAAGAAAAAGATTATAATCTCACATTCCAAGGTGTAATGAAGGTCCTTGTCCAAATTTAATTATTAAAAGATATAGTAAATCTAAGATTACGAGTTGGCATTGTCAGTTGCTAGCTTAATCCAGTCTTATCTTTATTAATTTAAAAAACATAAGTGTACAAACAAAAGTAAAGTTTTTTTTTTTAAATAAAAACAAAAGTAAAGTTAAAATACATAAAAGCTGTAAAACTAATATACATGCCTTAAGGTACAAATCATGAGACTTACAAGTAAAGTTTGGATAACAATATATATTTTTGGTGAAAGTTAAACGATAAAATTATTATCATTCAGACAGTAAACAGTAACATAAAATAATGTTGGAGGTGAAGAAATTAAAAATATTCATACCTTGTTTAAGTGTCACATACTCATGCATTCTCCATTAAATTATTGTACTATTCTATACCTGCAGCTTTGGTCAGAATTGAGGGATTTTCTTTTCTATTTTGAATAAATGGAAATTTGTTAGGTAGGATATTTTTGTGCTATGGTAAATTGAAATACTAGTAGTATTATTGTTTGAGCACTAATGTATTTTTCTAACAAATTCTCTATTCAAATTATGTAAATGAATATGTTTAACTTGTACATATGTATAGCCAAAAATGACATTTTGAATATTACAGAAGTAACCTCTTTACAAAGACGTCATTTTTTTTTTGTACTTGCGAAATAAGTCAACTCAGAGATTAATTATATTTTTGAATTCCAAATCACATCAAATTCTTTCTTTACGATCCTCCCAATTCTCAAAAATCCTCAACAAAACTTCATTATAATTTGTAAACATTAATATGGAAGTGATAGTATTAGTTACATGAAGTAATAATATAATAATAATAAAATTGAATATAATTTGCTAGAAATAGAATCAATAAAACCTTTGTTATCATCATCACCACCGTAATATTAAATGAATTTTTTAACAAGTAGCAGTGGCGGTGGTTACTGGTTAATAATGATCATGAGCTCCTTTTTTTAATTTCTTCTTTAATTTAAAGCTCAAGAGCTCTGTTTTTTATGGGAGGCGTGGGTATAAATGCAGCATCTTTCCTATTAAGTTATCCTTTTCATTTTCTTCAAACACCCATTTTTTTTTTGTTTCGGCTTCCTCCCTCTCATTCACTCTCTCTTTCTCTCTCCTGCTCCCTCTGCTCCCTGATCTCGTTTTCCCCTCTTTCTCTCTCCTCTTTATGAATTTCTTGAATGCTCAGGTCACACTGTGTACAGTACATAACAGTCTCACCTTTGATTTTGAACAATAATAAGCCCACGAATTCAAATTGTGAAGAGAGTGAGAGAGAGAGGAAAAAAAAAGGAATTCTTGAAGGGCTGCTGAGTAACAGTACCGGAGCTTTAAAGGCAGCCCACAATCTCAAAATGGTATCTTTTTTTTTGCTTTTGTCCCCTTTTAGTTCTGCTTCTTCAGAGTACTTACTGGAATCCCTTTTTCCCATAGGGTTTGTTTTTGAACGAGTAAATGAGTGTGCTACTCGTATTTATGATGCTGAGCTGAATTAATGTTTCCTGCTTTTATTGACTGAGTTTCTGCGAACTTTCTTGGGCTCTTTATTGAACTGAGCTATGTTTTTGCCTCTCTGCATTAATGGGGTTTTGGTGCTTTAATTTCAGAGAAAAATAGCTTTGGGAACAGTTGTTATCATTAGCGTAGTTGTGGCATTCCGTTTCATGTTTTTGGCTCTGCGTGTTGCGTGTGTGTTTTCTCTTCAATTCACGAGTCATGAAAACTTGTAGTGAGTTATTAATCTATAATCTGGGCAGCTGTTTCTCATTGAGTACCTTTGACTGTGTGTGAGCTGTGTTCTTTTAGCTGTGGGCTCGTTTATCGAGTTACACAATAGTTTCTTGAATGTTTTCTTGCAAATTATGTGAAAAATTCTTGGTCAATAGGGTTGAATTTGATTGTTTGATTTTGCTTGTTATCAGGGTGTTTTGATTCTTTGAAGGAGTGTAATTAGTCATTTATCTTGGTGGTTTTCCTTTCTTCTCTCTTGTAAAGGATAGAAATGGATGCTGTTGGAAAGGATGCTACTGATGTTGAGCCTTCTAATGGAAATGATGATTCTGTAAACTATCATCACACCCCTAATATGGCTTCAGAATGGCAAGTTAATGGAAATAACTTGACGAATACGTCTCTTGGGATGATGTCTGTCTGCAATTCAATGGTGGAGTCTTCCGCTTGTTCCTCGCCCTCCATTGCCGACTCATTCTGCGCTCCGGTTTGGGATCATTCGATAAATGGGCAGAATTTGGGGTATTGTGATGTGAATGTGCAGAATGATGCTACCACTTCGAGTAATCTTGGTTCTGTGAGGGCTGATTTGGGTTGGAATCCGGCTGCAATGCTGAGAGGTGGTATGTTTCTACCCCAGGTTTCAGGGATGCTGCCTAATTTTCCAGCTGATTCTGGTTTTATCGAGAGGGCAGCGAGGTTTTCGTGCTTCAATGGAGGGAATTTCGGTGAAATGATGAATCCGTTTACTGTTCCTGGCCCTCTGAATCCTTACTCTCGGAGCTTGGGGACTGTCCAAGGCCAGCACGATGTTTTGGGTGGGAATGGGATGAACGTGACCGAGTTAGCCAAAGACGGGTCGTTGCAGGGGAAGCAAACGAGCCCTTTCAAGAATGAGAAGAGGAGTGAGAGTTTTCATGATGAAGGGAAGCGTGTGTCGGGTAATGAGTCGGATGAGGCCGAGTATAGCGGCCGGGGTGGTCAAGACGAGGTGGACTGTGTGACGGGAGAGTCTTCGGGTAAAGGGCTTGGTGCTAAGAAGAGGAAGAGAGGAGGAGGGGGGCAGGATGCTAAGAATGATGAGAATAATGAAACCCCACCGCGGTCGACAGAGACGACGAAGAACATGGGGGAGATGAAACAAAAGGTTGATCAGAACACACCTTCTAACAGTAAGCCGGGAGGGAAGCACGAGAAGCAGCAGGGATCTCAAGGCTCGGATCCGCCTAAGGAGGATTACATACATGTTAGAGCACGAAGAGGGCAGGCGACCAACAGTCACAGTCTAGCTGAGAGGGTAACGAACAATCTTGAACAATGTTGAATAATCTTTAAAGCGGTACAATTATTTTTCTTGAATTGGAACTAGATAAATTGTTGATAATGCAGGTGAGGAGAGAGAAGATCAGTGAGAGGATGAAATTCCTTCAGGATCTTGTGCCTGGTTGCAGCAAGGTATTTTATTATTGATGAAGAAGGGTTGTAATTAGCATGAACATTTATCGATAATTGCTGATTATTTTCTCTCATTAGGTCACTGGTAAAGCTGTAATGCTTGATGAAATCATCAATTATGTGCAATCACTGCAGCGGCAGGTTGAGGTATAGATAAAGTTTCCTTTTTTTTCCTTTTTTCTTTTTTCTTTCCAAGTGTTGCTTAATTTATACAAGACATTTGTGATTTTAAGTTAAAAGATTATTCATGGAATTGCATATTGTCTCTGTTTTAGTTCCTATCAATGAAACTTGCGACTGTTAATCCTCGTTTGGACTTCAACATCGAAGGGCTTCTAGCTAAAGATGTAAGAATACACACCTCCTACCGCAATCCATTACATTGTTAAGGATTATTAGTAGTTTATCTGAAAAAATGGATAAATTTACGACAGATGCTGCAATCCAGAGGTGGTATGTCGTCATCACTGGGATTATTACCAGATATGGCTATGGTGTTTCCTCAAATTCATCCCCCACAACCTGGACTAATCCAGTCATGCCTTCAGAGTAATTCTGCTGAAGCTCTTCGAAGACCCATCAATCTCCAGTCACCTTCTATTTGTGGAGGGTTCAAAGAACCTTCGTCTCAAGTACGTTATTCATCAATTTCTTTGGTCTTTCCAAAGACATGATAGAAGAAGTCTTATGCTGTTTACTATCTGAAATCATCCTCAGGTGAACAATGTATGGGAGGACGAACTTCACAATATCGTTCACATGGGCTTCAACTCGACTGCTCCGCCCAGTAGCCAGGATTTACACGGTAAAAAGAAGATATACAATCACAGAATCTTGTTCGCTGATCTCGATCTCTGTTATTGACGGCTTTTTCCTCGTCTCTTTTCAGGCACTCTACCTCCAGGACACATGAAAGCCGAACCATGATCAATCTCAATATTTCAAATATATTTGACTGTATTCATTACTGGATGACCCGTTGTGGGGGAAAATGAAGCAAACCAACGTGTTCCTCTGCTCGGGTGTAACACAGATTAAGAGTTCCACCTATTCCTTATCCAGAAGCTCAGCCTTGTCTGGAAATGGAAGCACTTGCACATATTGGAGTCTGGAGTCGAAGTCTCTGGGCAAAGTATAGCAATGGAGTATATGATGTTAGCGAGCATCAGGCGCAGCTCCAGTATGATGAGAAGCGGAAAGATGAGATTTGTACATTCTTGAGTTATGCTGGAAGATTTCCGAAGAAGATATTGACAATAATCGAGTGTAAAAATTGTGTTTGTCTTTGCTCCAATGTGTTTTTGCTGATTGAAATTCAGTGTTAGTTCATGAGAAAAATTTGTTGGTAGTTGAATGAGTGCATGAAAAAATAGGAGTAAAAAGTATTTGTGCATTTCGTTTTCCAGATGAGATTGTAAACGTTCTCTCTCTCTGGCTCTCTCTCGCTCTCTCCCCCTAAGCTAAGTGTCATGCAGCAAAAATCACATCTTCTGCTTGAATAAAATACTAATCATAGATAAACTTGCTCTTATAAATACATAACAGTAGATATAAATAAAAATTATAAAACCTCTGCAAATGACGTCGGCTTACAAATCTCTTCAACAAGGGACTTTTGAAATGATGAAGTCAAAGAAAGCAAAATTAGAGCATCACTACTTCACAAATTCCGAGATTATGAAAGGAAGGCAAATCTTGGACAACGCAGCGTCAAACGTTTCCGACTACTATGTTACGCGTCTGAAGCAATGCTGCGAATCTTACAGCTTACGGCAAGCCAAACAGCTCCACGCCCACATTGTCAAGAACGTGGTAGACCCGGAGCCCTTCTTGCTCAACAATCTCATCAACGGGTATTACAAGCTCAACAACTTTGCCTATGCACGCTACGTGTTCGACCAAATGCGCAGGCCAAATAGTTTCTCGTGGAACACTATTCTCTCCGTCTACTCGAAGCAGGGGGACGTTGCGAATATGGAAAAGATGTTTGCTTCGATCCCACGTAAAGACGGGGTGTCGTGGAATTTATTGATTTCGGGCTATGTAAAATGTGGGTTGATAGAGAAGGCTTTGATGGCGTACAAGTCGATGTTGAGGCAGGGGCGGGAGAGTATGAACAGGATCACGCTTTCGACGGTTATAATAATGCTCTCGAAAAGGGGCTGGGTGGATTTGGGAGAGGTGATTCATGGGCAAGTAGTGAAACTCGGGTTCGAGTCGTATGCATTTGTGGGGAGTCCTTTAGTGGATATGTATGCGAAATGCGGGTTAATAAGTGAGGCGAAGCGCGTGTTTGATGAGTTGCCGGAGAGGAATGTGGTCGTTTACAACACAATGCTTATGGGTTTTCTGGGGAGTGGGATGGTGCAGGAAGCATACGGTTTGTTCGGATGTATGACAGAGAAGGACTCTGTTTCTTGGACGACCATGATTACTGGGCTAACGCAGAACGGGATGTATAGAGAGGCGCTGGAGCTATTCAGAGAAATGAGATTGAACGGGGTGAATATGGATCAGTTCACCTTTGGAAGTGTCTTGACTGCTTGTGGTGCTCTTTCTGCATTGAAAGAAGGGAAGCAGATTCATATGTATCTGACTCGAACAGATTATATGGATAATGTTTTTGTATCGAGTGCACTTCTTGATATGTATTCAAAGTGTAGAGACATCAAGAATGCGGAGAGAGTTTTCAGGAAGATGCCGTACAAGAATATTGTGTCGTGGACCGCCATGTTAGTAGGTTACGGTCAGAATGGGTGCAGCGAGGAAGCTGTTCGGATATTCAGTGAGATGCAAAGAAATGGAGTTCAGCCAGATTATTACACTTTAGGTAGTGTGATAAGCTCTTGCGCAAATCTTGCCAGTTTGGAAGAGGGAGCTCAGTTTCATGGTCAGGCACTCGTGTCAGGTTTGATTGCCTTTATTACTGTCTCAAACGCGCTTGTAACTTTATATGGTAAATGTGGCAACATCGAAGAATCTCATCAATTGTTCGATGAGATTAAATTTAAGGATCAAGTAACTTGGACTGCATTGGTTTCATGTTATGCCCAGTTTGGAAATGCTAATGAAACAATCAATTTGTTTGAGGAAATGTTGGCTCGTGGTCTCCTGCCCGACGGTGTTACTTTTGTTGGGGTTCTCTCTGCTTGCAGCAGGGCCGGGTTTGTGGAGAAAGGCCGACATTATTTTGCACTGATGATAGACAAATATGAGATTAGGCCAGTTCTTGATCACTACACTTGCATGATTGATCTGTTTAGTCGAGCTGGGGAGTTGGAAGAAGCAAGAAAGTTCGTACTTCAAATGCCTTATCGTCCTGATACAATTGGTTGGTCTACGTTGCTGAGCTCTTGTAGGAATCGGGGTAATATGGAAATAGGAAAATGGGCTGCAGAATCTCTTCTCGAATTGGATCCCCAAAACTCTGCTGGCCATGTGTTGCTTGCCAGCATCTACGCTGCTAAGGGAAAATGGGACGAGGTGGCTGAATTGAGACGAGGGATGAGAGAGAAGGGAGTCAGGAAAGAGCCGGGGTGTAGTTGGATCAAGTATAAGAACAAAGTGCACATTTTCACTGCTGACGACAAGTCAAGCCCGTTTGCTGAAAAGATCTACCAGGAGTTGGAAAAACTATACGATAAAATGATAGAGGAGGGATATGTGCCTGACGTGAAATCTGTTCTTCATGATGTACAGGAGTCGGAGAAACTGAAGATTCTGAACCATCATAGTGAAAGGCTAGCGATAGCATTTGGTCTGATTTTCGTTCCTCGTGAATTACGGATAAAGGTGGTGAAAAACCTCCGTGTTTGTGATGATTGTCATAATGCGACTAAGATCATTTCTAAGATCACCCAGCGAGAAATCCTTGTTAGAGATGCTGTACGGTTCCATTTGTTTAAAAATGGAAAGTGTTCTTGTGGAGACTTTTGGTAATGGATATTGATCAAACGGAAGAGATGTTGAGAGCCTCCCAACTCGTTAGGAGGATGGATGAAGGTAAGATATCATATAGTTTCCAGGAAACAGAATTCAAACTCACATTTTGTTAGAAGCTCAAAATTAATCTCCTCTGGGAGAATAATGCATTGTTTCTGGCAATCATTTCTTCAGGATATTGAGTAATTGGTTAGAGAATCATTTTTATGAATCTTTCCTCATTGGGGACTGAGAAATTGCTGTGCATTATATTGTGTATATGCTGTTATACATATTATATCTTTGAGCATCAAGTGAACCTATATATCTGCTGGTATGATTTGCACGACAGAACGCAGTTCACTAGTCGTAAATGTGATGAAAACCTAACTTATTTCCCCATCACCCAAGAAGAGGAACAAAATTCAATTTTATTGTTAATTGAAGTTATTTTTGTTTTTCTAGTTCTTGGTTATGATACCAATTGCAAGTTCAGGACAGGATCTCAACCACGTCAAGGTCAAGATCAACTGATGCAGAGTAGGAAGTTCTGTAACAAAACATTTCTGTTCTTGAATAGCTTAAAATAATAAAGAAATTCAATCCATATATCAAGAAAAATCATACTAGGGTTTAGATCTTGAAAAAACAAAAATCATACTACAAGATATTTGTATTAAACATTAAAGATCTTGAAATCGGAACTTAATAAAGGACAGATATTGGAAGCTGATGGGTGAGGTAATCTGATTGGTTCACTTTATTCGTCTGGTTCTTCTTTCAATGATTTTGTTGGCTCTAACTGGCTGTTTTGTGGGCTCTGCAAAAATTAGCTCATGATGATGAATCTTTATGCAGGATCCAGGTCAATGTTAATGGGTCGAAAGATCTAAGGGGAGTACCTGAATACGAGTGCAGATGTCTATGACTTCAGGAAGTGGAGCCCAGTCGCCAAAATTTCTCTCGATGAACTGGTACGCGATCCCACTTTTACCTCTGCCAACTATGAAGAGTCCACCCTTGATCTCCCCTTCTCCCTTGAAATTATTCTGCATGCCGGAAGCCTTTGCTCTCCTGTAGTTTGCGATTGCTCGAGGATTGAGTAGGAAACCAGATATGAACTTGTCTTTGAGCAGCTTTCCTCCACCGAGGGCCTTGAAGAACTCCTGGCTCCTGTCATAGAGCACAACCCCACCCCAGTATCGCGGCCAGAAATCTTTTATCTGAAACCATTAAACTTGTTTTATCGGACATCCTTTAGTCGTTTCTCATGCATGATAATCCGAGAGAAGAACTGTACCTCTGACTCTATGTGCTCATGAATAACTGCAAATAGTTGAATTCCAAGAGCATCAAATATAGGTTTCCTTGAGTACAGCTGATGCGCTTCAGCTCGGCACATGATGCACCTGATTGCATAATTTTACATGATCATTCTCATATAATGTTCATTCATGTGGAATAATAAATCTGCAAATAAAATCATACCCAGGCCTACGGATGCAGACGAAAATAGCTGGTTTCTCACGCCACAGCTCTGAAACCTTCATCGGTGGTGTCTTTGACTTGATCAACCTCTCCATTCCAATCTTGTATTCTGGAGTTAGTTTCTGGACCGAGATATTCTCTATCGTGTTGTAAGGAGCAACATTCTCGACCACCGGAGGAGCTTCCATGCAGCCGCATGCCCTAGCCTCTGCCGGCATTGCTGCTACGATTCCCTTGAAGGCATATCCATCCCTGATTTTGAAGCTTGCCATGGACTGTTCCAAGGTAAAATCAAAACCAGAACTAGTTCTCGTAGTAGATCTCACCGTACCAAGTTTATTGGAGTTGGCAGGTGTGAGCTGACTCTTAAATATGCTGTTATTTCTGGAAGGCAAGCTGCTTCGCCTCCTTGCTGGGAGGGTATACGATGCTGGTAATGGGTCTGGTGCGCACGCAGTGCTTCTGTTCATGAAACGAGCAATATGGCCTCGTTTCATTCCAAACAGAGAAGCAAGATCTTCATTGCTTAAGGCGAGAAGCTCAGGCAAACCTTTTCCCGAGGCCTCTAATTGATCCCCGTACTGCATCAGCGTCCGATCATGCAGGTATGACCTAATTTCGAGTGCATCCTTGAACATGTTCATCAAGAAAGAAGGCAGTTTTTATAATAATATCCAGTAATACATAAAAATGTTATAAACAAGATTTTGATAGAGAAACCAAACCTTCTGCTGTCGAGTCAGGCCAATATCATCCATGTCATCCGAATTCATCACCTTCAAAGTAGGTACGTCGTCCCAGCCTTCATCTAGCAGCCTTGGCAACAATTCTTTCAGATATCCGTTCCCAACAAAATCTTCTATTGAGAAAGAAGCCATCTTCTTGTTGCAGTTAGTACAGTTTCCGAGTTCACCTCTTTATAAGTTTCTGACTTGTCTTATACAAAGTCAGTTTCTTGTGTTATTTGAAACGAAGGGACAATGCTGGCCTACACCTGTCATAATTGATATAGGTGTTTGAGAAGTAAATGCATCCCATTCGATAATGTCGACGTTTAAATTGTATGTCCGACATTTGTACCCGTCTTCTTGTTTCAGTTCGCAACTTGACTTTTTTTTTTTTTTTTTTTTTTTGGTGGGGGTTGGTTCTGAATGTCGTATGTATTGAGAAGTTTTATTTGGTTTATCTCGGAGCTGTGGGTGAGAAATGGCTATCCATGAGGTAAGACTTCCATTTCATTTAGATTATTCTACTGATTTTTATATTTGTTTGAAAGGATCAATTCTAGGCAACCATGACATGACCATCACTTATTTGTCTTATGGGAAACGTTAAACTGATGAAAGGATTTATTTATCAATTTTACATATTTGAATAGGAGATCCTTTCAGCTTTGCCGGCCAAACCAGCTCTAAATTACATGTTTATCAATGTCAAGGTCCGATCATTTTTTTTCCCTTTTATTTTGGTTAAAAATTTTCTACTTGCAACTCTAAATTACAAAATTTTCAATTTTCTGAACTCTAAATTACTGCCATTATCATGGTAAACTAACAAAATTAATTTTTATCAGAAGCAAATTAGACACATTTCTCATGCAAATACAACCACCTAAGGCATGTCCCACGATTTACCTTCTTAATACGTCCTTACTCTTTCCCTTTTCTTCTTCATGACAACGTGTTTGAATTTGGACTAGTCAGTAAGAACTAGGAAGCCCAGGACTTATTTAAGGAAATTCAATGTAATATTAATGATGAATTTTTACATGTTCAAGCTCATGGTATTCGATACGTTAGGCATTTTGTTCAGATGCCTCAAAATTTTTTCTGCCATTTGCCTCGTGTAATCATCCCCGTGATGCAGTGCACTCACCAATGTAGCAGGAAACAATCTGTCCTGTGATATATTTGAAACAGACACATCTCCACCTTTCGTCAAGAATCTCTCTATCACCCAAAATGCTTTCTGCCATACAGCTTCTTCCTTGTGCTCCTTCACGACGTTCAGCACATATGAGATGGCATGTTTTTCAGACAACAAGCTCACACTGTTGTCCACATTAACTTTGTCATCCAGCAATGATGACAGTGCTGATAGTGCTGCCTCGATCACCTCCACGTTCTCGTGGTCCAAGCAAGCCAGCAGCCTCTCCACAGCCTCTGCATCGAGGAGGCAGAACGTTTCCTGAGAAGAGCACACCCCTCCATGGATGGGGCACAATGAGAATTCTTCCCCTTTTCCTTTTGACAGATTGATTGATATGCATTTTCGGAAAAATAAGAATTTTAGGATCTTGGTTTTCTTCCTGTTTGGAGGTCTTGATAGAGTGATCGACTGTCTCGACAGATTCTCCAGCCCCATTGCAGATAGCTTCTGTACCTCATCAGTGAATGATCTGGTTAGGAGTTCTGTTAGAACTTCGACGAAGTTGTATGTTCTTGCTGTAAGCAAGATTTGATGGTCGTACAACGTTGTTGTCAATCTAACAAGAACGCCCACCAAGCCTTCGAAATAAGAACTTGCATGTCTGCTTGATCTCGTACCACTCATCTGTATCTGACCGATGCTTTTTATGACTGTAGAAATGGTATTGCTGTTAACCAAAGCAAGGTTGAGAGTCAGGTTTTGATGAGGAAGTTTTGACAAGAAATTAGCTGAAACTGCATGCATTTCTGTGATCCTAGTGATTTCGGATGGATTCTTGATTAAACTCTGGGGTTGTCCCTGAGTTCTGCAGAGTCTGTCCGATAACGTGTGCCCCATGAAAGGCGACAGCGCGATGAGTAGCTTGATCGATGCAACCGCAAGTTCTTCATTCGAGGTATTGATCAGTTCGATCAGATTGTAACTAGCTTCTGTCTCCTTTACAATCGAAACAATGGTAGTTGATGCTTTTGAGAACTTGATCAAGCACAGCAGGATTCTGATGAAGTTGATGTTCAAGTCATCGGGGCTTGTGCTTTTGACTCGGTATATGATGTTATATACTATGTAGTCTGACGCTATTTTGTGACCTTGCATGCTGACTGGTAAATCCTCGAGCTCCAGACCAGACTCGAGTATGTTAGCCAGTATCATAGCAGCTTCAGTTCTTGATTTCATTGGCTCGTTGTGGATTGTTCTTGTGAACATCTCCTCAACCATGATCTGCATTATACCAGCTTCAACGAGTATCCCTGCATTCGGATGGTAACATGATATCTGCTTCAAGGCCTTGAATGCTGCATTTCTGGTCAGAGAATTTCCACTTTGTACCATTTGGATTAGAGACGGAGACGCCGTCTCTGCTACAATTGCCATGCTATCAGGTCCAAGAACAATCTCTCCGAGATAGCTCGCCATCTCCATTTTCATCTCCTCATTGCCTATTTATTCAACTTCATCATATATATATATTATGTATCTTGTTGCAGGAAGAAAACGGGCGAATTCAGTATTACCTTCGAGTAGATGAGCTAGAAGTGGCGCCCAATATCCATTCTCTGCCATGAGCTTGATATTATCTGGAAGAATCTCCAAGTTCTTCAAGATTTGTCCAGCTGTTTCTGAAGCAAATGCATCTGAGGATCGTCTGTATTTGACCGTGATCAGCATCAGAATTCCTCCGGCTACCATTCCAATCTTATAACAGCAAGACTGGCATTTTGATAACTCAAGCAGGAGCGACGCGGATGCATGTCTCACAGGTGTGTGATTACTCGACAGCATCTTTACTATCGTTGAGATGTCAACTGTCTTCATGATCGCGTCCTGAGAAAAAAGCATTAGATATGCTGCGAGTTTCATATTGCAGAACAGTTTCAAATTTGTCAAAATTAGAATGAAATGAAAGTTTGAAGCTACGGAAGTTAGACTAATCATGTTAGAATATTAATGATTAAAGTGAAATAAATCACCTTCCCCTCTTCATCATCCTCGGATAATTGTCTGAAAAGCTCGAGCGCTGCATATCTAATACTTCTGCTTCTGTATTCTAGAAACTTCGCAAGCAGTGGAATCATTCCAATGCTGCGGACCTGCACCTTGTTGTATGGCTTACTCTTGCAGATGCTTCGTAGATCATCTATTGCTTCGAGCACCATGTTGTCCGAACTGGCCAACGAGAGTGCTGCTCGGGCGACCTTGATTCGTGCAGCTTCGTTTCTCTCTCTCCACTCATCAATTGTTGCCTTGAATGCTACATTGCTGTTGATATTTCTGCTTTTGAGAGTTTGTCCTGATTTTGGACAGAGAATTTCTGCTGCATCAGCAAATTTGTCAAACCATTCACATATAGCCTTTCTCTCGTACGTCACTCCACTCTCTATCGTTACAGGATCATCCATGACCTTCTTCGTCAGTGGACAGAAAAACGTGTCGTATAACGGCTCCATATACTGAGCTAGCTGTGGAAATGCTTTCAATGACGAGCCGAAGCTCAGACTATTGGAGTCATTCTTGTCAAGGCTCATCGATCTTTCTTGATTGGCGCTCCCGCTCACGTACGACTCTGATGTGTCTGATAATCGGAGATTCATAGCAGAAGCCTCGGCATCAACAGAATAGAGATCTGTTTCCACTTGTTTCATGAAGCTATGATCATGAAGGTGCTGGTCTTTTGACTCAGAGACACGAGATGGGCTGCTGACTGAGAACGAGACATCTCTCATCTCCTTCGAGAGGGCCTTGGCTGCCCATTCTGCATATTCATGGTCCCCATATGTTGACAGTGGGATTAGGCTAAGGTTTTCACCTATACCTCTCACTACATCTTCAAGTTTTTTAACCATACTTGTGAATTCGGAATATTTTATCGTTTGTGTGTTTTTCTCTAATTTTGCAGTGAAGCTTTTAGCCAAGTCTACTTTGTTGCACAGAGATTGTAAGATCTCTGTTGTATTTGTTGGAGTGGTCCAGTTTATGTGAAGCTCCATTACAATGGCGGACACCCGATAAAAGTAGCATCCGATTTCAGTGAAAATCTCCTTCTCTACTTGTATGTATATCACTGATCTTATGATTTCAGAAATACTTGCCAGCAAGGACTCAGCAACTGGACTCCTGTCTTCTCTCAACTGGACAAAGTTTTGAAAGAAAAATCAAAATTTTCAGACACAAACAGAGAGCAGAACCAGAAAATCTCATGACCCTCAAAATATTGAAAATTTGTCTGATTCGATTAATCTCATACTTCTTAGATATCCAAATGGTTGTGGAGAACTGATGAGAGAGAGAGAGAGAGAGAGAGAGAGAGAGAGAGAGAGAGAGAGAGAGAGAGAGAGAAGGGTACCTGCGAACGTGACCAGTCGGAGGAGCTACTGCCGGACATGTTTGTTAGCAGTGCAAGAAACCCAACTCTTGAAAATCAGTTGTACTGACTGCGGGAGGAAATTTTTAATATGTAAGATCATTGAAACAGTCTAAAAAAATGCTGCTGTCAGTTTGAAATTTTCATTTGATAGAATAATGCAGCATGCTATAAATTTTTGTATGATACTAAAATTCTTGATTATTTTATGAAACACAGGAGATAGACTCAATCAGCTCTGAGGAAATTTTCTTACATTAGAAATAAACAAGGTCGTTTTTGTTTAGTTAATAAGCGTAGATATTCTTTCCTTTTGACTTTTTCGTCCATGTTAGAGATGCATGATTCTTGAGTTGCTTGGATGAATTCACCAAGTCAACGTATACTATGTTATCAATAAATAAATTTTTCACCAAAGACTACGTTGGCTCAATCTCTTATAATAATATGCTAAAATTACATTTTATTTGAGGGAAATCCAAGTATACTGACCATCAGTTTACAAAATAAACCTCGATGAATTGCTAAGAAATTACTCTAGAAGCATTTCTCCAGAAACTTCCTACAAAAACCATACATTACTATATCCCAATAATTCAAAATGTATCTATAGAATTGACCAGTTCCCACTGTGATTGATGTATATCTATCTATCTCCTGCTTGGGACACATCTGAAACATATATACAATAAATTTGCTCAACTTCTCTCCTAGTTTTGCCGTGTACAGAGCTGAACTGCACTTCCTCAACTACAACACTTCTTCCATTATAGCTTCACAAGGAACTCGAGCCCTCGTGCATATAAAATTATCCTACGGTATTATAGCAGCATCCCATATTCATCTTATACTGATCAAAGCTGTCGTTTTCAGCACCTAGAAAGATGGTCAGATCCGTGCAGCAGCCTGCTTTTGGAGATCTTCCAAGTTAGACGGATGGTACTAGCAACAGTAAGGAATCAAGAAAATCGCAACGCCATGGCCTCAAAGATTGATAAGCAACATCTTTTTGGTCTAGTTGAAGAAATACGTGGACTTGAGAACTTCCTTGAGATCGAAGTCTCCTCTTTCTGGCATTTTAGGGAAGTTTAGGTGTGGGAAGGACTCTTCGAAACTCTCCAATAACTGCTAACAAGAAGAAGAATCGATCAGTGATAATACCAATTTCCCCCCACAGCTACAATTAGATGAGACAGAGTAAAGTGGTTACTGAGGGGATTACAGGTAAGAAAATTGGAACGAGCACGAGATGTGTAGCAGTGAAATAAACTTACATTCTCCAAAATAGGTGCCTCGTAGAGCTCAACAAACTTCTTCCTTAGAATCTGGTTCATTTGGTCGACATCACATGCATGAGTCCAATATGAATCGTGCACTCCTGAGGTCATGTTAATGATATCATAAAATAATCTACACCAGAAAATCGAAGCCAGTTCTTACAAACCTGCAAAACTTAAGCCAGCCTGAGAGCAAGCAACGGCAGTCATCATCATATGTGAGCTATCCAGAGAATGCACAAAATTCGGAGGAAAAGCAGTTCTCTGCCGGTTGGTCATCACCTAGAAATGATCATGAAAAACATACAACAAAAGGAGAATAATTATTTTAATAGCTTATATAACTCCATGCAAATTGTGATGCTGTCATGGTAACTGCACTCTTCTTGACAGGGAGAAGAAGAAGAGAAGAATGGAAGTTACCTTATCAGTTTCGTGTTGAAGAGTTAAAACCTGAAGGGAGGTCTTAATCTGCATTCAAGCCAATAATAAAATTTTCATGGAAAATGGTTAAAACCCCATATTGTGTTGAATTACTGTTGATGTTGATATTTAAAGAAGAGGCAAAAAGACAAATATAAGTTAAAATACCGCGTGCTTTCCTAATTTCCGGTAAGGCTGAACAACAGGGAGCCCAAGTGGTGTGGTCCAACGAACTGGATGGTTTTCTGATGCTATAATCTGCAGATATAAAATGTTTAATAATTAAAAGAAAATAGGATACAAATTAAGGAAAGAACTACAGAGAACGCAACGGACTTACCTTTGCACAGTCTCCCAGCCAGCTCATTATGCTTCTTGCAGCCTCAAACATTTCTCCTAGGGCAGTCAAGGTTGTCTGATTGATGGTTCCAAGGAAATTAGCTCAAAATCATGCTAAGTCAAGACTTGAATAAACGCAGGACGAAATGCATCCATCAATTAAACAGCATCAAAGATTCAAAGCCATTTGAAAAGCCCATAACACATAGTTCAAGTTAAAATTTAACTTTGTGAAAGATAAAGCAGAAAGCACTTACTTTTGCCGCATAGCAAGCACAGGCAAACATCTCCGATTCATCATCAATAGCATGACGTTCCTTTAACCTCCTCTTGATTTGATCACGTGCACCTATATATGTGACACCATATACTGATGTCATGACTGTTTGCTTAACTAATTTTCTATCCACCTGTGACAAATTAAGAATTAATGAGCATACTCACGTAAGCCAATGGGTCAAAAATGACATCTAGCAGATTGAGTCAGAGCAACCAATAGTTTCATATAAAACATAAACACCAGATAAAACTAGTCACTGTGAAGAACAAACAGTTATAGTGTCTTTCTTATTTTGAAATAAAATAACTATAATATATATAGGGTGTGGATTTGCAAGGAATTCATCTTTACATGAGTCCGTAGGAACTACCATAAAAAACACTTAGGTAATGCACAAATTGCACTACGTTAATGCACAAATTACAGTAACTTAATGCATAAATTATTTAATACACTTTTAATGCACAAACATCAGTAACCTTATGCACAACTAATATGGACCATAGATCAAATAAAAATCAACGATCCAGATTAGTTCCTATATGATCTTCTCCATATATATATATATATATATATATATATATATATGCAGAACAAATGACAAAAAGATAAAGAAACCTGGTCAATAAGCAGTCTAGCATGCTTGGCATTAGGATCAATTGCAGGGTCTCCAGCAGCATCTGTCTTCATTATATCAAGAACTCTGCATAAGAAACAATCCAATGAAAATTCAGCTTTGGATAGTTTGACTAGAATGCCAAAGTAACATCACCTATATTATAGTCGAAATATAGTCCTTTGCTCCAATGAACAATCCTCTAAAAACATAAATCAGAATTACAAAATAGCAAGTTATTACCTAAATTAAACTAGTGAAGCTTTAATTTTATGCTTGCTAGTAATGCTGCCCTAGTTCTCGAATTTGTTCATGATCAGTGCATTGTATTCACCTTAACTATCAATGTCCTTTGAGATCCCCCCCCCCCCCCCCCGCGGGTGCAGTAGGGGCATGAAGTTAGGTAACTAAAGTCACAACAGGAAACGGAGAATCATTGTTTTTGAGCTTACCTTGAAGCAATCCCCGAGTAAACATCTGCCGGCTTATCTCCTGCAACAAGATTCACTGCTTCTGCTCCAAGCTATATAAATATAAGAAATCTCTTGTCAATAAGGAAGGAATTACTGGTTACATTCAAATTTATTAGATCTCATTGATCCAAACGTACTAGGTATATACTCATAATGTTCAAATGAAGCAATAGACCATCTATGTAGTTATAATGACTAAAACACATTTATACACAACAGACATCAAATTCCAAAAATCTCATTATGATTCTATGTGCAGTATAGTACCACTTCAAGAACAATGAAGACAGAAACCTTCGGAGCCTAGGCATGCTATGCAACATGGTATTACACAGGTCGAGAAGGTTGAAGACAGGAACTCAAGACACCAACACCAGTTAATGGATGCAGGTCCTTGTTTCAGCCCACTCTAATGATGCACAAGCACAAGGACGAAATTAGTGATGTAATTCATTACCTTATCTCTTCCAAGAGCAGCATAGTGTTGCAAGCCATTACACGAGCCATCCTTAAAATTGAAAATAGAATTGGAAGGTTAAGATTCAGCTTAAAAAGCAGCTTTGCTCAAACAGAATGTAGCTAACAAATGCTTTAAGAAAATAAAACTTGTCGAAGAAAAAGTAAGAACTGGAACTTAAGTGCTTATAACAATCTCTTATTGAAAAATGTGACTTGACAATCTATAACTTACCTGGTGGACAGGCGTATACGAGATTGCAGTCTCAGGAGAAGGACTTCTTAATGCCTCAGAGAGGGTCATGCAAGTGGCCAAGCATTGGAATGGATCCTCTGCACCTAACCACCATCGCCTCCCTTCAAGAGGCCGATCTGCAGAGTCAAATATATCCTCCAGATGGTTTTCACTAAATGACACCCGACCCTCATAAGACAATTTGTCAATGCCACCACCATACAAATTTGCTAAATGTATTTTCAACCAATGCAAGCCTGACTTGCCAAGTGGACGACCTTCTGCAAATTCTAGTATTCCTCGGCAGAGGTCAGAACCAAGATGATTCAGATACGGATGCATGGGATATGCACGCCCTCGGAAATCTAAATTGTGAGGGTAGTAAAATCCCTCTTCATCCTTCATTTTTCTGGCCACCTACTCTTCCATAAAATTTATCAATTAATATGTAATACTGCAGAACTTTTCCAAGTGGCGATCAAACTAAACAAAGGAGCTTCTTACAGTAAGTTTGAGTTCTGTATCACATCGCTGTGAATGCCTTTCACTGTTCTCCTTTTTCACAGATTTGACTTTCCACCTCCATTTCTTAATTTCTGATTCATCTTCCGTATCGGGTTCCTCTGGCAAAGGGATCTGATCGAGCATCAAATTGAGGGGAAATTAAAGAGGTTAAAGCACTAAAAAAATACTCCCTTCATCCATG
Organism: Schizonepeta tenuifolia; assembly: GCA_029490685.1. Lineage (NCBI taxonomy): Eukaryota > Viridiplantae > Streptophyta > Magnoliopsida > Lamiales > Lamiaceae > Schizonepeta > Schizonepeta tenuifolia. Next base: position 27,052,556 of record CM055955.1, read on the forward strand.
AAATTTTAGTGGCACGAGTTTTAATAATTTAGATTGAGTGTTATGTAAGTGGAGGAAGAGTCGCACATTATTTGTAGTGTTGTGTTAATTAATGAATTAATGGTGGGTCCAATAGAGGTATTTGTGTAAATATGTGGGTGTAGTGAGGTTGATAATAAGTGGGGTAGTGTCCATAAATGGAAAATGCATGTTTTTGGTTAACGGACGTAAATGGAATTAAATGCATGTTTTTCGTGGATGGAGGGAGTATTGTTTAGTCGTCTGTGAGGGAGAGAGGTTGTTTATGATTTATAAAACCAAAACAAAATAGGAAATTCTGCCAACAAAGGAACATAGCGATCTGAATGCAAATTTTTCTTACATCTTCACGATCAACCAAGTCCGCAAGCTTCCCTCCATTAACCCAGAGTCTGTCCACAATGCTCAATATTCTTTTATTCACTCTCCATTTAGTATTGCCAAGGGTATTAAGTGCCTGAATAAGATACAAAAAATAAGAAAATAGCAAAAGGAGGGGGTTTTGGCGAATTAAATCACAAGTGTGCTGTTCTAATTGCATCGTTCCATAAATTTATATATATATGAAATTTAGCTAGGTTAGATCTTAAAATGCGTTTTAAGTTTTAGTTTCTAGAACAAAACCTTTAATAGCCGGGATATAATTTTGTGCATTAAAATTTTAAAATTGGGGGTGCTTCAATTGCAAAAATTGAAATGTGTATGATTTAATTTGCCAAAGTTTAAAGTTCAGGTTTGAATTGCAAAAGCTGAAAAGCTTATGATTTAATTGCCAAAGTTTAAAGTTCAGGTTTAAATTGCAAAATCACCTAAAGTTTGTGATTTAATTCGCCAAAACCCCCAAAAAGAGGGTAGCATAATTTTCAAGTCATCATTAATGAAAATAAAATATAAAGAAACACCAATCCAAATTACAAGATAATAATCAAGAAGAAGGTACAAAGCGGCACACCTGAAAGATAGGTTCTAACTGTTCCTTCGGAGCCTTTCTGAAAGCCTCTCGTTGTTGTTTTGCTCCATGTGTACGCATAATATATGATGGAAGAAATAAATAGGCACCTCGTTCATATCTACCAACAACTCATAAAATTAATCAAAGCGTAGGTCTATCTTTTGCTTTCATAATATTGACCATTGCAGCAGAAATCAAAAACACGCCCTAGAGCACTCGCATTAGTAACTCATTCAGAAGTTGCATTCCAAAAGGTCACACATTTGGGGAATTACGTCAATGGATTAGCTAGAACCTTAAAATGAAAAATAGATACACGCCATTGATCTGAAGCAGGAGCTTCATTGTAGTATAAAATATAAATACAACCAGTGGCTGCCCGGATTACAAGTAGGGTAAAAGCTATGGCTACATTACTAAAAAGACATTCACACTCAAATGGTCCAATACAATTAAATGAACACTTTGGCAAGCACTCCATCTTATTTCATTTATACCCTTAATTTATGGCACTTCAGACATTGTATGAAGCCCAAAACAACACCACCTCAACCTTGGTTCCACAGCACCAACCTAATCAACCAACCTCCCACGTCCACGTGTTGAGATCAAAGGTTTTGATATGCATAATAACTTTTCATATTTTAGCATCATTCCGTAACACCAGAAAGAATATACCCTAACGACATCCTAGAATTTCCTACGAGCTACGAGAAATTATAACATAAATGATTCATCATTCATATAATGAGGGGAAAAAATGGCATCTAAAAAAGAAAATGACTTGAAAAATTCACTGAATTAAAAATTATACGCTTAGAGAAAACCAAGAGCAGCATATAGCAAGAAAAAACACACGACAGCACAATATGAACATGGCTCGAATAAAAATACTTAACATAGAAACTTTTGCTGAAAGAAACCAAGAGCAGCATACCCTATCCAATTTAGTGGAGGAACCAACATTGGCATATATGGAATCACCATGTGCTTTGCCTGTATAGACATAGAATAAATATAAAATTTACTTAGATTTCAGCGTGACTCCAAAGGGCCAATATCATTGTTATCATCAACAGAACTCCAACAACTGCTGGAGCAGATTTCTGCCATGACACGGTTACGACAGAGGTCAGACTGAGAGAAGCCTACAAGAAGTTGTGCTTACAGTTTTTTCCAGCCCTTTTCGAACTAGAGGATCGCATTCAATCACCCCATATTTCCTCTTCCCTTTTCTACAAAAAGATCATCATAAAAATAACCCAAGCAGTGAATACTTACTAAACAAGATAGCCAGGGAGCTGATAACTCAGATAGAAACCATACAGTTTCACTCACACTGTATCAACAGATTTGAGTGTGTGCACAAATGCAGGTCGAATATCAGGAGGGGCATCCACAATCTGCTCAACTGCAGGTTGTATGTAGGCAGTTTCCATTAATATCTCAATCAAACGGCAGCCGACCTATAAAATGCATCCCGATCGCATCTTCAGTCTAACTTCTAAGAAAGGTGTCTTAAATCACCTTGGAAAGATGAATAAAAGATACAGAAAAGTATGCAGTAGTGTGTGTTTTGCAGACAGTGAGCAACTCATTTGTTTACTTCCAAAGCGAAAGTCTGAAATCAGAATAGTGAGTGGCAGACACAAACATAAAACAGATGCAGCAAGCTTCATAGATGATAGAACTCAATCCGTATACACACAAATACAAGGACATGTATTAGTTAGGGTGGGGGCATATTAAGCCAACTACCTTGACTTGAGCTTCCTGTCCCCAGGCCTTCAAATCATCTTGTCGGCTCACTATTCTTCTGACTTGTTGTACTTTTTGTTTCTTCATCAATAACTCGACCTTTTTCTTTAGTCTCTTTTGTTCCATAACCTGAGCATCAGCTCTTTCATCACAATGTCTATTTAATGCATTTTTCCTCTTGGAATTCTCTAAAAACTTATGAATCCTGACCTGCTCAACAATAAAAACAGTTATAATTGAACATTCAGAACATAGATACATGACATGATATTATTTGTATTGGTCCTTCAAATGAACAAGAACATATATGAGCATCACAACTATGTGGCTAGACAAATCCACATCATGTCTCCAATGCCATAATATTATTAATGCTTCATACCAGCAAGACGACAAATTACAAAATGAAGACCAGGCAAACGACAATAACCAAGATAACCAGAAAATGCCACTAAAGAAGTAATTAAACAAGATAAATCAATATGATTATGGTACTTAGTTTTCTTGAAGCCAACCTCATGTTCGATGGCTTCGCCAATATGTGAGGCAGCTTGTACAACTCTGGCACCACCATTGCACCCTCCCGTCATCAACAACGCCATCAACTTATGCATCGTAATAACCGCCATCATTTCTGCAGGCAATTGATCAAAATAAGGTGCATGCGAAAGGCGGTTTTTCACGGCCTGACACGTCTCCTGCTCAGCAGCAATGGCATCTCTCAAAGGCTCAAACCACCCCAAGAACAATGACTTGATGTAAGGCAAATTAGGAGCCAACTTTTGCTCACACATGTCAACTAGAAGCTCTTGGTACTCTCTCGCTGCATCCTCCCACGCCTCCGACTCCACCTTGATCTGCCGCCTCCTAAGAGCATTGTATTTCCCTAACGGCATTCCTGCCATCGTTTTCGGCTGCTGCCTCCGCCCCTTGATGTCTGGGCTTTCCGCATTAATTTCTTTGTTAAGCCTCTGCACTAATTCTTGAATGTCGTCGGAGGTGGACACTAAAGACTCAGCCTCAGCCTCAGCCTCAGCCTCAGCCGTAGCCGCAGCAGCAGCAGCATAACCTCTTGCATTCCCAAATATTCCAAAAGGAGCACTGCGTAGTTCATAGTTATCCGACTTTCGTCGATAGATTACATCTTGAAAAAAACCTAATTCGGAGATTACACCACTTTGGAGTTGAAAGATAGAATTTTTCGTGGGTTTGACAGCGCTAAATGCAGCGATTGACGGATGCGATTCTGATAAATTCTTCAACTTTCTCAAACAGGACTGCTTTGATAGATTCCTCCACATATTGCGATTGAGTGGAGTAAATGAGACCCAAAAATTGAAATCAAAGCTAATTGTAATTGAGAGGGGGAAATGAAAATCACAAGTCGAACAGATAAATTAAACTAAGAAACCATGCATTGAAGAGCAAAATTGGGCAGTTTAGAGCGAGAAAGGTCGAACGGAGAGGTGATGATACTAAACGGAGGAGGCTGTGGCCGCCTTAAACCCTTCCAAAAACCTAGACCAATTATAGTATTAGGTTACGGGGTCGGTTACGGTTTGACCCGGATACAAGGCATGTTAAGAGTTGATATCCTACCAATCTACCGTGAGCCGTTTATGGGCACCACTTTCGATTCATATTAACATTATTTTATGAGATTATATAGTGAAATACACACTATAGGAATAATAACTCAATATATAGTTTATCTTTTTAATTTACATAAAAATACCCATTTTTTTACAATTTGGACTTAGATTTTTTTTGTAGCGGATCCCCTCCAAATTTGGATCTACCCACCCGGATCCTAATTTAACCCACTCAAATCATTTTCACCCGGCTTTTTCATTTTTCTCTCAGCTCACGAAATCATATCTTCTTTCTGTCTTTCTCTCTTAGCTTGCGATGATGTCTCTCTTTCTCTTAGCTCTGTACCTCTCTCTCTCTCTCTCATCTTTAAAAGTTCTGAAGATATATCGTTTGAATTTTGCCGGTGTCCGTGTTTTCTCCGGCGTTCTCGACGAGGAATTCTCCTTCTCCAGCGAATTACTTTTTGCAATTCGAGGTAATTCTTGAAGTCTTATATGTTTTGAACCTTGTTTTGTTCAGTCGATTCCAGTTTAGTTCATTTGCTTTACATCATGATTTGTTTTATCGATTCTTGTTTTGTTCAATTTTGAGTGGGCTTGAATTCAATTATAAGTTTAGTCCAGCTTATCATTTTGTTTTCATGTTTCATCTTCTCCGTTTTATTCTTCGTATCATGATTTCTTCGTTTTTCAATATTGTATGTTGTCAAACTTGCCATGTATGATATTTGGCACTTTGGCACTAATATGGTTATTAGTACCAAAGTACCAAATCAATTTCATAGGTGATATTGATTTACTGTCTTCTCCTTTGTAGATGAGTACAAAATCCATTATTATTGCTTATGGAGGGACTTGGGTTAACAATGTTTATAAGGGTGGACGGAGGGAATATATCCCTATACCATCTGATGGTATAACATTTGATACTCTGCTTGATAAGCTTGAGATGCGTATTATGAAAGACAAAACTATGTACATGTATGAGATTGACACGTTGTTTTCAGTATCCTGGATGTGAGATTATGAGGATGAAAATTATTGATGATTTTGAATTGTCACACTTAATGAAGTCTGTGGAAATCCTCATATTACATGTGACTGTTTCTTGTAGAAGTAATGAGTTTGGAAAACATATATTACGTCATCGTGCAATTGAAGTTTCAGCTTATAGTCATGTTAATACGGGTGAACCTTATTTGGATGCTACTGATGATGCTGATTATGAAGTTGCTACTGATGTTGATGACGTTGATGATGTTGTTGATGAAGTTGTAGAATCTGAATTTGGGGATGATGATTATAATCACTGTTGCGGCATAAATCGTGATGGTGGTGGTGATGATTCTGATAGAGACAGTGAAGAGAATCACCACCCTGAACCCTGAACCCTGAACCCTTGAATCCACATGTTACAAAAGGTAAATCCTGATTTAGTTGTGGATATACAGATTAATGATGATCATGCATTCAAGTATGCTTTCATTGCTCTTTCTGCTTGTATTAGAGCTTTCAAGTCGTGTCATCCTATGATAGTTGTTGATGGTACTCATTTGAAGGGCAAATATAAAGGCTTGTTGTTTGTTGTTGCTACAAAAGATGCAAATGAACAGATATTGCCTTTAGCTTTTGGTATTGCGGATAAATAATATGATACATCGTGGATTTGGTTTTTCAAACAGCTGCGGCAGACTTTTGGCGTCCGCGATGAGTTGTTGTTTGTTTCCGATCAACATTTAAGTATAAAAAATGTTATAGATCATGTTTTTTCAGGAACGCCTCAAGCACTTTGTACCTTTCACATACAAGGCAACCTGAGGACATGGGGAAAAGATGTAGTTACTATTTTCAAGCTAGCTGCTAGGGCGTACAAGATCCAAGACTTTGAGCAGCATATGGAAAATCTGAAATCTTTCAAAGCTCGTGCATATCAGAAGCTAATGAATATTGACCCAAACAAATGAGCTCGTTCACACTGCCATGTCCGTCGTTACGTGCTTATGACATCTAATGTTGTTAAGTGTTTGAACAATTGTCTCCGATGGTCTAGAAGGTTGCATGTTTGCACCCTTTTGGAGACTATTCGATAAAGGATTGGAACTTGGTTCTACGAGCGGCGGAAACTTGCTTTAGAGAGACCTCTTGAGTTGACATATTGGGCATCAATGAGATTAGCGAAATCAGTTCATTTGGGACGGAAGATGTTTGTTGAACCAATTTCTCCAACAAAGTTTGAGGTGAAATATGACAATAAGAATTACATTGTTGATCTTGGCTGTCACACGTGCACGTGTCTTGTGTTTCAGTTCCAAACTATACCATGTCCTCATGCTGCAGCTGCAATCAGGTGATTATGATTTATTTCTTCTTTATTAGAATTCAGTTTTTAGTGGTTTCTGTTGGTATTTTGGCACTAATATGGTCATTAGTGCCAAAGTAACAAGTTACTTGGCATATTCTGGTCATAATCAGGTGATCATGATCTGTTTCTTCTTTATTGGTGTTCAGTTTTTCTAGTGCTTTCTGTTGGTACTTTTGGCACTAAAATGCCTAATTAGTGCCAAAGTACCAAGTTAGTTGACATTTCCTGTTTTACTTTATGTTGTTGATGTGTATTTATCATTTCTTTGTTTTGATATAGTAAGGCCAACCAGAAACCATCATCATATGTGACTCCTTATTTTTAAACTGCTACTTTGCGTGATATATATTCTAGAGAGGTGATGCCACTTCCGAATCCTTAAGACTGGCATCTTTCCGAGGAGGTTACTTCTGTTGTTTGTGGAATGCCTGATAATCCTCGATAGGCTGGAAGACCACGTGAAAAGAGAATCAAGAGTGGTGGTGGTTCTACTTCATCAAGTAGTCGTGTTTGTTCTTGATGCTATGAGAAAGATCACTATCAAAGCACTTGCACTGCATTCATGCAAATACACCTCGAGAAGAAGTCAGCAGCAGTGAGTCATCTGTCAGTACTCGTAGTAAGAAAGGATACAGTGTTTGTAGATCTGGTGAGCATACACGTTCAATATGTCCTGGTAGGTTTAGTTGAATTTTTTTACATTTTATGTATGAGTCTGTTCATTGTTCATTTGGATTATGTAATGATAACCTTTTATATATCTAATGCATGTGAAGACATCCTGTATCTAATTTGATATTGTGTTTATCAAGTTTTTGTTTATTTTTCTTGTTGGTACTTTGGTACTAAAATGCTCCAATTAGTGCCAAAGTACCAAACATACTAGGCATTTGTGGTTTGTTTGGTACTTTGGCACTAAAATGGTCCAATTAGTGCCAAAGTACCAAACATACTTTTGAATTCGGTTGGTACATTTTTGTGGTTTGTTTGGTACTTTGTTTGCCGCTTCGTCTTTTGGTTTGCCGCTTCTTCTTTGATCAAGATTCGAGCGAGGGGAGCCGAAGGCCTCGGAGCGGGCCGAAAAATCCAAATTGTTGCCCGACGATTATCCTTATATTAGTAATCGGAGCGAAGGCGGAGCCGTAAATTGTTTGCCGCATCGTCTTTTGGTTTGCCACTTCTTCTTTGTCAAGATTCTAGCGAGGGGAGTCGAAGGCCTCGGAGCGAGTCGAAAAATTCAAATTGTTGCCCAACGATTATCCTTATATTAGTAATCGGAGCGAATGCGGAGCCGTAAATTGTTTGTCGCTTCGTCTTTTAGTTTGCAGCTTCTTCTTTGGTCAAGATTCGAGCGAGGGGAGCGGAAGGCCTTGGAGCGAGCCGAAAAATCCAAATTATTTCCCGACGATTATCCTTATATTAGTAATCGGAGCAAAGGCGGAGCCATAAATTGTTTGAAGCTTCGTCTTTTAGTTTGTCGCTTCTTCTTTGGTCAAAATTCGAGCGAGGGGAGCCGAAGGCCTCGGAGCGAGCCGAAAAATCCAAATTGTTGCCCGACGATTATTCTTATATTAGTAATCGGAGCAAAGGCAGAGCCGTAAAATCCGAGCCAAAGGCTCCGCTGGAATAAAACAAAATCTATAAATTTAAAAAAAAATTAAAATATATATATAAACACATTTTTTTGATTTTTTTTATTTAGATGGTACGTTGGCACTAAAATGCTCTAATTAGTGCCAAAGTACCAAATATACTTGGCAAGATTTTGAATTCGGTTGGTACTTTGGCACTAATTGGTGCATTTTAGTGTCAAAGTACCAAATATACTTGGCAATATTTTGAATTCGGTTGGTACTTTGGCACTAATTGGTGCATTTTAGTGCCAAAGTACCAAACATACTTGGTAAAATTTTGAATTCAATTGGTACTTTGGCACTAATTGGTGAATTTTAGTTCCAAAGTATCAAATATACCTGCTAAGAGAACAAACATACCCAAGTAGATATGCATTATAAACTTCTAAACTGTACAAAAAATATACAAAATATACATACACGATTATAGAACCCTCGTTGTAGTAAAAATATAAAACACAATTTTTGAAAAATAAATTGTTCAAATTGTCCACATAATTATTCTTCCTCTAGATTGGTTTGTTCCTCTCCCTCTTATTCCTCTTCCACTTCATCCTTGAAGGTGCTCTCGTCTGTGCTGAAATTGTAGATGCTTTGAGCTATGTGATCACGATATTTTTTGATTGAAGCTTTGCTCATGCTATTTTCCTTGAATTTCCATGTCAGCATCATCTCAACATACTTCAAAGCTAGAGGGTTGCAGCTTACACTGTCTTGTTGTCTCATATTGTTCGTTCCATCATACGGTACAAAAATTTCCACTCTGTGTAGACAGGGGAAACGTTCTTCTCTTCGTAGTAGCCAATCTTCTTGAGGATCTGTGGTAGTGTCCTGTAGATTGGTATAAATGCACGATTCCTTATGTCTTGATGTTCTTCTTCGAACTTGTGTTGGTTTGAATCATATACTGTGAGCTCCTGTGCCATCAAATCCACCAAAATAGTAGCCCAGAGATCGTTGAAGTTCACGACCATGATGACCTGATACAATCAGACATTAAATAACATCCATCAGTCAAATGTAAAAATTCATCACCTAGAATAAAACCTCATCAACAGCAAGAAGAACAAATTCAGGGAATCTATTGTCAATCAAAGTCAAAAAAGTAAAAAAACAAAACGACTAACACTAACATTGTCCACATTTTTTCATTGCTTCACAAATTTCCCCCAATCGTGGCAGCTTCCCTCAACAAATTTGCACACCCTCTTCAGGTCAGCATCCAGTACGATCTCTTCTATTTTGACATCATACACGATGCCTTCCAGATCAGCTCTATGCAAATCCTTCCATACTTCTTGTATGATTGTCTATGCATCATTATATTTTAGTTGTGTCATATACTTGAATTATTATAAATTAAAATTTCTTTAAAACTTGTATAAATTACCATGAAAAATGTGCATGTGTTCAATATTTTCGGGGAATTGCAATGTGAATCCAGTGCACTTCGGTCTAGATGCCAACACAACAAGGTAAGACTCTATATGCTCACCCTCCAGCTTTTCTGCAATCTTCTTTATAAGGGCAAATCAATTCCAATCCACCACATATGGCAACCCCACGTTTCTCCTGTACATACCAATGCATATGAATAAGTATTTTAATGAGAATTGAATCATAGAATATAATCTCTTACTGCCAAATTATAAAAGTAGTGCCAAATTACATGGGTTATTCTTTTTTTTCTGTTGGTACTTTGGCACTAATTGGTGCATTTTCGTGCCAAAGTACGAACTTATTGAGGCTTTTTTGTTCTATTTTCTATTGGTATTTTTGCACTAATTGGTGCATTTTAGTGCCAAAGTACCAACTAAACACAAAATATTCATCACTTACATTTCTGATTTGTTCTTCAGGAACTTTTGAAAGTCAGTTCCTCTGACATCATCATCCAGGAAAGGACTTCTACACGATGCAGGCCGCACCCTCATCCTCGTTGGCCTCTGTTGCACGATGACTTGTTGGGCCTCTGGTGCTACTGCCGTGGCGTTCAATGGTCCTGGTTGATCTTGTTCTCGTGTGGTTGTTGTTGGTGTTGGTGTTGGCATGTATGTACAGGGAGTTCCTCATACCTCGCGGTAAAATCTTGCTTGGAATTCACAGTATGATATCCACTCTGTTATGCTGGTAACCTACTCGAAAAGCAATCATCAGTGTGCTAGAAATACTTGGTACTTTAGCACTAATGTTATACTTTGTGCTATTAGTACCATTTTATTCACATGTATTTCTTAAACAAATTGTACAAAAAGGTATAGAAACAATAAATAATTAGTAAACCGAGTATTTTTTACCTGAGTTGGTGGCCTCACTGGCTGCAACCTTGCCACAACATAGTCGGCAATCTCCGTAATCAGGTCTTTCCGTTTGAAATGCTGTACAAATTCAAGCTGCGCTCTCTTTGTAGCGCTTTCTCCAACCTCATCAATGAATTTCCTCATCTGTGTGGTGGTGAAAGGGATTACAGGCTCTTCCTGTTGCTGATTTCCGGCATTCGGAGTGTTGTCTCCTTCACTCTGCTCCAACTCCTCCTGCCTATGCTGCTCCCTCGCATCAGTGATCGTTGCAACTTTTTTTCCTTTTGTTGCATACCTCATCACCATTTTCGTTGCTCTTTTCTTGTTGGCGTCCGCTGTGTGATGGTATTGCAACGAGAATGGCGTTCCCTATTCTTCAACTGTATCCCAAAACCTGTGTTCCATTTCCTCCTCCTTTGGCTTCATCAAAGTATTCAACTGCAAAATGCATGAGATGTTATGCAATTATTAATTATTATGATACAGACATAATATATATAAGAATGGTATTATTAATCATTTTTACCCTTTTCGCTACAGCTGGTATCCCGTGGTTTTTGGGGTATGTGAAACTTAGCATTCGGGGAAAAGTCTTTTGCCTCTTCCTTCCCCCAACTAACCTTCCCAATATCGGCACAACACAATATATCTAAGCCTGACAACATAGAATCAAATGAGTTAATATTCTGTTATTTGAAAAACTAAAACAGTAAGAATTGAACAATATTCAATGATAATTACCATGAATGCAACACATTTCTCGGTTATACTATATCCTTATCTTTCGGTGCTTTTCAGAGTGCACGTGATGTTGTTGATCGCATGAATTATCATCTGGAATGATAGCTCCTCCATGGGAAATCCTCTCAAGCTTTTTCATCCTCCAGAAGCACCAACAACCAATCTGGAATTTTCGAATTCGTTCCATCGTAGCCGAAAATCAAATATGTGATGATCAGCATCTTCGCGACCTTGATGTAGTCAACAAGATCTTCTTTGCCTCCCAGTTTGTGGGTAATAAACTTCTCACTCAATGTGATGGGGCTGGTTTCCTCGCTTTGCAAAACTCTGTGGTAAAACGAGTCTGGAGATATTTCGCGATCTGCATATGGATTAAACTCGGTCGATCCAAACCTCAATCCCATCATCAAAAAGAATTCCACCCGACTGAACCTCAAAACATCGTCATTTACCAAAAAGTACAGAGCAGTATCATCTTGCTCCGGTTGTCATATGACTGCCTTGAAATCATGTAATGCAGGCAGTGGCCTGATCGGTTTATATGATGTGGCAGTTGCAGAAAATCTCCTAAAGCTGACTCGCACAGCTCGTCCCACCCATACAAACCATACAACACAGTTCTAATTATCTCCACAATGTTCTCTTTCCCCTTCACGGCGACCTTGTGGCTGAAATCAATCATATCATCTCGTTTCAATGTCCATGATACCTTCATTCATGAACGCATCTATTAAAATAAAAGAAAGGTTAAGTCGCATCTGGTACTTTTGGCACTAAAATGCTCTAATTAGTGCCAAAGTACCAAACATAATTGTCAAGATTTTGAATTTGGTTAGTACTTTGGCGCTAAAATGCTCCAATTAGTGCCAAAGTACTATTCGTACTTGGCAAATTTGTCTAGTATGTTTGGTACTTTGGCACTAAAATGCTCTAATTAGTGCCAAAGTACCAAATATAATTTTCAAGATTTTGAATTCGGTTGGTACTTTGGCACTAAAATGCAATTAGTGCCAAAGTACCATACCTAAAAACTGAAAAGGACATGCATAACTGGAATAGAATGAAGAAATCAAGCTAGGAATCCAGATCTAAACTACAATTAATTGATGGTTTTCAAATTTTACCACCACGTCTTCCTCGTCTCCTTCATCGTCTTTGTCGGGGCATTCATCATCACCGGAATCTTCATTGTCGACCTCTTCGTTGGGCTTTTCATCGGTTTCAGGGATCCCTTCTTCACTCTCGTTGGCCGAATATTCGGAGCCCGCCCTTTCTTCGCTGGTCTCTCTATTGTATTTGTTGATGTCACTGCAGATTTTCATCACGGGATCTTCATTGACATCAATGTGCCATCGCTTAGATCTGCCGACTTCATCTTTGTTTTTCTTAAATCTCTTTCGCTTGGCTCCGCCGACATCTGCAGCGGATTTGGATGCGGCGGCGGATCTAGATCGACGAGCCATATTTGCAAGTTTAAACCGTTAAATCTGTGGAGATGATGAAGGTGGAGAAGACGAAGGCAAAGAAGATGAATGCAGGTGATATTTTGACGGTTAAACGGCGGTAGAATTCCGACAAGGAAAGAGTGGAAATCGGAAGGCCATGGAGAATTAGGGTTAATTGTGAGAGAGAATGGTGAATTTTTCGAGTAAAATAATAATTTTGTTTAACTATGCTACAACACTCCCCAGCCCGGTACCCGACCCGAAAACCCAACCCGCGCGCCCAACCTGAACCCGACCCCTGAACCCTCGCACCCAACCCGCCCTAATTAAGGGTAATTTTGTCCGAATTAGCAAAAAACGGGTATAATTTGTGTTTTTTTAAAAGTGACTATATATTGGGTTTTAATCCCCATTATGGGTATTTAATAAGTTGGCTCTTATTTTATTTAATTTTTTTGCTATTGCATTTTAATCTAATACCTTAAAAATGTTATTGAAATCATTAAATTATAAAATTACATAAAAATCAATGCTCAATTTACTGTTTTCCCTTTTAACGTCAAAGAAATGAACAGATAAACAAATCGAGCATTGATTTTTATTAATTTTCAATTTAATGATTTCAATAACATTTTTAAGGTATTAAATAAAAATACAATATCAAAAATAAAATAAAATAATGCTAATATGGACAAATCGAGGGTGGTGCCCACGAACGGAGCTCACGGGAGGTGAATAGCATATCAGCTCTCATTAGATAGAATCATAAATAATAAATAAATCTCAATTCAAAATTAATAATTTTAATTAGGAATTAATATTTTAATTGATATTAATGAAATCTAATTAGGATAACTAGTGTGTAGCCCGTCGATTATTATTTAATAAAATTAATAAAATTTTAATATGTGATATTATAAGAAAGGTATTGTTTGTAATTTTTTTAAAGTAATACCAATTGAAAATTTGAATCTAATTCACCCTATTTTTATAAATAATTTTTAAAATTCTTTTTTTTCTCAAAATCGATGTGAAATAAAAATTATTTATCTCTCAAAGAGATTGTACTATGTCGATTTTGTATGAGATTTAAGATAGTTCTTTTTTATAGCAAAAATCTCTTTGTGTCACATTGATTTAATGTAAAAATTAATAATTTTGAAGATTGTCTATAAGAATGAAGGTGAACCTAAATATCCTTAATTTTACGTGTTCAACATAAAATTATGAGAAAAATAAAGTTGCGCCGTACTCAATCAGCCCCTCTACATGCATACTTTTTAGTCGAAACTGGCCCGTTAACTAGGGGTGGTTCGGTATACCATACCGGGATTTTTTGGTCATACCGATACCATACCGAAAGTTTCGGTATGCATAATTTTGATATTGATACCATACCAAACTTTTCGGTATACCGAAGTTCGGTATACCAAAATTTCGGTATGGTTCAAAAGGCATACCGTTATCGTACCTTATTTTCGGTATACTGTCTTATTTTCGGTATACCGTAAAAGTACGGTATACCGAAAATATTAATGAATTAATATAATGAATAATTCATTAATAATTTAATATATATACATATATAGTTATATAAATATATCAATTTATATATAATTATTTAGAATTTTCGGCATATACCAAATCTTCGGCATATACCGCGATTTCGGTATGTACCAAATATCGGTATTTATTGAAAATTTAGGTATACCAAAATTTCGGTTCGGTATGGTATACCGCGGTATTTAAAATTCATGTACCGTTACCATACCAAAACCTTTCGGTACGGTATCATACCATACCGAAAATACGGTATACCATAAATTCGGTAAATATGGTATTTTTCGGTCTGGTTCGGTCGGTATACCGATATTTCAGTATTTTAGTCCACCCCTACCGTTAACCCCCCCCCCCCCCCCCCCAAACCCCCCTTAACCCCCCCCCCCTCCTCTCCCCCGAACCCTGAACCCTGAACCCTTCTTTTTTGGCACTTGTCTTTTTTTCTTTCGTAAAAATAATGTGGGTTGTCACGTTAAAGTTGGTTGTCACATTATACTTGTCATTTACACTTTTCATTCTATTTTCTCTTTATCTTATGTGTCATTCACTATTCACAGTCTCTCTATCCACTTTATTTTACTATTTGTACGTACTTTATTTTATTATTCACTCTCTATTTATCCATTTTTTTTTTACTTTAGTAACTCCTCTAAACACATCTTTTCTTTCTAATTATTTTCTCATTAATACAATTTCCCAAAAGAAATAAGAGTATCTGATTGAACGTGTGGAATACATAAGTAACAAAACTAACTTATGCATAAATAAATATTCAGTTTTGTTCCTTTCACAAGAATACTCAGATATTTTAAACAAAATATCAAAAAAATTATACTCCATCCGTTCACGAAATGATGCCTTGTTTCATCCTTTATTTATATTCACCAAATGATGTTCTGTTTCGTTATTTTTACCAACATACCATCGTTACTTTATTAAAATCACTACTCCTTGTCATTGATGACCTACCTCATATTAACTTTATTTCTACTTTTTTGTCATCCCAATAATTTTATTTCTACTTTTTGGTCAATATTACTTCTTTTTTATCATTACCAGAGATTTTTTGTCATTAGCTCACTAGCCCTACTTTTTAACTTTTACTTCACTTAAAACAACTTTATCAGTTGGATTTACACTACCGATATAATTATAATGATTATTCATTTTACACTAAACGGAGTTTCGATTCGGGTGTAAAATCCAACTGGATTTACACTACCGATACAATGATGATATCTATTGTACATACACTTACCTAGTTGGATTTACAAATTTACATAATTAAATATACCGATCCGATTATCTGGTGCAATAGAAATTTATAATTGATGATATATCTTGAGTAATTTTCAAAAATATTAGTGTGATCTTTTAGGGTTAAGCATCCACAACTCAAAAACTATAAATTAGATAGATGTATTCCCTCCAATCTATAGGTTGGGATTACAAATCATGTGGATGTGTATTGTAAAACTTAAAAAAAAATTATCCACAAATTCAACTGTTATACTTAGTGTTCGTTAGGTTCAAGTAGATGAATGAAAAGGGAATCGAATTAAGTTAAGGGGAGGAATGGTAACAATAATCGTTACTTTTATAGATGTTTAGTTCAACAATAGAAAAAATCACATGTAAGAAAAATGAATCCTAAGAGGAAAGGATTTTGTTACTCCTGTACTTTGGAGAGTAACATTTTGAGAGCTTGAGTTAGCCTCAAGTAAGGATAGTGGTTAACCCACTACTGAAATCAAAGAAGGAGTACTAAATTCAATTAAGTGAATCTCTTTCCATGCCAAAAAATGTCCAACCAAATATGGGTTAGCATAAAAGCTTGTTTGATAAAATTAGGGCAAATTGCAACAAATAACATGACCTTTTAAAAAAATTGATTTATTTCTAAACCTTCTAAAATTTGCAATAAAATTCACGTCCTTTCAATTTCTTGATTTTTCTCCCGAAAGTAATTTGGAGGAAAAATTGAATATGACATGTCCAAATCACACTAGCGTGACATTCAAACGACATCGTTTTGATTTTAAGAAATGAGAAATAAAACAAATTAATTACACATCACTAATTAATGTCACATCTTCATTCCATTCTCCATTCTTTCTCTAATCTCTCTCTAACACCGCACCATCACAACTGTTCACTCTAACAATTATCTCTATTCCAATACCCTCATTTGAATTCTCATCACCTCTTTAATGGTCATCGACTTCTTCACTTTCCCTACAGCGCTCGAATTACCCGAATCGAAACTCCACTTAGTACTGGTGGATTTCATCTCCAATGCCTTCTTCATCTTTGATGCAGCTAGTTGTCTACGTCTATGACCTTTAGATTAGCATTCGAATGGCCATTAGAAGTGTTGTTGTTTGGCGAAGTGTTGTTGTAGATATCGAACTTTATCATAGCTTTTATTAATTATATGTATTTATTTAATTATGAAATCTTATGTAACCTATATTAAATAAATTATTTAATTAATATAAATGGTAAAGATCAAGATTAATTTTTTTTGGCACTTCAAAGATACATATCAATTTCTTAGAGCCAATGAGATCGTGTCAACTCATCCTTAAAGGCCATGATGGAGCCCAAATCACACTCAAACCCTCTCTTCCTACAATTATCAATATTCAACGTATCCCGACAAGATCCATTGTGTTCTTCGTGGGAAGCAAGACGTTCTTCACCAAATTCCAATGTTTGATCTGGAAGACCAGTCCAAGAAGATCAACGAGATATACTTCTCCATCAAATCTCAAAGGTTGCTTGTGTTTATTGAATACATACAATATTTTATGTCTACAGTTGTTGTCGTAGGTGAGTCATTTGGAGGTGAAGAAGCTGTTGGCGAAGACGAAGATCTCATTAGCGGTGGTGCGGAGGTCAGCATCGGAGACGGTGGGGGTGAGGTTGCCAATGTGGAATGGAGCGGGGTTAGAGCGGTGGAATGGCGGCAGGTTGAAACATGATGTGGCGGAGGAAAGAAGGGCATTGGCTCTGGCAGTGGTAATGGAGGTGGACAAAGAGAAAAAGTCTATCTTGGAGTGGCCGAGGGTTCGGTCTCTGAAGAGAGACACCATTGTCGCTCCGTGGTGTGGGGGAGAGAGAAAGGGGAAGTAGATGATGACATGACATAATTAGTGATGTGTAATTTAATTTGTTTAATTTTTTATTCTTAAAATTAAAACGAATAATTAAAACGACGTAGTTTTGAATGTCACGTCATTTTAAATTAGACATGTCATTTTAAATTTTTTTTTCTAAATTAATTTCGCCAGAAAAGTCAGAGTTTGAAAGGTTGTGAAGTTTATTGCAAATTTTAAAATGTTTAAAAATAATCCAGTATTTGATAAAAAGTCTGATATTTTAATGCAATTTGCCCATGAAATCACCTTAGAAATTTTATTACCATCGCCTAACCGTAATATTACATATACTAGTGCATCGAATTATTAATACATCTTTACTCGGTGAGGTAATTAGTAATTGCACTTAATGATAATGATGTGATATAAACATTAATTTACTGACCAATATGGAGCTTACTTCGATTTATTCTCCTAATCTCATTTTTCCTGAAAAAGGACTACCATACTCTATATATATATAGACTCAAATATTTCCTCTCTAAACATAAAAGAATAAATCATTATTTTTCTTAAGCTTTGTATTTTCGAGTATGGCTTCAACTAAGACTGTTTTCTTGGTTAGCATTGCGTTGATGATCTTAAGTAAGTCCCTCCCATCATAATCTACTCATAATAATATAGTGTATGGAAAAAAATAGAAAATATACGCAGCGACATGAAATTTTCATTCATTAAACATTTCAGACAAAAATGTTTATCTTATAGTTAGACGATATAAGTTTCAATAACATTGTATTATCCAAAGATTGACAAAATTTCTCTGTGCACTATATTAGACGGAGAATTTCAATTGATGTATAATCTATATCTACATATACTAATACAAATGGTGGGGTGGTGTGGTGTATTCAAAAGTCCGATTAATGATTTTCGAATTGGTAGGTTCACCATTATTATGCGACGCAACTTCGCGGTCGGGTGATGAATTTGGGATTAAGCAAATTGGAGCTAGATGTAGCAGCGATCGTGATTGTGCTGCAGTAGTGTTGCGGATGGATTGCCCACAAAAAGTTTGCAATTTTTTTATGGGTGGAATTTGTTGGTGTAAACCTAACAATGAGGAAATTTCTTATTAATTACTGCTTCATGTAAGCAAGTCGAATAAATCTGCAGTTGAATGTAATGAATAAATGAATACTGATTCCATAAATTGATTATTGATTTCTGGGGTGCAGGAAGAAAATTCTTTTTAATTATGGGTATGGATTGTAACAACGACATTTCATTTTTTTTTTATTTTTATTTCGTGGAAATCTGCAGTCGCTATTTTTGATGCGCACTAAATAAACCTTCGTCCACGTGCAATAGCCTGCAAACAACACATGGTAGGTAAACCACACCTTTTCAAGTACATGTGTGACAGTCTCGACCTATACATGCGTTTCATGGGATTTGAACGTGAGACCTTTAAAGTTTAAGCGTCCACTTTTATCATTAGGTCATCTCGAATGGAACACCGTCATTTCATTTGTTATCTCGTGATGAACGTGACATAATAGAGGAATGAGAAGTTTCAATTTATAAGAATAAATCCAAATTAAACTAGATGTGCTGAAATTCTTGATCTAACAAACTAATGAAACTTACATGACAGATAAATTCATTTTAATATAACTCAAAATTATATTTGCATAAAAATGTATAAACGGATATGTAATTTTGTGGAACGTGGTGATAATTTCTTTTTCATTTTTGAGATAGAAAATAGTATTAACTTTTCCATCATAGCACTAGATTTTTTTAGAGCATTCCAGTAGAATTCTCAAAATTTTACTTCTAAATATACTCTTAAAGGTTCCCTTATACTATATTTTGCTCCTATTTAATAAATACAGATAACAATTCTCCTATTTTCTACTAATTTTTTTATAAAATTGGTGGACTCATCCAACTCAATTTGTGAAATAAAAATAAATTTAAGGAGTGTAAATTTGAAAAAAAAAAAAATAGGTGTAAATATTTTTGTATGGTTCAATTAATTTAAAGGATGTGCTGGATAAACTTTTTTATTTCACTTTTTATTATTTTAACATAAATTTAAAATTAAAAGTAATTATAGGTGAGTAGCTGGTAATGCTCTTAAAATAAATAAAATTAGAACTCGCGAGACAATTTATGATATCTTGTTAATGTTAGTGGTGAATTTGGGTTGGGCCAAACCAATCCGTTATAACATGCACCTCAAATAATGGAGGACGAAACTTTATATTACAATCTTGTAAATATAAAATAATAATTCTATTCAAATATATTATAATAGCCTGCTCACATATGTAAAAAAAGAAGTTAATTATAGAAATAAAAATAATTATATTTTTTATTAAGGTTTAGATTACTCAATTAAGATATACTCTCTCCGTCTCACCGAATACGGTCTATTTTTTATTTTGGGACGTTCCACTATACTTGATATGTTTCCTTTAAAGGAAATAATTAGTTTATATACATGGCCTACCATCCCATCTAAACCCCATTAACATATTCTCACTACACACTCAACCATCTCATCTATAACTTTATTAGTATTATAAAATATTGCGTTCACACTACACTAAACATTTTCTTTATACCCAATACTCTTTTTCTTAGTCTGCGTGCCCATATGAGCTAGGCCGTATTCGGCGGGACGGAGAGAGTATTTCTTTTTTTTTTAAATCTATATTATCATTTTTAGCTAGTGTGATTGATCACAGTGTGTCCAAATATCACTAATATGAATGTGATTTGCATTTAAATTGTTAAATTATTCTATGTTTACAATTTCCAATTTAATTTTTTAAATAAAAGATTAATTAAATGATCAATTATGAATAGTTTTACAGTTACGTTTCGGGGTTGATTTTTCGATGACAACGAATGGATGTAGTACTACTAGTATTTTAATATAAATAAACAAAAATGGTGTGTCATCAAAACAGCGTAGTTTTGGTAGAAGGTTTCGCATAAGAAAATAACATTTTCTATTTTAACTTTTAAAAGCTTTTGACATCAAACCGACATAGTTCTGATGCCATAACATTTTTATTTACTTTATTAAAATTATACTCAGGATAAGTTGTGTTACGTGTGCTTTTCGTCGTTGAAAATTTGACCCCATAATATAATTTGATCATTTAATTGATAGTATTTGTTTTAGATTGGAATTATTAAAAGTCAAATAAAATAATTATATAAGTAGATACATATTAATGGAATAAAGTGGGAATGGAATGACAGATGAATTCATATTTGTATTAATTTTGTGTGTCTTTTGTTCGTGTTTTATGTATGTTTAGAGTCTGGTTTGTGTCTGAGAGGACACAAGTTGGAGGAAGTATGTGCAGGGCAGGACATGTGGTATTGTTGGCACAATCCAGTGAAAATCTGCTGAAAAGGCCATGGACAACGATACGATACAAATGGGCAAAGGGCTGAAGCTTGTAGCTTGGGTAACAAAGTGAATATTCAGAGAGAAGCTGCAAGTGAGGTAGTACCCCCAATATCATCATGCCAAGCGGATAGTACTTGGAGTGACGCAGATCGTAGGCAAGACAAGCACAGACATGATCAAGACAGAGTGGAAGAAACCAAGGGCGAAGGATGTTACTTTCTCACCAAGAAAGAAGATTAGCATGGAAATATTCCATATTAGTTTTAAAAGAGTCCATCAAAACCAAATCTGCTACGGAGAAGAAAATAGAATCCTAGTCCTAGCCGAACAAGGAAACAAGACCGAACAAGGGAAGGAGTCTAGCCCATGAAGGGAGCCCGACTTCAGCCCTAACTCT
This sequence comes from Schizonepeta tenuifolia, assembly GCA_029490685.1. Classification (NCBI taxonomy): domain Eukaryota; kingdom Viridiplantae; phylum Streptophyta; class Magnoliopsida; order Lamiales; family Lamiaceae; genus Schizonepeta; species Schizonepeta tenuifolia. The sequence goes on from CM055955.1 coordinate 27,073,849, forward strand.
CGCCTATATATATGGTTGTTCTTCATTCTGTAAATCATCTTTTGAATTCTGAGTTTCGCTTTTATTTTACGTTTGAGAGAGTTTTGAGGAAGAAATAAGTCCTACAGGCATCACTTATATTTTCTATTTTAGTTTTTTGTTGGTTGATGTGGACAAGACGTTTTCTATTTTGTTGGAGTACAGTTCATCTTTTAGTTTTAATTCCAAGTATGTTTTCATTACTATCTTTTGCGTTGATTTCAATTTATATTGTATCTAGTTAAATTCCTAAGCCTAGATTGGTGAGATGATTTGAGCATAAACCTAAACACTCGTGAGGTCTAATTTGAGTTCATAACTTGCATGCTTTAATTCCCGAAATGCTTATGGCTTAATATTAGATTTAGGTAAAATATTTAATTGCTTGATCACCAATAAATTAAGGAGTCTAGATCACCAGTAAAGTCGGGATCAACACAAGAATGTTTTCTGTACCTGAATAGATAATAAGTATTGGAGAACAGTCGATATCTTGGGCACCACTTGGTTGATTTGGGTCTAAAAGAAAATAATGCTTCTTGGGCAAGCTACTAGCTGCTGAAGAGAAAAGGGTTTTGCCTAGAGTGTCTCTAGCATAATCTAAGTTAAATGGATAGATAAAGAGTAGAGTATTCTAGCCGTGACTTCGTGACCTTAGGGCTAGAATTAATTTGCTTGGAAACCGAATAGTAATTGCATGTAACTAAATCTTTGCACCCATGATCGACTGAGTGTTTATGCTCTCGATCCTAATCCAGGTCCCTTTTATTATTAATCAAGTTTTTGTTTAGATTTCAGTTATAGTTTTCAGTACTTGTTGACCAAGACAAGTGCAGTCGAGACCAAAATCCTATTTTGCAACACCAGTACAAGAAAGAGAGACTACACCAATTCCCTTGGGTTCGACCCTGCTTACCGTTGTCTAGTGCCTACTTTGGGCAAGAAAATCTACAAATTATTTGCGCAAAGCTAAACGACGGCTTCGAAGAATCAGGAGAACTTTTGTTTGTTGAGGATCTTAAGAAGGAGGTCAGAGCAATCCGAGCAAGAAAACGGAAAAGCACAGTGGAGGACGACGTCAACGAACCTTCAGCGGTCCTGGGCTTGATAGGAGACGATTACTTTGAGCAAGACGATTCTTACTCTAACCAAGAAAGAGAAGAATCAAAACTAGAAGAAAAGATGGCACAGAAGACCATAAGGGAGATCATGTTCCCTGATGATAAGGGCATCAAGTCCTCGAGCATCATGCTGCTCGAGATCACCGGAAATTGGGTGCTTAAGCATTCATTGATCCAGATCTTGTCCAAGTTTAGCAATCATCCAGGGGAAGATCCACAAACTCACCTTCAGAATTTTGAGATGACATGCAACACCGTTAGGGTCACTAACCCTAATGAGAGATTTGAGGATTACGTAAGGTTGCTCACATTTCCATTTTCACTACTTGATGGGGCACGAGAGTGGCTTTATACCTTGCCCGGGGGAAGTATGGACACATGGAAGAAATTGCAACAAGCATTCCTCGATAAATATTTTCATGTTGGTCGCATCCAAAGTGTAAGGAATGCAATTTTCTCGGTTAAGATGGGCACCAATGAGTCGCTATATGAGTACTATGAGAGGTTCAAAAAGATGTTGTCACGATGCCCACAACACCAGATTGAGGAGATTGATCTCGTTGAGTATTTCATGCGTGGATTGCGAGCTTCGAAAATGAAGTGGATTATAGTTGCTTGTGGAGTAGGAATTGTTGATCAATCACCAGCGGAAGTGTTCAAGAAGATAGCTGCTATGGCCGAGCAATCGAGAGATGAAGATGACATCCCTAGGGGAAATTCTCATGATCATGGTGGAGACAAAGATGTTATGGTCAATACTATGAAGGAGTTCATGATCAAGATGGATGATAGAATGGAGGCATTGAGCAGAAAATTAGACAGGAAAGAGGTAGTTGTGAGGAAGGCTGTCAAGAAATGTGAAGTGTGTCAAGTTTCAACCCACATTACTTCCGATTGTCCCAATTGGTTCATTGAGGAAGAAGAAGTCAAGGCTATAATTTTTGATTCCACCAGAATGAGAATCTGAGATATGGCAACAACCATTACCAGGTGCCACCTCCTCATCAACAGCCTCAATAACCTGCCCAACAACAACATCATCCATATGTTTCTCATCATCGTGACCAAAATAGAGGAGAATTCATGACACCATAGACCGTTTTAGGAAGGACTGTGAGAACTTTCAAATTGAAAGTCGGGGGACGTCTACTAATCTTCAAGCTCAATTGACCCACATCACTCAAACGTTATCTAAGCTTGTTGAAGAAAAGAACGGACGACTTCCTGCCCAAGTGGAGATTAATAAGGAACAGGTTAATGTCGTGACCTTGAGAAGTGGAAGACCATTACCTGAAATAGTGCCCAAGACACCAACTAAGGAACCAGAAAAGGTAGAGGAGACCAAGGTGGGCTCAGGGGATTTGGAAGAAATGTATCATGAGTTGGAAGATAAGAAGGAGACGGCCATCTTGGCCAAGAAGAACCGCATATTTAATTCAAAAGAGGATGAAGAATTGCTCGAGTCCCTTAAAACTGAGAGGGAAGCAATACTGTTGGCCAAGAGGACTAGCTCTAAACCGAATGGTACCCCTGCACCTTATCCAAGGACATTTGCTCGAGACAGAGAACAACAAGAGATAAATGAAATATTGCAAGTCTTCAGACAAGTCGAGATAAATATTCCTTTGTTGGTGGCACTTCGATCAATGCCCAAGTGTGCTAAGTTATTGAGGGAGATGTGCACGAAGAAAACAAGGTATCTTGATAATGCTAAGTTTCACATGGCTAATGTTTCAGCGATAATGAACCCGCACTTGCCCATAAAACAAAGAGATCCAGGAATGTTTGCTATACCATGCACTATAGGAAAGACCATGATACCAAGGGCAATGCTTGACTTAGGAGCATCGATCAACGTCATGCCCAAGGCCATGTTCGATGAGTTGAGGTTTGGTGCGGATCTTTCAACGGTATACCCAGATGGAATTTTAGAGGATTGCTTGGTCAAGGTGGGCGATCTCATATTCTCTGTTGACTTTTATGTGCTGGATATGGGGAAGCGGATGGTTAAAAACCCTGTGATTTTGCTCGGGAGACCATTCTTGAGAACAACCAGAACCAAGATAGATTGTGTGTGAGTCTGGAAAGTTAACTGTTGAGGTAGCGGGCGAAGTGGTGGAATTTGATGCTTACAAGCAAAACAGGTCCAAAGGAGTCAAGACTGTGAAAAGTCTCTGCTTGCTCGAAGAGGAAATGGAAGTGGTTAATGATTTGGAAGATATTGAAGAAGAAGAATTTCGAGAGGATGATGACCACGACGAAGTTGAATCAGAATTTTCACAAGATTGGTTCGATGAGGTGATTGAAGAATATTGGGGGAATGAGATTCTTGAGCAGCAAATAGAAGAAGACCTTGGTTGAGACAGTGAAGATCATGACGAGGTAGAATTGAAAGAGTGTAGTTATGTGCGGAATGAGGGCAATGTGCATCATGGATTTGACCAACTCAGCATTCTAGAGTTGAAGTCCGAAGATAGGTTAGTGCATTCGCTCCAAAAGGCACCGAAACTTGAGCTGAAGACATTGCCCAAGCATTTGAAGTATATTTACCTTGGAAAAAATGAGACCTTGCCTGTCATTATTAGTTCAGAACTCTCGAGTGAGGAAGAAGATAGGGTTAGAGAACTTTTGTGCAAGTTCAAGGAAGCGATTGGATGGGCTTTGGCTGACATCAAGGGCATAAGCCCTATGAATTGCATGCATCATATCTTGCTCAAGAAAGATTCAGTCCCAGTCAGGGATCCGCAAAGAAGATTGAACCCTGCCATGAAGGAAGTGGTCATGAAGAAGATCCTGAAACTCCTGGACTTGGGCATAATCTACCCAATTTCAGACAGTCGTTGGTTGAGTCAAGTACATGTTGGGCCCAAGAAATCAGGAATTCAAGTGGTCGAGAATGATAAAAAAGAGAAGGTGGCCGTGAGACTTCAGACTGGATGGAGGATGTGTATTGATTATCACAAGCTCAACCAGAAAACTAGAAAAGATCACTTTCCATTGCCCTTCATTGACGAGATGCTTGAAAGGTTAGCCGGTAACAAATACTTTTGTTTACTCGATGGATATTCTGGGTATATGCAAATATGGGTAGCTGAGGAGGACCAGGGCAAGACTACTTTCACATGCCCATTTGGAACATTTGTCTATAGAAAGATGTCGTATGGATTATGCAATGCGCCTGGGACGTTCCAACAATGTATGATGCATATTTTTTCTAATCTTCTTGAGGAATGCATTAAAGTATTCATGGACGATTTCACTGTCTATGGGAGAGACTTTGATCCATGCCTTAATAATCTTAGGCGAGTCATGAAATGATGTGTAGAGAAGAGCCTCGTGTTAATTTATGAAAAATATCATTTAATGGTCAAGGAAGGGATAGTCCTTGGGCATGTTATTTCAGAGAGAGGAATTGAAGTTGACAAGGCCAAGATCGACATCATAGAGAAGCTGCCGTATTCCACCAATGTCAAGCAACTTAGAGGTTTCCTTGGGCACGCTAGATTTTATAGAAGATTCGTGAAGGACTTTGCAAAGATAGCTCAGCCCATGACCAAGTTGCTGCAAAATGATGTGCCTTGGAATTTTAATGAGGAGTGCGAGGAAGTATTCCATATTTTGAAGAACAACTTGATCACAACCCCGATTATTCAACCCCATGACTGGGGTATGTCGTCTGAACTAATGTGTAATGCTAGTGGCTTTGTTGTGTGAGTCATGCTTGGGCAAAAATGAGGAAATGAGAGTTATGTTATATAATATGCCTCAAAGACATTGAATGTTGCCCAATGCAACTATGCGACTACGGAGAAAGAGCTATTGGTCGTGGTCTTTGCCTTTGAGAAGTTTCATTCTTATCTTCTTGAGGGCAAAACTATAGTATATACCGACCATGTCGCACTGACGTACCTCATGACCTAGAAGGAGACTAAGCCAAGACTGATGCAGTTGATTCTTCTTCTACAAGAATTTGATGTAGAAATCAAGGATAATAGTGGTACCCAGAACCAAGTTGCTGGCCACTTAAGCAGGATACTCTTGGAAGATGATGAGAACCTGATTAAGGAAACGTTTCCCGATGAGCATTTGAGTTATGCCCAGGACGAACCATGGTATACTGACTTGGTAAACTATTTGGTGACTGGGCAATACCTTTGGAGTATGTGAGATATCAGCGGAATAAGATCAAGGTGGAGAGTCAATTTTATATATAGGATGAGCCTTACTTGTGGAGAGAGTGCTCTAATAAGATCATTAGAAGATGTGTCGAAGATCATGAGCAAAAGAGTATTCTAGAGCACTGTCACAATAAGGAATGTGGAGGCCATTTTGGGCATCAGTGAACGATAAGGAAGATTTTAGAGTGTAGATTCTGTTGGCCAACACTGTTCAAAGATTGCTATGAATGGGTGAAAAATTGTGATCGTTGTCAAAAGGAAGGAAATATAACAAGGAGGAATGAGATGCCCATGATGCTAATCCTCCCAGTCGAGGTGTTTGATATATGGGGCATGGACTTTATGGATCTTTTTCCCAGCTCTCGTTGAAATCAATACATACTATTTGCGGTGGATTATGTGTCCAAATGGGTGGAAGCTCGATCATCGCTAACTAATAATTCAAAAGTGGTTGCAAGCTTTTTAAGAACTCAAATTTTCAATAGGTTTGGCGTTCCTCGAGTTATTATCAGTGACCAAGGTTCGTACTTTTGCAATGCCACGATCACTGCCTTATTCAAGAAGTATGGAGTTCATCACCGAGTATCTACTCCTTATCATCCTCAAGCTAATGGGCAAGGTGAATTGTCTAATAGTATAATCAAGACCATCTTGAGGAAAACTGTGGGTACCATGAGGAAGGATTGTAGCATGCGCCTTGATGATGCATTATGGGCATATAGGACTACTTTTAAGACTTCATTTGGGATGTCTCCTTATTGTATGGTTTATGGAAAAAGATGTCATCTGCCAGTTGAGCTTGAGCATCGAGCTCGTTAGGCAGTAGCCCAATTGAATTTTGATTGGGATGAAGCGGGCAATGCAAGGAGACTTGAGATTCAATAGGTGAAGGAGATGTTCAAAGGTATTGGCTAAGGTAAGTTTCTTGAGTGACCGGTGGTGGTGTATGAGGATTTGGTTAGGGAGATGTATAGAACTGTGAATGTGGTAGTCAACGCGAAAATGGGACCCGTGGTGATCAACTTCAACTATATGGGCGAGGAGGTAGAACACCACATCAATGAGGTGAATAATATTTTGGGCATGATCGATGTCAAGGAAACCTAGAAGAAGAAGTACAAGGACGCAAAGCGAGGAGTGCCCACATTTAAGCCCAATAATTGGGAAACTATTTGTAAGGACATTGGCACTGGGCCATACAAGGGTTTGGACAATAAGGGGCACCAGCTCAAGACCAATGCCCTTCGTGTATGTCATAGGATCCTTACCTACAATCTTTATGGCAAGACTGATAGTGGGAACTACTTGTCCAACAAAGAGCGTTATTTGTTGTGGTGTATGCAAGGCAAAGGGTCAACTTAGTTGCAATCCTGTGCGAGCATTTGAAGGCGGTGATTACGAAGTCGGGGTAACGATACTCCTGTGGGCACTTTTTGACTGCTTATGCCCATGAGATGGATTTGCAGGAGAGACTGGATCAGTTGAAAACCATGAAGGAGGAGCACCTCGACTTTGAGGCACTCAAAAGGATGAAGGATATCCAGCGGGATGAGGATGGGACTCCAGTCTTCATTGACTATACTGAGGTCCAGAAGGTTCATCCCAAGCCCCCAGTTGTTGCCGTGATCACTAAAGGAAAAACAAGCTCCAGTGGAGAGTTACCCAAGGAAGCTGATTTGTTGACCAGGATGGAGTATGTGGAAAAGTTGTTGATCGAGATTAGTGAAGCCCAGATTGAGATGTGCGAAGCCCAGATTGAGATGTGCAAGACACCTGACTTTTGGTAGGATGCTTAGCATGCCTTAATTTAGAGGTGTTACATATAGGGTTTTAAAAAGAAAAAAAAAAGAAACAAAAAGTCCTAAGAATAAGTGTGCTAAGGACCAGAGCTGTGGGAAGAATGAAGAAACTGGAGCAGAATTTGCCCAGAACTGAGTTTGTTTGACCATAGCCAGTTCCCAAAATATTTCCTACCTTATGCCTTAAGCCACATTACAACCCGTTAAGACCTAATGATAAATGTTGAGATTTGGTAGAGTATGTATAGGGCAGGACAAGTGGCATTGTGGGCACAATCCAGTGGAAATCTGCTGAAAAAGCCATGGGCAACGATACAATGCAAATGGTCAAAGGGCTGAAGCTTGTAGCTTGGGTAACAAAGTGAATATTTAGAGAGAAGCTGCAAGTGAGGTAGTACCTCCCTCCCCCCATATCTTCATGCCGAGCGGATAGTACTTCGAGTGGCGCAGATCGTGGGCAAGACAAGCACCGACGTGACCAAGACAGAGTGGAAGAAGCCAAGGACGGAGGATGTTACTTTCTCTCCAAGGAAGAAGATTGGCATGAAATATTCCATGTTAATCTTAAAAGAGTCCGATCAAAACCAAAAATCTGCCACAGAGAAGAAAAGAGAATACTAGTCCTAGCCGAATATGGAAAGAAGGTCGAACAAGGGAAGGAGTCCAGCCCATGAAGGAAGCCGACTTCAACCCTAACTATTGCCTATATATATGGTTCTTCACTCTGTAAATCATCTTTTGAATTCTGAGTTTCGCTTTTATTTTACGTTTGAGATAGTTGTGAGGAAGAAACAAGTCCTATGGGCATCACTTATATTTTCTGCTTTAGTTTTTTGTTGGTTGTTGTGGCCAAGATGTTTTCTGTTCTGCTGGAGTACAGTTCATCTTTTAGTTTTAATTCCAAGTATGTTTTCCTTTATATCTTTTGTATTGATTTCAATTGATATTATATCTAGCTAAATTCCTAAATTTGGATTGGAGAGATGATTTGAGCATAAATTTAAACACTCGTGAGGTCTAATTTGAGTTCATAACTTGCATGCTTTTATTCCCGAAATACTTAGGGCTTATTAGATTTGGCAAAATAACTGATTACTTGATCACCAATAAATTAAGGAGTCTAGATCACCAATAGAGTCGAGATCAACACAAGTGTCTCTTGTGTCTTAATAGATAATAAGTATTGGAGAGGAGTCGCTATCTTGAACACCTCTTGGCTAATTTGGGTCTAAAAGAAATTTGTGCTTCTTGGGCAAGATAGTTGTTGAAGAGTCTTCGTGGCTGTTTTGATCAGGAAAGGGGTTTTGCCTAGAGTGTCACTGGCATAATCTAAGTTAAAAAGATAGATAAAGAGTAGAGTATTCTAGTCGTGACTTCGTGACCTTAGGGATAGAATTAATCGAGTGAGTGTTTATGTTCAATGATTCGATCCTAATCCAGGTCCCTTTTATTATTAATCAAGTTTCTATTTAGATTTCAGTTATAATTTTCAGTTCTTGTTGACTAAGACAAGTGCAGTGGAGACCAAAATCCTATTTTGCAACACCAGTACAAGGAAGAGAGATTACGTCAATTCCCTTGGGTTTGACCCTACATACCACTGGCTACTGCCTACCGTGGGCAAGGAAATCTACAAATTTATTTGTGCGATTCTAAACGACGGCTTCGTCAATGACCTTGGTAATGAAATGAAGATGTGAATGAAATGGAATAAAGAATGATATTTTTATGGCTGGTATACACAAGGAATGAAATGATTGGTTTTTTAATTATTTTTTCAAAATTAATATAAGTAGTTTAATAATAATTGTAATATTAAATAAAAATAATAAATAATTATTTTAATAATTGATATGTATAATAATATTAATTATAATACTATTAATAATAGTCATAATAATATTTTTTTTCTAACTACAATAATAACAATGATAATATGTAATAATAAATATTACTCCCTTCGTCCCACCGCATACGACATGTTTTCCATTTTGGGACGTCGCATTATACTTGGCATGTTTCCCTTAAAGGAAATAATTAGTTTAATACCCTTAGTTCATTAGTATAATAATCTTAATATTATTAAAATTATAATTCAATAATATTAATATTATTTAATTATAACTAAATAATATTAATATTATTATTTAATATTATTTAATAATAATAATAATAATAATAATAATAATAATAATAATAATAATATTCATTCATTTAGATATGGAATAGCTAATACTAGGGGGGAGGGAAGGAATGGCTAAACGCATGCTCATGGATTAGTCATTCCTTACGAAAAAGATATACCAGCCGTGAGATTAGGAATAAAAGCAGTAATGGCCATTTCATTCTCATTCCATTCCAACGTACCAACCACCACTGAAAAAATAATTATAATCAAAACTCAAAAGTTGCATTTTATTGCTCCATCTATGGTTAGTTAAGTCCATATAAATGTGATTTTTTTTCTATAAAAGAACTGTAAAACTTAATCAACCTATATTATAAAAGAGCAGATTATACAAAATTAGATTTGTCTAATATATCCCTATTATTATATAACTATGTAATTTGATGATAGCAAACTTATTAGTTTAAAAAATAATAATTTACTAATTACTATTAAAATCATACGGTTCTGCTCCCCTGCCCACTGTGGGCATAATTAACGTGCCCATCGGTGATGGAATGAGAATGGAATCCTCATTACTGTCTCTATTCCTAATCCTACGGCTGATATATTTTTTTCGTAGGGAATGACCATTCCTTAAGGAATGACTAATCCCATGATGGGATTAGTCATTCCATCCCTCCCACCTGGTATTAGCTATTCCACATCTTTAGAAGTGAACTTTATTATTATTATTATTATTATTATTATTATTATTATTATTATTACAAAATAATTTGAATAATTTAATTATAATTTTAATATTATTATACTAATTAACTATTAAGAGTATTATAATAATATTAAATTAATAATAAATAATAATAATAATATTATTATTTTTATTATTATAGTTGGTATAAAAAAATATTATTATTACTATTATTAATATTATAATAATTAATAATATTAATCATATCAATTATTAAATAATAAATAATATTAAAATAATATTTTTTATTTTTTATTTAGTAATACAATTATTATTGAATTAATTATATGAACTATGAAAAAAAAATTAAAAAAAATTCATTCTATTTCTTTTGTATACTAGCCATGGAATATCATGCTTCATTCCATTCTATTCTCATCTTCATTTCATTACCGAGGTCATTCTATTCTCACTTCATTCCATTCATGCGTACCAACCATTACCTTTATGGTACAAATGGAGTTTAATAATATCATCTGATTAATAAATTAGTTGTAAAAAAGGCGAACACGATGCTTAAAGAAAAGAAAATATAGTATCACGAATTAGGACTAAATAATTAATTATTTAACATACTATATTTTCAAAGTCAAATCAATTCCACTACAAATGACCTTGATAAAATTTAATGTGGTTACCTATAAAATCAAATATAGTCGTTGAATGAAATTCTAAATGCATCTTAACTTGGTAAGCAAATTTGGACCACAGTCTAAAACCTACACTTATCCAAAATATTGATGAAAATAACAAACGAAACAAAATCAAGGTAAGTCGGATATAAAATTTAACACCTACTTACCAAAATCGACTATAATTTGATTAAATATTTTACTACTCACCATCTTTGAGAACACTGGCAAACTCTATACATAGGCTCGAGTATTATCATATCAGTAACCACAATTTCAATCTCTTTTATTAATTATAGAGAAGTATGGCTTCACCTAAGGCTGTTTTCTGGGCTACCATCATGCTGATGATCTTAGGTTTGTCTCTTCCATTGCATCCTTAAATTTACTTATAATTTAAAATATAGTTGGCAAACGAAGCAAGAAAATAAAATTTCAATACGTTAAGTTTATCCATATAATGGTCGACAAATTTCACATGATTTTTTCTTTAAGGATGAAATTGGTACATTATTCAGTTAATTAAACTTACATATTTAATCCGACAGGATCATCATTATTGTGCGAGAGCGAGGCAGCAGGGGGTAATTACGGGATTTCACAAATTGGAACTAGATGCAATACCGATTCAGATTGCAATGTTGCGGTAAACAGGAATGACTGTCGAGTAAAAGTTTGCAACAATGGTTTTTGTTGGTGCGCTCAAAAACCAAACGACCCAATAGTAATTGTCTGATTGATAAGAAGAAATTTGCTACAATTTTAATAAATGGATGCACTATTGGATAGTAGTTATCGCTAATGTACTACTACTTCTTGTCACGAATAGTGTGATTAAATAAATATTGATTTTTATTGAAATATAATAATAAATTAATGGTAATTTTCTTAAAATTAATTATTGGTGTACGTGTGACGCAGGTGAGCACATTAAATACAGAGGATAATTAAAAAAAATTCCGGTTATCTTATCTAAAATAGCTAATGAACGAGTAACGAGAAATGTCAAAGTTCATAATTTATTATCTTATCTTGTAGGAACATACAACCGTTATCTTCAGTACACATCGGTTAAAAGGGAGTTTTCAATCATCAATCAATAGCAAATTGACAGTTTTGTAATTAAAAACTACTTCAAGGCTCCACAATTAATGTGAACACAAAAGATTACGTTCCGAGTGGAACATCATCAAAGACTTCATTTCCATGGAAGAGTTGCTTCATTTTCTGATTAATAATTTCCGCTACTATTGCAAAAGGAGTGTCTGCAACTTCTTCTTAAAATATCAATTCATAACCATCAACTTAAATATGGGTCACATTGAAATCCAAAAATTTATTCAATTAAGCGAATGACGAAAAAGGCAATCATATCGATCATATCGTGAGAGTAGATGTGGACGAAAATACGATCCAAGCGGATGGTGTAAGAAATAGGGGCAGCTGTCAAGCATGTTTGGAAGGCCTAAAATTTGCGAATCAAATATCTAACAAAAAATATTGGTTAATTATTGTTAATTCAAGGCCGAGCAAGTATAATTTATCAAAGCCTGCAAAATGCAACTAATCAACCATCTGTTTTAATGCTCAAATTCTTTCCAAAAATTTATAGAATTAATGAAACAAACATTTTGATAGTAGCGCTAATATTTATATGAATTAATGTAGTGTACGATGATATTTCAATGTGATCGATTTTGTTACATTAATTAAATTGTTCATTGATATAGATAAGCCATATTTTATTACTATACCAGTGGAAAATAAGGTGTTCTAGATGCATGATTTCATCTTTTCTACGAGGAATTGCGTGTTACAATATTATATTTGTATAGTGTGCTTAAAGTGTTTACCTTATTCATTGATGCAATATGTCATATACAGTATGTATCTATTTTTGGTTATTTCAAATAATATATTATGTGTGTTTGGTTTAGTATGTACATATTGTGATTTCGTGGGCAATGGTATTGAGGAGAGATCTCCTTATATTGGGTAAATTAAGGTGATCTCTTTATATTGGAGTATAATTTTGGCTACGTTATCATATATATTGAGTGTTAAGGCACACAAAATATAGTGATGACAGAATACATATTTTTGTAATAGTTAATTATTACAAAGAATGTGACTATGTTTGCATTGCTATTGAAATTTGATTCCTTGCACGCTACCTAAACCTATTGAATGCAACACCACCAAAATGTCAGCCACAAAGGCCGGAGGTTCTTCTCTACCAAATTAATCATGCGCCACCAAATTCCATATATCGCCAAATATTGGATTCTAAAGATTAATTTAACATATATATAAATTGGATAGAATGGATATAAAAAGTTGAGTTTTATATCTATAGCTCCATAACATATGTCAAGTATTTCAATTGAAGGGGAAGAACGAAGTAGGAAAAGAAGAAAATTTGTGACGCACTGATTTCGGTTATAGTTTGTGAAGAAAAAGAAAAAGTAAAGTGAAAATATTATTTTCTGTTTTTGTATTTTAAGATTTGATGTGGCGTTTGAAAACGATGTTGTTTGGTTCTGATGTCACCTCACTTTTATTTGTACTAGTAGAGAGATACGTGCGTTGCACGTATAACCTCTTGTTTAAGACGATTACTTTATTACAAATATTTGCAAATAAAAAAAAGTTGTAATATATATTATTAATTTTGACTATTATTAACTTCAATAATTATTAGCAAATAGGTGTAAATATGAATAATAATGGGTCAACTATCTCCCATCAATCATTTTCCAAATTCAAATTTGTTTAAATTATTCGATGGTTACCTGTTAAAATGAACACTGCATAAAAAGTAAACAGTAGCAATAAATAATAGAAGTCATAATTAATACATAAAAATTAACATAATTTTTGTTACAATATAAATACGTACTAAGAAAATTTAACATATTAACCTATAACTTCGTCATATGATCATGCATGGCGAACAAACCTTCATATTTTAATCTTACAAGTAAAATTAATAAAAAGAGGGGAAGTAATGACCCTATTCATTTCAATCCCTTTTGTCATTTCCTTCCATATTATAGTGTATTTTATTAGAAAACAAGTTGATGTTAATATATTTACCTAGTATAAAACTTAAAAATAAATTAAAGGACTTGAGGCAGCGGGAACGATAGGAAATGTATAAAAAGAAAAGGATTTTTATGTAGACCTTAAAATAAACAAATTCATCTATAATTTAAATATATCTTCTATTTTGTGTACAATTTTTAAAAATTTATGAAGGTGATAAAGAAGATCTATTATAATTTAATTAATTTGATTAACGACCTTAGCACTTATTTAGAAGATTAAAAAACACACGCTATGATATTCCAATTATATGTAAAAAAAGTTGCCTCGGATATTGTATGTGAAAATAATTCAAAATCAGTGAAAGGGGATTATTTTAATAGAATATCTTTGTTTAGATTTCCATTTACAATTAACCAACAAAATATTTGAATATTGAAATATTAACAATAAAGAAAAAACTGCTAAATATTGTGTTCTTTGAATGATGAAATTAAAGTATTATTCTAAAGTATAAACTATTTTTAATCTCTTTAATGGTTCTTGTACCTATACAATTAAGTAATTTTATAATACGTAATGATAAGGGGTATCACAATTTTTAAGTGTCCCAAGTATCAAGTTTTAATTTTTCATACTCTTTTTCGTTACCTCTATTTTCCTTTTCAAGTCTAGTATATATATATATATAATTTTCATTATATTTACATATATTCATAATTATTTAAAATTAAACTTTAATTGTTAAGTGTATTACAATGATAAGATGAAAAATCAGTTGTCATGTACTATTTCAACTTTAATTTGGTTGAGACAGTGTTTACAATAAATATAGATTTAATTACATCAAAAATCACATTTTTTACACCAAAAATTCATTTTATCGTTTTTATGGGATGCTTTTAAATTTATGAAATTAATTTATCAATCATTAATTTTATACTCCCTTCATGAACCACAGTGGCTAAAAAATACTTCATAATTACAGTAAGATAAATAATTTATGAGTAGATGTTAGAAAAAAGAAAATATTTTCATTTGCCAAAATATTTATCAATGATTAATATGCTAGTGTTCATTTGTGAGAAGTTACATAGATAATCTATCCACTAATCAAGACCGCTAAACTGCTTACAAATCTCCAACAACCAATTTTGAACTACAAGATCACCCCTTCATTGTGGGGTGACGGAGGAATTGTAGCCAGCATCAATTTTTTTTTTTTTTAATTTTTACTATTATTTTTATTTTAATACTTGAGAAATTATGATAAAGATTTTCAATTTTTCAAACTATGCAAAATCAAAGCCCAATTATTGACGTACAATTCCATCGGTCATGCTCGATATTTCATTCAGTTTTATAGTGTAGTGTGATATTAGGCTTTAAAGCTATGAAATTAATTTATCAACCACTAATTTCTTGACTCCTTTCATAATAACCATGATTGCAGACCTCTAGGTACTTCATAATCAAATCATATAATAATTCTAAATTAAAAAACAAATTACACAGAAATTTCAATAATGTACTGTAGTCTCGAGCTATCAAAATGTATGTGTCTTTTCTCTTTCACTTTTGAGTAATAGAACATGTAAGACTACATTATTAATTAATATATTAAGTTGAATTGTAATAGGAGTAGGATTGCATTATTAAATTAAAAAAAAAGAGTTATAGTAGGAGTAGAATTATACTACCTATTTATAATGTTCATAATAAATATAATATAAATTTACACTATTGCCTTTAAAATAAATATAATAATAAGGATATATTGGGCAAATCAAATTTTGTAAGAATTCGTTCTTTTATAATAGGTATAGATTTAAAAAAAAATTAATACCAACTTTTGTTTGAAATCAAGGTTGAACATAAATATGAAAAATTAAATAACTGATCATTTTGTTTAAATTAAATGCAATTATGAATTCAAACAGTTTGCCTATTTGATTTGCAAATTACCACACATTTCGTCTTAAACAGATCATTTCACATCTCTACACATTTCGTCATAACTTTAAGTTTTTTTTTTTTTTTTTTTTTTTTTTTAACATTACAAGGAAGTTTAAATATCGCGTGACGATGGACTCGAACCCGTGACCTTTAGTCCAAGAATTAACCACACTACAATTAGGCTAACACACACACAACTTTGTCCCCTTGGGGATGGCCTAGTGGTAAAAGTGGGAGCATGAGACTGAAAGATCTCAGGCTCTAACCCCATGACACGCCTCTATAGGTCGAGTCTATCACACTTGTACTTGGAAAGTGTGGTTTACCTGCCTTGTGTGGTTTTCAGGCTACTGCACAAGGGATTGGAGGTTTACCCAGTGCGCACCGAAGATAGCGACTGCGGGTTCCCACGACATAAAAAAAAAAATAATAACACACACAACTTTAAGCTATCATTATAAAAAAAAAATAACACACACACAACTTTAAGCTATCATCATTATATTATATTATTAAAAGTAAAATGATTCTTACTTTGAAAAAATTCTACGTGGCACCCCTTATATTCCTCCATTCATATTTATTTAAATTCTCAGATTTTTTAATTTTTAAATGTAAAATAATAGATTTTAAATATATATACTAAAATCTTGAATCCCACATCGGTTTCTCAATGAAACTTCACCTATTGAAAAACCTATAAATACCTAGAATCAATGTGTATTTTCTCATCTTTTGATAAACCAGTTTTATTTGACCAATTTATTTATTAATCGGCCGAATAAATAACTATATTATTTAATTTAATTTAATTTAATTTGGTCAATTTATTAATTGGTCGAATAGATAATTATTTTTTGTAGGAGTTTTATTTGGCCAATTTATTTATTAATTGGCCAAATAAGTAACTGCTACATTTTTATAGTTTAATTTAATTTAATAATAGATTTTAATTATCTAGACTAAAATCTTGTGTCCCACATCGGTTTCTCAATGAAACTTCACATATTAAAAAACCTATAAATACCTTAAATCAATGTGTATTTTCTCATCTTTTGCTCCACCAGTTTTATTTGGCCAATTTATTTATTAATCAGCCGAATAAATAACTATATTTTATAGTTTAATTTAATTTAATTTAGTCAATTTATTAATTGGCCGAATAGATAATTATTTTTTGTAGGAGTTTTATTTGGCCAATTTATTTATTAATCGGCCGAATAAATAACTGCTACATTTTTATAGTTTAAATTAATTTAATTTGGTTAATTTATAAATTGGCCGAATAGATAATTATTTTTATTAGGGAGCCAATTTATTAGTTGACAGAATAAATGGTTCCAAAATAGTTTGGATAATTTATTGGTTGACCGAATTAAATTTGGAAATAGTCTAATATTTTTTTATTTAATTTGATAAAAAATAAGTAATTTCTAATTTGTCAATTAATTAGGTAGACGGGCCAATTCCCAACTGACGGGTACCTCAACTCGGAATCGTACGTGACACATTTTCTTCTTTATTCTTATTAATTTTAAAAATTTTATTTTATTCATTTTTTTCATGTATTTTCTAAAATCTAGAATCGTCATAAGTTGTGCATTTATAAATCAAAATCGTGGTCAACGGGTTAATTCTGACCCGGATCCGTGGCGGTAGACGAGCCAATTCCCAACCGACACTCGAGAAATTTTTCATTTTATGCTTTTTTCCCATGTATTTTCTAAAATCTATAATCGTCATCCATGAAATAATTTTTACGTTATTTGTAGTTGGGTTTCCAGCTTTGCATAATTTATAATTTTAATTAAGGATTATTACTATACGATTAAGGACGATAACGAATAGTACAATCATTATTTTTATTAAATTTTTGGATTTATATAACTTCTAAATAAATTTTATAAATTACGCACTTATAAATCAGAGTCGTGGTCAACGGGCCAGTTCCGACGCAGAACTGTAGCGGTAGACTAATATACGGATTTTTTTTCAGACAGGAACACAAATGACTAATTTTTTAATCGGATTTTAAACAAGTACGAGTATATAAATTTCAAACAAGTTTGAATGATTCTAAACACATCATCTCAAATTGTTTGATTAATCATCTCCGTTGGAAAACGTAGAATATGTAGAAAAATTGACAGAAAAACTACCAACGATTTATCAACGAGTCAATTCCGACCAATAATCATGCGCGTAGATGGGCCAATTCAGTACTTGCGGGACAACTTATTTTTTAATATATTATATAATTATGAACTCGTAAAATTAAAAATATTTATGGTCAACTTTTATCTTATATCATTGACTAAATAATTTTATGAATCACAATCATTCCACATGAAGATTTGTAAAAAGGAAAAATTACCAAGTACATAGTGAAACAATTCTTGAAGTTCTATTCTCAGTTAAAAAAGTTATTCTTGAAGCTGGTAAAAAAAAACGAATGCCATTATTTATTTTTCTATGAATATATTTGGAAGATGATTATTTATATAATACTATAATTTATAATTAAATTTTTATTTATTAAATATTGTGTGAATATTTTTGGAATATAGTTATGTATATAATTAAATATTATTTTCAGGTAAAAAGAAAACAAATGTCATCATTAATTTTTTTGTGAATATATTTGGAAGATGATTATTTATATAATTTAAAATCAGTATTGTAGTCAATAGGCCGGTTCCAGGTTGGAACTGTCGGGGTAGACAAGATGATTGTGAAGCGGTGATTTAACTTATTTTTTTTCTTAATCTTGTGTTGAATTCATAATATGGGGTATTTATGGTCACTTTCATCTTATAGACAATCTTAACATCTATAGTATTATTCGCTATCTATATATTTTTTCTCTCTCTCTCACTACCCGCTCCTTCCCTTACCTCTTTTTCTTCATAAAAAACTAAAAACATTCAGCTTAAAAGTCGTTTTCCTTTGAGAGAGAAATATATTTTTGTCCACATCAGTTTTGTAGAAGAACAGAGCTTTAGCAATTATCGAAAGTAATGAGAATATATTAGTTATAATTTCTAACAAACATAACTATATGAATTTAGACGTAAACATGTGGTAAAATTACTTTTTAATTGAATTTGAGATGTGTTCAAGGGATATAAATTCTAAGCGAGTTTAGTAGATTGCATAATCGAATTATTTAATGCTAAAATAATTAACAAATAATATTTTTTTAATCTATCACATATTAATACTATTTAATAATTTTATTAATTTTTATAATTTCCTGTCGATTTTCGATGGGTTATACGTTAGTTTTATTTATATGAATGTAACTTAAGCCGTTTAAATAATTGACCATGCATTAATAGCAAAGTATTAATAACATAATAACATAAGAACATTGCCTGGCGGAAATTCTTTCTTAAAACAAAAGGAAGTATTATGAATAACCAACAGTTTAAAACAAAAATACTCAGTTTGAACATCAATAGAGAGTGACAATTCGGTTTTTGAAGAGCACTTACAGCGGGCTTCGTGGAGGGGGTGTCGATTCGGTGTCGATGCCGCTCGACACACTCCCCACATCGACACACCCTGTGTCGAAGTTGCTGTGGGGGGATCGATACCCCCTGTGTCGATGGTGGTGTCGAGTGCGAGGTCGATCGTTTGATCCCTCCCTCGACTCCGCCACGTCAAAAAATGGGGACACGTGGCGTGTCCCCATTGGTCCATTTTTTTTTTAAATTTTCTGAAAAAAAAAATAATATTAACAAAATTAAATACACTCCAACGGCTACATCCCATTTTTTCACTATATATATCCCTTCAACTCATTCATTCTACACACCAAAAAATTTCTTTCTTCATCCAATCTTCCCTACAAAAAAACTTACTCTTTCACATCATATTTTGTGCAAAAAAATGGCCGACGATCAGTTTAATTCGTGGTATTCGCAAACTTTTGGTTCAATCCCACCGAACCAATCTCCAAATCCGGCGAATCCACCTCCCAATCCGGCGAATCCAAGCTCCGGGTTCTCATCAATTCCAGGTTTCGGCCAATACTCGGCCCCTGCAGGGTTTGGTGTTTTTTTCCCCGACGCCGGGTTTCTCTGCATTCCCTCCGGCCACTGGGTTCTCGCAATTCTCACAGCCGCAGGGGTACGGCCAATTTCCCCCTTCGGCTGGATTTCCACAGTCGCCCAGCTTCTCCCAAGTCCCTCCGTCATATGGCTTTTCGCAGTCGCCGGGATTTTCACCTGCGTCGGGCTTCTCGCCTGCGCCGGGCTTCTCGCTGTCGCCGAGCTTCTCTCAAGTACCCCCGACATCCCGGTACTCCCAATTCTCGCAGCCCCCAGTGGGTACGGCTCGACTCAGACGTTTCAACCTCAACGACGACGACGACCATGTTGAGGTGGAGGACGAGGAAGAGGAAGAGGAAGCGGCGTACGGCTCCCACCAAGAGGAATCGGACGAACACGAGCAAACACCACCGCCCCCGCCCCGCCGCAAGGGGAAAGCTGTCGCGACATCAACCACGGCCACTTCTCCGGCCAAGGGGAAGGGCAAGGCACGCCGCAAGGGGAAAGCGATCGCGGCCTCATCCGACGAGCACAATAAGCCAGCACGAGGTCCTAACTACACGCCCGCTGAGATTGAATACCTCGCAAGGTGCTACGTTGACTTCGGGATGGACGCGATCACCAGCAATTACCAAACCTCAAGCGCGTTTTGGGAGAAAATAATGATTCGTTTCAACGAGTTCATAGCTCCCGCCCACCCAAGAGAGAAGAGTGCGATGAAAAGCGCATGGGGCCGCGCCAAGAAACAGATCCAGAACTTCGCCGCCATCTACATCCAAGAAGAAAACCAGCTCGGAAGCGGGAAGAACGACTTCGATCTATACACGAGGGCCCAAGATTTGTACGCCGAGAAGTTCAACAAACCGTTCCCGTATAGGGCTGCGTGGGAGCTCTTGAGGCATATCCCGACTTTCACCAACCCAGCGAAGCCAACAGCTCCAAAGCGGACGAAGATAAATGAATTCGGCGAGTACACTTCGTTTGCCAGCGGCAACGCATCCACCACATCTGCGAGCGATGCAAACACTCTGCAGGTTCGACCCGAAGGAGTGAAAGCGGCGAAAGCGGCGAAGAAGGGGAAGAAGGGCAAAAGTGCGCTACAGGAGCAGGCGGCAGAAGAGTTGGCATCCCTCAACAAGCAATCGAGGGAGGAGTGGGCGTTCAATATCTATATTGCCGACACGTCGCATATGAATCCCGAGCAAAAGGCGAGGTACGAAATTGTTCGCCGCAAACTTGCAAGGGAATTCAATTGGGAGGAGTAGTTGTCTTTTTTTTTTTTTTAAATTATTGTAATGAAGTAGTTTTTTGTTATTGTATTTTTTTTAATTAGTGTATGTTGTAGTTTTTTTTAAATTCAATAAAATTGTCATTTATTAATTTCTGAATTTAATTAAGTTAATTTTTATAAAATTTATTACAAATAAAAAAAATAACAAACTAAAATCTATTCAATCATTAAAATCACGTTTCCCAGTGCAATTTCTGAATTTAATTAAGTTAATTTTTATAAAATTTATTACAAATAAAAAAATAACAAAATAAAATCTATTCAATCCACGTTTCCCAGTGCTTAGACCTAGGTCTTACTCAACCCCATTGATGTGGAGAAATCAACCTATATCTAACTCAACACCACCAATCATTAAAATCACGTTTCCCAGTGCTTAGACCTAGGTCTTATTAGACCCTTGATGTAAATGTTCTTTTGAATCAATAGAGTGACAATAATAATTACCCTAAGTTTATCATCATGCATGTCGAACATTTAATTGTATCCGATAAATTAATTTGAAGCAGCCACTGTTGAATTAGGAAAGTAAATTAGTAATTGTTGATAATTTCCTAATCATCCAAAACGCAGTGGAAAAATTAATTGTTTCGCTCCTTTCTAAACGTATTGAGCAGTTGTTTTAATTGAATGAATTTTCCTTACATTGATGAAGGCTTGCAGATTGCAAAATTAAGTTGTGTGGAGCACTCTACATAATGTCACACCCTATATATAGGCTCAAGTATTATCATAGTAGTACCGCATAAAGAAAATAAAAGTAGCAAGTAATAACTAATAAGCATTACTTCAACCTCCTCTGTGATGGTTTCAACTAAGGCTGTTTTCTTGGCTACCATTGTTTTGATGATGTTAGGTATGTCTCTCTTCATCCTTGAGTATTCTTATAAGTAAGTAAAATCAATTTGCAAATGAATAAGTAAGTACATGTTTTTATCATTTGCAAATCGATGTTATTCTCATTATTAATATTTACTAGTTGATCAGGAAATTTTGATATGATATTTATTAATAATCTTTATTTTAGAGATTAATGTATATGTAGTCATACTGTAAATTAAATTAATTTTTTCACTTGACAGGCACAGGTTCATCGATATTGTGTGACGTAGCCTCAGAATCAGAGGGTAATTTTGAAATTTTACAAGTTGGAACGAGATGCAGGAGTGACTCCGACTGCAATGTTGCAGTAATGAGGAACGATTGTCGACAAAAAGTTTGCAAGTACGGCTTCTGTTGGTGCCGAACTTCATCGCCGGCTTCTGTTGGTGCCGGAAATCCCCGGAACACAACTACTCTCGGCGAGTAAAAATACCTGTGTGGTAATTGTCAAATAAATTATCGCTCATGTCCTAACTGAAAATTGAATATTACGGGGTGAAAATTGAAAAAGTCAACCACACAAGAAATGTGTCTGGTTAAATGGGCATCTTTCTCCAATACTCAGCCAAAAATATCGATCCAAACCCTATACCCCAACATTTTTGTATCTCACCCTAAAGAAGATAGAAAAAGTTAAACTAATAAATCAACCCAAGCAACAAAAAAATTAAATCAAAACACATACAGTTGAATCTAAAATTCAAGAGATAAAAATTGGAAGTGGGCAAAGAAAAATGGGCCAAATGCAAAAAACATTAAGACGGGTACATATAATAAATAATAAATAAACTTGTGAACTTAACCATAAAAAACACGAGACAAAATGTCCAAAAACAATTCCATCATCAAACACAGTATTTCCTTTTCCCTCTCAAATCTGCCTCTACCCTGTCCCGCCTATTAAAGAACCCTACCATTTTTCTTTGAATTATGGCAGAAAACCAAACAATCAATCACTCCATGGATCACTCTCAGTCCTCACTTCTGAGGGCTCGACGACTTGTGATTCTACAACCTCCGTGGCGCTTTCATCAGCCTCTGAGGCAGCACTGGAATCACCCTCGTCACCATCATCCTCCGTTCTACCCCATCTTCCTCCGAGGGCCATTGCCATCATCTCGTATATCTTGTTGCTAAGCTCAGCAGGGCTATCCGGCTGTAATATTACAGCATGTGAGGGAAAAATCTTAAAGAGCAACAAGACAAATGTTAGTTCCAGTTCTTATACTTACAGTGAATCCACTGGAGATTAAGGCCGTGTCGTATAGAAGTTCAATGGCCCTCTTCGCATCAGAACTGTCGGGCGTGTTCTTGCAGGCAGCCTGCAAAAGCAAATGGTGTGACTAAATCGAATGTACAAAGTGCAGATTATTAGATCTTAAATTTGGATATATGCATTATATCATACGTTCAGATCCTTCACAACTGGATGATCTGGATTGATCTCCAGTATTCTTCTACCCCTCATGAATTCGAGGCTTGATTGGTCTCCAAGAGTTTGAGCTTTCATCAATCTATACGAGGAGATCAAATCAAACAATGGTGGATAAGAAACAAGATAATATGAGCATTTTCAAATCAAGAGTATGTGATAAAAACAGGGTACCTTTCCATGTTGGCTGACCATCCAAATTTGCCAGAAACGAGCACACATGGAGACGAGGCTAAACGTTTTGAGACTTGCACTTTAGCCACCTTATCCCCAAGTTGTTGTTTAATCCAATCACAGAGGAGATTATACTCTTGCTTAGTCTCCCTTTCACTCACCTCATCTTCGTCACCTGTCGTTCAGATGCAAAATTAAGCTGAAAGTTTCAATAAAAGTGCATCTAAAAACCAAACATAACTTTTAACCGCACAAATACACCCACAAAACATTATTTATTTAAAGCAGGTGGAATTTAAATCTGGAGAGGCATTTGTGAAGAATGCACATCATAAACAGATACTGACCAAGATCTAGATCCTCCTTGCTGATGTCCACGAATTTTTTCTCTTTGTACGTATCTAAATTCTGGATCGCAACTTCATCAATTGGCTCAATCAAGTAAAGCACCTGCAGATCAAGTGACATTGCACATTAAATGTCAAGAAAAAGCTTGAATTTTGAAACAGCACATGCAACTCCATGTTGATGACTAAGGCCAAATTTTTAAGATTATCACTTTATAAAGAGAACTCATTATGGATCTGAAGCCTAGAGCAAAAGCTGGAGTATGTTCATCCGATCAAGCAAATGCCTGTTTATTCTTCATTCTCAATGATACCTAGCATGAGTCAAAAGACAACAAGAAAGGAGAATTCATTGATTCTAGTTTGTGTACATACCTCAATGCCTTTCTGTAGCAATTTTTCCACGAATGGAGCAGATTTAGCACTTTTTAAGCTGTCTGTTGCTAGGTAATAGATAGCCTTCTGATTCTCACCCATGTTCTCAATATATTCATCTAAACTTATTAGATCTTCATCACTCTTGGACGAGAAAAATCTCAACAATGGTGTTATTCGCTTGTGATTCCCAGTGTCCTCGATACAACCCAACTTCAAAAACTTCCCAAAATTCTCCCAGAACTTTTTGTAATCCTAAATTGCACCACCACCATCAGTGTCAGTCGCATGAAAAATAAGAAAAGGCAACATTTATTTTGTTATTCATTCATTTATAACCAACCTCTTTGCTCTCAGTATCAGAAAGATCTTGAATCATGTCGAATGTCTTCCTAACCAGTCTTTTCCTCATTATCCTCACCTGGATCAAGAAAATAGAATGAACCCATTAACTTAAAAGAGAATAGCAGCCTATAATAGTGATTTGGCTTTGGTGATAAGAGACAACGTCCTTACAATTCGGCTCTCCTGAAGGATCTCCCTCGAAACATTAAGGGGAAGGTCATCCGAGTCCACCACACCCTTCACAAAGCTTAAGTATCTTGGAAACTGCACATTAACACAAGCGATACCAGTTCAATACAGCATTCAGAATAATTTCAGCTGCCGAAGACATAGGGATAATCGTCAAGAAAATATTTATTGGACTCAGAAAGCATGCATCTCATGAGACATCAATTAATGTTTTTAGGTGAAACTTGACATGCTTGGTTCGCACCAAAAAAAACGTCTCAAGGCAACACAGAAAGTTCTTACCAGTTCACCATCAAAATCATCTGAAATAAATACACGCTTCACATATAAACGGATGTTTTTAGTCTTGGGATTGATAACTTCTTCGTTGTTAAGCGGCGCCATTCCAGGAATATAGAGCACACATCTGAACTCCACCTCACCCTGCAAAAGAACTGAATCAAAATCACAGCGAACTTGCCAAACGTTTCACTCGCTCATTCAACACAAACACTCATACCTCTGTGTTAAAATGGGTATGGGTAAGTGGGTCCAGAAACTCATTAAACGTCTTCTTGTAAAATTCTTGATATTGCTCTTTTTCAACTTCCTTCGGGCTACGCATCTGCATATTAAATGGAAAAAATGGGAAGGCGTAAGGCATACATAAAGGTCCAAAGGCGATTCAGAAAAACATGAGATAATTTCAGCTCGGGCATACCCATATAGGTTTTGTTTCATTTGTCAATTCCCAGTCCCAATATTTTTCAGTTTTGGTCTTCTTTACGGTTTTCTTCTCTCCCTGGGAAAAGCACGAGAAAGTAAAATCGGTATCATCTTCATATCTGTAAAAGAGGGTAGAGCAACAACATCTCTACTGATTCTAAAATGCCATTACCTCCGGTAATTCTTCTCCCTCTTTAGGTTCTTCCTCTTCTTCTACCTGCCAAAAAGTTTGAAAATAGAGTAAAGCTTATCCCGCACTTAACTATACAATTTTAGAAATGTAACAAATGTATACATCTGTACGAGGGTATAGTTCTTGAAAAAGGACTCAAGATGATTAAAGTTATTACACATCGGTAGTTAACAGCTTTAGCACGAATCACATGTCAAGCTAACATTGCTTTGTTATGACATGCGAAAGTTAGTAGTAAAGAGATGGAAAACTTTTTCCCTTCCTCTGAAAGCAAAAGTATGATTAGGTCTAAAAGTTATGTAATTATACAATATTTGACAGAGTAATCAGCAGCAAAGCATAGTCAAAGCCAACTAATCATGATATAGAAGTCAAACCTCAATGGTCCTTGACTTCTCCTGCCATGTATAGATGGGGAACGATACAAATTGTGAATAGTTCTTGACCAAACCCTGGATCTTTGTAGGCTCTGAGTATTCATACTTATCGTCATCCTGCAGCCAAAATGTACTAACTTGATTATACTTGAAAACAGCCACTTTTTACACATATACAGGAACAAATTGCTAGAAAAAATTAGTAATGGTAGAAGCAGTCAAGCAGAAAAGTCATCATTTTGAAGCTTTCCGCCCAAATGAATAAGATTTACATCGACTAGAACGAGACATTTCACACAAGGAAAATATGAATCTGCCATAGGAATAGATAATTACCCTCAGATAAAGTGTGATCTGGGTGCCCCGACTAAGAAATTTTTTAGGATCAGTTTCCTCTCTAATTGAGTAGGAGCTGCTATCGGCCACAGATTCCCAAACATACTGCTTGTCAGACTTGGGGCTCTTCGTTGAAACGACCACCTATGAAAATGGAAGGAAAAGGTTAAATAAAACCACAATTAACAGAAGAAACAGAACACATTCAATATCAAGAACATATATTAGAGGATATGGAAATCCAAGAGTACCCTTTCTGCAATCAGAAAAGCAGAATAGAACCCAACACCAAATTGGCCAATCAAGCTATTATCGGCTCCAAGGTCTTTGTTCTCCTGCATGAGATGAAAATCCAATCGTACATGTCAGGTTAATAATTACAGTAGTTGGCACTCAATTACAATATGACAACTAAAGTATTGACCTTCAACGCCTTGAGGAATCGAGAAGTGCCACTCTGTGCAATGGTTCCAAGACAGTCTATAAGCTCCTCTTTTGTCATTCCAATACCAGTATCCCTGAAAAAGATCGAAAAACACTAAGCAAATCCACCATTACAATATGTAACTAAAAAGGAGATCAAATTAATATATACATACGTTATGGTAATCGTTCCATTATCAGGATCAGGTTTAATACGAATCTCTAGGTCACCAGCATCTCCAAGTAATGCAGGCTCAGTCACACTTAAAAATCTCAATTTATCAAGTGCATCACTTGCATTACTGCAGAAAAGAAATTAGTAGAAACTCAGCCCCATCAACTTCTTTCAATCAAAAGATCCTCAAAGTCAAGGTCTTAAACATGCAGAAACACTTTCATATCTCCAAAAATGGAGTATGTGAAACACAAAATCGAAATACAAGATACGAAACTAAGGACAGCAAGGAGCAAGTCCTCACCTTACAAGCTCACGGAGAAATACTTCCTTGTGGCTGTATAAACTGTGGACTATCAAGTCCATCAATCGACTAACCTGAAAAAGATAAACACCCATCCCAATAAATTAACAGACGTAATTACAAAAATTAGCAACCCAAAACAATCCAATCGCAGATTATTAAAAGTACTGTTTTTTAACAATACAATACCACTTCGTTCTAAAAATCATTTCTCTCTACATTCAAACACAAAAAAGAAAATATAATTCACCTCAGCCTGATATTCATATGTTTCTCCAGCACTCTCCGAAGCCTCCTTCTCAGCCACGGCGGAGGCCTCACATCTCACCACCACTCCGCTCCGCCGCCGCTCCACCTTCCACTCCAACCCGCTCCTCAAAAAAGCGTTGTTCAATCCACTCTTAGGCAGAAAAGCGCTTCTCAACATCCCCCTACTGCTCTTCCCACCGCTCCTGATAGAAAAAGACGACATGTTTGGGCTTACGGCCATCGCCGCAGAGGCCAGACTTCTGCTTAATACAGGCGCCATATTCTCAACTTCTAGAGAAATCCCAGATAAAATCTTGGTGCTTTCGTCTAAAAATCAATCCGTTTCGTAAGTGGTTCAATCGAATTACGGGCAAGAGGGTTCTTGTTTGGCGTGGTTAGGTGGGAGGAGAAGTAGATAACTGGAGAGTGTGAGTTTCTTCTCTTTCTATCAGTAAAGGAAAATGAGAACCCTTGCAATGGGTTTAAGGAAGGGATTGGAGGGTTCTAGAATTTCGAAACTACCAAGGCAAATTTAGGGGTTTATTTGGAAGTATTTGTTGCGAGAATTGTAAGGTGTGGATTCTGCCATTTCAGCCATCGCAAATTATCCTCAACAGTTTTTTCTTTCTATTTTTATATAATAATAATAATAATAATAATAATATACTTATTATTCTTCTCAAATCCTGCTTTTGTTATTAAAAAAAAAAAAAAGAAGAAGATAGGCTGTAGGTTTTTAGTTAAATTATTGGCCGCAAATTTGAATTCTATTAATGATGGTATTAAATTTCTTGCTTTCTTCATTTTCTTGTAACATTGTGGCTGTACCAAAAAAAAAAATGAAGAAATAATGTTTGATATAAATTAGTTAAAAATCAGAAGAGATCCTCATACAGTAAAATCTTATTGAAGAATTTGTTAGTATTATTTTCTCCACTGTACTTGTTTACTGATTGAAAAAAGAAAAAGAAAAAAACAAATAAAATATCATTAATTTAACAAGATACAATAATATAGTGCTAAACAAATCTCACTTCAGTTCTCAATAACAATTTTAGAAAAAGAAGTACAATGTTACTATTTATTCCAAAATGATTTCAAAACCTTTACCTTAAAATCACGATTGTCAGATGTTTTGTAATAGTAAGACAAACTTTTAACCGTAAGGGTGCATTTACTTTGATGAAAAAGGATGGAAAATAAATACTTTCACACTTTTTCTATCTTTTTCACATGTTTACTAGAGTTATTATTTTTCTAACTTTCATTCTTTTCACTCCAATTGTGGAAAATATTAATATTGGTGAGAGGTGTGATATATTTTTCAACATTTCCTTTTTCTATCTTTTCTTTACCTTCTTTTTTCCATACTATCAAAATTAAACACACCAAACAATTACCATTATATTCTTACATTACATCATAGCGAGGCAATGCAGATTGATTATGGTTTGTAATTAACTTTTTTTGTGCAAAATTTGAACTAAAAGTGTTTACCAAATACAAAACGGTTTCTCAATTTAGTGAATGTGAAAAGTGATGCACTAACATTGTGCATGTTTTAGAGTAGGATTGGACTGGTTCGTCCACAAACAACGCTCAGCAGTTGGGCTCCTGGATTCTGCATAGGACTTGGCCCACTTGGCCCATAATCGGTAACAGATTCAAGGCAAAGGAAATAAGAATAGTGAATTAAAAGGCCCAAGATCTAATGGATTCAGATCGCACAGGCTTTGGGCCTGCGATAGGCGTAAGAAGACATTAGTGATGAATTTCCTAAGTTGAAAAAGAAGACATGGCCTAATGAGATATCCTAACGACGCAATTAGTGATGAACACGTGTATTTTCTTAAAATCGCATATATCTTTTCGTAAATTATTATACTACTCATAAACACTCATTCTATGTGATTTTATATGATTTAATATGTGCATTTTGTCGGAACTAATGCCTAATCATACATTATTGTTGAGAATTCATTACTTTATGGAATCGTGTCACGTTTTGGTTAGTTATGCAAGTGTGTAGGTAGATCGAGGCGTTTTGGAGCTATAAAGCTTGAAGTTAAGGTTTATGATCGAGCAAGGGAAACATTGGGTCAAAGAAACGAGCAAAAACGGGCGAAAAATGGAACAAGGGAAGAAGTGCTAAAACCGGCGACCCGTGGAGCGAATCGCCGAGTCTGGCATTCCATAGAAGACATCTGGCGGACAAGTTGGCGCCCGCCACTTCCGCGGCCAGAAAATTTTGAAGCCTCAGCCATTTTGCACTTTCCGGCTGCAAAATTGGCGGTCAACTCCTTTGATCGCCAGTTTTGGCCATTTTCGGGACTCCACGAGCTGGACCGCCAGATTCGTAGCCAATTTCGTTAGTTTTGCATTTATTTCGGATTTTTCCTTTAAGTTTTCTAATGGGATGTATATATAGCCTTCAACCTCATATTTTGGACATAACACTCTACCTACAACTCTTGGGATAAACCTAGGGCTGAGCATCGGTCGGTCGGTTCGACCGACCGAACCCAAATGGCCGAACCGACCAACCGACCCGATTGGATTTTGGCCAACCGAATCAACCGAAACCAGCCGATTCAACCGAACCGAGCCGACCCGATCGGTTTCGGTCGGTTTCGGTCCAAACCGAAATTTCAATAAATACACCTTATTTCTCCTTAAAAATCTGCTATCCACCCATTCATTTCACTCCAATAAAAATGTAAAAACCTGTTGTGGACCACATTTCAATTCAATAAAAACACATAAACATGAAACATCCTTCCCAATATCCAATAAAAACACACAACATTACAATTCCAAACTTAAAAAGTCCAAACAAAAAACAAATAAACAAGTTTTAGTACATCATGTTCCTTCAAAACAAATAACAAAAGAAGTTTTAGTAGATGCTCTCCTTCAAACTTCAAACCCTTCATCCTTAATTTAGCTTGGATTTATAGTCTCCAATATGGGATCATCAATCTCATCTACACCAATGCCAAGACTTCGCAAAGCTACAAAAGAGAACATAACAAATGGTTAAACAATTACAATAACAGTATTAGTATTAGAAAAAAGAAAATATGCTGCAGTATTCAACATTTTCAGCATATATATATAATTTCACTACTATGCTGTATACATACTCTCTCAAAAAAAAAAAGTACTCCAGATACTCAATAATAGAAAGTTAGCATAACCTCTTTGTACGCTCTTAATCCCAACAAGTACTTAATCTAATTTCTTCAATAAACTAATTAAAATATACAAGAACTGAATCTTTTTGTTCAATATACACGAACTAATTTCTTCAATAAACTACAATATATATAATGTATACTCATATTATCATATACACGAACTGAATCTTTTTGTTCTAAACTTTTGAGTTCTAAACCAATTTCAGCCACTAGAATAATGTGAGACAGTGAGTGGAGTTGATAGTCATTGCTATCAGAATGCAAAAAAAAAAAAAAATCTTCATTTTAATTAGACTTGAGAGTTCATTGTGATATCAATCATATCATGTAATGCAACTAAATTGAGGTTAATGCATGAACTGGAATATAGGACATGCACTGTGAAATCACCGAGAGGGAAAGGATTTGTATGAGGGCATTAATCTTAGGATCTTTTTGGAGTTACTTGTTTATGATATTTGTCGGAAACGAAAATCCTAGTGACTAATCCACGGTTAGGTAGTACGAGAGTATACTTTAACTAAATTTGTGATTGTCTTAGTAAGAGTCGAGTATGACAAATCAATTGATTGATTGAATTGAATTTGAATTCAAGTGTTCATTGAAATCAAAACCTTGGGATAATCTTTCTCTTATTCTAATCCAAATTACTTTTCCTTACTTTTGTTTTTGCTTTTGTTATTTCTATTTAATTATTTGAAGTATTAGTTTAATTAAATCATTAAAGGTCGGAAGTCTAAATAGAACAAAAACGATTGAAAGTAGTACTTGCTAGAATTAATACAATCCCTGTGGAATACGACCTTCTATACCTATTATAAAAGAGCGGATTCTTACAAAATTTAATTTACCTAATATATCCTTATTATTATATTTATTTTAAGGGTAATAATGTAAAACTATATTACATTAGTTATAGTATTAAATTAATACTAGTGTCCTACTCCTATTATAACTCTTTTTTTTATATAAATTAATAATACAGTCTTACTCCTACAATAACTCAACTTAATATATTAATTAATAATGTAGTCCTACATGTTCTATTACTCAAAAGTGAAAGAGAAATGACATATACATTTTAATAGCTCAACTTTACTTTATCACGCTATAATTATATATTTTTGTGTAATAATTTTTAATTTAGAATTATTATTATTTGATTTGATTATGAAGTACTGAAAAGTCTACAACCATGGTAATTATGTCACAGCCCCAAATCCCGAGGGACGGCAGAAGCCGGGGTGCGACTGGGGTTGGATTAAAGAAGCGGGGAAGAAGGGGGCTAACTGACTAATCATACATGAAAGGCATCAAATAAACAATGAACAAGACTTGAATATAATAAAGAAAGAGTTAATCACGAGTGATTACTCGACAAAAGTACACAAAGGTATCTAAGTTCACGATTACAGACTTATACTATAGTGTTTTGTCCAATACACATACTCTCAAAAGATTCTAAAGTTTTACAGCGGAAGAGGTCTAACTAAAGCATCCTATCTTTCAACTCAACATCAACCGTTGCCGCTCCCGTCGCTTCAACCTGCACATTTAGAAAACAATGCAGGGCTAAGTACAAAGTACTTAGTGGGCACGATGCTGAAATCATAATCATAAGTATAAATAATCTGGCATTTTATAACCGTAGTGCATCGGGGTTTTGTTGAAAAGGCCCGTGCCTACTAAACATTTTCTGACTGATTTGTATAAAGCAGCTTGCGCAAGCATTTTTAGAGTATGTTATGTTCAATCTTGACCAAAGCTAATTCACCGTGGCTGGTTACCCCTCAACAAGATACCACATACACCACAGGTTACAAAGTGCACTAACTCTGGAAAACACTTAGCAGCTAACTCAGAGCCGATCGTTAGTTAACCTAGTTAGATTAACTCTAAAAGTCTGGAAAACCCGAAGGTTAACTCAGAAATCTGGTAAACCCGAAGGTTAACTCAGATAGGTACAAGAGAACTCACATAAAATAGTTGAAACAGTTTATGCCAAGATTATCACTTTGAAAACACAATTATCAAAGCGATAAATAATACTTTCGAGTTGTGGAAAAATCCACATTTTATTTGATATAGATAAAAGTCCACCTCGTAATACAGAACTAAGAAGCACTAGCTTCCAAACTTCGGATCTTCCGACCTTTCTTTACTGCTGGCTTCCTCCTTCATCGTAAAATAATAATACTTAAAAACGGGTCGTAAAAGATAATCGATCAAAAAGAATCGAAATAAGTTTTAGTCGTTTCATTCTTTAGGTATTTGCACGCTTACTAGAGTCATTTTACTTAAACGGGAACGAGACTCGAACTAATCTCGTTTAGAACTCGGAAGGTCTCATACTCGACTCTTAGGTCAGTAGAGAGGGTAGTCGGTAACTTAATACGACTTAAAAGATCATAAGGAATTAAGTTGGAAAGAAACAACTTAGGCGATTTACGTTTTAGTTCATTTAAAAGACTTATGAAAAATCTCGCTTACTACTTCTTATTGGAAAGTATAAGAGATAAGATCTCGACTGGTTTTAACACTCAAAACTCCTGTACTTGACTCTAGGGTCAGTAGGAAGATATTTGTTAACTAATACGGCTTAAACGATCGAAAGAAACTAAGTTGCGAACAAACAACTTAGAAGGATGGAAACTAAAATTTCACTGCGCAATCCAGTAACTCTGGAGACTGTCCAGAACAGAGGATTTGGAAACAAGGGATGAGCCCTATACTACTGGAAAGTTTGGGATGTCTAGTTTACGCTCCAATTTACGGATCACAAATCCGATAAACGAGCTGGAAGTTATTACAGTTTCCGGAGAGGGTCGCAAAACTGACGCGAAAACCCTAGTTGCTTGATAGATTCGACGTATAACGTCTTAGGTTCGTTCTAAGCTCTCGTATTCGATTTCTTTAGAAACTGGACCCTCAAGGCAGTCATCACGTATTCCTGTACGTGGCGAACTCCTTCTCAAAACTCGTCCAAAAGCACGACGTTCTAAACGTCGGCTTTCAACTAACAATTACTAAACCAACAAATTATGCAAAACGCGTTCTAGTTCTCGACTATAACTAAAGCTCATATTATAATAGCTCGAAAGCTAATGACGTCAACTAGAAAGTTGTTCTCAAGTCCATCATAGATAATAATATCAAATTAGAAATCTCATTCGACTTCTCAGTTATTAGTTACGACTAAATGTTCGTCTCTTACGCGTTTTTCAAAGTTGTTGGATTCCGTTCAAATTTTAAGACATTAAACTACGTCTAACGTGAATCACTTTCATGCATGCAATCATGTCATATCATCACTACATTTCAACTTATAAAGTGTTCTTCGTCTCTTACATTACGTTAAATATTTTAGAAAATTCTCAATTTAATTCTATAATCAATTAACATCAATTACTACATAACTCCATCAACAATTCATCAACTAACATCAACACATGAAAACCCCTAATTCTACTATAATTTCGGTTTTCATATATATATTAAGTAGGGTGATTTTCTTCTCCAATTAACACCATTATTCATTAAACAACCTATTATAACAACTATTAATCAATTGCAATCCAATTTCAAACTAACATGCATAAACCCCCAATTTCATTACTCAAACCCTAATTGAATTTCACAAAAACATGGGGCTTTTGATTCCTCTTTGTTCTAATCACTAATTAAACAACTCTTAGGCATGAATCTATCATCAATTGAAGAAATCCAAAAATCCTACTATTTTACCCTAATTTTCGGTATTGATCAAGAGTTAGGGTTCTTGATTTTTGCTCAATTCTAAACCCTAATTAACCTATCTAACATATCCAATTTCATTAATTCAAGATCAATTCATCCATTCCCATACCTTAATTTTCGATCAAGAAGAAAAATAAAAGATAAGAAATCCAATTGGATAGAAGTTAAGAGGAGGTGAATACCTTGCTAATTAATGAAGAAAGAAAGAGGTTTGGATGGTTGGATCAAGACTTGTGTGATTCTTCTTAGTGTTCTTGGAGGATTCTTCAATGGAGGATGGAAGATTAAGATAGGAGATATGAGAGGGATGGCTGCCGAGAATTTGAGTTGGGAGGGAGAAATGTATTTTAATTTTGTTAACTTAAGGAACAAGATTGCAAGGTGTAAAGTAGGAATAGTGTACCCTTAGGTGTAAAGTAGTGAATAGTTCTAGCTAAGGTGTCCTCACTTAAACATTATAAAACACAAAAAAAATCTAACAAGTGAGAGGTGATGTCGGTTGGGTGAGGAGAGGGAAAAAGAATACACGCTTTTCTGGCGCGGTCCGACGTTACGGAAAACGTTCGACGAAAAACGTCGCTCGGTACAAAATCGTCGCGATCCGATTCGACATAAAATTTTAACATACGAAACTTAATCGGAAATAAATTTACAAAAATTTATTTTGACAAAAACTCGGGACGACACAGTCCGAGTTTCGTCCGGAAAAATCATAAAAACGAACTTTCTCGGGCGAGTTCGTATCGCGATTTCGTGAATGTAAAAATCAGATGGTTTTCCGTTCTGAGTTCACGAACTAAAAACTTTTCATACGCGCTAACCCTAAATACAGTAGTCGTCTAGCTGACTTCTGTAATTTATTTTCAGAAACGGATTTGACCGTTAGTCTTAGAATTCAAAATCGTAAACTTAGGCGTGCAAAGCCATTTATTTAATTGACTCTAAAATTTTGAAATCGTAAGGAATTTCCGGGGTATTACAAATTATGAAGAGAGTTAATAAATTAGTGGTTGATAAATTAATTTCATAGTTTAAAGAATAATATGATATTACACCATAAAACTAAATGGAATCGAGCATGACTGATGTAATCATATATGCAATTTGCCGCCTTTGCCACCCGACAAAAATTGCTGGCATAATTTACCGGCAGAATGTCCGTCAGTAATCACCGATGGAATCTAAATCCGTCGGTAATTGCATCACCGATGCCGTTTTTAAAGACGGAGTGAGTCCGTCGGTAATTCTGTCAGTGATCCTCTGATCACCGATGGAAATCAAACAAACGGCATTTTTTTGTAGTGTAATTGGAGAGAGCTTTTTGCTAATCTACTTTTGCATTCTCGTCGAGAGGTGGAGTGTAAATGCTTGTGCAATTGTTCATCATGTCTTGGATTAAATTTGGTTGAATAGATCAATAGGATAACACCATCATTGTTGTCGAGTGGATACGTTCCCTAGAATCAACCCCTTTTGTCTCTTGTTATTTGCATATTTATCTTGTTTATTATTTGCTCTTCTTGTTTTAATTGTCAATTATTTCATTTCTAGTAAATCACCTCAATTTCCGATTAGTCTAAATAGAGTTGAACAACTTAATAATACTCCCTCCTATTCAAAATGTAAGTCTTTTTAGGTTTTTATAACTTTTGCGAAATATAAGTCATTCCATCATTTTTTACCTTCTAAATCCATATTTACCCTTAATTAACTCACCTCAAAATTCACATTTTCACTATTCACTAATTTCAATTCATAATTAATTAAGGGTAAATTTGAAAAAAAATAAAATTTCTTAATTTGTGTGCACAACTCTAAAAAGACTTATATTTTGAATAGGAGGGAGTAGTAATCATGAGAGTTGAAAATTAGTTTACGTGAATATGACCTTATCTGCCACTATTTATACACACTGTACACTTGCGGATTATTTGTGCTAATTAAAAGGCGAACAACTACTTACTCACATATATTAATTATATATTTACATAATTATAATATATATTTAATGATAATTAAATATATATATTAATTAATAAGGGTATTACAGGTAAATTATAAGTTTTCAACAAGATACATTTATATAGGTATAGATATAAATATATTAATTATATATTTACATTATTTGATTGTCATTCCCTCAATACAAATATAGGTCCTATATCTTTATGGCGATAACGAATAACTACTGACAATCACAAGTGCTAAATATGTAATTGAATTACTTGTACTAAAGGGATGACTGCTTACATATATTTTTATTTTATTTCTTAAAAGGGCAAAAAGGGAGGTGATGGACTGATGGTTGGATTTCTTTTTAACTTAAATATATAGAGGGCACGTAAACTTGCAAAGTTAATATATGTATTGGTTTTGTTTGTTTAATCAATTAAGAAACTCCTATATAGTACTCCGTATTAATTTGTGAGTGATTCAATGCAATATAATGATGAGTCTGCCATGTTATTTAATCACTTGTTTCAATGCCAATGTCGGTCTTTATATTGCTAACTGCCACAGTATATTTTAGTTGTAAAAGGATCAAATACTTTTTTTAATATGTCGGTCTGTATGAATTTACTTCAATACTACTAATATTTATTCTAAATGATCCCTAATCATAATTGTTCAGAATGTCTGACAGCTTTGGAATAAAGTTTTAATAGTTCGTCTTATTTTACTTAATATGTACTAATATGATATGATATTATATGAAAATATATTTAGACGTGTGAGCCCAAGGGCACCAAAAATATTTTCTTTTAATTATCTTTTTTTTAGGTATACGTCGTTCTAATAAAATGTAGCCATTACCTTCTTGGTATGAGAAACCCTAGAAATGGCCAAAGACATGCAAACACACACACACATATATAAGTATATATAGTAGAGGCAAAATTAGTTGAGGGCATGTAGGGGGGCTCAGGAAACTAAGCAAAATTAGATTTTTAATTAATTTGTATTAGTCTCGTAGAGTGCATGACGGCAGACAGGCGCTAAACACTTGTATCTTCACCTTCACGTTACTAATGCACTTTCCAATCCTATTTTTACTATTTCATTTTTCAATCCATCGAATCTTATATTTTCATTGAACAGTTCAATCCATCACTACCACATCATGTATATTATTCCATCACTTCGGAACCTGTAGAATTGTTTTTTCAGGGGAGCCTAATTTTTGTGAGATTGTGCGACGTTTCAATTTCTTTTATGGCCATCTCATTCCACTTTTTTTTATGTTTTTCTTAAAAGATGAGGTCATTTTTCTTTAAATTCACCTTTCCATACTCGAACTATGAGGACTTGATGTTACTAAGTTCACAAGAAAGTGTCATTTCTTTCATGTGTAAAAAAAATATTTGGGGCCGGGGTACGGTGCCAAGGCTCCCCAAAGGTTGGTTGTGGTTCTACCCCTGCTTGCCCGAACACTGCATGTGGTACTACGACTCTACTAAATTGATTGCAAATACGTGGTTGCTATAAAAAATGGGCCGATTGAAATCGGTACCCGACGAAAAAAAGGGTATAGACTCGAAGGACCCAAAAGGATCCTAATACCACAACAAAACCGAGGTCATAACAACATAATTCATAATGTCCTTTAACCTGATTCACTAGGAGCGACTCGTGCTAGGGCAATGTTTTGATGCATCAATCGACATATATATACAAGTAGCGTTACTCAATGGTGAGGTTTTCAGTTTGATAGTTCTCATTTCATAGTAGTAGCTAGGAAATTTTACTGTCGACAAACTCAATATTAAAGATAAATATCATGTTATGTATACACCAGATGCCAAGTACGGTTTACGAATGAGATGACATAAACTAAAAGTTAATAGTGCATGTTGAAGCTCATATATTATATGGAGTATATGCATTTACGAGTCTGTAAAAGAACCTGTGTCTGCTGTTTGACAGGTCAAGATCCTGTATTTGTTGTGCTCACATTGTTTTCCAAAATATACTAGCACTATGTTTGAATATACTTTGAGATTTTTTTTCCCCACAGTAATAACTTATGTTGTGGTCCAAATCTGATTACATGTTACAATTTCAAATCTGATTACAAATTACAAATTCATGAAATAATCTCGAGATCCTAGTACCACTGTCCTGCGTGCATGACACATGGATCACCACAAAATGTTAATACTATATAATTAATTAAATAATTAACCTATCATAGAATTGCATGCCAGTGAAATTTGGTCCCCCTTTATTTTAGTGAAACGTGAAATCTAAGTGAAAATAGTCTTAAATATTAGCATCGGGACCCTAGTCTTTTGTTTTGACTTGGGAATGTACACAACTTTTTAAATTCTTTGGACCATATCTTTGACTTGCGCGCTCACAATATATACTCTCTCTCTCTCTCTCTCTCTCTCTCTCTCTCTCTCTATAAATCCCACATTTATTTGAAGGAACTTTCTCTCTTTAGATAGTTCCAAAGCAGACAGATATACCATTGAAACTGATAGATAAAATGCTGCTGCAAACTGCAAGATTTCTTCTCATTTTGCTTTTGGTTGCTGGAATTTTTTCAACAGCCTACTTAGTTCAAGGTTGTTAATTGATTTACTTTTTTTTATTTTGTAGATTGATTGATTATATTTATTATTAGGGTTTATTGCATGGTAATTAATTAATATTAATTCACTCTCAAATTTGTAGGTGGAGACTCTTGTGTAGCTCATAAAAAATGCAACTTTATTGTGGCAGAACGCAAGGTACGTCAGTGTTGGTTTTCAATCCTAACGAGTCGAGAGCTTGTAGCCCGTATTTGGAATTATTGAATAATTTCGACTATAATATAGTAGTATATATTGTGTTGCAATTTGCAAATTACACGAGAGAGTTAATTAGTTTATTAATTACTTGTTTACGCCGTCGCATTTCAAATAATTAATTCACAGATGATGCGGAGTACGGAATACAAGGTAAGAGGACGAAAGATGGCGTCTGAAGATTACTATTTGGTGAAGATGGATATGATGAAGGACAAAGTTGAAAGATCCAAATTTCCAACAAAATCAAGAAAGCATTATGAGCCCAAAGAAAATTTTCGCGCTAGTTTTGTTGCATTCAATGCAGATTACAAAGGGCCTAGGCGTCATCCACCTAAAAACAATTAAGCAGGAAATTAAAGTAATAACTTCGATTTTCTTTTTAATTAGCTCTTCAATGTTTAATTTACTTATTTTCAGTCTTTTCCTAATCAAGGAAACTCCTAGTTTCGTTAATTAATGTCTACTTTGTACACTTTTATATACGTAAGGTGCAAGAAAATTTTGTTTGGGCTTTGGTATAAATGCGACCTAAATTAAATATACTTGTAGTAGTTTATATATTCATGATTAATTTGCTTATGTACCCAATTTTTAAGTTGAGTATTTGAATTTTTTACGTTAAGGTTCCAAGTTATATCAACAAAGAATGATTGCTCTTTGATCGCTCAAAGATGAAGATTATCTGCAGTCTTCTTATTTTATTTTTTTTTACATTAAGGTTCGAAGTTATTATCCACCTTGTCCTTTTCAAAAACAAATTAACTAATACTATTTGTTATAATTGAAGCTTAATAAACTCTAATTTAAATATAATAAATTTTAACTAAAATTAAATCATTACTTTTAATTACCTCAATCCCCACTTAAGTACGCCTAGACCCTTTAATTTTTTTTTTCTCAATTTATGGCCGTATCCAAGGTTTTGCCTTTATTTTAGTTTAGTTTTTCTTCTGGGGGTTGTATTGGATGGTAGAGTTTGAGGGATTTTTAAGGAGTTTGAAATCCAGGGGTATTAGATTGATGGATTTCAAACTCCTTAAAAATCTTGGGGTATTGGTTTCAACGAGTTTGAAGGATTTCAAAATCCTTACAAATCCTGGGGTATTCAATCCATTGATTTTAAACTCCCTCAAACTCTCCCGATATTCAACGTCATAAGGATTTCGATTGATTTCACTTTCTTGTGGATTTCGATGTAATTCACAGCAAAAAAATACAAAGGATGAACTCCGGCCTCTAGACATGAGAGTTTGATGGAGTTCATATCCACGAGCGCTGACACACGCGATCGCTGGCTTTGTGTAATTCCAGCGATCGCCAGCATGCCACGGTCGATGGTTTTGAGATAAATCAGTGACCGTGCATGTTCCACGGTCGTGGAATTCGAAAGGTCTCGATTACTTTAACAAAACTTCACACATTCACGATAGTATCCATTCTCCTTTCTTTCCAAGCTTCTACCACATTGCAGTTGCAACTCTTATTTCTCCCAATCAAATTTCAATTCAAAGGGAGCCTCATACCTAGCTGTGAAATCTTCCGGAGGGTCTTCAGGTGCAGCAGAACTGCCGGCATTCTTCATACGCACCATTTCCACGCGACCGCCAAAACTGAAGATTATCCGCAATCGTCGGGAAGCCGCGACCGCTGGGAAGGAGATCGACGGCGAACTGTTGTGGGAGCGGCGGAATGCGACCTTCCCACTGGTTGAGGGTGATATGGGGAGGGAAGGAAAGGCGGCGGTGGTGGAACTGGGTTTGAGGGACTTTGGACTCGAGTTTGGGATTGAGGAACCGTCGATGGAAACAAAAAAAACCACCAAACTCAAAGCGCGGGATCTCGCGATCGTGGAGAAGGGATGGCAGTGGAGTTGTGGCGGCGATGGAGGAGGTGGAGGTGGAGAGACAGTGGTAGAGGAAAGAAAGTGATGTGTTCAAATGTGGGATTGGGTGTGCAATTAGGGTTGGATGTTGATTTTTAATCCCCGATCCCCAAATCGAGTCACGCGATTGTGTATGACCCGTGATCGCGGGATTTCATCCCCGACCGATGAAGACACGCGATCGTGTGTGTATGGATTTGAACTCGCCCGAACTCCTTAAAAATCCACCCCGAACTACCCCAAAATCCACCCTTAACTCCCCTGAACTACACCAAAAATCCCCGTGATCGCGGGATTTCATCCCCGACCGATGAAGACACGCGATCGTGTGTGTATGGATTTGAACTCGCCCGAACTCCTTAAAAATCCACCCCGAACTCCCCCAAAATCCACCCTTAACTCCCCTGAACTACACCAAAATCCTATTGAATTCAACTCCATGGAGTTTAATTCCATGGAGTTCAACTACATTAAAATCCATATACTTGGCAATCCAATACACCCCCTCTATCTGTCAACCCGACCACACACACACTCCATCACATATTCACAGGGTTAATTTAAGTTACATAACATACCAAATCAATATATCGAATATATATCAATAATAGATTTGAACTAAACGTTCAGTATATAATACAGAATTTTCACATGCAATTCACCAAATTGATTAAACTAAATCATGAGGCAGGATTAGCCAAATACATAAAATAAATCTACAAAAAAGCAGAAGAAAAAATACAGTAGTTTCTTATTCATCACCCAAAATCAAATTAATCGTACTTTCCCAGAAAAATGCTTAGCTGCACTCACCATAGCTGCCTCCGGCCCATGATCTAAAGCTGCAGCTCCAGATTTTGAAGACTTGGAATATTTTTCATCATTATTCGATACACAAAAGCAACACAAAATAGAAGATAACAAATTATCTTTATGCTTCTTCATTTCTTCTGTAAAAACCTAATTAATTCTTCGTCGATATATGTTGGACTGAATGTAAGTGATGCTTTAATTTTTTGTATGTTATATTTGTGGAATTGAAGGAGAAGTTATTAATTTATAGGCAGAGATTTCTTGGTGAATAAGGTGGAGTTGGAGAGGATCTTTGTCTGATGCATGAACTAAATGAAGCTGCGCGCCTAGAAAAGTCGTAGTATAAATTAATCATGATTACTAATATAAAAAGAGTTTATTGTTCAAAAATGACCTCGGGTTTGGAAAAAGTTGCCGGGCTGTCACGTGTCAAATAGAGGACATTAACTCAAGCTCTGCAGCGCATGGAGGTGAGATCTAGGAGATAAATTAATTAATTAAGAGAGAAAGAACGAAATTAATTTGTAATTAATTTAATTATTACGCTCAACAAGTGACATGACTCGCACGTGAGAGATAGTTCGAATTGGCTCGATTATGATCGATCCTTGTTGGATAATATCTTCTTTAAAATTTCAAACTATAAAGTTATTTTCTACAATAAACTTAACAACAGTTATTACATGTTGTTCTACCACGTCACCGTTTGTTGGCTGTCTGTTTTTATTAATACTAACAAAAGTCGTTTGTGTCTTTCTCTTTTCTTACTATTTATATTTGACCAAAAATACTCTATCTTGAATATTTAAGCGCGTACGTGTTCCTCAAGATATTGGTTGGCCCTTTTGTGTTGGTAAGTTTCGTGGAAAATGTTTTTTGATGTAACAACTTACAAGTTCATCACCCCAACGCCTTCGTATTTATTCTGACGGAATTTTGTGAAAAATTGTCTGATTATAGCCTTTAGCTCCTCTCCTCACACGAGTTAACTACAATTGCTATTACTCTCCCAATAAAAAAGTACAGTTACTATTTCAACTATAAATTATTTTTTAATATGATTTAATTTGGATCCATATTTTTGACATATTGCGCTATCAGTTCAGTTGGTCTTATATAATTTTTCTATTCATTTTAATATTACTACAATTTATAAAATAAGACTTTTCGAACTACATATATATGAATATGATGGTAAATCCTTTGGGCGTCGTTCATCTTTATCAATTTAATGCTTTCGTGCTAAATTAGTGATTCAAATCTAATTTATTTTCTTTGGTCGCACTCAAATCGTGTTGAACAAAATTCAGTTGGTGGACCATAATATTAATTAAGAACTACATAATATCAATTTTGATCTAAGCTGTTTCTGCTCTCAAACTTCATTACTTATCTATTTTTTACTGTTTGTTTGGTTTAAGTAGATGAACGGAAAGAAAACAAAATCAAGTAGATCGGAAGAGTGTTAACAATAACCGTTATTTTGATTGTGTGTTTGGTTCAACAATGAAAATGAATCACTTGTAAGGAAATAAATTCGGAGAGGAAATAATTTTATTACTGGTATAGTTTGGAGGGATAACATTTTTAGGAGTTTGAGTTATCCTCAATCAATTCATAACTCACTCTCACTAATCGCCGACGATTTGGCTGTGAAGTTATGGCAGGCCAAAGAAAAATTTAAATAGACGTACACAGTTCATTCCAAACCGAACCTTGAAATCTAATCAAATTTAGTTATAATCACTAATTTGTGACTATTGCATAAGGATAGACAAAGAGAGAGTTCTTGCCGAAAATTCAAGAGTTGCATACTGACACCGCCGCTAATCATAAGAGGCGGTTGAAGTTGTAATTGGAGTTTATAGGGCAAAAAGGAACATCTAAAGCATATTGTTCCTTTTTAAATTAGAATGGATTGCCTTCTCAGGGGAATAATAGTGCATTTAGTTTTAGATTTTAATCTGGAAATGCAATGAACTTCTTTATTTTTGGGGTTAATAGAGAAATTAGTTTGGGGGCTATATTTTTAAAAATATAAAAAAATAAAAATAGCTATTGGGGGCTATATAGGGGTAATTTCGTAAATTTCTTAATAGTTTATATTTTTTGAAATAATGGACTTTAAATATAAAACGGGGGCTATCTATTAAATTGCCCATGTTTAAATTTCCAACTTTAAAAAATGTTATTTTAAATTCGATTAAATCATTAAAATTATGAATACTCGATATTGATAAACATGGATTTTCTCATCTTTATAAGCTTAATTGATGTCAATTTGTATTGGGAATAATGTTTGGAATGAGTTTTGTGCTTAAGTATTGTTATTTTGTGAAATATGATGATGCTCGTTCAATGTTTGTTTGATTTTGCAGAAAATTGGAGCTAATCT
The DNA here is from genome assembly GCA_029490685.1 of Schizonepeta tenuifolia. Classification (NCBI taxonomy): domain Eukaryota; kingdom Viridiplantae; phylum Streptophyta; class Magnoliopsida; order Lamiales; family Lamiaceae; genus Schizonepeta; species Schizonepeta tenuifolia. The sequence continues at coordinate 27,118,162 of CM055955.1, forward strand.
TATGTAAATTGAGCATGATAGGATGAAAGTACAATTCGATAGGAGTTCGTAGGCGAAAACAGATCCAAAAACAAAGTTATAACGAAGGAGAACGAGTCAAAACAAAAACGTTGGCGCTGGCCCGGAATGACACGCGGGCAGTGCGAGAATTTTCGGGAATTTTCCTATTGTTGGTTATTTTCTTCTATTTTGGTTATTTCCTACTCCTATTAGGATACAACCTTGTACTCCCCACACCTATATATATATGTCCTCCAAAACACATCTAAGCATCTCATCTTTTAATCTTTTAATCTCTTTTCTTTTTCTTTTATCATTTTACATTATGTTAGTTTAGATTTATTTACTTGAAGGAGTTTTGAAGATTGGAAGAAGAGAAGAAGAGGTATTAAGAACTACGGATTCGCCTACGGTTTTTATGTTATTTATTGGATATTATCTATGATGTCTATGAGTAACTAATTTCCTTTTATCCTAGGGTTATAGAGTAAATGAATACTTGGATTTGAATTTTGGTTTAATTAATTGATTGAGACCTTCTCTTGCTTTCTATATTCTTGATTTGTCTTGCATGCTAGTTGCTTGATCACCAATTTAGCATAATTAGTTGTGTTGATTCAATAATCGAGAGATGCGGATTAACACATGAACTGGAATATAGGACACACACTGCAAAATCACCGAGAGGGGAAGGCTTTGTGTGAGGGCTTTAATCTTAGGATCTTTTTGGAGTTACTTGCTTATTATATTTGTCGGAGACGAAAACTCCAGTGAGTAATCCACGGTTAGGCACTACAAGAGTAGGTTTAAACTAAATTTGTGATTGTCTTAGTAAGAGTCGAGTCTGACAAACCAATTGATTGATTGAAATGAATTTGAATTTAAGTGTTCATTGAAATCGAAGCCTTGGGATAACCTTTCTCCTATTCTAATCCAAATTACTTTTCATTACTTTTGTTTTTGCTTTTGTTATTTTTATTTAATTATTTGCAGCATTAGTTTAATTAATTTAAAGTCCGAAAGTCTAAATAGAGGAAGAACATTTGAAAGTGGTACTCATTGAAATTAATACAATTCCTGTGGAATACGACATTGCTTCCCTGTGCTCAATTACACCCGTGCACTTGCGGTGTGAAAGAAATTAGCGAACAAGTTTTTGGCGCCCTTGCCGGAGATTATTTTAATTCTAGTGATATTACGATTAAGTTGCTTGATACTAGTTTAGACATATATATTGTTTAGTTTTCTAATTCTATTATTTTTTAATTATTTTTCTTGCAAGATGGTGTAATCATGGCTTCTCAATGGGAACAGTGCATGGAACTCAGGTGGTAATGTGAAGTAATGAAAGACAAGGTGTTAGAGGAAATTGCAATTCTCCATCAACAAGACGGAAGATTTGACAATCCACCACTACCCCGAAAATATGATATGTTGAGTGAAGTATATTAATCTGCATAAAACAAATTGATGCAATACTTTCAAAAATTGAAAGTGATTTTTTTATGAAGAGCCACCAATTCCAAGTGAAGAGCCTCAAGCAGTCGATGAAGAATAAGAAATTGAAAAGAAGGAAAAGATTAGTGAAATTTCATATTCAACATTGCTTACTCCTTGTTCTTGTTCTCCCACTCCAGTTCCACTTCCTCAATGCTACCAAGAGGAGTGCATGGATGTTCAAGTCCCCAAATTTCCTTAAGAAGAGAAACAAATTTGTTCCATCCACCAACCTCTACAATTCTATAAGGATGAAGAAGATAAAAGAATTGAATACAAAGTTCTAAATACGGTCAATCCTTACCTCAACATGGGTGATACTTCGAAGGCTTGCTTCTTTCATTTTTATTTAACTCCATCTTTTAATTTTATGTGTGGATTTTCTAATGAAGAATTGTTTGAGTTTGGTAGTATTCTAGATCATGCACATGTTTGCTATGATTTTCAAGATTGTTCCAAGGATGCTATGCCACCATATCATTGGGATACAATGGATAGAATACTCAAATTCGATGAAAAGTGGCCACCACCGACGCCTCCACCTCTTCGGTGAGTTTGTTTCAATCAACCTTATCTTCTACTTTCACACTTATTCTTCCTAACAGTTGAATAAGTTTGGGGAGGATGAAGAAGGGAATTGATTCTATCTTTTATTGCTTTTTAGGTAGTTTTCTTTTTATTTTTTTTATGCTTTAGTATTTTTGGTGATGAAGTCTTGAGTTGCCTCGTTTTTAAAGGGCTTAAAGTTATTTTGAGGTAAGCATGATTGCGGTGATTTGTGTGACTTGGCTAATGATGAAATTATTGGTTCGGATTCAAAATTGATGATTGTGAGTTTTTTTATGATGGATTGAGTATAGATTGATAGATTGATTGTTTTAGCATCTTTTTAACTTGAAAATAGCCTATGTGAGATTTGAGCCTTGACTATTATATTTTTATAGTCTATTTCATTCTTATGTGATTTGTCAAGCATGCATGTTAATCTCTAGAACTTGCCATGAGTCTTCTTCAAGGTTGTGTTAGTGTGCTAAGAATTAGGAGATGATTTAAGGTCATCCTTGTTAGCCACTTTTTCCCTCTTTGTTGTCCAAATTGATAATTTATCTTAGTTTGTCACTTTGAGCTTTTGAGCATTTTCTTTGACAAACTATTGGTCAATTGGGGTAGATCTTTATAGAAAATTAGTAGAACTTGAAAAAATAAATACAAAGAAGAATTGAAAGAGCACTTTGAATTGTACGTTTCATAGTTAGCCCTTATAAGCTCAAGAATAGAAAAGTGATTGTTTAAATAAGAAAAAAAAGGCAAAAAAAAAGAAGAAGAAGAAGAGAAAAATAATAAGAGCATATAAGGGTATAAGTAAGAAGAATAGTGCTATGAAGAATGTTGTGTTGAGATTATGAAAAAGGGTAGAAGTTTTTGTAAAGATGAGAAAGGTTAGTGTGATATTTGAGAAAGTTAGGGTATTGTTTGAGTGACTTAGCCTAAATTTCCCTACCTTACCAAATAGTCAACATTACAACCAAAATAATGTCTTTTTTATCTTAATTTGAAGTACACATTTGAACGATGGCGAGGTTAGATGATTTGCAAGCTTATGGTAGGTTGCATATTATGTTTTGATTTGAGAGTAGACACTTCCCATCTTATACACTTGGGAGTTGAGAGTTTACTTAAATACTTCCCATTTCGCGAGGCCTCAAAAGTTTATTGAGGCTATAATGATTGATTTGTTGGTTTGTACTTGATTTTGATTGGAATTCTCACATCATTGTTGTTTTGTTGAAAATTTCTGAAGCCATTGAAATTACCATTTTGCCTTAATTCATGTTTATTTTCATTATTCTCTTGTTATCGTTGTTCGAGGATAAAGAACCCTTTAAGATGTCAAAATATATTGGAAGAAAGTAGATAAAAATAAAAATGAGACAATGAGAAGATAAAATATAAAATAATGAGCAGAAGAGTATAAGTGCTAACAAGTAGTAATAAGTTATACCCCAGGCCAGAGGTTAATATGCTTAAGGGTCCGACAGGAATATTAAGAAAATTAAATTTATTATAATAAAGTTAAAAAAAGAAAGTAATGTTATGGGTTATCTTTGTCAAAGCATATATTTATCAAATTAAACAAATATATCATGTAAATTGGATAAGCGCTACTTTTGTTTAAAACTCATTTATCCTTGAAATACCATTACTTTATTAGACAATATTTTAGATTTCTAATTGGTTGAAAAATGTTTATATGCATGAAAAAAGATGAGGTATCTTTATCCATGTAGGCAAAGTGTTTGCCTAGCTCGATCGTTCCTTTAAAATGAGTGGGGCTTAAGTTTATCAATTAAGAGCCGGTTGCAATTCACTGAGATAATCAGTTCAACCAAAAGTGATATAAATATGAATAGTTTGATTACGTATTAATAATCATGTTTCTTGGAAAGAGGTATTTCACCACTATATAAGTATATATATATATATATATATTGATATTATCAATCCGAAAAAGATAATGTTGTTCATTCACGTCCAAGAGAACATTTACAGTGCAAAATTTTCGCATCAACCTAAGTTTATTGAATTTTATAAGCACATTCTGATGGATCCATATCGAAATTCCACTTGGATTATAACTTGCAGCTCAACACGGCCAGACGCATTGGACTGGACTCATTTTGATACCTCTGCTCTACTTGGATCAAAGAAAATTTTGCACTAGGAGCACCAACCTACAAACGAGTTATATATTTTGTGGTCTAATCTAAACTTTATGGCCTCGGTGTCAACTTTAAGATATGAACTTTACGAAAGGACAAAATGGTCTGAATTATAACCATTTGATGACACCGGTGTAATAATGTCACTAAATGAAAGGGCAAAATGGTACTTTCAGCTTTCCAATCGATTTGGACACATGGATTTCTTTTTGTATGTGTGTGATGTGCAGTTTCTTGTCACACAAGGTCACCGAAGCTTGTTGTGACCGGAATATTGACATCATTATCATGAATCAGAATCTTTCACCTATTCTAAAATTAAATAGAGTTCTTCAAATTCAACTGTCACGTTCCACAACTATATTACAAGTCCGACATTCCTTTTATTAGCATTTTTTCTTAGACTATCTGCATCTTTTGGAGACCATTAGAGTGCTCCAACGAGTGTTCCAGCACTAGAGCATCCTTAGAGACCTTTACCCCTACATCCCAAAGGTGCTCCAGCACAATATTAAACAACTCCCCATTTTCATTAAATTAATTCATAAAATCCTATTAATAAAAATAACATTAAACATTACATTAATTCAAATAAAATAAAATTTTACATTAATTAAAATAAAAAAATATTACATTAATTAAAAAAAATTATATTAATTAAAAATGCTCGACTACTCCCGTAGAGGTCCAAATTTCTGGTAAAGGTGCTCGGTGAGATCATTGGTAAGCCGAACGTGCTTTCGTTGATCTCTCAAGTCGGCTTCCCGTTTGAGATAGGTCTGAAAGGCGATCGAAGTGGTACGAAAGGATATCCCGCCAGTGGACGGAGATTCGGAGTCGTCTCTCCAATTCTCCACATCTTTCCGTTCGTCTTCGATGATCATGTTGTGCAAAATAATGCACGCGAACATGATGTCTCGGAGATGCCTCTTGTACTAGCACCGACCCGGAGCGCGTATTATTCCCCATCAGGCTTGGAGCACTCCAAAGGCCCGCTCTATGTCCTTTCTCGCCTCCTCTTGCATCCTCTTAAACCTCGCCGTCTTTGGTTCACTTTCAACCTTCGGCGCTTTGATCAGTGCAATCCAGGCTCCCGAACATCCCCGAAAACCCATGCCGCGCCTCGTGCATTTCGAGCAGACGTGCGGTGTCGGCAGTGTTGGGCTTCCTCAAGTACCGCTCGCCGAAGAGGTCGATCATTGCCCGGCAAAATTTTTTGAGGCAAAGGCGGCCCGTGCTATCTCTGATCTTCAGGTACTCGTCGAACGTGTCGGCAGCACCATCGGTCGCCAGTTGTCGCACCGCCATTGTGCATTTTTGCACCGACGTCAGCCCCCATCGTCCGAGTGCATCTTGTCGATGCGTGAAGTAGTGGACGTTTTCCTCCAACGTGTTGCAGATGCGCAAGAACAGATGCTTATGCATCCGGAAACAGCGTCGGAAAAAATGCTCGCCGTACGTGGGGTTGTCGGCAAAGTAGTCGGCGTGTAGGACCGCACACGCCGCTTCTCGGTCGCGGTCGACGAACCCCCGCGCCCTCTTCTTCTTCTTTTTCTGCGCCGCTAAGTGTATACGTATGTAGCGATCCACGTCCGTCATCATCTCCAATACCTCGTCGTCGGAGCCGCCCTCGACATATTCCACCGACGAAGATGAAAAACTCAACGAAGATGAAGACATTTTTTTGTAGTTGAATTTGATAGAGAAAGAGGATATAAAAATGGTGTGAGATGAATGAGGGTGTGAGGATGTATTTATAGTGAAGGAAAAAAATAAATAAATAAAAAATTAAATCGGCAATAGCCATTAAGAATTATGCAAACGGTCGAATTTTTAAACTTTTTAACGTTAGGCGCGTGTAAAACACGCGCTATTTTTTTTTAATCGAAAATCGGAGTGCGTGGCTTGCACGCGCTGAACTCGAGCACGTCTTGTGCGTTCGGGCACGCCTCGAGCCGCGCCGGCTTGCCACGCGGGGTGCTCGAGCTACCCCCGTCTCGACACCCCCTCGAGCACCCCCCCCCCCCCCCCCACGAGCCGCGATGCACTCAGCCTTACAACCTAAGTACGAAAAAGATAGCAAGATTTATGTTTCATGAAATCCACATTAAACCATTATCTTTTTCGACTTTTCCTCTCTCTCTCTCTCTAAAAACTTCACATTATATACAACTCTCAAGTCTCAACTGCTCACATAGTCCTAATTAAGACATAATTATCCAAATCCCAACATTTTCATCTAACCTTAAATTCTCCAACATGTCCAAATACTGCGCGAGGAAAAATACCATCAACAAATCCAAAGAAATTTATTGTGAAAAGCAGAAGCACAACACTAATTTCTTCTCAAAAAAATCTATCCCATGGGTCTGCAGAAAAGAAGCTGCAACGATGTTTCTTCGCCTTTCTCGTTATCTTCTTTATCGCTGTCGTTGTCACAGAATCCCAACGATGGTTTTTCAATAAATGAGTCTTCTTCTCCGCGGTTGGGGTTGTGCTCGAGGTGCAAATGGATCACAAAAAACAGTGGTAAGAATAGGAAATGTGATAATTATATTATATGATTGTCCGTCTCATCTAAAAGTTAAATTTAAGCACTTAATTTGTGGTCACTAGAACCAAGTTAATTTTCTTGTAGTGTTTTAGTATTTAATTTAAGCACTTTATCGTTAACTTATGTTTGTAATGCGTGGCTTATTACCGGCCAGTCTACCTTATCACTACTACTACTACTATTGCAGCCAAAATTTACGTACACAAAATTTTTGGCACGATACATTTGGAACATTGCAATTGCGACTTTCAATTTGTTACACTAACTGGAATTGGTTAATTATCAGACAGACTTTACGTGCAATTTCACGATGATTGCTGGGGAGTTCCAGTTTATGATGACAAGTAAGTTACTGTATTAGTATTTAATTACGTCACAAACTGGATTTTTGAAGGTGAAAATTTTGCAAAATACTAGGGCAGGAAGCTTTTTGAGCTGCTTGCAATGTGTGGACTTTTCAACTGGACCGAAATCCTGAAAAGGAGAGAATTTTTTTTTAAGTATTTCATCTATTTCAAACTTTTAACCTTACCCTAACTTTGTTACATGATCAAGATTTGAAATATACTGGTGATATCAATCAGAGAAGCTTTAATTTTGGCGGGTTTGATCCCAACAAAGTGAGCAAAATGAGCGAAAAGGAGATTACCATACCAACATTGAGCCAAGTCTCCAACAAAGGTGTAGATTTAGCAGAAACGAGAGTTAGGTGCCCACTTTGAGCCAAGTCTGGGACTCAACGTTTAGGGTCCGATAAATACAGATGTATGCTTGTGCTTAATGTGTTAGGTTGCAAGAGAGAGAGAGTGTGGATCATTCAGCTAGCTGCTACCTGTGGGAGTGGGACTACGTTAGCTACAAACAAACCAGACCTTCCAGAAATGTGCCGTTGAGGATCTGGTGACACGTGGATTCCGTTATCATCTCCTTCATTGTTTCAGTTATGAGATAACATGCATGCGGCTCCTTATGGGTTAATAATGTCATGGATCGCTTCTATTTAAAGGAAATTAAAGCCATCAATATTACCTCTCTCTTAACGCAAAATTAAACAGAAGAATAAATAAAAGTACAGAAATTACTACTACTATGAGATTAAGATTTACGATGGCCGGCCGTCTCAAATTTTAAATCCTCCTTGGCGAAAACACTTATTATCAATAATGAAACACTAGTATTTAAGTTGTTTTTTGAAATTTGTTGCTTTCTACCTGACATCTTTTCTATTTATATTTGATTGTAAAGTTGATCATTATGGTTTTCAAAAAATATATTAATATCAATATGATTTTGAATTGTCATATCTCGGATAGATAAAGATTTTTTGCCACCTGGTGGTCTGCTACCAGGGATAATTAAGTAAATCAAATCTTAATTAAAAAAAACAAATTATACTCCATTAAACCGGTTAATATTTTTGTCCATATTACCCTCATTGATTTATTATGTTAATTACGGTAGTTATATAGTTTCCTAAAATTATGCAATTTGTTTTCTTATATTAGATTATTATCTCCTACAATTATGGATATTATTTTCGGTAGTTTTATTAAATGATTTTTATCCTTTTTTTTAGATTTGATATTGCATGTAATTTGGGTATGTTTTTGATTGATTGTTATCCATATATAGAGATTTGATTTTCATTTATTTCTGAATGAAATTTTTTAATTGATTGTTATCCATAATTAGATATTTTAATTTAATGGATTTATTGTTATCCAGATTTGAAATTCTAACTTAATTGATTTCGGTGATCTTCTAATTTTCTTGCTATAAATCATGCATGGTTCTGCCCTATTTATACACACTTCGATGCGTGACATGTTTTTTTTTTGTATTGTTATGCGACAATTTAGTTGATAGAAATATTATGGGAGGGAAATAATTATTAATTAGAGGAATTAATTAGTGTGCATACGTGCGTGAATTAATTAGTGCGCATATTGTGGCCTATCCTGTTAAATCCAAATATAATTCCTATTTTGATCGAAAATCATGATGAATTGGGAGAGAAATATCATCCCATTATTTTAGGAACAAATTAGAGAGAGAGAGAGAGAGAGAGAGAGAGAGAGAGAGAGAAAGATAATATATTATTGAAAAATAAATTCCAAATATAATCCCACATGTTATTATCATCCGAAAATCTTTATAAATTGAGAGGAAAATATCATTCCATTATTTTAGAACAAATTAGAGAGAGAAAAATAATATATTATGGGAGGGAAATAAAATCCAAATATAATCCTGCATTATATTTTGACCGAAAATCATGATGAATTGGGAGGAAAATATAATCCCATTATTTTAGGAACAAATTAGAGAGAGAAAAATAATATATTATGGGAGGGAAATAAAATCTAAATATAATCATACATTATATTTTGACCGAAAATCATGATGAGTTGGGAGGAAATTATCATCCCATTATTTTTGGAACAAATTAGAGAGAGAGAAAAATAATATATTATGAAAGAGAAATAAAATCAATTAAATCATAAATTATCCCTAATTAATAGGACAAAATTTTCGTTACCTTCAAAAAATATTTAGTCAACATTTACCTTAATTAATCAAGGTTAGAATTATCTTCCAAATTAAATAAAAAACCGGTCCAAATAAAACCGAACCAAATAACCGGTTTGGGCAAAAAAAATCGGTGATGGCTGGTCACTAGGTGACCGATTATCACTACCCATCTCGGATTTATTCAACATACTGCCTCTGTTTTTTTAAGTGTCCTATTATAAAACTTGATTTGTTTTTTAATAAGAGTCTCATTTCATAAATTTTGAAAAATAATGATGCAAAACTTTCTATTTTACCTAAATAATAAATGTTAATTATTTACTTTGGTGGAACTTTCCTTGGTGTATTTAGCCAACCTTTGTGCTCTCCGCTACGCTCCTCCTTCCTTCTATGGATTCTTTCCTTTGGTGGAACTTTCCTTGGTGTATTTAGCCAACCTTTGCCCTATTGTTCACTGAGTTTTAAAAGATATTGTGCGAAGAATTCTACCCAACAAAAACCTAGAAAGTTTCGAGTTTTGTTCTCGTTGCCGTTTGTCATTGTGAGGTGTTACCGGGTTTTGAGTGGGGTGGTTGTGGCTGTTGTTGGCCGGCGATTATCTCATCTCCGTGGGCTTTGTGGTGGTTTGTGTAGCGCGTGATCGAGGGGAACCGCACCTGAGCCGAGAAGATTTCATTTCTCTGTTACTCTATCTATTTGTTTGTCGCTGCTGCTACTTTGTGTATGTGCAGGAATAATGGAGAGATATACATAACGAAATAGCTAATGTTCGTAGTTATTGGAAGCAAGTGAAGGCTGCCCCTACTCGATCAAGTCCTCCGGAGATTAGAGTGAGCCGGAGCTGCCACTTGGTATTGTCGAGGGTTAATTAAAAATGGCGGTGTGGCAGATCCAAAACCCAACAGTGGTATCAGAGCCAGGGGTTGACGCCGCCGCCGTCGGGTAAGTCAAGACCTTGTCTGAAGGTCTTGCTCTGGTAAATATGCTTGATCCTCTCCGTTTTTTGAATTCGTAGAAAGCTGCCAATCGGTGCAGTTAGGATTTGATTTGCCTACTCTGTGATTTATTGCCAAAATAGATATTACTTTTGGAAGGATTGACTTTCAGTCCAGAGGCTTCTGAAAATTGATTAAAAACACACATCAACTGTCTCACAGATATATCATCACCTCGGAAAAATAACAATAGATCATTAGCAAAGCTCACATGTATAAGGTTAAACTTCTTGCATCTGGGATGGAATTTGAACAAAGCATTGGTTCTGAGATCAAGCAAACAGCGGTGTAAATACTCCATACAAATGACAAATAAATAGGGTGAGAAAGAATCTTCTTGTCTCAATCCCCCTTCTAGCTTGAGCTTTCTGTTACTTCACCATTAATACCAACAGAATATGATACTATAGTGACACAAGCAAGCACCAGCTTAACAAAACGATAAGGGAAACCTAATTCCAACATCAAAAACTTCAGCAAGGGTCATTCAACAATATCATATGCTTTTTGTTATCATATGTAAATTTTCAATCTAATGATTTCAATAACATTTTTTAACATATTAGACTAAAATGCAATATCAAAAATAAAATAAAATAATATTAATATAGACAAATCGAGGGTGGTGCCCACGAACGATGCTCACGAGAGGTGACTAGCATATCGGTTCTCATTAAACATTAATTATTGGCCAAATGACCTGTAAATTCACCAACTTTTGCCAAATTCCGGTTTGGCCACCGTGAGGTCGATTTTGGCAAATTAATTCATGAACTCTTGATTTGATTCAATGTGCTACCGAAATAAGTTTCCGGCGACGTCGATGATGACATGGAGGCCGGAAAAGTCAGCGTGGACCCACAGGCAGTTTAAATGAAACGACGTCGTTTTTGCCTTCTTTAAAAAATAAAAATAAAATAGATTTAATTAAAAAATATAAATAAAATAAATTTAATTAACTTTTTTTTTCTCATTCTTCATTTCCACCGCCGCACTCGGCTGTTCGCCACAGCTGATCGCCACTCCGACCCGGACTCCTCCTACTCCGCCCAGCTCCACCGCACCCGCTGCTGCCCCGTCCTCGCCTCCTGACTCCATTATTTTTTTTAATTCCAGAATGACGCCACTGCTAAAGAGATCACCGCGCCGCTCTCTCAAGGAAACCCAGATCGACGCCACCGCTAAAGAGATCTCCCACCTCTACTGCATGTTCTTCCTCTTCCACTCCACCGCCCTCCTCCTGCTTTTCACCGCCGCGGGGCAACAGAGCCAGAGCAGGGGCCACCTCTGCAAGAGGTCGTGGGTCCCATCCCTTTGCTCCCTCGTGTGCTCGCTGGGATTCATATGGGCGATCCGCTACAAGATCGAGACGAAGTGCCACCTGAAGATGCTTCTGAATCGGGAGAAAGAGGACTCGCAGTTGCTGGCCAAGTGCGTGGAGGAGTTGAAGCGGAAGGGAGTGGAGTTCGATCTGCTCACGGAGGTCGATGCCCTGCGCCGGGCCAAGAGTCTGCGGGTCAAATCCAAGCCCGTTCTTGCCTTCTTGCTCGATTTTCGTTTATTTGTTATTATGAAGATTGGAGCCAAAATTTGGAGATGGAGAAACGATCTCGAATAGCAAAGAAAAGGGATGAAGGAGAAGAGAGAGGGGAAGATGATGATGATGTGGAATTTTTAATTTATTTTTATTTTTTTATTTTTATTTTATTTAGCCACATGGATGCCACGTAAGCAGCAACCTAGTCAATTTTTGCCATGGTGGAAAAATCCTCAATTTAACGTTGTCGGAGGGTTATTTCGGTAGCACATTGAATTAAATCGAGAGTTCAGGAATTAATTCGCCAAAATCGACCTCACGGTGGCCAAACCCAAATTTGGCAAAAGTTGGTGAATTTACAGGCCATTTGGTCTTAATTAATATACGATGGGAGTGGGAGACATCTGATCAAACGCAAACTGGCCTGAGTTGAGTTTTTTACATATAATATATATATATATATATATATATTTTTTAATTGGCGATCAGCCAAACCAATACCATTACCAAATTAGAATTGTGTTCTGCATTATTGAGAGTGGTTTTGAATCATATGGAAAATCTGCATGGTTCTATCTTGAGTTTTCTCATTCGTTTTTAAAGTCGTGTTATTAGTTTTACGTTTTTATTAGTTAGAATAGTGTTGAGTCAGCTTTGTTGCTTAGCTGTTCTAGTTCTATAAATAGGAGTAATATCCTTGTTCTGTTCACGTGAAGATTATGAATAAAACAGCTCTTTTCTTCTTCAAGCTTTATTTTCTTCATGGTATCAGAGCTTAGTTTCCGCTGTAGTTTCTCTCTCTAAAATCTCAAATCGTAGTCACTAATGGCGAATAATCGCCGTAATGGTGGAAACGGTGGTAATCTACCGCCGATGGGTGAAGATCAATCCAGTCCGTACTATTTACCGGCAAGCGACAATCTTGGTGTTGTGTTGGTGACGCAACAGCTCACTGGCCCAAACTACAACGTGTGGCACAGATCGATGCTCACTGCTCTCATCGCGAAGAATAAGGTTGCTTTTGTTGATGGTACTCTTCCTAAACCTGATTCTAATGATTTGTTGTTTGCTCAATGGGTGAGATGCAATAGTATGGTAGTTTCGTGGTTAAGGAATTCTGTAGTTCCTCATATTAGCTCGAGTTTGATGTATATCGACTCTGCAGCTCAGATCTGGACAGATCTACGTGAGAGGTTTTCTCATGGAGATCTAGCTAGGATCTATCAGTTAAGGCAACAATTGTTGAGTTTGGTGCAAGGTTCGAGTGATGTGAGTACTTATTATACAAATTTGAGAGTGTTGTGGGATGAATATAAGGATTTCCAACCTGTGAAGTGGTGTGTTTGTGTTAACTGTAAGTGTGATAGTGCAAAGAGGTGGAGTGATTATCAAGAGCAAGAGTGCTCGATGCAGTTTTTGCAAGGATTGAATGGTTCATTTGCACAGTTGAGGTCTCATATATTGTCTGTTAGTCCTCAGTTGTCCTTATCGAAGGTGTTTGCTCTTGCAATTCAGGAGGAAAGGCAGAAGTATATAGATGGAGGAGTTTTTGTTCCTCTTGTTCCTAATTCCAGTGAGCAGCCTAGTGCTCTTGTTAATGCTACTGGATATGGAAGAGGACGTGGTAGAGATTCAATTGTGTGTGGTCACTGTGGTAAACCGAATCACACCATTGATAAGTGTTTTGATTTGCATGGTTATCCCCCTGGTTTTGGTAGAGGAAGGGGAAGAGGTGGATCTAATAGACCTCCTCAAAGATCGGTTAATCAAGTAGAAGAAGGTTTTATGCCTGTGGATCAGTCTAATACTCCCATATCCCCTGCTGTGGTGCCTTCTTCTGCTGTGGTGCCTTCTTCATCTCATTCTGGACCTCTGCTCAGTAATGATCAGTGCATGCAACTTCTCCAATACCTCCAATCTCAGCTCCAAACATCCTCACCAGTCTCACAACCAGCCTCTTCACAAAATTCCTCATCCTCTGCTCCTTTTAGTGGTAACATTTCTATCCCTCTCTTCATTGGTGCTGTGAATAAATCTGAAAGATTGTGGTTATTAGATACTGGTGCTACACATCATGTATGTTGTGATCTTTCTATGTTTAAAACTTCCATGCCTGTAGATCAAACTTCTGTTAATCTGCCAAATGGCAATTCTGTCCAGGTTGATAGGGTTGGAACAGTTGTTCTCACACCTTCCATCCAATTAGAAAATGTCCTCTATATTCCTGATTTCAGCTATAACCTTATTTCAGTCAGCTCTCTTACTTCCACTTCTCAGTGTTCAGTTCTTTTTACACCTTCTCTTTGTGTTGTTCAGGGAGTTTCACAGGGGATCCAGATTGGGAAGGGTAGAAGAGTTGGCAATCTCTATGTCTTGGATTCCACACATTCAGTGTCTCTCAATTCTAGTGTTCATGTTACTGCTGTTGTCTTCGCCGATGTTTGGCATTCTAGACTTGGTCATTTGTCTTTCAATAAACTTCAGTTAATGTCAAAGGCTCTAAGCCTGGATTCATGTAAACATTCTTTTTGTGAAGTCTGTCCTGTAGCAAAACAACATCGTTTATCTTTTCCTGATTCCCAAAATAATGCTGATTGTGTGTTTGATCTTATACATTGTGATGTGTGGGGGCCTTATCAAACCCCTACTCCTCAGGGATACACATATTTCTTAACCATTGTTGATGATCATTCTAGGTTTGTGTGGACTTTTTTGTTGAAATCTAGATCTGATGTTAAGGCTGTCATGACTCAATTCTTCCATACTGTATCAACACAGTTCAATAAAACCATCAAATGTGTTCGTAGTGATAATGCACCAGAATTTAATCTCACAAATCTTTACTCACAACATGGCACTGTCACTCAACATTCTTGCGTCTACACTCCCCAGCAAAATGCTAGAGTGGAACGTAAGCACCAACATCTTCTCAATGTGGCACGTAGTCTCTTATTTCAATCTCATCTCCCTATTCAGTATTGGGGAGAATGCATTCTCACTACCTCTTACTTGATAAATAGAATACCTACCTCAGTCTTGCCGGCTCATGTCACCCCTTTTGAATTATTGTTCCAAAAATCTCCTTCTTATTCTCACTTAAAGGTGTTTGGGTGTCTGTGTTTTGTCTCCACTTAAGACAAAGACAGACATAAGTTTTCCCCTCGTGCCACTAAAGCAGTCTTCTTAGGCTATCCCTCTGGTTACAAGGGTTATAAGGTCCTACTTTTGGATTCTTTTTCCATCACCATTAGTAGGCATGTCGTTTTTCATGAGTCTGCTTTGCCTTTCTCACATCTTCCTGCCTCATCCTTTCCTTCCCAACCTACTTCTTCACCACATTCTTCACCTTCTATTCCCTCTACAGTTCCTACTCTTGATATTCCTTCTGCTTCTTCACCTTCCACTTCTTTGCCTGCTCCTTCTCCTCCTCCTGTTATCACAAAATCCGGCAGACTGAGTAAACCACCTTCTCATCTGAAAGATTTTGTGTGTAACTCTATCAATTCTTCTTCTTCTTCCTATCCTCTCAATCAATACATGTCATACTCCAAACTCTCTATAGCCTACTTGTTTTTTCTTTGTTGCATCACTGTTCTGCCTGAGCCATCCAGTTTTGCTCAAGCTGCCAATTATCCTGAGTGGTTGAAGGCCATTAAACTGGAGCTTGATGCCCTTATCAAAAATGGCACTTGGATCATTACTCAGTTACCACCTGGAAAATTTGCTATTGGCAATAAATGGCTTTTCAAGATTAAGTTCTTTGTCGATGGTTCCCTTGATAGATATAAGGCTCGCCTTGTGGCCAAGGGGTACACTCAAATTGCTGGCATTGATTACATTGATACTTTCTCTCCTGTTGCCAAGCTCATCACAGTGAAAATCATGTTGGCTCTCTCTGCCATTAAAGGTTGGACCCTCTCTCACTTAGACATCAACAATCAATTCCTTTATGGAGAGTTAGATGAGGATATTTACATGGAGATTCCTGAAGGCTTGCTCACACCTGAGGGGGAGAAATATCCCGCCGGATCAGTTTGTAAACTCAAACGATCTCTTTATGGTTTAAAATAGGCATCTAGGCAATGGTATTTGAAATTCTCTCAAGTCCTTGCTAAGTTTGGATTGAAGCAGTCTGCCTCTGATCACTCATTCTTTTATAAGAAACAAGGCAGTAGCTTTCTTGGGTTGGTGGTATATGTAGATGATATCATGCTAGCAAGCAATGATAATCATCTTGTGCAAGAATTCAAAGATTTCCTTGGAACTCATTTCAAATACAAGGATTTGGAAGCTCCAAAGTATTTCCTTGGAGTTGAGCTTGCAAGAAATAATTCTGGGATTTATATATGCCAGAGAAAATATGCCATGGATTTGGTAAATGATGCTGGTCTAATTGGCAGCAAACTTGCTTCCACGCCTATGGAGTCTGGGAAAATTTTGAAGCAGCAAGAAGGGAACTACCTTCCAGATCCTATAGTCTATAGAAGGTTAATTGGGAGGCTCCTTTATCTCTGTATTACCAGACCTGATATCACATATGCAGTTCATAAGCTCAGTCAGTATTTAGCTAAACCGTGCGAAGGTCATATGCATGCTGCAGAAAGAATACTCAAATATCTAAAAGGAACCTTGGGTCATGGGTTGTTCTACTCTAGCAATGCAGAAGTTAATGTGAGTATGTTTGCTGATGCAGACTGGGCAGCTTGTCCAGATACTAGAAGGTCGGTTACAGGATACTGCTCTTTTATTGGTTCTTCACTAATATCATGGAGGAGTAAGAAGCAAGACACAATCTCTAGATCTTTAGCTGAAGCAGAATATAGATCTATGGCTCAAGCATGTTGTGAGGCTGTTTGGATGAAGAAGATCTTACATGATTTTGGGGTTGAACATTCTAAGCCTATACCACTCTTCTGTGACAACAAGGCTGCAGTCTACATCACATCTAATCCAGCATTCCACGAGAGAACCAAGCACATCGAGATAGATTGCCACACCATAAGAGATCACTACTTGTCAGGTTTGGTCAAGCCATTGCACATCAAAAATACTCATCAGCTGGCTGACATATTCACAAAACCTCTTGCATCTCCTGCACTCAAGTATCTTCTCAGCAAGATGGACTTCACAACTATCTATTCTCCATCTTGAGGGGGAGTATTGAGAGTGGTTTTGAATCATATGGAAAATCTGCATGGTTCTATCTTGAGTTTTCTCATTCGTTTTTAAAGTCGTGTTATTAGTTTTACGTTTTTATTAGTTAGAATAGTGTTGAGTCAGCTTTGTTGCTTAGCTGTTCTAGTTCTATAAATAGGAGTAATATCCTTGTTCTGTTCACGTGAAGATTATGAATAAAACAGCTCTTTTCTTCTTCAAGCTTTGTTTTCTTCATGCATCCTGTCGTGTCTCTCAATTAAGTGGGTGGAGTTGCGTTGCAACATTAATTGAACAAGAACAAGATACAACTACAAGTGCGGCTCCGGCTCCGGCTCCTACCATAAACATAAAAACAACGCCAAAACAAAACCCAGTGAGTGGCTTCTTCATTATAAGCAAACTCAAATTGTTCAACTCACAAATTAATCTCTCTTGTAACAAAGCTTACTCTACTCTATGTCCGTGGGGTCCATCCTTTTACACTCATATCATACCAACGAGCCAAATCGCATAGACTTGAGATTGAAAATAAACGATGAATTTCGAAAGGAAGCAACCTTGAAATGCTTAAGCAAAATAATCAGAGTTAGATGGAATTCAGAGAGTGCGGGGCAAAAACTATGTCAAACATTGGTCCAATATTATTATATCTTGAATTAAAATTCTTACAGCTACACATGTCAAAATTAAACACAAAGGCCATTCTCAAATTTATTAATATTGGCCTGCAAATAATTTGTAATCATCCCATGCTGTATCGTTGTCCAGTCATCTTATATTCTCTTATATTATATTATATTATATTATATATTATTTTCGAAATATTCTTGCATTATTATATGATTATAGCTTTATTGATCAATGGGGATGCCTTGTTTGCAGGAAAATTGACTGCAGAAGATGGAGCCTGCACCAACCTCTATATTTTTGATAAAAATTTGTTTTCATAGTAAAAATCACCAGTTCCTTTTTTTTTAAAAGAAATATCACCATTTTCATGTCAAACAAAAAGTATATTTCAGCTGAAATGACAAAAAAAAAGAGGTTAAATTGATAGAAATACTACCTCCAGTTCCCAAATTGACCTACCACTATCTCAATTAATTAATATATTACTACCTACAATATGAGATCTTTTCTCTACTTGCAATAAATTCAATCACTTTTTATCTATTCACAATTAACTCAACAACTTTTACTTAATACCCATGCCACTTACTTCTAGGAATAGATTCGGGAACGAAGGTAGTAACATTTTTCTTGACAATTATCTACCACCAAATCTCCTTTTTAAAGTGGGGAATGTCAATCAGTATTCCAAGCAACAAACCTTTATCATATAGGTAAGCTGGGACAACAAAATGTAACTACCAAACTTCAGGTATCTTACTGTAAATCTATAAACTATATCCAAATTTTAAAATTTTAAATCACAAATCAAAAACTGAATTTTAAATAGTAATTATGTTACTAATAACAATTTTCTTAGTTCGACCTTAGCAAAGAACAAATCGACATACATTTACTGATTCATGAAGGTATGGTGTGCAGATAACACTCGGAAAGTGGAAAGGAGAAAAAAAAAAAAAACTACGCTATCGACATCAAGAGCAAACCTTGTATGTACAAAGATGAGTATTTTCTTTTCAAAGATTTCATTCTACAAATTATTTATCGAACAATATTATTTGAAATACAACCAATTACACTGCGTTTCTCTCTCTTCTTCATTCACCCGACTCCAAAGAATATTTACATGTCACCGCACCTACCTCGGCTCCCTCCCATCACAACTCAGTGGAAGAAACCACAAACCAAATCTACCCTATTATAGCAACATACGACAGTCAGACAGCCATACCTCTCTCTCTCTCTCAAAACTGGCAAGAAGTCCCGAGCCTCTGTCTCTGCTTCTGCCCGAGCATGACAGACTTGCGCTTGGCAAATGCAGGAGCGAGCAGCTCTTGAAACTTCTCCAGAAACAGTACCCATTCGTCATCTTTCATCTCCGCTAGCTTCACAAAGCTTACACTTGCTGGGAGCTGCTCGTTGGCGCTCCTCCGACTAGAGGAATTAGCAGCAGCAGCAGCAGCAGCAGCATCGCAGTATTCTGATTTGGATCGTGCTAGCTTTGGGAACTTAGGCAGCTTCTTCTCGCCTAAACTAGTATATTTCAGCGACAATGACAGTTTGGAAATACTGTGGCTCTTCAGTAAGGTTGGAAGAATGTTCAGCTCCTTCTCCTCATCTCCTTCACTATCGTCTTCTTCCTCTGCACATTCCTCGAGTCGAGAGAGCGGAGCATGGCCATTAACAAAATGGAACGGTGGTACAGTCTCTTCAGATGCCAACTTCTGGGTTAACTCGTACCCACCTTCTTCACAATCTATGTCAAACAGGAAGTCATCAGCTGTTTCGCTCCTGGGCGAGAAGACTTCCTCAGTAATAAGCCTTCTTGCCTCGATGCATATGACCTCAAGCTCGCTGGGTTCCTCCTCACCATTGCGGAACTCTCTACTCATCATTTCCCCAATCTCACCAAGACACAGCCCATATGCAGCAGCTTCCTTGAGGAAAATTGTGCAGAGAAATAAGACACGCAAACAAGCCTCTCGAATCATAGGAAGCTCACTTCGCAGCATCTCTGCATCACGGGCAGGATCAAGATTGCTTATATACTCAAGTTCATCATCTGAGAAAGGGATGGAAGCCTGTGGCCAATGGATCCATTCAAAGTATGGATCTTCCAAACTCTCAGGCAAGCAGAGGCCATGATCAATTGGGATCAGTTCCACTTGACCAAACCTGCCAACGTCATCAAGTTTCCTAACTAAAAGATTACCTGCGTGCCTATCTGTGTTAAAAATCCTAATGTCTAAAATCCCAATGCGATGCACAGCAGAAACAGGGAAACTTGAGGTTCCATGGTCACTAGCATCAAAATCATGTGGGATGTACTGTTGGAAAGATGCAATCTTGCTCACAAGCTTCCTGGTCTGTGGCCTTTTTGCATTCACACCATCATTAATGTTGAAGATTGTGTGAGTAATTTTCACCAGTGCTGTAGGAGGAACATTTGCAAAATTATCATAGTCGAGTAGATACGCGGCAACTTCTCGGAACCCTGTTTCACCAACTCTCACAGAACGCTTTAAGCCCGGTTGTCCAAGGGCTTTACCAACAAAGCCCTTTGGATTGTTTGGAGCAAATGGTTCTTCATCTGTAGGTTTCACAATTGCCACACTGTCACCTCGAACATTCCTGAAATAATAAGCACCTCCAAGCCCACCTTGGGCAGGGATTGGTTCAACCCCATTCTTAATTGCCTTGATAGCTTCCTTAACAAGTTGTTTTGTCTTGGGAAAGCAACTTGGGTTACCCAAAATCTCGATTGGACCACTTTGATCTCTCTGTTGGATTTCCCTACCAGTTGGAGACAAACACGGAGTAGATGAGCTCCTATGCATCAAATTTCTAGTTAGCAGAAGGGGAGAATCATTTCGAATGGCACTGAGGTCATTTTTCAGAACCATATCTCCAAATGTTAAAGAGCTCTCCTCAATGGGGAAATTGAGGGCAAGCTGCAACCTCCTCTTCACAGTATTAACACTGTCACTCCTGTTTAATTCCATCCCCAACACACATCCCGTCTCGGTCTGTACGAAAACACGTCTACGGCATGAGGATTTCCTTTCCAACCCATTAGTCCCATGGTAGTCCCCATTTCCAAGCGGACTCTTAAATGCGGCCACAGCCATCTGGGTTTGCACAGGACTGTCCGAGTTAAGAGACATGAAAGGAAGGGAATGACCAATGATGGTTCTTCCCGCAACCAGCAACCGAGATGGCAAAGGGAGAGAGCTTTCGCCTAACTCTCAGCTGAACGCCAACCTCAGAAGCCGGGAGCGATAGAACCAGAAGTATATCTGTGCCACCAACGGTCATCAATCAGAGAAACCAATATCCAAATGCCTACCCTCAACTAACAACTGAAACCCAAATGGATCGAAGCACCAATATGCTAGATAATCAAACGGACCAAGACTCCGGGAGAGAGAATCACACAGTCAGTACATAGAGAGAGCCATGAGATTATTCCAATCAACCTCACACCAACAATCTGAAAGTAAGAAAATCGTCAAACAACTTTAATCAACAGTTATAGCACACATCATCTCAAACATGAAGAATTAAACCGTACAAACTCTGAAAACACATCATCATTTGCTCAAAATTGATCCACGCAGCGTTGAAACACATAAAAGACTACTAATAAGAATACAAGCATTCTAGCAAAAAGATCTTTAATATAAAGCTGAATAATAACGAATCCACTCTCTAACAAAAACAACCGAACCTCACCAAATTAAATCCCGAGAAATGAATAACTGATGTCAGAAACAAAATGATGACGAAACACATAAATCAGCATATTCACGAAACAAATACGAACCCACTGAATCTCGATCTATTAAATTAACCAATGACTCAATTCCACACTCCAATCCTCAATCAAATTCCCACGCATAAACAACGGAAACTTAATCCTATCCAATTTAAAGCAAGAAAACTTGCTCAAAAGAACAGATAAACAAACCCAACCATTCTGGTAAAAGAAGAGGATATAAGAAAGGAATATCGCGCAATAGCATATGTCAATAACCCTAACAGACAAAAGAACCACCAACACTAAATGCGAAATTCGGAAATCGACTCACCAGAAGGCCAGATCTGAAGAAACTCTTCCTTGTCTATCACCGCTATCCGTAAACAACGACAAGACCGTTGACGAAAATGTTGGAAAAACAGGAACAATACAACGGTCGGAACAACGGACAACGACAAGGCTAACGGCAAGGATTTGATCGGAGTATTACCGTCTTCCTTTACTTGCTCTGAGCTATCTTCTCTCTACATTTCTACATGGATATATATCTGTATATATAATCACAATTACTTTTTTCGATTTCATCTTTTCTTTTCTTTTTTGTTTTTTTTTTTTTTTCTGTTTTCTTGGCCCCTTCTCCGAATGTTCTTTTTTAACCCTACGGTGACCTGAGTTACGAGTTAACTGCGGTTAGTTCGAGCCCAACCATAGTTACGTTGCCCCGCTTTGTGGAAAGGTCTAGAATGAAAGATCTGAACCGTTGATTGGCGAATTGAGGAAACTATCTTGACCGTCTGTGGGATTAGCGACGTGGATGACGTGGATTGGGTGAACATCGTCAGCGAATCATGGGGAAGTTTTATCCAACTGTTTCTCTGTACGTATGTACTTAATTTAAGTTAAGGGATCTGTTCTCAGACAGATGAAAATTAAATTTTTGGATTAGATTTTCGATTTATTTGTCGTAATCATATTAACAAATAAATTCGGATATCATCAGTAATTTATACATGCCTCAATGTCCTAAACACAACTGGCTTTTATTACCCATATGATTGAAAACCGGTTCTTAAAAAAATCGGTTTCATAATTTCCGGTTTTCTAATTACACATTACTCTAATTTATCCTTTTTGTTTACTTTGGTAAGTTTAATTATTACCATAACCTTAATAACTAAATAATCTTCTAATTGATCTAGACTTTATGATTAATTTGTTTTAGGAATCTCGACTCATCTTTTCTTTTTTTAAATTGATCTAAGATTTGAAGACAATCTTGAATTTTAAATTATGTGACATGATGACAATCTCGATTCATCTTTTTTTGTTTTAATTATTTTCTATTCTTTGATAAGCATGTGAAATTTTAAATTAAATGAATTATTAGTGACTATCTTGAATTTATAATTTTTCATGATTTTTTTCCTTTCTTATGTTAATCAATGTTTTTTTATATATTTATATATTTTGTTAAATGAAAAAAATTGTAATTTAATATAATACACTATATTTTATTTAAAATAATACTATAAATTCATAATATGTATTTAATGACCTTACAAATTATATATAACTATATGTATATTTTATTCAATTTTTTATTATTATTATTATTATTATTATTATCATTATTATTATTATTATTATTATTAGTGTTATTTGGACACACTATGTCCAGACATACGATGGTAAAAATAGGAATTTATCGGAATTTTTTTAACAAATAATTTAATTTCATAGTTTCAACAGTTTGGTTATTCATAAACATATACTTTTTAAATTTTAATTATAAAGTTTCATTCCTATTTAAATTTACAAGTTTAGGAGTTGGGCGTGGATGAGAGTAAAATTTAGGAGCGGGTGAGCATAAGCCATAAGATCAATATTTCGGAAGAGGGTTTGAGTTGGAAAGAAATTTTGAAGGCAATCGGACAATTTTTTTATAATTCAAGCACTTATGTCCAGACATAGTATGTCCGAATAGAATTATTGTATTATTATTATTATTATTATTATTATTATTATTATTATTATATTGTCAGCTTGGTAAAAAAAATTATTCTGTTATTGATCTAATTTTATGATTTAATTTCCATTATTTATTGATTATTTTCCAAATTACTTTTTTCCATATCTATGATATATTTCCATAATGATTTTTTTTCCACATTTATGATTTATTTCCATTATGGATACAAATCAAAGTATAATCAATTCCTTAATTAGTTCTAAGGGCAATAAGGTACTCACCAAAATTCGATTCAATTATTAAATTAGTGAAAAACTAATATAAAAAGGTAATTAGACTAAATTAACCCACTATATTTAGGACATTATATCTTAAAATCATTTTTCTTTTTCTTAAAAAATAAGATATAAATATTTTGTGCCTTGAAACGTACTAATTTAATTTTTATTTTCCTTTGTCGCTATCCATCTCCTCAAACAAACAGTAAATAAAACATGTTGATAATACTAGTAACAAGTAACTTCAAGAAAGCCCCTCAAAAAAATTTAATTAATTTCCAACAATGAACAATAATGGGTGTTAATGTTACGATCATGTTAGGCTTATCGCATCTTATAATAACCCTAATTCTTTATTAGATTGAATAAATACCATATATTATAGACTTATTATCGATATAAAATATCTTCATCGACATCAGAATATATAATTCATAAAATTTCAAGGGAAAGTTAACCGTAAAGGTGTTCACGATATTGATATTTTGAAATTAATTTTGAATGATATTCTAACACCTAAACCAAATTGTATCTCCTCTTCAACCCAACAGTCTAAATTTTTGTTATTTTAGCAAAATTATATTGGCACTAAAGTAACTAGTTGTAATGGTTTTATGATTATTAACCATTAGTCTAATTGAGTGCTTTATTAAACGTATTAAAAAAACACTTGCTGGCTAAAATCCAATCATTTTTAGGGTGCTTTTAGGAACATGACCATATGGTCCCTAATTAACATAGTAGGGCCCTTTTCCACTTGTAGGGACTAATTATTCTAAAAAAAACTATTGATTATCGAATTTACTGGAAGTTGGGATATGTTCAATGAAATACACACCAGTGATAATGGAACTATTAACATTGATGCACTTCATAATCAAGTGCAGTTTATAGCGCCAATAATTATCGAATTTAAAGATGACATCAATTATAAATTCATAAATGTGAAATTCATTATAAATTTATAAATGTGAAATTTGTTACAGTGACCCCCCTTTAATCATCTGCTTCTCATGTTCCGTGAATAGCCAGAACATTGAGGAATATCCATAAAGGCATTTCGGGAATCAATTTCATTTAATCTATGTTTATTCCGTTTCAAGAAATGAAGGATCCTAAAGAATCGATCTTTCTTTTAGTGGTTGAATCTCTCTTTAATTGATCAATGTGTGATTCTGAATCCTTATTACTAATGGAATCCAAATGATCTTTGGGTTGATCACAAGATCCTTTCAGTTGGCTAGAATTCATTACTTGAACGAAACTAAATCTTGTGAAATCATATTGAATATTTGACGATATATTCAGTACTTTTCTAAAAAACCGATCATTGTTTACCAACCACACACTGTCTAACCAAATTATTACTATAACCTTAGTATTTAGCTTAGGTTAAGGCGAAAGAGGACATACCAAGCACTTTTTATACTAATGCATGATGTCTTGTCACATACTGATCATGTAACGGAGTTCTTTAATATCCGGTTCTAACTCATAAATGAAATTATAATATCAAAGTTATAAAGACATGTAAGTTAGTATACTGTCTCGTCATATGTTCTCATAAATTGAATGTGTCAAAAAATTGGTATCGTTACGGTAAACGTGTGATCAAGTCATGTACCAACATTATCATTTGAAGATATTTTGATGTTGCAATTTTTTAGTAGTATTTCATTTTTACTAATAGATCGCATTGATCCGAAATCGAAAACTAGACTTTTCTCTCCTGAATATGGAGATAATGTTTCTTAAATAAGCAAGTCGCCTTCACAATCTAATCAAATAATCAGATCTCAAATTTTAAATTACCTCTATGATAGTATTAATTTAGAAAGCAAAATGATGGTAATCGTATGACCGCTACTTGACTGATTAAATAGTATAGTATTTGATACTAATATTAAATTATTGATATCAACATCGGAATCACAGTGGGTCCCTCCTGTTTCTTTATGATGCCATGTTTGTTCATTTGTAATCGTTTGTAATTTCCTTAACAAAATTATTTTCTTCACCAACAAAGTGTCACGTGACCGAGGCCTACTTCCTGAATTTATTAAATTTCTCGAGGAAGTTTTTTGTGTAGTTCAGTTTAAAATTTTGAAGAATTTGGAATATTGGATTGAATAGTTGGTTTTGGAAAATTGTATACTACTGTATGATAAAATAATACGTATTTGTTCCAAAATTTGGTAGAAAAATTTTGAATCAAATGTCACCAAAAGTAAAGATATAGTATAACACTAAAGTTACACTATTATGTTTAAACTCAATTAATTATATTATTATTCATTTACACATGTATGTATAACATAAAAAACAAATAGGAATTGCATACAAACAAATCAAAAGGGTAAGCATGCATGTATATATATAAATATAAGAAATTTGAATTTGATACAAATATTGCATAAATTTCAAGAAAATATATTATTTAGATAAATATATACATAGGGATAGCAATATAGGGTGTGGATGTGGTAGGAACTTATTTTATATGAGTATGTAGGAACCGACACAAATAACACTTAAGTAATGCACAAATTATTCAATACACTTTTAATACGCAAAACTACACAAATTTGATGGATCAATTAATCTGAACCGTAGATCAAACGGTCCAGATTAGTTTCTAGTTCATATATAAAGATGAGGTACTGTATGATCCTTTAACCTCTCCCCAGGAATATATATATATATATATATATATATATATATATATATATATATATGAACGCAAAAACTTGGGTGCAATTAATTGCATTGTATGCAACCGGTTTGACCCGACCCGCATTCCATAACCCGGACGCGTGGGGTATACGCGCCCTTCATGGCGTGTCCACGCCCCATCAATTTTTTTTTTTTTTTAATTCAGTGTAAGAGTTATATATATAATTTCAGCATATGTATAGTAAATGGGCTTCTAGCCTAGCGGATAGGACTGTCTTTTCTCTCCTTGGAGACCAGCCTGCAAGTCGCGCACTGTATTTTTTTCCTTTTTCTTTTTTTTCCCTTCCTTCTTTTTCGTTTTTTCCTTAATTCTTTCTTTCTTCTCTTTTTTCTTCATTTTCGTTTCTTTCCTTGAACTTTTTTTTCTTTCTTTATTTTTTCTTCCTTTTTCTTCTCTTGTTTTCTTTTCTTTTTAGTATCTTTATTTAAAATACATATAATTCAAAGTAATTATTATCACGATAAAAAGTAATTATTAAAATAAAATTAATGAAGAATAATTATTGATATGAATAAAGATAATGTTTGACAATTAAAACTTTTCTTAATAACAATGTTTACTTTTATTTATGATAATTTGTACCTTTAATTATGTTGTCAAGTAATTATTATTGTGATAAAAAGTAATTATTGATATAAAAGAAGTTAACGTTTCACAACTATTACTTTTCTTAACGATAATGTTCATTTTAATTCACTACAACTTGTACTTTTAGTAATTCGGTCAAGTAATTATTGTTGTAATGACAAGTAAATATTGATAAGAAGAAACATAATGTTTCACAATCATTAACTTTTCTTAACGATAAATTTTACTTTTATTTACGACAACTTATACTTTTTTTAGTTATTTGATTAATTAATTATTGTCGTGATGATAAGTAATTATTGACATGAAGAAAGGTAGTGTTTGTCAACTATTACTTTTCTTAATGACAGTGTTTACTTTTATTCACGACAAAGTGTATGTTTACTTATTTGGTCAAGTAATTATTGTCGTAAGAAAAAGTAATGATTGATATGAAGAAATGTAACGTTTCACAACTATTACTTTTTTTTAATGACGATCGTTACTTTTATTCATGATAATTTTTACTTGTAATTATTTAGATAAGTAATTATTATCATAAGTAAATGTAATAATTGATCAAAAATATTAAATTTCTTCAAGACGATCACGAGAACTTTTGTTTTTAGTAATTTGGTAAAGTAATTATTATCGTAATGAAAACTAATTTTTGATATGAACAAATGTATTTTCAAAAATATTACATTTTAAAATTAAATAATTTTAAAAAATAAAAAAAAACTGAAAAGAATAAATTAAATGAATAATATGACACAACATAATAAAAAAGAAAGAAAGAAAAAACAAAAAATGGAAAAGGAAATTAGGGATAATAAATAGTTTTTAAAAATATTTAAAAAATTGAAAAATTAAATATAATGAATAATATATAGGACAACATAATAAAAAAGATAATTAAAAAAAAGAAATGAAAAAACAAAAAAAAAGACTAAAAATGAATAATACTTTTAAAAGCTGCGTGTATAAGGTATAAATAAAGGTATCTACATAATATAATATAAAAGGGTTTGTAGCCTAGTGGTAGCTCTCTTGGCTTAAAGCCATGTTCTAAGTTGCATGTTCGTGTTCGAATCCTCTTGGCTGCATTTCTACTGTAATTTTTTTTTAGCCTGATGAGGCTACATGACTGAGCTTGGGCCGACAGCGGGTATGGATTGGGTTGTGGGCTGGGCGCAGGTATGGGCATGGGTCGAACCGGTTGCATAGTATGCAATCAGTTGCGTGGAAGTGTAGCCCATATATGTTTAATGATTTTTAGTAGTAACTGAGCTTGGGCCGACAGCGGGGATATGAATAATGATTTTTAGTAGTAAGATAATATCTCCGAACCAAAATATGCTTGATTAATTTGATACTGATACAATTTGTAATCAATATTTAAAAAGACAATTTATTAATTTGATACAGATACAAGTACGGTGACACATATCAATATTTTCTATATACTCATATATGGTCAACTTGTCACAGCCCCAAATCCCGAGGGACGACAAAAGCCGGGGTGCGACTAGGGGTTGGACTAAAGAAGCGGGGAAGAAGGGGGATGAATAAGAATGAACGAATAAATAGACATTAATAACAGAATAACTTCTATGAACATGACTTTATTTAAAAGGAAGAGTTGATCTCGAAGGATCACTCGACAAGTTGATCAAAAAGGAACGAAGTTCATTGTACGGGCTTAGACCCGAAAGATAGATACATTAACTTCAAAAAGATTGGCAGCGGAAAGCGTAAAGCTTGACATACAGTTCTTCATACTATTTCAACTCTATACTCAATCCTTACTCAACCTTCACCGCTCCTATCACTCAACCTGCACATTTTATAAAACATATACAAGGTTAAGTATAAACATACTTAGTGGGCACGTTGCCGAAAATATATCATAAGTATAGATTAATCAGGCATCTTAAAAGGTAGCACATCGGGGTTTTTCATCAAATACCCGTGCCTACTAAACATTTTCTTTTATAAACATAAATCACTTTTCTTGATCAAGATTTTAGCACGTAATCTGTTTTAAAACGCCGGAGAAGAACGCCTTCTTCTGCGCACGCTCCTCACCGTGGCTGGCTACCCCTCAACAGAGTACCACGCATACTGGCTACCGTGTACACTAATTCTGGATAACACATTGTGGGTTAACTCAGAATCCGATCGTTAACTGGTTGGCGAACCAACATCAGATAGGCATAATAGAATTCACATAAGTCAAAATCATTTATGCCCTGATAATCACTTTGAAAACACAGTTATCAAAGCTGTAAATAAAGATCTTCGAGCATCGCTCATTTTAGTTTGTATATAGAAAAACCCACCTCAATCGTTTACAGAACAAACTTTAACCTTCGGTCTTCCGTCCTGTCTTCAACTCCGACTTCCTTCTTTTATCGCAAATATTCAAACTTTAGTAATCGATCAAGACGATTAAAGAAAAGAAATAGAAGTCGTTTTAGACTTTTAGGCCTTTGCATTTTACTACTTTCTTTTGATTAACAATAAACGAGACTTTGATCAATTCTCGTCTAAAAACTGACTCGGCTCATTACTCGGCACTTAGGTTAGTAGATAATGGATGTCGATAACTTATAACGACTTAAAAGTTCATATGGAACGAAGTTGAAAAGGATTCAACTTAAGAAATAAGTTTTGGAAACTTTCTGCACAATACAGTAGTTCTGGAGTTCTCACAGAACAGGGCACTTTAGAACAGGGGATGAAATTTATACCACAAGAAAGCCATGGGTGTCTAGTTTACTCTCCAGTTTACGGATCTCGATTTCGTTAAGCGAGCTAAAAGTTATGACAGTTTCCGTGCAACGTCGCAAAACAGTCCGCGCGAAACCCTAATGCTCGACAAAACTCGACGTACGATTCCCTAGGTTCGATCAATGCTATTCCACTTTTATTTTCACGAAAATTTCATCTCAATACAGTCTACATGCAATATCCCTTAATCGGGTTCACATTCACGTCTTTTGATTAAACAAACGACGAGCATTTCCTCGTCATTTTCAACTAATCAATTACTATACCAAATCAAATTTCAAATTCAATTCCTATTTCATTTTCGTTTATCAACTTCTCGTTTCTTAACTATAACTCATAACATCTCGTATCTCGGATGGAAATATCGTCAACTACACTATTGTTCGTTTATCAATAACAATCATTAGTATCAAAAAGGTTTTTCTTATTCGTCTTCTCTATCGGCTTTTAATCTCGATTCTCCGTCTCTTATCAAAAATTAAATCTTCTTAGAATTTGTTCAATTTTACGGTTACGATCATTATCCAACAAGATTATTATAAGTTCGAATCACAAACCTAAATCGTTACTATTCTCGTCTTATCGTCGATTGCTCGTCTCTTACTAAAAATCCTACATTCTCCGTTTTCGTTCAAATTTTACAACATCGTTCCTTATCTATCAAGAATCACTAATATGCAAACCATATTCTCATATCATTAACGAGCTTCAACTTATCGACAAGTTTCCGTCTCTTACGTTTTTCGTTTTATTTTTAGAAAAATCTCAATAAATTATATATTCATCCTACAACATACTACATACCATTTCCATTAACCAATCATGCATATCATATCATCTTCTTCATCAAAACCTCACTTGTTCTTCTCTTACACTTTTACTTTTATTTTAGAAAATTCTAATTTAATTCATGTAGTCATCTAACAACATATAGATCACTAATCCATCAAACAAACATCAAGAAAATCGAACTAGGAAAAACCCCTAAATCTCACAAAATTTTCGGTAATTTCAATATGCAAAGGGGAATGATTTTCTTCATGATTCGATCCATAAAACCTAATTCTAAGCACACTATAACATGAATTAACCATAGGACATCATCCTATTTCATCTCCTATGTTTCGAAAAAAATAAAAAGATGGGAAATGATTTGTGTTTGGTTCATAACGTAGACGATGTTCTTACCTTGCCGAATATGAAGTCGGATCTAAGATCGATCGGTTGACGGAGGACTTGTGATTTTGAGAAAGCTTGAAGGAGGTGTCTTCAATGGAGGAATTTGAGAGAGAAAAATGAGAGAGAAGAATGGGGGAGGTGGCGGCAATGGTGTTGAGGGAGAGGGAGAGATGACTCATGCACTATTACATAAAGTAAGAAAAAATATCCAACTAAAGGGTGGTGACTCATTAAAGGGTGTTTGGGTGGGGATTTATTTGACAGAAATATCTCGTTTCCGGGTCTAGAACGACGTTATAAAAGTCGAGAAATAATTTCTTAGTCGGTTACGTATTCGACAAAATCTAATTCGACCGTTAGATTAGATATAAATCACATACTCGGAAAACCTAATTCGTTTTTCAAAATCCGATAAAAAGTCGGGACATCACAATCCAAATTTCGCTCGGAAAAATCATAAAAACTGACTTTCTCCGGTGATCTCGTATCGAAGAAAGAGTGAATGTAAATTCTGACGGTTTTTCAATCTGAGTTTTCGGACGAAAAATCTATCGGACGCGAAAATCCTAATACAGTAGTCGTTCGACCGACTTTTGGAATTTATTTTCAGAAACGGATTTCACCGTAAATCTTAGAATCGAAAATCCTTAACTTAGGCGTGCAAAGCCTTAATTATTAATCAAATTTTTATTTTTTGTCGGAAGAAAATATCCGGGGTATTACACAACTTCTCGTAAAGGTTGAACAACAATCTCCTAAATGATTTTGTTTTTACATTCGACGCTAAAACTTTAGGGCATCTCCAACCACTTCTCTATAGTAGAGCAGAATCTTACTTTATCATACAGTAGACTTCAAGATATTTAAAGAAAAAAACATCCTACTATCATTTATTTAATTTTACATTGTATAAAACTTATCTCAATTGAAGTAAGATTATATCATAAAGAAAAGTAGAAATTACAAGCCTCAAAATTACATAATTAAAAATTTGAGGCTTGAGCCTCAATAAAACCTCCAATGTAGAATTGAAGGAGTAGAAAAAGAGTAATTGTGCAACAATATTGTGAAAAACATACTACATAACAATTTTGTTGGAATCTAGTATTTTTAAATATAATTATTTTATAATGTGAAATTAATATTCTTTATAAAATGTGCAAAGTAGAAATAGATATTATATATGATTAATGAAATATTATTACATGCAATAAAAGAAAGAAAAAACAATGAAAAATAATCGAGTAATCAAGTGTATTGCTCTACTAATATAACAATATTATGATCATTTTTGTGCTATAGAGTGGAATCTATATCTATATTAAAACTGAGATTTTGATCTCACTACAAGAAGGTTGAGCTTTTGCGACATTGAAAATGTGTCGTTAATTACTATTTTAATGTCGTTAAAGCTAATTTGCGACAATTTTTGCGACATGGAGAATTGCGTCGCAAAAGAGGTATGTAGCAAATTTACGACACTTATTTTCATTTGTGTCGCAACTTATACGATACTTTATGCAACAATAACTAAATTGTCATATAAAATAAACGACACATTATGTGACATTAATTGCAGTGATGCTTGTTATTTTGCGACACATTATGCGTCAACAATTGAAATGACGCATCCGAATTTGCAACATTATAAACAGTTTTGTCAAATAAAAAATGTGGCAATTTTACGACATTTCTTCATTTATGATGCAACATATATGATGCTTTGTGAGACACTAAATTACTCTCTAAAGGAAAGGTAGGCTCTTAAGTCGGCTACAGACACCTTCGGAGATGGAAGTGTTCCGGAGGTTAGTTATGAACTGGCAAAACAAAAACGTGTCATATAAAATGTGTCATTAATTGTAGTGATGCATGCCCATTTACGATAGATCATACGTCATAAATCAAAATAATTGTTCCTAATTTGCAATATTTTCTCCGTCAAAATTGTCTTTTTTTATGACATAAATGTGTTATTATTGAAATTTATGTCGCAGAAGTATAATTTGTGACATTTTAAACGTTAGCTTAGGTTCATTTAAAACACAATCCATAATCAAAACTAAATATTTATTGATAAAATAAGTTACAATGTACAATCACTCATCGCACTATTATACATTTCAAAACTAAACTCTGATTCTAAAAATACAATAACGGCACGAATCAACATCTATAATTATTGTCTATTAAGCTGATAAACCAATAAATCATATCCATCTCACATGTCTTCTTCTCTTTTCTCACCTTCATTTTTCTCTATTTATTCTCTTTCTTAAGTTTTTCCTTCAAACATGCACAACTAGAGGTGGCCAACTTCGGTTTCGGTTCCGAACCGAAACCGGAACCGACGGTTCTCGGTTCCACTTCGGATGAATCGGAACAGAACCGAATACCTCTTCGGTTCCGGTTCCAAATCGGAACAGTCGGTTTCGGTTCCGGTTCCAATTTGGAACCGAACTTTTAATTATATGTATTTTATTATATTTTGCTACTTTCACTACAACAAAAAAGGTCTATTACAACACGACTTTAACGATACTATGACATATATCATGGATAAGAAATCTATTACGACATCAAACAATTTAATCTTAATTTATACATAATTATTCAACTCTATTACGGCATATGGAAGACTGTGTTGCAATATTACGTCTATTACGACAGGATCAAATGTCCTCAGCCAAAAAATAAACACGACCCAAAACATAATTAAGATTTTCTTTACTGTTTCAACATTAAAGGAAAACAAAAAACTCTTTTTAGTATTGGCGGTAACTTTCCCACCCAAGTAAATGAAACTTTTAGTTTTTCCAAAAAGTAATAAGAAAATGAATGAAAAACAAGGAATTGAGAAGAAAGAGAAACAACTGCGGCAACTGCCCTACCCCCACAGCAGCGAAGAGAACAAGAAGGGAAAATTAATCGATCTACTCCAATTTCTTACCCCTGCCGAAGCCGTATTTCTCTTCAATTTGATTTCGATTAAGTTAGTGATGGCATAAAGCGGAGATGAGTTGATGCTAGTGCAGCGCCGACATCATAATCATTCTGATCGCGTGCAATCCCTACCAGCCCCGGTAGTTATTTCTCTTATCTTCCCATTTTCTATACATTTTGTGATGTAATTGATTGTATTGAACTTTGTATGAAAGGCAAGTAGTGTGGTTCAGGGATTTGGCAAGGGCAAAGACTATGGCGTGGACTTCATTTCGATGTCTCTCTACTCGCCTTGTCAGAGGTCCTAAAGCATACACTTTTCCTTGTACTTAGGACCAGTTGATTAACCATTGTCGAAATGCTCTTTATGAATAGATTGAGTTGCAATTTTCAAGTTTGGAAATCAATATTTAGAATTTGGATATATTTTACATATTAAGTTTCTAATTATCTTGTTGGATTGAATTGTGCTTGGAGCATTGGTTTGTTGTTATCTGAGTGAGTTTTTGTTTCTTGTTTCTTTGAAGAGTTTTTGAATTTAGTAATTTTTTATCTACATATGTTTCATTTAATACATAGCTATGCATACGTTTTGTGGGAGTATAATTTTGAGATAAATTTAGTATTTGTAGATTGGTTGCCCACAATTCTTGTGCAGTTTACTCAAGAAAGTTCTTTGGTTTATTGTAGGAAGAGTACTATGGCATACTTTGCTGGTGGAAGTTCTTCTCCCAACTTGATAGTTGTTAAATTTGGTGAGGTACTTTTAATTGTCTCCATAATTTATTTTCATTGTAATGTTTGTCAAAATAGTTGTTGATGAACATATTCATCATCCCAATTTGACGAAATTATGTTCGTTGAGGTTCGATATAACAGGAATTATCATTGGCTGAAGATAGAGGATACAAATATGTTGCTTAGAGCTTTCATCTATTTTGTGAAAAAGATACAACTGAGAATAAGCTATATGATATCCTTTGGCTAACACAAAATGATTAAGGTATCTTGTGGTTTGCAGGTTGTCAATGTCAGGGAAATTTCAAGATGCTAAATGAAAAGAATAGTTCTCAAAGTCTAAGAAAAAAGGTAAAGTTTTGCAGCAGTAGTAGTTATTATTTGAATAACTTTTTGTATGATTTAAAGCTTATGTTTTGCTCTTTCAATGATAGAGTGACTATTAATGATTGATGATCTTTAAGCTCATCTTCGAAATCCAATGTTCCCAATGTTCTCAAATTTCCATTATAGCCTGATAATTTAAGTAATTATATCATTTATATCAGGGTGAATAGAAGGTTAGAAGATGTTATATCTTAGCTTACTGACATGTCAATTTTTTTGTTTAAATATGAATCATGATACGGGGAGCTTCTTTTTCTGCTTATATGGCAGGGGTTAAAGATATGGTGTCCATACACTTAAAAAAGTTTGCACTATAATGATCTGCGACTCAAGACTCAAGTACAAATGTTCATCTTGCCATCTTGTAGATCATCTTTGCTTCTGGTAGTCGTCCTGTTTATGCAAGTACAAGCTTCTCTCTTTTATAAGATTTCTTCTCTTTATCTCAGAGAGCATTTGGTAGTTGTTTAGTTTGATTGTTTGACCTTAATATTTACTAAATTAGATCAGTCCTTATATAAAACTGTATTCTCGTTGATTCCTCTCTCTATGATTTTATTCATACAAGATGTGCCATTCCTTTGCTCATTCTGATAAGTCATAAATTTATTACATCTAGGTGAGACCTGATTCGTGTAAGCATCCAATTCATTTGGAGATTTTGGAACCGCTTTGAGATACGACTTCAAAGGCTATACTTATTCTGCGACATGGATGTCTAGCTTTCTTTGGAAAAATGTGGAGAAGTTATCGAGCTAGTACTTACAGGCTTGGAAGCGTGTCGCTCTTAGAGTTGAACTTGCAACTTGTATTCTTAGCTTTCGAATGTATTATGTTGGTGGTTGCTTGTTACTAGAGCTCATCAGATTACAATAGTTTTAGTTCTTATCTTAGTTTTTTGACTTAAAGTTTTGACTATTGTAATTGTTTGTTTTGGAAATTAATAGAATATAATTTCTGTAATACTTGGTTTCGGTTATTATTATGATTGTTTTTTAAATGGTGTGAAAATTTCTAAAATTACAATATATAATAGAATATAGTAATGAATTGTTATGAATTGCGTCAATGGATTTGAGACAATATAAAATGCCATATTAGAAGTTTCTGTCAACACCAGTAAATGTCGTATTACATATTGAGCATTGGATTTTAAGCTGTCTATTCTGACACCTTCTAGTGTTGTCATAGCTAGAGAACACTGTAGCAACACTTGATAGGACGACATTAAAAGTAAACGTGGAGATAAGTCAGATGTTGTTATAGCACTATTATTGGGACATTTTCAAGTGTCGCTTAAGGCAATTTTTGTTGTAGTGTTTTTTATATTATAAATATATATTTATGCATTCTAATATTAGTATTTAAGTGATATAATATGAATTATGATATAAATATAAATAAAAACAAATAAAAAATAAAAAAAATATGAGGAACCGCCGGTTCGGAACAGGAACCGAACCGAAACCGGCGGTTCTCGGTTACACATTCTTGGAACCGGAACAGAACCGGCGGTTCGGCGGTTCTCGGTTCCAAAAAGGAACCGACGGTTCGGTTCCGGTTCTAGAACCGTCGGTTTCGGTTTGGTTCCGGTTCGGTTCCACCGGTTCCCGTTTTTTTGGCCACCTCTATGCACAACACCACATTTACAAAGGTTGTCATTGACGGATAAGGTATTATATAGAAATAGTTATACCCTGCTTGCTAAAAATAGTCGGGCAAAGAGCAATCAGAGAGAAAATTATTTCATGAAAATGAGAGAAATATTACATAAGATAGAATCACAAAAGTGAAAGGTTTACAATTCACGTGTATTATCTAATATGGGTGTGCAAGGAAAAAAAAAAGTAGAGATTGTAAATCATTTAGTACTAATCATTAGTACACCTAATCAACGTCTCTAATGAGTTATCACCACTTTTGCAAACTTAAATTTAATGTGAAAATTACTGAGAGTGGAAAACATTAGCCTTTGTAAAGGTTTTACTGGATACTACACTTAAATTTACTACTTAAACAAGCTAAGTGGATTACATTAGTAAATCATGGAAATCTCAAAACTAATAAAATCTCCATTACTGTTATGACTATCAACTGCTGATACTTTATGCTTTCTTTATGTTGCACCTAGTCATCTTCGTGAGAATAAGTTCTTTTACACCTATATGATCAAAGACTTGCAGATAACTTATGCAGGGGATAAATATACAAGTTCTCTTATCTTTGATCCTTCTTGTTTTAAGATTTAAGCTCTAGTATTGATAGTTGAGAATATAGCAACCCTTTAACTTTCTTCTGATTTTTAATAATACTATCAATCATAACCTCTCTTTTTTTTGTTAGATACCATATGATTAGATGCAGTTCTTGGTGAACAATTAATTTTTTTTCGAATATGCTCAAACTCAGCATAACCCTAGTCAGCAAGTAAATAGAATGAAAATGGAAGTAAATAAGCCGCATAACATCGAAGTTAGCAAAACAGAGTTCACCCACTCATTCAACTCACAGGAAAAATAATAATGTTTGTTGGGTACTTTCGTGGAACAAATAGTGATCACTAGGAAAACACTAAATCATATTTACGAGAAATCTTAGATGGAAAATCGAGATACCAAACAAGCAACATAGGTGGAGACATGGAGTGTCTCATTTGTCTTTTCTGCATACCTGATTCCAAGCAAATTGTAGCCGGCGAACTAAGGTATCCACCATGAATTTGATGAACCCAAGTAGCGATGTTAAAGGTGTTGGATTAAATCCAATAATATGTGGGCAAATATATAATTAATGTATATGTTATTACAATATATGTGGTAAATCTTATATTTATTATTTGATGAGGGACCAAATAATAAAGAATAAATCTATGTAGCCATATTATAGCTACCCATAATTTTGTTCAAATAAGAGAAAAAAATTGATTTATTTATAATTTTAAGTTCTAAATGACTTCTAATAATTTAAATATTCAGTTTATACAAATTTATGTTGATAGTATTTGAATTTTGAGGCAATAAAAATGTCGATATAGATAATAAAGTGAATACAAAGCTTTTTATTGAAAGAATGAAAGAATTATATATTTACACCACTTATGACAAAATTTAAGTTAATAATATGATAATAACATAAAATATATGTTTATACTTCTTAAAATAAATCAAAAAATTATCTAAATCGATTTATTTTCATATAGTTAACTGAATTATGGCTAGTCATATTATGGCTAAATAGCATCACTCAATAATAAATAGTAATAATTGATTGGATAGGAATGAGAGGTTATTTCCTAACCATTGTGTCTCTTCGGAGCACCCTTTCGAAGAGACACGATCAATTATAAATAGGGGTCTGGTCCCCAAGAAGCAGTACACCAATTCTTTGTATTTTCTATCCCTATCAAGAATGTACAAATAGAGAAACCTGCATTCTTGGAAGATCGACATCCGGGCAATCTTCGACTATGGCTTTAGTTTAGTGCTTCCGCTTTATTCAAGTTTTTTCGAATTATTGTCGTAGAGTTAAATATAGGACTTGAGTTATGATTAAAGCATGTCCTATATTATTCTTACACAAGGCGCACCAAAAGAGATGTAGAGTGAGAGGATTCTGCTGGAATGGCTAGATGCAGGAAGGATTCAACGGCCGGGCATGAAAATAGAGGACGGGGGAGACAGCAAGAGAAAGCGGCGGAATGTGTCTGTAAAAGAGTTCGTTCTTTTCTTTCATTTTATTAAAAACACCGTGAGAAAACCTATTCTCTCTCTTTTAACTTTTGATCTTTTTTTTTCTTTTTCTTTTATTTCATAATATTAATTAATTTAGTTTTCTTCTTACTTAGTTTTTTCTTTTAATTGACCTTGCGTTTCTTTCTTTGTTGGTTTAATTTAATTTTTTACCCCATAATGTTAGTTCTAAATTATATTTTTAAGATACTTTTACGTTTTTAAATATAATACTGAGTTTATATATAATTTTATACTTAATTATTACATTTTTTTCCGTGTACTACCTAAAAGAGTAGCGCATTTAAATGATGCAAATTATAAGACACTGAATCCAACATTATTCTATATGTGTTGTATAATTATGACATTCTATTAATGTGTCGCAGATAAAATGTCCCAATTCAAAGACATAAAAAAAAACTGCCGCATTTATGTCACAAATATGGGACACAATATTAATGTGACATATAATTGACGCAAATATACAACACTGCTCTATATATGTTGTATAATTATGACATTTTATTAATGTGTTGCAAAAAAAGTGTAGCAATTTAGAGACATAAAAGAAAGTGTCATATTTATGTCTCAAATCCGTGACACAATATTAATATGAACAATTAATGCAACATTGTTCTATATGTGTTGTATAATTATGACATTTTATTAAGAGACATATTTTGAAATAGCCATAATGACCATTAAAATATAAATTTTGGCCCACCAACTTCAAAAATATAAAATTTGGCCATTTTTTTCAATTTGGGACGAAAATACCCTTAATAAGACGCGGAACGGGTCGAGTCGGATGCGGGCGGGCGCGGGTCGGGTCGGGCAGATATAAGGCGTTTGGTACTTCTGGTACAAATTTAGTTATATTAGTACCAATAGTTCTAGTACTTCTGATACGAATTTAGCCTTATTAGTGCCAATAGTTCCAGATTTGGTACAATTGGGACGAATTGTCGAATTAGTTCCAGATGTTCCAAGTTATGATATGGTACTCTTGGGACGAAAATTTCAATTATTTCATGTTATACCGCTCCGATTTTGCGGCTCTGCCTTCGGCTCCGATTATACGGCTCCGTCTTCGCTTCGATTACTAATATAAGGATAATCGTTGGGCAACAATTTAGATTTCTTCGACTCGCTCCGAGGCCTTCGGCTCCCCTCGCTCGAATCTTGACCAAAGAAGAAGCGGCCAACAAAGAAAATGAATAGGCAAATAAAAAATAATGAGGCAAACAAAAATTTGGCAATTAAAAAGAAATAGAAAAAAAAAACAGAAAAAATGAAAAAATCTGGAAAAAAAAAGAAATAACAAGGAAAAAATTGGAAAATAAAAAAATAAAAGAAATCTGAAAAAAAAAACAGAAAAAAAATCTGGAAAATAAGAAAAAAAACAGAAAAAGAAGAAAAAAGCTGGAAAAAAAAAACAGGAAAAAAAAAGAAAAAAAAACTTGGAAAGGAAAACAAGTGTCAATAAAATGGATCAAGGATTGATGGATCAAAAATAGAAGAGGGAAAGGGGTATTTAGGTCCTAAGTTCAAAAAATTAGCCATAATTTATATTTATGAAGAAGGTGGGCTAAAATTTATATTTTAATGTTCATTATAGCTATATCACATGATATTCTCTTTTATTAATGTGTCGCAAATAAAGTGTACTCCCTCCGTTTGCGAAATGATGCCGTATTTCGTGTCTGACACGGAGATTAAGAAAACTGATAAAGTTGTTTTGAGTGAGTAAAAGTTAGAAAGTAGGGGTAGTAAGATAATGACAAAAAAACAGTGGTAATGACAAAAAAGAGGTGGTATTGACCAAACAGTAGGAATAAAGTTGTTGGGATGACAAAAAAGTAGAAATAAAATTGATGTGATGTGGGGTCATCAATGGCAAGGGGTAGTGATTTTAATAAAGTAACGAGTGTATGTTGGTAAAACTAACGAAACAGGGCATCATTTGGTGAACACAAATAATGGATGAAACATGGCATCATTTCGTGAACGGAGGGAGTAGCAATTTAGAGACATAAAAGAAAGTGTCGCATATATGTCACTAATCTGTGACACAATATTAATGTGACGCATGGTTGATGCAAATATAAGACACAACGAGCATAAATGTTGTAATTTTATGACATTCACATGTAGTGCCACATGCATATATGTCACAATAGGTCAATTTTCTTGTAGTTGTCTTATCTAGAAGTAGCAGTTATGTATTTTAATAGTGTGATTAGTTACTGAACGCCATTTATTTTTTATGGTATGCGGACGCGATCTTTCACAAAGCCATTTCTTCTCAATAGTAATTAAAAGTGTTTTCCGTCAATTTTATGGTATTCATTTAAATATTGTTCAAACAGTGGGGCGATATGTTTTACAACGTTCAATTCTATTAAATTCCCCAATCAAACTTCCCAGATTTCGAATGCATTTTTCGGCGCCCTCTTCAATTTCACAGGTATCTATTTATATTTAGCAACTTCATTTTATTCAGTTTTAACGATCACACTCTATTAATTTAGGCCAAATTCTCTTATTCACAGTTTCACCTCTTCATATGAAAGTGGCCATGACAATCGATGTCTTCAAACTCTATAGTTTGGCACTTGAGATAAGCCTCCTGCAATATATCTCTCTGCCGAATGTGGATTCGTCGAATTGCAAGCACGCTGTCGCGCAGAATTTGCTATGACGTAATTCATGTTTCATATCGTGCTAAGCTAAACCAACCATGTGGAAGTAGATCATTGTTACTTTACCCTCAAAAAAGAAAAAGAAATAAGATCATTGCTACTTTCAGATGTTGAAGAGGCTCTTCCAAATCAATGGCATAACGTTGTTTTCTTCATTCTCCACTTAGTGCTTTCATCTCCCAAACTTGCCACAAAAAATCTCCACAACCAACCAACCAACACAAATAGATAATAACAATAGCCATATTATTGATAAACAATAGGGACTTCACTCACCGTAATCATCTCAGTTTTCACACATTCAGTGTCAAAAAAAGACTTTCGCCACCCCCAGGCTTCGACAGTCATTGGATAACATTCAACAATCCAATTCAAGAATCCAACCGCTATATTTGGTTAAGTGGTCAATTTCAACATGTCTCCAATATGCAAAACCACATCGGTTTATGGATTAGGGAAAACTCTGTTACATCTCTCGATCGATTGTTAACCAAGTAAAACTAGCTTTATGGATTATATCATAATTTGCCAGAGTTTGTGGGTTTGCTGTATATTAGTTACATCAATGTCTTGCTTTAAAGTCTGTTTCTGCTTATTAATTGTGATATTTGACTGTACAAAGTATGTATTAATACTACTCAATTTGCTTTTTTAGTGTTTGTTAGTGTTCCATTTTGTTAATTAATACATGTATAGATTAATTTAATTGTACTATATAAGATTATTTGGGTGATAGATATTGAGAATTCAAGGCATGATATTCTATTTGGTACTTCTCTTTATCTTCATAAACTTTACAATTTATATACTCCGTATATAATAAATGTAATTTATTTAATTTTAATTATTTACTATTAATTTAAAATCAATCCGTGCATCACACGGGACAAAGTACTAGTTAGAAAGTAAAATTGGAGATAACTACTCTATTATATCATATTGAGTTTCATAATAGAAGAAGTGTTGGAGAAGCCCACACTCTCAATATAGTTCGATCAAGATAAGATTTTTAGTTAATAATGAGTTTGTCGCAAAATCATAAATAGATAAAGACTAATTGGATGAGTTGTGGTAGGTGTGTGTATGACTGTATCAGTCAACTTCACTCCAACAGACCATATCCAACTTGTCTGAACCAAGACAACCATAACGTGCAGTGCACGTGCTGATAGCACAGGCACAACCTAACTCACCTCAAAATTAAAACGTTATAAAATCGTAGGTTGTTTTATTTGACACTAGTGTGCAACCCGTCGAAAATCGACGGGAATCATATTATGCGGATGAAAATTTATTGGATATTTTATAAAAGTGAAAAAATTTTAATTTCTTAAATTCAACAAAATTATCCCGCAATTCTCCCATCTTCATGTACTATATTTTATCATTTTCGTTCAATTTTAATCAACATACTTCATTTTGAAGTCTTACTATTAAATAAAAATAAAACTATTTATTTGACCAACTAATATATTAGTCAAATTATATTAGATGTACAAAATAATTGCGGGATGCGAAAACACATTTGATCTTGAATTTATATAGGTTATCAGTGGGTTTTTGAAAACGATGTAGTATGAAAATTAATAGTAGGAATTTATTTTAAAAGTGAAAAACCTTTAGCTTCTTAAATTCAACAAAATTGTCCTACTTCTCCAGTCCTCATGTACTCCCTCTGTCTCATTCATCTTGTCTATCTTTCTTTAATTAAACAAACATCTCACTTATCTTGTCTACGTTCAAATAAGGAATGATTTAACAATAAATTAGGATCTTATTAAAATTAAATGGGGCCCACATTGAATTAAAAAAGTACAAAAAACCTTACCCACTCACATCTAAATAAAGTGGTTCCAATAAATTTATACACTAAACAACTTCTGCTTAATCTCCGTGCCCACCCAAGATAGATAATACGAGTGGGAGGAGGGAGTACTATTTTTTGTATCATTTTAGTTCAACTTTGATCAATATGTTTCATTTTGAAGTTTTATTAAAAATAATAAAATAAAACTATCTATTGATTCTCCAAGAGTGGATTTTTGAAAAATGATGTGGGATGAAACTTTATAAGAATTTATTTTAAAAGTGAAAATTCTTTAATTTCTTAAATTTAATAAAATAGTCTCGCAATTCTCCTGTCTCATGTACTATTTCTAATCAATGTAATTCAATTTTGATAAACACACTTCATTTTGAAGTTTTATTAAAAAACGATGTGGGAACATTAAGTATAAATTTACTAAATATTACACTCTATTTAAATTGATATACATTATAAATTGTCTCGCGATTCTCCCGTCTTCATGTACTATTTCTAATCATTGTAATTAAATTTTGATCAATATGCTTCATTTTGAAGTCTTACTAAAACAACGATGTGGGAACATTAAGTATAAATTTACTAAAATATTATACTCTATTTAAATTGATATACATTATAATGTATAGATAGATGGCTTATTCTTAATTAAAAACTCCATATCTTAGTTTAGTTTTCATAATAAAACATTAGCTTAATTATTATATTTTATACACAGATCCGTTGTGGGAGAAGATATGTTTGGAATTTTGAAAATTACCAATTATCTATATTTAGTACCATAATTGCATCTTATATATATTGTGCATATATTTTATATCGATAATCTGTATATATAAATTTCCCATCTATTAAATGTTAAAAGTATAATAATAAAATGAATAGAAAGCTCAAGTTGAGGATTAAGATAAATAAGAATATCGGATTAAGAACACGTCATATATGACCAAAAATTAAGGTGATGACTTGAATACGCAATCGTAGGATCCTGAATTTAAGAAGATACCGAATAAAATTGTTGTCAAGTTAAAATTATCAAATTAACAAATTAATATTAATTAACAACTTAATAATGGTCAAATTAAATTTTCAATAAAATAAAACTATTTATGTGACTAAATAAAACTAAATTAATCAATAAATAAGAATATCCGATGGAGAACATATCGCCACGTAGGACCAAAAATTAAAGAGAGAGCTTGAATCCACAATCAAAGAATCTCGAATTAAAGAAGACACTTTGTCAAATTAACAAATTAATGTTAACAACTTAATGATGATCAAATTAATTTTCAAATAAATATAAAACTATTTAATATTGGATGGAGAAAGCATCACCACGTAGGACCAAAATTTAAGAGAAAAGCTTGAATCCGCAATCGTAGGATCTCGAATTGTAGAAGACACTTTGTCTAATTAATAAATTAATATTAACAACTTAATAATTAATGAAAAAACTAATTTTTTTAATAAAAATAAAACTATTTATTTGACCAAATAAATATAAATTGGTCAAACTAAATTGATTATGCAAACAATTGCAGAATGAGAAAATACATATTTGTGTTGAATATTTATAAAAGTTCTTAAGATGGAGTCTTATTAAAAATTCAATGTGGGATAAGAAAATATGAAATATAGATAAATTTGAAAGAATACATATTTAAAC
This sequence comes from Schizonepeta tenuifolia, assembly GCA_029490685.1. Taxonomy (NCBI): domain Eukaryota; kingdom Viridiplantae; phylum Streptophyta; class Magnoliopsida; order Lamiales; family Lamiaceae; genus Schizonepeta; species Schizonepeta tenuifolia. Next base: position 27,163,053 of record CM055955.1, read on the forward strand.
ACTTTACTCTTCTTGTGCTTGATTAATTTGATATTATACTTAGATGTCGCTTGTATATCTCCATTGTGTAAATTTTGATTTCTTAGTAATTTATTATCAAATTAAGTAAATTATTATTATGGACAACTTATATTGGTCAAATTAATTTTTTCTAATAAAAAAAACTATTTATTTGGCCAATTAATTAATTGAACAAATTAAATTGGTAGTGCAAAGGATGAGAAAGAACACAATGATTTGATCAAATAAATATAAATTGGTCAAACTAAATTGATTATGCAAACAATTGCACGATGAGAACATTTATGTTGAATATTTTTAAAAGTTCTTAAGAATGGAGTCTTATTAAAAATTCAATGTGGGATAAGAACATATGAAATATAGATAAATTCGAAAGAATATACATATTTAAACACTTTAGTCTTCTTGTGCTTAATTAATTTGATATTATACTTAGATGTCGCTTGCATATCTCGATTGTGTAAATTTTGATTTCTTAGTAATTTATTATCAAATGAAGTAACTTATTATTATTGACAACTTATATTGGTCAAACCAATTTTTTTTTAATAAAATAAACTATTTATTTGGTTAATTAAATAATTGGTCAAATTAAATTGGTAGTTCAAAAGGATGAGAAAGAACACAATGATTCCAAGTATATATATAGGCTTCACAATATGTAAAGTTTAATCCAAAACCGATGTGGGATAGAAGATCTAATTAATAATATTTAAAATAAAATCTATTATTTATATTTAATGATAAAAAAGTAATTTAGTAAATATATAGAATATATATATATGTATAACAATTTATATATAGTATATTATACAAGCCTTACTCACGTTTTGCATACAATATTACAATCTAGTATCAATATTTGGAAGATTTTTATGCCATACATGTTTTTGGTGATTTTTAAAATATTGAATATATGAGTAAAAAATATTAAAATAAGAATTTAAGATAAATATGAATATTGAATGGAGAGAGCGCCAGGTAAGATCTAAAATTAAGGGGAGAACTCGAATCCGCTTTGGTTTTAATAATATATAGATTTTGATATAATCCGATCAAAATTATGCTTCCTATTTTTGTTGTTAGTTTGTTTAATTGATTCTTTTTGTCGTTTTCAAATATAGTCACTGTATTTATTGGAAAAATGCCGTACTATTTGTAGGAACCGGTTATTGAAAACCAATTCAATTTTAATCCACGGATCAATTATGGATATCTAACAAACACATATAAAAACCATACTTAGCATGCTCCTATGAATTTAATTACAATCATAGGATGTTTGTTCGAAATACCTGCGAATTTGATGCACAACGACTCCAGAGTTGACCTTCTGAACTGTTCTCGGCTAGAATACGACGATGGATGGGATCGACCTCGTACTCTCTCTCTTGCTATGGGAGACGGCGCTAGTTCTCTCTCTCTCTAGGGTTTCGTTGCTTAGAATGCAAGTAAGTAATGAGTCTTATGAGCCTTGTATTTATAGATAAATAACTGCTCACATTCATTGAACCTAGACAACCCTCACGGGCCGTAGGAGACAGACGCCTAGCCCACTAGAAACACAGCTCATTGGGCCAGTTCAGGGATCTACTAGCTTAAATAAGATTAGCCCGATAATATCTGATTTAATCTATTCAGCCCAGAAATATAAATCAGATATAAATATTAATTCATTCCACTAAAGAATTAATACTGACTTACCCTCTTATTTATTTAATTGAGTCGGGGCTAGTATTAGACTTAATTAATCTCCGTGTTTAAGATTCTCGAATATCCATTAATTAATTAAATACTTCTGACAACAATTAATTAACCAATTAATTATTTACTAATAAATAATTATCTCGAGTGCTACCAATTAAACTTATCATCGTATCGGAACTAATTCCACCTGCAGGGTTTAATACGACAAACTTATTAAGTTCCTCGAGAGGATATCATCATCCCATTATTCAAGGAAACAGATCCTTATTGCAGCCTATCAATATCAAACAAGAACTGCTACCGCCCAAAATACGAAATTTTGAACCACTATTAAGTTCTCATTTATAATAGATCAAAGCAATAGTCAGACACTTATTCATACTTATAAGTCCAATTAAGGTAAAGACTATTTAAGTCACTGAGATCTTTAATTCTCAATAATTCAGAACAGAGAATTAATCTCACTGTGATCCTTTCAATACGATTAACGTACTAGCATAAATAAATAGTCAAGATAAACTATTTAATACTATTATGCTACAATCTAAACCAACAACTCGTCCAAGTTGTCTCGATTGTGAATATTAGTTTATATCTCATAAAACGCCGATTATATAATCCTCTGTGATCTACAACACACTATATAATCTATGATATAATTGGACAAATAATAATTATGCAATAATAAACATTTCAGATAGGAGAATTATAGTGAAATAAATATCAATTGTATATAAACAAAAGTCTTGCTTTCGTATACAACCCTTCAATTCTCCCGCTTATACTAAAGCAAACTTTTAGTATACAATGAGACTAATATTCATCTAGCCATCTATTACAACTTCTCCCACTTATACTCAAAGTTTAACTTAGTGTGGGAAAAAACGCAACCCTATGCCTTCAACATGCTTCTCAAAGACAACAGCTAGTAGACTCTTTGTAAATAGATCCGCCAGATTATCAACTCCTGCAACCTTTTGCACATCCACATCACCATCTTGGACAAGCAGCCGAATGTAGTGATATCTTGCATCAATATGCTTAGTCGTCTGATGAAACCTTGACTCCTTGCAATTTGCAATTGCTGCCTCATTATCAGAATAAATCGTGATACTTCTCGGCAAATCAGGAATCACATCAAGCTCCGCTAAGAAGTTCCTAAGCCAAACAGCCTCTTCAGCAGCCTCAGTAATAGCCACATATTCAGCTTCCATAGTAGATAATGCAATGCATTTCTGCTTCACACTTCTCCACACAATGGCTCCACCTCCCAGCTTAAACACATAGCCAGAAGTAGAAAACCGCTGATCTTTATCTCCTTGATAATCAGCATCTACGTATGCTACCGGAATCAGATCACCAGATCGATATACCAGTCCATACTCTCTAGTCCGTTTAAGGTACTTGAGTATGCACTTTACAGCAATCCAATGACCCTGACCTGGATTAGCCTGATATCTAGACACCATGCCAACGGCCTGGCAGATATCGGGCCTAGTACACTGCATTGCATACATGAGACTTCCCACAGCCGAAGCATAAGGAACTGTCTTCATGTCAGCTACCTCCTTAGGCGACGTAGGACACATCGCTTTAGATAGATGAACGCCATGTCTGAAAGGCAAGAAACCTTTCTTAGCATTCTGCATGCTGAAACGCGATAATACAGTATCAATGTAGGCTATTTGAGACAAACTTAACATTCTCTTAGATCGATCACGATCGACCTTAATTCCAAGAATGTATGCTGCATTTCCCAAATCCTTCATTTGAAACTGCTGGGATAACCATGCCTTAATCTTAGCCAATACATTCACATTATCACTAATGAGCAGAATGTCATCGACATAAAACACTAGAAATACTAAACTTCCATCAATACACACCCTGTAAACACAACTTTCATGTTCACATTGTACAAAGCCATAGCTCTGGACAACATCATTGAAACGTTTGTTCCAGGACCGTGAAGCCTGCTTAAGTCCATAAATGGACTTCTTTAGCTTCCACACGAGATGCTCTTCACCTTTCTTAACGAATCCTTCAGGTTGTAGCATGTAGATGTCCCTATCTTTTTCGAGATACCCGTTCAAAAACGTGATTTTGACATCCATTTGTCAGACCTCGAGATTCATGTGAGCGGCCATTGCCATAAGGATTCGAATGGATTTAAGCATGGCTACTGGCGAAAATGTTTCATTGTAATCGACTCCCTCTCTTTGGGTGAAACCTTTCGCCACTAGTCTTGCCTTAAAGGCCGTAACCTTTCCATCCGGTCCTTTCTTTCTCTTATACACCCACTTGCATTCTATGGCCTCACAGTCCTTAGGAAGCTCGCATTTCTGGTATACATCCATGGCAGTGATAGATTCCAATTCGGCAATCATACACGCCTCCCACTCAAGAGCATCCGGATCTGCTAGTGCTTCGGAGTAAGTCCAGGGATCCTCTTCGATCACAACTAATTCCGACGAATCCGTAGATTCATTAAGTAGAGTGTATCGACTAGGTAACTTTCCTTGAGTTACCTTCCCACTACGACGAAGCTTTACAGCAGATTCAGTATTAACGGTTTGTGCAGGTTCCGACGATTTCTCGTCTTGCACAATTGAAGCACTAATTACCTCCTCCCCTCTAACTTCCTGAAGCATGATGTCGCTTCTCTTTTTATGCTCAATCATATAGTCCTCTTCCAAGAATCTCGCGTTAGTGCTAATAACGACTTTCTGATCCTTAGGATAATAGAAATAGCCACCTTTCGTTCCTCTAAGATAGCCTACAAACAGCATCACCTTGGTTCTCGGACTCAACTTGTCAGCGTCTTTATTCAAGGCATGTGCTGGACTACCCCAAATCCGGATGTGGTTAAGACTAGGCTTGCGCCCGGACCACAGCTCGGACGGGGTCGTAGGCACTGACTTTGAAGGAACCAAGTTTAGCGTGTGAGCCGCTGTTTCCAAAGCATATCCCCAAAACGATATAGGTAGAGATGCATAACTCATCATGGATCGAACCATCTCTAGAAGTGTTCGATTTCTTCTCTCCGACACACCATTCTGTTGGGGCGTCAACAGGTAGATGTACCCGTACCTTGAGTAATCGTCAATGAAAGTGACAAAGTACTCGTACCCTCCACGAGCTTGAGTTGACATAGGTCCACACAAGTCGGAATGAATCAATTCCAACACTTCTTTGGCTCTATACCCCTTGGCCTTGAAAGGCCGAGTCGTCATCTTTCCCTCTATGCAGGATTCGCAGATTGGGATGGAATCAACTTGGAATGAATCCAAGACTCCATCGGAAACCAATCTTTGGATCCTCCTTAGACCGATGTGACCCAATCTTAAGTGCCAAAGAAGAGTTTGATTATCTAGAGAAGAATTCGATTTCTTCCTTTGGTTAACAGTTAAAGCATTACTTGAAGAACTCATAGCATGTGAACAGTAAATAGTATAAAGAGAATCAACAACATGTGCATAACCAATAATCTTATCATCCTTCATAAAAGTCCCAAAACCCTCAAAAAGAATAGAATATCCGTCTTTCCACAACTTAATCATAGAAATCAAGTTTCGCCGAAAGTCTGGCACATATAAAACATCTCTTAAAACTAAAACTGAATTCTCAAAAGATAAATGAACATCGCCTATGGCCGCAACGTCCGCTTTCGCTTCCGTTCCCATGGCAACGCTCAACTCTCGTCTACTCACTTCCCTTGTCCGCAGGAACCCCTGCAAGGAATAACAAATATGGTCAGTTGCGCCCGTATCTACTACCCATTTATGGATAGAACTTGAACTTAAACATATTTCATTAACAAGAGCAGAAGACATACCTTGAGCCTTCTTCAACAGGGGGCAGTTGGCCTTCCAATGTCCCGATTTCTTGCACTTGAAGCATTTTCCACCCTTCTCCTTTGGCTTTTTAATGCCGCCGGTAGGGCCAAGCCTCTTGCTCCCACTACTTCCTTCACCTTTCTTGCCTTTCGCGGGGCCTTTCCATTTCTTTCCACCTTTCGGTGAAACATGGAAACCCCTTGAGGAAGAGGCAAGAGCTTGCGGGCTCTTTCCCATAACCCCTTTCGCCGCAACAAGTTCATTGAGCAGTTCATTGAGAGTGAACACTTTCTTGCTCATAATTGCATTAAGGCGGAAGTTCTCATAGGACTTGGGAAGAGTGTGGAGTATCATGTTGACCTTAGCTTCATCCATGATACCGCCACCGAGCACGTCCAACTCGTTAAAATGATTAATCATTCCAAGCACGTGCTCGCGCACAGACGCGTCCTCCGTCATCTTCGAGCTCATGATTTGCCTCATGATCTCGAATCGGGTAGAACGGTCACTCTCACCGAACAACTCTTCAAGATTTGTCATGATTGCAGCAGCCGTGTCCAAGGACTGATGCTGCTGCTGCAACCCTGAGGTCATAGTGGTCATCATGTAGGCTTTCGCCATACAATTGGCCTTATGCCACCTCTTAGACTCCTCTTTCTGAACCTCGGTAGAGTCTGCAGTGAGAACTACAGGCGCAGGGGTAGTGAGTACGAAGTGATAATCTTCGGCATCTAGGACATATCCCAAATTGCGCTTCCATTCCAAGAAATTTGGTTCGGTAAGCGGCTTAGCAGTAAGCACATTCAACAACGGAGTAACAGTCATATCTGAAAAATTTAAACATACAAAACGCACATAAGTCACAATTATTGCATAAAACGTTCGTAACATTTATATTGTAACCTTTTGATAAAATAATATTAAATGAAACCTTCATTAGCTCAAGTGACTTACACGCAAGCCACGATAGTGTGGACGTTTACGTGCGCATCACTCAACCAAACACCCAGTTTTTAATTTTATCTCATGCCAAATTAACCTTATGACAAATAAAATTAATAAATGAACCTTACTAGACCATATCGTCTCGAAAAGGGACTCCGATGGGGAGTTGTATTCGAGATAATATCTAAGCACAGACCACAATTTAACTAATCCAAAATTGTCCCACATATTGATGCAATTACTAGAACGACATCTCCTTGTAAACAATTCCATTAATTATCTTATTCTAATCTCTCCTAGAATAGACTGTGAGAATTAATACGTGCAAGCCACGATAGTGTGGACGTTTACACGCAAAACTCCCACTATTCACGAGACAAAAATACTTTTAGAAGTTTTACTCGACAAAATCTATAAGTCAATAGCACCCATGCAAGCCACGATCGTGTGGACGTTTACACGAGCCTACTAACTTAATTCGTCTAAAACCAATTGTGGAGGTCTAATTTGATTATTAAAATCAAGTTATCATGCTTAGTCATTTTTAATTCAAAAGGTTTCGCATGCAAATCACGTAAAACACGGAATCACTAAACATACTTTTTCTAGAACTCACATAATAAATCATGCTTGCTTGAATTCATAACATGCTTAGAATAATACGATAAGATCCTAGCATGCAATTTCTAAACGCAAATAATTTCAAATAATTACAAATTATATCATGCTTTAGAAATAATAACACCTTAACGGTGATTAAATCCCACGACATGCAATTTACAATAAAAATAAATAAATTATCGTCTCGTCGTGGATAATTTGTACCTGCCTAAATTATTACAAAATTATAAAGGAAATAAAACAAACTATCTATTACAAGAGATCTTCGTCTTCAAGTCTTTCCAAATCCGTCGCCTTGAAGCATCGCCCAAGAAAGGAAACGAGATCAATAGCATCTCGTTTTTCCATCACGACCCGACCCACGCGAGGGACCTCACCGTGTGGCTGCCCATAAGCCCAAACCCTAGGTTTTTAAACCTAGGGTTTCGCATGGTGCAAACCCACGCCGGCAGCCCCTCCCACGTCGCCGGAATCGCGATCCGGCGAGGAGACCACCACGTCGCCACCGCTGTCCCCTCCTCCACCCACCCCGCCATCGGAATAGCAAGGATGGAGGGAGGACAGCCGCGTCGCAGCCGCTCTCCGCCGTTGAAGTCGCGACAGCGCCACCGCGACGAGTCGCACGGCACGAAGCCGTTCCAGCGCTCGTCGCCGGCGCCGCCTCCGATCGCCTGCTGCTCCTGCTGCTGTTGCTCATCGCTGATGCTGCCGCTGCTGGTTCGCTCGCCTTCGCCGGAGAAGAAGACGGCGTGGGAGATGAAGGGTGGTCAAAACCCTTGTCTCCCACCGCTCCGATCAGACCCAGCCTAAGGGTTCCACCCTCAAACCTCGATCGGAGCCAACAACGCCCAACGAAGACGCGCCAAGCACGTCTCCGCCGTCGCGATGTCTCGCGGGTGCCGAGCACATGCCGCCACACACCGCCGTCTGCCGCCGCCAGCCTTCATGTCGTAAGTTTGATCCGTTTCTCGACCCGTACAACAATTACAAATTGAAATAATAATTTACAACTGAAATCCTAATCTAACCACGGATTTTCTCGTGGTAAAAACGGCCAAAACGGCAAACCAACAGAAAATAAAACGAATCCACGACGAGACAACGAACATACATGCATAAACGTACGTAAATAAAATAAGATTTTATTTAAATATGGATTTACTGTTCGTTAATCCGACAGAGCCATAATATACAGACCAGGGCTCTGATACCAATTGTATGAACCGGTTATTGAAAACCAATTTAATTTTAACCCACGGATCAATTATGGATATCTAACAAACACATGCAAAAACCATACCTAGCATGCTCCTATGAATTTAATTACAATCATAGGATGTTTGTTCGAAATACCTGCGAATTTGATGCACAACGACTCCAGAGTTGACCTTCTGAACTGTTCTCGGCTAGAATACGACGATGGATGGGATCGACCTCGTACTCTCTCTCTTGCTATGGGAGACGACGCTAGTTCTCTCTCTCTCTAGGGTTTCGTTGCTTAGAATGCAAGTAAGTAATGAGTCTTATGAGCCTTGTATTTATAGATAAATAACTGCTCACATTCATTGAACCTAGACAACCCTCACGGGCCGTAGGAGACAGGCGCTTAGCCCACTAGAAACACAGCTCATTGGGCCAGTTCAGGGATCTACTAGCTTAAATAAGATTGGCCCGATAATATCTGATTTAATCTATTCAGCCCAGAAATATAAATCAGATATAAATATTAATTCATTCCACTAAAAAATTAATACTGACTTACCCTCTTATTTATTTAATTGAGTCGGGGCTAGTATTAGACTTAATTAATCTCCGTGTTTAAGATTCTCGAATATCCATTAATTAATTAAATACTTCTGACAGCAATTAATTAACCAATTAATTATTTACTAATAAATAATTATCTCGAGTGCTACCACTTAAACTTATCATCGTATCGGAACTAATTCCACCTGCAGGGTTTAATACGACAAACTTATTAAGTTCTTCGAGAGGATATCATCATCCCATTATTCATAGGACACGGATCCTTATTGCAGCTCTATCAATATCAAACAAGAACTGCTACCGCCCAAAATACGAAATTTTGAACCACTATTAAGTTCTCATTTATAATAGATCAAAGCAATAGTCAGACACTTATTCATACTGATAAGCCCAATTAAGGTAAAGACTATTTAAGTCACCGAGATCTTTAATTCTCAATAATTCAGAACAGAGAATTAATCTCACTGTGATCCTTTCAATACGATTAACGTACTAGCATAAATAAATAGTCAAGATAAACTATTTAATACTATTATGCTACAATCTAAACCAACAACTCGTCCAAGTTGTCTCGATTGTGAATATTAGTTTATATCTCATAAAACGCCGATTATATAATCCTCTGTGATCTACAACACACTATATAATCTATGATATTGAGATAATTGGACAAATAATAATTATGCAATAATAAACATTTCAGATAGGAGAATTATAGTGAAATAAATATCAATTGTATATAAACAAAAGTTTTGTTTTCGTATACAATCCTTCACTATTTATATTCAAACCATAGATATCTATATCCATATTTCTTATATATTATTATATATTAAAACAAGAGTTTGCAACTGGTTTTAAATTAATTTTGACTACTTCTAATCAAATTTGACCAACCTGTCATTCAATTAGCCTGATTTTAAGCATAACTAAGCAGTTAACATATTCAGTTAACCATCCAGTAATGGCCTAATCTATACTATATTAAAGCAAAATAATTTGCAATGCATTTTTCCTCCGATTGTGCATGCCACATGCAAATAATTGCGCATTTTTTAATGCAAATTCATAACTTTACATGTTTTCATTTTCCCAGGTTATTTCAATCTTTCAAATTCAAATATTAAGTTTGGGAGTTTGATAAATCCCCTTCCATTTAGCATGACATATGCAAATAATTGCGCACTTTCCAATGTCAATTCATGGTTTTACATGTTTTTATTTTCTCATGTCATTTCAATTTTTCATTCAAATATTAAGGTTTTGAAGTTTGACAAATGTAGTTTTATATAATGATGTATATACTGAATTATTAGTATGAAAAGATAGTAGTCACATTAATTTAATTTTTGTGTTTGCTAAATGTATTATTATATGTAAGAATGTTAATTGAGATGAATTCTACTATTAGTTTAAAATATTTAATTGTAATATAGACATAATAATATCTAAATGATGCTCTATTGACTCTAAAAATATAGAATCGAAATATTAAATTTTGTCAAGCGCAATGCGTAAATCCAATAAGGCGTCCATTTATTAATTGTTGTTCTCCAACTGCTCTCAACTTAGTTTGCAAACATTTTCGCTTAATTCATTATCTCACTAAAAAAAATCTCTGCATCTCGAATTGTGAAGTTTGAAAATGAAATTTAAAGATGGCGAGCGGAAGAGTAGATCTGGACAAAATCCAAGAGCCGTCGTTTCACATCCATGCGAGAAGATAATGGAGGGGAGGGGATGCCTTTTCGCCGTCGACGTCTGCAATGACAGTAGCAAATATCCATGACAAGGATGCATGGAAAATTTATCTTCGTCGTAAATATAATCTTGGTGGTGAAGGTTGCAGGCACATGCTCTATCTAGAAATTCACAATCATGTTCTTACACAAAAGTATGGAAATTTTTCATTTTTAAATCATATAATTCTGTGATATCTAGAAATTTCATTTTCTTAGTTTGTTATGCATGTTTTAGTACCTGCTATTAAGTTAGTTGATTGCAAATTTATGTGTAGTGGAGTATATGAATTAGATTATGATTTGTACTGTGACATAACATCAAACAAATAGGAATGTTCACATTTACAGGATTAAATAGTGATCAAGTTGTTGTCCTGACATATTTACATGGGCAAGGAGAATTAGCATGGGTGGCAGGTCTGAGCTGAAGAATAATTCCTCGTCTCACGGTTGTTATACATTTTTTTTTTTTGAACAACATTCAAGGAATTTTAAATACCGCGTGATGGAGGACTCAAACCCGTGACCTTTGGCCCGGGCATTAACCTCACTACCACTAGGCTAACACACGCACACGGTTGTTATACATATTGTTGTTACCAAAGCTGCCTATCGAGCAATTTTGTGCAAAGATTACATATATTGGTGTGTAGTTATCTATGAATGTTGAAGGAAATTGGTGTTGTTATAAGAAAAATCTGATTTTATATGTCTTTTAGATGGTTAAAGATATGTGATAGTATAATAATTTTATTCTCTAATGAAGTGATTTTTTTTGGAATCCTGGGTGTCCAAATTATTTTTCCTCTTTTGCAGAGTTTTTGTGTTTTATTTCTTTTTTGTTTGGATATAAAAGTAATGTTGTCTAATTGCAATGTTTTTCAACGGAGTAAAAAAGAAACTTTTTAAAATGGGAAGATATGCGAACAAGAAGAGAATTAGTGAACAACTTTTGTTAGAATATACTATCTCCGGTCCCAAATAACTTCATATCTTTCAATTTTGGGATGGTAATGGTACCTAAATAATTTGCTACTTATTTTTGTCAGACTCATACAACAATTTTCCTTAATTTCTGTACCACTACCTCCTAAGAACTTATTTAAGGACCAGAAATAATAGTATAAAGATTATAGTGCATATTCTCCATGAAAGCCAAGAGATTGTAATTGAAGTCACAAAAATTTAGAACATATAAATACACCTAAACATGAATTCAAAAGAGAAAAAGACATTTACGAAGTTAGGGATTCAAGTCATTTATACGTTTGAATTATATAGATTTAAATGTCAAATGCGCGGGCTCGGCATGCTAGTATAAATCAAAATGTAACCGGCAACGATTATAATAAATAATTAAATGTATATAAGGATTGGTTTTTGTAAAATCTAAATTTTATGTGTTGATTAGATACAATTATAAATGGACGATTCACAATTGGATTCATTATTTTGGATTTAATTTTATGTATAAAAACAAAATTACAATTTAGAAGGAATATAATATCTCGATTGTATGTACTAATCAATTAACGAAAAGCAAAAGAAACAAAGAAAATCGTATGTTTGTTTGGAATTGAAGTCCTGAGTATCCTCACTAATATTCTTCTTCTAGAAATAATATTATCGCTACTTGTGTAATTTTAATGATACTAATATAATTAACGTGCATTCGCACGTTAAAAATAATAATTATACTAAATAAATATATTAACGAGTCAATTTATATTCCAGTCTATTTTATATTAATATATATAATTTTATTATCTTTTTGATTGAATTTTACAAATTTTATATTCGATCATTAATAAAAAAAGAATAATAAAAAAGATATGTATGTCAAAATTTGATAACTAATATTTACATTTTAATTTAGTTATTATTCTCTTATAATAATGATAATAATTATCATTAAATAAATAAGTGTATATAATTTTTCTGAAGTCTCCTAAAAAAATTAAATTGAAATTGAAATATCAATTGCTTTCTATGAATTTTCCACTAAACTCTTGTGATACATATGGCATAATTATTTTTTTTAAATCATTAACATTATTTTTTTTCATTTATAGAATTTTTTTTTTATTTATATAAACTTGTATAGGTGACATTACAAATATCATAAATATTTATATTAGCTTTTAGCAAGTACAAAATATGAAAAATATATCTTACAAATGATTGAGCAATAAAAAACACTTGAAGACGAATTGGACTTAAGTAATGTACCGCACATATGCTCCTATTTAATTTTGAAAAAAAAGCAAAATAGTACAAAATCTTCAATTATTTGTTATTCAATCAGCTTTATGTAGGAATACTAATATGTGTTGTGTTAGACGTTTTTGTATGTGTTTAATTGAATAATCCTTCTGCTATATCAAAAGAATCGTAGAACCCTATCGTTATCATCTCTAATTTAATTATTAATTGAAATTTTAATCATTCTTTTATTCTTACAAAATGATGAAGTTTATCTTAAATAAAATTTTATATTTTGTAAATATATTTTTTTTATATAAGTGTAGATAAATTTTTGTCCAATTCCCTCAATTTTTTATTGTAATTAAGAAATAAATTAATGGAATGAAATTCATATACACAATAACATTTACATCAATCACATTAGTTAATAAACATAAAAACAAATTTATCTAAAGATAATTTCGTAATTGTCCAACATTTAATTTTTATTTCTATATGTGCCAATATTACATAAAAATATTAGGGAAAACTCTTTATAAATACCTTTTGATAAAAAGTAGAAGTTTTTTACACTCTTTTATAAGAGTATAAGTTTTCTATACCAAAATCACTTAAAAAACTAAAATACCCTTATTTTTAATAAAGAAAAAAGAAAAGACAAAAAAAAAATTTAAAAACCCTAAAATCTATGCGGTCCCCCACTTCCCCCACCACACATCACTTTCTCTCTCTCCCTCCCTCTCAACCCACGACACACACACGGCTGCGAAAAAAAACACACACACGACGGCAATATGAGTGAACACTCCGACCACGATGGGGAGTCAAGGGCATCGGCATCTACCTCCGGCGAGGAGGAAGTACGACTCGTCGTAAACGAACCACCGGTTAGTGCTAAAATTCCACACGAAATTGAATTTTGGATTTGCAAAATATATGTTTCTAAGTGTGTGTTTATGTTCAATTTATTGAATATGAGAACAATGTACTTGATTTTATGAGCATTAGAAGTGTTATATCTAAAATTTGTTGATAAAAATTGGGATTTTAAGTGAAAAACGGGCTGCCCACGGTGGGTGTTTATGTACCCACGGTGGCACCCATCGTGGGAAGCCCCATCGTGGGCACCCCGTCGTGGGCACCCCATCGTGGGCACCCCGTCGTGGGCACCCCATCGTGGGCACCCAGTCGTGGGCAGCCCCGTCGTGGGTAGCCCCATAGTGGGTTGCCCCTTCGTGGGTGGCCCCGTCGTGTGTTTCCCCATCGTGGGCAGCCCCATCGTGGGTGTCCAGGGACTATTTTATAGGCTTTGGGTTTTGTGGTTTTGTTTGTTTGAGTGATCGAACTTCTATCCTTATACTTTATGTGTTTATATTGCAGCCCGATTGTGATTGGATGAAACCTGGATTGCGTCATCATAACAAATTAATAAATATATATTGTCGTGAGATCTTATTTAAAGATATACCGAAGGTATTTCGGCACTTCACGCACAATCCTCGACGGTATCAAGAAGTGTATGATGAATTTACGGCGGGAATTGTTGGCCGTTTGATCAAACATAAGAGACTTGGAAGTACAAATAGTGCTCTGCATCATTTGTTGGCCCGTCAGTTGACTGGTAGAGAGATCCCCGCGGATGAGACGTGGTTCCAACTTGCCGGGAGAACCCTCCGCTTCACAGCACGCGACTTTGCGTGCATTACTGGACTGAATTTTGGGAAGATAAATTTTGATCCAAATGAGAGACATCTTCTCCGGCATGACAGTCTTTTCCATAGAGTATTCAAAGGCCGCAAAACTAAAGTTATAGAAATGCATAATAGGTTTAAAGATTTAGATTTGGGAGACAACCTCGAAAACTATGTGAAGGTAGCTAAGCTCTTACTTTACTACCGGTTTCTCCTGTGTCGGGACCATAATATGGATGTGGAGGAATGGGCATGGGCATTAGTTGAGGATCCGGAAAGTTGGGAACAGTTTCCGTGGGGTGATTACACATATCAGGCATTAACTTATTACATCAACAACACCGCCAAGAATTCCAACCAATGCGATATTGGAACTTATCACTTTTACGGACCGATTTGGGTTTTACAAATTTGGTCTTACGAGTGTATTCCACTGTTGGGACGGAACTGTGGAACCCGATCATCCACCGTTAGAGTTCCTCGATGTTTTATGTGGACTACGAGATATCTTAAAGCAGATTTCAGCACCTTCTTCGAGAGAGAGGTACGTGTCTTGCCTTTATTTTTATAATATTTTATCATTTATATTACATGTTTAATTTTTGATCTAATAATAATTTTACATAACTTGTTTAGGGTCTTGTCATACATAACACGATGCCTATTCTTGCGGAAGACATGGACGAGCTGTATTGGTTCAGTCTTGACTCGGTGTATCATGTACACTGGGAACCTCCAAGAAAATTAACAGAGAAGAATACAGAAAAGGTTTCCCCGAAAAAGGTGAAAAAGAAGGGAAAATTGGCGAAGGCTGCGGAGGTGGTGGGGAAGATAATTAAACCGACCTCATCGGCACAGAAAATCCCAAAACGACGCCGACAAAGCACCCCACCATCACCACCACCAGTAGATACAGCTGAGACAGCAGAGCCGGTCTATCAGGAGAGACCCGAAGATAGAGTGTGTTGTGTCCACGGACGTCCTTGTCCTGACCACGCGAAGGACGACACAGACGACTACTTCGATCGCCGGCTGAGGGCAGTCTTGATGGACGAGTCTGACAAGGGCTTCTTTGCTACCTTTTCCCGGAAGCTCTTTGCTCAGGTGAAGGAGTATTTCAGTCCGAGACACAGACGGTCTAGGAGCCCTCCACAGCCGTCTGTTGGGAGCCACAGGAGGAGCCTTGAGCCACACCGTCACTCTGCAGAGGTTTCTAGCACACACCGGAGGTTTTCGGACCCGCCTCGTCACTCTGCAGCTGCAACTCTACAGGGACAGCACAGTCACCACATCCCTGAGCGTACCGAGCAGCCGATGCACCACCTGTTAGGGCAATCCTTTGATCTTATACCCCACCAAAGCGAGCCACCTGAGCAGCCGTGGGGGTATCAGCCTGCCCAGCAGCAGCAGCCGCCGATGTTCTTCGGCTACAGTAGTAGACCGCTGCATCAGTACGACCCTCCGACGTGGCAGCCTCCGATGTTTCGACCTCCTATCTGGCAGCAGCAGTCAGTGTTTCCAGGCGACGGCAGCAGCAGTCACCATTTTCCTACTGCCGAGTTTACCCCACATGAGCAGCAGATTCCCTACCAACCTGAGTACCAGCAAGAGCAGTCGTTTTTTCCTACTGTGGAGGACACCACACCCGAGCAGCCCAGACGGCAGGTTTCACCTGTTAATATTCAGTGGTCGTCATCCTCTGATGAGGAGTCTGCTGAGCAAGATTACGAATTGGCGGAGCGAGAGGAGGTGCAAGGTCGTCGTAAGACGAGACCGTCTACCGCCATGCAGACGCCTTACCAAGCCATGACTCAGCAGGCCGTGAAGAGGTTGAAGCGTATGTATAGAAGGCACAGAAAATCAGGAGAGGATGTTGTGATCACAATTCCGATGCTTGGCCATGTTGTGGTGCAATCTGTTTTTGATCGTCTGGAGGATCCTCGACAAATGATGTGGGCAGAAGTACAATTCTATCTTAAATTACAATAATTCAAACTTATTTGTATATTATAACTAACAAAATTAAATAACATTACAGGAGATAGAGCTGTACTTAAACTATATGAAATTCAAGGTGAGACATTTAGATAGGTTGACAGCTGATGGAGTATGTGAGGCAACCACCATTATAGTCGGCACTAGCTTCTATGTAAGTATTTCTCTTCGATTTATGTAAATCTTGATTGTTCCCTATTAATGCACGAGGAGTGGGATAAATTGTTCCCTATTAATGCACGAGGAGAGAGAAAGAAAATTCCTCCAGGGCTTAGACTACATACTAATTGGCGTGTACCCGATGCTCTTATACATATGGTTGATGGCACAGAAAGTGAATTAACAACGGCTTGGTGGCAAGCTAACCATGTAAGTTATTATATTTTAAAATAATTTCATATTTGTAGTTTACTATAATTTTTTTTTTAATGTAGTTAAATTGTTAAATTATTCCTTGTCGTGTACAGGTCATAACAGTGTGCAATGTCGGGGGGAATCATTGGGTCACCATACGCATTTGTTTGAAGGATTGGACTGTCGAGCTGTATGACTCGACCATGATCCATCACAGGGAAACAAACATGCGCGAGGAGCAATTACAGTGTGTGACCGATCTCTTACCTCGACTGTTGCTTGCATCAGGATACTGGGAGCAAAATTCCCATAGACAAAGGTTAAAAAACCCTCCGCTCTTGATTAAGATGCGTGAGGAGGAGCAATTCATCCAGACCGACGGGACAAATTGTGGCCCATACTCTCTTATGTATGTTGATCGCCTCATCAATTTAACATCGACACATCGTAATGTGTCAATTGATGATAGATACATTGAGAAGTATAGGTATTTTGTTGGAACTAGAATATTTTGGTTAGGAGTAGAGGGTTCGTTATGGGAGAAAAGGCATAGCTAAAATATCATTTTTGTAAATATTTGAACTTATTTTATATGATATTTGAACTGCTTGTCATTTTTGTAAATATTTGATCTTGCTTGTTTAGGATGTGAGAATGATGTTAAAAATAGCAGGTGAAAAAGGGACTCCCTGGATACCCACGATGGGCAAACCCACGATGGTGGCCATCGTTGGCAGCCCACGATTGTGGCCATCGTGGGCAACCCACGATGGGCAGCCCACGATGGACAGCCCACGATGGTAGCCATCGTGAGTACGGTGGTGAGCAGCCACCGTGGGCACAAGAACATGAGTGAATTTCATTTTTTGTTCGATTCCTTCTTCGATTTTGTTGTTTAGTGCTTGTATAATAGCTTATTTTTCAATTTAAAACTACTTTACAACATAATCCAAACACCCACACGTGACCTTCATCTAATTCATTAGTAAATCAGGTATTTCGTACGAACGTTGAAGTTAGTGATACATAACCATTATCTGCACATTCATCCTGTATTGTACGTATAGTATAAGTTTTTTTGCACGAAATGTTACATAATTGAAATACTAATCATTGAATTAACAAAATGTATCATATAATTTATAAGGACGGGATTAATGTGCAGATAATGGTTATGTATCACTAACTTCAACGTTCGTACGAAGTACCTGATTTACTAATGAATTAGATGAAGGTCACGTGCGGGTATTTGGATTATGTTTTAAAGTAGTTTTAAATTGAAAAATAAGCTATTATACAAGCACTAAACAACAAAATCGAAGAAGGAATCGAACAAAAAATGAAATTCACTCATGTTCTTGTGCCCACGGTGGCTGCTCACCACCGTGCTCACGATGGCTACCATCGTGGGCTTCCCATCGTGGGCTGTCCATCGTGGGCTGCCCATCGTGGGTTTGCCCATCGTGGGCTGCCAACGATAGCCACCATAGTGGGTTTTGCCCATCGTGGGCTTCCCACGATGGCCACCATCGTGGGTTTGGCCATCGTGGGTATCCAGGGAGATATTTTTTCACCTGCTATTTTAAACCTCATTTAAGTATCACTCACATATATAAAATAAGTTCAAATATATTAAAATTTAGTTTTGCTTTCTCTCCCAATACAAATCATAAATTCATCTTAAACAACAAAAAAAAATAACATATTTACGTTTCACGATAGGGACATTTCCTCGCATCATGATCATCAAGACGACAAATGCTACACTTTTTCTTCCGCCGACGCCTTTGCCTTACATGTTCTCCTTCGGCCTCTTCTGCATCTTCAGGGGGGTTATTTAAGTCAACACCACTGAACGGGATGGATGTTGTGCAAGTCTTTTTGTTGTGGCCCCTTCCATGACACCTACCACATACTTGGGGACGTCTCACCAAATTTTCTACTGCGGATCGTGCACGACTATCTTTTGGCCGCCCAGCCTGACGTACCTCATCCATAGGAAGACAAACAATTGCGGAGATCTCCGGAGGCACAACCCACTCATCTGGATACGGTATTGGGTTAATATGCTCCATATAAGTCTCTCTAAATGTCTCCTATTTGAAATAACGACTTACAAAATCGTACACAGACAAACCGTTACCTGCACACCTGTTAAATAAGAAAATGACGACAATTTCAAAATATGGATAGGCTAAGCTAAATGAAAGTTCGTGGAACCAAACAATATTTAGTAATTGAACATGTTACCTTATAGCTGCAACAACATGGCGACATGGAATCAAATCTAAATCCCACGCTCGGCACGTACATGTCTAGGTTCTTAAATCAACATTATAAGAAACATTTCTTTCTTCAACCCTGTAAACATGTGTGGTGGTATTACCTCGAGCTGCAAGACGGGTACCGTGTTGCACGTATAAAGAAAGTTTTTCCAATGCTTTCTGTGTCAACTCATGATCTCTCAATGCAGCTTCTTCTCGATGCTCATCGGTCCATTTCTCTACAATGAAACGGTACATCTCAATCATCGAGTGCACTGGGAGACGCCGCACCCATAACATACGAGAGTTCAAACATTCGGCATAATTGGAGGTCAAGAAGTCATAACGTCGGACCGGACACTTACACTTAGCCCACCTCTCCGGTCCAATGTCAGAAAGCCGTCTGTGAGCTCCGTTGGGGCTCACTTGATGCAGTTTTGAGAACAAATCTTCGAACTCTTCATGTCGATTACAATATGCTGAAGCTTGGAAGATAGTGGCTACGTGCTTTCCATAGGGCGTGAGATTTTTCTGAAGGTGGTGGTAGCACAACCCGTGGAATGCATTCGGGTAAACGGCTCAAACTGCATTCCTAATGCTCAAATGCTGGTCACTCACAATCAGTAAATCATCTGGAGGGTTGTAGCATCTACGGAGGTTGGAGAGAAAATATACCCACGACTCATCATTCTCCTTGGGACCGAGGCCAATTGCAAGGGGGAAGACATGATTGTTCCCATCCAGCGTGACGACTACAAATAAAATTCCCCTGTTCTTTCCCTTAAGATGGGTCCCGTCCACTACAAGCACCGGCCGTAGACACTTATCAAACGCTCGAATACTCTGTCCGAGCGCCACAAATAAGTGACATAGCGAGCCTTCGACGGTCATCTCCAAGTCATAAACAGTTCCCAGGTTATGCTGCTTCAACAAATATAGATACGACGGGATCTTCTGATACGACGAGATGTGGTTGCCATACGTATTTTCTATGGTTATGTTTCTCGTTCGGAGAGCAAAATTGTATAGAATGTTAATACCAAACACTCTACGCATCTCTTCCATCATCTCCATTGGCTTCAACGTAACCGCCTCGCCGGTCAATCTCTTAGCAAAATAAAATGCAGCAACATCAGAAGATACCGATCGTGCAGCAGCACGATTCAAATCGTGGTGACATGTGTGATCTAGGAATAACTTAGTAATTCTCCAAATGGTGCCGCCCTCAACAGCACAAATTCTAAAGCTACAATTCTTTCTGCCAGTCTTGCATAGGAAGGTCGTACGATTGCGAGCCGAACGTTTCGATCTACACTCCAAAAAGTTCTCCAGATGATACATTCCAACAGTGATCCTCAAGTCTTTCTTCGACCTAAATAAGGCCCCCACTTCGAGTTCCCCACGCACTGGTGGTGGTTGCTCGACCCAGCCTAATCTCCCTGCGCTGTCAAGATCGGGAAATGGAATGATCCAATTGCGCATTGCGCGCAAATGCTCGGTCTCGCGTTCGGACTGATGGTCCGATGTGAAGTTTCGATGACCAAAAACCCTATCCTTTTGTTCCGGCTGTCGCATCCAAGCAAGAAAATCAATGGATAGCGAATCAAGCAATTCTTTGCGACGATCATCTGTTTCGTCTTCGGACGAACTCACCTCATCTTCTTCATTTTGTTGGTAGTCACCATCTTCATCCTCATCTTCCTCATCTTCATCATCTTGTTCATATTGCTCATATGAGTGGGGCATGCGGTTGTCAACGTCGTGGTGCTCAAATCCAGAGCTGTTACCACCAAACTTAACCCCGGGGCGGATGAGCCGCCGTAATCAACGTAAACCTCCGGATCGTCTTTCTGTTCAATTAAAAGACGCAGTAACTCGATATCACTCCGTAATAGAACTTTTACTTTGTTTCCGTTGCCCATGCGTGTCAAGTACCACAACGTGTAGTCGGTCGGATTTATATTTCCCAACCCTTCTCCAATAAGTTCAACAAGGTTTGCACGGTTCACTGTGGCACTATCGATGAAGACAAAAAAAGAATCCCCATTTATATAATTCGATCGATCCCAATGACCGCTGTGATGTATCAACATACGTTGCCACGACATCTGAAAAATAAAAAATAGCCAAGAAATTATAAAAAATCCGATCGAATACGCTAAAAATGAAGATCCTGTCTACCCACGATGGGGATACCCACGATGGACCATCGTGGGTTCCACGGTGGTAACCATCGTTGGTTGCCACGATGGTGCAAACCACGGTGGGGCAACCCACGATGGTACAACCTACATCGTGGATAGGCCATCGTGGGTTGCAGAAACGGGCCCAGAAAATGCAGAATTCTCATACACACGACAGGGATATATTTTTACGGCTATTTTACTTCTAAAAATATTTCTGAACATGCAAATATACTCTCTTATGACTAAATATCAACATATAATTCATGTACATGAAAATTTTCTACCATCGTGTGAAAAAATACATCCACCGTGGGTTTGCCATCGTGTGTATAAACACTCGTCGAAAAAAATTATATTTTACGTGGTGAATATAGTTGCATACCTTCTTTCTACCCCAGAAACACGAAAGCCTTCCGTTTGAGCTTCAACTTCGTGTGTTTGAGAATTTTACGTCGTAAATATAGTTTTTTTTTGAAGACCCACTTCTCTCTTATTCTCTATGTCGTGAGTTTCAAGTTCGTGTGTGTGACAATTTTACATTACACAATTACATTAGTTGTTGTGAGAGCAAACAACCTCTCTTCCAAAACATAAATGAGCATTGTTCAAATTTATTGTCATCAAGGTTGGTTGGTGATATTGTTTGGGTTTAGGGTTTATTAGAGGAAGAAGAAAGAGAAAGAGAGAGAGAGAGAGAAAGCAGCGTGTAAATAAAAAAAAAAACAAGAAAAAAAAAAGTCAATTTTTTATCTTTTCATATTTGTTTATTAAAAGTAAGGGTATTTTAGTCTTTTACATAATTTTGGTATAGAAAACTTATGTTCTTATGAATGGGTGTAAAAAACTTCTATATTTTATAAAAAGGTATTTAAAAATACATTCTCACAAAATATTATCTACATGTTAATTAAATGTGATTCATCTATAGATGGACATTAAACTTTTACATCAATTATATAAGATAAAAAATAAATTATTATAAGATTAAGTTTTATTCTCATGAATAAATATATCTATTGTAACTAAAATATATTATATTAGTATGTTATATTACACTATTATCCTTAATTTATATATATAATAAGGATATTTTAGGCAAAGAAAATTTTGTAAAACAATCCTCTTTTTATATTAGTATAGATTGTGCGTGAATTCACCCAAATATTCCATAATGAAATCATTTTTCTGTTTAATAAAGTTCAAAAAACGTAGTTTGAGCCACGTTAAATTGATTTTATAAATTGTGTTTGATAATTACATTTTATCATCTATTTAGTCAAAGGAAATATCATTACATGATATTATGATAATACACGTTTAAATGAAGTATTCAGAAAAAAGGCTTTACCAACATATAATTTTGAGCATTAGACTGTGGGCGCTGCCCCAGCGAGCTTCGCCATCACACTCGTACCCCGTTGGCGAGTTCGGCGTGCGTGCAAGCGTGTTCTCTACGCCGAGCTCTAGCGCTGGTGAGCTCGCTGACGTGGGAGGACACTTGGCGATCGCTGGTTGGCACGATCGCTAGCCGTTGCGATCGCCAACAGTCACCAGCGAGTTTGAAAACACCTATAAATACATCATTTTTCTCTTTTATTCATACACCAATCTCTTCAATTCTCTCTCAAATCTCTTCAACACCTTCATATTTTTGTTTATTTCATTCATTTAAAAAATTACGTCGGGCGACGACGATTATTTCAACGCTAGAATGGAAGAATTCCGACAGTTTAGTGCTCAAATTCCCGTCATGTTCGGCAATCTCATGGCGAAGGCTGCCGACGCAATCGCCGAGGAAGAGGAGGAGGAGGCGGCCGCCGCTGCCGCCCAAAGTTCAAAGAGGAAAAGAACGGTGGTGCCTCGTGACCGCCTTGATGCCGAGATCCGTCTTAATGCGGATTACTTCTCTGAGTTTCCAACATGGGGCGAAGGCATGTTCCGACGCCGATTTCGTATGAGCAAAAAATTGTTCAACACAATTTTCAGGGCGGTTGAGGCTCGAGAGCCTTATTTTCAGCAGCGCGCGGATGCAACGGGAAAACTAGGGTTCACGTCACTACAGAAATGCACTATGGCGTTGCGGCAACTCGCAAATGACGGATGCAGTGATCAATACGACGAGTATCTACGGATGGGAGACAACACTGGTCGGCAATCGCTTGATTATTTTTGTCGAGCAACCATATCTGCATTCAGCGGCGAGTATTTGCGGTCACCAAACACGGCTGACTGCAACCGGCTTTTGCAAATGCACGAATCGAAGCACGGCTTCCCCGACATGCTTGGTAGCATGGACTGCATGCATTGGCAGTGGAGGAACTGCCCGAATGGGTGGAGAGTGGCGTACACGAATCAGAAGAAGGGGCACCCTACAGTCGTGCTTGAAGCTGTTGTTTCTCAAGATTTATGGATTTGGCACGCATTTTTCATAGTTGCCGGCTCAAACAACGACATCAATGTGTTCAACCAGTCTGACGTATTCTAAGATCTTCTGCAGGGAAAGAGCCCCGCGGTAACTTTCTTCGCAAACGGCACTCAGCACAAGATGGGCTACTATCTAGTTGACGCCATTTATCCATGTTGGCCAACTTTTGTGAAGACTCTACCGTGCCCGACCGAGCCGAAGAGATGTTTATTTGCGAAGAAACAAGAAGCCGCATGCAAGGACGTGGAAAAAGCTTTCGGCATTCTCAAAGCTCGTTGGGCAATAATTAGTAGGCCGACGCATTCCTGGTTCCGAGAGACTTTATCAGACATCATGTATGCTTGCATTATTTTGCATAACATGATAGTTGAAGATGAGGGCGTTTCTGTAACTAATTGGAGCCCGGACGAAGAAACAACCTCCGAAGCCCAACCGAGTTCGAGTACGAGACAAGGAGCCCCGGATAGCTTTGCACACTACCTGAAGCGGAAAGAAAGTCTTCGAGACCAAAGAGCACACGCAAAACTCGAGGATAATTTGATCGAAGAAATTTGGAAACGCTTCGGAGATGGCATGTAATTTTAGGGGCGTTTTTTCACTATATGTTTTTAATTTAAATGAATAAAATATTTATTTTCATTTAAAAAAAATAGCGAGCTCGAGCTCGCCAATGTGACTACTGCGAGCTCGCCACCACGTGGAGATCAAAGTGGCCAGCGAATTCGCTCAAATACTCGCCATTGCAGAGAGCCTTATAAATCCTACCAGTCCCTATTTGTGGGACATGGTATTGTATATCCCGGTTTTAGATAACATCTCACAAATACTGCATACTATAACAAATTAAAAATTGTTAAGATTCGAATTCATATTCTTTTAGTTATATGGCACGTTCTGTCCACTAATTCGTACATTGGTTTCCTAGGAACAATTTTAAAGAAAATTTAATTGTTTGTAATTTTGTCTGACAAACCCTAAACAAGAGTGCCAAGTTGCGGCTGTTGATGGATTAAGTTCGAAATATTTAAACCTTAGAGATCATTAATTATTTAACTCCACCAACAATATCTCTTCAATTATTTCAATGCATAATTTATGGAAGAGTTAAAGCCTTCTTTGGCTTAATTAACTCTTAAGGCGTAGGCTGCATTAAAACAGGCATGTGATGTTGCATTATGAAATATGTACACTTGTTGTAATATTTGTGGTTCTTGAATTGTGTTATTTCAATAAGATAAGAACCCCACGTATCAGTTACAATTATGAAGAATTTAAATAGAGTAATACCTAGATAACATGGAGAAAAAAAGAGAAATTAATTTCGACATTTTTATTCAGATTTGATTTTTATATTAATTAAGTAAAGGCTAACTAATGGATGGATAAAGTACTGATAATAAAATTGAACAATTAAACCATAATCCAAGTATATATATCACAATAGACAATGCTGACATTTTACATATCTAGTCATTTATTAAAGTGTTTAAATTTGTTCGACTGTTTTTTAGAGATAATATTACGACAATGTACGCATTAGCAAATTCGAGATGCCACCATTTATGACTTATGAGTATAAATTTTATCGTGCTCTAAATCCCACAATAAATTATGCTATTGATAGTACTATCATTTTGCTTGTTTAAACAAAACTAGAGCTGATACTGAAGAAGCTTTAATGTAGAAACCATTTCGAAATGAAAAAAGGACAATGAGTAATACTCCCCCCATTCACAAGTAAATGTTCACTTTGTGTTGGACACGGAGTTTAAGAAAGCTGATAAAGTGAAAGTTAGTGGGATAAAAGTTAAGGATGTAGAGGTAGTGAGATAATGACAAAAAAACAGTGGTAATGAAAATAAGAGGTGATATTGATCAAAAAGTAAGAATAAAATTATTGGAATGATAAAAAGGTAGAAATAAAGTTGATGTGAGGTGAGGTGCTAAGTGGTAAAAGGTAGTAATTTCTGTAAAGTAAAGAGGGTAGTGTTGTACGAAAAGGTAAACTGGATATTTATTTGCGAACACGTGTACTGTAGCAAATTGAACATTTACTTATGATTGGAGGAGAGAGTAGTATAAGAAGAAAAAAAAGTTTTAAAATTGCTAAAAAAAACTTCTATAGCACATCATTACTTTTTCTTTCTTCTTCTTAAATTCCTAATTATCGTTTAATCGTACATGTTTAAACTTTCTTAAATGGACGTACAAATCTTGAAGGGCCATTTGCACTTAATTACAATATTATATATTATTACATGACCCTTCTCCAAAAATGTTATTGAAATGTGAAAGTGATGGAAAAAATTGTTTGGTTTAGGTGTACTATCGAGAATAATTTTGGGCTTAAGCCCAATAAACTAATTCACACCATCTTTAGATTTGGTTTATAGTACTAAAACGGGCCGAAAGTGTTATCCTCTCCCTCTCTCTCTCTCATATTTTAATTTATCCTCCATCCCATGGAACCCTTTCCTTCAAAAGAGGGAAAAAAAAAAATCTATGGAACCCTCCATTTTTATTTAGGTTAATTATTATTTTTATCGAAAACACATATCACGATATTGATACTCTTAAAAGGTGTGCTATTTGCTCACAGCTCCCGATTGATAGCAGATAAAACAAATCTTGGTTTTCATTTTCCTTGTGATGGGCCTGGAAGAGGGGGTGCATGTCAACTTCTCAAGTATCGGTTTGGGATCATGTCTTCTTAGGACTATTCTGGATGTACAGTTCTATCTCGGTAGTAAATTAGTAATATTCCATTTCAGCTGGAAAATGCAGTCACATGTTTTAGATTTAAGATTGGATCTGCCGGGCCAAGCCCAGCCTGTGGCAGCTCAACAGGTACCGATAGCTCCTCCTGTCCCAAAGCAGCCTTTGTTGTTGTTTATAGATGATGAGCGACAAGAAGAACTCGAACTCGAACTATCCTTAAGTTAGGGTTTCTGTTTACACCCATTGAACGGACAAGAACAAAAGGTTCATTTGAAATATACCAACTTAACTTTTTCTTTCAATTTTGCGACATGGTTTTATACTGAAGAAAATCATCTACGTGTTCATTGAATTTTGTGATGTGGACATTATGAAGTTCAAATGAATACTACAAATAAATGGGATAAAAGGAAAAACTCAAAGTCATTGTCACGTGTTCAGTGAAAAAATTTATAAATTTAACCTGAAAATCACATTGTTGTAAATCTCCAAATCGCGAAAAATTAAAGAGGCTTGCACCTCAGCCAATATTAATGTAAACAAAATAAAAATTCAATGTCTCAACAAAACTTAGATTCGAAAGCACATTAATTTTTTTAATTATTGATTCCCGAATGTATTCACTCGACTATTGTTGGAAACGATAAAAAAAAAATACTATTTAAAAAAAGCTTAATAATATTTGAAGCATGTACTTATTATATACTCCCTCCGTTCGTAAACAAGTGTCTTATTGTGTGCTGGGCACAGAGATTAAGAAAGTAGGTAGAATTGTTTTGTAGTGGGTAAAAGTTAGGACGTAGGGGTATTGTTAATAAAGTAGATTAGTGTGCTAATCTTTATTCTTTTTTGACTCATTTTTTATTTATGCTCTTTACATCTTTTTACAGTGCGGTTTTTTTTTTTTCGCACGATTTATTTTGATCACTGTTTATTTTTTCCTTTAATTTTCGACTTGTTTTTTTTTTTCCTGTCCATGTTTTCGTTTTTTTTTACTGTTTAATCAAATGTTGATGATGTATTCATCTTATTTTTGGATCTTTTTCATCTTTTTTTCTTTTTTGAAATGATGATGATAAAATATTCTTGTTTTTTTTCTGTCATTTTTTTTCCTTTTATCGTTTTTTTCTGTTTTCATTTTTTTTCCTGTCAAGTTTGTTTTTTTTTTGTTGATTGAAGGAATGGAAACCTGTAAATGAAAATCAAGCATTAAAATAAAGAAAACCTGTAAATGACATTAACATAAAGAAAAGCTGCTGCTGATTTGATCAAAAAAAAACTGGAGGGAAATCTCATTAAGAACAACCAGGAATCTGTTTTTTTACATAAGTTTCAAAATTTCCCACCTAAACACACAAATGGTGGGAAATTTAAACTACAAGTACCACTATATATCAACCATAAATACAGCCATTCCTTACAACAAAAATCACAGCATTCATCACAACAAAAATCTGCTACCACCATAAATGCAGAAAAGTGCAGAATGAGCAGCTTAAATTCAAGGCCAAACTTGACAGATGCAGATAGGAATCTGCTTGCACAGTGGCTTCTCTAAAACAGCCACAATGGCACTCTTCGATATGGTGCCCAAAAAGAAGCTGCTCTGATCTTCAACATTAGTGTCAGAACTGTATCACGAGTTTGGAATGCTGCATTGAAGCAAAAAAGCATGGGAAAACCAGTGCAGTTAGTGAACATGAAAAGAGGCGCAGCTCATGGAAATAAAAAACTGTTGGATGAAGAAAAGATGAAGAACCTGTCAGTTCTTGAGAGGAGCAGCATAAGGAAAGTTGCAGGTAACCTTGGAGTGAGTGTTGGGTTACTTCATAAGTGGATAAAGCAAAAAAAAAAAAAAGTTCGTGCACAGAAGCATAAGTGGATGATTTGATCAAGAATGTCACAGAAGCATTTGAAGAGTATCCAGCCTATAAACTTAATAATGTCTTCTTAACTTTGCAAGGATGTTATGAGGAAATCATCAAAGTCAAGGGAGGGAACAAATACAAGATACCCCACATTGAAGATAGACTTAGAAGAGAGGGCAGACTCCCAGAATGCATTGATGTGGATGATCTAGTTGTGCAAGAAGCCATGGAATATCTAAATGAGGAGGGGAATGAAGGAGCAGGACAATGCAGCCTTGAATCACTAATTGCTAACATTCAGCAGGTCAATCTAGGAGAATAGAAGCAGTACAACATCCTTTTTTTGAAGCAGATTTACAGGGACAAACAATAGCAGCTGGTTTTTGTTGTTTGGAGTGTAAATGTGTATTGATGACCCTGTTTTTGTACTCTAAATAGTCTCAGCTTTGAATGGAAAAAAAATTACATCATTGACTGATTTTTCACCATATATCAACCTCCTAAACTAGGTTGAAACCTAGTGGTGACATCCATATGAGAGGGCCACATCAAGACACAATTCACAGCTCACAAACAATCAAGTGCAACATCTTGTTCTTTTTTTATAAATGCAGGTCAATCAAGTGCAGCATCTTGTTCTTTTTTTCATGAGAACAGATCAATTCAAGTGCAGTATCATGTTGTATGAAGGTAAATGCAGTCTCAGCACAAACAACATTCATCATTTAATCATCAGAATGTTGGGAAGCAAACAACATTCATCATTTAATTATCAGAGACATGAGAAATCAGAACATCGGCATCACCAACACACATTCATCGCAAATCTGCGCCAACACACATTCATCACAAATCATCATAAGGCATGGAATATCAAGAAATCGGCATCACCAGCCCCCAACACGGTAAAGTAAGAACACAAGAACCTGGTCAGAATAATGAGGGCTTTGGGTGAGACTATTCGTCGCTCAAATGCTTCTTTTTTGGTGGTTGGCATTCATCGGGGTCCATAGAGCGACGTTCATCCACCCAATCGTAGATTGCCTTCATTTTAACCCGATATTTTGCCAATTCGGACAACAAAAAGGAGTAGGGTGCGTCATCCTCCGCCGGAGTCGAAGCTTCGGCCACCAACGCTGGCGTCGCAGATCCAGAGGGCGGCATCGGAGCTTGAGCCACCGGCGGCGAGGTCGCACATCCAGAGGGCGGCATCGAAGGTTCGGCCACCGACGCCGGAGTTTCTGCCATAAGAGATGTATTGGGTGGCATCGGAGTCGCCGGAGTCGCCTCCAGCACGGGTGGCGTCTCCAGGCCTACATCGGAGAATATAGTTTCAGGAACCATGTCGATCGAGCAAGACTCCAGTTCCCATGAATAGGTAGGAATCGGAGATAAGTGGGTCACCGTCGAGCACGAAACATCGGAGTTGGGAGTCAAATCGAAGAAGAGACAGATTTCTTTAGAGTTTTCGTCGATCGACATCGGAGAGATGGAACAGAAGAAGGATCGAGAGGCTCGAGAGAGGGAGAGGAGTGCAGAGGATCGAGGGTGAAGAGGAGTGAGAGGAACAGAAGAAGGATCGAGAGGCTGGAGAGTGAATTAGATCTAGGGTTTGGGGAAGATAGGTAGAGCTTTTGGATCGAAGAAATGGGCAACAGATGGAAAAAATAAATTGAGCCCAAAAATAAGGGCTGTTATGTGTGCCCAAATCCAATTAACATACCAGCATCATTAACATGTTAATTAGTGTTTTAAATTTTTGTTAATTAAAAGTGGGTGGGTAAATGAGTGGCAAAGAGTAGTAATTTTGAGTAAAGTAACGAGGGTAGTATTGTCCAAAAAGCAGAGTAAGACACTTGTTTGTGAACAAATAAAATGTGTAAGTAAGACACTTGTTCGCGAACAGATGGAGTATATAATAATCAAAATATTAATATGTGTGTAGTGAGTGTACTACATGTACACCCACACAAGAATTTCTCTGATAGGATATTCACTTCCTAATTCACATCAACATACATAATTACATATACATACATGATTTGAATGATTGAAAAAAATTGATGTAGACAGAGATATTCAAAAATATTAGCTGTCAATCTATTTTCCACGCAAGAACTGCCTTTTTACAAATTACAGTGCCATTAAAAGTTGTTGGATAAATAATAAAGAAGATAATGATCCTTACTTTGTTTTCAATTGATTATGGCTTGTGAATATATAAGTAAAGAAAAACTTAAATAAAACAATATAGATAGGACAGTAAGACAATCATGATACAATCAAATAAACAATTATCTTTATCTTTGTCAATGAACCTGCAAGTAGTGAAAGTGGAAGCACGCCTCAATCCAACTTATTTAAATTCGTTGAATTTGTTCAAACTTTAAATAGCCTTTTCATCAAATTTTTAAACATAAATATTAGATGCACTAGGAGCATATGTATATTTAGTACGAGTATGAGTGGATGTAAAATATGAGACTAAATGAAGCAAGCTAAACACAATCAATTTACCCACCTTTTCAATCTTGTTGCTACTGTCCTCCCGAATAGCCAATTTAGTCGAATGAAGCTCAACAATGAAATAATTGAGTTGGAAGTTTGAGCTTCATGAGAATCACGACAATTCGAGTTGAAACTCCTGTTGATGAAATTGAGACATTGAGTTTTAAAAGCTTTCAATTATTTTTTAGTTTTGATGTTGGATGAACATCTATCTCAAGTTCAAACTGTTACATAAAATTAGGGGAAGTTCAAAGATAGCGACATTATGGGGTACAATAGAATAAAAACAATTGGTCTAATTTGCAGTAAAGATCAAAAGGTTGAGATTGAATTAGCATTTAACGCTAAAATTTTAGTGTATCTCATGCAATAATGTTCAGAATAATATGATTAGTAAATAATTTATGGATGTAAATCATGATGATATCTCCGACTCTGCACAATATATCTCAATTTATAGAATAATAATAATTATATATCAATTCAATATCATTTTCAGCCTCCAAAAAATAAATGACTCCACCGACTCACCGGCAAAATTATAGTGCACAGTAACGGATTTACCTAGTTGACTGCGGGTTCCCACGATATTAAAAAAATAAAATTAAATTAAAACTTAAAGCTAATTTTTATTTGATGCTAGTAATATTTTTCAATTGATAATATAGGGGTGTATTGAATTGTGGAGTTAGGGGGTTTTTAAGGAGTTTGAAATCCATCAATACACCTAGATCTCAAACTTCTTAAAAATTCTGGGGTATTGGTTTGAAGGATTTTAAACTCCTTCAAATTGATGAGGTATTCACCCCAAACTCTCCCGGTATTCAACCTTACATCGATTTTGCTGGATTTCAAGATTTCATGGATTTCGACGGATTTCCTCCCCAAAAATACAAAGGATGAAATCAGAGCTCTGGACCTTGAAATTCGATGGAATTGATATCAGCGGGCCTTGATGACACGCGATCGCTCATCCACCATCGCTGGTCCTCCACGAGTGTTGGTGATTGAAAAGTAAAACTAGTAAAATCCTCGCCAAGGTCATAAATAGAGGTAAAGCCACTGTTAGTCTGGGCATAAACATAGGCCATCTCATCCATAGTGACAAAATTTTCACATGTTTAAACTGTTGGAATTTGGTCCTTTATAGCATTAAATCCATGAGGGATATGTGGAAACTAATGGTAGAAACAAAATCTACGTTTCGAGCATTATGATTTAATGTATTTATTTGTTCAATTCAATTAAGGAATGAATGAGCAATTAATACATAAACATGGCTACTTGAAACTAGAATTGTGTGATTTCAACCTTATTTGTCCCACATCGAAAATCCAAGGATGTTTTGTGCTATATATAAGGAGCAACACTATAAGGGAGTATATCCAAGTGTGCTACCTATGGTGCACCTTAGTGGCTCAAGTGTTGACACCTTTTGTGCTTAACCATGATTCCTACGAGGACGGTGCGAAGCACCGTCCGAGTCCGAGTCCGACGGCGACGGCAACGAGCACGTGCACGTTACTTGTCGCAATGTATGGAGCGGAGAGGCGGTTACTGGCGGTTAGTACGGATAAGGGAACTTATGGTGCGGCTGATCACACGGTGCGGTTATTGGCGGTTGAATTCGGTTGAAACCGAATTTCCTCATCTGCCACGTGGCGGCACCAGGACAGTCACCCTTTCGCGAGTGACACGTGTCGGCGTCTGGTTGAATGGCGCCAATAACCACCTCGTAGGCAACCGTTCGGAACGGGCGGATTGAGGAGCCAAAGTTATTTTGGCTAAGGGACTCACACGTGGACCGCACGGAGAGGCGGTTACTGGCGGTTAGTACGGATAAGGGAACGTATGGTGCGGCTGATCACACGGTGCGGTTATCGGCGGTTGAATTCGGTTGAAACCGAATTTCCTCATCTGCCACGCGGCGGCACCAGGATAGCCACCCTTTCGCGAGTGACACGTGTCGACGTCTGGTTGAATGACGCCAATAACCACCTTGTAGGCAACCGTTCGGAACGGGCACCTTCCGCCTATAAATACCCACTGAATTCGACGATTTAAAAATAATTCGAACTCACAACAACGAGTTTGCATACATACATCTCATATATATAGTCGAGTCTAGGAAGTACTCGTCCCGAGTATCAAGTTGTTCGCCGGAACTACGACACGTCGTGCAACGTCTTAAAGTTCACCCGAACCGTTGTATCTTGGAGGCAATTGCAGCAGACCGCGTGCACGAGAGCGGGGCAATCTTGTCTTACGGAGATAGAGTCTAACTCTAGCCTCGGTTCCTTTCTTTGCTGTCTTTCCTGTCTTTCTTTTCCGTACACACATCACACACGCTTCTATATTTTCCAACATAAACTCGGATCGATAACCAAGAGAAGGTATCCGCTTTTTCCTTATTACTGGTTTGACAATTTTTCAGAAATACACCAAATTACAAAGTATTCAGATTCCCTACCTAAAAAATTACATCAATGATGAGAAATTTTGGAAGAGTTGTGTACCGATCAGTTCTCTCTTCTTCTTCTTGGACGTTGAAGTCGAGTGAGTTTACCGATTTAAATCTCCTCTCTCTCACTAACCTCTCTCTTCAAATCTTTGATACTGGCCTTGAACTCGACCTCTACTTCTTCAAAGTCCTCTTTCCGCTGCTAGTGGAGCTGCTTCATCTGCTCCTCCGCCTGCATAAGCTTGCGGGAGAGGATTTTGTTTTGGTTTTGAAATGTGGAGATTAAGGGATTGAGTTTTTGGGAAGAAAACAGAGACCGCGTGTAGCCAACGAGTATTGGGATGCCGTCAGCGACCGAGACAATCTCGCGATCGCGGAGATGTGGATTTCAAATCCACCGAATTCCTTAAAAATCCATCCAAAACTCCCACCAACTCTACCCGCTCCACCAAAATTCTATAAATTTCAATTCCATGAAGTTCAAGAATTTTCAATCCAATACACCACCTTCATTTATTAAAATAAATAACGAAGCATTGAAAAGTACATCTCGTGACATTTCTCCTTTTCACCACTTTAACACGAATTCAACGTAAAAATACAAAACACCTACAAAAAAACGTAAAAATACAAAACAACAGTACAAAAAATTGGAAAAAAGAATACAAAACTCACACAAGAAACACACAGTCGCACAAATGATTTAAAAATATGAATTAAAAAAAAATACTACAGTAAATAATTCAATAAATGAAGAGTGAAAAATCAGCAGCTGAGTTTGGTGTCACGTACCAAATAATAAAAAGCCGGTGTAGTAGTTACAGCTATTTGCCTATTGCTGCTACAGCAAAAACCACAAATTCAACAACTCCAATTTCAATTTCCACAAAAAAATAAATAAAGCTGTAATCTTTTTCATTTTTGCGGAATTTTCTCCCTCATTTTGGGCATTTCAATAGATCTTTGCTTGTTGGGCTTACCTTTTTCAGGCGATTCTTTCGTTTAAATTTTGTGGGTCTATTCGAATCTTGCGATTGCTGAGTAAAAGATTTAATCTGGAGAAAATATATCAAATTAAAATGAAATCTGGAAAAGGCCATCAAGAAGAGGAAGAGGAGGATGAAGACGAGTTTGGTTCAAAGAAGGAAGCCACATCATCCGCCAATAATAGCAAAGGTAAATATATATATTTACACACAGACGCACACTCGATTTCTCCGTGTTTCTATATGTACCTTACGAATCTCGATGACTATTTTTTATGTTTATGTTATTTAGAATTTTGAGGATGGGAGTGTGGCTAATGGGATTTGGGTGCTGGAATGGAATTTATTCTAATTATGTTTCGATTGAATTTTGTGGAAGCAGATGGGAAGAACAGTGACAAAGCTAATGCTGTCAGGTCAAAACACTCGGTCACAGAGCAGCGGAGGAGGAGCAAGATCAATGAGAGGTGATTTTTTGTAGAAAAGAATGTGAATGTGTATAATTTAATGATTTTCAGCACATTTGACCGTGAATATTTAACATTTTACTGCAAGTATAGAACTAGTGAACTAATAATTTATCTCCCAATTCTGGAATAAAATTAACCAGTTATTTGAGTCAGATAGGTCTAGTTATGGTTAAAGGAGCATTACTGAGTTTGATTTGATGCAGTAGTAGGCCTGGTCTTGTAGTATTCAATACGGGCAATGGCAAAAAAGTTTTTTTTTTTTTTTGGTTTATAATTTCATCCAAATGCATAGTGTGAAGTGTAGTCATTTGCCAATGGTTTGACGTTTGGGTGGAATTGTGAGTTTGGTTTGCTTAGCATCACTGATGAATCTTATCATCAATTGTCGAATGTCTGTTTCATATGCTTACATCTTCATGTCTATTCATCTATGTCTTACTTTGTCTGTTATGTTATTTGCTATATATTAAAATTAATTGTCGGCCTTTTGTCATCATAAGTGTTGTTTTTGGGGAGGGTGGGGGGGGGGGGGGGGGGGTGGTTAATTCGATTTCCATTCGAACTCGATGAATGCGATAGCAAAGTGTGTAATGTTCCACAGTCTTGACATGTCAGTAATCTAGGTATTGTGTTGTGTGATGCCAACACGCCTCTTTATAACTTAAAGCATTCTTCTGTGCCTCAGATTTCAGATATTGAGAGAACTTATACCACATAGTGATCAGAAAAGAGACACTGCTTCATTTTTATTAGAGGTATGTTAATTGATCTTAGATACCTGATGTGGTGTCCCGTAGATGGAGAACTTCTTTTCCTAAGTAGTGATTTTTTAGTGCAGGTGATTCAGTATGTACAGTTTTTACAAGAAAAGGTGCATAAGTATGAGGGGTCGTATCAACCTTGGAATTCAGAGCCCACAAAGCTGATGCCATGGGTAATATCTTGATATCCGACTGACACAGTTTCGAGTATTTATTTCTTATATCATGAATATTTTATGTTTGCATCGCTATGAAACTGTACATGATTTCGATAGCAAAGTTCAATTTGGGCCATTTCCTTGATACCACTTGGTGTTTCCTACGAGAGATAGGTTATTTCATCTTGGTCATGCAATACAGCTGTTGTACATTTGTTAATTTGATTAGTAGAAGCTGAAAACTTTGGCTTGACTTGTCACTTGTAATTTTTTTGTAAATAAAAGGACGGATGCCCCTTAAAATGTATGCTTAGGATGCTTAATTTTCCGTACTAACACGATCAGCAATTAGTTCCGTTTCTTGATTGGTTTTGTGAAAAGGAACGTGTTAGATATATGGACAGAGTAGGTGTTTATATTAAAAAATGATGATATTATACCCAATTATAACGGCCCTTTCTTCTTCTGCCACCTCGGTTATATTGCTATTGAATTGAACTACATTGTAAGGAAATACTACTGTCTTGATAGTTATCTGGTTTGCTTATATGCTATCATTCTAGTTAGGTTCGGATCAAATTTGCTTCTTGAATTCAACACTCTCCTATTATTCTCTTTTTTTTTTTTTTTTTTTTGTTGAGGAATCTATATATTGGGAAAATTGGGAATTTAATCATTCAAATTGGCTTAAAAGCTTATAACGGGGCACATCCGTGTGAAATTAAGGAAACTACATAAAATATTTTCCAAGATTTGCATCTGAAGACGAGTGCCTAAATCCTTTTTTCCTATTTGCTTGTAACAGAGAAACAGCCATTGGCGCGTTCAGAATTTTGTCGGTCAACCACCAACCACCCCGACCATGAAGAATGGTCCTGGTCCTTGTTCTGCCTTCCCCGGAAGATTCGATGAAAATAATGTAGGAGTCCCTATAACCATGCAACCGGGTCAGCCAAATCTTATCGAACCCGACCACACTACAGATGCCCCGGGTAGACCAATAGATCTACACACTGAACTTCCTAACAAAACAATGAGCATGCCATTGCCTATTCCGGTTTCCATGGGAAATGACGGCGCATTCTCCCACATGTTACATGGACCACCACCGTCAGATGTGCAATCGTCGGAATGTCCTAGCACTGCTGATGCACTTAACCTTCAAGACGAGCTGTCGATCGAGGGGGGCACAATCAGCGTTTCCAGTGTTTACTCTGACGGGTGAGTTTTTTGGTTATCTTTTTTTTAATTTCTTTTATGTCAGAATCATATTTTTGTATGTCCGTCGTGCAAAGCTTTTTTGTTGAAGATTATGTAGGTTAGGGTGCTGATCACGTGCTCATAAGTTCTTAATGACATCACAGAGTCAATTCTTGTATTTCCAGTTTTCCACACCTTCAATTTGCTCAACATATTATTGACCTAGTTCGTAAATCTACAGCATTAAAAAACCCCGGTGTTTGTTGAGTAATATTTTTCTCCACTTTTATGTAGGCATTGTTGAGATATTTCAAGAAATGTTTGCACATTCATGATCTTAGGAAATAATTTAGTCTCATTATTTCAATAATCTGGTTAGCATGTTAGTTCAGAACTCTTTAGCTAATGAGATATGTTATGATGATCAGATTATTAGCTGCATTGACACAAGCACTTCAGAGCACGGGCGTTGACCTCTCTCAAGCCAGCATTTCGGTCCAAATCAATCTTGGGAAACGAGCAAATAGAGGAGGAGCTACACCATCAACTGCTAAGGTTTGTATTACGCGAATTCAGATATTGGCATTTTCTATTGCTTCACGGTACTATAAACCCCATGTTTATCCTTGCAAGCTTGTGTTTCATTAGGATCATATAATTCCTACGCCTTCTATCAACCAACCAGTCGGAACGTTTCAAGACGCCACCAGTAGTGAGGACTTAGATCTAGCTCAAAAAAGGCGAAAGCTTTGATGGGGGCCTTCAAAACATCGATTTCCGACTGATAAATCTGTTTCATCTGTTTGAAGAGTATTTCACTATTGTATATTTGTTCTTTTCTGAGCCTTTTTTTGTTAATTTATTTAATCTTTTAGCTTATTAAAGTGTCTGTCTTGTAGAACGGCTAGCTTATATTTTTAGTTGTTTTTATGGGTGTTGATAATTTTATTCTCAGAGATCTATTATCACTGTCTATTGATAATATGAAGTTAAATTTTATTACTCTCTATTGCTAACTCCATACTATTTAAAAAAATATATATATACCTGCAATTTATGTTATGAGTGTTTAAATGGTCGAACTAACAAAAGTATTTATGACAAATTATTCTCTTGGGGAGCATTTGCTTTTAAATTTTATCCAAATAAAATAAAATCTCACCTTTCAAATTCTTCATTAGAAAGGCAATAATCACAAGCTATTCGTAATGGACAGATTTGAAAGCAATAGTCGACTTAAAAGGAATTAACGAAATCCGAACATTCTACATAGGTGAAACTCCGCAATTTTTCATTAGAAAAGCATAATCATAAGCCGTTTCTCGACAATGAGCGAAACGGCCACCCTCACGAAAATGCCCTTCGTTCATGTTCGTCTGCAGGATGACTGTGGACGAACAGCTCGGACATGCCGCGTCACGTACCTTGGCCACCCATTTTGCAGCTTCCCAAACACCAACCCTAATCAATAGAAAGATAAGCATGCTGCTATTAATCAAACAAATTTGTGCAGAAAAAAGCAATTTGATGTACTTAAAATGATTTTATCAGCAAGAGATTATAATGCAGTGCCATAACCATGATTGTGTAGTTAAATAACAACTTAAGTAACCGGATGGATTACCGGGAATCGTTGAACGAGGCTGAGACGAGCACCGAAGGACAGCAAGCTCCTCGAGGAATATTATCATAAGGAGAGTATTTCAAGATGTACTCAAAACATGATTGAATCTCAGGATTTCCGTATTCCTCGTAATCCAATGTTGTAAGAGGTAAACTTGGATCCATTAGTGTGTTAAGAACATCAAGGAAAGGTACCTAGAGAGAGAGCAAACAAACAAATTAACCTTAATTTCTCAAAACTACGACCATTAATAATTAAGGGTACAGTAAAGTGGTTTGAACTAACAAACGCAACTCTACGTACCTTCAGAACGGCAGCACGAAACAGTCGTGGATGCATGTTGATAGCAGCCCCGACAAGTAAACACCCAGCACTGATGCCAAGAGCACTCAACTGATTTGTATGGACTAAGCCATTGTTAATCAGATATTGAGCGCATGCAACAAAATCTTGAATCGAGTTCAACTTGTTTGATCCACGACCATATTCATGCCATGAAGGATCTGGACCAGCACCACCCCTAACCAATATAGAAATATGTTATGATCCACAAATAGAATCAGCCTAATTTATTGTTAGATGATGATGCCTTGGCACATACCTTACATCAGCGAACGCCAAGAGCCAACCTCGATCAAGTAAGCTTAACCGGTCTGGACACCAGCTTCTATCCAAAACCTCACCATAGGCACCATATCCATGAAGAAGCCCAGGAGACTGACCTGTTCGATATGCAGCCCGAGAGTAAAGGATGGTCATCGGGATTATGACACCATCATCGGAAACCACTTCCTTCTCTTCACAAGAATATTTCTTGGAGAAATCTGTCCATCCGAGACTTCCATTGTCCTGCATATCTATTTCCAGTATGAAATGTTTCGAAGCTTAGCAGTGTCGTAGTCATAATTTAGCATGAAAAACTCAAAAATACCTTCTGAAACTTTTGTCACGTCTTCCTGGTGTACAATGGAGAAGGTTCTTCTCGACATATCATAGTCGACAAGAATATCGGGGGTCTGCAAATGAACAATAGAGAGGATCTCAAGGACTTTTTAGCTTGTTTTATTATTCTATCGAACATGTCAGCATTTAGAGTAAAATATTATCATTGACATTATCTGAAACTATACCACAGGGGACGATAGGACAGCACGGAAGACAGTGTTCGTGAAGTCATGATTTGAGCCAGGTGTGATTGTAGACATGTTGGAAGGCAGAGGAAAATACCAAGGATCGAGATCATCCATCTCCATTTCTTTCTGCAGTATAGACCAAGATTCATGAGCCGAGAGCTAAAATTATTTCTATTTACCTAAAATGTAGTCAGAATTAACATGTTATACTTCCCAAACAAGAAAAATAAAATATTTACAAGCTGCACTAATTGATGAATGAAGATGTTCATACCTCACCGTCAAAGTCAATAGGCATGTCGAAAGAACATATTGACGGGGAGCCATTTTTGTTAAGGAAGAGGACCAGGTGCCCGTTGAACATATCCATATCTTCCAAACAAATATCATCACCAGGAATGATTATATCCTAGGGGAACAGAAAGCAGAAATAGATAAAAATAGTTTTTAAAAACTATCATAGATTTAAATATTACTAACGATTACCTTCAACTTTGATGACTGTGCATCCTCATCTCTGCATCTGGCCAAATAATATCCACTGTCCGAAAACTTCGTATATTTACTCGTAGGAGCATTAGTAAGGACGTAAAAAATGCCACCATGATGTTCCAGAAAGTATTGAACTCCAGAGACACGTCGACAAAACCTTTGCAGCCCAGAATTTGGATTGGTTGCATTTATGATACAAACCTGCAGAATATAACAAATTAACACAAAATACAAGTAGAATATACCTTCAGAATTTACATTAACACAAACAGATGAGAATTGAGAAGTGAAACAATAGGTTCCTTCCTCAGATGATGTCCTTGAATTAGAATTCACTGTAATAAACTTGCCATCTTTCGTACTTGTAATATCTAAGCAGAAACGAGAATCATTTTCCGTAAGTATTATGGCATCATCCCTCGAATGAGATCCCAGTTTGGTGCACAATACCCTGGTACGGTCGTACACATGTGAAATAATATTCGGGATTCAGTAAGAAAATAAACGTGCAACTAGTTTGAGAACTTTCCTGTAAGGCCGTTGGTTTTGGTCACATAATGTATAGAATAGAGTAGAGCTATCCTGAGCCCAAGCCAAACTAACAACACCCGAAACTCTAGGTTGGGGAAGAATCGAATCATTGCTAAGGTCCTTTATTTGAAGCTGAAATTGTTCATCACCTTTGATGTCGAATGTATATGCAAGAAACCTGTGGTCTGGTGATACTCTGCAGGTATTCACATGAACATATCCTACAAAAAAAAAAAATCTCGAATTTAATACATGTCTCAGTACTGAAGCTCTTAACTCTACAACACCACTCACCATGTTTTTCTGCGATCTCATTCCAGTCGAGCAACACTTGTTCCCGGCCAATTCCTCCTCCGAAAGAAGCGAAAATCTTTCCTAACCAACCTTTGCTCTCAACTGCCGCTTTCCTATACAAAATGGGATACTCCTTCCCTTCTGGGATACACTGGTAATACATCCTATTTAATTTTTAATCCAAGCAATTTACAAATTAAATTACTACAAATTTACTTTGCACATTCGATCTAAGAAATACCTACGTACGTTAGCATGATTCTCACACAATAGTCTTCTTCATAATAGTTACCTTGCAAGCTAAAGTTAGCCTACAATTGCTTCGTTTACTTATAGCAAACATTGCATTAAACTACAAATATGATAATTAAAAGAACTGAGAAATTAAAATCACATAAAACTAAGCACTCTAACGGTTGCTTGCTAAATTCAACAATTCTTAACAAAAATAGCAGATATTGTGTGCATAATACATTATGAAGCAAAAGTTGCAGGCTCAGAAAAGTAGAAAATTCAAATCAGAGATTGCATAAAACGCTACTCCCTCTGTTTTTTATTAAGTATGCCATTATGAAATTTGATTTATTTTTTAATAAGTGTCATATTTCATAAATTTTGAAAAAAATGATGCAACTTTTGAGAAAAATGATGCAAAACTTTCTATATTACTTCTAATTATTTACATAGATGAAAATAGTAATATATTAGCGAGTAATTTAGAATCAAGCTACATACAAAATGGAAAAAAAAAATAAAAAAAAATAGTGCAAGTAGAAAGCAATGAAAGTATGAAATTCAAATGGGAGACTGCATAAAGTGATAGTAATTTATTAGAATGAATCAATGTATACATAAGAAAATGAAAAAGCAAGAAGAGAGGTGAAAAATGGCGCGAGGGAGTGAAATTACGAACCAGGGCCCCCAACGTTCAGGAGGGGTGGTGATATTGGAGGGCATTCGGGAAACCATCTCAGAATAAAGTACGTTCTGCAATTCTCGAGTGTCTCGCATGAATTCATCGGCGTAGGAGTTCTCTTGGTTAATGTAGCTGACGAAATCCGGATCGCCGATGTCGGACATCCAACGGTACGGATCTTGCCACGTAACTCCGTGCGCGGTTGCCGCGAAAGGCACCCTCTTGGCCACCGGCGGCGGTGGAAAGTGGCTGTTGTTGCCGGTGGAGAAAACCGGAGAGGAGAGGAATATGCGGATAGGGGAGTTTAGAAGGGTTTTTCTAGCTGATGAGCCAGCTCGAAGGAGGCGCCCCACCATGACGGCGGCGAAAACTGTCACAGTTGGCTACTTGGTTGAATTTAGGAAGGCGGAGACGTCTTCAGCGTCGGCCCATTTTAAATGGAGTTGAATTAGCCCACATAGAGAAGACTGGCCCAATATCATTAATTCCCTTGCCAAACTCAAAATTAATCAATTAATTATCAGAAAAAGTACAGTTAGGATGTGATGTGTGATTTTATGTTATAAATGACGTGTAACTTTAATTTCCAAAGTCCAAATTAAAACGAAAAAGTATGTATGAGAGGATCTAACCTAACGAATCAAAAAGTAAAAGTACAAGATCTGATGCGCTTTTCCCTTATTTATCAACTACATAATGTGATATACTATGCAGTATGTATAAAATAAAAAAATCCTCCTTCCGTCCCGCCGAATACGGTCTAGTTTATATAGACACGGAGATTAGAAAAAAAGTATTGGGTATAAAGAGAGTGTTTAGTGTGGTGTGAATGTAATATTATAATGCTAATAAAGTTATAAATATGATGGTGGATAGTGTGTAGTGGAAGTAGGTTGATCGGATGGTGGACCACATGTAATGTGAATGCAACATTTTATAATGCTAAATATACACTAATTATTTTCTTTAAAGGAAACAGACTAAGTATAGTGGAACGTCCCAAAATGGAAAACATGTCGTATTTGGTGGGACGGAGGAAGTATAATATACAGAGTAGTGGAGTAATTGTTTATGCTCATTTACAAATCCTATACTAGTATTTCTTGTGGAATTAATATACATATGGTTGAGGAAAAGAAGCACGTACGTGATTGAATATGTGACTAAATTTAAATTTCAAATTCTAGTATTTTATGTTAGTCCCAAAATTTCTGTTTGTATAAATTAATAATCTAGTAAGAGATAGTTATTACAATAACAAGTTTTTCATATAAACCACTCACTGTATATACATATATTTTAGATTCAAAGCAACAACGAAAGGAAGGTAGGACTTAGGTTACTACTTGGGGGCAGGGATTTAGAGAAGCAGTATTTCAAGTAAGAAAGGCAAGCACAAGTTATATACAGTACTGTAGGGGTGAGCAAAACCCGAACCAAATCGAAAATTCGAACCGCACCAAACCATAATTTACAGCTCGATTTGTTTTTTTTTTTTAACATAACTGTGTGGTTCGGTTTAAGAAATAGAAACCCGAAATTATTTCGGTTTGGTTTGGGTTCAGCCAAAAAATTTCGACTTTTACCCGAAAACCGAAATATTTTATATGTTATTTATTATTTTCTTTATATATATATATATTAATGTTTTAAAACTTAAAAATAATTCAAAAGTTATGGGTAAAGTTTAGATAACCCTACAACCAACTTGAATCGTGCATTTTTGCTTGATACAGTTGTTGATTTTTGCTTGAAACGATTGTGGATGTTTAGTTGAATTGTGAAATCATCACCACTGTTGCTTTTGCTTTGGTTGAACTAATAGAATTGTTATGTTTTGTGCAAAAGTGTTCGAAAATAGGAAATAAAATAAGTTTGAACCAGATGAAAAATATGCACTTAAAATGTGCAAAAACTTTCAGTTAAAATCGAATATGACTGAACCCGAACCGCAAATTACGGTTTGAATTTGGTTTGGTTACACATCTGATACAATTCGATTTGGTTTAAAAAAAACATACAATTTGATTTTCGGTTAATTTCGGTTTGGTTCGGGTTGGGTCCGAACTGCCCGAATGCTCAGCCCAATATAGTAGGATTTTATTAGCTCCTGTGGTGTATCACAATTGGCAAGAAAGGAATTTCAGCTGAAACCATTGATGCTATCTGCAAAGTTCAAGCTGCTATATGATGCAACAAAGAGTACATCAAGCTAGCACGCTTCTTCAAGGACTGAAGCTGGTGTTTCTATATTTTATTGGCTTCTTTCTAATTGTGGTTTTGTGTTTGAGCTTGTAACCCTTTCAGTTGGTACTAAAATTAATTAATTTCACCAAAATAGGTTACGACCTATGTCACAGCCCCAAATCCAGAGGGACGGCAGAAGCCGGGGTGCGACTGGGGTTGGATTAAAGAAGCGGGGAAGAAGGGGGCTAACTGACTAAACATACATGAGAAGCACCGATAAACCATGAACAAGACTTAAATATAAATAAGAAAGAGTTAACCACAAGTGATTACTCGACAAAAGTACACAGTAGATACTAAGTTCATATTTACAGACTTAAACTACAGTGTATTGTTAAAAAAAAATACATTTCAAAAGATATTCAGAGTTTGGCAGCGGAAGGGTTCTAACTAAGCATCCTATCATTTAACTCAATATCAACCGTCGCCGCTCACCGTCGCTTCAACCTGCACATTTAGAAAACAATGCAGGGCTAAGTACAAACGTACTTAGTGGGCACGATGCCGAAATCATAATCATAAGTATAGATAAATATGGCATTTCATAATTCGTAGCACGTCGGGGTTTTATTAAAACGGGCCCGCGTCTACTAAACATTTTCTGACTCTTTTCTCAATTTAGCTTGCAAGCATTTTTCTGGTATGTTACGT
This sequence comes from Schizonepeta tenuifolia, assembly GCA_029490685.1. Taxonomy (NCBI): domain Eukaryota; kingdom Viridiplantae; phylum Streptophyta; class Magnoliopsida; order Lamiales; family Lamiaceae; genus Schizonepeta; species Schizonepeta tenuifolia. The sequence goes on from CM055955.1 coordinate 27,207,830, forward strand.
TCAATCTTGACCAAATCTCATTCACCGTGGCTGGTACCCCTCAACAGGATATCACATACACCACAGGTTACAAAGTGCACTAACTCTGGAAAGCACTTAGCAGCTAACTCAGAGCCGATCGTTAGTTAACCTAGTTAGATTAACTCTAAATCTGGAAAACACGAATGTTGACTCAGATAGGTACAAGAGAACTCACATAAAACATAAAACAGTTCATGCCATAATATCACTTTGAAAACACAGATATCAAAGTGATAAAGAAAGATTTTCCGAGCATTGCTCGATTTATTTTTGTATATAAAAGCCCACCTTGATATACAGAACTTAAAAGCAAAAGCTTCCAAACTTCGGATATTCCGACCTTTCTTCACAGTTGGCTTCCTCCTTCATCGTAAAACAATAATACTTAAGAACGGGTCGTAAAAGATAATCGATCAAAGAGAATCGAAATAAGTTTTAGTCGTTTCATTCTTTAGGCATTTGCACGCTTACTAGATTCGTTTTACTTAAACGGGAACGAGACTCGTACTAATCCCGTTAGAACTCGGAAAGTCTCATACTCGACTCTTAGGTCAGTAGAGAGGGTAGTCGATAGCTTAATACGACTTAAAGATCATTAGGAACTAAGTTGGAAAGAATCAACTTAGGCGATTTACGTTTTAGTTCATTAAAAGACTTATGAAATTTCTCGCTTACTACTTCTTTGTTTGAAAGGATAAGAGATAAGATCTCGACTGGTTTTCATCACTCAAGGCCCTGTACTTGACTCTAGGGTCAGTAGGGAGATATTCGTTAGCTAAAACGGCTTAAACAATTGAAAGAAACTAAGTTGTGAACTAAACAACTTAGAAGAATGGAAACTGAAATTTTACTGCGCAAAACAGTGACTCTGGAGGCTGTCCAGAACAGAGGTTTTGGAAACAGGGGACGAGCCCTATACCACTGGAAAGTTTGGGATGTCTAGTTTATGCTCCAATTTACGGATCGCAAATCCGATAAACGAGCTGAAAGTTATTACAGTTTCCGGCGAGGGTCGCAAAACTGCCTCGAAAACCCTAGTTGCTCGATAGATTCGACGTATATCGTCTTAGGTTCGTTCTAAGCTCTCGTATTCAATTTCTTTAGTAACTGGACCCTCAAGGCAGTCATCACGTACTCCCGTACGTGATGAATTCCTTCTTAAAACTCGTTTAATAGCACGACGTTCTAAATGTCGGCTTTCAACTAACAATTACTAAACCAACAAATTATTCAAAACGCGTTCTAGTTCTCGACTATAACTATAGCTCATATTATAATAGCTCGAAAGCTTATGACGTCAACTACAAAGTTGTTCCCAAGTCCATCATAGACAATAATATCAAATTAGAATTCACATTCGACTTCTCGGTTATTAGTTGCGACTAAATGTTCGTCTCTTACGCGATTTTCAAAGTTGTCGGATTCCGTTCAAATTTTACGACATCAATCTACATCTAACGAGAATCACTTCTATGCATGCAATCAATTCATACCATCATTATATTTCGACTTATAACGTGTTCTTCGTCTCTTACATTACATAAACTATTTTTAGAAAATTCTCAATTTAATTCTATAATCAATTAACATCAATTGCAACTATATTCCATCAACAATTCATCAACTAACATCAACACATGAAAACCCTTAATTCTTACTATAATTTCGGTTTTCATGCTATGGATAAGAGGGTGATTTTCTTCTCCAATTAACTCCATTTATTCAATAATCAACCTATTATAACAACTATTAATCAATTGCAATCCAATTACATACTATCATGCATAAACCCCCAATTTCATTACTCAAACCCTAATTGAATTTCACAAAAACATGGGGCTTTCGATTCCTCTTTGTTCTAATCACTAATTAAACATCTATTAAGCATGAATCTATCATTAATTGAAGAAATCTAAAAATCCTACTAATTAACCCTAATTTTCGGTATTAATGCAAGTGTTAGGGTTCTTGGTTTTGATAAATTTTAAACCCTAATTAATCTATCTAACACATCCAATTTCATTATTCCAAGATTAATTCATCCATTTTAATACCTTAATTTTCGATCAAAGAAGGAAAAATAAAAGAAGAAGAAGATGGTTGGATAGAATTGTGGAGGAGAGAATTATCTTGAAAATTAAAGAAGAGTGAAATAAGTTCTAATGGTTGGATGATGACTTGAGATTTTCTTCTTGTTCTTGAAGCTTTTCTTCAATGGAGGATGATGAAATGAAGATGAGAGATGGAGTGAAGGTGGCTGCCGATTTGTGGTGTTGGGAGGGAAGGAATTGTTTTAATTTTTGTTAACTTAGGAGATAAGATGCAAGGTGTAAAGTAGGAATAGTAACTAGCATAGGTGTCCTCTAATTAAACTAATAAAACATAAAAATCCTCTAATGGAAAGGTGATGATGTCGGTCAAGGAGGGGAGAGGGAAAAGAATACGCGTTTTTCCGGCGCGATCCGACGTTACGGAAAACGTTCGACGAAAAACGTCGCTCGGCACAAAATCGTCGCGATCCGATTTGACCTAAAATTTTAACGTACGAAACTTAATCGGAAAATAAATTTACAAAAATTTATTTTGACAAAAACTCGGGACGACACAGTCCGAGTTTTGTCCGAAAAATCATAAAAACGAACTTTCTCGGGCGAGTTCGTATCGCGATTTCGTGAATGTAAAAATCAGACGGTTTTCCGTTCTGAGTTCACGAACTAAAAACTTTTCGTACGCGCTAACCCTAAATACAGTAGTCGGCTAGCTGACTTCCGTAATTTATTTTCAGAAACGGATTCGACCGTTAGTCTTAGAATTCAAAATCGTAAACTTAGGCGTGCAAAGCCATTTATTTAATTAACTTTAAAATTTTAAGAACGTAAGGAATTTACGGGGCATTACAACCTAGGAGGATAGTCATTCTTATACAAAATAATTTAGCCGAGCATGTCTGCACTCTTCTTGGATCTTCATATAATAATAAATTGTCAGTTAAAGAAGAGAATGAAGTTCTCTTAAATCAAACACCAACGTTATCATCGGGGGGAGAGAGAGAGAGAAGTTATTTTGAGGGTTCTTGTTCTGCTGCAAGAGTTCTTTAATTCTCACATGGTTTTCTTTGAATTCTCGTATACAAAACTGTTGGGCCCGGGTTACCCACCTTGTTGGGCCGCACGCACACATAGCTCCACATTAGTATGATATTGTTCGCTTTGGGCCTAGCCCGCACGGATTTGTTTTTGGGCTCCTTCCCAAAAGGCCTCGTACTAATGGGAGTGTGCTCACACTTATAAGGAAGTCTTCCCTTTCTTATTCTTTCTTTTTCTTGTTTTTGCACTGCCGCTATCATCCACGGGACTCGCCGCCTAACCATCCACATTGTCAGGTAGTCTTTCGACGCAAGGCTACAACACCGTAGCACAGATCTCCCAACTTGTACCGCCGCTACCACCACGGAACACGCCACATGACCACCATATCAAGTGGGCTTTTGGTACAAGGCACCACAGATCTTCAATCGCGAGGTCACATTGAAGGTTTCCCACACAACACTACCAAAGACTTGGTACTCACGCCATCGAGCCACACCGCTCTACACCCTCATGCTTCAACACCAACTCACATTGGATTCAGTGTCCCAGCCGAACCATCAGCTCTGATACCACTTGTTGGGTCCGGGTTACCCAACCCGGGCCCAACAAAAACGTCCCAACGAAAAAAAAAAGGTGGTTGATTGCGGCTTGCGAGTGCAAACATTGGGGCTGATTTTCTTGGGATCTATTTGATTCCGAGAATTCAAGTATAACTTCAATCTTCTGCTATTTCTATTGTGAGATTGCATTAAACTATGAAAAACTTCAATCTTCTGCAGTTTTGCTATTTCTGTTCCAAGAGATTACATTAATCTATGAAAAACTTCAATCTTTTGCTAGTTCTGTTCTCGATAAATGAATGTTGCAAAGAGTGGATTGGGCACTTACGTCGTAGGAATAATTTGAGTGACGAGCTTTAATGGCTCAAGAAAATCTCTGATTCTTTGGTTAGTCCCTTCATAAAAAAAACTTCAAAAATATTGTGAAAAGTGGCTTCTGCGTTATTTTGGAATTCTTGGAACAAAAGGCCCAAGAAAAAATTTAGTTAAACTTTGGTGCAGAAGTATTGAGCCTGTTTTTTCCTTGAGATTCTTAAATGACAAGTGTCTATTGATGCATATCATTATTCGAATGTTGATTCTCACAGAAACTTCAATCTTCTGCTAGTTTGTTGCGAGATTGGGTGCATAAAAATTCGGACTATTTTTTCTTGTGTTGCTTTGATGACAATAATAATTATTCACTGTGTGTGCATGTCCATAATTATTAAGTATTAAAAGAAATCGTTAATCGAATGTAATTCTCTCCTTGATGACTTCAACAATTTGTTGCATTTTTTAGTGAAATTGCTTTGTTCAAAGACTTTTTGGCTAGTGCCTCGGTAAAAAAGTTATAGAGACGTTGCAAAAAATGGCTTTCGATAATATCAATGGTATATTTTCTTTGAATCATTGGAACAAAGGCTCAAGAAAAACTTGGTTAAATGTCAGTGCAAAAGTATTGGTCCTGGCTTTTCTTGGTATCCTTTTGATGTCAGGCATCTAATGAAAACTTGGTTAAATATCGCTCAAAAGTAATGGGACTGGTTTTCTTGGATTCTTTGATGACAATAATGCTAGAGCAGGTGTTAACTTTGCATGTTCCAAGTTTCATCATTGTGTTTGTTCATATAAATTAATATGTTTATTCAATTTTCTGCAAGTTCTGTTGGGATAATGCATTGGCTTATGTCCTTAAGTTGTGAATAATATCAGCGACAAGTTCTATAAGAATTCTTGGAATAAAGAGACCCAAAAAGAAACATGGTTAAATGTCAGTTTAAAAGTAAGGGCAAAAAGTTAAAATAGTCATTTTAATAAAGCAAAGATAAAATCTAACCATTAATTTTTAAAAGATAAAAACTAACCATTTTTTTTTGTAAAATAACTTTCATGCCCTTATTTATATTTATTCTTTCAATTCATACACGAGAACATACATGTATACATACACGACACACATACATGAATACATACACAACAACCTATTCCATACACGAATATATACATGACAACATACACGAATACATACATACACGAATATATTCACGACAACATATTTCATACACGACAACATACACAAATCCATACACGACAACATACACGAATAAGCTACTAAACCTTCAACATACAGCAGCCACACACTCATGTCCCCAAAATTGTTTTGGCACACGTCGACGAATATCTCCACCACCACCAGCCCCTGTCCTTGCTGCCTTCTATATTTGATATGTCCATCCTCAACCCCATCGAATGTGAAATACAACAACAGAAACAAGCCGAAGACGATATCTTTCAAATTCTTGTTACCAATTTCGCCGGAAAATCCTCGACCCTTAGGAATTATTATCCCGAGAACGAATGCTCCAGTTATCGAATGAATTCCAATCGAGGAATCGGAACTTCCACCGGTGAAGATCGAGGAATCGGAACTTCCTCCAACAGAGCGGCTGCTGCCGAGGACCGATTAATCGGATCGTTCTCAGTTTGAGCGTGTTCCGGCTACGACCAAATGTTGATATCTTCCTCCAATAGAGCGAATGAAGGAACTTCAAAATCAGAATATGGCGACATGTTTTGCACGGTGAAGCGACTGTGATAGGTTTCCGACGACGGCGGACGCACAAATCTAATTGTTAAGATGGGCAGAGGGGCAGATCTAACCATTGTCAGCAACAGATGTAACATTTTTTTTTTCCATTTTGTTGCTTTCTTTTCTGTGAATTTTGAAATTGATTTCTGCTAGATTTTTTTGTTTATAGAGGTTTTTGTTTGGTATGCTTTTCTTCACTGCTTTTAAAGGTTTAGATTGTTCTCTCCGATTTAATTATTGTTGTTGTTGATTCTTCCATGACTTGCGATAATCTGTAGAAAAATCTCTCCAAGCGCCTTCTTTCAAACCCCTCCATGGATTCCCACAAAAAGGTCTTGCATTTTCATTTCCCATTTCTTGATTTATTCTATGGATCTGTTTCTTTCTGCTCATTCATTGTCATATGTCGGTGATGCTTGTTTTGTTGGTTGAATACTTGAATCTGTGATCGACTTATCAATCATGTGCATAGTTTGATCCAATAAAATTGGAGTTTTGCATTTCTATTCTTTTATGAATGATTGCTACATACTAGGTTCCGTTGAAAGTGATATAATGTGATAATTTGTTTCATAAGTCATCAGAATCATCACTGACAATCTTGAGAAGAAAGAATGGGTACTTTGTTCATTTATGTGTTTAAGCTCGCCCCCACGGCGGCGGTGGTGGTGCAGGACAACAATGTGATTACTTTGGAATTTCAGAGGCAGAAGGCTAAGGTGCTGCAGAAATATTTCAAGAAGAAGAAGCTTGAGGTAATTAATTTCTAATGGCAGGTAATATTTTGTCTTCATTGGGAAAAACGAAATCTCTAATAGCAGGTATTTTTTAAAAACCTTTATTGCAGTTAATTTAAAATGGTGGCTTATTTAATGATGAAAGGCTTTGATATGTGCATATATATAGAATATGTACATATGTATATTTATATATCACATTTGATAAAGTAATGACCCTTGATTGTGGCGATTGTTATATACTGCAAATATACATTTAGATGGCTATAGATTTTGAAAAAGTAAGTCAAGTAGTAGAATTTGTAGCCTTGGTTGATGATTTTATCTCATGCTCCGGGTTGGAACTGCTGGATTAGCAGCATCATTAGTTTTGAATTTAGTTGGGCAATTTATATACGTTCAACAAATGTATGAGTCTGTGGAGTGTAAAGGCTATAAAGAGATATCTTATGCTAAGTTTATTTAGAAGGCTTTAATGAACTTCACTTTATAGTCAGTAAATTTTCCTCGTTGGGCTTGTTAATTAGATCTAATTTTTTTAGTTTATCTGCATATCTGGATTAAATTAGTGATTAAAATGACACTTTGCTTAAGCTGAATAAGTTGAATAATCATTTTCATTCCCTACTATGGTGTTATGTTGAGAAAGTTGAATGTAATTATTGAGATGTCTCTCAGTTTTTGTGATGTTGTCACATGGAGGTTTTGACTCATGAGATGTCTGATGTTTCTCTACAGAGTTTTGTTTCAGGCATTGGCAATTGGATGGCTGATGAAGTTCTATACCAAGTTAGTCTGCTCTATTCTCCATCACCTATACCTTTTTGCCAGAGAAAAATCCGATGTAGAGTACTGCAAACTGCTTTCATGTTTGATCAAGTAATGGTGTTTGGACAGGCAAGAATTCATCCACAGCAAACTACTTCCAACATGTCCAAGAAAGCTGTGCAACCTTGCTCAAATACATTCATGAGGTATTATAGATATGGTTTGTCAACTACATGTCCTTTTGCAGTAAGCTTGCATTCCATATGGATGTCACTGGAGACTATACTTTTAGGTTACAGACCTTGCTGTTGAAGTTGATGCCGAGAGCCTCCGCTCCCAAGTAAATGGTTGTTTCATTTTCGCTGGGGCAAGAAGACGAGAAATGTTAATGGTGAGATTTTTTGACATTTGCAATAAATTTGACATCAATGGTTTATTTTACATGTAAGTGAAAGGGCTCTTAAAGTTGGGGCTGATAGTAGTCAATTCCAGATAATTGGATTTTCCTTTCTCGGGAAAAGAAGCCTGGCGAGGCTTTTGTTGATGGTTGGCTCTTGACCGGTGCAATGCTCTTTCATGTGTGACATTTCTTTAGTGTTTTTTTATAAATAGTAAATTATCATTGATGGTTAAATTAATAGCTTCATCGATGATACCATATAACTTCTACTACAGTACACCTTTTTAGTCCAGGAACTCTGTATATTACTATACTACAAAGTACAAAATCACTTGAGGTAATATCTTCTTTTGTATCCCTTGATGCATTTTCATCTTCAATATGATTTGATGTGCTTGTTAGATGATGCTAGTTATGGTTCTTGAGTTTAAACTTTAAAGTATCTCTTTGTTAATGTTATGTATTCTGTCACAGCCCCAAATCCTGAGGGACGGCAAAGCCAGGGTGCGACTAGGGGTTGGATTAAAGAAGCGGGGAAGAAGGGGGAATAAATACTGAATAGATGCCTTAACTAATAATATTAAACAAGATGATATCTATGAACTGATTTCATTAACAAAAGAGAGTCGATGTCGAAGGATCAGTCGATGAAGATGTTATCAGAGTAGACTAAGTTTAAAGTACGAAACTTAAACCAAAAAGTTATACATCAAAATGAAATAGTTTTGCAGCGGAATAACGTAGACTGAAACATTGTTCTTCTTTCTTATGTACAACTCTACTCAACCTCCGCCACTTCCGTCACTCAACCTGCACATATATAAATACATGCAGGGCTAAGTATAAACATACTTAGTGGGCACATTGCCGAAAACATATCATAAGAGTATAGATTAATCAGGCATCTCAAAAAGTAACACATCGGGGTTTTTCATCAAAGGCCTGTGCTTACTAAACATTTTCCTCTTTTCACAATATAGCTTGATCAAGCATTTTTCTGATGTTACGTTCAACTTGCCCAACTTCTGTTTCAACGCTGGGGAAGAGTTAACTTCTTCAGTGCACGTTCTATTCACCGTGGCTGGCTATCCCTCAACAGAGTACCACACACACCGGCTACCGTGTACACTAACCCTGAAAAGTTCTTTTTGACTAACTCAGAGTCCGATCGACTTAATTGGCGAACCAATTCAGAATGGCACAAAAGAACTCACATAAAACAAATTCTTTTATGCACTGATAATCAATTTGAAAACATACTTATCAAAGCAGTAGGTAAACATTTTCGAGCATCACTCATTTTATTTGATATATAGAAAAGCCCACCTTAGGTGATTGTTGGGAAATTTATTAGTATAAGTTTTGATGAATTCCAAAACCGGCTGACCCCAACCGAGTAGATGTTGCCAGTACCTAATGTTAGAATTTAGGCTCGCTGTTTGAGCAAAGTTAAGATTTTATCTTTACAGGTCTCCAGCTGAAGATGGCAACAAGGCGTCACTCAGACAGAAAATCAGTTGTGAAGAAAGACAACTGAGAGTTCATTTGTTCAGATGTAAACAAGGGGAAGTCTTCAGAACATCAGTTGAAGGAAACCAACTGAGCGTTCATCAGATGAGAAACAGTTGAAAGGAAGAGAACATCAGATGAAAAAGAAATCATCTGAGGGTTCAAACCCAACTGAGTAAAGAAGTGGAAGACAACTGAGGGTTCAGTTTCAGAACCTCAGTTATAGAATCTGAACAAGGAGTTCAACTGTTTTGAAGTTCAAAGTCAGCTGAGAACTCGACAGATCGGAACATCAGCTGAAGATCACTCAGATGAAGGTTAAGACTTTCAACCGACAAATCGAAGTTGACTGTCAAAGATTTGAATTTCAAAAGGAAGTCACATGAGGGTTTGACCGTTTAGTCATTACCCCATCTGGCCCAACACAAGGCTGTCTCAGATGGAAAGCAGAAGAGCACAGATGCCATATCGGAAAAGTCTGCAGAGATGAGAGACAAGCCATCGCTTTCAACCGATCAGAGATCAACTGCTCCTCCAACGGCTAGTTGATTCTCTCCGCCTATAAATAGAGGCATCCTCTCATTCGAGAAGGACACAGACATGCAGATAGACACATAGACGACGAAAAATTCAAGAGCTTTCTCGAGAGAAATCAAAGCAAATCTGCAACATCATCATCTAAGAGCATCAGCAGCTGAGAGTTCCAATTTGCGAGAACATTAGTAGCTGAGGGTTCCTAGAATTCGAAACTGTTTTTGATCTTAGGTTGAGTGTTTATTCGTTCAAGCCTTAGATCCAGTTCTCATTCTTGATCGAGCTGTAGTTGGAAATCCTACCCTTTCTCACACCCTAAAAAGTGTGCTAGGACCTTACTCTTCCTGTAATTGAGTAGTCAGGTCGTCAAGTACCCGCAAACTTGACTTAGGCTGTTTAGTGCCCGGAAACTAAACTGTAACGGTTGCTCAGCCCGCGTAAGCTGAGTGGTTCTGTCCAGAAGAACTTGGACTGAGGTGTGTGGACTCACATCTCCCCGTGGACGTAGGAGTTCTCTCCGAACCACGTAAATCTTGTGTGTCGTGTTTTCTTTTGTGTTCAGTCTTTATCATCATATCTTAACTGACAAACTAACCGCATACAATCTGCATACTTTCACAACAACAGTTTTGGTTTTGACCAACCGTGCATAAAAGCGTGAGTTTGATTTTACGAGTTTATTTTCCACCACATTCCGCACAGCACCAATCTTCCAGCTGAGGTTGCTTACTCAGCTGTGAGATCCCAACTGTGTTCTCTCACTCAATTGAAGTTGATTTCAAGTGTTAAGTTTTTCGAAAGTTGAAAAATCCTAACTGGTGTATTCCCCCCCCCCCCCCCATACACCAGTAACTCGTATCGGGACCATCACAGAACAACTAAAGCTTCCGTCTTCGGTCTTCCGTCCTTTCTTCTAATTGCGAATTCTTCCTTCTATCGCAATCAAACATGCTTTAGTAAATCGGTCGAGACGATTAAAGAAAAAGTAATTCGAATTCGGTTAAGTCTTTTAGGCGTTTGCACTTTAACTAATCTCTTTTAATTAACGAAGAAATGAGACTCGAACACATTCTCGTTAATAACGGAAGTCGATAACTCTTAACGACTTATTAGTTCTTAAAGAATTGAGTTAAAAAGAATTCAACTTAAGAAAAATGAGTTTAGGAATTTTCTGCACAAGACAGTAAGTCTGGAGCCTCTGCAGAACAGAATACTTCGAAACAGGGGATGTGCCTTATGTCAAAAGAAAGACACGGATATCTAGTTTACTGTCCAATTTACAGATCTCGATTTCGTTAAACGAGCTAAGAGTTATGGCTGTTTCCGTGAAGGTTCGCAAAACTGTCGAGAAACCCTAATCGCTCGTAAAACTCGACGCACAATTCCCTAGGTTCGATCAATGCTATACAATCTTTATGTGCATGAAATTTCTATCATATAACAATCAACACACACAATCATTTGACGTGAACACCTTCACGTTTCTCGATTAACAAAAGGACGAGCACTTCCTCGTCTTTTCAACTAACCAATTATTTAACAAATTTCATTTCAAATTCAAATCATATCTAACTTCTAATTTATTTTTCATAACTTTATATAACATGATCATCAACTACACTCATGCATATCATTACTATATTCACTTTATGCATATATATTCATAGATCAAAAGTTCATACTTTAAAAGAGCCTACTACGGGTCCGTTTTCATAACTTTTGATTTCGACGTGTGATTTTATCGATTCAAGTTTCTATCATGCTTCAGATAATTCTAATTTCACTTATCAATCATTAAACACAACTTATAACATGTAGAAATCATAATTTATTTAATATAGTCTTAATTCCATCTACTTACATACAAATATTCTTATACTTGTTCAATAAATTCCATTCTTATTCTTATCATGCATAATTAACCTAATTATGATTTTAGAAACTTATATCATGATCATCTAACATGTGAAGCACAAAAACATAGATTTAAAGTTCATATATGCATCGATTTTTCATAATCGATAATTAATACTCAATTAATTTTACAACCAACCTAGCATACCAACAATCACTAATATTCGATTAGTTTTCTCGTTCGATTTTCCTATCGACGATTACGCTCGATTCTTCGTCTCTTACGAAAAGTTCGACGTTCTTAGATTTCATTCAAACTTTACAATTATCATCATTAACTACATAGATTAACTAATATGTAAACCATAAATCCATATCAACATCAAAACTAATTCTATCGACGATTCTTCGTCTCCAACGATTTCGTTTTTATTTTTAGAAAAATCTAATTTAAATATATGTTGAACCTCATGCTTCCTACATCATATATATCAACTCATATCATCAAAAACATAAGATCTACCTTATCAAAATCATGCTTCTTGATCTCTTACATTTTCATTTTTATTTTTAGAAAATTCTTAAACAATTCATACACCAATATATCAATACTTAGAGACATATTCCACAAATCAATCATCTAAAAATCATGAATTTGAACTTAAAACATCAAGCCCTGTCACCTCTAAATTTTCAGTTATTACAAATAAATAAGGAGGATGATTTCTACTTGATTCTAACCATGGAAATCCATTCCTAAGCATACATAATCAAGTCAATACGTAGAACATCATCTTCTTTCTCTCTTACTAATTTTCGAAATTTTCAATAATTAAAGGAATGGAATTTTGTTCGGATAGTAATGAAGAGGAAGCTCTCACCTTGCTAACTACGAACTCGGATTTAAAATCGATCGGAAGATGAATAAGTTATGGAACTTTGCATGCTTGAAGAACTTGATGAAGAACACTCCAATGGTGAAGAACAAGAGAGAGAAGAGAGAGAGATAAGGGAAGGGGGGCGGTTTGGAGAGGAATGAGAGAGAGAGATATGATGACTAATGTGAGATATTTAAGTTAATAAAGTGAAAAAAATATCAAGTGATGACTAAGGGGGGTATGTGGCGGTTTTAAGAGGGATTTAAATCCCAAAATATCTCGATTATGGGTCTAATACTGCGTATTGAAATTGATTAATTAATTTCTTAGACGGTTACGTTTCCGGCGAAAACTAATTCGACCAATAGATTGGAAATAATTTACTTAGTCGGAAAGCATGATTCAATTTCCGAAATCCAAAGAAAAGTTTAGACATGACAGTTCAAATTTCGCCCGGAAAAATAAATAAAAATGACTTTTACCAGTAGACTCGTATCGCAAAATAAGTGAATGTAAAGTCAAACGGTTTTTCGATCTGAGTTCTCGAACAAAAATTCTATCGGACGTGAAAACCCTAATACAGTAGTCGGTTGAATGACTTCTGGAATTTATTTTTAGAAACGAATTTCACTGTTAGTCTTAAAACTGAGATTCCTTAACTTAGGCGTGCAAAGCCTTAATTAATTAACAACTTTTTATTTTAGCAACGGAAGAAATATCCGGGATATTACATATTCTTTATTATAGTTTAAATGTATTGATGAATTGTCATGAATGATGATGTCTGCCGCCGCTGAATATTTAGTTACACTGATTGGTTTGTTTAAGAATTAACTCAGACTTAGTGCTAGAGTGTTTTGTGAATTTGGTTCTCGGCTTTGTTTTGCAGGAACATCAGTCTGGCCCTAGGGAAAATTCTACTGCAAGAATGTTGGACGTTAACCTATCAGTTTATATTCTTCAAGAGTCAATGACGGAATCTCTAGTAAACTACTATGCTTTACTTCTCATACTTCTTTTCCAACTTTTATGGGTTGCTTAAGTTTTGGAGTTACTTTGCAATAGAATAATAGTGACTAGACTTGAGCCACCTTGATGGTAGTTTGTACTGGAAAATGACTCACTTTTTGCTCTGATTTAAGTTATTATTGGTTTGCCTTGTTGTCATTTTAACTTTAAGATGACATGTTTTCTTCCAACTTTCAAGTCGCATTTTAAACCGTAGTTGTTAAGTGGGCAAAACTGTTTCAGTATGATATAGAGTATTTCCTTTTTTTTTTAGTTTCATGATAGGAATTATATAGTCTTTGTGGTTGCTTGGACGAATGCATAGCTTATAATCAAATTGTCGTGCTGCTAATGCTGCTTGTTTCATTTATATGGATATGTTGTCACATATTTCTTCTAATGAGATTTGTGGTGTTGTTCAATAGTGTGTTGATGATTTGTGTTAATACTTAATTTTTCTTTTTAATCTAATTGTGGCATGATTCTAGTGGATAAAAGGAACATTTGAGCTGAAGGGTCATGCAAATTATTCATCAGAAAAGTTGTTCCAAGGCTAGCTAGTTGCATTATTAATATGCTCTCTTTCTTTTTTAAGAGATAACTAGATAGAACCCATGTGGAATTTTGACCATATTGGAATGATGATGTACCCATATTTTGGATGATATATATGTTATGGATAATTTTGATAATTTGTGATTGTAGAACTGTTTATTTTATGAGGAATTAAATAATTCAAAAATTAATATAAGAGGTACATAACGGTTCTCAAATGAGACATACATAACGGTAATCGAACAAAAAGACCGTTGTATATGATATCATTACATAACAAAACTAAGATGATTTATAATGGTAAAAAATGTTGTGTTTAACTATTAATACTGAGCAAACCGTTATCTATGACACAATAGATAACGGAGAAAGATGATCTTTTATAATGGAAAAAAGCGTTATGTATAACACATATAGATAACATAAATTTCACCGTTATGTATATTGAAAAATCCATTATATATGAGCACACAGATTACGGATTTTCTCCGTTAGGTATGAGCGCATCATACATAACACCACTATACTTAACGGATTTTTTGCTGCATAGATAACGGAGAATCTCCGCTATCTATGAGCGAAAATGTAGTAATATGTTCATTCAATCTTTAGATTGTTGAGAAATGTAATTCAGACTTCTGGTAGTTTTTGTTGTGAGAATGCTCCAGTCTTGCCTTTAAGTTGGCGCACAAGTATTGGGGCTGTTTTTTCATGAGAAATTTTTATGATAAAATCTTAGATCAAATATTGAGTGTAGATGTCCAAAACTTTTATTATCTCGCATTCAAAAGAATAATTGAGTGAATGCTAATGCCCCGGCCCAGAGAATTTCAATCTTGTACCAGATCTCTATGAGATTGAATTGATCTCTGTATGTTCGATTAGTGGCTATACATTATCTGTAAAATGTGGGAATACCTCTTATGTGGCAATGTGAGAATACCACTTATGCTAATATCTGAATGTTGCATAATGTGGCAAGTTTAATCTCCCCCAAAATATTCAATCTTCTGGCATTTATGTATGTGGTGAGATTGATGTTGTCTGTAATTTTTTGCTATTGTCTCATTCAAATTAATAGTTACTAAAATGCTGTGAATAGTCGGAATAATTTCATTGGAAAGTTTAATTATAAATGTTGGATATAGAAGGGCTAAGGATAAATAAATAATTGATTAGACGTCCGCACATTAGCATTGAGGGTGTCTTGTGATCCTTTAGTTTGATGACAGGAATCCACGAATAACTTGTGTTAATTTTTGTAAATGGAGCTCCAAATTTTTCTTGCATTAGGGAATGAATATTGTTGTCTCTCCCAAAACAGAGTTATTTGGAATTTAATTGTTGT
The DNA here is from genome assembly GCA_029490685.1 of Schizonepeta tenuifolia. Taxonomy (NCBI): domain Eukaryota; kingdom Viridiplantae; phylum Streptophyta; class Magnoliopsida; order Lamiales; family Lamiaceae; genus Schizonepeta; species Schizonepeta tenuifolia. Next base: position 27,223,162 of record CM055955.1, read on the forward strand.
GCTTGCTTATATTAATTGTTATGATTATGGTTATGGAATGCCCAATTCTCTTCTCCAAGAGAAATTAAATAATTATTTGTTGACTGATTCGATATAGGCATTCATGTTTAAGAAAATCATTGACCCGTTGATTCTGCGAGAGAAGTTTGGTGGTTATTATTGTCCAGAAAAACTCAATCTGGCTCCAGTATTAATGTCCGCATTGGTACTTGGTACTTGTTTTGAAATTTGGTTTTTGTTATGACGTAGATGGATTGTACTTGGTATGAATATTAATTTTTGTTTTTGTTTTGATAAATTTAATGAGGAATAGTTGTTCCTACAAGGGCATGTCAATCAATCAATATAAGGTGTCTGATGATGATAGATACAGATGATGCTTTTTTCCGGCCTTGGGCTTACAGCTGCATTGATTACCGGGAATCGGCCGAGACGAGCACCCAAGGATATCACAACAAGCTCCTCGACTTGGAGGAATATATATATAAAAGAAATGATTTTTTTAGCCACTTGGTTATTTACTGTAGCCGAAATATTTGTTAATTAGCTAGTCCAAAAAAGCATAACTATTAGCAGGCTAACCTCTTTAGGCCAGCCTAAAGCGCTGATGAATAAGCCGTGAACCCCTGCCAGCCTAAAGAGTTGGGTGAAGGTCACGCACATCTGCCAACCTAAAGCACTGATGAATAAGTCGTGAACCCCTGCCAGCCTAAAGTGCTGCGCGAAGATCATGCACATCTGCCAGCCTAAAGCGCTTATGAATAAGCCGTGAACCCCTGCCAGCCTAAAGAGCTGCATGAAGGTCACGCGCATGTGTCAGCCTAAAGCGCTGATGAATAAGCTGTGAACCCCTGCTAGCCTAAAGAGCTGTGGTGAACCCCTGCTAGCCTAAAGAGCTACGGAAAGGTCACGCACATCTGCCAGCCTAAAGCGCTGATGAATAAGTCGTGAACCTCTGCCAGCCTAAAGAACTGCAGGAGGTCACACACATTTGCCAGCCTAAAGCGTCGTTGAATAGGACGGGAATTCCCTAATGGTTTAAAGAGATACATGAAAGCCACTTGGCTCTGATAACTTAAAATATTGCTATGTCATAATTAGTAAATCTAGATTTAGAAACGTTTCATTGAGTACGCTTTTTATGAAATAATGTTGTTTTAATCCTTATGGTTTAACTGGATCATGGCAGTGTAATCTCACTATCATGCTGAAATATGACAGACATTAGAGAGGAGCCTGACCCTTGAGATGGGGTGGAAGCCAGCGCTGATAGCGCTCAAGTTGATGGAGAAACTCCCACTAAATCTAAAGGCAAAGAAAAAATGGTGCCGGAGGATGAAGAAAAGTTGTCAATATCCTCGAAGCAGATGCAGGACATGATGGATAAAGCAGCTAAGGAAGCGGTAGGCCAATACATTATCACTCAACAACAACACCTCAAGAACAAAACTTCGGCGAAACCTCCTGAAGGAGATCGAGAAAGAGAGAATCCTGAGAATAAGCAGGAATCCTCATATGACAAGGATTATGAACTAGGTGGACGTAGGAGATGGCAGGAGAACAAGACTGGAGATGAGTATACTACAACTCATGATAAGGGTTGGCAATTCAAGATGGCTCGTGACCTAGCAGCCATGAAGGAAAAGCTAGAGGGTCGTCCTGCAGGATCATGTAGAAATAGAGTTTCCCCATTCAGCGATGATTTTATGGCTGAAGTGCTGCCTATGAATTTCAGACTTCCTGGAGATCTGATATATGATGGAACGACAGATCCTCAAGATCACCTTGACAGATTTGAAAATGTTGCAATGCTGCAGGGCTATTCAGATGGAATCAAATGTCGAGTGTTGTTGTCCATTCTTAAAGGCTTGGCTCAGAGATGGTTCAACCAGTTGAAGTCGGGAAGTATAGAAACCTATGATGATTTTGCGTCTCAACTGGAAAATCAATTTGCCAGCACTCGACGACAAAGCTATTCTGTAATGACTCTGATGAATTTCCAACAGCAAGAGAAAGAAAGTCTTAGAAGTTATGTAGCCAAATATAACGCTGCAGCCCTGCTGGTTCCCAGCGCTACGGATGATGTCAAGGTACATGCTCTGATCAAGGGTCTGAGGGACAAAGATATTTTCCATACCCTGGGAGAACGAAGCAAGCAAGGGTACGGCAAGGTCATAGAATGGATAGACATCAGGATTATCAGTGAAGAGGCATGGGACTCCAAATGTGCAGAGGACAAAACCAAAGGCAAATCTCACGGAGAAGAGACTGCTTACAGGGAAAGAGATACAGACTCCACGCGCAGAGGTGACTCAGACAGGAGATTGCCAGACAATAGAAGACCATCCCATGCGGAAAAGAGGTCAAGATCTTATAGGGACCCGCTAGCTCCCCTTTCGAGAAATAGCTATCCAGGAAAGACTTGGGACAGGGGATCTCAGCCATATACTGAATTGACGGTATCTCCATTTGAAATTTTGACCATAGCTCCAAAGCTTTTTACTCCATCTTTTTCGGTGGAGAGTGGCCCAAGAAACCCACCATCAGACCTCTATTGTCGTTTCCATAAAGATTACGACCATGACACAAATGAGTGCAGACATCTCAAAAATGCTATAGAAAGGCTTATAAAAACGGGAAACTTCCAGAATTACATCAGACAAGCGAGAGGAGATCAGGACGTTCCTTGAAAAAAGCAAGATAGAAGAAGATATGCCCTTGAAAGAAGGAGAGAGGTTCCCGATATACCAGAACCCGAAACTCCGCAATTAACAATTGAGGGACCTCGAGCCGAAGAAGATAAGGCACAATATCCAAAGAAATAGAAGTCCACCATGATGATAGTGGGAGGTCTGATCAGTGAAACCTCGGGGCAGGTGCAGAAGAGGGCTCAAAGGGCTGTCAGACCTCCGAATATCTGGAATGTAGACGTTATTCATCCTAGATTGAGCTCACCTGACCTAAATTTTAGTGATCGGGACATGCAAGGATTAATCACTCCCCATGATGATGCCTTAGTAATTACGGCAGAAGTAGCAGGGCATGATGTAGCTAGGATTCTAATCGACACAAAGAGTTCAGCTGATATCATTTTCCTGGGATGTTTTCAGCTGATGGATATAAATGAGGAATTAATTCCAGTCCCTGCCATGCTGGCGGGATTCTCAGGGGGTGTAGTAGCACCAGTGGGAATGATTCGTTTGCCCGTGGTTTTAGCAGATGGAGAACTGAAAAATATGAAAATGGTGCATTTTTTAGTGGTTGATGCTTCAAGTTCTTACAATATAATCCTGGGAAGACCGTCGCTGAATGCTTTTCAAGCTGTAGCATCAACATATCATATGAAAGTAAAATTCCCAGTAGGAAGACTGGTAGCAGAAATCAGGAGAGATCAGATCAAATCTAGATCTTGTCATGCGAGCGAATTGAAGAGGGCCAAAGGCTAAAAAGGTAAAAGAATTCGGGAAGATGAAGAAGAGGAAGAGGCTAAACCCCGAGTGTCATTTGAGTATAATGCAGGGCCTAGCACTAGATCTGTCGTTAAGCTGGAAGAAGGAGAGCTGGAAGAAGGAGAGCTGGAAGACGTGGAAATGGATGAGGAATACAAGCTGACCATGAGGCCTGCAGTGGAGACTGTGACGGTAGAATTATTTGAAGATCGTATAGGGTTCACAACCCCAGTAGGTATGAAAATGAAGCCAGAGGAGCAGGAGCGGATAATAGCCTGCCTGCGACAAAATGCAGATGTATTCGCTTTTAATGCCAGGTATACATCCCCATATAGCCACGCATAAGCTGAACATAAACCCCAAGATCAGGCCAGTAAAGCAGAAATTGCGATAATTTGATGAAGAAAAAGATCAGGCCATCAGAGAACAAGTGCGGAAACTTCTGCAAGCTGGATATATAATTCGGGTAAGGTTCCCAAACTGGTTGTTTAATGCAGTGATGATTAAAAAACCAGGTGGGAAATGGTGACTGTGTAATGATTTTCGAGATTTGAATAAGGCTTGCCCTAAAGATCACTATCCATTGCCACGAATCGATCAATTAGTGGATGCCACTGTTGGTGCGGAGTTGTTATCTATGATGAATGCTTATCAAGGGTATTACCAGATCCAAATGGATCAAAAGGACGTGGTGAATGTAAGCTTCATAACTTCTATCGGTACATTTGGGTTTGTCAGAATGCCCTTTGGACTAAAAAATGCAGGAGCAACTTACCAGCGAATGATGGACACCATCTTTGCAGATCTGCTACACTCTCATACTAATGTATATGTGGATGACACACTTGTGCACAGTGCCAAATCCATATCTCATGCTAAAGATCTGGAAGAAATGTTTGTTGTAGCTAGGGCTAGCAGACTTAGGCTTAATCCAGCCAAATGTGTTTTTGGAGTAACTCAGGGCAAGTTCCTTGGATACATAGTCACCCCAAAAGGAATCAGAGTTAACGAGGCAAAAGTGCAAGCTATTATTGGAATAAAGCCACCGCGAAACATCAAAGAGATCCAAAGTTTGAATGGCAAAGTTACAGCGCTGAGTCGTTTTATATCCAGATCGGCGGACAAAAATTATCATTTTTTTCCAGATTTTAAGGAAGGGCACAAGATTTAAGTGGACACCTGAATGCCAGCAAGCCTTTGAAGACCTGAAAAAGCATTTGTCAGAGCTGCCATTATTAGCTAAGCCAAATCCAAAGGAAGTATTATACTTATATATTGTCATGGGAAAACAAGCTGTGAGTTCCGTTTTGATCAGGGAAGAAGGACTGAAACAACAACCAATTTACTATATCAGTAGAATGCTTCAAGTAAGCATACGATAAACTTTTGTATATAAATATGTATACACGGTGAATAGGTCTGATAAATAAACAATGATAGCATTGATAAGAAAAAAGATGCCCTGGGTTAATCGCTCAATTAATAGTGCAGGGATCAGAGGAGAGATACTCCGAAATTGAGAAGGTACCGCTTGCTGTCATGTTTGCAGTAAGACGATTGAGGTATATTTATATGCATACACGTTTCAAAAATGAAAGAACTTTGACAGGAAATATGAATATTGCTTCAAAAAATAGCAATAAAACCGAGTCTGTAAGCCTCTGGTAAAATAAAGCATCTGACTCGAATAATGTAATGGTGCAGATATTACTTTTTGTCGCACAAGGTGGTCGTCAGAAGTAATTGGCCCTTCAACCAAGTCCTGGCCAGACCAGATTTGTCAGGAAAAATGGTGAAATGGGCAGTGGAACTGGTGAGTATGAGGTGGAATTTGTGCCAAGGACAACTATAAAGGCACAAGCCCTGGCAGGCATCGTGGTCATCAAGCCTGATGGCGAAGAATTGCGTTTCGCCATATCTTTTCAATTCCGAACATCTAACAACGAGGCAGAGTATGAAGCCTTCATCAGGGGAATGCAAATATTGTGGGAGATGGGAGCGCAAGCTGTTCTAATAAAATCTGACTCACAATTGGTAGCTCAACAGTTAGAAGGAGTTTTTGAGGTTAAAGATGACAAAATGGTGCGATATATGAAAACAGCGAAGGAGTTCAGAAGTAAATTCAAAAGCATACGGGTTGAGCAAATTCCCTGAGAACAAAATTCTAGGGCTGATTAGCTAGCCAAACTAGCCAGTGCTGCCAGCATACCTGATGAAGGGATCATTACCATGATGACTGCAGAAAAGAAGGTGCATGCGGTAGAAGTTCTAATGAGCAAAAGGAGTGAGGATTGAAGAGATCCCATTATACACTTTTTGAAACCTGGAAAGAAGTTAAAAGATTTAGACAAGTATGTTAAGATCAATTACAGACAGTACTACTTAGTGGGAGACTGTCTTATGAGGTGATCTTTTACTCACCCATACTTGAAATGTGTTGGAAAAGAGGAGGCCCAATATTATCAGAGAAATACACGAAGGAGGTGTTGGAAGCCATTCGGGGTATAGAGATACAGTCAGAAAAGTAATCAGGGCAGGATTTTACTGGTCGACCTTGGCGAAAGATGCCAAGGACTTTGTGCAAAGGTGCGTCAAGTGTCAAAAGAATGCAAATGCTATACATGTACCTGCAGAGAGGTTAGGAGGCTTTTATGCCACGTGCCCGTTTGACAAATGGGGCATAGATATAGTAGGCCCTTTTCCTAAGATGGACAGGGGAAAAAGATTTGTCATAGTAGAAGTGGACTACTTTAGTAAATGGGCCGAGGCTAAAGCGGTTACGGCTATAACCACTTAAGCAGTCCTTACGTTCATATGGAAGGACATCGTGTGCAGATATGGAGTCCCGCGAATCCTCGTCTCTGATAATGGGTCACAATTCAATGGATAAAAGATGAGAGACTGGTGCAAAAGTCTGGGTATTGTCCAAAGGTTCGCAGCTGTGAAACACCCAGAAACAAATGGGCAGGTAGAAGTGACGAACCGAACGATAGTAAATGGCATAAAGGCGAGACTACTAAGTCATAAAAATGACTGGGTGGATGCATTGGACTCAGTACTATGGTCGTACAGAACTGGAGTTAGAGCTGCCACTGGAGAGTCACCCAGTCAACTTATATATGGGACAACCCCGGTTACTTCTGTTGAGATCGGGGCAGGATCTTGGAGGGTGTTGAATTATAATGAGGCAGAGAATAATCAAGCCATACGAGAAGAATTAGATCTGCTTGAAGAAATTAGGATGGCAGCGAAACTTAAGTCTGAAGTATATAAAGCGACCGTCAAGGTAAGACACAATCTCAAAGTGCGAGAAAGACAATTCAAAGAAAGAGATCTGGTATTAAGAAGAGTTGATGCCCTGCAACCGATCAGGAAGCTAGACCTGCCTTAGGAGGGACCGTACAAAGTTGTGAAGGTGCTGAAAGGAGAAGCTTATGAGCTGGCAGAGCCGGTCGGAAAGAAGTTGCCCAGGCCTTGGAACGTAAACAATCTGAAGAAGTTTTATGTCTGAAAGGGCAAAGCTAGTTATCTTTAGATTTCCTAAGCAAAGCTCACATTTGCAAGTTATTTTTCATTGTTTCCCTAAGCAAAAACCGCTTTTGCAAGTTTTTCAGTTTTTCAAAGAAGAGGTAATTCAGATCGCTATTGTAATGCGTTGATTCTCAATTACTATGGTCATTTTTAATCAAATACAGGGTAAAAATCAGAGTATCAAGAAAAATGAGTAATGCCTAGCAAATTATGGTGTATAAGTATGTCTCTTCAATAAGGATAAGAGAATATATATAATAAGTGTAAGATACAACGATACAAATACAAAAATACCGAAAAGGGATATAATTTGCTAAGATAATTGAATTAAGTAATAATGTCTCTAAAATGCCAACTTAACAAAAGAAAATACATTCGTAAGAACTAACATGTTATATGAAATTAACGAAATTTTGAAGAGTTGACAAATTGTAAGTTATAAAAGAGCACTATGAGTAATAAATGAAGAAGAATTGCCCTGGTAAGACTGGGTTTCCTATGCAGATCTAGAAGCTGACATCATGGAAGAAACGGCCCTGGCAGATCTTATTGATAGCAGCTGTCCGATACGGTTTTATTAGATCTCGGCAAAGAAGAACGCATGAGGTTTGCAGAGTTGGATGCACAAAAGCGCAAAATCCCTTCCGTCCTCAAATAGATGCAAAAGCATGGACTGGTAAGACTTTGCCTCTCCTTCTGATAAGACCTGCCATATACGGCAGGCCTGCTCGTGCCGATCTGCAAGGAAGTGCTGCCATAACGGGGACCCAGGACCCGTCCATTGAAAGCATTCAGATCTGAGTGCTTAGCTCGAAAGTAGGCCAGGGCAGCCCCGTGATCATATCTCTGCTCTAATTCTCAACCACCATAACCACCAATAGGGAAGGGAATGTCTGCAAGAGCATATTTTAGAGAAAAGTTGACCTAAAGATAGAAACAACTGCGCCAGGGATGGCGCAAGTTGATATATACCCCCCATGAGACACTCTGATCCTCGCTGCGGTTCCTACTGGGTCAGCAGTGAACCAATGAGATGGATCGAAGACCCATGATGATAGATGGTAGACATCGACAGTATGCGTCAGATGTCTGACCATTACAAAGGTCGCGATTCAGATGTTTGACCATAACAAAGAAATGATAGATAGAAGGCCAACCAGGTTTTTTGGGAGAAGGAATAAAAAGGAAAAACAATGAGAACCAGATTGACATGACGAGCAAGAGGATAAAACATGAGAAAGAAATGCACTCGATGAAAAGAATGAGCAATAACTTGGCAATTGAATGAGCAGTGGAAACTAAATGGTGGGATTTATAGAGGGAAAAAGTAATAGCAACAGTTATGAAGGGACGTATCACCAGGAGTTATTAAGGCAAAAAGTAACTCACAAAGTCAGTAATAGCATTAAAGGTGCTTTGACCAATACCCTAATTTAGGAATAAGCCAAAAAAGGCTCGAGGTCCAAAGCAGATGCAGTAGCAGATACAGAAAGCACGCGAACCCTTACCGTAGCAGGTCGAGATGATAAAGTTAGTCGTAATAATAATAATAAATAAAATAAAATAAACAACGAATAAAAACAGGGAATATAATTGTATCCTACAAACAGTGAAGATTAAAAGTAAGTTGGCAACAACAAGCAGGTATGAAATAAAGGCTTAAAATGATAAGTCAGACATACTTGATTTCTCTTATTCTAATTTCATTATAATAGAAGAAAAGGGGAGGGGTAAGCTATACCCCTGGCAGATTATCGTCTTAACAAAAATTAGCAAAATGCAACTAACAACAGAGATTAATGGTTGGAGCTATTCCATTAAAGATAGACATAAGCATTGAGAAGTTTGAAAAACAAAAGTGTTAAGACCGAGGAAAGCAAAATGAGCCCGGCCAACAGGAAAAGCAAAGTAAAGATCATAAAAAAAAAAAAAAAAAAAAAAAAAAAAAAAAAAAACTTCGACAAATGTTTGCAAACATAAAAACCTAGGGCTAGCAAACGTTACTAGTAGGGTCTGAAGCCTTAGCAGGATTGGAGTCAGGAACTTCCAAGGCAAAGTTTTCTGTATTAACAACTGTGGAATTAAGCGGGTGGGCAACAGCAACCCCAGCACTAGCAGCAGCATCGCTAGAAGCATCAATGGCAGCAATCCCTTCACCAACAGAAATGGGTATCCCGATGGTAGCAACCTCCAAAGGAGTAGAGTCAGAATCAGGGACGGTAATGATAGGAGCTCCTGCATCGACAGAACTGGAACCTGGAGCAGCGGAAGCCGGAGTGCCAAGAAGCTTGGGTGGAAAGGGAACGAATGGATCTGTCGCTGGAAAAAGGTCAAGCATAGCGTTAGAGCTGGACAAGAAGTTGTGCACTGCATTGATAATCCCCTCCTGTCACTAGGGGCAGCGAAGGTTTTCAGGATTGTTGAGGGCATCAACGCTTCGCAAAGGCCAGTGCGCTGGAAAATAAGGCAGTGGGGCGTTCACAGTGAGTTTGGAAGCAGAGCCGCCCTTGTGAGTGAAACCTGCGTAGAAACCTTAGGTAAATCCAGCACTATGAAAATGTTGGACATCCGGGAAAATATTGGCATAATGTTGAGCACTACTTCGGTATCCTTTTATCAATTTGTCCTTCAAATCAGCCAGCAAGGTCTGACCTTGAGAGGTAGCAAACATGTGATGGAAGCAGTCATTAAGGCCGGTACAATACCCGGTGTCATAACTCTCTTTCTTCAAAACTAGCTCCCGATCCTTAGCAGCCCTCCTTTCTCTAAGTATCTGAGATTCCAAGTCTTTAATCCGAGTGCCCAGATTCCCTATCGTTACCTCGAAACTACTCTTTTCTATGGAGTAAGCTCTGTAAGAAGACTGCAATGCTTCCAAGCGAGTAGTCAATTCAGCATTAGCTTGAGCCAGATTTTGAATTTGCTGATCCTTATTTTCCGTAGTAGCTTTGGAAGAAGCTTGCAATCTGATTATCTCCTGCTCACGACTGGTCACCCGTTGAATATGAGCTGCTCTGCCTTCCCACTCTTCCTGACTTAAGCGGGTCAAGAACTGTATGCAGTAAAAAGCAGCCCGTTAGACAAAAGCACAAATGAAAGAAAGATAAAGAAAGAATTATAAAATACCTGAACTAGGTAGTAGTTGCGTTCATTATGATGCTCAATTGGATCCACAGCTTTGCCGAGTCACCGGTCCTTCACGATACTCAGACAACCTTGTACAAAGGCGGAACAACGATCATTGGAAAGTTCTCGAAGACTGGCTTTCTCTCCTGTAAGAGAAGGAATAAATTTCCCTAAGGGACTTGATCGCCGAGTATCGCTTTCAGCTGCATTACTCCTCACCATTTGATGAAGGGCTGAAACGGGAGTCAGGGAAATTTGAGCAGGAGCCGATGGAGACAGAGGATGGTCAGCGGCCATGGACTCGAGATTCTTTGCAATGGAAGGGTCAGCAACAGCAGCTTTCTCGAAGGAAATCTGGCGATGTTTCTTTTTCTTTTTCTCTCCAGAGGATTGATGAGAAGAAAAGCGTGGTGGAGGAGAGTCACATCTCTTTTTTATTGAAGCTTCTAATGAAGAGGCTGGAGATGTATTTTTGCCCGAGGATTTCAGCTTAATAGAAACAGCTTGAGAAGGAGGATGTGAAGGGGAGCTTTTGGAGGTCAAGTTTACAGTAGAAGACCGGGCAACTTCATCAGTCTTTTCCTTCTTTTTTCCTCCTTTGGCAGGGGTAGTCGCCTCAGCTGCCGTTACGAACGGAACATCCTTGACTGTTTTTTCTTTCTTTTTCTCGTTCTTGGCAGAGACCGTCACCTCTGCCTTCCCTTTATCACCCTTGGCGGGGGCAGCCATCTCTGCCGCTTTAAAGATTTCATCCATGGTCGGGGTATCGCTCTCGCTAGTAGACAGATCTCCCTCTTCATGGTTCAGTGATTGAGCAAACAAATCTGCGATGTCCAGATCCAAGCTGTAGTCCTGAACCCATTTAGCATCACCCATCTCTGCGCCGTTAAAATCAAAGCAGTAGTCAATAATATGCAAAAAGATTGAGATTAAGCAAAGTGGTGAAGAATAAGAAAACAAGTAACAAGATAGCAGAGTAAGTAAGAGAAATAGGATCTACCAGACATGTCTGGCATAGACGTGAGTAACATTCCCCCTTCAAGGCCATAGAAGGTAAGAACTGCTAAAGTGCGCAGCATCTGGACAATGTTAAAGCGGTTGTTTTTCTTGGCTTTTTTCTCAACTCTCTCATCGCTACTATTTGCATAAACTCTAAGAGCTTTCATCACATTAATGTCTCGAGGAGAGAGTTGTTTCACTGCATCTCCACCCTTTATACCTCGTGGAGAATACTTCTAACTACGGGTGGAAAAGTTCCAATGGCCACTAAGGGGCATAACTGCAAAGTACTTACGGCCCCATTGTTTATCAATGGAATCGGGAGAAATAACAAAGTGTGCAGGACTCCCGGGGCCATTGCGGAAACAATAGAAAGCGCCTGTGCGTTGGATGGAAAAATAACTAAGAAAAAGAGGTGGACTGGGGATGCACAAATAGGTAGATGTCAAAATATAAAACCCAAAGACTGCGAATGGCAGAGGAAGTCAATTGGTTAGGCAAAATGTCAAGGTCTGAGCATATATCGGCTAAAAAAGGATGAATGGGAAAACGAAGCCCTGCCAAAACCTGATTCTTCCAAAAAATCATAGCCGGAAAGGATACCTGAATAGCACTGCTTGTGGGAAGGGCAAGGGTAAACGCAAAATCCTCAGACCACAGTAAACGTCTGATGCTATCTAATTAGTGCTCTAACAATAAGGAATATTCTACTATACGATCAGATCCGGTGTTAATTGGATTTTCCAGAATGCGGCGGAGTCGTTCTTCTCCTTCTAAAATCCGAGCCCTAATTTCGACCGTACCTAATTCTGGAAGGGGAGAAGCCAGCCGGGGAGAAAAAAAAAATAGAAGGCGGAGACTTGTTCCCCATTAGGTAGTCAACGGTATCCGAATTTACGTGTTCAGAAGAATATACAGTTCCAGAGGAGCTATACATATCGCGAGAAATTAAAATCAACGAAAGGTGAAATAATCTGCGAAAGGTAATAGCAAAAATACTAAAACAAATGAATACTGAAAGGTAACGCCAGACAAGAGCAGAGAAGAGTAACCTTGGAAAATACCTGGATTCTGACGAAGGATTAAGGAAGAAGATGAAGCAAAAAAGGAGAACAGTCGCAGGAAGGGAGAGAAGGAGATGAAGTGTATGGCAAAAGAAGTTAGTGAGAGAAAAATGTTGAAAGGAAAGGAATAATTACGGAAGGAATATTTGAGTCACTGACTTGTTTTTTCAAAACTCGAGGCGGTTAAGTTAATCATCAGGATTCAAGGGTCACGAGACGAAAAGTCTCCCACATCGACGGCCCCGATGTAATTAGCATATTGGTATAGCCCGCCAAAATCTTTCCTTCAGATAACTGGTATCGTGTCTCGCATTCCAAGTGATATGTCACTTGGGAATAAAGGGGGGTGTGGTTGATATAGGATATATCAACATAGCCCAAAAAAACATAACTATTAGCAGGCTAACCTCTTTAGGCCCAAAAGCCCAAAGGTTATTTTTAGCCGAACACTGGCCCAAGCCCTTCACGCGTTTGGGCTGATTTTCCCTTTTTGCCCCTTGGGCACAGTATCTCATATAAGAGGGAGGTCTTCGTGAGCTGAAGGTAGAGTTTTCCCCAAGTTTTCTGTTTCTCGCTTTACAGATATTTTTGGAGAGAGTTTTTATCCGTTTTTAGATAATTTGCTGACTTGAGCGTCGGAGGGTCTTCTCTGGGAAACCTTCCCGGTGTTGGACGTTATTTTGCAGGATAGTTGCAGTTTAGAGTTTCAAGGAGAATGAGTAGAAGGTAGATTCTAAGAACAAGTCTTGGAATTACGTTTTTCACTTATCTTTTCTTAGTTATACTTACCTTCGTTAGTAGAGTATTAACCCAACTCTACCAGACCTGTTGATTCTGCGAGAGAAATTTGGTGGTTATTATTGTCGTAAAAACTCAATCCGGCTCCAGTATTAATGTCGGCATTTGTACTTGGTACTTGTTATGAAATTTGGTTTTGTTATGACGTAGATGGATGGTACTTGGTATGGATATTAGTTTTAGTTTTTGTTTTTGTTTTGTTAGATTTAATGAGGAATAGTTGTTCCTGCAAGGGCATGTCAATCAATCAATATAAGGTGTCTGATGATGATAGATACAGATGATGCTGTTTTCTGGCCTTGGGCTTACAGCTGCATTGATTACCGGGAATCGACCGAGACGAGCACCCAAGGACATCACAACAAGCTCCTCGACTTGGAGGAATATATATATAAAAGAAATGATTGTTTTTAGCCACTTGGTTATTTACTGCAGCCGAAATATTTGTTAATTAGCTAGTCCTGTGCCATATACTATAATTTACAATCACTAAATAATTAGTGTCGTTAATCTCTAACCAACAGATATATACTGCAGCTCTTATTCTTAATTCCCTTTCAATGTACTCTACACGTTTCAGATAATTTGCAGTTTTTTTCATTTAGCCATAAAGATTTTGAACTCATTATTAATTTTTCAATCATATCGTAAGTTATTCTAGACGAGTCGAGGTCAAACATAAGCATGTCGTCTTTGAATGGCACGAGATGTTTGCATGCTTCAAAATGTTGACACAAACATCAATAGTAAGGCAGGCGCATGCACCGCTGTTTATAAACTGCTCCATCCGTCCTACCAGACTTGTTTTGTTTCTTTTGGGCACGAAATTTAAGGAGAAAATAAGTAAGAATAGAAATTATGTTTAATAGAGTTTTAAAGTAAAATAAAGTGGATAGAGAAAGAATAAATAGTGAAATAAAGTGATAAAGTAAAATAAAGTGGGTAGAGAGAGAGTGAATAATGAAATAAAGTATAATAAAGTGAGTAGAGAAAGAAGGAGAATAGTGAATGACACAGAAAATGAGGTAGAAAAGTATGATGAAAGGTGTAAAATGAATTGTTTAACAAATTAATTATCTTCTAATTATTTCTAAAAAAGAAATAGGACAAGAATAATGAGATAACCTAAAAAAGAATACAGAACAATAATAACGGGATGGAGGGAGTAGTAGTAATACAGTACACATTCTTCATTCATGCCCCAAATGTACGACATCTTAGACTTACTAGTATACTCCCTCTGTTTTTTTATAAGTGTCCTCCACCGTCAAAATGCACATATCAAGGAACTTGATAAATTACTATTTTTATCTATAATTATTGCCTAGAAAACTTAAAAAGTAAATAATTAGCATTTATTATTGAGGTAAAATGGAAAGTTTTGCATAGTTTTTCCCAAAATTTGCATCTATTTTTTCAAAATTAAGAAATAGGACACTTATTTAGCAACAAGAGAAAAGTCAAAATAAGACACTTATAAAAAAAACTGAGGGAGTAGAGTATAGTATTAATTAATAATGTCATTCAGGGCTTATTAATTAAATAGATTTTAAAATCACTTTGACCACATCGAAATCGAGACATAATGTGAAGAGAAATTTAAGCATAGAAGAAAGCGATAATAAACTCCTAGATTATTACACCACATATATATATATATATATATATATATATATATATATATATATATATATATATATATATATATGTGTGTGTGTGTTTTGTTACAAAATTGTCGGCCACAAATTAAACAAAGCTACAAAGGTTAAGGCCCGCGGAGATAATTCCTCATTTCCTTTCCTAATCAACACAATACGCACACCCGATAACAATTAAATAATAATAAAAAAAAAAACCTACAACATTATTTTCTTTTCTTTTTCTCTTGTCCAAAATTTGTAACTATATCATCAAAATTGGGTGAAATATAATATCCCCTAAATAGAAGCAGAAACCCATGTTTTATGGGACAAATGGGATTTGCTTGTTATGTATGGGACGTCTCTTTTTGACCCACCTATAATCCATTGTAAAATATTCTGATTTGTTGGAGCCTTCTTCTTCGTCTTCTATCCCTCTTGTCTCTTTCTCTGCTGCATTTATCACATTTTCTTCCTTTTCATGTTGTGTGGTACCTTAACATGTTACGCACAAACTATATATTTAGTAATAAGACATGACAAATACTAGTATATATATGATTAACGAGAAATTAACTACGATATAATGTTATTACAACTATATATATTGAATAATTAAATAATTAAATGGATTAGTATTAACAATTGATCCTTGTTTGCTGTTGTACGTACTTATCTTAGCTTCTGGAATATTATCTTGAATTTCCACCTGACTTATTTGTATAATAGGTAGAGTTGGCGTGTCACGCTGGCCTAGCTCAATCATGTTTTTTAACTAAATACTAACATCAACTAATTAAATTGGCAATAACATAAAATGGTCAAATTATCACATTCCTTCTTCTGAATTTTCGAAATAGAAATTGCTCTAGCTACCTGCTGATCATATATGCTTGTCTGAAATTGATCAGACAGATGGTGGAAAAACCCTCAAAACGAAAACTTTCATGCATACAAGTAATATGTTAATCTATCTCAAAAAAAAAAAAAAAAAAAAAAAAAAAAAAAACCCTCAACTTCAGCTTCAATTGCAAAACCAAATATCACATCCTTTCTCTCTTAATTAAAATTTTCTTTCCTCCAAAAAAGAAAAATGAAAATCAAAATAGAATTGCTTAGAGATACCTAATGAGGCTGGCCGAAATTCATCGCGAGGCGTAAAATCTTCCTGATCAGCAGAACTTATCACCTGATCATAAGGTTATTTAATAATGAACTAGTTAGTTAATTAATTAGCAGTCACAACTCAGAAAATTAAAATTAAACTTATTAAACATATATGTCAGAAAATTAATACTAACTGTTTCATGATTGAAATTGAGCTTCCTTGGCAGTGAAGATTGAGGAAACTTTGCATGATCAACTGTATAATAATTCCCAAAACAAGTTAAGGTCGGAATTAATTGATAGAATAAATCGATGTAAGTATATATAAAGGGGGGCGGGAATATTAACTACCTTGTTGAAGAGGTTTTTTGAAATTGAGTTGGTCGGAAGCAGAGGGTGCCAGCAGAAATGAGATAGCTAGTAGCAATGAAACTATTAGGGTTCGCAGCAATTCCATAGGTATGATTGGGATTCAACAACAAATTATAGCTAGCTAGGTTTTATATAATCACTTAATTTGTTGAGTGGTTTTTTGCAGCTTCTTGCTTTCTCTGAAACTTGGGATTTAAAGCAATGAGCGAGCGAGCGAGCGAGAGAGAGAGAGAGAGAGAGAGAGGGGTATCAAGAACATGATACACGGAACACAAAAAATTCAGAGTTCCGAAACAAGCTAAGGACACAGAAACCCTAATTTTTTATATTTACTTTTTTTAGGAACCTTCACGCAATTTGGGTTGAATTCTTGTCACCTACTATTTGTATAAAGGACCACTAGTGTGTGACTTGTGTATTTTGTTGAATACACACAGTACACACCTCTCATGTAACAAGCAGCTCACAATGCTTACTTGGTTGTAGCAATGACCCAAAAAAAAAATTAATAAATAAATAAATCAGCCCCTACTGGTTTAATTTTTTTATAATAGTTTTCATTCTTTTGATATGGGGATATTGCCCTTCTCCATAATTTTAGTTTAGATACACGTAAGGGTTTGTGATTTTTTTTTGATGATGTTGGTAACGTGCAATTATAGTCTAATTAAATGTGCACTAGGTAGTTATTTATCAGAGGTTCATCATTCAAACCAAACATGTGATTAGGTATATAGGATTATATTGTCAATCACTCCTAATCAAAGAAATCAAAAGCCACCCTTGGTGTTTGTCTTGGTGTTTGTAAGTTTCAAATACAAGTGATCCTATATACCAAGAGTCGGTGAGTAATGTCTCGAGGTCACATTGATCCTCTCTAATTCATAGTGATTATAAAAAAAAATGACACTATTTAATGTACATCGCCCGAAAACCTCAATCAATTTGTACTTGTACAAGTCGGCTACCCAAACGAAAAGGTACATGGCGTGGAAATTAACAAAGGAACCGTGGGTGGAATCGTCTTTTCCCTCCAGCAAATGTGAACAAGAATATCATGATATCTTCATAGTATAATATAAAATCTGCGTTAGAGGAGAACGGCTACATAAAGTAATTTGAAGTCAATTTATGTTACATATCAATTCAAGGAGAGATTTAAATCTCACAAGTATACAAGTATTTACAGTCTAGTATATGATTTGCTTGTGAAAATGCAAAAGTTAAGACATCTAAAAAAAAAGAATCATTCATTTTTTAATGCGCGGGGGCAACAGCTCAAGCTATATGAAGATCAGGATGCACTGTGAAGATTTCGAATTTACCAAATATAATTCCAATATCTTTACTAAAAAGGTAACATAATCTTTTGGTGTTTGACTGGAAAATAGTTTTTCAGTCTTCCTGCATAAATTGCTATGCAAACAAGATTGGGCTTTCTTCTTTGGCAAAAGCCCAAATAATAAAGGGCTTTGACTGCTTTCACCAGCAAAGACCAAAACTCTATTAAGAAATGAATAAAAATATGGACGTAATTAATTGAAGCCCTGCACATATACCAGTTCATATAGAAGCAGCTATGACAATCAAAAACCTGTCGTATAAATAGCGACTCACATACTTACAATACTCCATTTCTGAAATTTTCAGACGTATATTTTGTTCACTAATAAGCTAACACACACAAGCACTTAGAATCTACAGCAGAGAAGACCTGATCTCCAGCCCTTGTGTTTCCTAAAATCTCTCCTATCCGCTTTCGCCATCCGAACCGGGCTGCTATTCCACTCCGACTGTAATCTGAAACGATGACATAAAACAAGGCTATAATGAGATCATCGGTAAGAAAACAAGAATGAGATACTAATGTGGTAAGGAGAGAGTGTTTACACTGGGAAAGCAAAAGATTTCCCGCTCGTTGTACTGCCATCAGATCGATGAGAGAGACTCCCGGAAAAGGCGATTGGCCCTGAATAAGTAATCATGCTTGCTGCAGAGAAACTCGTCTCGCCCATATCTTGTTGTAACTGGTTAACAACTGGAACATCTTCAGAGTCTTTCCTGTCGTGGTTTGGAGCATTTGGCTCGGAAGCATGTGCCTCGTTTGTGGAAACTGGGTTCTTTGTGCTAGGAGACTGAACTTGGCCATCATCTAAGGAAATATCATCAGAATTTGCTAGATTATGTTCAGAGGATCCTTCAAGAACATTCCTACAACTACTGCCTTCACTTGTAATGCACTGGTTGAGGCTAGTAGCAGATCCATCATCAGAATTTCCTTCATTGGTTTTTAGGGATTGTTTGTGGGAGTCATCTACTCCATTGCTTGAGGCCGCTGGAAGATTTTCAGCATTTACATCCTTGTGCACGCCCCCTGAGTCGGCAGACTGTTCCTTGACATCGCCGGCCGTGTCATTATTGCCAACTACCACCCCATCAGGGGAGCTAAAGTTGAAAATAATGATTTCATTTTCAACCTTGCTATTGTATGCTAGGCAGCTCGACTGAACATCTCTCCCCGTGCCATCTGCTTCTGCAGATGATGCAGCAGGAATCCCAGATACTGCTTCTTTAAGAACCTGTTGAGAATAGAATAGCAATATGAATCAACTTCGAGAACAAGAAAGCATCCAAGATTGTAGCAAGCTAAAGTAGTCCATGCTACAGATAGTAAGGGGAAGCAATATGATAGAATTCTTCCGAATAGTGTTGTATAATAATGACCAGCGCAGCCTATAATCAGCCAGCTAGTATGAATATGGATGATTGAGCAAAGTTGGGTAACAAAAACCTGGTCGGGTAAATTATTGCCTTCATTTTCTTCTTTGCTCAAACATTGATCAGTAGTAAAGCTGTCGACATCCGAAGATAGTTCTTTCTTAGCCTCAAGATGGTCAATGTCATTGCAAGGCAGGGGAAACGAGCAACTTTCAATAGCATTCACATCTTTCTCAGGCCTCCCTTCATCCACGCATATATCTTTCAAAGTTTGACAGTCAGTCTCTCTATAGCAAACCTCCAACTCTGGGAGATCACATTCCAAAACATTCTTATCAGTAAATAATGGAGAACTAGAATCTTTAGAATTGCTTTTGTTACAATCTGCAAGATCTTCAACTGTGTCAAAACATTCACGCTCTGGACTTCCCTGCTCTTTCTCCATATCATACGAGTCGGAAGATAATGAATCTGCATCCTTATCCCAACTGTTTAGATGATCTGCTAGTCCATCTTTACTTTCCTTCTGAGGAAAATCTACTATTCCATTACCCATGATTAGATGGTTTGACAGTCCATTTTGACCTTCCTTCTTCGGAGAACCCATCGTTCCCTTTTCATCATCAACAGAAGAGTCATCCATAACTTTAAAGTTTGAACAGTCATCTCTATCTTTTGCCTCTAACTCAGTGAAATCAGCATCCATTCTAGAACCATTTAACTCATATCTTTCTTTACTTTCGAGTGTCAGGGAATCAGTCTCCCTCCCAAAGCTTCTTGAATCGAAGGAGGTTTCATTCTGATTTTCCTTCATGGTCATGATTTGTTTAGCAACTCAAAGATGCTGTCAGTGCATTAGGAAAAAGGTTCAGAATAAATTGTTATTGCCATTACATTGGATAGCACTTTTTCGTTTGATATTTTCAGAATGTAATAGTTGAGACATGGTCAAATTTGTAAGGTAAGGATAAAAGTATGAGAAAAACAAAACCACCAGAAGACCAAACATTGAGGCATTCACTTGCCACAGTTAGCAGAGTTGTAGATATTTCAGTAATTGGGAACCAATTTTCCACTAAGACACATCAATTCAAAACCAGCAGCGCGATAAGCACGAACAGGTTCAGTTTCAGATAGCAAAGCATATCATAATACATCAGCTATATACAAAGACGTTAAGAGGTCTAGCTGAACAAACCATAAGCATTCAGCAATCACAAATAACAACTATTGTCACTAAAAAAATAAGAAATAATATAAAAATGTCAAATGAACTGGGCCAACATTATTGTCATCAAGAGAAACTAGGACCTTCTATTAATGATAACTCTATAAAAGGTCACATAATCTCCGGGGTTATGGTTCGCAGAAATCCAGTTCCAAATTAGAGTCCTGGATACCACATGTCACCAATAATGAATGCTTGAGCTTATGCATAAGTTATCAATTACTAGAGCAATATGAAAGCGTCATATGTTTGCAAATGCAAATAAAAGCTGCATCATGAAACAATCCTAGTTCCTAGAGCATCCACTGAAGAACAATTGCAGATTTCAAACAATAAAATATAGATGGTTCCTGGCCTTGATTTCTCTATAAATAAAAGAAGATGAAAAATAAAAATAAAAAAATCCTCAGACTGATTACGTCTCCTTTCCATTTTGCAGATGAACATGGGTGATAGACTGTGTATCTTCATCAATTAAAACGACACTGTTTTTGGAATAATATCTTCTTAACTTTTAACCACAAATATAAAGCTCAGATGTCGTACTATTTTATGATTAAAAGATAACCAACAATTATGAAAGTTTTAGCAAATTCACTTTAAAACACAAAATTAATTAACCTAAAATAAAAATGGGCAGAGACAGTAGACTTAAGCTTTGGAATCTTCCCTTTGTCGAAAGGTGAAGAAGAAGACAAGATAAAGCCCCCCGCTTTTCAAACATCCCAACAAACCTTTAACAGCTAAAATACACTCACTGTTTTTTTTAATCTATATTTCTAGCTTCAAAGTCAAAAACCCCACTGCCCCAACTACATCATTTGCCGGCTCCTCTCTATGACAAATCTCCCTCTTTTAGATCTAAACGAACCAAATCTCCCAAACATCTCCCACTTTCCAAATTTCGAAGCATAAAAAAAATCCAAATATTTTAGAGGCTAGATTTGTAGTGATTGCCGAAAATCTGTAAACAGTGGAAAGGGGAAAAAGAAAAGAACTATAAGGGAACACTCAAATAAATACCTCTTTGATCGACGACGACAGGAAAGAGAACTTCTCGGTTACCGATTCACAAAAAGACTGCCAAAATCCCCTTTCACTGCACCATTACAGAAGGATGATCAATAATTGAGAAAAGAAAGCAAAAAAGAAGAAAAAAATTCGAGAGAAAAGGTACAAAAAGACGCAATCATAACAGCCAATAAATCAGAGGAAGAAGACTGGACAAAAAAATCGCTTCGCGAAAAAAATATTAAAAATACGATCTAACCAAAAATTACGAATACGCAAATTAAGCAATTATAATCCGCAATACAGCTGAAAATACTAACGGAAACCTCAGTTCGGCCTCAACTTCGCAAAGACAAAAGTAAAGAGGAGGATTACCCTTTTTTCAGTATTATGTAGAAGCGAAAAGAAAAATGGCGGCGAAATCTCAGCCGGCTAAACGACACAGCATCGCGGCGATTGACCTTTGTAAATCATGTAAAAACAATAAGCTCTACGAAATTATAGGTAGAAACAGACAAACGCATCCTGGGATGAGAGTTGGAGAGAGAGAGAGAGAGCTAGCTGTGTGTGTGTGTTTTATCTGTGGCGTTAAATACATATACTTAAGTGAAAAGGGCAATCACTTGCATTGCAACACACATATAGTCAACTTTCTCTCTCTACGTATACATACAGATACGTGTATATGTATTGTTTATGTTGGAGTAGTTATAATAACGCATTAATTACTGGGGGTTTTCCCCAGAGGGAAGGAAATCATTTTCAGTCTCTGAACCGAACGTTGAGAAATTGCTATAAAATAATAACTAAAATAGAAAATAATCCTTTTACCTCTTTCTTGGCCCAACGCCCACTGATTCAGCACGATGTCGTTTTGGAACCCCAGTGATTAGTTATAACACGTAGATCCCTAGAATAATATAATATGTAGAATAATTGTTTACGGGATGAGGGCAGGGCAGGCAGACCCTGACAATGGAATCGTGATTGGGATAGAAATAGTTGAATACTTGAATATAAATAAATAAATAAATGGAAGCTACAGAGAGACAGAGAGAAAGAGAGAGAGAATTTTTCAATTTTTTTGGTGGGGGACAAATGGAAGTCAAAGGTAAAAAATCAAATCCTAGTTTTGTTGTAATCTTTCCATGGGATGGAAAGTGAAATTTGACTTCTTTTTTTAATTTTGTTTAAATATTGGTTTATTTGGTAATTTTATTTCCATGATCTGCCTAGTTTTTTATTTACCTCTTCCATTCATCTTTAATTTGATGAGTAATTTTTGCTCTCACATTAAATTTGGAACGCGGTTATACACGCTGTTACCTTAATTAATCTTTACAGCTAACTGCATACTCGTATTGGATCTCTTAATTGCTAGGGTTGTATGTGGTCTTATTTGTTTCGACATGATACGATGATTTTTAATATAAACAAGCTATAGCAGTAATTTATTTAGATATAATGGTGATGTGAATTTTGTTTTATCTTGATACAAATACAATGCACCAATATTTATTGAATACAAATCTTCTTTAAAAAACAATCATTAAATACAATATAGTAAATGATAGTATTGCACAATAGGTAAAGCAAAAGTCCCTAAAACTTTTAAATGTGTTTAATACTCTGAAATCTTCAATATATTAACTCAACTATGACAAAACAATTTAGGGATGATAATGGGGCGGATTTGGGGCAGGATTACTTTCCCATCTTCATATCCGTCTAAAAAATTAATCCTCGTACCAGCCTCCATACCCGTTTAAATCGGGGCAAGTTCAGGATGAGGATTATTCGATGGGGGACGAGTATCCATCGGGTACCCATTTAGAAATATATAAATTCAAAATTTAAAACTCTTATTAAAATTAAAAAGTTATTCTTTCATAACAAACAAGGAAGCAATAATATGAAATCAAATAATGGAGACAATCTTACTTATAAGCCAACTCTTCTCTTCTCTTCCACTTATTTTCAATATGGAATAAAAAATAGTGAGAGGCGAGAAGAAATAAAAAGAAACAAGTTGTCCCATGTTGGAAGAAAAAAGAGAGTTAGTTATATAAATGATTAGAGGAAGTAATGTACTTGTGTCTATTTAATGTTAATTTTCTGGGTTAATTTCATAAATGATCACCCAACTATATTGCTTGTATCAAAATGATTATCAAACTAAATTTTGTTTCAAATGGATACTCAACTTATGTTTTGTATCATTTAAAGTTTACTTTAATTTCTAAGTTACTTTTATCTAAGCGAAGGAGTTTCTTCTCCTACCATATCATCCACGATTTCTTAATCATTCAGTTACAAGGTCGATCACTCGAGAAACAAATTCAGAAAATTAAAGTTATTAGTGAAAATAATCAAGTAACAACTAAATTACAACAATAAATCAGTATCTAATGCTAGGTTCATATCTATATGCTACGATTGCTCCAAAGCCTAGAAACCGCAAATTTCTAATTATATCAAGCAATTTAGGGGCGAAAGAATTAATAGATAATAAGGATGTAAAAAGTTGAAGTATTTTTGTATCATAAATTGACCAGACATCATTGAATATCTAATCTGGATGCATAGTGAGATGAAATAATTTGGTTATAAATCGAGCGGAATTAATGATAAGAAAACAATGCCCCTTTTAAAAAAAGAAAGAAAAGGAAGAACAATATTGTTAATGAATTAAACGCATGTTTTGATACTTAATTAATTTTGTTTTGTGATTAACTTTTAGTGAGTCAGCATAAATAGAGTGTTTATGTGGTATTTTTGTTGCCATGTAAGATTAAAATAATTTAAAAATTAAAGTAAAACCTTAAATGATACTCCCTCTGTCCCGGAATAAGTGGCTCGTTGTCTATATTGGGGTGTCCCATAACAAGTGGCTCGTTTTCAAATAAGGAAACAGTTAATCCTTAAAAAATTATGGGTCATACTACTTTAACCAATTTTTATCATTCACCTTAATACCCGTGCCGAAATAAAATGAGCCACTTGTTAGGGGACGGAGGGAGTACAAAGTATAAGTTGAGTATCCATTTTGAAACAAAATTTGGTTTGGTAACCATTTTGATACAATTAACACAGTTGGGTGACTGTTTATGACCTTGAATTTTATATTCTCATTAAATTTGAATTTGATTTTCCATCTATTTAATAAATTTTGTTAATTATTAATATTAATATTATTTTAAAATTTTAAAAATACAAAAAATATTCGGGACGGTTTTGTCGGATATCTATATCCTCGTACCCGGCCCGAATCCGATTGGGTATAGAAATCCATGCCCATCTCTGCCCCGCCTCCGAAATATTTACCCCCATACCCAGCCCATTAGGAACAGGTTCTCGCGGGAACACGGGTCTGCGGGTATATTTGTCATCCCTACATAACATGATACATATTCTTCGCTTCCTTATGGTTGACATGATAATAGAGTTAATAGTACAAATACAAATGCGTAATTAAATAGAGTTGTGAAAACTAAACTAATGTATGTTTTTGTTTCTTTGGAGTGAAGCTAACCTAACCGAAATGATATTTCGACTCAGACCGACCCAAAATATTACTAATCTTAAATTTTCAAATCCTAATCCGACGACTCCGACCCAAAATCGAATTGGTATGTCGGGCTCGACCAGGGTCGGGCCTATTCTGCCAATTTTATGAAGAACTGACATCTCTATTATGTTTAGGGAAATATATAAACTTAATGTCGTATTATTATTATATTATTATAGCCTTTATAGTACCTCCTATATAAATTATAATACTATTTTTATATCATTAAATTTTGCTACAGCTATATATTAATAATATCCAGCGTGTGACATTTTATAGCCAAAATGACATGGACATTATTGGACAACCTGAAAACATAAAAATCATACCCTTAAATAAAGGGTTGAAAACGAATGTATTGATTGTTTGCTTGCTTGCTGGAATTAGTACAAAACAATGTATTCAATATAATTTGTGAAGTAGTTGGAATTTTGTATGGACTTTGACAAAAATAATTTATGATAAAAAAAAATGACACATTCAGGAGGAGGCATACTTTGCTTTACATATAATTAACTATTGCAATTATTTTCTTTCCATTTTGTGAAGAAATATTCATTTCTTAAGTCTGGGACCACTAATATTCAGTTAAATTGTTCAACATGTTATTGATTCAATCACGTTTATTTTACGAAATTGTAGAATAGGTCTTCAATTTCTTGCGTTCTTTACTGATTTATTCAATCGATAGATAGGATATTTAATATCATTAATTTTTTATGTATATATTTACCTCTAACCGTTACTCATAAATTCGCTCTAAACATGTTTATCGACTAATATTCTTCAGATGAGTATCACCAGTGAAACTCATGAATCAATTCATTACCACCACCCCAGAAATATTATGCAATAACTTATAAATGTTGAAGATACGTATATTATTATTTTCTTTTAGGTAAAGGGAGCTGCTATTCGGATCAAATTATCAATTTAATCCGGATCAAATGCATTAATTAATCAACTTTTAAGATAAAAAAACATTGTTATCCTTCATATATTTTTCATTTCATAATTTGAATATAATAAATATATGTGTTGGAAATAAAAATGTCATTAAATATTGGTATTTCCAAAATAGAATTGGCAATTAATTTAAATTCATGCATTTGTAAAAGAGAGGATTTTACAACTAGCACTTCTTAGATAATTTTTTTTAATTTTAGCACTTCTTATAAATTCTTAAAATTTTAGCACTTTTGGACATTTTTGCCCTTCCACCACCTATCTAGTAACAAAAAAAAATTGTGACTGAACAAAAAAGAAAACATTCCACCACCACAACCCGCCACCGCCGTCCCCGTGCCACCACCAGCGCCGCCGTGCAACCACTTTCCGGCCGCCGCCGGCGTCGTGCCGTCGCCGCCGGTGGTAACAAAAAAAAATTTGTGACTAAACAAAAATAAAAAAACCACCACCATTTTTCCACCGCTACAGTCGCCAGCGCCGCCGCCACAGTCGCCGGCGGCCACAAAGTTTTTGTGAAGTCAGAAAAAAAAAAGAAAAAATTTGTGAAATCACAAAAAAAAAAAATTGTGAAGTCACAAAGAAAAATGTGTGAAGTCACTTAAAAATATCTGTGAAATCACAAATATTTGTGAACTCACAAAAAAATATGTGAAGTCACAAAAAATAGAGGAAAAATTTGTGAAGTCACAAAAAAAAAATATTGAAAAATTTGTGAATGCACAAAAAAAAGGGAAGGCCAGCACCCTTCCATCTACTCCCATTAAACCAACCAACACAATCAAAACAAACTTTTTTTCATCAAACATCAACACACAAAAATTTACAGATAAATTGAACATAACTAAGGCAGACAAATTGAACAAAAGTTTACAGACAAATTAGAATTGAAGACAAATCTTATCTTGTTGTTGCTTTTTGTACTTGAATTGAAATCGGTGAACAATAGCAATCCATATCTCTCTTGATTGGTCCCTCTCTCTCTATAAACCATCTTCATCCACTCATTTCCGCACCATCGCAAACCTAAAGCCCCAAATTCAATCCGACTAATTTTGCAGCAATTTCGTCCGTGGCATGGGTTGAGGACATTTCTGAGCTATGATGAAGTGGGACAGCAACTCGGAGTCTGATCTAAGCGAACCAGCAGCGGAGGGAAGCAAATCTGCGGGGACGCTCCGGCGAGAATGGCTGCGGTGGCTCGTGAATGGAGGCGTGAAGCGCCGTCAACGAGCAGCAGCAGTCGCCGGAGCAGTCGCGGCGGCGCATGGCGGGGGCCCAGATCTGCCGCGGTTGCAGGTCGTAAATCGGCAGTTGAACCCTGAAGGCGTGTAAATTTTTTTTGGCAGAGATAGAGAGAGAAGAAAGGGGAGTAGATGGCGGAGATGGTGAAGGCGTGTAGGTGGCGGAGATGGTGAAGTTGGTGGGGAGGTATGCGGCGGCGGCGCTAACGCCGCCCTCGTCGGCTGAGTAAGGAGTTTGGAGAGAGAGAGAGAGAGAGGGTTGGCGGGTGACGGCGGCGTTGTGCGGTGAAGACGGAGGAAGGATGAAGGCGGGTGACGGAGGAAGGAGGAAGGAGGAGGTGGCGGGTGACGGAGGAAGGAGGAGGTGGCGGCGACGCGATTTTTGGTAGAGATAGAGAGAAGAAAGGAAGCAGATTTGAGAGAGAGAAGATTTGAATTTAGATCTGAGAATAATGGAGAGAATAATAGAGAGAGAAATGTGAGGATATGATGGGAATTACAAATTATAGTTGAGGGTATAAAAGAGAGAAAGTGCCAAAATTTTAAGTTTTTAAAAGGAGTGCTAAATTTTAAAAAAACTATCCTTGAAGTGCAGTTTGGGGGGATTTTCTCTTTGTAAAATCTCACTCTTATACCATTACATTTCTTGTTATATCATATATGTGCATGCACCTATTAAAACAATAGTAGAATGATAACTTAAGGGGTACCTGTATATATATTTATATGCTTAGTTGGATAATATTTCATCATTAAATTAAATTGTAAATTTATATTTTGTATTTAACTGAAAATCCAAATAGAAATTAAAAAAAAAAAGATTTAAATTTGAACTGAATAAATATTATAAATTTTTTATTATTGACAATTTTCTTTATCAATATTTTTTTTTCATTCCAATTTTATAAACATGTCATTATTCAAATAAAATTACAATATATATATGACTTTTGATTTGTTTAATTAATTTTAAAAATACCAAACCAAGTCAAACTGAGATCGAAATTAAAAAAATTGAAACAAACTAAAAGTCCAAAAATTAGAACCTAACTAAATACAATTCGAGTATTTTGATTAGGTTCGTTTGGACATTTGATTTTCGATTATTTTGCTCACTTATAATGCATTGGACCCAATGAAGTTCGTTTGTTAATAAATTGAGTCACCTTTTTTATAAGGTAAATTCTCTTATAAGACGCGTCTCACACTGTGAGATTGGGCGCCGCATTTTTATTTTATCAATTTTTATTTTTGAAATTTTTCCTGGATTATTTTTATTTTCGATTTTTTATTTTTTATTTTTTGAATTTTTGAGTACTCCTATATTTTTTTGGGGTAAGATCATATGCACCACAAAGTGTATTTATATGCACTATATACTGTATAATGAGATGCACCACTAAGTATATTGAGATGCACCAATTTTTTATTTTTGTTAATATTTTTCCCTATTATTTTAGATGCACCACATAGTGTATCCATATGCATAACCATGTTTACCGAGATGCACCACACTGTGTTTCCGTATGCACCATCATGTATAATGAGATACAGAACCATGTGTACTGACATGCACCACATTGTGTACCCATAGGCACCACCATGTATAATGAGATGCAAAATCATGTGTACTAAAATGCACCGTGTTTGTCTCTTCTTCTTTGGTTAAGAAATTGAGTGAGGGGAGCCGAAGGCCTCGAGCGAACCGAATGATCCAAATTGTTGCCGCTAAATTTATCTTTATATTTGTAATCGAAGTCGAAGACAGAGCCGTAACATCGGAGCCGAAGGCGGAGACGGAAAAAAAATCTGGAAATTAAAAAAAAAAAAAAAACTGGTGCATCTCAATACTTTTAGTTGTACATCTTATTATATAGTGTAGTACACGTTGTATTGCATATGAGTTTATCATTAAAAAATAGAAAAAAAAAAGAAAGATAGTCATACTATTGAGGGATAGTGTGCGACCTATTGCACCAGAGACTGACTCCTATTATAATTGTTATAAAGTGCAATTTTTATCACTAATATAATAAACTATTAGTAACGATTATCAGTTAAACATCACTAACATAAATTTGATATTTCTTTATTTTCAAATCTTGCCAAAGTTATATCATGATTTATTATTATTTTATGGAGTATAAGAGTTATTTGGAAGATCAATCCCTTTTCGATGAGTTTAAATATTTTTGAAAGATGATGACTTCCCGGATTTTGAATAAGAGGTACAAATAAATACTTCATCAGTCCACGATATCGTTGTCACATTATGTCTAAGATTAAATATAAGGTATTATGTGGATTCTACTACTATAAATAAAAGTGGTAAGTGTCAACCATATCGTGGAATGATCTAAATGACAAAAGTGACAACCATTAATATATATCATGTCTACTTTTAAGCTACCTTTTGCATTTGTGAAAATATTGATAAATCGTAAATATAAATTGTCATCTTCAAAAAATATTATAAATAAATAAATTTTATATAAATCGTATACATAAGTCTACTTATAAGTGTTTTTTTTTTAATCTTATTCTTGAGGTTAATGTATGAAATCGTGCCCAATTTACTTTAATTAGTTTTGTCGACATTTAATTGTATATTAGTGCATTGCATGAGTAAGTTTGAATAAATAAAATTTATTAATTGAGTTTTGAGAATTTAAATGGTTCATTGGAAATCTACAAGTTTAATTCATTTTTCAATTCATAATTTTAAACACTCATAAACATTAATAAGGACATTTTAGGTAATACATATTTTAATTTTTGGTAATGGGACATAATTAACTCTACTGATCTGGATCAATTTGATCCATATAAATTTATCTTTAGGTAAAATAGGGATTTATTAATTAAGAACAAGAACAAGCAAAGTTGGAAAGACCAACCACAGAAATTGAGGGCCAAACATAAGGGATAGGAAAATCCCAAGAAATTTATACGTGTCATAATTTATCTTTGGTAATGACTGGAAATAACGGGTATGACAGGGTGTTACACAGGAGTAAGATTTTTTTCTTTTTTTTTTTTTTGAGAAATTATCATTCCCTGTTTTAATATGTATTTTATCAGAGGCTTCGGAGCATAATATAAATTAATTTCAAGAAATTATTCTACTATTTAAAATGACGTCATTTTTTTTAATTAGGTCAAAAGTCTATAAGTGCAACCGTACATTTATTTTCCTTAAAAAAACAACATTGACGAATTCTTTTACCATATTTATGCAATAATTAATGAGTCCAATGTTCATGGCCTCTATTACAGTTTCATCAATTAATGGCTAATGTAAAAGGATGGCTCACCAAGATAAGTCAAAACTACCATAATAATGACATTTATCGTAAATGCTACACGAGATATGGTTGTTGGTGACGAAATAAATGCTGTTGATGTTGATGCATCTAAAAATACATAAAAATAAAATAAAGTTATGCAATTCGTTTTGCTCCGTCAATTTCATTAGTAGTTATAAATATGTTATCAAATCATATTTGATTTTGCATCATTCACCGGGGAGTAGCTCACAATTTAAATATGAACTTATGAGCTTCGAAATTAAGATATGTGAATCACAAACCTAACAAACCCAACAATGAGTCTTTAATGGGACAGGTATAAATGAAAAATTTGTCACATCATTAAATTAGAGGGGTTTTTTTGGCACCATACACTATCACCAAATTTTATGCGGTTGTCAATTGCGAGGTTTTCCAGTTTTCACATAGCATTTTCAGGAAATTATTAAATTTACCTTTTAAAAAAAAAAATAGGAAAACATATATCAGCCTTGTAATTTATGGAGTGCTAAACTTAATCCAATAATTGTCTTTTCAGCAATTTAAGAAATTGCCATAGCTCTATTACTACTACTTTTTTACAAAATTTTGTAATTTATATTATATTAGTTGTATTAAATATTCTTGGTATCAATTTTATAACTTTGTATGCAATTGTGACTATCAATGTAATATTTTTTGAATTGGTAAGATATGTAAGAATTAAATTAAAAATTTCTCAATTTATGTAGTGACTAAAAAAAGCAAAAAATATTTGAATGGACTCTATTATTAATTGGAAAGACATAGTATTGTTTTACAGGAAGGAGATAAGAAATGAAATCATGGAAATTTGGAAGCCATTATTAGATGAGGAGACTAGAGACAATTAAATTTGTAAATGTAAGAAATTATTATGAAAGAATATCCATCCAGTCTACTTACTATGTATGGGGCCTATTATGATGGATGTGGGTTTTATTATGACAGTTTGGGTACAACTCTGTGCACGGAATCATAGCCTGCAGAGGAGAGGAGAGGAGAGGAGAGGAGCTCTTTCTTTGCTGAGGGCCCACAAAAGCGTGATCCTCTCGTGGTCCCCCACGTGTGCCACTTAAACCTGCGCCGTGCTGTTGCTATTGTGCACCGCTGGTCGACACTCAACTTCCCCTGTCACCATTTCGGACAGCCTACATCAACTACTACGCTTTTTCCGCCCGCGCCTCCTTCATGCAATTTCTCTTTATTTCGCCCCTTTTCTTTTCTTTTCTTTTCCTTTATATTTTGCCTAATTAATTCCTTTCTTCTTCCTCTTCTTTTTTTTGTAATTTTGATTTATTTGATTTTCTTGTGATATTACTACATCCAGTACTCATAAATGTGATCTTTATTAGACTACCTTCAGTGGTATTATCTCTAAGGGGTGTCTCTAAGGATTTTTTGGAGATAGAGACAGAGAGCTGCAGTGGGACTGTTTCTAAGGGGTGTCTCTATGAAATTTCTGAATTTGTATTTTGCATTAATTTTAATAAAAAAATTTAAAAATTTCATTGATTTAAATAAAAATACATTACTAGAAATAAAAAAACACTTTACTAGAAAAAAAATTACATTACTAGAAAAAAAAAGCAATACTAGAATATTTAAAAAAAACATAGCCGTTGTAGGGGAAAAAATAACTAAGCCCATCCGCGACGTCGTTTAATGTCGGCAACCATCATCATATGGAGCTCCAAATGCTCCGGCGTATAGTTTGACGTATCCGTGTTGATGATCCTTGCATCGGTGGCGTCTTGTTTCGCCCGAGCACGCTCCCTCATTGCCTCGGCGAGGTTATTCTTCGCCGCGATGATGCTGCTTAGCCTTTCATTTGTAGAGTCGACCATCGACCCGAACTCCGCTTCCTCGCTCACCTTTTTTTTCCCCTTTCCTCTGGCCGCCCTTGCCTCCGCCTTTGCCGCGTCTCGTCCCTGTGGGCTGGGGGGAGCCGTGCTTTCCTCTTCTGTTGCCTCGCTCGATCCGTGCGGCGTTCCAGATGAGGTGTAGGCACCTTCGGCCGTATTCTTCGTCCGCTTCATGGACGGAACGTCGGGAAATTCTTGGTGGAGAAACTTGGGATAGTCCTGCAAGATTTCCCAGGCACCAAAGTGCTTGAAGCTGCTCCCTTCATGGGTGCTGTATATCGCCTGGGCTTGCTCGATGACCATGTTTTCGGAGGCACCGCTGGGCCTTTTCTTCGTCGCCTTGTCGTAGGCGATCATCCACTCCTTCACCCAGTGGGAGATCCGCCCGAAGAAACTCTTCACTGTCTTTGAGTTGAGGTCATCGTCGAACATGGCGTTGTACCTCGCCGCCACTTTCCCCCAGTATTTCTCGGCATGTTGATCTCTGCCGAGGATGGAGTTGCACGTCTCCTCTTTCCAGATTTAGGCGACGGCGGTGCCTTGTTCCACCGTGTAACTGCGCCTCTTTGGTTTGGGGTCGTTTGTCGGAGGAGGAGGAGGGACAATTGCGACAGTGAGATCGGCCCGTGCCTTGCCCTTGCTTTTGGCCCGTGCCTTCCCTTTTCCTTTAGCTTGTGCCGCCTCGGACGAAGGACTGTCTTCGTTTCCAAACACAGTGTGGAAGGACTCGCCGACGGACGAGTTGAGGTTGATAGAATCAAGCCCCGTCGGCGTATATCCTCCGTATTCACCGTCGTCCGCCATTTCAGGAAAACACCACGACGACGACCATGGATTATTTGGATCCATTTGAAAGATGATCATGTGAAATAGATGTGAAAAAAAAGATGGAATTATAGGAGAAAAATGGAGATTTGAGGTGTGAATATGGTGTGGTGTGATGAAATGTGGTATTTATCGATAAAAATGTGGTGTAATAAAAAAAATTTAATCGGCAAAAAATAGCCGTTTTTGCCCGTTGGACATAGCCCTTGCTGCTGTAATTTTTTTTTATGTATGGCGCGTGCAATGCACGCGCCGATTTAAAAAATAAAATAAAATTGCAGTGCGTGTAAAACACGCGCCTGCTCGAGATTGTCTCGTCGGCTCGGGACGGGCTCGAGACAATGGTCGCCGCAGCAGCGTGTCTCGTCGTTGGGGCTGTCTCTAGACAGCCGCTGCGGCTAGTCTTATTACCTCCGGTTATGAAATAATTCCTAGGAAAGAGAGATGTAGGAATTATAAAAAAAAGTTGTTGTGACTTGTGAGTGAAAAAAAAATAAAGGTAAGAGAGAATATTTTATTGTGTGGGTATGACAAAAATTAACGGCGGATCCACCATAGAAGAAGGGGGTGCTGCTGCACCCAAATAAAAAATAAAAAAATTTACTAGTACATATATGTATGTTTAAGCTGTACCCCCATTTCTTGATTTCCATGAGTTCGTTATGATTTCAAGCGAATTCCAATTCTTGAATGAGAATAATAATTGAGAATTATAGAAGAATGAGATTGAAAAGAAGGGGGAAAAGTTCATCTTTTTGTTCACCATAAGAGGACTCACGGGAATATAATAGGGGAGAAGAAATAATTAATTATTCTTGTAATTATGACACTGACAACGTTGTCTATTTCTACAACTATATATAATTGAACAATAATTTTTGGAATTTTACTACTTTAAAAACAAAAGAATTATTTACTCAGTTCGTTAAGATGTGTAACTACAATTCAAATCAGAGATTTGATACCATGTATTTTACGGATAAAATTACAATGGAAGAATAACTGTATACATGGCAATGAATTAATCCATAATCTTAGTCACACTAGGAAACACGTCTGGACATAAAAAACGACAACTCAAAAAATTTGGTAGCGCCCCTTCAACCCCCCATCCATTTTTTTTAGATTTCATACTCTTAACATTTTGCACCCTCAAAATCAAAATTCTGGACGCCAGTGGTAAAAATGGGTAGGAATTTATTTGGGGACCATCCCAAAAAGGAAAGATAGGAAGTTATTTGGGGACCGAAAATAGTATTATATTCGTTCATCCCTCAAGTATTTACGATTTATATGTTGATGTTAAACGTATTTTTTCCTTACAAGTATTGTTTATCGAGTTGTATTTTTATAGATATACCATAATTTAGACGTGTAATTTACAAGTAAAGTATTCTAGTAATTTTTAAATAGTCAAAATTTTGAGATACAGTATATTAGACTGTCTGCAGTGGTAGTGTCTTTAAGAGGTGTCTTTAAGGATTTTTTGGATATAGAGACAGTAAGCTGCAGTGGGGCTGTCTCTAAGGGATGTCTCTAAGGAATTTCTGAATTTATATTTTGCATTAATTTTAATAAGAAAAATTGAAATTTTCATTAATTTAAACAAATAACTAGTACAATACATGGATTGAAATAAAATAAATAAAAACATTACATTAATTGAAATTAAAAAATAAAAAATATCCTACTCGTCGACTGGTCCAAATCGGCTCCAAAGATGCTCGATCAAATCATTTGTGAGCCGATGGTGCTTCCTCACATCTCTCAATGCGGCATTCCGTTTGAGAAAATTCTTCCATGATTGCGGTACGGGGACATGAGTAACATTACTACCTGGCGTTGTTTCTGTGTCCTCTCTCCAGTTCTCGGCGTCCTCCCCCGCGTCTTCAATGATCATGTTGTGCAAAAAAATGAACGTAAACATGATGTTGCGGAGGTGCTGTGTGTACCAGTTCCGCGCTATGTTCCGGATAATTCCCCAACGGGCCTGAAGAACACCGAATGCCCGTTCGATATCCTTTCTCGCTGCTTCCTGCATCTTCTTGAACCGCGCCTCCTTCTCGTCCGTCGCAAGCGGAGGAGCCTTGATCAGAGCAGCCCAATCCGGGTAGATCCCATCGGTTAAGTAGTAACCGTCGTCGTAGGCCTTTCCGTTCACCACGTAATGGCACGGCGGAGCACGTTCTTCAAGCATGTCCTCAAATAGGGGCGACTGATTGAGGACGTTGATATCGTTGTTAGAGCCGGCTACTCCAAAAAAGGCATGCCAGATCCATAAGTCTTGAGACGCCACCGCCTCAAGAATCAAGGAAGGCACGCCTATATCTCCTCGAGTGTAGGCAGCCGACCACGCCTTCAAGCAATTCCTCCACGCCCAGTGCATGCAGTCCAGGCTACCGAGCATCCTCGGAAAGCCGTGCCTCTCCTCGTGCATCCGCAGCAGCCGAGCGGTGTCTTGTGCATTTGGTCTCCTCAAATACACGTCACCGAATAGGTCGATGACACCTTTGCAGAACTTCCGGAGGCAAAGACGGTCGGTACTATCGCCGATCTTCAAGTATTCATCGAATGTATCCGGCGCTCCACCGGTGGCTAGTTGGCGAATGGCCATTGTGCACTTTTGCACCGACGTGAGGCCCCATTTGCCGGTTGCATCTTGCTTCTGTTGGAAGTATCTCACATTCTGCTCCAACGCCTCGCAAATCCTCAAGAATAGATGCTTGTGCATCTGAAAACGTCGGCGGAAAAATGTTGGGCCGTACGTCGGGTTGTCGTTGAAGTAGTCGGCCATCAACTACTGCAAGGCCCCCTCCCGATCGCGGTGGACGACCGTCCTCTTCACCTTCTTTTTTTTCTTTTTGACGAAGAGTTGAGCGGCAGCAGTTTGGAGGTTCGACACCATCGATATAATCTCGTCGTCGGTGCCATGGGAAGAGTATCCGGTTGAGGACTCGGACGACGAAGACATTTTTTTTTTCAAAATATTTGAGAGAAAATAAAAGGAGGAGGAGGAAGATGAATTTGGTGTGGAATAAATTGTGGTATGGAGTGAGGTATTTATAGGGATGAATTACAAAAATAAAATAAAATAAAATCGGCTGAATAGCCGTTGCCGAGTTGTAGTCGTTGGATGAAAGCCGTTGCCAGATTTTTAATTTTTTTTATTTATTAAAAATAAAACAAAATAAAATTCGGCATCACGTGGAGGCCACGCGCCATCTCGAGACTGTCTCGTCGCGGCTCCCCGCCCTGCATCGGAGTGTCTCGTCGACGTGGCTGTCTTGAGCCGGCCGACGAGACACCGGCTGTTGACAGCCTTAGCACTAGAAATTGCAATTCTTTTGCGTTTCAAGTTCAACGAGACTTAAATTAAATTGTCAGATCATATTATCCAATTGAAAATTTTCACTATAAAATGCATTTTGACCTTAATTCTAGAACAACTTCAGTGTCATCAGTTTAAAGAATGACTTTGGAGATGTATTTATTTTAGTGATGGCACGTATAGTAAAGGAGCTAACTAAATTAACTTGATTATCATTGTAATTCTCTATAAAAAAAAAACTTGATTAAGAAAGAAAAAGATATTAAAAAATGACATCAATTTTGGGAGAGAGATTACTAGAAAAGCCAAGTTTTGTAGAAATCAAATTGAGGTGGCCGCGGCGGCGGCCGGAACCGCAATTGCAGCCCCGAAGTAGCATCGCATCAAACAAACGAAGTTTAATCAAAATTCGTTAAAATTATAGAACTACGTTCTCTAATACCAATATTCTTAAACAGTATGATCGAAACAGATATGAAATGAATATATTGTATAATTTGAGTAAGTTGGTTGCTACCGAACGTATTTGATATTTTGAATAAATGAACTAGTACTATTATTCAGGTATAGCAATAGTACTTTAGAGCATATATAGTGTTCCAAATTTTGCATTTACAGTTCAAAATAAATGTTTGGCACATGGTTGGCTGTACAACGAACAACTATTGTTGTACGTGACTAATGTTATAAGTAGAGTAGAAATTCGAAATATCCACTGAGGGGATAACATGTACTTCATATATTTATAAGACTATCTGCATCTTTTGGAGATCATTAGTGGTCTTCAAGGGGTGCTCCAGCACTAGAGCACCCTTAGAAATCCGTACCCCTACATTCCAACGGTCTCTAAGAGGTGCTTCAGCACAATATTAAACAATTCCCCGTTTCTATTTATTAAATTAATTCATGTAATTCCATTAATAAAAATAATATTACATTAATTAAAATAAAAAAAATTACATTAATTAAAATAAAAAAAACTACATTAATTAAAATAAAAAAAATTACATTAATTAAAATGTGGACTACTCCCGTAGAGGTCCAAATTTCTAGTAAATGTGCTCGGTGAGATCATTGGTAAGCCGAACGTACTTTCGTTGATCTCTCAAGTCGGCTTCCCGAGCGAGATAGGTCTTAAAGGCGATCGGACAGGTCCTCTGGGATATCCAGCTAGTGGACGGAGAATCGGAGTCGTCTCTCCAATTCTCCACATCCTCCCGCTCATCTTCGATGATCATGTTGTGCAAAATAATGCACGTGAACATGATGTCTCGGAGATGCCTCGTGTACCAGCACCGACCCAGAGCGCGAATTATTCTCCATCGGGCTTGGAGCACTCCAAAGGCCCGCTCTATGTCCTTTCTGGCCGCCTCCTGCATCCTCTTGAACCTCGCCGTCTTTGGGTCAGTTTCAACCTTTGGCGCTTTGAGCAGTGTTGCCCAAGAAGGGTAGATCCCGTCGGTCAAGTAGTACCCCTTGTCGTAGCGGTTGCCGTTGACGGTGAAGGTGCACGGTGGAGCTCTATCCTCAAGCACGTCCGTGAACAAGGGCGACTGATTGAGGACGTTGATGTCATTGTTGGAGCCGGCACACCCAAAAAAGGCATGCCAGATCCACAAATCCTGCGACGCCACCGCTTCCAAGATTAAGGTAGGCACGCCTTGATCGCCGCGAGTATAGGCACCCGCCCACCCTTTTGGACAGTTCCTCCAAGCCCAGTGCATGCAATCCAGGCTCCCGAGCATCCCCGGAAAGCCATGCCGCGTCTCGTGCATTTGGAGCAGACGTGTGGTGTCGACATCGTTGGGCTTCCTCAAGTACCGCTCGCCGAAGAGGTCGATCATTGCTCGTAAAAGATTTTTGAGGCAAAGCCGGCCCGTGCTATCGCCGATCTTCAGGTACTCGTCGAAGGAGTCCGCAGCACCACCAGTGGCCAGTTGTCGCACCGCCATCGTGTATTTTTGCACCGACGTCAGCCCCCATCGTCCGAGTGCATCTTGTCGATGCGTGAAGTAGCGGACATTTTCCTCCAACGTCTTGCAGATGTGCAAGAACAGATGCTTATGCATCCGGAAACGGCGTCGGAAAAAATGCTCGCCGTACGTGGGGTTGTCGGCGAAGTAGTCGCCGTGTAGAAGCGCACACGCCGCTTCTCGGTCGCGGTCGACGAACCCCCGAGCCCTCTTCTTTTTTTTTTTCTGCGCCGCTATGTGTGCACGTATGTATCGATCCACGTCCGCCATCATCTCCATTACCTCGTCGTCGGTGCCGCCCTCGACATATTCCTTCGAAGAAGATGAAAAACTCGACGAAGACATTTTTTTGTAGTTGAATTTGAAAGAGAAAGAGATTGTGTTTTTGGTGTGAGATGAATGAGGGTTGTGAGGATGTATTTATAGTGGAGGAAAAATAAAAAAAATAAAAAAAATAATTAAATCGGTAATAGCCGTTGAGAAAGTAACGTTCGAAATTTAAATTTTTTTACGTTAGGCGCGTGTTTAATTTTTTTTTATTCGAATATGGAGCGCGTGGCTTGCACGCGCTAAGCTCGAGTTCGTCCCGAGCGTTCGAGCACGCCTCGAGGCGCGGTGGCTTGCCACGCGGGGTGCTCGAGCTACCCCCGTCTCGAGCCACCCTCGAGCATGGTGGATAAAGGCGCGATATGGGTAGTCTAAGATAACTATCTATTCTATATACTCACTTGGCCCACAAAATGTACTTTTCAGCAGTTATTCATCTCTCTTTGACCGAGAGATTCTCGAATGGGCCCCATTATTTGTCTTATTATTTTTGAAAATTGAAACACTAACCTACTCATGCATCTCTCTCTATAACGTATGAACATGAATTACTTGTACCGATTTTTTAGGGTGATTTAACCCCCACCCACTTCATGTGAGATTCTTCAATGAGAATCAATTCCCTCACGTTATTTTAAACGGTAAAAAACAAAGAGTGCAACAATAAAATCTCCAATAAAAATCCATGCAGATCTCATTCATTGAGATAACCATACAGATTTTACTCCTCCAATTCTCTCCAGCCTTCTTCTCCACAATTGTTCTTCCTTCTCTGTACTAAATTTTTAACTCTAAACCCTTAATCCACGGCGTCATCATCGGGTTCAAAAGGAAAATGAAAAGGAAAAAAATCGAAGAATGATGAGGAAGAACTAAGTCAAGATCAGAAAAGACATCTACAAGAGGTAAACTTTTATACAGTTCGCGAAAAAACAATAAAGATCGAAGTTATGTGTATTTTAATTTTTATGGGCTGTATGAAATTCTTGCGACTTGTATATTTTTTTATTATCATGAAAATAATTCTACGTAATTTCGAAACATTATATACTTGTTATTAGTGATCTTTATACTTTTTATTATGCTAATTCGTGGTATGTTCATATAATTAATTAGTTTAATGATAATTAATTACATAATTAATCTAATTTGTAGAATTTAATATAATAATTAAACTTAATCATAATATAGTGTAACATAAGATCGAATAATAATTTTATAAAAGCATACAGGTCGTAAAAAAACAATACAGGTCGGGTATTATTTTTAACGACCTGTATGATTTTCTCACGCTCTGTATAATTTCTGCTTAGTTAATATCTGATTTATGCTATAATTATTACGATATGTTTAATTTTATTATTTTATTTGTTTGCGTATTACTACTATGTCACATTTTTTTATTTAATTAATTTCTCAAGTTTATTAAATATGCATGCATAATTAGTTTTTTTTAAAGCATTTTATGTAACTCGATAATTTGATTTGTTAATTTATACTGTTATTATATTAAAAAATAAAATAATATATGATAATAATCTTAAATAAACTGTACAGCCCGTGCGACAATTTAGACAATATAACAGTCACAGTTGCGGTCCTTTTGCGCTCATGACCATCGAAAGAATGATCAGTGGAAGACCGAGTACGTCATGGGGTAACCAACCTGGGAATGTCGCAGTTTATAGAAGAAAACTTGCTCGTGATCTTCTGTGTAACGCTGGCCAAACTCGTCTTGAGGATTGATTGTATTAGTAAATTTGCTTATTGTTTGTATTATTATTATTATTATTATTATTATTATTATTATTATAAAAAATATCTAGTAAATAATATTAATAAAGGTGTTCAAGACACATATTCGTGAGGAACATCTCATACAAAAAAAACCCCTCATTTGTATGGACATTTATTCTTCGAGTGACCAGTTTCGTGACATATAGAGCATTTTTTCGGTGCTCGTTTTTTACTGCTTGAGGCACCATCGTCGGTGGGCTGACGTCTTCTTTCAGTCAAATTATCCAAGAACGATCGTCGACGAGTCTTGCTTGGGTGACCCGCCTGCCTAACCGGGAGCATAGGCAACATTTCAACAGCAGAAACTTGGGTAGGAATAAACCACTCATCTCTGGGAGGGACATGATTCACCTCTAGTGATTAAATCTGCAGTTGGGTATTTCTCGTGTAGTAATCTGCCACATAATTGTATGAGTGCTGGTCATTTCGCCTGCAAATCATGAAACAAGTAATTCGCGAAATAAGTTATACAAAAATGTACAAATAAGACAAAATAAACTCTAATTAACCTTACTGAATTGCTGCAACAACATGAGAACACAATATCAAGTCCAAA
This sequence comes from Schizonepeta tenuifolia, assembly GCA_029490685.1. Classification (NCBI taxonomy): domain Eukaryota; kingdom Viridiplantae; phylum Streptophyta; class Magnoliopsida; order Lamiales; family Lamiaceae; genus Schizonepeta; species Schizonepeta tenuifolia. The sequence goes on from CM055955.1 coordinate 27,263,980, forward strand.
TCCCACACTCGACATGGACAGCTCCTCGCGTTGAGATCGACATTTAGCGTCTGATTTTCATCGTTGACTTTGAATACACCATCTCTAAAGGGAATGACAGTGTACGTTCTTGCCAGTTCAACCTCAGCTGCAAGTTTTGCATCTGTCATGCTCGTGACAAACGCAGTACTAGATACGTATAATTGTTGTTTTTCATCAAACCACCTCTCGACGGTCATTCTAAGGATCTCCAAACACGAACAAATTGGTATACATCTAGAAAACTTCAAAACTTTATTGAATTGCTCTGCGGCATTCGATGTCAGGTTACTATATCGTCGGCCCGGACACATACATCGAGCCCACTTCTCCGGACCAATGGACATCAGCTTGGCATGCGCTTCGGGTTTTGCCGACATTATATTATACATCGCTTTCTCGTAGGCTGCTCTCCGGTATGCAAATGTTGTTTTATGATACAACTTGGTGATAGACTTTTCATAAGTCACCATGCTTTTTAGTATGTGAATGTAGCACAGGCCGTGGAATATGCGAGGATAGATGCCCCGAACTGCATTCCCAATACTAAGGTGGGCGTCTGAGATGAACACCAAATCAGGGCGAGGAGGATATGCCAGCTTCAGACGACTTACAAACCATGTCCACGAGATGTTATTCTCAATTGGACCGATCCCCCATGCCAGCAGTATAAGTTGCTCGTTCCCGTCATTTCCCATCGCAACGAACATAATTCCCTTATTCTTTCCCTTTAAGTGCGTTGCATCCAATATAATCACCGGCCTAAGATAGTACTAGAATGCAACGATACAAGCTGACAACGCCACAAAACAGTGTTCGAATCGGAAATCATCAGGGCTTGTAGTCAACAATCAAACATGGATTCTCTTTCTAGAGCATGTAGAGATATTGAGAAATCATCTTAAACGAATTTACATATCCACCATACAGCATCTCCAGGGCCTTGTTCCGTTCTCACAGACACACATTGTAATTTGCAGCCACGCCATATTCTCGCATAAGACTTGCCATAATCATCTTCAGCGTGATGATTTCTTTTTGATTTTTCATGCCTTTCGCAAAATGAGATGCAATCACACTAGATTCGACCTTCCTCTCCATTAGAGGATGGTTCATATTGGTTGTGCAAGTATGCGTCGGGTTGAACAAGTGAATATACTAATAGTTGCCCTCTCTCATACCGCGCAATTCGAAAGGACACACATCTCCAAACTTGTATTTGTAAGTAACACGTCCTGAATTTGATCGATCTTTACAAAACTCGCTCGTTGTTCCAAGTGCCACAACCCAACTGCCAGCCTCAACTGCTCTTTGTCTTTAAATAGGGAGCTCATAATCAAAGGACCGTCAGACATGTTATCTAGAACAGTTTCAATAAGCGAAGCAGCAGGTTCTAATGGAATTATGGGAACTAACCAATTTTGTAGGTCCGCCGCTTCAGTGGCGAGCTCCGTCTCCTCCTCAACAAGGGGTGTACGACTTTTCTGCATCAGCATTGCCAGAAGCTTGTTTACGCCGCTTTGAATATGCATCCAGTTGACAAATTCAGCCAGAGTTCCAATTTTCAGAGTGATAGTCTGTTCCTCTTCATCATCAGTGTCGTCAGACTCAGATTCAGCAGAATATTCTTCATCATCACCATCCTCTACGACAGTGGCATTGGACTGCACAGGCTGTGGCGGCTACTCTGGCTCTGGTGCTTGTGATTGTCCCTGAGCAATAACAATCGCTCCATTTTGAGAACCCATTTGCGTCTCGCCAAACCAATTGCATTAAGTTATACGTGCGAGGGAATCGTTGTACTGCGAGTACTGAGACGGATACACATCATCATAGACAAATTGCGAAGAAGCATTCAAATCAAAGCTAGGTCTATACATAGATTCACTGTGCCTGATATACAACGTAGGCTCAGACTCAGTAGCACACAATCGACGAAGTTGATCATCATTACTCAATTTATATTTTTCGACGCCGAACTAAGACGTTGAAAAATAGAATATTTCAAAACTACAACTTAACGATCTAGACATCATTATGAAATTTATTTGTTCCTTAATGTTGAAAAAACTTATCATATCCAACAGAAGATAGAATGTGCGCTCTTCTCCGCCATTATAAACATAATCGTCCCAAACGCAGTGGAATTTAACGCGGAACATCTTGCATTCCATCTACCAAAACAAAACCAAATTTTAATAATTAAATATACGTAACTAAAATTAAATTAATTTATTAGAAAATATAATTTTATACAGATCTAAAATATACGGTACAGGTCGAACTACAACTTAAGGCGACCTGTACACTTTTTGTTCGCTCTGTATAATTTTCAAGTTTTTAAAAATTAAAATAATATTTTTAGGGCTCACCTTTGTAAATTGGAAATGAAAACACAAATGTTATCTGAATTCACCACCGTTTGAAGTAAAGCCTAGATATAGGATTTCGAATTCCAATTTTATTTCTGCAAAAATATATATAATAATGTCATAAAAAACAAAAACTATTTTACATACAGAAAAAATATACAGATCGTATACATAATGTACATGTCGGATTATTACTTTTCGTGATCTGTACAATAAATTATCGATCTGTATGTTTTTGTTGTTTTTATAAAATTAATTTAATGTGTTAAGACTTACATTTCGAAATTAGAATCGCAAAAATAATTGTAGTACTCTTCGAGCCTGGATTCAACACGTTTGATAAATTTCCAATCATATTTTCTGTAAAATACAAACAATAATGTTATAACAATAATTCTAGTTAAGATTATCGAAGTTCATATATTTTTCGATACAAAAAAAAAGTATACAGATCGAAAATATTATATAAGATCGAGTATTATTACAATCGAACTGTATATAATATACTCGATCTGTATACATTTTTTTTTTAACTTTTCTCTCTATTTTTTCCTCTTATGTTTGCATGCATCTATTTCTTGAAAGTGTGATTCATATATAGACTATATAATTCACATTCAATAATGCATCCATCGCATGCAATATCACTATTAAAAATGGTACTCCCTCCGTCCCGCTCATTTTGTCCCCTTACTATTGGGCACGGAGATTAAGGAAAGTTGTTTGTTTAATAAACTAGTGGATGAGATTGGAAGGGGATGAGAGAGAAACTCTTACAACCACTCATTATGCCTATATTTTGATGTAGACAAAATGAGTGGGACGTTCATTTAAGGAAAGAGAGACAAAATGAGCGGGACAGAGGGAGTACAATTTTGCTGCATGCATGCTAATTTAGTATCCTTTCTTCACGTGAAGAAATCTGCCAACTTAAAATATTTTGGCTTTATTCAAAAAGTAATCAAATAATTTATGATTGAATATATTTTGTGACAACAAGGATGAATTGACCATTTTGTCTCAAATAAAATTAAACATAAAATCAACCGAAAAGGACATTGAATGTGTCAGTGGGTATATGAGATAATAAATTATCTTAGTGGGTATATGGAGTACTTGTTATCCCATTAGTGGGTATACATGATAATTTTCTCTTATAAGTATCCATTATTAATTCTATATAACCACATAAAAAATAGAGTTATTGTAGGATTCTAGCAGTTTTAAAGATAAAACTATTAATTCTAGCAATAACTTTTAAATGTTATTAATTATAGCAATTTATGACTTTTTTACCCTTATTCGAATCCTCATTATTTTTCATGTGAATTCTCAGTATTTTTCATGTGAATTCGAATTAGATACGAAATCAAATAAATTGTAATGTGATTTCACATTATTTTTCATGTGAATTCTCATTATTTTTCATGTGAATTCCCATTTTTATGTGAATTCGAATTAGATACGAAATCAAATATTCACATTATTTTTCATGTGAGTCCCCATTTTTTATGTGAATTTCTGCATGTGAAACCATTATAATGTAATTTCACATTATTTTTCATAAGAAACTACACAAATTATAATGTGATTTCACATATTTATTCATGTGATTTCCCACAGATATATTTGGGATCACGACTTTTAGTTTAAAAAACGAAAATTGATATAGAAGAAGAAAAAAAGGGTAAATAAGTCTATAATTGCTATTATTTGATAATTTTAAAAAATATTACTATAATTAATATTTTAAATCTTAGAATTGCTATTTCTGCATTTTACCCTAAAAAATATGTGTCTATTTGTGTACCGCTATTCAACCATAAATACACGAGGTGAGCTAGTCTCACGATTAATCACTTCAAAATCCAAATTCAGTGATTTATTCGTAATTACAACTATGCTATGAGTATGAGTTTGGATTTAGATTTTCAACAGTCTCACACAAATTTTTATGTTACCGTATAATAATAAAATTTAATTTTTTTTTGGGGGGGAAGCTACACTTCCTGTAATGAAACAATGACTATAATATTCTCTATTTTAGAGACAAGAAAACTATTGGCCATCAATTAAGAACAGTGAAGTTTGAATTCTAAGCCTCATTCTTAACAGGTTAATTGTCAAAAAATTCTCCACCTTTTTCAAAATTCTTGTTTTAATCACCACTTTTTAAATCTGCCTTTAAATTTTCAACCTTTAAATTTTATCTGATTTTTCCCACAGTGATATATTCTAGCAAGACTATTGCTTTCATGTCAATATTATTTGCAGATGTAGCCTAATATATTACGTGTGTCACTCGTTACGTGGCAAGAACAAAACGACGACAATGACGACGTATGGCGTTAACCCACGGTGGAGAATTTTACGGCAGATTAAAAAGGTGGGATTAACTTTGAAATTTATAAAAAGATCGAGAATTATTTGGTAGTTAACCCAATTCTTTATTTACCATTAAACGACAACGTATGATGTTTATTAAACGACATTGTTTCATGTGTCCTGACGATTTGCCACGTAGGCATTTCCGACTTCCAGCTCATCATTAATTCGGGAGGAAATTATCATTGTGAAAAAAATCAGATAAAATTAAAAGGTTGAGAATTTGGAGGCAGATTTAAAAAGTGGGGATTAAAACCAGAATTTCAAAAAAAGTGGGAATTTTTTTGGCAATTAATCCTTCTTAATATGTATATCAGGTTTTCACCTTTTTAATGTCTCCAATAGTACATATGTGTCCGCCATTATTCATTCATGAATGTGTAGTACTATGTTTAATGTCTTTTTTTTAGGACGATGTTCAATGTCATGTGTTTAATAATAAATGATAAGTAATTTCGCATAACTTCCATACATTTACTATTGTACCTTCAAACTAGTAAAATTTAAATGGAAGGTGAAATCAATATTATACTTGATCACTAAAGTTAGATTAATGTCACCTAATTTGAATTATGGGGAAATAATAAATAATAAGAATTTGTCAAACAAAAAAACCAAACGCTTGCTTAATGCATAAGTTATTCACTGTATGTGGTCATTCACGAACGAGATATTTGTAAGAAAGGAAATGAAAAGGAGTACAAAGACAAACAGGTGTAAAAAATACCCATGAAAAATCACAGACGCTTGTTTTCCTTTTATTTTTGAAAGGTCCCAAATTGGAATATTAGATATCTGGAGAATTGTGTTATTTCGGAATCAGTACAATTGAGAAATATAATATTGAATGTCAATGCTGAATTGTGTTTGGAAGAACTGCAAGGAATAATAATAACTAGATGATTAATAATAACTAAAATTGTTTTAATTAAGTGGGACATTTTTAACTATTTCTCTATGAACATGTCCTATACATGTTATTGAAGGTTCTCATTTTTCTTTTTATTTTAACTAAAAGTAAATTTTGGATAAAATTGCTAAAATCATAAAATTTGAAGTAAACACCATAAAGTCCAAAAATGTCTTCTTCATTTTTGCAATTAAGCCAAAAATAAGAGCAAATTCTATTCAATTTGTATGCAATAATGCATACGAACAAATTCAAGATTCGACTTCTAGTGGACCCCATGAAAACAAAATGTGGAAAAAACAAAAAATATTGTGTGGGAATCTAATGCAAAATTCAGGTTTCAAACAGCATCCTAAAACTACCAAAATCTAGGATTTGGGCATTTTATAATATCAGAAGGAGACCAAATTAAATCTAAAGATCAGCAGAAATCTGCAGGCTTACCAATCTTTATATTCTGCTTGCCTAAGAAATCAATGATAGCATTCTTTTGCCATCCCTTGAAACTCCTGCATGAATACAAAAGGGCAATGCAGTTTCAGACTCTGGAAAAAATTACGCATATATCCTTCTCTTGTTTCGAGCAAGTTAAGGTATATTCGGAGGACTCACTTTTGATCAAGATGTGCCAAGATTTCGCCGCCTGGGAATGCTGCTTTTGTAGCATCAAAAGCAACTGTGATGGCTTGTTTCCATGTCCCTCCAATACTTTCAGCAGTTATACTCGATTTTGTCTGCCCGGGATCTTCCATTGGCAGAGAATATCCAGATATAAGGTGGCCGACCCATGTTCCCTCTTTTCTGTAGTTTTTGTCTCAAACAAGTACGAGTCAAAAGATTGGACAACGCATTGTACACATTATTAAACCTTTCCATCTAGTTTTTCAAGAATGAAATGGTAATGCGCCAAATAACTAATACTGTATTACAATTAACACGAGCATGTTGACACGGCAGTTGAGAAAATCTACTTACTGGATTATGTCCATGTGACGGGGCACATAATGTCCTCCTCCGAGACCAAGCAGCACTTTCTTCTTTTCAGTTGCACTGGGATTTAATTAACCAAAATGTATCAAGAAAATATTATGTGGGAAAAAAAAAAACAAATATGGGAAAACTTAAGCACCCGATTCTTGCCAATGACTGATATATCATAAAAGCAATCCAAAAGAACTAATGTGACCATTAAATATCAATAGAACTTGAAATGTATTATCAGGACAAACTTCACGAGTCAAAGCAAACCTGTTCCAATCTCCGACAGCAGCACTTGCTCCACGACCAAGCCCTTCCCAGACCAACTTCAACAATAAAAACGTCTTTTTAAGATAAAAGTTCAACTGACAAGATGTATGCACGCATATAATACTCAATACTCTCCTACATCATAGAAAATGCTTCATAAAACAAGTATGTGAAATGACTACAATAATCGTACGGCGTATGCTACAGAAAATAACAGACAGAGATACATAACTACATAGATTCACATAGAGAACACCCACTCACCCCCATATGGAGTTTCACGACATTCAATCTGAAACAATCTTCTTGCAGCAGACTGGCATTTCAGTTAAGCGTACATTTAAAAATTAATTCAAGTAGACTGGCATCAGCATGTACTCACTTGAGCAATAACTTGAGCAGCATCCTCTCTTCCCCAGTATTCTTCTGTGCTACCTAAAACGAGAACTCAAACAATTACACTAACACTGAGTCTGCCCTAAAATAGACTATAAATTCTCTAGAAAATGAGTTCAAACGAAACTGCATTCATCCATAAGCCATCAAAAGGAATTATTAATTTTTACCTATCTCGATGAACATAGTTGGCTTAGATGTTACAGGTCCATGATGAGTAGCTTCTAGTGTTATCTGTATCCAAGAGGAAGGAAACGATACTGATTAATTAACAATCTCGATCATCTACGCAAATGCACTTGCAAATTTGAACTTTCACAAGAAGTCCAAAAACTTAGAATCACGAATTCTGACTCTTGCATCAGTAATTTCGTAACCAAAATGAGTGAAAAAAATAGAGTTCTGCAGAATATGAAATGAAGGCGAACAATTTATTGTGTGTATGAGTTCACTTTAAACAAATAGAAGAAAAACTATAATAATGTGAATCTCAATAGAGAACCTCGAATTCAGGCACTAATTTGTGGGATTCAGCAAGTTTCTTCAAAAGCATGAGCCACGGTCCTATACGCGGACAAGGTGGTGCAGCCCATCCCGGTCTCCCCCCTTGCGGTAGAACATCTCCCTCCTTCAAATGTGGTACCCCTGCAAACAATGTATCATCATAACTAGATTAGCTCAACCTCAAATTTCTTGCATCAAACTAAACTTTTTCAAGAATGAAAAATATGGCAAGGGGAAACCAGCAAAAGCAAATTTCCTTCATCGGATTCTTGCAACACCAGATTCATCCATTCTAGTTCAAATACACAAACTTTCAATGACTTAAACATACGATAGGAATTATGTCCGAAAACGAAAGTAACCCGATCAAGAGCTCAAAACAATGATCATGCATACTCAATACAAATTTCTTTTCCACGAATTTAAAAGAAAATAATGTCACACAAAAATTATTGATTATGAATACACAAAATATGCATGAAGAATTAGAAGACACAAAATTCCATCAAAAACCCATAACCAAATAAATAAGACGCACGTGTCATAATGCGAGATATTAACAGTAGGGATACCAATAGGGTGGATGGTGAGAGCAGGGCGGCCGGTGGCGGCGGCGTGGCGGGAAAGGAAGAATAGCTCCGCCACCGTCTCTCCGGTGGCGGCCTCCCACCTCATGTCGAGGTCGTCTTCTTCAATTATGAATTTGTCTTGCTCCAATAGTCGGAGGGAGTCGCCGTTCTTGAAGGTTCTGATGCCGCCGTCGAGGGTGGGGCCCGGCAGCCAACCGGGCATGGCAAGAAGGGCTTTGGCAGGGTTGATCGACGCCGGATCGGCGGTGGTCGCCACCACTAAAGTCGCCATTTCCGGCGATTTGAGGAGGCGGGATCGGACGGAGAGAGTTGGCTTGGAGTGGAAGTATTGTTTTCTGCTGAAATTTATGTATAAGCTGTGGAAAATGTTCTTGCTGCTGACGGCCGTTGTTAGACCTCTCAAATGTGAGATTGATTCTTCTACTGTTGAGAAAATAATTTATCAAGCCAAAAATTTTAAAAGCGGTTTACATTATTTTCTCGTTCTCGGAAGACAGAGAATATAGCTTTCACCAATAAACTAATTTAATTAGTGCTCCCTCCCTTTGTGAATAAAAATTTCATTGCATGTTGGGCACGCGATTAACAAAGTTGGTAAAGTGGTTGTTAGTGAAATAAAGGTCCTACTTATTAAGAGTGCTAAAAGTAATTTGAATTAAAATTAATTGTGAGTGGAATAAAGATCTCAATTGTTGTGACTGAAAAAAGGTAAAATAAAGTTAAAGTTGTTGTGGGTGGAATAAGAGTCCCACCTATTTTGAGTGGAAAATATAAAATGAGGGTGGAAGTTATGGTAAATAGAAGAAGATCTCACTTGATGTAATTGAAAAAAGTGGAGTAGGACTCTTATTTATGAACATTTAAAAGTGGATAAGTAGGACTCTTATTCACGAACGAAGAGAGTATTTCTTACGCATTAAAACATAATCTAAAATTAACATAACTAAGGGGGTGTATTGGATTGTGGAGTTAAAGGGATTCTTAACGAGTTTGAAATCTAGGTGTATTGGATTGATGGATTGCAAACTCCTTAAAAATCCTGGGGTATTGGTTTGAAGGATTTGAAACTCCTTAAAAATCCTGGGTATTCAATCCATGGAATTTAAACTCCCTCAAACTCTCTCGGTATTTAATGTCAAAAGGATTTCGATTGATTTCAATATTCCATAGATTTCAACATATTTCATTCCAAAAACTACAAAGAAATAACTCCGGCCTCTGGATATGGGAGTTCGATGGAGTTGATATCCTCGAGCGCTGACACACACGATTGCTGGCTATGTGTAATGCCAACGATAACCAGCATGCTACGGTCGCTAGTTTTGAGATCAATCAGCGACCGTACATGTCCCGCGATCGCGAAGTGCAAAAGCGGGGATCCGCGGCCACAACCAGCGGTCGCTGGCTAAAGACATATATTGTCTGTTGCAAATAATGTAAACATAGAGAAGTAGATTCCACCAACTCTCTTCCTAATCACTCCAACATAGCAGGATAGCATCTCCGCAAAACAAACGGACCAGCAAAACACAGATGGATCATCTTCTAGAAGCTCCTCCGCCACTGTATCGGAGAAAACCAAGTCGAATTTGAAAAAGTGTTCGGCGTCGATCGGAACTGTATCTAATGTGATAGGAAATGATTACATAAACCCTATAAATCAATCAAAGGGGTTTAGTGAGAAGTCGAAACTGCTGAAATTGAATTCAAGTGATTTTCCAATCACTCAGATCTGGGGTGAGGACAAGGAACCGAAATTACCGCTCAGGGTGAACCCATGGACAATGATCTTGTGGAATTTCTGTATAAAATGCTTGGAAGTAGGTTTCAGCTTGGTACGGATGTAATCCAACAAGTTATTGGTGAGTTTTATTGGTCCAACATTGTTGACTATTTTAGAATTTGTCTGGAATTTTTTATTTTCATCTTCACATTGCTCGAACTGTGGTGAGATTGTTCTGAGATAAAGTTAGAATTATTGCACTCCCTAATTTTCCAAATCTCTATGTTGGCTGGCCTCCTCCGAGGCCAGCGACCGTTTAAGTCCTGCGATCGCTGGTATGTCATCAGCGACTGAGAAAGACACGCGATCGCGGATATGTGGATTTGAACTCGCCCGAAACCCACCCCCCCCCCCCCCAACACACCATCAACTCCACCCAAATCCAATACACCCCCCTAAATTGAAAAAAATAAAAATAAAATAGAACTGAATTGAAAAAAAAAATAATAAAATAGAACTGAATTGAAAAAAAATAATAATAAAACAGTCATGTTGCTGCCCGGGCTCGAACCGGGGACATTCAGTGTGTAAGACTGACGTGATAACCACTACACTACAGCAACTTGATGCTAATGCTTGCTTTAATTTTTTTTCATCACTAAATTTGGTGAGTAATTAAATTGCGGTTATCTTGTCTTGAATCGAGAGCGAGTGAGAGAGGACAGATGTTGAATTCATCGGCCGTGCGTAAGCTCTCTCTCATGGCGCCCAAACCCCAACGCATCTCACAGTGTAAGTAACGCAGCGGGCATGCGTAGACAAGTACTTGTGATTTTTGAAACATACAAATTAATTCATTAGCGCATTTCATCGAACAGTTGCAGAGATTGTTGGTGCCGCCGCCAAGAAGCCCAGAACTATGACAACCAATGCAGCTGAATCAGACCAAAACCCTATGAAGAACGCTTTTTCCAAATATGCTAATTACCTCAATAACCTGGTGATTTTCACTTTTTCGCGTTTTCAATTTATTTTGTCAAATCTCAAGCTTTTTCTGGTACGAATTCGCTCGTTCTTGAATTTCTAGCGGCGTGCCAAAAAATTCTAGGTTTTATTATTTGGTCTTTTCATTAATTAATTGGTGAATATTTGGTTGTAACTGATTAAACTTTTTTGATAGCAAAATTCGTGAATTTGAATGCATGCTGTTTATGTATGTGTAGTTTGATAATTCTCTATTGTTTGAACTTTGATCAAGTTAGTTAATTAGTACAGTTTTCTTAGAGGATTAGTCATCTACTTTACCATTATTTATATTTGATTCAGCTTTGTTACACAGTTATTGATTCAATTAAAAATGCAATAAGAATGGGTTATTCGAACACTCATGAAAAGTTCTAATTAAATTGTAGATTGCCTAATAAGCAATAAGTGATGTTTCTTTTATTGGATGGAATGAATTAGTTGTTTTTTGTTTTTCCTTTGAGAATATCCTGATTTTTTCTGCTCAGCACATCCATATTAATAATAGATGAAATGGCATAAAAAATCATGTCCAACTTCATTCAGTTGATATATTCTCTCTTTGGCATGTAAATCGATTGACATAGAAATATGCTGCAAATATACTGCCGGTGGTCGTCTGATAAGCTTCGTTACTCTTGATCTGTATGAATTACAGAATGAAAAGAGAGAAAGGGTGGTGAAAGCCAGCCGAGATATAACTATGAACAGTAAAAAGGTCATATTTCAAGTGCACAGGTAAAAGGAAATTTGTTGTTTGTTGTGTCGTGAACGTACTCTGTTAATGTTTATCTCCTATTTTATCTCTGGAGCAATACTTATTGGCATGTGGCCAGCCAATACTTTCTTATTAGTGCCTTCATCTAGCACATTATAGAGTTGTTCGACTATGTATGCTAATTTCCACGTTGTCGTATTCAAAGTTGATAGCCAATGCATATGATGTTTGTCACGAGTATATGGTGCTTAACTGACTAGTTATTATTCATACGGCGCTGTTTGAAATCTACCTTGAAGAAGAGTTACTATTTGTTTTACTCCTGTAACAACAGAATCAGCAAGGACAACAAAGAGGAGGTTTTACAGAAAGCAGAAAATGATCTAGCTGCTGTGATGGATCAGCATATATCTCGTTTAGTTAAAGAGCTCGGAGGAACAGATTTTTGGAAGTTAAGACGAGCCTATTCTCCTGGGGTAACCATTTTCTGCCATTTTAACTTCTGATGTCTTCAAAATGTTTGAAATCTCAATCTTGATTTCCTTCCGTTTCTAGGTTCAGGAATATATTGAAGCTGCCACACTGTGTAAGTTTTGCAGAACAGGTGCTCTTTTGAATCTCGATGAGATCAATGCTTCCTTGCAAACTCTAGGCGATCCCTCAAATGAGCCTTTGCAGATTAATGAGCTTGACTATTTGTTGGGGGTAATTCTCTAAATTTTTTGTGACATTCATCACAGATATAATGAACTTCAGCTGCCATGTTAGGCTCAACCTATTTATTCTTTGAAAGACGCAGCTCATATGAGCCTACGGTGCTTGTTTGCTATACGTCTCTAACACTAGCCAACAACTCTTCATATTCAGCTTGCGGACTTAACTGGAGAGCTTATGAGGTTGGCAATAGGCAGAATATCTGATGGTGAGCTTGAGTTTGCTCAAAAAATTTGCAGATTTGTGCGTGAAATATATCGAGAGCTGACACTTGTTGCCCCAAAGATAAATGACTCCTCTGACATGGAAAAAAAGATGGAAGTAATGCTCCAAAGCGTGATGAAAATTGAAAATGGTTTGATCTCGATATTGTTTAGATACCCTAGTTTCTTGTCTTTTTCGTTTTCTGCAAATTAATGTTCTAAATGTTCCTCAAGACGGAATCTCACGACTTGCTAATCATGCAGCTTGCTTCAGTGTTCATGTCAGAGGATCAGAGTATATTCCATTCCTTGGATCTGAAGATACTAGCTTTCCTTCGTTGGGAGTGCCAGAGTTTGAATGACAGAGATGCTGAGAACTGTCAAATTACGTTTACTCATTTCATAGATACTTATTTCGATCTCAGTTTATTTTGGGAGAAAAACAGCAGGATTTTTGTTAACTAATTCTGAAGTCCTAATTTTCTGCTGGATCCTCTTGAGCCAGTCGCTCCGTGAGTATCAAATCTCTGTCCAACATTGTCAACTAGAATTTTTGACGGTAGATTGTCTTAATGTGTTCAGTTATATGCTAAATTTGCTCTGCACTAACTTGAGTTAGGTTAAAACTGTCCTCCATCTTTTGGAACACTAGTCATGTTTCAGTGGTGTAGTTAGCACAACTTTCGTTTCATATCAAAAGCTTGTCCATGTCCCTACTTGTTGTGATCTTTGCCTTTATTGTGTAGTGGTTCTGATACACTCGTAGCAAGGGAAGAGGGATGGTGGAATTGTGGCCCTGCCTCGTTGATATTTTTGAATTCGATTTACAGTGTGTTTATCTTTCTAGAATTTTAATTTTCTTGCTCGGTCTCTATTGCATATATTGCATGTGAGAGAAGATAAGTTGCTTGTGTCACTTAGCATTTCTGAATGAAAAATAGGGCTAAATTCGCTTTCTTGGTTTTGGATTTGAACTATTTTTGGTTTGCAGTTTGAATGAGAATTATGTAACATCTTGATTGGACCAACTTAGTCGTTCCTTGTGGATTTTATTCGAATTGAATTGACGATTTATCAACAATTCGAAGTGCTTAGGAGTTAGGAGGATCCATTTGGGAAGTAGTATTCATATTTTAGAGGAGACCGTATCATATTTATTGTGTCAATTCAATGATTTACAAGAGATCGTGGTTGGTTCATCTCAGTGCCACTAGATTCGCTTTTTTATACAACTATTTGGAAAGTGGTCTTGTAGCATTTTATTTGGGTCCTCCTTTATACACGTGCATTATATTTCGAGCATTATCGATCACATTAAATTTTCATTTTTCTATTTCTATTTCTATTTCTATTTCAAATAAAATAAAATGCCAAGTGTACCACCGATTGATTGATTGATTGATATTTTTGCATCACTTTACTTGGATTTGTGGTGGTTGAATAATTGAGTAGTTAAACATGTTGAAAAAAAAAATATTTAAATGAAATTCAACTTGATTTAAATTGCAGGAATATTGGTGTCACTAATCTATATATGTCAGCCAGTATGGGAGGATATGTCCTTCAAAACATAAAAGGCTAAAAATTGTACTGTGTGTCGCATCTCATCGCATCAACTGGAAAAGAGAGAAGAGAAAATTGTTGCCCATTTTAGAGAGAAGTGAAACTCACTACTATATATAGTCGTCAAAATTCTGAACAGAATGTATAAACTTGGTGGACCACCCAAGTTAATTGATCATACCCAAAAAAAATCCCATGTAAGACATAGCAGTATTAAACCTTATCGACTGGTTGCCAACGTCACAACATTGTTCAACGTTATTTCACACAATCAGGTCTCTTTCTCTATCTTCAACGAAATCACCAACTAGATCCTCAAACAAAATAGGATATAATTTATATCATTGTCCATCATCTCTGATTGTGTTTATTGGTCGCATGTGTCGAATAGCATTGTTACAGATACACCAAATTTATTTTTGAAAACATAAATTTAACTGCAAACTTTACCATTTTCATGTATTCAGAAAAATCCAATGTTTGTAAAACCAGACCGGTGGTCACTTCATCGGGATACTAGATCACTAGTCCTACAGGTTGAACCGTTTTAATAAAATCGGATGACCCTTAATTTTATTTTTAATAAATATATATATATATATATATATATATTATATGTATATGTTAAAACTATATAATTAATTAAATACATTATTTAAATGATAAAATAAATGAAATTATAAAAATCAACATTATATCAACCAAAACTAAATGAAATTGTTCATCAATATGTGTTCTGCATATAAATAAAACAAAGTATTTAAATGTTTGAATTTAAAGTAACTTACTGTTTTTCATGTCGATTTTTTTTCCTTATTGTAGTTATAAGAATAAAGAATATCCTTCATTTAACAAGTGACGTAATTTCTAGAGTTACAATTTGGAGACAAGTTATACATCATCTTTCGTTGAGAAACAGGTTAAAGTTACAAATCAAATTTTTATAGACAAATCATTACAACAATACAAGTTTCCAGTAGTGACATAAATACGTAGTAGTCATCTTGGACAAAAAATAAGATTTAAATTTAAAAACTTAAACAGGGTCAATAGCGTATCCAGGATTTTGAATTTGGGGGTGCAAAATGTTAAGAGTATGGGGGTTGCAGGGCGGGGTTCGGGGGCTTCGTTCCCGAGCCAAATTTTTTGAGGTGTTGTACTACCCGTTTTGTAGCTTATTCTTGATATAAGAGCATCTCCAACGGTGGAGAAAAGCCCGGGCTTCGTGCGAGTGAAGGAGGAGAATGCCTGGGCTTGACAAGGGCGCCACCGTTGGAGAAGCGGCGGGTGGGCGTTGGAGATGGAGCCCTGGCGTTGTGAAGCCCGAGGGTGAAGCCCTTTGTGCAGATTTTTTTTTTTTAAATTCTGAAATTAAAAAAATAATAATAAATAATTCAAAACCTCAAACGGTAGGAAACGGTATTTTTCCTATAAATACATCTCAACTAGCTCAGACGAATATCTGCACGTTGGACGCGTTTCGGTCCGTTCAACTAGCTCTAGCTTTGTTTTCAATATTATTGTATTTTTCGTATCTGTTTTTTAAATTCAATAAAATTGTTCGAGTTTTAATTCTATATATTTAGATAATTAATTTGTTATATATTTATTTATTTTTTGTTTTATTTCGTTAGGCCGTGACTATTCATCTCTATTTATTTTTGTTTTATTTCTTGTTGTGGACTTAATATGTGTTTGGACTTTTAAATTTTGTACTAACTAAAAGGACTTTGAGAATAAATTGTTTGGGTCATAGTTATGAGGTTTGAGAATGAGTCAACGGGGTACAAAAGTGTATATATATATATAATACTAGTAATTTTTTTTATTTGTTTTTGGGTTACATCTTACCCCATGTCCTTAGCTAGATTCGCCAGTGACAGGGTTATTGGGTCATCAATTTTTACCGGTCTTAAGCAGGTTTGACCGGTTTTATTCCAGTCTAACCGGCCGATCTGGTGTGGTTGAGACAGACTTGACCTATAAATAAAAGTTGAACATGAGAGTTGGGTCAATAATACTCGGCCTTCCGCCTTCCCAAAGAGAGCTTGACTCGCATTATTGATCGAGTGAGTGCAATATACAGTAAACACCCCCAAACACTCTCTATATATATGTAAATCCCAACATGCAAGAAGAGAGAGAACATGTAAACACAAAGCCTCCAACTCCACCCACGAAAAATTAAGATAAGGAAAAACTAAAGCAATTAAGAAAAATGCCATCAGAAATAAGTGTATCATCTTCTTCATCAACTCCAAAATATCTGCAACAAGAAGAAAGCCTATCTGAAGAAGTGAAAGAGTTCATCTCCACACTCCCCAGAGAAAAGGGGTGGCTCTCCGCCCATCTCTACCAATACCAAGGCTTTTGGTACCCCGTCCGTCATCTCGCCGGCGTAATCTCCTCCCAGAAACACTTTCTCTCTCAAGACAACGACATCTTCCTCGTCTCCTCTCCCAAATCCGGCACCACCTGGCTCAAAGCCCTCCTCTTCGCCCTCGTCAACCGCTCCCGCTTCCCCACCGCCGCCACCGACCACCCCCTCACCGCCTCCAACCCCCACGACCTCGTCCCCTTTCTCGAGATCAAACTCTACGCCGACAACCAAATCCCCGACCTCTCCTCCTCTCCGTCGCCGCGCCTCTTCGCCACGCATCTGCCGCACGTTTCGCTGCCGGAATCTGTCAGGACGAGCCATGCATGCAAGATCGTCTACCTCTGCCGGAACCCCAAGGACATCTTCGTCTCGCTCTGGCACTTCACCGACAACCTCAAGCCGCCGGAGTCTCGGAGCAACTCCATGCTCGAGGTTTACGATCTTTTCAGGCGTGGGGTCAGCTTGTTCGGGCCGTGTTGGGATCACGCGCTCGAGTATTGGAATGTTTCCCGGGAGGATTCCGGCAGGGTGTTGTTCGTCAAATTTGAGGATATGAAGGAGAAGCCTCGGGTTCAGCTGCGGCGGCTGTCGGAGTTCTTGGGCTGCCCTTTCTCCTCTGCCGAGGAGGCGGCGGGGGTGGCGGAGGAAATCTTGCGGTTATGCAGCTTCGAGAGTTTGAGCGGCCTCGAGGTTAACCAGAACGGGAAGCTGTCGTCCGGCGAAGAGAATAAGGCGTTCTTCCGCCGCGGCGTGGTCGGAGATTGGAGGAATTATTTGGATGATGTGATGGCGGCGAGGTTTGATCGGATTGCGGAGGAGAAGTTCCGGGGATCGGGGTTGATGCTCTGAATTCTTCTGTGCCGTTGGATTTTTTGCTATTTGAATTTCAATTTCGGAGGCCTGCGCCTGCAGCTACTTAATTGTGGTTTTTCCAATCTTAAATTCGTGACATCTCAATCATCCAAATAATTCCTCCAATCAAACTATCCTGAGTTTTCAATTTGAATATTTTTTTCCAAATATCAGCAACCTACATGGAACACAAACTATCCATTCCTTATGATAGAGTTGTTTTGATGGTGTTCTTTTTAAACTAATGGTGAAGTTTATGTATTTCACTTTTCATTTCTTAGGAGAAAATAGATTTACATACCATCTATTCCCTATATATGTATATTTATTTCTTGAACGTTGTTGTAAGTTTTGTTAGTATCTTTGTATGTCTGTCGGTTTCAAATAATTGGTGTTTTGTTTGTATTACTTTTTCCTCTTTGTAAAGAAAGAAAAAAAGAAAAGAAAATCTATTATTAAAATGTTTGAACTTGGATGCTGATGTGTAAACGGAAATAGATATTGATTATGCAGAAGGATCATGCAACCTTAAATTTGTTTGGTACAGTGTGATTGGTTTGCAATTATTAAAATCTTTAAATTATTCTACTCGTAATAACTTTGTCCTTTCTGATCATAATAATTGGTCTAATTAAGAGTTTTGTGTATCTCAACTTTGTATGATACGAATTTCAGTCTAATTCAATTAGCATTGATTTAATTATACGTAAAATAAGTGTTATTATTACTGTTTCCTCCTTTTCTTGTATATATGTATCAGGAAAGCTAGCCATTTTATTTAGTAGAATCATAAATTTGGCCACAGCTTAAGAAACTAGCTAGTAATATTAAAAGTTATGATTAAAATATAAATAGTAAATATCACATAAATATCTAAATTTTACATGACAGAAATTGTATGAGACAAATCAGTCCTTTCGCTAGTATGTATATTGGTGGGTACATGGAAGTAAAATGCAACGATCGAAATTCGAAATCATCATTTTTTGTCAATGGTACTTGAAGTGCAAATGCGTAATGACATGAATGATAAAGTTCAAATTGAAAGGCAATGCACAAACACACAAATTTTTCGAAGAATATCTTTGGTGAGGATTGTCAAAATTAAGTAGTGTAGTAATTTTGTAAATTGTGATCTTACCGAGTAGTGTAATTTTTCTTTATTGACTTTCTTCCACATAAAAATCCCTTTCTGGGAATTCTGGACGGTTCCGACTTCCCTTTTATAAAATATTAACAAAATGCATCTAAGAAAAACTAGCGTGCCGTCGATTTATATTTAAAGAAGTTAATGAAATTATTAGATAATATTATGTAATAAATTAAAAAAAATACTTATTAATTATTTTTGTATTCAATCATTTGATTATGCAATCTACTAAATTCGTTCAGAATTTATATGTATTTAAACATATCTCAATTTCAATTAAAAAATAATTTTATCACATGTTTACGTCTCAAACTCATATAGTAATGTTTGTTAAAAATTCTAATCTAATCTACCCTCATTTCTTTGATAATTTTCAAAACTCTATTCTTCTCCAAAATCGGCGTGGGCAAAAACATATTTGACTCTCAAAGAGATTATTCCACGTCAACTTTGTATGAAAATTGAGATGGATCATTTTCATTGCAAATACTCCTTGTCTCACATTGATTTAGAATAGAAAATAATTTTGAAGATTATCTATAAGAATGAAACCTATCATAAATACTCTACATTATGAATTCAACATAAGATTAACGAAAAATAAAAAGTTGAATCACCACTTCACAATCATCTCGTCTACCCCACGGTTTTGACCCGAAATCGGCCCATTACCTACTATATTGACTTTGTAGAAAATAATAGTAAAAAATAAAAAGTTAAATTTCAACTATAAATTTGAAATTAGATAATTTATTAAACTCATTTAGAATTTATATAGACTCAAATATAATTTAAAAGTGACTTTAATATTTGTTATCGTCCTTAATTTGTATATAGAATAATATTCGCTAATTATTTGAACTCGATTGAATTTATAAATTATGTAAAGATTCAAATATTATGATAAAATTTGTCGCAATAATAAATCAAATACATGTCACACAATATTTAAAAAATAAAAATTCATATTATAAATTGAACCGTCGGTTTGGAATCGGTCCGTCTACCCTCATGGTTCCAAGTTGAACTGCTGCAACTGAATCGGCTCCTTTACTCCCACGGTTCCGATCATAATTAGCCCGTTGACCATGATCTTAATTTTTGTGCGCAATAGAATAAATAGATAAAAATGCACGATATGTCGAAAATAAATACTAGTAGGTTATATAATAGGACTTAAAAACATATTAATTTTTTAATAAAAATTAAACTATTTATTTGACCAACCGATTAATTGAGCCCCATTTTTATAAATAATTTTTAAAGCGCTCTTATTTCTCAAAATCGATATGAGACAAAAATATATTTAGCTCTCAAAGAAATTGCCCAACGTCGATGTCATATGAGAATTTTGATGAATCATTTTGACAACAATTGTCTTTTTGTCTTTTAGAAAAGAAAAATAATTATGATAATTGTTGTGATTCGTTCTGACAACAAATATCTCTTTATCTCATAATTATTTATTCGGTTGACTAATAAATAAATAGGTCTAATAAAACTTTTGGTGCAAAATATGAGAAAATACACATTGATTTTAGGTATTTGTAGGTTTTTTTCAATAAGTGATGTTTCATTGAATAAGTGATGTGGGACACAATATTTTAATAGATATTTAAAATCTAAATATTCTATTCGAATTGAATATTCGCGAATATCATTACGAATCGAATAAAAAAAAAATATTCGAAGTCGATTCGAATACTGATTCGAATATGCGAATAATATCACAAATCCGAATTCGAAACCATTTATTCGGCTAACTAATAAATTGGTTCCCTACAAAAAATAATTATTTATTCGGTCAACTAATAAATTAACCAAATTAAATTTAATTAAACTATAAAAATAGTTAGTTATTCCGCCGACTAATAAATATATGGGCCAAATAAAATTTTTGGTGCAAAAGATGAGAAAATATACATTGATTCTAGGTATTTATAGGCTTTTCAATAGGTGATGTTTTACTGAATAACCGATGTGGAACACAAGATTTTATTAGGTATTTAAATTTAATTTAATTTTAAATCTATTATTTTAGGTTAAACAATTCAAATTTTGAGAATTTAGATAAATAGGAATGGAGGATTGAGAGGGGTGCCACGTAGGATTTTTTCAAAGCAAGAATCATTCTATTCACTAATTATTTGAACTCGATTGAATTTTTAAATTATGTAAAGATTCAAATATTATGATAAAATTTGTCGCAATAATAAATCAAATACATGTCACACAATATTTAAAAAATAAAAATTCATATTATAAATTGAACCGTTGGTTTGAAATCGGTCCATCTACCCTCATGATTCCAAGTCGGAATCCTCCCGTTATGTTGAACTACCGTAACTGAATCGCCCTCCGTTATGTTAAACTACCGCAACTGAATTGGTTCTTTTACCCTCACGGTTCCGATCATAATTAGCCCGTTGACCATGATCTTAATTTTTGTGCACAATAGAATAAATAGATAAAAATGCACGATATGTCGAAAATAAATAGTAGGTAATATAATAGGACTTAAAAACATATTAATTTTTTAATAAAAATTAAACTATTTATTTGACCAACCGATTAATTGGACCCTATTTTTATAAATAATTTTTGAAGCTTTCTTATTTCTCATAATCGATATGGGACAAAAATATATTTAGCTCTCAAAGAAATTGTCCTCCGTCGATGTCATATGAGAATTTTGATGAATCATTTTGACAACAATTGTCTTTTTGTCATTTAGAAAAGAAAAATAGTTATGATAATTGTTGTGATTCGTTTTGACAACAAATATCTCTTTATCCCATAATTGTTTATTCGGCTGACTAATAAATAAATAGGCCAAATAAAACTTTTGGTGCAAAATATGAGAAAATACACATTAATTTTAGGTAGTTGTAGGCTTTTCAATAAGTGATGTTTCATTCAATAAGCGATGTGGGACACAAAATTTTAGTAGATATTTAAAATCTAAATATTCTATTCAAATCGAATATTCGCGAATATCATTACGTATCGAATAAAAATAAAAAAATGTTCGAAGTCGATTCGAATATGCGAATAATGTCACAAATCCGAATTCGGAACCATTTATTCGGCTAACTAATAAATTGGTTTCCTACAAAAAATAATTATTTATTTGATCAACTAATAAATTAACCAAATTAAATTATAAAAATAGTTAGTTATTCAGCCGACTAATAAATATATGGGCCAAATAAAACTTTTAGTGCAAAAGATGAGAAAATATACATTGATTCTAGGTATTTATAAGCTTTCAATAGGTGATGTTTTATTAAATAATCGATGTGGGACACAAGATTTTATTAGATATTTAAATTTAATTTAATTTAATTTAAAATTTATTATTTTATGTTAAACAATTCAAAAAAGTTGAGAATTTAGATAAATAAGAATAGAGAATTAAGAGCGGTGCCACGTAGAATTTTTTCAAAGCAAGAATCATTTTCCTTTTACTAATATAATGATTATTTGTTATGAAACACTAAGGAAAAGGAACTAAGTTAGGTTGAGTCGGCGGATTTTAAGCCTCCTTAATCAATTTGTATAAATTATTACTACAGATGATTATCATGAATTATATATGGTCTTCTTCATATTTCATATCTTTGTCATAAATATTTGTAAATAAATCTTACTTTGGTCCAAGTAAAAAAAAAAAAAAAAATCTTACTACTTTCGTTCTCGGAAAATAAAAAAATTACAAATGATTAACAAATTACAAGTGCCATTGTGCCAATGTTTTGGTGATTAAAATTCCAATTTCAAAGATACAAGAATAAAGTCGGTGATTCTCTAAAAAAATATGTTAAAATCGGTAATAGAGCCCAATTTATCGAGATATTTAAAAAAAATATTAGTAGCCCATTAAGAGTTGACGAATTTGAAATTAAAGCCCATATTCAGATTCTTTATCGGACCTTTTCTAAGTTCTGCTTGCTTGAATAAATCAAAGTATTTTACTTTTTCTCTGAGAGGGTTAAATATTCTTTCGTCAAGCACAAAAAAGGACATACACTAGTAATATTTTTATTTCCATTCATAATTTGAATAGTATTAATGTCAGAAATGTAACGCTTCTCCTGTCCCACAAAACTATTAAAAAATCGATCTTGCAAAAAGTGAAGTTGAAATAAAATTTCACTATTATAAAAATTATTTATTTATTTTATTTTGAAATATAAACTTATTTATCCCAAATGAAATATGAGTTGACAATTTAAAATTATTGAGGATACTTCCGTACTAATTAAGTATTGCTAGTAGTAGGTGGATGGCAATCTCAACCTTTCTCGACGATCAAATCTAAGTAGCCCATAATCATCGGATTCTCCGACCCATTTTCCTCACTTTTCTTGTTTATTTAGCTTGATTTGTTTTAAAGCAAGCATCATTAAAAGTTGGTTTAATGAATGGTTAGTTCGTTAGTTAGGTAGCAATAAAATTGAACGATCACCTTTTATGTGTAATTACCCGACGGTGATTGGTCAATTCTCTCTCTCCTTTTGTACATTATGAATGTAAAAATGCATACCAAAAGATTAATTTAGCAGGAATATTTCTATTTCTACTCTGAAAAAAGCTGGAAAATATAAATTTAACTTAAAAAAATAATAATAAACAGGCTGTAAAGTATTGAAAAACTGCGAGAAATGCCACAAACAAACAGCAACAGAAGGTGATCGGCCTTTTCAGGCTCGTAAAGAATGACCCTTTAATAATAGACCTACCACTTTCAAACTTTACGTTTAATTTCCACAATTTTATTGCACAAAAAGTAGCTGATTTGAAAAAATGAAGACGAAGGATTGAATTAATTAATTGTTCGAAATTCAATAGTTACATATATTGTCATTGAATCATTGATCGTGTAGGCTGTAGCTCACGTCATGAGTTGTTACATCAATTCTCACATATAGTTTCAACAATAAAAAATATACACAAGATAATAATTAATTTCTTGCTCCATTGAAAATATAATCCATTATCACAGAATAATTAAAATATCAAACGGCGAAAAAATGATAAAACTTATATAAATATCATTCTATGTCTTAGCGGTCGTGTATTTCTCCTTGTTCGAGTTTTAGAAAAGGAAGTGCAAGTATACTTATCTCCGAATATGTCATATTTTCGAAACTATATAAATAAATGATGTCAATTTTTTTTATTTTATCTTCATCTTAATGCAAATGTTTTAGCTATTTGATGTGTTATACAATAATTTGTCACACTTATTTGGAAATTGAGGAATACGATATTTAGAAATTGTACATGTCAACAGACCAGCTGGCAATTGAAAAAAGGTCAACAACATGTAGGTATGTATGGTACAAATATTAAAATTAATAGGGGTGATGTCTATTTCTTTCATGGAAAATATGATTATTTTAAATGAAATGAAGAAATTTGACATTTAGACGAACATATATAAATCGTACGTTTGGGGAGATTAGTTGTTGCCAACCTGCCATGCCATGACTAATTGTGTTGTACCTTGTCCTTTAAATGGTAGTACCATGCATGACGTGTTTTATCAACAAGCCTAAAGGTTTTGGGTGGCTAAATCATGTCCACGACGATAATCATGTACAATATTCAAGTACAACTTATAATTATATTTAAATTAAACTCTACTTCATATGTAAAGAATATATATAGTATCTATCTGATCACGATCATCAATTTTATTTTATTTTTTCTAAAAAAAAAGAAGCCCACTTAAATAAATAAATTAGAAGGTAAGTTTTGTGTTTCAGGGGCTTAATAGCTACTGAAATGGCGATGGCAATTATTGGGTTATATAACTACATTATAATCATCTATGTGGTATATATTTTTAATTATTTACAAATAGTTCATAGCCTATATTATTGCATCTAGTATATATACTAGTATAAACTATAGTGAGTATTTCCCTTCTCTAAAAACTGCGTAATAGCAGGTTTTTGTTCTTTCCGTCTTGACTTATAGATATTGTTTCTGTCGATTTCGGCTAGTTCGCATATATGGGTGGATGCAGGTTGGATGGTGCCACCATCCAATTAGCCAAGCTCAAGATTGTTTTCAGGAAATTAGGTGTGACATGGAAAAAATAAACGGTAAAAGAACATTCAACATTAATATGAAAACTATTGTAAATGAATCGAATTTTATTCGGTACACATATTTATAATTGTGAACTATCCTCATCATGAAGAAAGAATCATAATATAGTTAGTGAATGAAGCGTGTTGGTGTAGGTAAATAACTAAGGCCGTGTTTGGTAGACCATGTTATCCCCTACTAAATTAATTAACTAGGCTTATCAGTTGTTTGGTAGGAAAGAGTAAAATCGTTGAGAGCTCAGCACAAACGAGCAGGCCCGCTGGTAAATCACTATTCCAACCAGATTATTAAGTTCTCGCTTTCGTGATATTATTTCTCTGATCTTGCACAATAACCTCGAGTAAAATTGATGAATCCAACTTTACCCCCAAATCGAGCAAACTCTCATTCATTATCTATCTCTCTGGTACTCTCACGTTCTTCCCCAACCTCGCGATATAGCCGCCTCAATCTCGCTGAAACCTACAAGTTGGGCACAACGAATCAGTCACAATTGAAGGTTCATATTATCAGATTTTCACGGATCCATGGAGTTTGCAAATCTGGGATTTGCACGAAAGCCCTAATTTGCTCGAACTGACTCTGTCCAGCGGCGACATATACAGACCTTGGCGGTCCTCGTTATCATCTTCAGAAGGGTTGAAGGTAATGTAACCTATGTCAATATGTTTTACCCACAAAATTGGAAGTGGAGATTGCCTTAGTTTGATTCTCTTCGTTTAATTTTGTAGCTGGAATAACAGCAGAAAATTGAAGAGAGGCCCACTTTTTTCTAACAGTAGATCTGACTTGTCTCTAGATTTCCATCCACCAGTGCAGGTAAGCACTATTATCCCAAAAAAATTTGAATCAAACTTTTGGAGTAGTGATTTCCAATTCAATATGGTTGTGCATCTTACTTTCACAAAGAAAAAGCAGGTCCATAATATGCTATTTTTAAAGAGCTCAGAACTTAATAGACAAGATACAATTTCAAAAATTGAAAATATAATAAGAAGATGGTGCTGTAATCTGTAACTAACACTCCTACACTTAACAAATGTGAGAGCTTTGAAATTCGTAATGGTTTCTAATTAATGTTTTTGGAGTAATAATGTACTAATCATTTTATGGAATGATATTGTATAGTCTGATTTCTCTATCATTAATTTAAATAGAGATTAGCTCTCCTGCAACTAGAGTCTTGTTTTTAATTTTTCTGAGGTGTATGTCTTTTCAACTTTATGCATGCATGTCCTTTTATTGATGCAATTGGAAGCTGGATTTAAACATTTTATTTCATTGATGCATGTCCCTTCATTGATGCAGTTGGTTGTATAAGATGTGTTGACAAAGAATATTTCTGGTTTTGAAACATCATAATTTCCCATTATTTTGGTTCTGATACCACCTTCATTGTGATAAACTTGTTATGGTTGAATCTTGACTGAGAAATATATTGATAATTGTGTAGGTTTGTATTGAAAGATAAATGACTTTGCCAAATTTTGCTCAATATGTAGCGGTATTTTTTGTGATAGAGGAGATATTGCAGCAACAAATGCTCCAATTTTATTTGATATTTGAAGTTCTATTTAGGATAACAAACAAAATAAGAAAGCGTAATGATGTGGTTGAAAGTTATAAAATGATCGAAATGATACCTAATCAAGTTAAACACCTTCATAGAACAATAGGAGCAACTGATACAGTTTGCATTGTAAACCTTAGAATGGACCATAACACTTTTGGAAAACTATGTCTTTTGTTACGAGAAATGGACGGTTGTTATGGATGCACAATGTTTGAGAAGAATAACAGCATAGCTCGAGGCTACTACCATCAAGCCGAGCCCGAGTTTAATAAGTTGGCCATAATTTTTGGACCAACTAAGATGAAGGAGGAGAATAAGACACCAATCATCAACATAAGTGACGATAGTTTTCTCATTCGGGAGCCCAATCATGTGCATGTAGTAGATTCTGATTCAGAAGAAGTGAGTAGCCCAATGGTAGCATCGGAAATCAACCGAAGGCTATTTAATGAGGATCGTGAATCCACAAGCAAAGAGGATTGGAGACAGGCGTATCCGATGAGGAATGTCTTTCCACCACCGCCAAGGATGCAAGTTTTGCGCGACCAAGATGATACCGGTTGTTCTTGTGGTTCATCGAATCCACATGCCTGCAAGAATAATCCATTCTGGTAGGTCATTATAAGATGATTGTGCGATGATTATGCAATTTCGTACTGCTAGAGTTGTTCTTGGAGATGGCCTTTATAATGTTCTGTTGTTAGAGTTTATTTGTTTGATCTTTAATTGCTACTTTGAAAAGGGAAAAAGATCCGCCCAAGGATGCAAATTTCATGTATCAGTATTCCTGTATCATTTATTCAAATGTTTGGTTTCATTTTTTTTTTCCTGTATCAATATCATGTATGGAATAATGCCAAATAGAAGAATTCAAAATGAAAATGCTAACATCTTCCAGACCACAGAATTTTAAAATACCAATTAAGATTCCATTGTTGAAGTTGATGCTACAAGTCTACAGAAAACATAGTTTTACACAGAGATTACAGAAGTTGTTCATCAAAATATGGCATCTAAAATACAACACAAATTAACAGATTGTTTGTTGATTACAAAACCCAAAGTTTCAAATCAAAAGAGCATAAGTTTGTTGGAGAAAGGATATTACAAAATAAGGGCAGGGATGCCAATTCTCTCATGCACTGCTTAGTAATTCTTATATTTCAGGAGGCGCTGCACATATGGTGCTTTAGCTGAGTCGGAGAGGCTGTTGAAGATTAGTAGATCTCACAAAGATCGAACACCTCATCAAGAGTGAGTCCATCAATCTTCTGCAATTCTTTGTATGCTTCTTTCTTTGCCACAACTATATCAAACTCGTAGCCTATACGAGATGCAATCTTGTCTAGTCTTGCATTCGTATTTTCTCCAATTTCGCCAAGTATTTCAGCTATACCACTTACATCGTGAGCTGCTTTACGTTTCTTTCCCTTTCCCATAGTCTTTTTAATAGCCTCAACCTTCTCGGTGTTGCAAACGCTGGTTTCCCCGACATTATCTGCTGAGCACTCATCTACCAAGGGTACATCTTGCCCATCATCTTGCCCTTCTATGTAATTCTCCTCGTGCATCATCTCATTCGCTGCGTCTGTAACATCCTCGGCATTCTCCGCGGTGGCTCTATCCTTTCCAAACACTTCTTTCCATTCTTCATACAATAGCCAAGCTTCGTAGCGCATGGATCTTGCATTTGGATCGGGGAACAAATTATGATTAAGATGCACACTCTTCACAGCGAACAAGAAAAATTAATCCCAAACAGGAAAAACACATTCAGTAATCATAGTCACCGAACGGGAATGAGAGAATATATATAAAATATCAAAAAATCAGATAGCAAAACATGTACCCTCGAATCGACCTCAAAAAACATAGTCTTCGCATCGATTGAACTAATGTGATAAAATAAGCCCTATTCACGCAATCAAAAACTGATAAAAGAAGGCGAACCCTAGTATATATATAACATAAACACGATACGTGATGCGAAAGAAAAGGCGAATCTTGCTGGGTCGAAATCATCTCTTCAATTACAATGGCGATAATTCGTGTTCTTGGACGACGTGAACGGCGCGTTCCCTAATTCAGTATTTTATGGCCAAATTGATAAGCATGATTTTTCCATAGTTTTTATGGTTCATTTGTTGCTATTTGTTGGTGGAAATCATGTTAGAAATAAGCATTTGGTTTAACTTTATTTGTTTTATGAGATTTTACGCTTGTTTGCAAGTTTTAATCAAAATGCAGGAAAATTAAGATTGAATTGGAGCAAAAGGATCATAGAATATGAAAGAGGAGTTCGATACGAAGCCGTATAAAAAAACGGGGGTCCATTTGGAGTTCAGACGAGGAAGAACGAGGCGAAATAAAAAAACGTCGCACGCAGCGCAATCATCCGCGCCGCACCGTGCGGCCGCGTTTCCCGGAGCGCACGGCTGCTGAGACAGCACTTTTCGAGCGTTCCCAACCGCTCTACTACACGCAGCCACATGCCGTTGCTCCCTAGCCGCGTCTCGCACGCCTTTTTGAGCAAAATGATGATTTTACTACGTGGGAGCAACTTTGTCGGCTATAGATTTTCCTTGCGGGATAAAGCCAAAGCTTGGTACAAGAGCATAGACCGCTCAGAGATTACTACATGGGAGCAACTTTGTCGGCTATTTCTAGCCAAGTATTTCCCTCCGTCTCGTGCCCAAAAGCTAATCTCGGACATTTTTCACTTTTCCCAATCCGGAGATGAATCTATATATGAGGCATGAGAGAGGTACAAGGAGATGTTGAGGAGATGCCCTCAACATGGCTTTTCAAAGGAGCAACAAATATTGAACTTCTATCGATGGCTCACTAGCCATACAAGAGAAGTTGTGAATGCCACCATCGGTGGTGGTTTGACTAATTGCCCCTATGAAGAAGCGGTGCGAATATTGGAAGAAATGGTGGCCAATAGTTGCCATTGGCCTCAAGAAAGAAGTTCGTCAAAGAAAGTTGCCTCCATTTCGGATGAGAAATATGATGATCTTCTTGAGCAATTCACCATGCTCAAGAGGGACTATGAGGCCGTAAGAAAGGGAAAGTTGGATGTGAAGATGGTGTCTCAACCGGTGCAACAAGGAGGTGAAGAGTATTCACAATTTGAGGATGTTAATTATGTGAATCAATGGGGGTATATCAACTACAACAGTTCGAATTATCCTCCGGGGAATCAAGCCTATAATCCGAATTATAGAAATCCAAATTTGTCGTATTCTAATCCGAACAATGCTATCTATCCGCCACCCGGATTCTTGGTGTCTCAAGGAATGATCAATGAGCCGAAGAAGCCTATGCCGACCATGGAAGAAATGATGCAACAACTTCTCCAAAACCAAAATGCTTTCATGGGTGCAACGGGGCAAAAGGTTACAAGTTTGGAAGGAACCGTCATGGCTTTGACTAAGAAAATGAAGATGTTGGAAGGGCAAGTAAGTCAAATGGCTAATCAAGCGGCTTCTCAACATAAGCCGGGGCAATTTCCAAGCAATACGGAGGTCAACCTGAAGAATTAATGCAATGCTATTAATTTGAGAAGTGGAACTACTTACAAGAACTATCCGAAGTTGAAAGATCGAGATGAAGTGGTTAATGAAGAGTCGGAAGTGGAGGAGCCCGTTCCTCAATTAGAGAAGCCTCAAGTTTCAAAAGAGGTACCTTCTAAAGTTGTTCCTTCCATTCCTTCTTCTTCTTTGCCAAGTAAAGATATGGTGGCCAAAGCTCCTTATCCTCAAAGGCTTGCCAAAGCAAAAGGTGATGAAAAGCTTGCCAAATTCATTGAGATGTTTAAGAAGGTGAAAATCAATATATCTTTACTTGATGCTTTGAGAGACATGCCGGGTTATGCAAAGTTCTTGAAAGAGGCCGTGTTAAGGAAGAGGAAGCTTGGTAAATTCGAGACCATCAACTTGTCGGAAAAGTGTAGTGCCGTCTTGCAACGTAAGTTGCCTTTGAAGTAAAAGGACCCCGGGAGTTTTGTGATTGCTTGTGTTATTGGTGGCCAAACTTTTGGGAGAGTATTATGTGATTTGGGTGCTAGTATTAATCTCATGCCCCTTTCAATATTCAATAGGTTGGAGATTGGAGAATTGAAGCCTACTACTATTGCCTTGCAAATGGCGGACCATTCTATCTCTTATCCTAGAGAAATTGTTGAAGACGTGCTTATTAAGGTGGAGGAATTTATATTTCCTGCGGATTTTGTGGTCCTTGACATGCCCGGAGAGGATAATACCCCTCTTATTCTTGGTCGTCCGTTCTTGGCAACCGGAAGGGCATTGATCGATGTTCAAGATGGTGAGTTGACTTTCCGTTACAATGATGAGAAGATGACTATCTCGATTTATGAAGCCATGAAGAAGCCACAAGAATTGGAGATTGAAGAGTGTAATCTTATTGACTCTTATTCATTTTATTCTCAAGATTTCTTGGAGCGTTGTATTGTGGATTCTATTCATTCTTATTCGAAATTGGATGAGGCTTGTGATGAATTGTTGGAATCCATTGCCTATATGGATGCAAATCAAGGCATTCTTTTGGAAGATTTGGGTTATCTAGATCTCTATACACCTATTGAAGGACGAGTGCTGGAAGGAATGTCTAAGCCAAGTTCTCCACCGACTTTGGAATTGAAGCCCTTGCCCGACCACCTCAAGTATGCATTATTGGGTAAGGATGAAACTTTTCTGGTCATTGTGTCTTCATTTCTAAATGATGAGGAGTTTGATAAGTTGTTAAGGGTATTGAAGAAGTATAAGTCTTCCATTGGATGGTCTATAACCGATATTAAGGGAATTAGCCCTTATATTTTCATGCACCGAATTTTATTGGAGGATGATGCAAAGCCGAAGGTCCAACCTCAACGTTGTTTGAATCCAGTGATGCAAGAGGTCGTGAGGAAGGATGTCTTGAAGTTATTTGATGCCGGAATCATCTATGCCATATCCGATAGTGAGTGGGTTAACCCGACTCAAGTGGTTGCCAAGAAAGGAGGTATCACCGTTGTAGAAGACGAGAGGGGTGAACAAATAGCCACTCGTTTGCAAACGGGATGGAGAGTGTGCATTGACTATAGAGCCTTGAGTGCGGCTACAAGAAAGGATCATTTTCCTCTTCCTTTCATCGATTAAATGCTTGATAGGCTAGCCGGTTATGAGTATTATTGCTTCTTGGATGGATATTCCGGCTACAACCAAATTGCCATAGCTCCGGAGGATCAACACAAGACGGCTTTCACTTGTCCTTATAGAATATTCGCTTGTCGATGGATGTCGTTTGGTCTTTGCAATGCATCGGCCACTTTCCAAAGATGCATGATGGCGATCTTCCATGGACTCATCGAGAAGATTATGGAAGTATTCATGGATGATTTTTCCGTCTTTGGTTCTTCCTTTGATAATTGTTTGGAAAATCTTTCTCAAGTGTTGTAAAGATGTGAGGAAACTTCTTTATGTCTCAATTGGGAGAAATGTCATTTTATGGTGAGAGAGGGCATTGTTTTGGGGCATAAGGTGTCTAAATATGGATTGGAAGTTGAAAGAGCCAAAATAGTGGCAATTGAGAAGTTACCTTCATCAACGAATGTGAAATCTATCCGAAGTTTTCTTGGGCATGCGGGGTTCTATAGACGGTTTATTAAAGACTTTTCAAAAATCTCCAAGCCTCTTTGCTCACTATTGGAGAAGGATACAAGGTTTGAGTTTTCTAGTGCTTGTCTTGATTCGTTTGAAAAGTTGAAGAAGGCACTAGTGTCTACCCCCGTGTTGATTACTCTGGATTGGACGGAGCCATTTGTGTTGATGTGCGACGCTAGCGATTGGACCGTTGGGGCCGTGTTGGGGCAAAAACGAGATAAACTCTTCCGAGTGATTTATTATGCTAGCAAGACATTGGATTTGGCTCAATTGAACTATACCACCACCGAGAAGGAATTGCTTGCCGTGGTGTACACCTTCAACAAATTCCGTCCATATCTAGTGGGGACGCATTCTATTGTTTATACGGACCACGCCGCAATCCGCTACCTTTTTGCTAAGAAGGATGCAAAGCCCCATTTAATTCGTTGGATTTTATTGCTCCAAGAATTCGACATGGAAATTCGAGATAGAAAGGGTTACGAAAATGTTGTCGCCGATCACTCATCCTCTCTCGAGCATCCGGTTGAAGGAGAAGATTCTCGGGTACGTATTAATGAGTGTTTTCCCGATGAACAAATTTTGAAGTTGGTAGATTATACTCCTTGGTTTGTGGACTATGTAAATTACCTAGTCATTGGTGAAGTGCCGGGTGATCTCACTCATTATCAAAAGAAGAAATTCTTGAATGACGTGAAGTTTTACTATTGGGAGGACCCTAATCTTTACCATCGATGCACCAATGGCATCATCCGAAAGTGTGTAAAGCAAACTGATTGGGTAAGGATTATGGAGGAATGTCATAGCTCTCCAAGTGGAGGTAATTTCGATGGCCATCGGACCGCTATCAAGGTATTCCATTCTAGGTTTTATTGGTCAACCGTCTTCAAGGATTGTATTGCGTTTGTGAAGTCTTGTGATAGGTGTCAAAGAATGGGAAACATTTCCAAGAGAGACGAGATGCCACAAAATATTATGGTAGAAGTTGAGCTTTTTGATGTGTGGGGGATCGACTTCATGGGACCTTTTCCCAAATCTCAAGGGTACACTTATATCCTTCTTGCGGTTGAGTATGTGTCTCGATGGATGGAGGCGATTGCTACGGTGAAGAGTGACTCAAAAGTGGTCCTCAAGTTCTTGCAAAAGAATATCCTCACTCGTTTTGGCATCCCAATGGCTTTGATTAGTGATGACAGCTCGCATTTCAACAACAAGTGGTTGAGGAGTTTACTTTCTCGTTAT
This sequence comes from Schizonepeta tenuifolia, assembly GCA_029490685.1. Classification (NCBI taxonomy): domain Eukaryota; kingdom Viridiplantae; phylum Streptophyta; class Magnoliopsida; order Lamiales; family Lamiaceae; genus Schizonepeta; species Schizonepeta tenuifolia. Next base: position 27,297,327 of record CM055955.1, read on the forward strand.
GGGGTGAAGCACAAGATCGCCACTCCTTATCATCCTCAAGGGAATGGCCAAGCGGAGCTTGCAAATTGGGAGATAAAGTAAATTCTTGAGAAGTCGGTGGCACACAGGAAGGATTGGGCGAATCATTTGGACAATGCACTTCGGGCCTATCGCACCGCCTACAAAACTCCCATTGGCATGTCTCCGTTTCAACTCATTTTTGGGAAGTCATGTCATTTACCCATTGAGCTTGAGCATAAGGCGTATTGGGCCACAAGACGGATTAATCTTGAGTTTAAAGAAGCCGGATATACAAGGCTTGAGAAGTTACTTGAGCTTGATGAGTGGAGGAATGAAGCTTTTGAAAGTTCTTGGATTTACAAAGAAAGAGCAAAGAAGTTCCATGACCGAGCCATTCGTTCCAAAGACTTTGCCCCCGGAGATGAGGTGCTTCTCTATAACTCTCGCCTTCAGTTATTCTCGGGAAAATTGAAGTCTAGGTGGACGGGTCCGTATGTTATGTATAAGAGCAATGGAAATGGAACGTATCATCTTCTTAAGTCCAATGGAGAAACCTACGTGGTAAATGGACATCGCCTCAAGCCTTACATCAATTGTGAGCCGGACCGGAATGTGACGATCACGCTTCTCAACGACCCTTGAAGAATGAGGTATCGTCTAGCTTTAGACGTTAAACTAAGCGCTTGTTGGGAGGCACCCCAACACTTTTACTTGCTTTTATTTTCGTTTTATTTTCATTTCGTGCTAGCTTTTGTTGATCTTGTTGTTGGTGTGTTTGGTGATAGTTGTGAATATGTGTTTGTTTTGATGTGGTAGTGTTTGAATTTGTTGTTGGTTTGGTGTGTTCGTTTGTTGTGGGTGAGCATGTCTTCTCGTTTTCTTTATGCCGTCGTTTATTTCTTTAGGTTGTGTTTGTTTTAGTTGGTAATTTTGTCGGCATGATCACCTCGTTTCTTGTTTTTGGTGTGTAGTGTTTTGCTTTCGTTTTTTTAAGCCTTTTTCTTAAATAAATAAATAAATAAAAATAATTTGCACTCAATTTCATTTTTAGTATGTTTGTGTTTGCTTTGGTTTTATTTTAATCTTGCAGGTAAAAAAAAAACCACTAGATCGCACTGTGCGGCTGCGCGCACGGAAGCATCACAGTGTAGAGTAAACGGGAACCAGCAGCAGCAGATTTCCGCTCCGGTAAGCTGTCGCCGCGTTTCCTTTCACGGACAGATGCTGAGGAGCAATAGCTGCAGCAAAAGGCCTCTCCAATTCACGCACCCCGCACTTCCGGCGAGTCTCCACCGCGTCGCCTCGCCGCTCTAACCAAGATGCCCGCGCCTTTCACCGCTGACGACTGCTAAAAAGTAGCAGCTGCAGCAACTCCCCGCTCTTCACCACGCGACTGCGTTCTTCGTCACGGAGGACTGCTTAGAAGTAGCAGTTGCAGCAGCTCGGCGCTCTAATCAATGCAACCGCGTTTCCTCCTCTTCAGCCGCGTGACCCGCTGCCACATTTCCGACCCGCACGTGCTCACCGAGTTGACCCGACCCGGCCAGGTAAGTTTCTATTCTACTTTCTCTCTCTTCGATTTTTACACTCTTTTCACCCACTTTCACCCCTTTTCTCATCCTCCTTCATTTCTTCTCCTATTTCAATCCTCAATCCTCTCTCATCTCAGGTACGCACTCCATTTCTTTTTCATTTCAATACATTCCTTGCATGATTTAGAGTTCTTGGATGTTTTCTTTGTTCTTGAGTTCAAATGGGGTTGAGCTTAATTCAAATTCTAGGGCTCCAAAATTGGGGATTTCGAATTTTCAGATTATTTTTGTTCCTTTGGTGCTCTGAATTGCTTAGAATCATGCTTAGGATATTCATGAGTACTACATTGCATTTTACTTAAGATGGGTTGTTGGAAGTTTGAAGAATTATGCTTGCATTTGGGGAATTTATGTTGAAGAAATTGTTGGAGAATTGTTGAGTAATCTAATGGGCATGGGCTTGATTTTGCACTTATGGTGATCCTTTTTAATTTACTTATTTCATATTGGGTGATTGCAAATATTGAGAAGTGCATTGATTTGTTGTTCATTGAAGTTTGGGGGTGATTTTTGTGCTGTAAATTCTAGAAATATAATGGGGGATTTTCTCGAGCATTGACTTTGCTAATAGAGAGTTGAGAGAGTAGAATTTGGTGGGTTTTTAAAGCTTTATTTTCTTGTTTGTTTTGGTATTTATTTTTATTTTCATTTTATTTGTAGGTACTTGAAAAAATGGGTGTTAAGGGAGGAAAGAAAGGAAAAACAAAAGCTTCGGCTCCTACTAGTGAACCGGAATCGTACCCGGTGAGTCGAGGTACTATGAGGTGCAACTACCCTCGGACGCCGTCATGGCGAAATGGAACAATTTACTCAAAATCCAGATGCGGCCAAGTGCATATATTTGCCCCGGCACCATTGCAAAAATGGGGATCAAGGAAGATATAACACGGCTCATACAAGGGGCGAAATTGAGTTGTATTATGTGTGGCAATTGGCCAACCTACAAGGCTCTCATCTTGGAGTTCCTATCTACTTTGGAGACCTACACCATTCCTCGGGGTGGAATAGGGGGAATTAAATTTCAACTTGGCAACGAGGAATGAGAGCTATCAGTCACTGAAATCTCACGGTTGTTCGAAAGTGACCCCAATGGATTTGAGATTGTGAAGAAATTGTCCAATGATGAAGTATGGCTTCCTATTTGTGCCGCTAATACTCCCGCCTTCTTTAATGGACGCTCCAAGGTCTCTCACGTGCGCAACCCGATATTCCGCTATATCCAACTAGTCTTGGCTCACACATTTCTCGCTAGGGAGAACACGAGCAATATAAGGAAGGATGAGCTTACTATTCTTTATTGCATGCTTCGAGGGTGGCCCGTGGATGCGGGGACGATGTTAGCAAGACAATTCAAGTCTCAATCCGATCAAATGCCGAGGGGTAAGAGTGTTATTTGCATTGGGGGTATGGTTACACGTGTTGCCCGTCTTTTCAACGTGCAACTCAAGAATGATGAAGTTGTACCTGGTGATACTTTAGTGAATGTGGAGATGCTCCAAAGCCATCAATTCGTGAAAACATGCGAGGAGCATATTTTTTGGTGCCAATGTCGAGATCTTTCGCTCTTTCCTTTGCCCAACCCTCCTCTTACTCAAATTACTAACTTCGAGGATCGAGCTAATTGGCGGATGGATACTCCGACTCATGTGGCACTCTCATTTCGTGATCCTAACTATAAGAAGTATCTTACCAAAGAAGAGGTAAAAGCGGCTAATGTGAATATTCAATTCCGAAGTGATGAAGAAGAAAATTCGACTTCCATGGCGAATGCTCAAGACCGACCAGGTCCTTCCACCACTAGGCCGCACTTTGCTACATATGAAGACATTCAAGCGGTGGAGAATCGGGTACTCACGCGCTTCGATGAACACTATGTGGCTTGAGAGACTCGTTTGGACAATTTTGCCATGAATGTCTTTGCACGAATGGATAGGGATGAGCAAGCACACGTTGCTCGCTATGAGGCACAACAAAGGGCGATTCTTGAGCAATTTAGGGAGTTGCGTGACTACTTTCCTCCCCCACCACAATGATTCCGGGTACATGTCTTTTTCCCACCACTCTTCTTTTTCAAACTTATTCTTCCATATTGTTGAATAAGTTTGGGGGGATAGAGAAGGTGGTTTTCTTGCTTTAGTTGTTTTAGTTGTGTGTCGTTTTCTTTTTCGTTTGTGTGCTTGTTGTTAGTTTAAGTTTGTAGTTTATTTTTCGAGTCTTCGTTGTGTAAGCATGCTTAGTTTGAGATTGTTAATGAGGCTTATGATGAAAATGATGTTTTGATTTGAGAAAATGTTTGCTTGTGGATATTGCATGGATTGTGGATCTTTGATTGATTTTCTCTTATGTTTGATCCTTTTTTAGTTTGAATCAAAATGAGCCCTTATGAGGAATTGAGCTTTTCTAACCTTGTTATGGTTAGCATTCATTCTTAAGTGAGTTTATACTCAATCATGTATGATTTTTCTCTAGAACTTGCGATGGTTTCTTCCTTAAGATTGAATTTTGTGCTTTGAATTTAGAAATGATCTAAGGCCATTTTTCTTGAGCTTAAATTGACCAAACACTTGTCCAAATGCTCATTAAATCTTTGTTCGCCCTTTTGAGCCTTTTGCCTTTTCTTTGAATTGCCTTGGGTAGGGTTGTTTTTGTTTGAAAGTTGGGTGAAGTTGTTTGAAATTGAAGAGAGAAAAATGTGTTCAACTTTGGTTGTGAAATAGATTGCTTCTACTTAGCATAAGCTCTCAAAAATAAAAACAAGATTGAGAATTGTTTCTTTCAAATGATACAAAAAAAAAGTGGTAAAAGAGTATAAGCAAGTAGTGAAGCATGAATTCGGAAGTTTGACAAATTGAGTTTGGAATGAGCTTTATAGATTGAAAGCTTTGGTGAAAATTTGGGATTTTGAATGAAATATGGGAATTTTGGGTGAAGTGTGATTTGTTTGGGGAAATTTATTAAGTCACTTAGCCAAAAACATCCTACCTAACCAAAGTGTCTTCATTACAACCCGATTAAGTCCTTGTTGATCTTTATTTGAAGCACATATTTTAAGCAATGGAGAGGTAAGACGAGTTGCAAGCTTATGGTAGAATGCATGATTTGAGTTGAATTGAGTGTATACACTTCCTGTTTTGCATTGTTAAGAGCGAGAGCCTGCCTATATTGTTGATATATTCCCTTTTGGTGAGGATGATAACTTGAAAAGGTTGAATATTTGAGATTATTGAGATATTTGAAGCATGAATTGTGATATTCCACTTGTAGTTTTGTTTTGGAAAAAATTTCTGAAGCTATTATTCGTCAACATCTCGTTTTAAGCATGCTTATCGTTGAGTCTTTCTTTTTGTTCTTGTTCGAGGACGAACAAGTGTTTAAGTTTGGGGGAGTTGATAAGTATGGTTTTTCCATAGTTTTTATGGTTCATTTGTTACTATTTGTTGGTGGAAATCATGTTAGAAATAAGCATTTGCTTTAACTTTGTTTGTTTTATGAGATTTTACGCTTGTTTGCAAGTTTTAACCAAAATTCAGGAAAATTAAGATCGAATTGGAACAAAATGATCATAGAACATGAAAGAGTAGTTTGATATGAAGCCGTAGAAAAAAACGAGGTTCAATTCGGAGTTCGGACGAAAAAGAACGAGGCGAAACAAAAAAACGTCGCGCGCAGCGCAGTCATCCGCGCCGCACCGCACAGCCGCGTTTACCGGAGCGCACGGCTGCAGAGACAGCGCTTTTCGAGCGTTTCCAACCGCTCCACCACACGCGGCCGCGTCCCGTTGCTCCCAGCCGTGTCTCGCACGCCTTTTTGAGCAAAATGACGATTTTACCCCTTTTCTTATGTCTTGTAATACTCTAGCTACTTTAATATATATAGAGGGATCCTCCCCCATTTAGAGAAGACCTTGATTCCTCATTTCAATTTTAAAATTTCAACTTTCTTCTTCTAGGGTTTGTGCTTTTAATTCAATTTCAAGACTTGTATAGGATGCTTTTGAAGAATCAATTGAAGATTTCTCCATTTGGGTTTAGTAGTATCTTTATTATGGCTCTATTTCTTCTGTCATTTCTCTAATTATGTCTAGCTAAATCTCTTAGTTGATTCTAGGGACTTGTGAGACTCATTTGATGGTGGAATTTAATTATTGATGTTATTTTGCCTTCCAATTTGTAGTTCATGCTTCTTGGTGCTTGTTTCTCATGTTAGAATAGAAGACCTTTTTTTAGCATGCCAAATGTTCGTAAAAATGCTTAGTCGGTTTTTATGATCATTGAATTCAAGTTTGCATTATATGAATGGTTAAGAGTCCTAGTGGAAGTTAATCTATTCATAGAAGGAGTTAATCTTTCGTGCTTTTGGGAGTTAATTCCTCGTTTTGAGTCTTAGTCGAGAGAGACGAGGGATTGATCAACTTGTGCATTCTTTTCGAGAGAGAGTGTGTGCTTATGTATGTGATTCTTTTGCTTGAATTGGATTAAAATGGTTAAGTAGTTCAATAGCTTAGTTCCCCATCGTTTTGAGTCGAGCAAGGTTCCTAGAATCAACCCCGTTTTATATTGTCATTTTCGATCGTTTATTAATCGTTTGTCTACTAGAATTTGCTTATTTGTTTTGATCTTTTGTTTAAGTACTTGAATGAATTGCCAATCATGTTGTTTGAAGAGCTTGAATAGTAAGAAATGCATGAATTTTGTTTTCGCATAAATTCGCCTCAATAGTCCTTGTGGATACGATACTCGATCCCTATTGCCTACAATAACCCGAACAAAGTGCGGATAAATTGCTTAGTATAAATAGGCGATCACAAATGAAGAAGATAGGTTTGCGCAAGTATATATATTTGTAGGTTCTCTGCAATTTTACAATTAGGGCAAGGTTACTTTTGGAAGAATACAAGTTAACCTGGAGAATAAAAAATACTACCAAACAAGCAAAAAATATAAACCAACATTTTTTATTATCTACCAAACACCCATTATAGACTAATTTAACCTATTCCCCCAATATTATTTATCTCCACATTATTAATCTTGACTAATCTTGTCTGGCCTACCAAACATGGCCTAAATATACTAATGCACATCCAATCAAACAGTTTTCTGGGGCAAAAAAAAAAAAGGAAACGAACTCTCAATTTCAAAAGGAAATTCCCTTAAAAAAATTCAAAGGGAAATAAATAATCATGACGAAAATTCATTCGTAATTTTTTTGATATTTTAAATCATTTTGACATTTCTATATCTCTTAATTTGGTAGGTTGGGGGAGGGGGTGTTTCGTTAGGTGTCATTCAATCAATGCATGCATCTTATGATATATATTTGATCAAATTAGTAATACATGTTGTAAATTGATATCATTAATCAGAAGAAGTACTATATGACACTCTTTACAAATTAAATGTAATTATGAACTTATATATAAAAAAAAGATTATATCGAAATCTATCATTTATAAATGAGAATCGATTTAGACTATTGGTTTTGTAAATCTACGGTTGTAATTGACTCATGCATTATAGTGGAACACGCATGGGATGCATATCATAACAATGGATTGTAGTAATTCAAAAATTCATGACTATAAAATATACATCATAACAATGCATTGTATTAGTTAAAAAAAAAAAAACGCATTGTAATATATATATATATATATATATATATACATATATATATATAGGAATTGGTTCATATAAAAATCAATCTTAGTGTGAGAACGTGAGAACAAGTTTAAGAACAATCTTGTTAATAAAACATTAAATTTTTGCAATCTGAAGCATTAAATCGAGTGACAAGACAAAAACATTAAATTTTGTTAGTTGTGCTTAAGGACAATCTTGTTTACATAAATATTCTCGACTAGATTTCTCAAGGAGCACTGATGCTCAGGTATCATGCGTTTCTCGACATTGAACTTAACTTTCCAAGAATATCTTCATAAATACCACAAGTTATTGGAAAATGATGGTGTCTAGTATGTCTTTGTTACAAAATCTAAAATTTATATACTCCTGAATATATAACTACTAAGTTCATTCTATTTGCAAATTCACACTAATTTGTCCTGACGTTGAACATTTTTTAATTACTTTTCATATTGAATGTGAAGTTGTCAAGGTTATACAACACTACAGAAGTATAACATCCTTTCAAGTCACAACGGATCTGAATTTCCACCCTTATATTTATCATTTCTCTTTATCGGTATGTTTTCGAAATTTAAATATACGCATCTTGCTCTCAATGAAATGACTATTGCTGACCATTTGCTTGTGCAGCAACATGCTAGAATTATTTTATCTGTTGTATTTCTGCATTTGCTTGAGATTTTTTTTTCATGTGCAGTATAATCGTTGTTGAAGGTGGAGAAGAAAGAAGAGACTTTTCATGAGTATTAATGAGAATCAACATCTCAAAGAAAATGTAAGACCAACAGTGGCCGAAATGGAAGCTCATGCTCTGAAACATGATCTTTCAACATTTTTTAAAATCTAATCGGTATTCTCGAAAATAAGGCTCGACTACTCAAGAAAGAAGCAGAAACAGCTGAAATTGTATAAGTGATATTCAAGATCGAGGTATCAATTACTATCCTATCTTCATTACAAGAATTTTGCTCCAAACAAGTTTGCAAAAGCTTACAAATAAAGATAAAATAACTCAACTCATACTTCGTCGTGCAAAAGGATAGGGGTGTTAGTTAGACTGATTTTATCATGTAGTGAGCTAATGTCACCACAGTAGCTCTCTTCTTCATATTTATGACAAGTCTATACTTTGAAATTGGAATCGAAATATATCCTGACTTCATCGACTTTTAGTGTACTTGTCGGCTTGTAAATGGTCCCCTTCACCCACACTTTTGCTCCAATGTAGTCTTCTACATCCTTTATGAGACAGAAAATGTCACAGCCCCAAATTCCGAGGGACGGCAAAGCCAGGGTGCGACTAGGGGTTGGATTAAAGAAGCGGGGAAGAAGGGGGATAAATAAATAAACAAACAATAATTAAACAACAACTGATATCTATGAACAGACTTTATTAAAAGAAAGAGAGTCGACCTTGAAGGATCGCTCGACAGAGTTGTTCTTAAAAGAAACTAAGTTCAAAGTACGGAACTTAGACCAAAACATATCCATTGACACAAAAAGAGTTTGGCAGCGGAAAGCGTAAAGCTTGACACACAGTTCTTCATCCTATTTACAACCTTCTACTCAACCTCCGCCGCTCCTGTCACTCAACCTGCACATTTTATAAAATATATGCAGGGCTAAGTATAAACATACTTAGTGGTCACATTGCCGAAAACATATCATAAGTATAGATTAATCAGGCATCTTAGAAATAGCGCATCGGGATTTTTTATCAAATGCCCGTGCCTATTAAACATTTTCTTTCACTTTTCACAATAGCTTGCGCAAGCCTTTACAGATGTTACGTTCAACTTGCCCAACTTCTGTTTCAACGTCGGGGAAGATTTAACTTCTTCCGCGCACATTCTAATTACCGCAGCTGGCTACCCCACAATAAAGTACCACACACACCGGCTACCGTGTACACTAAACCCTGGAAAACCCTTACGGTTAACTCAGCGGTCCGATCGATTAGTTAGCCCCCTTTGGCTAACTCAGAAAGGCACAAAAGAACTCACATAAAACAAATATTTTCATGCCTTGATAATTACTTTAAAACACTGTTATAATGCGATAAGTAAACATTTTCGAGCATCGCTCATTTGATTTGATATATAGAAAAGCCCACCTTAGGCGATTTACAGAACAACTAAAGCTTCCATCTTCTGTCTTCCGTCCTGTCTTCTAAACTCGACTTACTCCTTTGAACGCAAATAATCACACTTTAGTAAACGGTCGCAACGATAAAAGAGAAGGAAATCAAATTCGGTTTATGACTTTTAGGCCTTTGCACTTTAACTACATTCTTTTGATTAACGAATAAACGAGACTCGAACATTTCTTGTTTAGAAACTAACTCGGTTCCTTACTCGACACTTAGGTCAGTTAATAACGGAAGTCGCTAACTTATAATGACTTAGAAGTTCACAAGGAACGAAGTTAAAAAGAATTCAACTTAAGAAAATGGGTTTCGGAAAATTTCTGCACAAGGCAGTAACTCTGGAGCTCATACAGAACAGAACTCTGCGAAACAGGGGATTAAATTAGTACCAAAAGAAAGCTACGGATGTCTAGTTTACTTTCCAATTTACGGATCTCGATTTCGTTAAACGAGTAGAAAGTTATGACAGTTTCTGTGAAAGGTCGCAAAACAGTCCGCGTGAAACCCTAGGTGCTCGATAAAACTCAACGCACAATTCCCTAGGTTCGATCAATGCTATACAACCTTTAAACTCACGAAATTATTAAAAAATTACAGTTAAGCCATACGTTCCTTTGTCGTGAATACTTCACGTCTCTTGATTAAACAAACGACGAGCATTTCCTCGTCTTTTCCAACTAATCAATTACTAAACCAATTCCAAAACAATTTCTATTTCAAACTTCTAACTTTAATCTTCTAACTTCTATATTCATTTCTCGAATGGAAATATCGTCAACTACAAACTTGTTCGTTTATCAACGTTAAACACTAATATCTGATTAGTTTCCTTATTCGACTTTCCTATCGACAATTAGACTCGATTACCCATCTCTTACAAAATTTTCAACTTTCTTAGAATTTGTTCAAATTTTCCAATAACGATCCTTAACTACTAAGATTAACATATATTCAAATCATAATCCTAAATCATCATCCATACGAAACTTATCGACGATTTTTCGTCTCTTACTAAAAATTTAACATTCTCCGATTTCGCTCAAACTTTCCGATTACGTTCATCAACTACCAAGATTTACTAATATGAAAACCGCATACTCAAATTATTATCGAATCTTGACTTGTCGTCGGTTTTTCATCTCTTACGATTTCTATTTTATTTTTAGAAAAATCCAATTAAATTATATAATCATCTATACACTTACTACATCTCATTTATATCATCATATCATCCAAAACATATCAATTACTCCATCAAATTCCTATTTCTTTCTCTCTTACATTTTTATTTTTATTTTTAGAAAATTCTAAAACAATTCATGTATTAATATACTAATACATAGAGTGATATTTCATCAACCAATCAACTTAATACATGAAACTAAAACATCAAACCCTAACCCCTAAAATTTTCGGTATTGACATGAATAAGAGGGGGATGATTTCTACTTAAATCCAACCATGGGAATCCATTTCTATGCATATAATAACATACTTTAATCATAGAACATCATCCTACTCCATCCTCAAACTTTCGAAAATAAACAAAGTTGAAGGAAAAGAATTTTGTTTGGTTCAAACTCGAGAGGAAGGTCTTACCTTGACGTTTATGGACTCGGATTTAAGATCGATCGGTAGATGACTAACTTGTGGAGCTTGAGAGCTTGAAGGATGAACAACAAAGGAGGATTGAAGAACAAAAGAGAGAGAGAAGAGAGAGAGGGAGGGTGGCGGACTTGGAGGGGAAGGAAAGAGAGAAATGAGGTAATGAGGTGTTTAGATAACATTTCATAAAGTTAAAAAGATCTAACAAGGATGACTCACGATTCTTAATAGGCGGTTTTAGGGGAGATATTTTAGCAAAATATCGCGTTTTACGGGTCTAATACGACGTAATAAAATTGAGAAATTAAAACCCTAGACGGTTACGTTTTTGAAAAAATTTAATTCGACCACTAGATTAGAAATAAATCACTTACTCGGAAAGCATAATTCGATTTTCGAAATTCGATGAAAAGTCGGGATAAGACAATCCAAAATTCGCCCGGAAAAATAATAAAAATTGACTTTCTCCGGTAGACTCGTATCACAGAAAAAGTGAATGTAAAGTCTGACGGTTTTTCGATCTGAGTTTTCGAACGAAAATTCTATCGGACGCAAAAATCCTAATATAGTGGTCGATCAACCGACTTTTGGAATTTATTTTCAGTAACGGATTTCACCGTTAGTCTTAAAATTAAAAATCCTTAACTTAGGCGTGCAAAGCCTTAATTAATAATTAAATTTTTATTTCTCGTCGGAAGAAAATATCTGGGGTATTACAGAAAATCTCATAGTCGTGCCCAGGTTGGAGGCGAAAGTCACTCTTCATCATCTTTGTTAGCTCGAGCATCACTATAGCCATCTGATCTACAGTTAGGCCAAGATGTTTCACGTGTTTTCCCACTCTCTTTTCCAGAATATCGCATAAGCTTTAGGATACTATAACATTCTAAATCCAACCAGCAGGTTATAAGGCCATCCGTTTTTCTCGCCACTGAGATTATGCCAACAAATTAATGTCAATTATAGAGCTCAAATTTGTTGCAGAAGTATTATTAGTCTGAAAAGTATATTAGTTCTCGTTTAAATCTAATAGACATTTACTAGTGTTTAAATAATAAGTAAGATGAAAAAATAATCGCTAATAACATGTATATAATTAAGTGCAATCACTTTGAAGCAAATTACAAAAGCTATTATTTTTGCTAGATATACTATTACAAAAAGAAGTTGGAAGTGTAAATTCAGACTAATTATTCCTTACGTAGAACACTTTTTAATTACTCTTAATATTGAATGTGATGTTGCCAAAGTTATATAACATTACAGAAGTATAACATCATTTTAGAACATACTTGTAACATCTTCGTTCCACCTTTTCAAGTCACAATGGATCTGAATTTCCACCTCATATGTATCATTCTCTTTATTGGTATGCTTTCGAAATTTAAATATACTCATCTTGCTCTCAATGAATTGACTATTTCAGACAATTTGCTTGTGCAACAACATGCTAGAATTATTTTATCTGTTGTATTTCTGCATTTGCTTGAGAAATTTTTTCATGTGCAGTATAATCGTTAGAGCTGTCAAAACGGGCCCAAAAAAACCCAGCCCGATGGGTCAGCCCGACCCGCCCAATGTTTGGGCCGGACTGGGCTGCCATTATTAGTGGCCCGAAAAACTCGGGCCTGTTTGGCCCGGCCCAAGTGGCCCGGCGGGCCAACCGGGCCGCGGGCCTAAAAAGCACGACGGGCTTCGGGCCATTTTGGCCCGTTCTATAATCTAAAAATTATAATTATAAATCTATAATCTAACTAAAACATAAAACCCTAACAAATGTTATACTGCCAACCGCAATCCCGCAAAGTTGTTCTCAGTTTCTCTTCTTCTCACTCCACTCTCTCGTCTCATTCTCTCCGGTCGCCATCACCCGTCAAGCGCCAGCTGCCAGCAGCGAGGTAATGTTTATCTCTCATTCTCTCTCTAATATATCATATTTTGCAGCAATTTGTCGATCGATTGAGTAGTAGTTTTCAAAATTATGTGAAAATTATAATCTAATAGCATGATGATTAGGCAAGCAGATAATTTATTGGATGATTTTAAGTTATTATCTAATAGATAAAATTATTATGTTAGTAACTACATAAAGCAAGTAGACTATGTTCATTTTCATAAAGTTATAAACCAAAATTAAACTAAATCATAGGTAGGACCGTAGGAGTATAGCAGATTATTCAATCCCAAGTTACACCTCTGTTTATGTTTATTTTCAGAAGATTGAAAAAATGACTTGCCTCGAAGATGAAGCAGTGTGTTTCGATAACCAAAATGAACATAAATGAACATAAAGTTTTAAAGTTATTGCTTTTGTACTAATTTCTGTTTGTTTGTCGAAGTGTAGGAATGGATATCGAACGCAATGATATTAATATGGATAAGGAGAAGATGATGATATTGATATTAATATTTGTAGCTGGATATTTATGACAACATGTTTGGTTTGTTTATGGATATGTTTATCAATTTATGGATTCAAATTATGGTCTTTTGGTTTGGATATTTGTTTAAAACAGGTAACAGTAGCTTTTTTAAAATTTATTTTCTGACCGGGCCACTTGGCCTGACCCGCCCGGCGGCCCGATAGGGCTGGGCTGGACCACCATTATTGATGGCCCGTGAAAATCCCGGGCTGGCCCGACCCAGCCCGAAATTGCACATCTGGCTCGACGGGCTGGGCCGGCCCGGATGATTTGACAGCCCTAATAATCGTTGCAAAAGGTGGAGAAGAAAGAAGAGACTTTTCATGAGTATTAATGAGAATCAACATCTCAAAGATAGTGTAAGACCAACAATGGCCGAAATGGAAGCTCATACTCTGATAGATGATCTTTCAACATTTTTTTAAATCTAATAGGTATTCTCGAAAATGAGGCTCGACTGCTCAAGAAAACAAGCAGAAACAACTGAAATTGTATAAGCGATATCCAAGATCGAGGTATCAATTATTATCCTATCTTCATTACAAGAATTTTGCTCCAAACAAATTTGCAAAAGCTTACAAATAAAGAAAAAACAACTTAACTCATACTTTGTTGTGCAAAAGAATAGGGGTGTTAGTTAGACTGATTTTGTCATGTAGTGAGCTAATGTCACCACAGTAGCTCCCTTCTTAATATTTATGACAAGTCTGTACTTTGAAATTGGAATCGAAATATATCCTGACTTCATCGACTTTTAGCGCACATGTCGGCTTGTAAATGGTCCCCTTCACCCACGTTTTTGTTCCAATGTAGTCTTCTAGATCATTTATGAGATAGAAAATCTCATACACACGCCTAGGTTGGATGCGAAAGTTGCTCTTCATCATCTTTGTCAGATCGAGCTTCACTGTAGCCATCTGATCTATAGTTAGGCCAAGATGTTTCACATGTTTTCCCTACTCTCTTTCCCAGAATATCGCATAAGTTTCAGGGTACTATAGCATTCTAGATCCGACCACCATGTTATAAGGCCATCCTTTTTCTCGCCAATGATATTCTGCCAATTATAGAGCTCAAATTTGTTGCAGAAGTGTCATTAGTCTAAAAAGTGTATTAGTTCTCGTTTAAATCTAATAGACATTTACTATTGTTTAAATATTAAGTAAGATGAAAAAAATAATCGCTAATAACATGTATATAATTAAGTGCAGTCACTAAGAAGCAAATTACAAAAGCTATTATTTTTGCTAGATATACTATTACAAAAAGAAGCTGGAAGTGGAAACCACCAGTTTTTATGCAGCAAAAGGCGCATTGTTGTAAATAAGTTGAACATTTGGCTTTATATTAGTATAAATATAAAAGTATGTGAAATTCAATATTTAATTGATAGCAAAGACATTTAATAATTATATTAGGTTTAATACATTCAGGAACTTACAATTTACAGCTTAACTTGAAATTCATGGCAATGAGAAATTCAATTGATTATTAGTAGAAGTAATATTTTCCATATAACTAAGTTAATTTTAAAAAGTTCGTATTTACATTGATAGAAAATAAGTTAAGATACGAAACTATAAAACGCCAAATGTCATAGAAGATTCATTTTGATGACAACAATAAAAAACATTAAGTGGATCATTGTAGCAAGTTAGGTAGGAAAAGGGAAAGTCTTAAATAAGCTGAAAACTTTGCTAAAACACACATTTGTATTAGGTCTTTATTTAAAATATACGTGGTACCTGAATTCTTTTTCAAAATTGTTCGTTAGGTTTCCCATATCATTCATATGCTATGGTGCGTGATATGTGAGGTACTCTCACATTGAAATTCATCACCCACTGGAAGCTCATTCTTACATAATCTTGTGTAGTTATTCGTTGCTGATATATTAGATTATGTTAGTTAATCTTGTACTGAATTAAATGAAAACAGAACATACAACATTGAATTAAATGAAAACGGAACATACAACATTAAACTTACCACATGATGGTGAAAATTGGAGAATACCCTCCGCGACGGTCCATCGCTAGAAAACTTTCTTGCTTGGACTTTCCCTAAAAAAGTTGAAAATGTATCACATGACATCAATTGGATAGTTGCAGCTGTCATTAAAATTGTAAGGAATTAATTAGGACTCCTTGTTCATTATTATATTAAAAATAAAAGGTGAAAAGTAAATTTACTTAGTACAACATAATAAACTACTCTACTCTCACAGGTAATAGAAAGTTTCCATAAATAGAAAGTTTCCCAAAATATAAGGTTTCTATAAATAAAAAGTTTCCTAAAATAACATTTTTTCTTAATTTCCGCATTTCAGTAATTTTATGCATGATTATGTGAAGTATATGTTTATATGATCTAAAGAAGCTTATAAATGCATGAGAGTGTGAGCTTTTCAATATTTTGCTTGAAAAGTCGATTTTTGAATTTTCGGGTCAAAATCACAGTTTTTTTTATCTTTTAGGGCAAAATAAAAAATTGTCCGTTTTTCTCCAAATTTTAATACTCCCTCCGAACTACTCATATTATCATCCTTTTCTTATTTAGGTGTCCACTCATATTGTCATCTTCAAAATAAGGAAAATTTTAACCCTACAAAATTCTCAAAAAGTAGTGGGACCTACCCACTTTCTATCTTTTTACCCTATTCTTAATATCTGTGCTGAACAGTAACCTTACAATTTCAGTGGGTCGGAGGAAGTATGTTGTTGTTCCTAAGAATATTTCAAGAGTTATGGGAGAAAAATCGAATCAAAAATCGTTCATTTTGAATGAAAAATGTGTGTGTTAGCAGATTTTAGTAGAAAGTATATTGTGCACACAACATTAAATGTGGGGACCACAGCTTCTAAAAACTTGACACTTGACACACCAAAATGAAACCAGCCATTGCCACTTGTCCTAACCTCCTTTCACCTCATCAAACTTAGTATGCAAGCTTTGATCTCAACCATTGATGTGGTAGGACAAGATCTAGTCATTTATTTTTAACCTAATGTCACCTATTTAAGATAATTGAAGCTTATGTCTCCTCCCTCTTTCATCATTCTCGGCTACACTCAACCTCCCATACATATCCATGATTTCTTCAAGATCCAAACTAGAATCATCAAGAATCAAAGTTTCAATCCATAGGATCTCCTCAGGGAGGTTTCATTCTACCTTTCTAACTTTGTTTCTTTCATTTCTATGGTGAAAATATGGCTAAATCATCCCTTTCTCTCTCTTATATTTTCGGTCAAGATGAGGGATCCATCCCTCCAAGCTTCAATTATGTTGTATTTTACATCCAATAGATCTCTTAGAAGCTTTCAATTAAAGGTAATTCTCAAATCCCTAGCCATATCTTTATTATGTCGATTTTTAGATCCAAAATTGGGGGGTTTTGACATGTTTTATTTTATGAAATTGATGCATGATTTGAGGTATAGGGAGTTAGATGTATCCATCTATGTATGAATTTCATGATTTGGAACACCCTTGATATTTTATTTTGAATTTATGGAAAGTTCATACATGTAGTACTTTCTAGTTTATGATGATGATGATTTTGTATGATTGAATTGAGCATGGAACCTTGTTCTTGGGTAGATTTTTTAAGAATTTTTGGATGCATATATGAGGTTGGCTGATTTTTATGCATGTAGTAGAATTAGGGCTTTTTGATTCTATGCATGTAATGATCAATTGATGTTGTATGATCCCTCTAAGATATATTTGATATATTTGGGAGTGGTTTGCATGGAAATAAAACACCCTAACCCCTACCCTCGCCTTGGCCGATTATATGCATAAGTAGTAGGTAAATGAATGCTCAATGTATGTTATAATATTATGTTAAAATTATGACCTATAATCTAGATGAGCATGATTATGACTTGTTTGATTTGATATGAAGCATGATTGTTTATAATTATGTGATCTTAAGATACAACATGTTATAATTATGACCTATAATCAAGATGAGCATGATTATGACTTGTTTTATTTGATATGAAGCATGATTGTTTATAATTATGTGATCTTAAGATACCAAGCATGTTGTAGTTATGCATGTTGTGATCATATATGAGCACGCATGGTTATAGATTATTGATGAGCATGGTATAGTAAGTGTAAGGAAATAGTAGGAACCCCTTCAAGATCAAGTAAGTTAGTTGCCCTTGTTTAAGGTTAAAAAATTCCCTATAGTATAAGATAATATAAGGAAGGTTAAGATAAGTTATATTTGTATCTCAGTTTCGTTGTTTTGTTTTTAAATCGAGCTTGATTGAAGGGACGAGCGGTGGAGAAGCGAAGTGAAAGAAAGGAAGAAGAGGAAGTAGTAAGTAGGAAGAGACCCTTGAGGTGGGCTTTCTAACCGAGGACCTTTTGGTCTACAATGCATGTTCAAGT
Source organism: Schizonepeta tenuifolia (assembly GCA_029490685.1). NCBI lineage: Eukaryota > Viridiplantae > Streptophyta > Magnoliopsida > Lamiales > Lamiaceae > Schizonepeta > Schizonepeta tenuifolia. The sequence continues at coordinate 27,315,148 of CM055955.1, forward strand.
GCATGTTATTTTATGAATTTGTTTAACTTGCCCTTTTGAAATGTGTGTGATACCGTCTATTAAGTAAAGACGATTCGGTTTCTCAAGAGATGAGATTTGTGCACACTTTAGGAATCGTGAGCCTTCAGTCGATTCTCGGTGATTAAAAGGAGGCCTCCTTCTCTTCACTGCTTTTATGTTTCGTAGACTCTTTGATTCACGCATTTTAATATCACTGTAGTCGTTTATCAAAGAACATGTTTTGGCTTTTGCCCAAGAAAACTCTTTTATTAAAACCCTTAGTGCTCAAGCTCAAATGACAAGTTTAAACTATCAAAATCATTTAACTATGTTTTTGGTTTCAAACGTGCAAGTAATCTTGGGCGGGATGATGGCTAAGCTCGTAGGATTCACTGTATTCCCTTAAGTCATTTCATGTAAAGGCATATGAGTCTCCATACTCATATTCCAGGACCTTTAACTTTCCGCTGCTATATTCTGAAATTCGATATGGTTGTACATAATATTTATTTGGGTCTGTAACTTAACTCTCCGAAGCATATGCTCCCCAGACACCATTTACTTGCTTTACCTGTCGAATCACGGTTCTTCTACTACTTCACTTGGCTTCCAACGGGCCTTTCTAAAATCAAAATTTTGATCTCTACGTTTCATGTTGAAACCAAAAAGCATGCTAAATTCGAAGCCTTAATCCCAAGCATGCTAGGACCCTTGTTTGATTGTATGCAACTCAACTTATTCGATTCAAGCCTTGATTAAATTCTAAAGCATGCAATCAAACTTAGAGCCAAGCATGCTAGACCCTTCTCTTTTCAAAGAAGCATGTTGAGAATGAATGTTGTTATCCCGTTTTTCCGTTATAGTTCACCCGATCTAGTCATCTTCGATCTAGAACGACGTAGGATTGTGATTTGGTTTCAATCCATCCATCCTAAAGTAGTAGCTAGGCGGGGTGGCCTATTATATTCTGAGAATATATCAACCAACTATCCCAATTTAATGTCTAAGCCTCATCATCAGTTACACGCAGAAACTGTTAGAATATAAAATAGTAAACTTAATTTGTAATTAAAAATAGAAGATATTTTAGTAGAGATTTATAGAATTAGAAGTAAATAGAAAATAATATAAAAAGGAAGAGAAGTCGAGAATAGTGAAGAAATAAAGAGATATTAGTAGAAAATTCTAGTAATTATAATTGAACCACAATTTATGTCGGTTATAGCACACCAACCGACATTGCATCACTATAAATATATGTTTTGTAACAATTAGTATTGTGAAGAAAATTGAATCGAAGAATTAAGTTAGTTAATTCAAACTCTTTCCATTGAGCTCTTATAAACACACGCACACACGTCAACTTCACATTAATAAATTTATTCCTCCATACCTTTGTTGTCCAAAATAAACTTACATCCTAAATTTCCAACATGAATCACATGTTTAACTTTCTCATCATCCTAAATTTCCAACATGAATCGCATGTTTAACTTTCTCATCTTATGTAGAAACAAAGAAGAAAGATCATGACTTACTCTATATTGCGACAGTCGATCCCGCATAGATTGCCCGACCTCATAAGAGATTAGGGACTCGTCTGAACAGTATGCATAACATTAGTTTAATTAATAGTAGGAATTATTAATTTAATGAAAATACAGAGATGTTTCACAAAATTGAAATTCATCAGGAACAACACCCTAACCTCTAACAACCTTAATATTTCATATGTCAAGGATTACTGTGCCAACGATGTGATAACGGAAGATGTAAACTGCTCTTGTAGATATGGGAATTGGTATTAGTGCGAAATATTACATTTTCTGATATGTGAGTGGGATGTCAGTGGTATTGACAGTAGAAGCTTTCGAAACTTCCCTTCCATGTGGAGCTGTAAGCATATGATATAATATTGAAAGTTGGTAAAGAAGCAAATCTCATTGAGTGAAGAAAAAGAATGATTCACATGCTAAATTTTAACAAAAGTCCCAGATTAGTACCAAGATAATCTTCAATACATGTGTTGACAATAAGCCAATGAGGACTAGTTCTTTCAATATTTGCCCAAGATGCCTGCATTAATTTGAAACACACCACTTCATAATAATGTAACACGAAAACGGAAACATGTGCCAGTCAGATAAACATGAAAATATTAGTGGTTAAATTAATATGTAGTCATGCTTAAATTTATAGATTATCATGCTTAATATATAGGGATGGGTTAGTATAAAAAAATATTTCATGGTGTGAGAATGTGAAACATGCTTAAATTTATATGTAGTCATGCTTAAATTTATATATTGTCATGTTTAATAAGATTCATGTTTTTTATATAAACGTTAGTGCTTATATAAAATCATGCTTGAATCGATCTATTTTTATGCTTCAAATAATCACAATCATAGATCATACAAATATAATGTTATATAAAAAGACATGAACATAATTAAACATGATAATATATTTATTTAAACATGATTACAAAGTAATTTAAACTTGTTCTCACGTTCTCACTCTAGGATTGGTTTTTATATGAACCAGTCCCTATATATAAAACCAATTATTTTAATAGTATGGATATATTGTCGAGCTTAACATATCGGATTCTCTCAATTGACAATACATACTTAGTGCGTCAACAGATATTATGTACGAGTCTGTAATAATATACTACTAATAGATATAGTGAGCAAAAATAGATTAAAATCACATTTTATTCAGTGAGAAGATAACGAAACGAAGGGATCGGAACAAAAAAAAACATTGTAGTATTTGTTTTATGACATTTGTAGTACACTATCTAAAATTGGAAAAGAATTAATTAAGAGCAAGAGGCCATGAGAAAATTAAGCAAAAGCACTAGCCACTCCACCCACATAATTTAGTAGTAATACTTTTACATGCAAAGCCCATTCTCAATCCATCTCAACTTTTAGATATTCAGTTATATCTGTTTGATAGCAATTGTGGGCTAACGAATCCTGCCTCGTGGTCCTCAAAATCTCTCTCTCTCTCTCTCTCTCTCTCTCTCTCTCTCTCTCTCTCGCCCTGCACAACCCAATTGGACCATTCATTGTATCTGTACTTGCACAGTCTCACACATATATGCACACACCAAACCAACATGTGTGTTTTACATACAGGATGATTTTGCAAATCGTGGGAGAATCGACTTCATCATAATTTTCTGGAAAAAAAAAAAAAAACTGTAATTCATAATCTTTACTTTAGTGACCTAAAAGTTGGTAATAACGTTTCTTGAGCCATTTCCCGATCCAATTAATTTGACATCCTCCTTATGTATCAACATGGGCAGACTGAAAATTCGTTTGTTCAGAAAGAATCTTGATTAATTGCTTTGTATAAAGATAGTAACATTATCTGTATAAATATTGCACTTACACTTGCATATACTCCCTCGGTTCCGTTGATAATGTCATGCTTTCTTTTTTCATCCATTTCATTTATAACATTTTCTTTCTATAAATGAAAATATTGAACCCTTAAAAATTAATGAGGCCTGCCATTTCAAGCCTTTTACCATTCATATTTAATAATTGTGCCCAAAAAGTAATGGACATTATCAATGGGACAGAAAGAGTATCACTTATTTCCTCAGTTTATAAATAAGCGTCTCCGATAATTTAAAAAAAGGGTGTCCTGCAAGCGGACTACTCTCTAATTATTATTGTAAAACTTTAAAACTACAAAATTTGCATGACAAGATAAAATGTAAAGTTTTATACCATGTCACCCTACAATTATGAAATTATTCGATACATGTTGAAAATGAACACTTATTTAAAGATTTTGAGGATAATTAATCGCCTAGCATATATAGCAATGGTGTGGACCTGTGACTACAAACATGGATTATTATTACGATTTTCTTAAAAGTATCGGTACTAGATTTCTGACTTGCAAGGCAGTTGGCAAAATGAAGTCCCGCTTATAAATTCATTTTTCTGAATTGGATGTACATCTATACAATATTTATTTGATTATATGTTAAAATGTATGCCTTTTTTTTTTTTTTTTTTTTTTGCATATTTTGAAGCGGGGGATATTTTCGTCTAATTCATCAAATTTAATTCACCTTAATTGTGAGAAGTAACTTCAGTACTCTATATCCTGATTGAATATATTTCGGGTGTAATTGACGATTTTCCTATGGTTCGTTGTGTTAATATTGTAATCAGAATTCTATTTACTAATCATAGCGCGATCTTGTTTAGTGAGCATGTATTTCCGCTAAATCATGCTACAAAAAATTACAATGTGCGAGTTAGGAATAGCGGGAGATTTTACAAGTTAGTTTCTTAAATAGGCGTGAGAATGACTCATGAGTTCTCCTCTTTATGTTTTTGCTATGTTAATAAGCAATTAAATCCGGAAGATTGATATTAATTTCTCTCAAAAATATGTCATTTTCAAATATTAGCGAAAGCACCGTCCCATCTTTGCAAAATTTATTGTGATAAGGATCAAATGGAACGATATATAAATCGGAATTTCTATCTGATCCGAATTAAATCAAACTTGATCGAAATAAACACACATTATTCTACGAATATACACACCACATTACCAATTTACCACTAAATTAATAAGTTTATGATTTGTCGTCTACAAATTTAATACAATCTCAACCAATATATATAATTTTTTTCCTTACATTTGCACCTAATTTAGGTTACCACGTGGTATCAACAAATGTGCAATCATTATGATTGATCAACCTTAATAGAATCACCAATACATTCTGTAAAATATTGTACTAGAAAATTGTAATAAACGGGGGCGACTATCTCTATCGGCCCCCCTCCATGATAAAGAAAATTACGTTTATTAAGGAATCTTATATTTTCTAGTAGTTTCTCATCATCTTCTACTTATCCTCCAATTCTTGCATATATCTCTAGATTTGGACCACTATTATCTTGCCCTAAATGCTACTTCACGAGGGGGCTGACCTTTGCCCTTTTGTCCCACCACCCTCCAAAAAGTTTATTTGTTTTTTAAGAAACTTTCCAAAATTAAAAAAAATTGATCTCATATTTTATTATATTATCGAGCATTTTGTTATATAAATTAAATGGATATATATTAAGAATCACCTACAAACTAAGATACGTACCGAGTTTGATCTTTGATCTACGAAGCTAGCTCTTTATGCAGACTATTAGAGGAAGGTTTTGTTTGACAAAAATGTACTAATTTGTATGATTTGTTAAAATTAGTATATATATATATATATATATATATATATATATATATATATATATATATATATATATATATATATATACACTAATTTAGGAAGAAGATCAAGTGAGAATGCTTCCTTGATATTGTTGATCAATGGTCCAGATTTAACGATGAATTATGTTATTGTAATTTATGCATTACAATGTTAATGCATTAAATTATTGCAGTTTATGCATTAGAATGTGCATGCATTACATTTCTGCAATATATGTATTACTGATGTGATAAAAATGCATTAAAATATATCATTCTTACATTCTCATATAAGATCTATTCTCACCGTATATATATATATATATATATATATATATATATATATATATATATATACTCCCTCCGTCCACGAAATGGTTGCCACATTCTGGACGACATGGGTTTTAAGAAAATGGTAAGTAGTAGTGAATTATAGTGAGTAGAGTAAAGGTCCCACAATAAATGTGAGTGGAGTAGCAAAAGTGCCCAACCATTTCGTGGACGGGGGGAGTATATCCGATATGCTAGTCACCTCTTGTGAGCATTATTCGTGGGCACCACCATTGATTTGTCCATATTAACACTATTTTATTTAACTTTTGCAATTGCATTTTTGCAACATAAGAATCAATGTCCGATTTGTTTATTTATTCATTACTTTGACGTTAAAGGGAAAAACAATAAATCGAGCTTTGATTTTATGTAATTTTTCAATTTAATGATTTCAATAACATTTTTTAAGGTATTATATTAAAATAAAATAGCAAAAATTAAATAAAATAGTGTTAATATGGACAAATCGATGGTGGTGCCTACAAATGGTGTTCACGGAAGGTGACTAGCATATCGGCTATATATATATATATATATATATATATATATATAGAGAGAGAGAGAGAGAGAGAGATATCTGGTGAGAATAAATTTTATATGAGAACGTGAGAATGATATTTTTTAATGCATTTTTATCACATTGGAAATGCATATATTGCAGAAATGTAATGCATACATATTCTAATGCATAAACTGCAATAACTTAATGCATTAACATTATAATACATATAATAACTTAATGCATCGTCAAATCTGAGCCATTGATTTAGAAAGATCAAGGATCCAGATTTATTCTAATTTCTTACATAAGATAGTATTCTCACTTGATCATCTTCCTATATATATATATATATATATATATATATATATATAGAGAGAGAGAGAGAGAGAGAGAACCGATATGCTACTCACCTTCCGTGAGCACCATTCGTGGGCACCACCATCGATTTGTCCATATTAACATTATTTTATTTGATTTTTGCTATTGTATTTTAATCTTATATCTTAAAAAGTGTTATTGAAATCATTTAATTGAAAAATTACATAAAAATTAATGCTCGATTTGTTTATTTATTCATTTCTTTGACGTTAAAGGGAAAAATAATAAATCGAGCTTTGATTTTAATGTAATTTTTCAATTTAATGATTTCGATAACATTTTTTAAAGTATTAGACTAAAATGCAATAGCAAAAATCAAATAAAATAATGTTAATATGGACAAATCGATGGTGGTACCCACGAACGGTGCTCACGAGGGGTGACTAGCATATCAGTTCTCTCTCTCTCTCTCTCTCTCTATATATATATATATATATATATATATTTGATTTATTATATATTTATATACTTGAAGGAAGTATATACTGTTTTTTCACGCCCTAGAGTCCTAGACTAGACAAGTTGAGAATCTCATTTCTATTTGCTTTCTAATTCAATAAGCGCTATCTAATAAATCAAAATCATTGTGCATGTACGTTTAGGTATAAATACGTTTAAATAACAATCAATATAAGTAATATATCGTAAATAATGTCGATATATACATCTATAGGAACACAAAATAGAAAGTAACCTTTTCTATAAAAAATAATAATATAGAAAGTAGTACATTAATATCGTTTAGTTAGGTAATTGTAAGCGTTTGCATTAGTTAGTGTAGCATTAACAACTTGTACATTTATGTTGGAGAAAATGAATAAAATTACATAAACTTTACTCCTTTTATTTTGTATATGGTCTTCTAAATTTTTTCAGAAAAAAATCACCAACTTTGTCTATGCATTATTGAGGTACAAGCCGATCGACAAGGAAGTTTCATGCAATTTCACAGCAAGAAAGGATAAAATTGTAAATTCTGAATGTATACCGCCTTTCCTTTCTATCCATTAGCCATTTCTTGGCTTCAAATGTACCGGCCAAATACTTTCATGATTATGGAACTTAGGTGATGGTTGGTACATATGAATGGAATGAAGTGGAAATGAAATGTCTTTAGTAATGGAATGAAGATGAAAATGGAATGGAATAAAGAATGATATTCCTATGGTGGGTATACACAAGGAATGAAATGAAAATTTTTAATTATTTTTTTTATAATTAATATAATTAGTTTAATAATAATTATAATATTAAATAAATTAATATTATTGAATTATAATTTAAATAATATTATAACTATTATACTAATTGACTATTAAGGGATAATAATAATAATAATAATAATAATAATAATAATAATAATAAAGTTCATTCCTGAATATGTAGAATAGCTAATACCAGAGGGGAGGGAAGGAATAGCTAAATCCTTACTCATGAGATTAGTCATTCCTTAAGAAATGATCATTCCTTACCTAAAAAATATACCAGCCGTGGTATTAGGAATAGAAGCAGTAATGACTATTCCATTCTCATTCCATTTCAGCGTGTTAACCATTACCTTAATGTTGCAAACTTAGTATGATTAATCATCCTGAAGAAATTATAACTTTGTCACTTTTACATATTATATTTAGATCTATGAATTTTTAATTTTCTTATGGCATATCCAACGCTTCCTCTATAGTACATAATAATATTATTCTATTATAAAAAAAATCAGCAATTTATCTCCAATCATTGTTCTACTGCCTATTTATTTCAAAAAAAACTTCTACTTCAAAGATAATTTGGATTTTCAGTTTTCGTATTTTAATTATTATCATGTACGTTTGTTGGGTTCTAGTAACATTTTGTATATTCAAATTTTCATATTTTTATTATTTAATTTTATTGGATATAATAATTTTATATGTCAATTTTTGTATGTGATTTTAGTATTCTAAATAATCTAATATGTAAAGTATAATTAAATATTATCCCTTCCGTCCCACTTATTATATTTATGTAGTGTTGGACACGAAAATTTGGAACAAATGGTAAAATAGATAGAAAGTTGATAGGTCATACCACTTTGAAAGTGTTTTAAATGGTTGATTATTTCTTTATTTGGACATAGACAAAATGAGTGTGACGTTCATTTAAGGAAAGGTAGACACAAGAAGCAGGACGGAGAGAGTGTTTGTTTAAAAAATATAAATACAAATGTAATCCTCTTTCCGTCCTGCTTATATTGTCATCATTTCTTTATTTAGGTGTACAACTTATATTAGTGTATTATGTTCTAAATATGAGAAACTTTGAACAAGCCTTCAAAAGTGATGGACTTATCCACTTTCATTTTTTTACCCTTCTTCTATATTTTCATAGTGAATAGTAACATGATAATATGAAAGAAACAAAGCGATTAGAAGAAAGGATAAAACAAAAAACATAATAGAGCAATGAAAATTATACTACTCTACTATAGAGCAATATTATTAATTTCTCTACCACTAAAATAAGATTATTGAATAAAATTGGAAATAAACTGATCTATTAGAGCATTTACAGTAGACTTCGAGCGCCTGGGTCGAAGCCGGCGTCGAGCGCCGCTCGACACAGCCTCGCTCGGCCCAGGCTGCGTCGACGCCGCTGTGGCCTCATCACCCTGGGGTAGGTCGAAGGGTAGGTTGATGGCGGTGTTGATACATCGACATCACCATCGACTCCGGTGTGGCAGCAACATGGGGACACGTGGCGTGTCTTCATTGGTCCGTCTTAATTTTTTTTTTCTATTTTTTGATTAAAATAATAAAAAAAATCAACGGCTATTTGTGAACCAACGGCTATATCAACAGCTACATCACACAAATTCACTATATATACCCCTTCATCCATACCACACACCACACCAATTCATTCATACAAATTTACTCTTTTTTTCGGAAAAGAATAATGAGTTGGCCGGGTGCGAGTTACAATCATGAATAGGCGGAGGAGAGCCGCCGCCGACGTATCCAGTTGGCTCAGCGAGCCATGGAGCTTTACCAACAAGCGGCCTGGTCTGATTCGTCGGACGATGAACCGGATACGAGGACGTACCTACACCGGAATCGTGAGGAGGCCGAACAACGCCTCCAATGAGATTATTTTGACGACCACCCTATATGGGGTGATGTTGTCTTCTGCCGGCGGTTTCGAATGAGCAAGGACCTGTTCTTGAGAATTGCTCAAACTCTTGAGGCTCAAGAGCATTTTTTTCAGCAACACCCGGATGCCACTGGAAGATTGGGGTTTCACGTGTGGGTGAAGTGCACCGTTGCTCTGAGGCAACTCGCCAATGGTGGAACAGCCGATCAGTACGATGAATATCTGCACTGTGGAGATACAACGGACAATCAGATCTTCAAGAATTTCTGTCGGACCATCAGATCTATTTTCGGCGACTACTATTTGAGGCAGCCAAACGAGACAGACATCGTCAGGATCACTGCATTGCACGAGAGGACGCACGGCTTTTCCGGGATGCTTGGAAGCATCGACTGTATGCACTGACAATGGAAGAATTGTCCATCGGGTTGGAGAGGAATGTACACTGGACGAAAGGGTTATCCAACACTCATCCTTGAAGCTGTCGCCTCCCAAATTTTGTGGATTTGGCATGCTTTTTTGGTGTCGCCGGCTCTCTGAACGACATCAATGTGCTCAATCAGTCCCCCCTCTTCAGCGACGTCCTCAATGGTAGAGCGCTTTCAACTGAATTCACTGCAAAAGGCCGCCCGCACCATATGGAATATTATCTCGCCGACGGCATCTATCCGAAGTGGGCCTTTTTCGTGAAGACGCTCAATGCGCCAACAGATCCGAAGAGACAGCGATTCGCTCGGATGCAAGAAGCTGCACGCTCGTTGGGCAATCATAAAGAGCCCTGCTCGCTTTTGGTTTCGAGAACATTTATGTGACGTCATGTATGTGTGCATCATTCTGCATAACATGATTATTGAAGATAAAAGACTTGGAGCAACTGAATTCAATGCAGAATCGAGCGCAAGGGACGAAAGAAACATGAATAGGGCACCAATCCATCAAGGTATGCTAGTGCCACTCCAGCAATATATTGAGAGACAAACTCGGATTCAGGATGCATGTGCCCATGACCACCTTATGGACGATATGATTGAAGAGATTTGGGCACGTTTCGGTCCACTCCGCTAGTAGTTGTGTTTTTTTTTTAGTTCTTAATTATTGTATTTTTTTAAATTCAATAAAATTGTCATTTATTAATTTTTGAATTTAATAAAGTAATTTTTTATAATATTTATTACAAATAAAAAAATAACAACAAAATAAAATCTATTCAATCATTAAAATCACGCTTCCCGGCGCTTCAACATAGGTCTTACTCAACACCACCATAATAGAAAAATCAATCTAGGTCTTACTCAACACTACCAATTATTAAAATCACGCTTCCCAACGCTTCAACCTAGGTCTTACTCAACGACCGTTGTCGATGCTCTTATAAGGCTAAACCTTATTACAGAGTAAGAATTGTAGAGGCCTTAAACTTTAAATTCAACTTATATTTTCTTTTAAGTACTCCTTCCGTATTAATTATAAAATTCCAATTTAAATAGGCACGAGTATTAAAAAAACTGGTAAAATATTTTTGAATGGGGTAAAAGTTATGAAGTAAGAGTATTTTTAATGGGGTATTAATGTGTTAATAAAGTGGAAGGGTGAGTGCAAAATGGTAAATGATAGTAGTAATTTTAAAAAGCAAAAAATATACTTCCTCTGTCCCGCTCGTTTTGTCTCTCTTTTTTTAAATGGACGTCCCACTCATTTTGTCTACATCCAAATATAGACATAATGAGTGGCTATAAGAGTTTCTCTCTCATCCCTTTCCAATCTCATCCACTAATTTATTAAACAAACAACTTTCCTTAATCTCCGTGCCCAGTAATAAAGAGACAAAATGAGCGGAACGGAGAGAGTATAATGGTACAAAAAGTAGAGTAAAATTTTTAAAAAAATACATATAAAATGTGTTAAATTTTAATTTAAATTTGGTGGGACAAAAAAGTGGAAAGCAGATTTATGGCGTCAGAAAATCTCAGGATTACCCCCTCAAGCTTTCGTCTGACGTGTACAAGTGGGCCATTGAGCTGACTCTTCCGGTTTCTGAAGAGACGAAGGTATATATATTTATATATATAAAAAAATATTAATTAAAGAGGAATAAAATAAAAACTAAAAAGGTAAGGAAGAGAATATTTGTTAGAGCCCCGGCCCATACTTGGCCCATTTCATGAAAAACAAAAACTAATAAATATATCATTAAATAAAATAAATCTGATGCCGGTCGCAGAAGCGGGCAGTGGTCACGTGCGTCGGTGTAACTCCCAATATAAACATTTTAATTTTGTACTGTAATATTTATATTTACTGATTACTATATTATACTAGTTCTGATTTTGATGTTTTTAATGCTAATAACTTTAAGGGGGTTATCATTTTGACTTGTGACTAGGTTATGAATCTGATATGACTAGTGTCATTGTTGTGTACATGTTATAGTAGAAAAAATTAGAGTTTCTCTCCAAATTTTAATTTTTATAAGTATAATAAATCGTACGGGGCCTCCGACAAATCGATTTAGCGAGTCCATTAATAACGCAGATTAATACTCCCTCCATTCACGAAATAATTGTCACATTATAGACGACACAAATTTTAAGAAAATGGTAGGTAATAATGAATTATAGTGAATATTGTTGTGAGTGGTGTAAAAATCACACTATAAATGTGAGTGTGGAATAGCAAAAGTGGCAATTATTTCGTGGATAAACTTAAGTAGCAAAAGTGACAATCATTTCATAGACGGATAGAGTAATTATTTGTTACTATCCGTTGTTGTATCAATCTTTTAAATGATTTTGTTTATCGATCACTTCTCCTCATAAATGGCAACGTTTTGAAAATATACTAGTACAACTACAACATGAGGAACCAAATCCTAATTTACGTTACAAATGAATGTGACTAATCAACTTGGTGGTAAATGAAAAAAATAAGGTAGATGCAGCAAAAATAAAGATTTGAGATTTCTTAGCAACTTTTCAAAGATTGGTCTAAATTGTAAAATTATAATTTCATTCGTTTCACCATAAGTGTTACATATTTTTTTTTAGTTTGTTCATTGAAATGTCTCATTTTCATTTATGGAAACCACATTTCTACAAAAAATGTGTGAGCTCCACTACCTTATATCTCTTTATCATTTAAATCACTTTTCTCATTATTAAGTGTGAAATAAAAAGTAGACCCTTATTGTGTGATGGATATAATATTTATTTGTAAGTACTCCCATTTGATTTTATAAAATTCATCATTTTGAGTTTACGTTTTCTATTACTAAGAAGGTATATTCTTAAATAAGTGAACTTTATTTTCAATCCAATCACAACGATCTATTTATTTTGAAACTTTAGTAGCAGTGTTAAGTTCTTGCAGTTATTTAATTACCTGCGAACTCTCAAGACTATACTAGAGATAAATATTTATCCTTCAATGAAAAACAGTTAGAGATATCTTATTTACATTGAAGGGAGGATGAAATTATAACCGCATAAACCTAATTAACCGGATCAAAAGAAATGAAAATGGGAGTAAATTTGCTGAGGTGGAATGTAAGTGAATCAGGTCTAAAATCTAACAGCAGAAACCAAATTAATTAAGTGATTAGGTGAGTTAGGTTTGTACGTGGTAATAGTAACATATATGAGGAATCTAGTCCATTCACTTCAAATATATATGTATATGAATAAGAATAAAAATAATAATTAATTAAACGGTCAATTTGTCTAATGCGGCTATATAGGTTCCATGCATTTATACATCAAAATATTAAGTAAGAAATTGTTTCCCTTTAAATTTTTTTTTACCTAATCTTGTGTTTAACAAAATTACGACGATGAAGTAGGTTTAATTTACCACATTAATAGATTTAGAAATTAAATATAATGGGAAAGCTTTGGCTGACTGGCAGTGACATAGACCTTTCATTGTTATATACTATCTATATATAGTAGTATCTAAATATAATATATCGTGATGACGTTAAATATTAAGTAATTGCTAACCAATTTTATTTTATTTAACGAACTAGTTAGGTAATTACAAGTAAAGCCACGCACTACATCAGCATGGTTGACGGATCAAATTTATAATTTATCTCAATTATATGACTATTAGAATTTTAATTGTTAACTCCAAAGTTTTACATGCTGGAGTCCATAATATTTCCAATGTTAAATAGAATAAGTCGGTAGGTTTTAATACTAAGTATGAAAATAGCACTAAAAAAAATGAGTTTTTTTTTTTTTTTTGGAAAAGTCAAGGCAGTTGTACGATTTGATGGCTGCATTTGCATTTATTTACCTTCTCGTGTTTTTCTATCTTCTTAAATTAATGCATCAATAACTTCTCAAAATTAACGATTTAATGAATTTAAAGATGATCGCCCCTAATGTGGGTGAAAAATGCTTTAACAGTTAATTTGTTAATGTATTATTGATAATCTAGTGAAAATTTATCCATTGTGTTAATTTTAATTCCGCTGCCTTTAGTCCGAAGTGGTGAACACTTTGGTCACCACTCTGGGTGTAGATCTGGTACATTCAATTGGTATCAGAGCCACCACTTGATACACTAAGTGTTGATCCTGTTTTCGTGACACAATGGACCAGGCAAACCCGTTGTTCAACAAGCCTCCCATCCTTGATGGCATGAACTATTCCTTTTGGAAGGTTCGAATGAGATCGTGCATCAAAGCAATTGATGCGAGAGCATGGAAAGCTGTCCAGAAGTTATGGTCCCATCCTAAAGTCTTAGATGCAGATGGTGACTGAGTTCGAGTTCATGAAGATAATTGGACAAGAGAACAGATCGATGAAGCAACTTTCAACGACAACCTCGTCAAGAATCATCCGGTCCCTTGGTCTTGTACGAACAAGTTCGCTCACCGGGAAGAGATCCGAGGATAATGAAGCGCTCCGCATCAGAACACTTTAAGCCAAGGGAGGTCAAAGATTTCGCTGGCATACAATGCTTCGAATGCAAAGGCTATGGTCATTTTGCAAATGAATGTGCCAACACCTTTCGCAAGCTTGAAAAACCTGTCACTTTTCTGTCCCTCAATGACACTGAGCTTGATACATCTGGAATAATCGTTGAAGAACCACCAGAAGTCTCTTCTCAAGAGCATGCTGCCATGATGGCATATGAAGTGGAGTCCACAGTGCTCAGTGACGTTGAGATCACTTCAGACAGGTATGATGAAACATACTATGAAACTCTCTTCTATTTTAATACTGTCATTAATACCTCAGAGGAAGAAGAAGAAGAAGAGGTTACCGAGGAGAAGACCTTGAACATGCTGGTGAAAATGCAAGTGATGTACAAGGAATTGTATGTTAAATGGGCAAAACAATGCAAGGAAAATGAAGCTCTCAACATGGAGAATACTGCCCAGAAGTCGTCTCTTGCAAAATTAGAAGTTATGCTTACCCAAAAAGGATGCTGAAATCGGGAAACTAAAAGTTCAACTTGATATTGCAAACGAAACCTTCAAGAAGTTGAACACAGGTACTTCGAAACTTGATGAAGTTCTGTCACAATCTCATGTAACTTCTCATGGTCTTGGTTTTGGTAAAACTCTTAAGACTGTTTTTCCTCAAATCATGTCCACGCATGGGTTACCATTTGTCAAGGCTAAAGAAACTCCTCCCAAGTATGCTTCTAGAAAACGTAGGAAATACGTATGTCATTACTGCTACTTACCTGGCCATATTAGACCTTTTTGCTACAAGCTTTTGCAGGAACACACGAAAGTGTCTCATATGAGGAATCAAGCTAAGAAACCATCCGTTGAAATAAAAAAGGGCAGAGTCCAAAAATGGGTATGGAGACCCAAAAGTGCCTACACAGAAACCTGCAGAGTGGTCTTTACTGCAGCCACCCCCAACGATGATGGATCGTGGTACTTTGACAGTGTGTGTTCTAGACACATGACTGGGTCCAAAAGATATCTCACCGACTACAAGAAGATCAATGGATGTGAAGTCACATTTGGTGGAGGAACAAACGGAAAGATTGTGGGAAAAAGGTGCTCTCAACATGCCTGAGCTCCCCAAACTCAGCGATGTGTCGCATGTGGACGGCTTGGCTGCGAATCTCATCAGCATTAGCCAACTGTGTGATGATGACTAGTCATTTTTGATAGACACAGTTGTCTAGTAGTAAATGATGATAATGAAGTGGTCATTTCTGGAGTAAGATCTTCTAATAATATTTATGAAATAAAAAGTAACAAGTGTTTCAATTCGCAGGTAAATGACTTGAAACTTTGGCACCAAAAGTTGGGACACACCAATTATCGTAACATCGAAAAACTCCAGAGCTACAACGCTGTACTAGGAGTTCCGAAATTAAATGTCTCCAACCCTGGAATTTGTGGAGACTGCCAGATTGAAAAACAAGTGAAAGTGCCCCATCTAGTGGTCACCACTGCAGAGAGACCTTTCGGAACCCAAAACTGCTTCGAACTACTCCACATGGATTTGATAGGACCAGCTGAGGTAGAGAGCCTGGGAGGTAAGAGATACTCATTTGTGATCGTTGATGATCTCTCGAGGTACGCATGGGTAAAATTTCTTAACGATAAAACTGAAACTTATGATGCCTTTATGGAATTATATGCAAAAGTTAGGAACTTTTATCAATCCCGTATAAAACGTCTGAGATCTGATCATGGGAAAGAATTTGAGAATTCCCAACTTATAAACTTTTGTGTTAAAGAAGGAATTCAACATGAGTACTCTGCACCCAAAACACCACAACAAAACGGAGTAGCCGAAAGAAAAAATAGAACCCTGCAAGAAATGGCTAGGGTAATGCTGCATTCTAAACATCTTTTTAAACGGTTTTGGGCCGAAGCTATAAACACTGCATGCCATGTTAGTAACCGTGTAAACTTAAGAACCGGAACTACCATGACTTCCTATGAAATTCTGAATGGTAAGAAACCCAACCTAAAATACTTGCATGTTTTTGGTTGTGTTTGTTATGTGTTAAATGATAGGGACCAACGTCTAAAGTTTGACACAAAAAGTGATAAAGGAGTTTTCTTAGGCTATTCACTTAATAGTCATGCATATCGTATTTACAATCTTAGATCAAAACTGTTATGGAGAGTGTCAATGTAACTTTTGATGATTTTGCAAGTTTATACACTCCTGAGGATAATACTGACAGTCTGATTGAGATACAGGGAAAAACCACTGAGAATGGAGATAAAGAGGTCATCGAAGTGCCCCCGACGGTGGCAACCACTTCTGACAATTCTGCAGGAGAAACTGAACGTAACTCTACTTTCGATCAAGAAGAAAGCTCAGAAGAGGTTACTGAAGTCATCAGGAGAGATCCGCCCAGTAAGATCAGAAAAGATCATCCGCTTGATCTTGGCATTGGAGATGTTCGTGAAGGGGTCAAAACTAGGGACAAGACTCCAGTAAATTACCGGGAGATGGTAAGGATGGTATGTTTTTCATGCATAATTTCCAAGGTAGGTGTAATAGCATTCTTGTCAACTCTCAAACCTAAAATTGTAGCCGAAGCTTTGAAAGATGAATTTTGGACAAGTGTCATGCAAGCTGAACTTCTTGAATTTGTTAGGAATAAAGTGTGGACACTTGTAACTCGACCCATAGGAGTTAACATAATAGGAACTAAGTGGATCTTTAGGAATAAAACTGATGAGTATGAAAATATCATTAGAAATAAAGCCCGCCTAGTTGCTCAAGGCTATACTCAAGTTGAGGGAATTGATTATAATGAGACCTTTGCTCCCGTAGCTAGGATTGAGTCTATTAGGTTGTTGTTTGCAATTGCATGCAATCTTAACATAACTCTTCATCAAATGGATGTTAAAGCCGCATTTTTGAATGGAGTTCTAGAAGAGGAAGCATATGTAGAGCAACCCAAGGGATTTGAAGACCCAACCAAACCCGATCATGTTTATAAATTACATAAGGCTCTATATGGACTAAAGCAAGCTCCAAGAGCTTGGTATAGTCGTCTAACTGATTTTTTGCTTGAGTTTGGTTTCTTCAGGGGTCATGCGGATAGGACTCTTTTCCTCAAGAAAGAAAAAGGTGTGCTCACAATTGCCCAAATCTATGTTGATGACATAGTGTTTGGATCTACAAATGAAGTAGCCTTGAAAGAATTCGTGGAGGCTATGTCGGCCACATTTGAAATGAGCATGGTTGAAGAGCTAAGCAACTTCCTTGGGTTGCAAGTTAAGCAAAAGGAGGATGAGATTTTTGTCTCACAGTCAAAATATGCAAAAAATCTGGTGAAAATTTTTGGCCTGGACAATGCCAAGCATATGAGGACTCCGATGAGTACAACTGAAAAATTGTCGAAGGATGCAGTAAGCCCTGACGTGGACCCCACCTTGTACAGGTCCATGATCAGCAGTCTTTTGTACTTAACCGCAAGTCGACCAGACATCATGTACAGTGTGTGTGCATGTGCCCGATTCCAGTCCTGCCCAAAAGAAGAACACCTCAAAGCTGTGAAGAGAATCATTCGATACGTGGCCGGAACATGTGAGTTGGGTTTGTGGTTCACCAAAGACACCACCACGAACCTAGTAGGCTATAGTGATGCTGATTGGGCGGGTGAAATTGATGATCGAAGAAGTACAAGTGGGGGTTGCTGCTATCTTGGTAATAACCTCATCTCTTGGCACAGCAAGAAACAAAACTGCATCTCCCTATCAACAGCAGAATCGGAGTATGTTGCTGCTGGGAGTTGTTCGACACAGTTGGTATGGTTGCAATCGATGTTGGATGACTATGGGTTGGAGAACAATACCTTGGTAATGCTATGTGACAACACAAGTGCCATCAACCTCGCAAAGAACCCTGTCCACCACTCTAAATCAAAACACATCCATTTGAGGTACCATTTTATACGAGATTTAGTTGAGAAAAAAATATTAAAATTAGAGTATATTAGTACAGAAAATCAGCTTGCAGACATCTTTACAAAAGCCTTAAGTTTTGAGAGATTTTCTAAATTAAGAAAATCTCTTGGGTTATGCTCTATCTGATCTAACGTGGTCACAACGGTTGTCACCATTTCTGCTATATCATGAGTAATAATCAATATTGAAGTATGACTGATTTGAGAATGTAAAAGCCTTACCTTGTAAGGGGAAACCGTGACTGTTCTTAGAAAGCCATATAACTAGATCAAAGATCTAGATAAGTGGTGATTACATGTTTCTCTCGGTTGTTCATCTATTCGCCATCAGTCATCTTCGCTTAATCAAATAAATTCTTATGATGTCTCAGAAATCTTTAACTCTGACCGAAATGGTCATTGAAGTATTGACAAATGTTGTGAGAACGGTGTGCACCACTTGTGATGGTGTTAATAGTTCGTAATTGAAAATAAATTGGTTTACGATGTCTGTGCATGTTGAATATATATGGAACGTATCTGCTCAAATTTTAATTTTTGGATCTTAACTTATCTCAAATCTATCAGTTTCCTCAAATATAGGACTACCCGGTAGGATTGATATGAATCCCATAAGTTTAGAACTGCTTAACTGTTCATATACTCCTATTTCTTCACGCATATATATATATATACCAATCCATCCATTCATCTTCTTCACCGCCTCCCTCTTAGCCTTCTTCCCAAATCGTTTCACTCTCTCTCTCTATCAAAAACCTCTTCCTCCGCCATGGATAATGATACCAAGAAACAAGTCGAAGAGCTTCTCTCCAATCCTAAAGCTCGACAATATATTATGCAGTTATCATCCATGTTTCCTCCTAAACCCACCTTCGCACTTACACAGAGTCCGTTTCGCCAAATCTCTCCACTCAAAGATTCGATCTTCAAACCACCCACTTTGCTGTCGACTCTTGGCATATCTCCAATGGAGATCTCACCGGAATTTGGGTCCGGATCAGACGCTCGGTCCGCGCCTCTTCAGCTTCCCGCACCAGAGCAGACTCAAATCCCTAATCTTTCGCCAGAGTTTGTGACGAAGAGGGATCCTACTGCACCAGAGAGGCTTATCCGCCTTGATCTCCATGGATCCTCGTCGAATCCGCCGCCACCCTCGTTTGAAGAAGAAGAACTGGACCTATTGTTCAATTATGGTGGTGAGGATTTTGCTTCCAACCCTCCAATAATCATTCCAGTCGATCCATACCTAGGCGATACATCCACTCCTTGCCCCACTCCGTCTAAGCCAAATAAGTGAACCAAGCTTCCAATTGCAAAGAAGAAGGCAGAGCCTAAACGAAAGAAGTCAGTGCCCACGCCTACGAAATGACACTCAACTCGCCTCGCTTCCCAATTCGGTCGAAGCACAAAGCCGAATTTCACATCTTCGGCCAATCCCATTCTTGTGGAGTCTGATGATGATGAAGTTCATGAAAAAAGCTCGGAGTCTGATGATAGTCATGAAGAAGAAGAGAAGTCTGCTTCTTTTTCGAGGGAAAGTTCAGAACCAGATGATGAAATTGAGATGGAGAAGCTGCCAGTGTCAAAGAGGAGGAAGAAGTCCTCACCACGGAGGAGGAAGGAGTCCTCACCACGGTCATCTAAACAGCAGACACCTCTTTCTGCAAAGAAGGCGTTTTGTGCATCCACATCCACTCAGTCCAAGTCCAATGTGGAAAGTGAAGATCTTGAGCCACTTATGAAGGTAAATATGGCTATCTCTAAGAACTTTTACACTTCAATGGCTAGACACAATTGGAATCTCTTCAAAAACCGTGAAATTTGGGATGATCGCAAGATAAACTGTAAGGATTATGCTAAAATGAATTTGGTGGATTTGTTTAAGTCGAGGAATCTGTTGCACAGTCTTAGCTATGCTCGTCCTTATGTTGATGATGTAGTCAAGTTTTTCTACTCGAACATTGGTCCTGATTTCTCTGATGTTCACTCTCGGAATTATGGCAAAGTTTTTGTGTGTGGAAAAATCTATTCTGTGACTCATGTGACCATTAACAAATTCTTGAGATTTCCCGAAGTTGAGGATGTGGTTGATGAGTATTCTGATGATGAAGTTCAAAAGATGGAGAATATCTTGACAGGGGGAGATGCTGCGTTGTGGTACAAAATGGGCAGTCATATCGAAAGCTTTCAAATTTGACATCCCTCTTCTCAGTCTTGCACAGGTTGTCCACCTATAATTGGTGTCCAACGTCCAACTCAGCTGCTATTCCTTGGGAGAATGTCGTTATGCTATACAAGATTCACTTCGGGATTCCCTTTAATTTAGGGAAAATAATTTTCAGAAATATTGCCGAAGTAGGGAAGAGGCCAAGCTCCAACTGTCTCTTGGTTCATCCTTCGCTTATTTATAGCATACTTGTTGAGCATGGCTTTAAACCCACCAAGGATATGGAGTTCTCCTCAAAATTGGGAGATGTTGTCATCCATAGGAATTTCTTCCATAGGATAGCAAGCAAAAATGATCTGCCATGGAGGGATGCACAAGCTCCACCTCATGTTTTTGAATCTAACTCATCTTCTGCAGGCAATATTACTATTTCTGTCTCCCTTGTTGAAGGTCAAATTATTTGGTGCACTGAACAAATCAACTCACTTGTGGCCTTCCGAGACAGCCTACAAGCATTACTTTCTTCCCAAAAAGGGGGAGATGAGGATGGTGCTGGAGGAAGCAGAGGGAGCAGTCAAGCAAATGCAGAGCGAGCTCACACGGCTGGAGGAACAAATGAGGACCTGGATTGACAAGCTGACTGGAAGAGGTGGTGACTGCAGTGCTGGCTGGACGTGATGATTGCAGTGGTGGTGATTTCAGTTTACAGAACTGGAATTTTTGCTTTTGAACAGAAACTATTATGTTTTTTCGTTTTGAACATTTTTATTCTGTTTTCTGGATTTTAGATCTTGGTTATGGTTGGTTTCTGACTTTTTGGTTTGATGGATTGTTGAATGCTTTGGTTTTAATATTATCTTGACTTGATAGCTTAGGTTGTTTTTGCGTTTGTGATATGCATGAAAGGGGGAGAAATTTATTCCAGGGGGAGTTGTATTTGAGGATTTATAGGCTTTGATTGTGAAAGTTTTTAGTTTTTCATATGTGTGTCTTAGGGGGAGTTGGTTGTGTGTGTGTACAGGTTTTGGGAAGAAAGACAAACAAAGGGGGAGATTGTTAATGTATTATTTTTGCTGACTTTGATTTATAATTATATTGCATAGTCTTGTTTGTCTTTCTTGGATTATCTTTGTAGGTGTTGGATTGGAGTGCCACGTGTATGGAAGACTTGGTCCAAGAGGTTGGTGATTCAGGATTGCAGCTGCTAAATACAAGGGAGTAACAGATTAAGAACGTGCATGCTGCTGTTAAGGTTGTTGGAAGTTGGTTGAGATAAATCCGGAGAGTGCCCCATGATGCAGTGACCACTGCCGTTGAAGATAATGGACTAAGTTTGTGGATCATGGGCTTTGTGTGGAGTGCAGCTCAAGTTAGAGCTCACCTATAAAT
Source organism: Schizonepeta tenuifolia (assembly GCA_029490685.1). Taxonomy (NCBI): domain Eukaryota; kingdom Viridiplantae; phylum Streptophyta; class Magnoliopsida; order Lamiales; family Lamiaceae; genus Schizonepeta; species Schizonepeta tenuifolia. Next base: position 27,337,197 of record CM055955.1, read on the forward strand.
TGATAGCTGATTTCATTTGTTATGTACCAAGTTTTCAGAGATATATCTCGTAGCATAGTTTTAGTCTTTTATTCTTTATTTCTTCGAGTGCTAGTTGAGACTACATCAGTCACCACCTTCTGTGAAGGGAGTGTTGATTAGTCTTTCTTTTAGTGGCCTTGTTTACTCGAAGTATTTTCGTTGTTCACATTTCATATAGTGAATATTTTTCCCTGAGGCACTTCACAATATTATTAATTGATAATCTTGTGAAAATTTATCTATTGTGTTAATTTTAATTCCGCTGCCTTCAGTCCGAAGTGGTGAACACTTTGGTCATTACTTTAGTCACCACTCTGGGTGTAAATCTGGTACCTTCATAATTAAATTAAATAAGTAGCATTAAAACTATATTCAACTAGTATATGCTAATTCCAACGTGCAAATTGATGAATATGCCCGTTCGATCTATAGGCTATAGCTGCCTACATAATAATGCATGATGCTTTTCATTTGGGAAAACCAAAGGAGTGGCCTTTTAAATCCAATAATTAATGTTAAACATAATCAAGAACATTTATATCTGTAACTAATTAAATTTATAAAGAGTTATTGCAGTTTACAAATTAAGTAACTACTGTATATGCATAGGAGTATATTGTTATTGGAATGAATTTACACCAAATGGTTTGCTTCTTTAATAGAAACGACTTATGTACCAGTATTTCTTAGGATCATATTTTTGTAAAGTAATATTTGAAAATGAAATTAGAGTGGTGGATGGCGTGTGGAAGCAACGTCAACGATGAAGCTGATTTGTACATCACCTTTCATGTAATTTCGTGAAAATGGGAAACCATTCGACAAATTTATGCGAAAAATATTTTTCGTTAGTGGGTTCCAATACTTGACAATTTCCTAAAATTTCGGCTTTGTGTTCTAATTCATGAATTTTATTTTATTTTTCATTATAACTATTCCTCCTGGCTTTTTGTGTTAAAAATAGTTTGAACATCTTTAGTTTGGGTGACGTTGGAGTTGCAAATTCATCTTTGAGGGATTTGAAACGATTATGTATTACCATATATCTTATCGAGTATGAGTTTGGATTCAGATATTTTATAACCTGCCTTATTATAAGACCGTTTCGCACAAATTTATATTTCTACTTTATCTATTTTCCTTTCTCTTGCACAACGAGTAATATAATTAATATATAAAATATTTATTTGATACTAGATTATATTTCCAGTACTGTATACACTCATAATTCATCTAGATTATATATTTCAATACGTGAAATGTTAATGCAATACCTTAATTATACTAATCACTCCAAAAGTTTCAGAATATCTTTTCAACGATGGAATAGAAAAGTTCAGATTAATATATAGCCAACTTTTGACAGTTATTAACAAAGAGTCCCCCAAAAAAAAAAAAAAAAATCACATTATCGATAAAGTCTAACTCAAGTAATAAATTGAAGCATTACAATTCTCTTGTTTAACACGAGCTAGTGTGAGTTCTCTTTTATTGAATGTGGATTTATGTCTAATTTATAGTACTAATTTATTAATAAATAATATTGTGATTTATATAGAATTATCTTTAATATGATATATTTGTAATTTGATAATATAACTGTATCCATCTAAACACACATTGATAAAAAGGAGTTTGTGATGTGATAATGTAACTTTATGTCTAGTTTAAGACTAATAATCACTCAACGATTTTTTTTAAGAAAATGAAATACTATATCATCACGAAATCAGAAGTTGTATAATGAGAGGAGAATTAACGGCACATAATAAAAAGTGGCTGTCGCATAGACATAGCAGTAGCAGTATCTATTTTTGCAATCGGATACCAATATTCGTGCTGCCCATCGCTCCATGTATGTTGATATAGCACCCCTCCATGTTATATTAGTGTGATGTAATTTTTTGTTAGCACCAAATTAAATTCCCCTGTATGTCATAAATATAATATTATTCTAAACTTAGGTGTATTTCTATATAGGGGATGGGTTAGTATGAAAGGTACCTAGATGCTTAATAATATTTTTTTGATTCATAGTTTTTTTGTATAAAACAATAATACTGTTTTTTATGTAATTATTATTTATGTTCAATTAATGATAACTGTAGATCATACATAAGTTAAGAGACTAAAATTTTACTTGACAATTGACACCTCAAACTATCCTTAAAAGGTAACAAACTGTTGTATGTGGAAGGCATATATCGTGTTTTAAGGTTTCTGTGTATAGCTTAATTAGATCAAATGACTCACAGACAATTTTTGTTGGTATTTGTCCTAAATAAAGAGATGTATACGAATCGACCACTATATGTAAAAACTTTTTGGAGATACTCCATACTTAAATATGGTAATTTCACTAATTTGTAAGACTTGACCACCTTGTTAAATTGCTTTTGTATGCGCATTTTCATCTAAAATCACGAGAAAGATTAATAAATGTCGGTATTGTTTCATTCAATTGGTGCATGTAACTATGTATGAGAATTGTTCAAATTAACATTTAAATAAGGTTCAATAATTAAATAGTTATGTCAAAAATATGCAGCAGATAATGAGCAACGGGAGCATTATGTGGAATTCCTATCCAAAAGATTTAAAATTAAATAACCTAATCATGATAATTAAACATACACACACATCTTAGAGCAAAGACTTAGCAAGCAAAGTCGTGACCTAGACCTACTCCATCAATGTATGCTCGAAACAATATAAGTACATATGGGAAGCTTTAAATAACGTTATCATCGAGAAGTTAAATAATGCGGCTTCGAAAGAATTCATATATATTAATTTAATAGTATTAAATTTGATCTATATTTCTAAATTCTTTGAGAGCATACCACAAGAGAAAGAAAATGTGCCTCAAATATATATAAGGATGTAATATATGAGAATAGGTATATATATGGTCAATTAATTGGTGTCTATCATTTCTTTGTATAATCAATTTAATATGGACGACTAGAGATGTCAATTAGTTAACCCGTTTGGTTTCGGGTCAACCCTACCAGTCTTAGATTATTTTCGGTTCGGGTCAATCGGGTTAAATTTTTTTGGGCTACAAATTATTGACTCTAACCCTCTTCGATTTTCAGGCTAGCCCGTCAGGCCAAAAGATTTATGATAAAAATAAATAAATTTGGCCCATATTAAATGCATATATAACAGTGCTTTCATAATTTAATACACCTTTTTTTTATTAAAATATTATTATTTTCTTATTTTGACGACATAATATATATGATGAGTACAAATTACAAATGAAAAATTAAAACAAATTTGAAAAAAAAAGAACTTACTATTGAATTTATAAACAAAATAATGAAATGTACTAACGACTAAGTAAGTAATAAAGAATTTCAGTTAACAGATCAATTCACTCGGTTTTCGGGTTAGCTCTATCAAGCCCGGGCTAATTTCAGTTTGGTCCAATCAGGCTAAAAAAATCTAATTTTTTTTTAGCCCTAACCCTCTTTGGATTCGTTCGGTTCGGGCCAAACCCGCGGGTTTCGTACTAAATTTGACATCCCTATGTACGACTACGGATTACCTACGTCATATATAAGAAAAACATATCGATCTATTCAATAACTATAAATTAGCGTAATATATGAAGAAATTTGGCAATATCCCACATGCAATGTAGTATGTTATCAGACCTTGTTGTCCTACTAAAATCTTACAAAGTTTTAAATTTCGGTAACACATCCACGTATATATATACTTCTACCAAACTTTACGTTTCCATTTAGTTACTAGCCTCGTTATGGTTTATATATGACCACTATTAATAATAAAATTTTTTCTAAGAATATGGAGCTTATTTCACTCTAAAAAAAAAGAATATGGAGCTTATTTTGTCTTACATAATATTTTTGGAGAAGTAAATTAAGATTTTCAATGTTATGCATATGTCCTTGTCAACGTTGAGTTTTGGTCTTACATAATTTTGATTTAGAGGTTGAAATTGCGAGTTTGACTCCTGTTCGTCCCTATTCGATTTGAGGAATATATCAATATCACTATGAATCTCAATAATATGTTTGAAAAAAGAAAAAAGAAAAGTAGAATTGAAGAAAAACCCTAAAACGGGGAAGCAGAAAATATGGAAGGTGGCAGGAGGAGCATGTGGGAGATGCAAGAAATAAGCAGCATTGTAGCGGAAGACATGCTTTTGTGATTTGCAGCATCACAAATCTTTATTTGACCATCATTTAAATATACATATACATGCATGCATACACGAACCGAATATATACATATATATATTTATCTCTATAATTTATTTGGCCTGCCTCATCATGTCATGTGGGGGCAGTAAAGTCCATCAAAATTAGGGTTTGGGAATTGGGGGCAGTATGGTCCATTAAAATTAGGAGTTAGAGAAGATAGAACTATATAAAAATATGTAGTATACGCTTTTGGCGGCTGCATATCAATGTGGCTGTGGATTATTTTCTTTTGCATTTTTTTTAAAATTTTATTTTTAATTGTATAGTACACATCTATGTACTCCCTTCCGTTCAATATGTTTCATTGTTTTGGCACTAAAATTAAGAAAAGAAGGATTAGATCTAAATTGTGTATTTAGTTTATTGAATACAGTGATATAAAATATTTTTTGATTGATAAAGCGATATAAAATGTTTTTGAAGTGACATAAACTGATATAAAGTAGTTTTGAAGTGATATAAAGTGAATAAAGTGATTTCTTAATTATTTTCTTAAAAGGAAATGAGACAAGTTGAATGGGACGCCCAAAAAAGAAAATGAGATATATTGAACGGGACGGAGGAAGTATATCATTTGTATTACAACAAGTGTCCCATTTCAAAATTTTAAATTAAATATTTATAAATGACGGAGAGAGTAGTCTATTGAAAAATGAAATTTATATATTTTTCCAAATCTTATAGTAGTATATTTCATTAATTGTTATTACATTTACTTAAAAGAACATTATACTCCCTCCGATTCATTGAAATTGTCATGTTATTACTGTTCGGCATGGAAATTAAGAATAATGGTAAAAAGATAGAAAGTGGATAGATCCATTACTTTTAAAAAATTTTAATTGATTAAATTTTCTTTATTTGAAAAATGATACGAGTGATACAACTAAATAAAAAATGATGATAATATAAGTGGTATGGAGGGAGTAGGGAAGAATGATAATTAAACATACTCAATAGGACGCATAAATTATGCATGCAAACAATATTTAAATTGCTATTTTACCTCTAATTTGTAAGAGAATTTTTTTTTGGGGGCCGCATATATATATTATTAAATATACCTGTCCTAACGGAATTCCTAACTAACCGTGCTGTAGATAGCCCATGCTTGTAATGAGATAGTAATTATTACAGTAACAGTGAAGCAATTGAATAGACATGGTAAAAAAAACCGTTACGAAGATAACTAAAAACATTTAAATCATATCTTTGTGTCTCTCCTTAAACCTTGGATCAGTTTTTCAAACCTCCACTGTTCATCACGTGCAACCAGAAAAAAATAAAAATAAAAATAAAATTACCACTTACTTCCTAAGTTGAAAATTGAAAGAAGAGAATTTTACAAATAATGTAAATTTAGTAAATGTATAATATGTGTGACAACCTTTATTTATTCCACAAAATATTTGAGATAGTACTATAGTAGATATCAACATTACATACATTCTCAGTGAATATATAGATGAGATGAACAATCTGTCGTTCCCCTATACTCACATTAACATCCATTCTTACATTACAGGACATATACTATGTGTGGAACATAATCCTATATTTTTGTGATTTTGGCGAGCACGTTATAATTTACAAATAAGATTATATAGTATAGTATAGTATAGTATACTAGTATAGTCATAAAAAGAGTGTTGATAAAATTGTAAAATTTGATATTAGGCGCATTTTAGCATGCCCCCACACCCACCAAAAGGACCGAACAGCCGGGGCCCACTACTAAAATACGCCATTTAGCATTATGGTTCCAGCAGTATATTCAACACGACATCTCTCTCTCTCTCTCTCTCTCTCTCTCGATTTGTTGTGAAATTTTAATACTAGTATTTTTTTTTTATTACTAGTACTAGTATTTTAGAGAAATAGTGAGGCCTGCAAGTCGAAGCGCAACTGAAAATAGAAAGCCCCATCGACCTACCTGCTGCTTTATGTATAAATATATACACAACACAACTGCCGCACACCTATTTACACAGAGTGGCAGGTACAAGGTGTGTTTTAGTCTGGAAGGGAGAAGAAAGCTCTGTCCAAATTGGATTCACGCAGCGACGTGTGTTTTTCTTTCTCGTGCGTGTTAAGGAAACCTTTCTTATTTCCTTTTTCAACCGTAGCTGGTATTGGAATTGTGCTGTATTGAGAGCATCAAGGATTATATTGGTAATCCAGTCAAAGATTATTCAACAGTTTTAATGGGTATGTGTATGTCAAATTATCACATTCAAATTTGTTTCTTTTTATTTTTCCACTGCCTTATTTTCTTGGTCAGTTTCTGGTGAATTCTCTTTCTCTCTTTATTATTCCCTCTCTTTCTCCCCCTACTTATTTCTTTCTTTCTGGGAGCTGTTTGTTGATACCTTTTACGGTCTTGGGATTTGGTTGTTAGTATGTGTACTTTCTGTGTCAAGTTTGTTTATAAGTTTTCATTGTTTCCAGCCTGTAATTTGCTATCATATCCGTGCTTGTGTTTCACACCTTTCTACTGTGTGTGTTTCTTTTTGGTACTCCCTCTGTCTCTCTCTCTCTCTCTCTCTGTGAGAGACAGTGACCCACCGGGCCACACCCCACCCCACATACCGTATACGGAGGAGGAGGAGGAGGAGGAGGAGGAAGAGGGCTGGCTAGTATTTATTTTATTTTATTTTATTTTATTTTATCATTTATTTAATTTTGGGAGTGGCTTTATAGCCTTGTTAATTGGCCGGCCTTTTTTGATATCATAGGGGTCATTCTAGATTTTTAGTCCCTCCCAAATCTAATGATTTTCTATATTTAAGTATTGAGCATCTTCTTTGTGATTGGTGGTGGTGATTCTGTGTTCTTTCAAATTCTCTCTTTCTTTATTCTAAGTGCGAAAAAATAGAAAGAAGAATCAAATCTTGGCTTTGTCTCAACTTGCAATTTTTCTACAGAAGCATCGGTCAGTTTTTCCCACGACATGGATGATGAATACGAGAAGCTCATTAGGAGAATGAATCCTCCCAGGTATATACATATCTGTTATTCGGATTCGGTTAATGTTGTTCTGTTTCTTGACATTTTGTGTTGCCTACAGGGTTGTCATCGATAATGAATCTTGCAAGAATGCCACTGTGATTCAGGTATGTGGTTTGTTTCATTCTCTTCTCTGCTCATTCTTGACTGTGGGATGTGATGATTTTGCTAACACTCCCTTGTTAATTTAGGTGGACAGTGCTAATAAGCAGGGGATTCTTCTTGAAGTTGTGCAAGTCCTCACTGATCTCAATCTGATGATAACCAAAGCTTATATTTGCTCTGATGGAGGATGGTTCATGGATGGTAAATATATTTATTTCCCTTTTCTTTCTTTTTACAGTTTGATTTTTAACTTTGAGATGGGATTAAATTTTTGAAATTGTTCGAATTTTTTCTTTCTAGTGTTCAATGTGACTGATACTGGTGGAAACAAGATCACAGATGAAGGGATTCTCGATTACATTCAGAAGGTGAGTTGTTTGTGCTTGTGACAAATTTTGTCAAATTTGTTAGCAATCCATATTGATTTCTTTGGATTCACTTTCAGTCACTCGGTCCGGATTCTTGCTTTGCATCTTCTATGAGAAGATCAGTCGGTGTGAAGACGGGGTTAGACCACACCTCGATTGAATTAATCGGGAGTGATAGACCGGGACTGCTCTCTGAAGTGAGCGCGGTTCTGACGAACCTAAAGTGCAATGTGGTTAATGCTGAGGTGTGGACTCATAACACGCGAGCAGCATCTGTTATGCAAGTAACTGATGAAGAAACGGGGGGCGCTATTATTGATCCGGAGAAGCTAACCCTGGTTAAACGCCTCCTCTGCAATGTGCTCAAGGGTAGCAACAAGACTAGGGAAGCTAAGACCGTAGTCTCTCACGGGGCGACTCATACTGAGAGACGCCTTCACCAGATGATGTTTGATGATAGAGATTACGAGAGGATGGGTGAGGATTCATCGGAGGAGAAGGATAGGCCTAATGTGAATGTTGTTAATTGGCACGGAAGGGATTACTCGGTGGTCACAATCCGGTGCAAGGACAGGCCGAAGCTTCTCTTTGATATAGTCTGCACTTTGACAGATATGCAATATGTGGTTTTTCATGGAAATGTTGAAGCCGAGGGGCCGGAGGCACATCAGGTATAGATTTATATGGTTTTATATAAAAATGTAAATTATGAGATATGCTACTCTTATGGTTGTGTGATTTGGTCTTAATATTGATCTCATTCTTGATTTGAAGGAATATTGTATAAGGCATATCGATGGATCCCCAGTCAAATCTGATGCTGAAAGGCAAAGGGTGATTCAGTGTCTTGAAGCAGCAATCCAAAGACGAGTATCCGAAGTAAGAACTAAACCTTTTCGTTTTATGTGTCTCGTTTGTGTGATTGCCGAACATTATAATTATCAGACAAACATATATTCTTGAATTTTGTTTATCAAAATTTATGATATCTTGGTGCTGACTAATAATTTAAAATAACATTGCTGTTTCTGCATTTTGAATGATTTTAAACTGATAATATTCCGGTAATCCATCATTAGGGCTTGAAGCTAGAACTATGCACTACCGACAGAGTAGGGCTGCTGTCGGATGTTACTAGAATCTTCCGTGAGAATAGCCTAACCGTAACCCGAGCAGAAGTGTCCACAAGATCAGGCAAAGCTCTCAACACGTTCTATGTTCGTGACTCATCAGGCTATCCAGTCGATCCCAAGATTATAGACTCGATCCGGCAAACAATAGGGCAGACCATCCTTCGAGTGAAGGGCAGCCCCGAAGAGTCGAACCAAGCGCCCCAAGAGTCTCCAACCAGGTTCCTCTTTAGTGGCCTGTTCAAGTCTAGATCATTTTGCAATTTCGGTTTGGTTAGGTCTTATTCATGAGTATGAGTTGATGCTTCTCGTTTTCTCTGTATATTCTCGATTCCCTCCGATGTTCAAGTCAAGTCCAGTGGTACATCTCTCTATCTTGAGCCTTTGTTGGCTCCATTCGTGTCTGTACATATTTCTAGTGCGATTTGTCTTTTTTACTCGTGTACGTATTTAGGAAGGGATCCGATCCGACCCGGGTTGGATGGTTTATGAATCTTGGAGCTTCACCCCAACTGGTGTGGTCAAACCAAAAATCATTGTACACAACAAATTGTGCAATCTGTTGATCCTTTAAGTGATCATTCAAATGGAAAATCACTAGCTATTAAATACTATAAGCTGTAGTTGTCTGCGGTTGTGGGCGCGCCAATTAAATTCCTCAAGATTTGGAATTGACTGAAACACTCCGGGAGTTCATGATTGTTCTTTCAAGTCGTGTTTTAATCTGGTATTTTATTTTTTCCAGTTATTTGGGATATGGAGCAAATATTTGGTCGGAAAACACAACGTTATTATTATTATTATTTGAGAAGATTCGCCAAGACTTAAGGAGCATAATTTGATTCCAGAAAATGACGAGTGATTCAATTTTATGATTGTAAATTGGCTAGTGCGTTCTTGCGTGGATTGGAATGCCTAGTCACATTGGATAATGCTTGAAGTTGGTGGAAATTACTTGGAAGCTTCCTATTTAGATGATATTGGTTGGCAATCTTTATTCTAGTGACGAAATTCTACTACGTTTAGATGATGATGCATCATATACTATGCTGTATTGGTTTGCTTTATGTCGGATTTTATTTTTTTAGAGTGTATATTCTGCAAATATAAAATCTCTCTCAGATCGTTGGATGAATATCCATCAAAGAGTAGTCAAATTGAAAATTTCATTAAGAGCGAGACGGAGAGATTATTGTTCGAAGTTTTAATGTCTTTCTAATTTTCTAACAACATGATCATATACTACTAGTATGAGCGGAGAGGTGATGGGGGTTAAGTTTCGGCCGATTCTATTCCTTTTTCCCTAGCTCCGCTCCCCCGGTGGACCGATGACATATTTTGTAATATTGCTAACAATTGATTGCGTTTTGACTTGTTTGACGGTTTGATACAAAACTTCTCATGTGCAATTAAATTCAAACCATACATTTGCACAAATATTTATAGAGGATAATTTATTGGAATAGGTATTTTGAAGTCATTTTGTCATATGATTTGTCTCAATGATTGATAAAGAATCAATAAAATCTATCAAGACTAAGAAATTCTTTGTGTAATAATATAATGCAGTTGTCAAAGTTAGTTCATACATATAAGTAGATCTTTTGACTCATAATTTGAAAATTCTACACCAAACACTAGAAAACTAGGCTAGAGTAGGAAATAGGAAGATGGGTCTTACTCATTTTCTTATTTTATAGCAATTATAAAGACTAAATATATGTACGTTCCCACATCTAAATTAAAAATACAAAAATGAAATACTCTTAATTTCAAACTTCAAATTATTATCTTGTGTACAAAAGGGAGTGCTCGGCCGAATTGGAAAGTAGTGTGATGCAACTTTCTTTGACCAGGAAGTGGTGAAAGGGATACTATTTCTATTTATTTATTTATTCCATATTTATATATATCCCAAATTGAAAAACCCAATTAAAAAAATGAGTGAGAAAAGATTAGGGATGACAATAGGTCGGGTACCCACCCGTTAAATATTTCTCAAATTCAAACTCATGAAAATCTTCAACACCCAAACCCGTCTCAAACCTGATTAAAAAATAATTTTAAAACTCATACCCGACCCGAACCCGTTGGGTAATAGACGTTTATTACCCGCTAAAACACGAATACTAAAAAATAAACATCAAATAACAAAATATTATATATATGATTAAAACATAAATATTAGTAGAAAATTTCACTAAATTTAATCTCAAAGCAAAGTACTGCGAACTTACAAAATCTTAAAACATAACTAGAAGTATGAATTATTGATATTATCGTCATGTCGTCATATTTCGAAAGTAGATTTACAAAAGTAGAGGAGAAACATTAAAGACTTGACTCTTACAGAATGTGTGTGTGGGTTAAGAAAATCAGATAAAACCCTAATTCTACTAATATTTATACTAATATTTATAATTATATAATATATTATATATATAATAATATCTTTTATCTTATACTATATATAAATGGGTTTGGGTAGCCAGTACCCAGATGTAATTGCTCAAATCCGATTCAAACCCGTGACGGGTTTGCATGTTTCGACCCAAATTCATTCCAAAATCATTTAATATTTCTCAAACCCGTCCCATTAAAGTTTGAGAAGTGCGGGTACTCACAAAAACCCGACCTGTTGCCATCTCTAGAAAAGATATTGCAAGGAGGCTTGCATGGGCTAAAAGGGATTTCCTTCTGCAGCCCAATGGGCCCATTTCTTTTAGTCAACGTCTCTCTTGATTGATGCCCTAATTGGGGACGTGGGGTGCTGCCACGTGCCAGATCCAATTCCACCTCAGAAACACATGTAATTTGGATAACTTCACGTTCAATTTACAGAAAATTGGACAAAACTGTAGGACTACCATCACCCCATATAGGGGGCGATTCCTGTGTGTAAGGTTCTCTTACTGCAGGAAATAAGAAGCATCATCTGTCCTTGATTTATCACTATTTAATCGTCAAGATTAATTAAATATTATCATTCATATTTACTTTAATAATTAACATTCCTAACTTAGTATTCGATTAAGGCTACAATAGTCAATTTGCAACTATCTACAAATATGGAAAACAACGGCTAGACGTGGCGCAATACAGGGAAAGCATACCATAAATTTAAAAAGCTGAAAGAAATAATAACAAATCCTTTCAATTTGAGATATGTAAATTTGTCATTTTCTAGCGCATTTTTTTTACAATAATTCTATTCGGATATGTTATATCTAAAAAATTATTTAATTGGCTTCAAAATTTCTTTCTTTCTCAAATTTTCTTCCGAAATATCGATCATATGCATATTCGTTCTCAAATTTTACTCTCATTCACACCTAACTCCTGAACTTGTGAATTTAATTTGGAATGAAATTTTATAATTAAAATTTAAAAAGTGTATGTTTATTAATAATTAAAATATCGAAATTAAATTATTAATTAAAAAATTTCGCCGAATCTCAATTTTTTCCATCATATGTCTGGATATAATATGTTCAAATAGCACTGCTTTTTTTTTTTTTTTATATCAACATTTACACAAGTTATGTTAACGAGCCGAACTGCTTCAAAAAAAATGTTGACAGGCCAAATCAATAAATGTATCATTGAATTCATATTAATGCATTAACGATAATAAATATAATAAATGCATTATTATAACAAGAATGTGCATTACATAAAAACTCTTTGTGCATTATTTAAATTATGAACTCTGAACTTTTTAGTTAATAGTGCATTATATTGAAGTTAGTGCAACATTCGAATTATAAATATTTTTTTTGGAGTTTTAGTTATCTAATATTAATTGTTATTAATTAATTATTTTTAACTTATTTTGTAGCAAATACATAACTATGCAATTTTAGAGTATCGTAAGTATGGTCGAAGGTGCATTACGATATTTCTTTTCAATGCAATATATACCAACACACAAATACATTGTTTTTTAATTTTCTAACTAAATTGTAGATTGAAGTTTCTTTCTGAAGATTTGATTTTTCAATTGGGTTGTTTCCTCCCGAAATGCACGCTTCTCTCGTCCATTTAGTTGTAATATAAGATTTTTTTTTTAAAAGATACTCCCTCCGTCCATTTTTTAAAGCTCCATTTAATGTTCGGCACGAAGATTAAGAAAGCTGATAAATGTGAAGTGGGTGGGAGAAAAGGGTAGTGCTAATGACATTGGATTACTTTTGTTAATTATTGCATTAGAAAAATACCTTTGCATGTAAATAAATAGAGATTCATTTATGACTTAGTTTACTTTTTCATAATGTATTTTCATATATTTTTTTTATCGTGATTAAGTAAATTAAATTTGTTAAATGAAAAAATTCTGGAATTAAATCTCTTAATTAAATCTGGCATTAAATCTGGAATTAAATTTGTGAAAGGAATCAAAGTTATTAAGGAATGAAATCATGAATTAAATCTGTTAGCCTAAAAGAATGAGAATTAAATATGGTAGTAGTTGACTGTGAAGGAAAAAAAATCAGGAACAAAAAACAGTAAAGAAAAAGAAGGAATTAAATGCAAAGCTTTAAAAATAAGCAGTGAAATTTTGGAGGTAAAACATGAGGAATTTGGAGCCAAAACCTGTCTGCTTTCATTAAATTAATGTTGTTAAAGTACAATGAAGTGACCAAATTCTAGGAGGGAAATTTAAATACATCTACACTCCAACAACAATAAATACACCATTCATTTCATTGTTTGCTCTCAACCACAATCCAGCAGCAAATTTAAGACAGAAAAAGAAAATGCCAACAGAAAATCCTAGCCCTAAACTTTCTAAAGAAGTGAAGAATTTGGTGGCGCAGTGGTTACTCCAACACAGCATTGATGACAAGCTTCTTTATGGTGCAAAATAAGAAGCTGCAGACAAGTTCAATGTTGGCTTGAAGACCATTTGGAGGATATGGCAGACAGTGCTAGCTCAGCAAGCATTAGGAGTTCCTGTAAATTTACAGTCAAAGAGAATAGGTCAGCACTTCAAAGTTCAACCGAAATTTGATGAGGAGAAGGTGAGGAACCTGCCTGTGCTACAAAGAACCTCTTTGAGGGTGATGACATGTACCTTAGGTGTTAATAAGTCACTATGTTTCAATTGGGTGAAAAATAAATAACTCAAACCCTACACAAATGCCATAAAACCCTTTTTAACCCATCAAAACAAGCTTTGCAGACTATCTTGGAGTCTTAGTCAGCTTCAAACACATAGTGAGGCTAGTTTCATCAAGTTCCAAACAATGTTCAATACCATTCACATAGATGAGAAATGGCTTTATTTATCAAAAGACAAAGGCAGATACTTCCTTGTTCCTGGTGAGGTTGAACCACATAGGACATGTAAATCCAAAAGATACATTCCCAAAATTATGTTTCAATGTGCAGTTTCCAGGGCCATTATAGATTCAGCAGGAATTGTTCTCTTTGATGGAAAATTTGGAATTTTTCCATTCACCAAAGAGGAACCAGCTAAGAGAGGTTCAAAAAACAGAATAAGAGGGACCATAGAAGTCAAACCAATTGACTCAATTACCAAAGAAATCACAAAAGACCAACTACTGAACAAGGTATTATTTCTAACTTATTATTGCTATCAGAATCATTTTTCAGATTCATCATTTAGCTTTGTATCCATTTACCATGCAGATGGTACCAGTATTTAAAGCTAAGTGGCCACCATTTTTAAGCAAACACATATTTATCCAACAAGATAATGCCAAACCCCACATCAAACCAAATCATCTAGATTTTCTAGCTATTGCAAACACTGATGTAAACGATCTAGGGTTCTTTAGAGCTATACAGACTCTTAAGGATAAAAAACCAGCAAAAAATGCATCAGAGCTGCTACAAAATGTGAAGGATGCATATGAAAACTTCCCATCTGAGAAATTAAATCATGTTTTTCTGACTCTTCAAGGCTGCTACAGAGAGATAATGAAGGTAAAGGGTGACAACAACTATAAGATTCCTCACATGTATAAGGAAGGAATGGAGAGGAAAGGAATGCTACTAGAATGCATTGAAGTGGAACATGAGCTTGTAATGGAATGCTTAGAATTCCTAAACAGCCAAGGAAGTGAAGAACCTGCATTTGATTTCTACAAGTTGGAGGATCTCCAACAAGGGATGTCACAGGTTGTAATCAAAGATTAAGGCCACATATGATCTGTTTTTTGGTCATGTTTACAGGGACAAACATTGTAAACTGTTTTATTAGATGTTTGGAATGTAAACTGTATTTTGAGAATCCATGGAATCAGACATTGTCTCAGCAATACCTTTTGCATCATTGACTTACACAAAATCATCCTAAGTCAACCTCCAAAACTAGGAATTACTAGTGGTGGCATCATTAAAACAATCAAAGCACCATGCAAATGAGTGTAGCATCACAGATTTCACCAAGACATCATATAATGCATCAGAACATGCAAATGTTCTTCATATGCAGGGACAAACTAAAACATCATGCAAATGAGTGCATATGCAGCCATCATCAAGTGTAGCATCACAGATTTCACCAAGGCAGCAGGCATAAAGCACTTAGGCATCATATAATGCATCAGAACATGCAAATGTTCATCATATTCTGTTGGGAAATTTATTAAAGTTTTGATTGATTCCAAAACCAACTGACCCCAACCGAGTAGATGTTGCCAGATCCTAATGTTAGTAGTTAGGCTCGCTGTTTGAGCAATGTTGAGATTTTATCTTTACAAATCTCCAGCTGAAGACGGCAACAAGGCATCACTCGGAGAGAACATCATATGTAATTAAAGACAACAGAGTGTTTAAAAGGGGGGAAGCTACGTTCCCAAGATAGAACATCAGTTGAGCAATTCAAAAAGGAAGAAGAAAGTCATCTGAGCGTTCAAGCTAACTGAGCGTTCAAGTTTCAGAACATCAGCTAAGTTCAAAGGGGAAGATACAAGAGAACATCAGTTGTAAGAAAGACGACTGAGAGTTCGAAGCCAACTGGTCAGAGTCAGATTCAAGAAGAACAACTGAGCGTTCAAGATGGAACATCAGTTGTAGGACTCAAAGTCAGCTGAGAGTTCACATGTTCCTACTCAGACAAAAGCATTCAGATAGAACATCAGCTGAAGACCAATCATATGAAGACCAGACGACTCAACCAACTATCAAATGTTGGAGGTCAAAGGTTAAGATTTGAATTTCAAACAAGGAAGTTACGTGAAGGTTTGACTCTCTGTCATTACCTCATTTGGCCCAACACAAGGATGTCTCAGATGGAAAGCAGAAGCATGCAGTTGCCAAATCCGGAAAGTCTGCAGAGATGAGAGACAAGCCATCGCTTTCAAAGAACAGAGATCAACAACTCTTCCAACGGCTAGTTGATTCTCTCCGCCTATAAATAGAGGCCTTCATTCATTCACCAAGGGCACGGGAAATACAAGACAGACAAGAGCGAGAAGAAATCAAAGAGCGAAAGAAAGAACCAAATACTTCACACGAGCTGAGCTGCATTCAATCTCTTAGAACATCATTAGTTGAGAGTTCTAGAGTAATAGATTCTGTCTTAGTGTCTTTTGATCCAACCTTGAGAACATCACTTGTTGAGAGTTCGTAGAGTGTTAGATCATAGCTCACTTCTTCTTCGAGCTATTAGTTGAAACCCCACCCCTTCTTACACCTGAAAAGGTTTTAGGACCCTACTCTTCCCGTAACTGAGTAGATATGTTGATTAGTACCCGTAAACTAATTTGTAAGGTTGATAAGTACCCGTAAACTTATCTCAACGGTTGCAAAGCCCGCATAAGCTTTGTGGTTTGTCCAGAAGAACTTGGACAGAGTTGTGTGGACTCACAACTCCCTGTGGACGTAGGAGTTCTCTCCGAACCACGTTAAATCTTGTGTGTTGTGTTTATTTTTTCAGTTACTTATTGCATATTCAACTGACTAACTAACCTACATACAAACTGCATTCTTCCATATCAACTGTTTTGGTTATTGAACAACCTTGCACTTTAGCGTGAGTTGATTTTATACGAGTTAATTTCCACCACATTCCGCACAGCACTTCACTTCCAACTGAGTGTTTCTTACTCGGTTGTGATTCCATCTGAGTTGCATTACTCGGTTGTGTTAATTTTTAGGGGATTGTATTAAAAAGTTTGATCTGGTGTATTCCCCCCATACACCAGAACTCGTATCGGGACCATCAAGTGGTATCAGAGCAGTGGTTCAAAAGACTGCTGACTCTGTTTCACAAGGTGTGAATTCGAGGTGTTTTCTTCAGTGGTCAACTGAACAGATCTTTTTATCATGCTAGTGCATATTTGCTTGTATATTTCTTCTGTTGATTGTGTGCAGATGGATGTCAAGGACAAGATCGTGGTCATGTTCTCGGTTGTGAACTATACATCCTGGAGAACTCGGATGAAGAAGATCTTACTGTCAAAGCATCATCGGATGCAACAAGTACTCACATCCGGACCGATCATCATCAGAGAGAGAATCACTCGCACTCCTACAAATCCCAACGATGGGGATGCAACTGTGGAGTTAGTGGAGAAGAAGCCAGAAGACTTCACTCCAGAAGAAGCCAAAGTGAGCCAGTTGGACATCTGGGCTCAGAGCACGATCATGTCCACAGTTGAAAATTGGAGACCTAAGCGAGTTTCTCTGTGCAGGAACAGGAGAAACAGCTGAGGAAGAATAAAGCTTCACGAACCATGTGGATGATGGATAGTGGATATTCGAAACACATGACAAATCTGAAGGATTTTCTTGGGAGTTTCGTGGAGAAAGAAGGACCATCAGTTACCTTTTATGACAACTCAAAAGGTCACACCAGAGGTTACGGTACCCTTGAAACCAATCACGTGTCAATTTCTAATGTTTCTTATGTTGATGGATTGAAGCATAACTTGCTCTCCATCAGCCAATTCTGTGATAATGGTTTCTCTGTCAAGTTTGATGCATAGGGTTGCAGGGTTAAAAATGTCGGATCAAAGCAGGTCATATTGTTGGGAAATCGATCTCTAACCGGAAATGTCAACTATGCTGACTGGAACAGTAGTCCTCATGACTCCTGCCTGTTATCAAAGAGCAGTTCAGATGTGAGCTGGCTGTGGCACAAAAGGCTCAACCATCTGAACTTCAAGACTATGAACCGACTTGCCAGACAAGAACATGCAAAGGGCATACCAAACCGAGTGTTTTCAACAACACATATCTGCAGTGCATGCCAGTTGGGAAAGCTCGCTAGATCCTCCTTCCGGTTGAAGACAACTCCCTCAACCGACCGAGTGTTACAACTGATCCACATGGATCTCTTCGGGCCAGTTACACCAAAAAGCATGAATGGTAACGAGTATACACTTGTTGTAACTGATGACTATTCCAGATACACGTGGACCATTTTCATGCATCACAAGAGTGAAACCCGAGATGAGCTACCCAAGTTGATGGATCGGATATCAAACCAACAAGAGATGAAAATCATTTCCATCCGATCAGATCGTGGAACCGAGTTTCTAAATGAAACCATCATCGAGTACTGCGAGAAGCACGGAATCACACATCAAACATTAGCTGCGCGTACTCCGCAACAGAATGGAGTAGCTGAGCGAAGAAACCAAACACTGAAAGATGCAGCTACATCCATGTTGACAAGCTCAGCTCTGCCAAAGAGATTTTGGGCTGAGGCCATCAACACAACTTGCTATGGAGACGCAGGAAGCCTGATATTTCATATTTTCGCATTTTTGGTTCTAAGTGTTATATTCACAACAATGGGAAGACTCAGTTGAAAACTTTTGATGCCAAGGCTTCGAAAGGCATATTTCTCAGATATGCCGCTCGAATCAAGGCTTATAGGGTTTTCAACAATAGCTCTCGTGTTGTGGAGATAACACCTCATGTTAGTTTTGATGAATCTACTTTTGAGTGCAGGGAACAGGCTAAAGGACAACAGGCTGATCCACATGTTCCACCAGCCCTCACAAGATCTCAGATTCTAAGGCAAAAGAATCTAGCTGAACCATTGGTATGGGCAACTGAGGATGATGATCCATATTCCTTTGAAGATGAATGTGAAGACCCCAGCTCATCTCAAGGGGGAACTCCAGCTGATGCCTCTCCAACTGCATCAGCATCCGAAGCCCAACCGAGCCCGGTTCAAAATGTTATCAATGTTGCGGATCCAGTCTCAACAACTGATAAATCACCAGCTCAGAAGAGTCCAGCATCTCCTACAGCTCAGATCACGGAACAACCACAGTTGGAAGAAGAAGGAAGACGCAACAGAAGATGGTATGAAGATCATTCCACTGACAACATCATCGGAGATCCAACCGAAGGTGTGCGTACAAGGAGCAGAGTTGCAAATCCAGATTCGACTGAGGAAGATTCCAACACTTACGCTCAATATGCTGAGGAATTGGTAGTTCTTGAGGAGTTCGAGCAAGCTGGAGATGTTGCCATGATTTCTTGCTTTGTAGCTGATGTGCCAGAACCGAAGAATGTTGTGGAAGCTCTCAACTGTGTTCACTGGACAACATCCATGCAAGAAGAACTGAATGAATTTCTACGCAACTGTGTATAGGAGTTGGTAGAAAGACCAAATGGTGTCAAAGTCATTGGATTAAAATGGATTTTCAAGAACAAGAGAGACGCCATTGGATTCATCGTGAGGAATAAAGCAAGGTTGGTAGCTCAGGGATATTGCCAACAAGAAGGAATCGATTTTGAGGACTCCTTCGCACCAGTTGCAAGGCTGGAAGCCATTCGAATCTTTCTAGCCTATGCTGCATTTCACAAGTTCAAGGTCTATCAGATGGATGTGAAGTGTGCCTTCCTCAACGGTGATATCAAGGAAGATGTATATGTTGAACAGCCTCCCGGTTTTGAAACTGGAGATGGAAGAGTGTATAAGTTGAAGAAAGCAATCTATGGATTAAAACAAGCACCCAGGGCTTGGTATGACACTCTTTGTGGTTTTCTTCTGAACTCGGGTTTCAAACGAGGATCAGTTGACAAAACACTGTTCACCATCAAAGTTGGAGAAGATATACTTGTTGTGCAAATCTACGTCGACGACATCATATTTGGTTCCAAGTCGGAGGAGTTGTGTGAAAAATTCTCAAATCTCATGAAGGAGAAGTTCGAGATGTCGATGATGGGCGAGATGAATTATTTTCTTGGACTTCAGGTGAAGCAGTCATCAAAAGGAATTTTTATCAATCAGTCCAAGTATACAAAAGAGCTCATCACCAAGTTCGGATTGCAGACAAGTAAGACTACAAGGATCCCGATGAATACTAACTGGAAGATTGAACCTGGAACTGAGGGAAAGCTCGTAGATGCCAGTAAGTATAGAGGGATCATCGGTTCTTTGCTATATCTAACCGCCAGTCGGCCAGACATATCTTACGCGGTTGGAGTGTGTGCTCGGTTCCAAGTTCAACCGAGGGAAGCTCACATGTTGGCAGCAAAGAACATCATCAAGTATCTGAAGGGAACTGTAAATGTTGGGTTGTGGTATCCAACCGACGACAACATCCAACTGACCGGATACTCAGATGCAGATCTAGCCGGAGATCGGTTGGACAGGAAGTCCACATCTGGACACTGTTAGTTCATGGGAAGCAAGTTAGTTTCGTGGTTCTCCAAGAAACAAGCATGTGTTGCCACTTCTACAACCGAGTTAGAGTATATGGCTACCGGTAGCTGTTGCATGCAAGTGTTGTGGCTCAAGCAACAGCTGAGAGACTATGAAGTTGCAACTGGACAGGTTCCCATTCATTGTGATAGCTCAAGTGCCATCGCTATCTATTTGAATCCAGTTCACCACTCTCGGACGAAGCACATTGACATCCGACATCATTTCATCCGAGACCATATTGAGAAGAAGGACGTATCCATGGAGAAGATTCCAACTGAGATTCAGAGAGCAGATATCTTCACCAAACCTCTAGCCGAAGCGCGGTTCAAAATGCTATGTGATTTACTTGGATTGTTGGATCCATCAGATGAGGAACCAGCTGAGGTGAAGAGATAGATATCCATCTGAGGGGGAAGCTCATATGAAGGGGGAATCTCAGATGCAGATCGCCAACCGAAGATATCAGACGTCAGCTGAACAGACGAACTCGAGTCAACTGATGGTATGCCGCAACATTGAAACACAGCTGAATCCAACAACAGCTGATAGGTGAACACAACTGATTCCGACATCAGCTGGCAGGTAACATTTATGGCTGAAGGTGTTATGTTCTTAAATAAGAATGTTTGAAATAAATTCAAACATTCCTGAGCATGTCAGTTACATTAAAATAGCCATCATGTCGCATTTAATGTAAAGTACAACTGAACTTTTATAGCCTACTTTATAGTGCGACTGGGCTGATGTTTATCCAATTTTTGGTCTTATTTTGTATATATTTTTAGGTGTGTTTTTGATGATATTTCGTTTGGGTTTTAATGTTCTAAGTTAAAAATGGTACTAATGCTTCGTTTGAGTATTTTGAGTGAAAGTGTAGGTTTTGAACCGGAATTGCAAGTTTTAAAGAACAACGTAAGCTCAATCCGATTTTTGGAACGAAGCGGTATAAGGAGAATAGAGCTGAAGTAGAGGGCGGAGCTCTCTGCATAACCAGAGCTCCCTGGTCGTTTGCTCATTACGTGTCCAGCAAATAAAGACAGAGCTCCCTGGTCATACCAGAGCTCCCTGCCCTGTTGATTAGTTGTGATGCAGGAATCAGAGCTCCCTGGGCAGATCAGAGCTCCCTGGGCAGACCAGAGCTCCCTGCTCTTATATTCTTAGATGATTAAATACAAATTTCTATGCACGCCGCGAGGGAATTTGTTTTACTTCTCACTTTTGACTTTTAGCTTTTAGTCTTAGGTTTTAATATTCTCTAGAAGAAAAAGACGGCGGTAGTTCCTTGAGTTTTAATTAGTTTTTTTCACTTTGGATTTTGCAGAAGAACAGCGCGGCTGGTTTTTGTTCTAGCTTTCAGGAATTGATTTCTGCTTTCTTTTACTTTGCACGCTTAGCAAGAAGAAGGACGGCAGATTTTGTTTTCGTTGATTCGCTTTTAATTAGTTTTTGCTTCTACTCTTTCAATTATTGTAATTTCATTCCGGATTCAAGAACAACATCACCGCGGATTTATTTTGAGATTCTTCTTTAACGTTTATTATGCAATTTTCCATTGAAGCTTGGGAGTTCTTAATTCTTGTCTTTAATTTCTTCTGCTTTAATTTCTTTTAGATTAATCTCTTTGAGTTTATGCTAGGATTAGAGATTATTATTTCAGAGATTAGATTAAATTTCAATTCTTGCCTAGATTTAATTTATGTTTAATTTCCCCTTTCAATTTGCATCTAGGTTTAATTCGTTTTAGATTTTATTTCAATTCTTGTCTAGATTAATTTATGCTTAGTTATTTCTTTCGCCTAGTAATAAACAATCAAACTCTCGATTTTATTGCTTTCTTTTTATTTTCTGTTCTTACGCAACACGAACATTGCCCTGTTAAGTCTTCCTCGAGAGATACGACTTGGGTTGATAAATTTATGCTACTTTGATCTCGTTTAATTGCGGGCGACTTTAGGATTAAAATAGTTGAAACAAATTTGCCCTCAGGCTAAACGGCGGTGTGTTGAGCGCTATCAGAATGACTTAGTCGCGCGTGAGCGTGGTGCAGGGGCCGGTTCTACAGGTGACGGGGGTGATGACGCGGAGGATGACAGCGGAGGACGGCCTCATGGTGCCCCTTTAAATTCTGGGGGACCTCCTTTGCCTTCTGTCCAGTCTTCCGGTTATGGTTCTTTTGATTTTGTTCAGTTTCAGACTGTCCTTTTTGAACGCATGGACCGTCAGGATGCATAGCTTGCTGCCCACAACCGTAATTGGGAGGTGCATAATCAGCATTGGGAGCAGCTAACTAGGCAGCTGACTGAGCAGAATCAACATTTGCGGGATTTGGATCAGCGTTGGACTCAGTGGATGTCACAGTACGGTGGTTCTCCGCCTCTGCCGCCTGCTCCGCAGTGATTTCTTCCTGTTGCAGTGTTTATTTTTCTTTCTTCTTCTTTTAATTTTTGGTCATTGTTGTTGTTTTCTTTTCTGTTTTCTTTTTCTGGGAATTACGTTTGTTTTTGTTGTGTTGGTTGTCTTTAGGTGTGCCTGGTGGCTCTTGGCGATGTTGTTTTGGCCTAATTCTGCGTACCTTTTCTTCTCTTTCTTGTCTGTCTTTTGTGCAATGGGGACATTGCTATCTTTTCTTGGGGGGCGGGGCAGGTTTTTGATGAGTGTTTCTTTCATATTTGTTTGAGTTTTCTTTTGAGCTAAGTTGTTAATGTAGTGATTGGATTTGATGAGTTAGGCTTTGATGGATTTGATTGATCAAGACATTCTGTTATGAATTGATTGTATGTGAGTAGCATATAGTTAACTGTGGGGAATTGCCATGTTTGATTGATTGATGCTTGGCATTTCAATGTGGGATTATGGGTGAGAAGATTATGTTTGTGTGTTGTATCCCACCTTTAGGAGCCGTGTTGTTATAAAAAGAAAAAAAAGGGGATAAAAAAAACATATAGTAAAATAAAATAAGAAAAATTTTGAGTCAAGTTGAGAGGCTTCTGCTCTTCTGGGAACCATGAGCATGGGAAACCACGTGAGGACACTTTAGATGACCTCTAAATGTTTAAACCTCATGAATTTTAGCCACATAACTCGACTTGACTTCGAATTGTTTAAATTTTTGTTTGGTGATTTGAAAGGTTCTACCCCTCTTTCTTTTCCGTTCAAGTTGAATTATTATACGAGAAATGGGTATGGAAAACCACGCTAGGATGCCGGAATTTTTTCCGAGAGTAAACCTAGTGAATTTTGCCTCGAATTCACCTATTTATTTTTTAAGTTATAGTGTGGCTTGGACTTTTGGGATACAACATAAATTTGTGATATCTTCTTACTTCTAATTCTGTGTTTGAATGATAAGTGGATTGAGTTCTTGTGTGGAGGGCCACTCGTTGCTATGTGTGAATCATGTTCGATTGAGGAATGATAGGGTATTTTGTGATTGATAAGATGTCGGGGCATATCTTGTTGAGTCTGATTGCTTATTTTCACTTTAGTTTGAAATGAGATTTGCTTGAGGACAAGCAAGGTTTTGTGTGTGGAGGGGTTGTTTATCCCATTTTTGGTCTTATTTTGTATATATTTTTAGGTGTGTTTTTGATGATATTTCGTTTGGGTTTTATTGTTCTAAGTTAAAAATGGTACTAATGCTTCGTTTGAGTATTTTGAGTGAAAGTGTAGGTTTTGAACCGGAATTGCAAGTTTTAAAGAACAACGTAAGCTCAATCCGATTTTTGGAACGAAACGGTATAAGGAGAATAGAGCTGAAGTAGAGGGCAGAGCTCTCTGCATAACCAGAGCTCCCTGGTCGTTTGCTCATTACGTGTCCAGCAAATAAAGGCAAAGCTCCCTGCCCTGTTGATTAGTTGTGATGCAGGAATTAAGGGCAGAGCTCCCTAGGCAGACCAAAGCTCCCTGCTCTTATATTCTTAGCGGATTAAATACAAATTTCTGTGCACGCCGCGAGGGAATTTGTTTTACTTCTCACTTTTGACTTTTAGCTTTTAGTCTTAGGTTTTAATATTCTCTAGAAGAAAAAGACGGCGGTAGTTCCTTGAGTTTTAATTAGTTTTTTTCACTTTGGATTTTACGGAAGAACAGCGCGGCTGGTTTTTGTTCTAGCTTTCAGGAATTGATTTCTGCTTTCTTTTACTTTTGCACGCTTAGCAAGAAGAATGACGACAGGTTTTGTTTTCGTTGATTTGCTTTTAATTAGTTTTTGCTTCTACTCTTTCAATTATTGTAATTTCGTTCCGGATTCAAGAACAACATCACCGCGGATTTTATTTTGAGATTCTTCTTTAACGTTTATTATGCAATTTTCCATTGAAGCTTGGGAGTTCTTAATTCTTGTCTTTAATTTCTTCTGCTTTAATTTCTTTTAGATTAATCTCTTTAAGTTTATGCTAAGATTAGAGATTATTATTTCAGAGATTAGATTAAATTTCAATTCTTGCATAGATTTAATTTATGTTTAATTTCCCCTTTCAATTTGCATCTAGGTTTAATTCATTTTAGATTTTATTTCAATTCTTGTCTAGATTAATTTATGCTTAGTTATTTCTTTCGCCTAGTAATAAACAATCAAACTCTCGATTTTATTGCTTTCTTTTTATTTTCTGTTCTTACGCAACACGAACATTGCCTTGTTAAGTCTTCCTCGAGAGATACGACTTGGGTTGATAAATTTATGCTACTTTGATCTCGTTTAATTGCGGGCGACTTTAGGATAAATTTAGTCGAATAGCTAACAAGAAAAACTGTACACCTTCTCACGCGCTGCTTGGAACTCGGTTCATGACGTCAAATCAAAGCTAGTCAATAGTCGCGTAATCTCAGCCGTTGATGGATTCGCGCCATTTAACCCTAGCCGTCGATTTCAACAGAGTCAAAAACCTTTAAAAGGCGGAAAATTAGGAAGTGATCTCTTA
Source organism: Schizonepeta tenuifolia (assembly GCA_029490685.1). Lineage (NCBI taxonomy): Eukaryota > Viridiplantae > Streptophyta > Magnoliopsida > Lamiales > Lamiaceae > Schizonepeta > Schizonepeta tenuifolia. Next base: position 27,362,619 of record CM055955.1, read on the forward strand.
CCTTTCTCATTTGTGTTTATCTGTAGTTACTATTCATCATCTTCTCAGATTTTGTCTAACCTTTTTCTGCAAGTTTTTCCTTCCTATGTATATCTTCTTAGTGATCTTAAATGGCACCCAAATGAAAGAAAATGGCTTCTTCCGGACCCTCTCTAGTCCCCACCTCGTATGAAGAATCGTTCGACTTGCTGGTTTCGAAGATTCACTTCGAGCAGATTCTTTTCGATGATGAATTGGAGTCGCCGGTGTTGGCTCCCCTCGCAAATATCCTCAAGGAGAACAGCCTCCTAGAATGGGCAAAACTCTTTCCCTCCCTCCTGCTCAGGCGCCAGGTCGGAGAGTTCTATGTGAATCTGCAGTCGTCCATCGACAGCAGAGAAGGTGTCACAACAGAGGTTTCTTGTCGGCAACGCGACGTTCCAGCCAGAACCATTCGCCATGTTTCCTTCCCCATTGCAGTGTCCGACGTTCTTCGCCACGTCATACCAGTAAACCACACCACCACGGAATTTTTTGAAAACATAACCGACGAGCAAGCCGATGAGTTTCTGGAAAATGCTCTGATCACTCCGGAGAAGTTGAAGAGCAATATGCAGAGGAAAAAATTAAAGCCAAAACATCGACTCCTGTTCGATGTTGTGTCCAAGGTCGTGTTCGGCTACAGCGGAGCCTTCGGCGACATCAGCCAACCAAAGCTTAAGCAGTTGATGGCTTTGGAGCACAAACACGAGATCAACTGGTTCCAATATTTTCTGAACCAGCTGACATTGAAGAAGCAGAAGATCTCTGAGACCACAACCGACTCAGGGGAAAGACTGTTGAGTGTCAATGGGACGCTCAACTTCGGTTGCAAAATTTCAGCTCTGATCCTGCTCGCAACCAAGGGTCGGAACATGGTATGGGAGGATTGCGAGGAGACCCCAGTGAAGAAATTGATGCTGTTCCCAACAACAAAGAAGGCGCATGAGGTGATTAGGAGTGTATATACTCCTAAGGAGAAGAAAGATACTGGGAAGACTGCTGAACCCAAGGACACGGCTAAGGAGGTACCAGCTGTTAGTCGCCCCACAAAATCAAAAGCTGCACGCCGACGCAAAGCTGAGTCGGAGAAAGAGAAGGAGGCGGAACCTGCCCTGAAGAAGCTGAGGGTGAGGTTCAAGAAGACGGTTATAGAGCCAGCTGAAGTGCCAGCTGAGGACATGCCGGCTGAGGAGCATGCCGAGGAGCCAGCTGAAGAGCCAGCTGAGGAGCCAGCTGAGGTGCCAGCTAAGGAGCCAGCTGAGGAACTAGCTGTTGATGCACCAACTGAAGAGGAGGCACCAGCTGTTGAGACGGCACCAGCTGAGGAGCCATCCGAGTCAAGCTACTCAGCTGAGGCAGCTGCCTTCAAGATCGTCCCTCACGTTGCTGGAACTGATGAGGCAGAAGGAATGAAGACGGACGTAACATCGGATGCTTCTTCCTTCTCTGAGGAAATTGAAGACGTTCCAACCTCCCCCACGGCAGGAGTTGATGCCGTACCGCCCCAAGAGCCTCTTGCTCTCTCAACCGAATCACAACCAAATGTTCCGAGCCCATTGCTCGACGCCAACATTGAGACCGTTTCTTCGGCCAATGTTGAAGAACCTATTGATACACCCCTCCCCACCGAATCTGATATTCCGAGCTTCCAGCTCAATGCCTATGTTGAGACCACTTCTTTGGCCAACATTGATGAAACCTTTGAACCGTTGCCTTATGAGACTCTATCTCCCTCTCCAATAGATGACGAAGCTGACCTTCAGGCCGTAGCGCTGGAGCATGAAGGCAAGGTGGCCTACTGCTTCCAGAAGCTGATTGGGATGTTCCCTGAAGCTCGTGACATGCCAATCTTCGCTACTCTTGGAACCGAGCTGCTGTACCAGTTCAACCTGATCTTCAGTCACTGGTATGTAAAGGAAGATACAATCAGGGTACACAGCTGGGACAGATTGAAGGCGGACGAGTCTCGCATCCGAGACTACTTCAACTATGCCAACCTGGAAGTCGCCTACAACAACAAGGTGGCCCTGCAGACACGTCGTCTGGACCTCAGCAAGGCAGAAGGCACTGATACCAGGGCAACAGCTGGACAAGATTGCATTGAATTCCTCGACAATATGCTAATCAAGTCAGCTAACTTCATCAATGATCTGGACGCAGCCGCCGCCACAGCAAAGAATGAAGAAGAGGAGCTGCAATTGTACCTGGCCAATCGTCAAGCAATAGTTCCAGTTGAACAGCCAGCTCTGATTGAACAAGCTGCTCCAGCTGATCAGCCAGCTCCATCATCTGAAGAAATCTGTGAGCTGATAGCTGAGAGGGTAAACCAGCTGAGAACCGAGATGCTTGCCAACTTCCAGCAACACAAAGACAATCAGCTGAGGATGTTGGAAGCACAAGAAGAGAAGAACAAGCAGCTGGTGGAGGAGAATGTTTCACTAAAGATAAAGCTGGATGAATTCTCCTCCTCCACCAGCCAAGACGTGTCGGTTCTGAAGTCAACTGTTTTGGGGATTAAGTCTGAGCTGAACGTCTTCCAATCCTTGTCTGATTCCAACCTCGCGAAATCCCAACAGACTCAGGATGAAGAATGGGAGTCCCGCTTCGAGTCAAGATGGGCTGAGTTCGTCGCTTTCCAGACTAAAGTAACTGAAACATTCGCTGGAATGAGAAAAGCCGAACAAGAGTGCCATGACTCCAAACTGGCGAAGAAGATGGGAATAGAGTGCGCGGTCGATGAACTCTTCAACCGCATTCAACTAGCCGAACAACAGCTCACCTCTCTAGATGGTTCAGTAGCAAGCCTTGTTGCTGATGCCAAAAAGGGGGAAGATAAAGAGGCGGATGTTGAGATGCAGGAGGAAGAAGAGACCCAGGATGAGGAAGAGATGCCAGCTGCTGCAAAATCTCAGCTGAGGAGGAAGACTGCACCGAAGAAGAAGTCCGCTCCCAAGTCAACCGAAGTCGGTGGAGCTGAAATGGAAAAAGACTTGGAGCAGGCGGAGCAGTTTGGAGTTTATTACAACTCCATAGCCGAGATCGCAGCCGAGCTTGATTCGGAACTCGACGGTATCACAACCGAAGAGTGTATTGCAGCTGCCAAGGCTATGGATGTTGCTGAGAAGGATTATATGAATCCGAGCTGGATCAAGAAGTTCGCTGCCAGCCAGGCCAGAAGAGTAAACCAATTTGAAGAGGAGCTGAACAAGATAACAAAGAACTTGGACCGGAACATTACCTCCCGCAGCCGTCGCCGCATTGACAAACATCAGGTTAAGGCTGAAGCTCGGCTGAGACAGCAGAGGTTGCTAGGGAAGGTGAAGGTCCAAAGTCGGTTCAGGCATGTAGATAAGTGGATGCCAGCCGAGTGGAACGAGGACTGAGAGTCGTTCAAGCAGGAGTTTGTGAACGACTTCTACTACAGAAAAGTCTTCTCAACCAATGATCTGAGGAGAGCTTTCAAGGAGGCGTTGACCGAGCTGCACACTGGGGACTCGGGGATGTTCAGCCAGTTCAGGCGTGCGATGATAGAAGCAAAGCTGGATTTGAACACTGTCCCCGTCCCTCAAAAGATTACATATAAGCCTCCCTTCCTCCCAGACTCTCGCACCCCCAACAGAACAAAGATTGCAGCTGAGGCAAGGCAAGTCTGCAAAGAGCACGGGGTTGACATTTCCAAGGAGTCATCTGAAAAGAGAGAAATTTTTGTTAGAATGTTTTGTAAGTATGGGCTCAAGTATTAGCTCAGTTAGTTTTTGAGCAACTGATGTAACTTTTATCTTTTTGTGCTTACCTCTGTAATCATCAGTTGTAATAAAAACTATTCAGTTATACGATTCAACTTGACGTACAATCTCTCATTGTCCAAGCTCTGAATCACAAAGTTATTTCAATATCAAGTTATAACTGTGCTAACCCTTTGATGTTTTAATTTTATAGACTGTCTAGAATTTCAGCTGATATTTTGGATAGGTCAGTAGGATTTAGATCAGTTTGCCTTGTAAGAATTTTTATAAGGGTTTTGGCATCATCAAAAAGGGGGAAATTGTTGGGAAATTTATTAAAGTTTTGATTGATTCCAAAACCAACTGACCCCAACCGAGTAGATGTTGCCTGATCCTAATGTTAGTAGTTAGGCTCGCTGTTTGAGCAATGTTGAGATTTTATCTTTACAGGTCTCCAGTTGAAGACGACAACAAGGCATCACTCGGAGAGAACATCAGATGTAATTAAAGACAACTGAGTGTTTAAAAATGGGGAAGCTACGTTCCCAAGATAGAATATCAGTTGAGCAATTCAAAAGGAAAGAAGAAAGTCATCTGAGCGTTCGAGCTAACTGAGCGTTCAAGTTTCAGAACATCAGCTAAGTTCAAAGGGGAAGATACAAGAGAACATCAGTTGTAAGAAAGACGACTGAGAGTTCGAAGCCAACTGGTCAGAGTCAGATTCAAGAAGAACAACTGAGCGTTCAAGATGGAACATCAGTTGTAGGACTCAATCAGTTAGATCAACAACTTGAAGTTCAAAGTCAGCTGAGAGTTCATATGTTCCTACTCAGACAAAAGCATTCAGATAGAACATCAGCTGAAGACCAATCAGATGAAGATCAGACGACTCAACCAACTATCAAATGTTGGAGGTCAAAGGTTAAGATTTGAATTTCAAACAAGGAAGTCACGTGAAGGTTTGACTCTCTGTCATTACCTCATTTGGCCCAACATAAGGATGTCTCAGATGGAAAGCAGAAGTATGCAGTTGCCAAATCCGGAAAGTCTGCAGAGATGAGAGACAAGCCATCGCTTTCAAAGAACAGAGATCAACAGCTCTTCCAACGGCTAGTTGATTCTCTCCACCTATAAATAGAGGCCTTCATTCATTCACCAAGGGCACGGGAAATACAAGACATACAAGAGCGAGAAGAAATCAAAGAGCGAAAGAAAGAACCAAATACTTCACACGAGCTGAGCTGCATTCAATCTCTCAGAACATCATTAGTTGAGAGTTCTAGAGTAATAGATTATGTCTTAGTGTCTTTTGATCCAACCTTGAGAACATCACTTGTTGAGAGTTCGTAGAGTGTTAGATCATAGCTCACTTCTTCTTCGAGCTATTAGTTGAAACCCCACCCCTTCTTACACCTGAAAAGGTTTTAGGACCCTACTCTTCCCGTAACTGAGTAGACAGGTTGATTAGTACCCGTAATCTAATCTGTAAGGTTGATAAGTACCCGTAAACTTATCTCAACGGTTGCAAAGCCCGCGTAAGCTTTGTGGTTTGTCCAGAAGAACTTTGACAGAGTTGTGTGGACTCACAACTCCCCGTGGACGTAGGAGTTCTCTCCGAACCACGTTAAATCTTGTGTGTTGTGTTTATTTTTTCAGTTACTTATTGCATATTCAACTGACTAACTAACCTGCATACAAACTGCATTGTTCCATATCAACTGTTTTTGTTATTGATCAACCTTGCACTTTAGCGTGAGTTGATTTTATACGAGTTAATTTCCACCACATTCCGCACAGCACTTCACTTCCAACTGAGTGTTTCTTACTCGGTTGTGATTCCAACTGAGTTGCATTACTCGGTTGTGTTAATTTTTAGGGGGTTGTTTTAAAAAGTTTGATCTGGTGTATTCTTCCCATACACCAGAACTCGTATCGGGACCATCATATTCTATGGTTACTTACTCACAGATCAATGGCATCACCAGCCCCCACCAAGAGTCAAGTATAGCATCACATATCAATTACTCATAGATCAGTTTTGCACATATCACAAACAAAGTGACATCACCAGCCCCCACCAAGAGTCAAATTAGAAGAGAGTCACCTAATTATATGAGTCTTAACACGCTAGGGCAGAACATTCTAAGAATCTGCAGATATGTAATCCGATCTTCCTCGCTCTTCCACACATTTCTCATATAAGAGGGCATCTGTCTCAGTAAAAAAAAAAAAAATTAGACTTAAAACAGACCATCTGATGGTCCCGAAACGAGTTACTGGTGTATGGGGGGGGGGGGTAATACACCAGTTAGGATTTTAAAACTTAAACCTGGAAAAATACTTCAACCGAGTAAAAAGACTCAGTTGGAATCTCACAGCTGAGTAAGCAACCTCAGCTGAAAGAGTTGTGCGGTGCGGAATGTGGTGGAAAATAAACTCGTTATAACAACTCACGCTTTTATGCTTGGTTGGTCAAAAACCAAAACAGTTGAATATGCAAATATGCAGTTTGTATGCCGGTTAGTTTGGTCAGTTGAAAGATGCTAATAGTAACTGAACAGAAATAAACACAGACACACAGAATTTAACGTGGTTCGGAGATAACCCTCCTATGTCCACGGGGAGTTGTGAGTCCACACAACTCTGTCCAAGTTCTTCTGGACAAACCACTCAGCTTACGCGGGCTGAGCAACCGTTATGGATAAGTTTGCGGGTACTTATCAACCTTATAGTTTAGTTTACGGGTACTAAACGACCAAGCTACTCAGTTGCAGGAAGAGTAGAATCCTAAACCTTTTCAGGTGAAAGAGAAAATATGTTTCCAACTAAAAGCTCGAACGGAAGGTGAGCTGCGATCTAACTCTCTACGAACTCTCACTAAGTGATGTTCTCAAGGTTCGATCTAAAGACACAAATAAAACTATCTAACTCTAGAACCCTCAACAAGTGATGTTCTAAGAGATTCAGTTCAGTTCGTGAAGAATATTGCTCTTTTCTTTTTGCTCTCAGATTTCTTCTCGCGTGTGTGTCTTATATCCTCTTCGAATGAATGAGGGCCTCTATTTATAGGCGGGGAGTGTCAACTAGCCGTTGGAGGAGCTGTTGATCTCTGATCGTTGAAAGCGATGGCTTGTCTCTCATCTCTGCAGACTTTCCCGATATGGCACCTGAGTTCTTCTGCTTTCCATCTGAGACAGCCTTGTGTTGGGCCAAATGGGGTAATGACTGAACGGTCAATCTCTCACATGACTTCCTTTTGAAATTCAAATTCAAACCTTTCTGACAGTCAACCTCGGTTAGTCGGTTGAAAATCTTGATCTTTATCTGAGTGGTCTTCAGCTGATGTTCTGACTGAACTCTCAGCTGACTTTGAACTTTTTGTTGAGACTTCTTTATAACTTTCCCCTTCTTAAAACATTCTCTTTATCGGATGGCATTCTATAGCTGATGTTCCAACTGAACAGTTGGCTTGAACTCTCAGCTGTCAAAAAGCATAGCTCTCTCATCAGGCAGTCTTGTAACTGATGTTCCTCATCCGATCTTTCATCCGGGGTTGTATTTGAGTGTTGCTATGTTGCCGTCTTCAGCTGGAGATCTGTAAAGATAAAATCTAAATATTGCTCAAACAGCGAGCCTAACAACTAACAATAGGAACTGACAACATTTAGTCGATTGGGGTCAGTTGGTTTTGGAATTCATCAAAACTCTTACTAATAAATTTTCCAACAATTTCCCCCTTTTTGATGATGCCAAAACCACTTACAACCTTAAACCACTATTGATCTAAACCTTACTAACTTATCTAAAATCTCAGCTGAAATTCTAGACAGTCTATAAGATGAAACATCAAATGGTTAGCACAGTTATAACATGGTATTAAAAAAAAATACTTTGTGATTCAGAGCTTGGACAATGAGGGATTGTTCATCAAGGTGAATCTTATATATACTTTGAAGTTTTCCTTACAACTGATGATTACAGGAAAAAGTACAAACCAGATAAAGATACATCAGTTGATCAAAAACTACAACATCTCAAAAACTGTATCAGCTCAAAAATACTGTTGACCGTACTTGCTGAAGATACGGTCAAAGATCTCTTTCTTCGCAGCTGACTCAATCCCAGTGTTGACACCATGTTCTTTGCAGACTTGTCTCGCCTCAGCCATGATCGCATTTCTGTTCGGAGTACTTGTGCCTTTGATCATCTGAGGGCGATATCTGAGCTTCTACAGAACTGGAATGGTGTTGGGATCGAGCTGAGCTTTCAGCATGGCCCTTTTAAACTGACTAAACATTCTAGGATCTCCAGATCTGAGCTCCCACAAGGCTTCCTTGAAGGCTTGCATTGGGTCTTCAGTTGAGTAGACCTTGCTGTAATAAAAGTCATTTATAAACTCGTGCTTGAACTGCTCCCAATCATCGTTCCACTCAGCGTTCATCCACTTGTCAATGTGTGGGAACCGTGACGGGAGCGGGGCATTCTTCTGCAGCTGCTGCATCTTCTTCCTAGCCTCAGCCTTCAACTGGTGCTTGTTTATTCTTCGCACGCTCCGGCTGGCTTTATTTCTGTCTACATTTTTCTCTACTTTGGCCAGTTCCTTCTCGAACTTGGCCACCTTCTTCGCTTGGTCTGCAGCGAACTTCTTGATCCAAGAGGGATTCAAGTACTTCTCCTTGGACTCCCCTATAGCTTTTGCAGCTTCGATGCAATCTTCAACAGAGATCCCGTCAAGATCGGCATCGAGCTCAGCTGTAAGCTTGGCTACGAGGTCGTGGGAGATTTCAAGTTCCTGCTCAGACTCCTTCAGCTGCGACCCTTCAGCTCTTTCTTCTTCAGTTTCAGCTGGCACTCCTTCTTCCTGCTGAACTCTTTCTTCCCCCTGCTGAGGAACACCTTTCCCCTGTCCAGCAACAGCTGCTGGCTCCTTGTCTTCCCCCTTTTTGGCATCATCCAAAAGGGTGGCAATAGTGCCATCCAGGGAGGTCAGCTTGGCCTCAGCTTGTTGAACTCGGGAGAAGAGTTCGTCCACAACATCCTTCTCTGCCACCTTCTTTGCCAGCTCCAGGTCCTGGCGTTCCTGCTCGGCTTTCTTCAGGGCTGCAAAGGTCGCAGAGACATCTTTGTGAAGGGTGACGAACTCAGCTCGAAAATTTGCAAACTGAGACATCCACTCCTGGTCTTGCGTCTGCTGGGACTTTGCCAGATCAGATTCAGCAACGGACTTGAATACGTTGAAGTCCGAGCTGAGTCCCTGAACCGCCTTCCTTAGATCCTTGACCTCCGAGCTGGTAGAAGTAGAGAGGTCTTCGAGCTTTTGCTGTAGGGAGGAGGAGAGTTGTTCCAGCTGATTCTTCAAGCTCGCATTCTCTTCCATTAGCTGATTTATCCTGTCAGCGTCCTCCTCCTTGTTGAGCTTGATCTTGGACAACAGCTCCTGCCTCAGCTGGTTGACCCTCTCAGAGATCAGCTCACAGATAGCATCAGTTGAGTGTGCTGGCTGATCTGAGGGTCCAGGCAATTGTTGTTGTTGTGGCCGGGCAGTTGGGTCCACGACAACCAGAGCTGTTCGGCTGGCCAGGTATTGTTTCAGCTTGTCTTCTTCCCTCTTGGCCGCCTCTTCAGCTGCGTCGACATCCTCCATGTGGTTGGCATTTTTGGCCAACATATGGTCAAGAAATTGAACAGCTCCAGGATTGTCGCACAACTCCCTGGTGTTTGTCCCTTCTTGTTGGCTCTTATCCAGACGACGACGGAGCACAGCCACCTTCTGGTTGTAGGCTACCTCCAGGTTTTGGTAGTCGAAGTATACCCTCAGGTTGGATTCTTCAACCTTCAACCTGTCCCAACCATGGATCCTGAGGGTTTCTTCCTTGACGTACCAATAGCTGAAAATGACGCTAAACTGATAGAGCAGTTCCGTCCCGAACATGGCGAAGATGGGCATCGAGCTGGCCTCGGGGAACATTCCTATCAGCTTGCGAAAGCAGTAGTCTAGCCTGCCTTCGTATTCAGCCAAGATCGCCTGGCGGTTGGCTTCTTCATCAATATGTGGGGGATCTATATCGAAGGTAATGGGTTCGAGGGTATCATCGACGTTGGCCATAGGAACGGTCTCAACATCGGCATCGAGCGAGAGGCTCGGGATATCTGACTGAGGACCAGTTGAGAGAACTGGATCCTCTTTGGGTGGTGATTGGGCAGGCTCAATTGTTTCTTCAGACACATGTGGGATTTCCTGGCTGGCATCAGCTCCAGTTGGTGGACTGTCGTGGGACTCCTCAGATGAAGAAGAGTCATTTGAAGAGGAGCTGGATTCCTCCACGTTGATCTCCACCCTTTCAGCCGTCTCTTCTTGTTGGCGTGGCTGAATCACGAACGCAGCTGCATCAACCGACTGGCTAGATTCAGTTGATTTCTCAGCTGGTGTCTCCACCACGGGGCCAGATGCAGCCGGTTGAGCTGCTAGCTGTATGATCTTGATCCTGGGCTTTTTCTTGAGGGGTTCCACCTCTTCTTCTTCTTCTTCTTCTTCTTCTTCTTCTTCTTCTTCTTCTTCTTCTTCTTCTTCTTCTTCTTCTTCTTCTTCTTCTTCTTCTTCTTCTTCTTCTTCTTCTTCTTCTTCTTCTTCTTCTTCTTCTTCTTCTTCTTCAGCTTTCTCAGCCACCTCCTCCAGCTGGCGTTTGGCGGGCTTGGATCTTGAAGGGCGGCGAGCTGCTGGGGCCGACTCCACAGCTGGCTTGGAGGCTCCCTTGGTAGTGTAGACGGCTTCCACAACATCCCTAGCCTTTTTGGCTGTAGGGAACAACATCAGCTTGCTGAACAGAGGGTCCTCACTCCCTTCCCAGGTCAGCTTCTGTCCCTTGGTGGCTTGGAGGATCAGGGCAGAAATTTTTGTGCCGAAGTTGAGTGTCCCCTTGACACTCAACAGCTGCTCTCCAGACTCAACAACCGTCTCGGAGATTTTCAGCTTCTCCGTCCACAGCTGGCTTTCAATGTAGCCCAGCCAGTCAATCTTGTGCTGTTCTTCCAGGGCCTTTTGCTGCTTGAGCTTCGGACTGCTAATATCACCGAAAGCTCCTCCGTATGAGAAGGCGCATTTTGAAATGACGTCAAACAGAAGTCGGTGTTCCGGCTTCAGTTTGGTCCTCTGCATACTCCCCTTCAATTGTTCGGGGACAAGAAGGATTGTTTGCAGGAATGCATCAGCTTCCTTGTCAGTGAAATTCCCCATCACGTCTATGGCCTCACGATTTCTGGGGATGATATTCTCCAGTTCTTGACTCACTTTGATTTCGACGGCGGTGTCTTCCATCGAACGGGAAGTGCTGTTTCGTTGCTTGCACGGGATGGTCGTGACAAGTCCGATTTCTGCATCGTGCTGCAGATTCCTATAGAAATGTGCGACCTGCTTCCTGAGCAGCTTGGATGGAGAGAGGGTTGCCCAGTCGAGCAGACAGTGGTCGGAAAGAATGGCGGCGACTGGAGCGAGTTCAGGCGAGGTCAGGGCATCCCTGGAAAGAATTTGTTCAAAATGAATCTTCGACATCATCATGTCGAAGGATTCCTGGAATGTAGCTGGTTCTGCGGAGACCATCTTCTTCGAGGCTTTTGATTTAGGTGCCATCTCAGAGGAATATATATGCAAAGAAGGAAGAAATGTGTTACTGGAAATGGTGAGACAATTTCGGAGAAGATGATGAATTGTTAGTAAAGATATACACGAAAAGAGAAGGTAAGGATCACTTACTGATTTGCCGCCTTATAAAGGTATTTGACTCGGATGAGATCAACGGCTGGGGTTAAATGGCGCGAATCTATCATCATATCGCGACTGTTGGGTAATTTTGACTGACGCTCCACGCGCGAGTGAGAAGGTGAATAGTTTAAGGTGTCAGTCCAGTCGCACTATAAAGTAAGGCTATAGGAGTTCAGCCAGACTTTACATTAAATGCGATATGATGGCTTGTTTAGTTTAGCTGACATGTTCAGGAATGTTTGAATTTATTTCAAACATTCTCATTTAATATCTTAACACCTTCAGTCATAAATGATACCTGCCAGCTGATGTCTGAATCAGCTGTGTTCATCAGTTGAGTTCCTCAGTTGCCGCATACCATCAACTGATTCAAGTTCGTCTGTTCAGCTGACGTTTGATGTCTTTGGTTGGCAATCCGCATCTGAAATTCCCCCTTCATCTGAGCTTCCCCCTCAGATGGATATCTGACTCTTCAGCTTGGATGGATCCTCATCAGCTCGGATGACTCTTCAGCTCGGATGACTCTTCATCTGATGGATCCAATAGTCCAAGAAGATCACATAACATCTTGAACTGGGCTTCAGGAAGAGGTTTGGTGAAGATGTCAGCTCTCTGAATTTCAGTTGGGATCTTCTCCATGGACACATCCTTCTTCTCAATATGATCTCGGATGAAATGATGACGAATGTCGATATGCTTTGTCCGAGAGTGGTGAACAGGATTCAGTGAGATAGCTATGGCACTCGAGCTATCACAATGAATTGGAACCTGTCCAGTTGCGACTTCATAGTCTCTCAGCTGTTGCTTCAGCCACAACACTTGCATGAAATAGCTTCCGACAGCCATATACTCTGACTCGGTTGTAGATGTAGCAACACATGCTTGTTTCTTGGAGAACCATGAAACCAGCTTGCTTCCCATGAATTGACAGTGTCCAGAGGTAGACTTTCTGTCCAACCGATCTCCTGCTAGGTCCGCATCTGAGTATCCAGTCAGTTGGATATTGTCGTCAGTTGGATACCACAATCCAACATTAACAGTTCCCTTCAGATACTTGATGATGTTCTTCGCTGCCAATATGTGTGCTTCTCTTGGTTGGACTTGAAACCGAGCACACACTCCAACTGCGTATGATATGTCTGACCGGCTTGCAGTTAGATATAGCAAAGAACCGATGATCCCTCTATACTTGCTGGCATCCACGAGCTTTCCCTCAGCTCCGGATTCAATCTTCCAGTTAGTATTCATCGGGATCCTTATTGTCTTACTTGTTTGCAATCCGAACTTGGTGACGAGCTCCTTTGTATACTTAGACTGATTGATGAAAATCCCTTCTGGTGACTGCTTCACTTGTAACCCAAGGAAATAATTCATCTCGGCCATCATTGACATCTCGAACTTCTCCTTCATGAGAGCTGAGAATTTCTTGCACAGCTCCTCCGACTTGGAACCGAATATGATGTCATCCACGTAGATTTGCACCATAAGTATATCATCTCCAACTTTGATGGTGAACAGAGTTTTGTCAAGTGATCCTCGTTTGAATCCCGAGTTTAGTAGAAAACCACATAGTGTGTCATACCAGGCTCTAGGTGCTTGCTTCAAGCCATAGATGGCTTTCTTCAGCTTGTAGACTCTTCATCTCCAGTTTCAAAACCAGGAGGCTGTTCAACATACACATCTTCCTTGATATCTCCGTTGAGGAATGCACACTTCACATCCATCTGATACACTTTGAACTTGTGATGTGCGGCATAAGCTAGAAAGATTCGGATGGCTTCCAGCCTTGCAACTGGCGCGAAAGAGTCTTCAAAGTCTATTCCTTCTTGTTGGCAGTATCCTTGAGCTACCAAACTTGCCTTATTCCTCACTATGAATCCAATGGCGTCTCTCTTGTTTTTGAAAATCCACTTCAATCCAATTACCTTGACACCATTTGGTCTTTCTACCAACTCCCATACACAGTTGCGTAGAAACTCATTCAGTTCTTCTTGCATGGCTGTTGTCCAGTGGACACAGTTGAGAGCTTCTCCAACATTCTTCAGTTCTGGTACATCAGCTACAAAGCAAGAAATCATGGCAACATCTCCAGCTTGCTCAAACTCCTCTAGAACTGCCAACTCCTCAGCATATTGGGCATAAGTGTTGGAGTTTTCTTCAGTTGATTCTGGATTTGCAACTCGGCTCCTTGTACGCACACCCTCGGTTGGATCGCCGATGATGTTTTCAGTGGAATGGACTTCATACCATCTTCGGTTGCGTCTTCCTTCTTCTTCCAACTGTGGCTGTTCCGAAATCTGAGTTGGAGTCTTTAGAGCTGGTGATTGATCAGCTGTTGAGTCTGGATCCTCAACATTGACATTAGTTTGAACTGGACTCGGTTGGGCTTCGGATGCTGATGTAGTTGGAGGAGCATCAGCTAAAGTTCCCCCTTGGGATGAGCTGGGGTATTCGCATTCATCTTCAGAGGAGTATGGATCCTCATCCTCAGTTGCCCAAACTAGTGGTTCAGCTAGGTTCTTTTCCCTTAGAGCTTGCGATCTGGTGAGAACTGGTGGAACAGCTGGATCTGCTTGTTGTCCTTTAACCTGTTCCCTGCACTCAAAGGTAGATTCATCAAAAATAACATGAGGTGTTATTTCCACAACACGAGAGCTGTTGTTGAAAACTCTGTATGCCTTGATTCGAGCAGCATATCCAAGAAATATGCCCTTCGAAGCTTTGGCATCAAAAGTTTTCAACTGAGTCTTCCCATTGTTGTGAATATAACACTTAGAACCAAAGACGCGAAAATAAGAAATATCTGGCTTCCTGCGTCTCCATAGCTCATATGGTGTCTTTCCCAACCGCTTGGTTAGAAGAGACCGGTTCTGAGTGTAGCATGCAGTGTTGATCGCTTCAGCCTAAAATCTCTTTGGGAGAGCTGAGCTGGCTAACATGGATGTGGCTGCATCCTTCAACGTTTTGTTCCTTCGCTCAGCTACTTCATTCTGTTGTGGAGTACGCGCGGCTGATGTCTGATGGGTAATTCCATTCTTCTCGCAATACTCGATGATGGTTTCATTTAGGAATTCGGTTCCACGATCTGATCGGATAGAAATGATCTTTATCTCTTGTTGGTTCGATATCCTATCCATCAGCTTGGGCAGCTCATCTCGGGTTTCACTCTTGTGGCGCGTGAAGATGGTCCACGTGTACCTCGAGTAATCATCAGTTACAACCAGTGTATATTCGTTGCCATTTATGCTCTTTGGTGTAACTGGTCCGAAGAGATCCATATGGATCAGCTGTAACACTCAGTCGGTTGAGGGAGTTAACTTCAACCGGAAGGAGGATCTAGCGAGCTTTCCCAGCTGGCATGCACTGCAGATGTGTGTTGTTGAAAACACTCGGTTAGGTATGCCTCTTGCATGTTCTTGTCTGGCGAGTCGGTTCATCGTCTTGAAGTTCAGATGGTTGAGCCTTTTGTGCCACAGCCAGCTCACATCAGAGCTGCTCTTTGATAACAGGGAGGCTGCTGTTCCAGTCAGTGTAGTAGACATTCCCTATTGGTGATCGATTTCCCAACAATATCACCTGCTTTGATCCGACATCTTTAACCCTGCAACCTTGTGCATCAAATTTGACAGAGAAACCATTATCACAGAATTGGCTGATGGAGAGCAAGTTATGCTTCAATCCATCAACATAAAAGACATTAGAAATTGAAACATGATTGGTTTCAAGGGTACCGTAACCTCTGGTGTAACCTTTTGAGTTATCACCAAAAGTAACTGAGGGTCCTTCTTTTTCCACGAAATTTCCGAGCAAATCCTTCAGATTTGTCATGTGTTTCGAGCATCCACTATCCATCACCCACATTGTAGCAGACGCCTTCTTCTTCCTCAGCTGTTTCTCCTGTACCTGCAAAGAGAAACTCGCTTAGGTCCCCAATTTCAGTTGGTTCCTGGAGGGTTAGAACCAGTTCCCCCTGGAACTGTGCGTCGCTTTTCCCTGTAAACTCGGATGGATTTATCATTCCAGATTACTTTGCCTTCATCATCAACTATAACAACACCTCGGTTATCCTTAGGCTTGTTGTTAGTAGTGATGTTCTGTTTCTTGGGAGGAGTTGGATTTCTCCCATGTTGAGCTTTAGGAGGTGAGGCTTTCCCCCTGTTTTGATGGCGATTATTATCCTGTTGAGTTTGTCTGTGAGGTCGGACGCCTTGTTGGAATCTTTGTGGCTGATTCTGATTCCAACTCCCTGAGGGTTGTCTGTAGCTGTTCATGCCCTGTTGATGATTCATATTATGGCATGAATATCTACAGTTGTTCGACCTGTTCCTCATTGGTTGACTTCGTTGGAACCTTTGGTCGAACTGATGTTGGAACCGCTGTTGATTCAGATGATTGAACCCTTTTCGGTTCTACGATCGGTTCCATTCTTTTTGATGTTGACTCTGAGATTGATGCAGAGGTCGGTTCCGATTCTGAGTTCGGTTGCGATTATGCCTTCGACGCCTCTGATTCCTCTTCTGACTTTTGGAACATTCCCCCTCGGTTGATTTTCCAGCCGATGGAATATTCTGTCCTTCGTCTACTGTTCTTTTTCCCTTCTCAGGTGTGGTAGTATTGGTCGGTTGAACTTGCCGAGAGGTGGAGGTTGGATTAGCTTCTGAAGACTCAGCTGTGTTTGACTCGACAGCTGTGACTTCTACAGCTTTGATGAAGGTTGCTGGTGGAATTCCAGTATCCTTGACAACATCATAACCAAGTCCTGACACGTCATCCATCTGTCTACTATAACTGATAAGATTCTCTATGATCTTGGATGACTGATACAACTTGATTAGATTGTCCTTCTCAGTTTACAACTCCTTGACGAGGACAGTTATCTGCTCGGTTTGTCCATCTGACTTCTTTATCAGCTGTTCGATCTGAGCCTCTTGATTTTTCAACTGACCTTGCTGTTCCTTGATCTGCTTTGTCAACTCCTCATCAGTTGGAGCCTTAGCTTCATTCAGCTGACTCTTGAGATTTTCAATCTCCTCGGTTTGGCTTTTTATCAGATCGTTCTTCTCGGTTAAGGAATCTTCAAGTTTGGTGAACTGAGCTTGAAGACTTTTAAACTCAACCGATTGCTGAAGCAGTTCCTCACTGAGTTCTTGAAAATCACTCCAGGAGGGTTCCAACTCATCGTCCAGAGATTCCTGCATGTTAGAAGTATTGGAAGAATTTAACTGAGCAGGATTAGATTGTACCTCAATATCATCTTGGTCTATTCCAAGTGCCATGAGGCATTGATCCTGACTGATGGCGTTGTTGGTAGAAGTCAGCTCATCTTCATCTTCAGTATCAGTGAAGATATCCATATCGTCAGCTGCTTCTTCTGCTACCATGGCCTTGTTCTTTGCAGATTGCTTGGCCCTCAACGCATCCCTTTCTTTCTTTGAGAGGTCTGGACAGTCAGCTTTGAAGTGTCCTTCCTTGCCGCATTCGAAGCAACCATTAGTGACTGGCTTCGAGCTGTCTCTAGTTCAGTTTGATTTGTAGAATCGTTTGTATTTGCTGAACCGAGTGTCCATGTCGGCTAGCTTCTTTGACAAGGCTGTAATGTTCTGTTGCAGCTCCTCTCTGCTTTGCTCCTTTGCAGTCGTGTCAGCCGATCTGGTTGGCCTCGATGATCTCGATTTCGAGTAGTCAGCTCGGAGAGCAACTGACTTTGAGGCTGAGCCAACATCATCAATTCTACTTGTCTGACCTGAGGACTGCGATCTCCTCCTGTTGACCTTATACTCATTCCCTTTTAAGATTGAGAACAATCTTTCAGTTCCCATCTCACCAAGGTCAGCTCGGCTCTTGTGGATATTGGTGAAAGTATCCCACTCAGCCGATAGAGCTTGCAATACTTTGAGATTGATTTCTCTTAGTGTGTATTTTCCTCTTCGGATGGACTAGATTCTTCTGATGATGTCCATAAACCGGAGCTCTAGCTGATCGATGGTCTCATCACGTCGCAGACTGAAGTTGTCGAAATCTTGACATGCATGTGAGAACTTGTTTTCCTTTGTCTCGTCGCTTCCTTCACTCAGCGATGCCAGGATGTCCCACATCTCTTTTGCAGTCTCACACTTCTCTATCCAAGGCAGATAATCTTGTCCAGCTGTGGACATTATTGTGCTCTGAGCCCAGATATCCAACTGGCTCACCTTGGCCTCCTCTGGAGTGTAGTCTTCTGGCTGTTTCTCCACATACTCCACCACTGTATCTCCATCGTTAGGATTTGTGGGAGTGCGAGCTATTCTTTCTTTGATGACGATCGGTCCGGAAGAGAAAACTTGTTGCATCCTATGATGCTTTGAAAGTAGGATCTTCTTCATCCGTGTTCTCCATGATGTATAATTGACTACTGAGAACATGACGACGATCTTATCCTTGACGTCCATCTGCACACAACAAACAGAACAAATATGCAAGCAAATATGCACTAGCGTGAAAAGATCTGTTCAGTTGACCACTGACGAAAATTTCTCGAATTCACACCTTGTGAAACAGAGTCAGCAGTCTTTTGAACCACTGCTCTGATACCACTTGATGGTCCCGAAACGAGTTACTTGTGTATGGGGGGGGGGGAATACCCCAGTTAGAATTTTAAAACTTAAACCTGGAAAAATACTTCAACCGAGTAAAAAGACTCAGTTGGAATCTCACAGCTGAGTAAGCAACCTCAGTTGAAAGAATTGTGCGGTGCGGAATGTGGTGGAAAATAAACTCGTTATAACAACTCACGCTTTTATGCTTGGTTGGTCAAAAACCAAAACAGTTGAATATGCAAATAGCAGTTTGTATGCCGGTTAGTTTGGTCAGTTGAAAGATGCTAATAGTAACTGAACAGAAATAAATACAGACACACAGAATTTAACGTGATTCGGAGATAACCCTCCTACGTCCACGGGGAGTTGTGAATCCACACAACTCTGTCCAAGTTCTTCTGGACAAACCACTCAGCTTACGCGGGCTGAGCAACCATTATGGATAAGTTTGCGCGTACTTATCAACCTTGCAGTTTAGTTTACGGGTACTAAACGACCTAGCTACTCAGTTACAGGAAGAGTAGAATCCTAAACCTTTTCAGGTGAAAGAGAAAATATGTTTCCAACTAAAAGCTCGAACGGAAGGTGAGCTGCGATCTAACTCTCTACGAACTCTCACTAAGTGATGTTCTCAAGGTTCGATCTAAAGACACAAATAAAACTATCTAACTCTAGAACCCTCAACAAGTGATGTTCTAAGAGATTCAGTTCAGTTCGTGAAGAATATTGCTCTTTTCTTTTTGCTCTCAGATTTCTTCTCGCGTGTGTGTCTTATATCCTCTTCGAATGAATGAGGGCCTCTATTTATAGGCGAGGAGTGTCAACTAGCCGTTGGAGGAGCTGTTGATCTCTGATCGTTGAAAGGGATGGCTTGTCTCTCATCTCTGTTGATTTTCCTGATATGGCACCTGAGTTCTTTTGCTCTCCATCTGAGACAGCCTTGTGTTGGGCCAAATGGGGTAATGACTGAATGGTCAATCCCTCACATGACTTCCTTTTGAAATTCCAATTCAAACCTTTCTGACAGTCAACCTCGGTTAGTCGGTTGAAAATCTTGATCTTTATCTGAATGGTCTTCAGCTGATGTTCTGACTGAACTCTCAGCTGACTTTGAACTTTATGTTGAGAATTCTTTATAACTTCCCCCTTCTTAAAACATTCTCTTTATCGGATGGCAGATGTTCCAACTGAACAGTTGGCTTGAACTCTCAGCTGTCAAAAAGCATAGCTCTCTCATCAGGCAGTCTTGTAACTGATGTTCCTCATCCGATCTTTCATCCGGGGTTGTATTTGAGTGTTGCTATGTTGCCGTCTTCAGCTGGAGATCTGTAAAGATAAAATCTAAACATTGCTCAAACAGCGAGCCTAACAGCTAACAATAGGAACTGGCAACATCTAGTCGGTTGGGGTCAGTTGGTTTTGGAATTCATCAAAACTCTTACTAATAAATTTCCCAACACCATCTCCACAGATTCAAAACAATAATGAAAACAATAATCAAAGCAATCAAAACATCAATGAAATACAGTAATGAAATACTAAGAAAAAGACATCTTACCCCATCTATCTCATCATCGGGTGTGAAAGAAGGCATCTCTGAATCTGAGAAGGGTGTATTCGGCACTACCATGTCAGACTCAAAGGGTATATCGAGGTCACGGACCATCTCCACAGATTCAGATCGAGATCCAACGCCCTCATCGATGAACTTTGACACGATAGGGACAAATACACCTAACATCTGTAGGAATTGGAATCTAGCTTCTTCACTCTCATACCAATTTGAGACGGAAGAGAGCTTTGCCACCGAATCAGAGAACAGCGTCGCCACCACCACAGATTCTGACTCGTCGAGCTCCGTTTCCGGCACGATCTCCGCCGAGTCAGAGAACAGTGTCGCCACCACAGAATCAGAAGACGGCATCGCCACCAACAAATCAGAGAACGGCGTCGCCAAGACCACAGATTCAGAATCGTGGTGCTCCATTTCCGACACGATCTCCGCCCGAGTCAATCACTCATACAAAGGTGGAAAGATCAGAGAAAATTGAGCTCGATAAAGGGTCGAAAGTATTATCAAAAGGACTGGGATAAGGGGGAAGTCTTCAGAACATCATTTGTTCAGATGGAATAAGGGAGAAGTCTTCAGAACATCAGTTGTAAAGGCCAACTGAGGATTCGTCAGATGAGAAACAGTAGAGAGGAAGAGAACTTCAGATGAAAAGGAAGTCATCTGAAGTTTCCAACTCAACTGACTAAATACAAGGAAGACAACTGAGGGCTCAGTTTCAGAACCTCAGTTGTAGAACTCAAACAAGAAGATCAACAGCATGAAGTTCAAAGTCAGATGAGAGTTCAACGGTTCAGTCAGAACATCAGCTGAAGACCACTCAGATAAAGATCAAGATTTTCAACCAACTAATCGAAGTTGACTGTCAGAAAGGTTTAAGATTTGAATTTCAAAAGGAAGTCACATAAGGGTTTGACCGTTCAGTCATTACCCCATCTGGCCCAACACAAGGCTATCTCAGAAGAAAAGCAGAAGAGCACAGATGCCATATCGGGAAAGTCTGCAGAGATGAGAGACAAGCCATACCTTTCAACAATCAGAGATCAACAGCTCCTCCAATAGCTAGTTGATTCTCTCCGCCTATAAATAAGAGGCACTCTCTCATTCGAGAGGGACACACACGAGACAAGAGATAGAGAAGTGCAATCACAAGAAAATCAAGCGCAAGAAAAAATATGCAAAAATCTTATTCTAAGAACATCAGCAGCTGAGAGTTCAAGAGTGATAGAACATTAGTAGCTGAGGGTTCATAGAGTTTAATCTATCTTAGATCTTAGTTTGAGTGTTTATTCGTTCAACACATAGATCCAGCTCTTATTCATGATCAAGCTGTAGTTGGAAAATCCACCCACACACACACCTTAAAAAGTGTCTGTTAGGATCATACTCTTTCTGTAATTGAGTAGCTAGGTCGTCAAGTACCCGCAAACTTGACATAGGTTGTTAAGTACCCGCAAACTTAACTGTAAAGGTTGATAAGTACCCGTAAACTTATTGCAACGGTTGCACAGCCCGGGTAAGCTGTGTGGAACTGTCCAGAAGAACTTGGACTGAGATGTGAGGATTCACATCTCCCCGTGGACGTAGGAGGGTTATCTCCGAACCACGTTAAATTCCGTGTGTCTGTGTTTATTTTTATTCAGTTGCTTATTGCATTCTTATCTGATCAAACTAACCTGCATACAAACTGCATTTTACATATTCAACTGTTTTGGTTTTTGACCAACCCTGCTCTAAAAAGTGTGAGTTGCTTTAACGAGTTTTAATTTCCACCACATTCCGCACAGCCTCACTCTTCCAGCTGAGGTTGCTTACTCAGCTGTGAGATTCCAACTGAGTCCGTTTTACTCAGTTGAAGTATTTTTAAGGGTTAAGTTTTAAAATCCTAACTTGTGTATCCCCCCCCATACACCAGTAACTCGTTTCGGGACCATCAAGTGGTATCAGAGCAGTGGTTCAAAAGACTGCTGACTCTGTTTCACAAGGTGTGAATTCGAGAAATTTTCTTCAGTGGTTAACTGAACAGATCTTTTCACGCTAGTGCATATTTGCTCGCATTTTCGTCTTGTTGTCTTTTGTGCAGATGGACGTCAAGGACAAGATCGCCGTCATGTTCTCAGTGGTCAATTATACATCATGGAGAACTCGAATGAAGAAGATCCTTCTGTCAAAGCATCACAGGATGCAACTAGTTCTCTCTTCTAGACCAATCGTCATTAAAGAAAGAATAGCTCGCACTCCCACAAATCCTAACGATGGAGATACAGTGGTGGAGTATGTGGAGAAACAGCCAGAAGACTACTCTCCAGAGGAGGCCAAGGTGAGCCAGTTGGATATCTGGGCTCAGAGCACAATAATGTCCACAGTTGGACAAGATTATCTGCCCTGGATAGAGGAGTGTGAGACTGCAAAAGAGATGTGGGACGTCCTGGCATCGCTAAGTGAAGGAAGCGACGAGACGAAGGAAAACAAGTTCTCACATGCATGTCAAGATTTCGACAACTTCAGTCTATGACCTGATGAGACTATCGATCAGCTAGAGCTCCGGTTTATGGACATCATCAGAAGAATCCAGTCCATCCGGAGAGAAAAATACACATTAAGAGAAATTAATCTCAAAGTGTTGCAAGCTCTACTGGCTGAGTGAGATACTTTCACCAATATCCACGAGAGCCGAGCTGACCTTGGTGAAATGGGAACTGAAAGATTGTTCTCAATCTTGAAAGGAAATGAGTATAAGGTCAACAGGAAGAGATCGCAGCCCTCAGGACAGTCAAGTAGAATTGAGAATGTTGGCTCAGCCTCAAAGTCAGTTGCTCTCCGAGCTGATTACTCAAAATCGAGATCATCAAGGCCAACCAGATCAGCTGATACGACTGCAAAGGAGCCAAGCAGAGAGGAACTGCAACAGAACATTGCTGCTTTATCAAAGAAGCTAGCCGAAATGGACACTCGGTTCGGCAAATATAAACGTTTCTATAAATTAAACCGAACTCGAGACAGTTCAAAGCCAGTCACCAATGGTTGCTTTGAATGCGGAAAGGAAGGTCATTTCAAGGCTGACTGCCCAGATCTATCGAAGAAAGAGAGAGATGCTCTAAGGGCCAAACAAGCTGGAAAGAATAAGGCCATGGTTGCAGAAGAAGCAGCTGACGATATGGATATCTTCACTGACACCGAAGATGAAGATGAGCTGACTTCTACCAACAACGTCATCAGTCAGGATCAATGCCTCATGGCACTTAGAACCAACCAAGATGATATTGAGGTACAATCTAATCCTGCTCAGTTAAACTCTTCCAATACTTCTAACATGCAGGAATCTCTGAATGATGAGCTGGAACCCTCCTGGAGTGATTTTCAAGAACTCAGTGAGGAGCTGCATCACCAATCGGTTGAGTTTAAGAGTCTTCAAGCTCAGTTCGCCAAACTTGAAGATTCCTTAACCGAAAAGGACGATCTGATCAAAAGCCAAACCGAGGAGATTGAGAATCTCAAGAGTCAACTGAACGAGGCTAAGGCTCCAGCTGATGAGGAGTTGACAAAGCAGAACAAGGAACATCAAGATCAGTTGAAAAATCAAAATGCTCAGATCGAACAACTGATAAAGAAATCAGATGAACAAACCGAGTAGATAGTTGTACTCGTCAAAGAGTTACAAACTGAAAAGGACAATCTAATTAAGCTGTATCAGTCATCCAAGATCATAGAGAATCTTATCAGTTATAGTAGACAGATGGATGACGTGTCAGGTCTCGGCTATGATGTTGTCAAGGATACTGGGATTCCACCAGCAACCTTCATCAAAGCTGTAGAAGTCACAGCTGTCGAGCCAGACACAGCTGAGTCTCCTGAAGCTAATTTAACCTCTACCTCTCAACAAGTTCAAACGACCAATAGGATTACAACTGAGAAGGGAAAAAGGAGTAGCTGATGTAGGACAGAATGTTCCATCGGTTGAGATATCAACCGAGGGGGAATGTTCCAAAAGTCAGAAGAGGAATCAGAGGCGTCGAAGGCACAACCGCAACCGATCTCAGAATTAGAACCGACCTCTGCATCAACCTCAAAGTCAACGTCAGAAGGAATGGAACCGACCTCAGAACAGATATGGGTTCAATCATTTGAATCAACAGCGGTTCCAACATCAGTTCGACCAAAGGTTCCAACCGAGTCAACCAATGAGGAACTGGTCAAACAACTGGAGATATTCATGCCATAATATGAATCATCAACAGGGCATGAACAGCTACAGACAACCCTCAGAAAGTTGGAATCATAATCAGCCACAAAGATTCCAACATGGCGTCCGACCTCACAGACAAACTCAACAGGATAAAAATAGCCATCAAAACAGGGGGAAAGACTCACCTCCAAAAGCTCAACATGGGAGAAATCCAACTCCTCTCAAGAAACAGAACATCACTACTAACAACAAGCCTAAGGATAACCGAGGTGTTGTTATAGTTGATGATGAAGGAAAAGTAATATGGAATGATAAATCCATCCGAGTTTACAGGGAAAAGCGACGCACAGTTCCAGCGGGAACTGGTTCTAACCCTCCAGGACCCAACTGAAATTGGGGACCTAAGCGAGTTTCTCTTTGCAGGTGCAGGAGAAACAACTGAGGAAGAAGAAGGCGTCTGCTACAATGTGGGTGATGGATAGTGGATGCTCGAAACACATGACGAATCTGAAGGATTTGCTTGGAAGTTTCGTGGAGAAAGAAGGTCCATCAGTTACTTTTGGTGATAACTCAAAAGGTTATACCAGAGGTTACGGTACCCTTGAAACCAATCATGTTTCAATTTCTAATGTCTCTTATGTTGATGGATTGAAGCATAACCTGCTCTCCATTAGCCAATTCTGTGATAATGGTTTCTCTGTCAAGTTTGATGCACAGGGTTGCAGAGTTAAAGATGTCGGATCAAAGCAGGTGATATTGTTGGGAAATCGATCTCCAACAGGGAATGTTTACTACGCTGACTGGAACAGCAGCCTCCCTGACACTTGCCTGTTATCAAAGAGCAGTTCGGATGTGAGCTGGCTGTGGCACAAAAGGCTCAACCATCTGAACTTCAAGACGATGAACCGACTCGCCAGACAAGAACATGCAAGAGGCATACTTAACCGAGTGTTTTCAACAACACACATCTGCAGTGCATGCCAGCTGGGAAAGCTCGCTAGATCCTCCTTCCGGTTGAAGTCAACTCCCTCAACCGACCGAGTGTTACAGCTGATCCATATGGATCTCTTCGGGCCAGTTACACCAAAAAGCATAAATTGCAACGAATATACATTGGTTGTAACTGATGATTACTCGAGGTACACGTGGACCATTTTCATGCGTCACAAGAGTGAAACCCGAGATGAGCTGCCCAAGCTGATGGATCGGATTTCGACCCAACAAGAGATGAAGATCATATCCATCCGATCAGATCGTGGAACAGAGTTTCTAAATGAAACCATCATTGAGTATTGCGAAAAGAATGGCATAACCCATCAGACATCAGCCGCGCGTACTCCACAACAGAATGGCGTAGCTGAGCGAAGAAATAGAACGCTGAAGGAGGCAGCCACATCCATGTTAGTAAGCTCAGCTCTGCCAAAGAGATTTTGGGCTGAAGCGATCAACACAGCATGCTACACTCAGAATCGATCTCTTCTCACCAAGCGATTGGGAAAGACACCCTACGAGCTGTGGAGATGCAGAAAGCCAGATATTTCTTATTTTCGCGTTTTTGGGTCTAAGTGTTATATTCACAACAATGGGAAGACTCAGTTGAAAACTTTTGATGCCAAAGCTTCGAAGGGCATATTTCTTAGATATGCAGCTCGGATCAAGGTATATAGAGTTTTCAACAACAACTCTCGTGTTGTGGAAATAACACCTCATGTTAGTTTTGATGAATCTACCTTTGAGTGCAAGGAACAGGTTAAAGGACAACAAGCGGATCCAACTGTTCCACCAGTTCTCACCAGATCGCAAGCTCTAAGGGAAAAGAACCTGGCTGAACCACTGGTTTGGGCAACTGAGGATGAGGATCCATACTCATCTGAAGAAGAATGCGAAGACCCCAGCACATCCCAAGGGGGAACTTCAACTCATGTTCCTCCAACTGCTTCAGCATCCGAAGCCCAACCAAGTCTGGTTCAACCTAATACCAATGTTGAGGATCCAGACTCAACAGCTGATCAATCACCAGCTCTAAAGACTCCAACTCAGATTTCAGAACAGCCACAGTTGGAAGAAGAAGGAAGACGCAACCGAAGATGGTATGAAGTTCATTCCACCGACGACATCATTGGAGATCCATCCGAGGGTGTGCGTACATGGAGCAGAGTTGCAAATCCTGAATCAACCGAGGAAGACTCCAACACTTATGCCCAATATGTTGAGGAATTGGCAGTTCTAGAAGAGTTCGAGCAAGCTGAAGATGTTGCCATGATTTCTTGCTTTGTAGCTGATGTATCAGAACCGAAGAATGTTGGGGAAGCTCTCAACTGTGTCCACTGGACAACAGCCATGCAAGAAGAACTGAATGAGTTTCTACGCAACTATGTATGGGAGTTGGTAGAAAGACCAAATGGTGTCAAGGTGATTGGATTGAAGTGGATTTTCAAAAATAAGAGAGACGCCATTGGATTCATTGTGAGGAATAAAGCAAGGTTGGTAGCTCAAGGATACAGCCAACAAGAAAGAATTGACTTTGAAGATTCCTTCGCACCAGTTGCAAGGCTGGAAGCCATCTGGATCTTTCTAGCTTATGCCGCACATCACAAGTTCAAAGTATATTAGATGGATGTGAAGTGTGCATTCCTAAATGGAGATATCAAAGAAGATATATATGTTGAACAACCTCCTGGTTTTGAGACTGGAGATGGAAGAGTGTACAAGCTGAAGAAAGCTATCTATGGTCTAAAGCAAGCGC
This sequence comes from Schizonepeta tenuifolia, assembly GCA_029490685.1. Lineage (NCBI taxonomy): Eukaryota > Viridiplantae > Streptophyta > Magnoliopsida > Lamiales > Lamiaceae > Schizonepeta > Schizonepeta tenuifolia. The sequence goes on from CM055955.1 coordinate 27,389,201, forward strand.
CAAGGGCATGGTATGACACTCTTTGTGGATTTCTTCTGAACTCGGGGTTCAAACGAGGTTCAGTTGATAAAACTCTGTTCACCATCAAAGTTGGAGAAGATATACTTGTTGTGCAAATCTACGTGGATGACATCATTTTCGGCTCCAAGTCGGAGGAGCTGTGCAAGAAATTCTCAGATCTCATGAAGGAGAAGTTCGAGATGTCAATGATGGATGAGATGAATTATTTCCTTGGATTACAAGTGAAGCAGTCACCTGAAGGGATTTTCATCAACCAGTCCAAATATACAAAGGAGCTCATCACCAAGTTCGGATTGCAGACAAGTAAGACAACAAGAATCCCTATGAATACGAACTGGAAGATCGAACCCGGAGCTGAGGGAAAGCTCGTTGATGCCAGCCAGTATAGAGGGATCATCGGTTCGCTGCTCTACCTAACTGCCAGCCGACCAGATATATCATACGCAGTTGGAGTGTGTGCTCGATTTCAAGTCCAACCAAGAGAAGCACACATGTTGGCAGCAAAGAACATCATTAAGTATCTGAATGGAACTGTCAATATTGGGTTGTGGGACCCAACTGATGACAATATCCAGCTAGCTGGATACTCAGATGCGGACCTAGCAGGAGATCGGTTGGACAGGAAGTCTACCTCTAGACACTGTCAATTCATGGGAAGCAAGCTGGTTTCATGGTTCTCCAAGAAACAAGCATGTGTTGCCACTTCTACAACCGAGTCAGAATACATGGCTGCCGGAAGCTGTTGCATGCAAGTATTGTGGCTGAAGCAACAACTGAGAGATTATGAAGTCACAACCGGACAGGTTCCCATTCATTGTGATAGCTCGAGTGCCATAGCTATCTCTCTTAACCCTGTTCACCACTCTCGGACTAAGCATATTGACATTCGTCATCATTTCATCCGAGATCATATTGAGAAGAAGGATGTGTCCATGGAGAAGGTCCCAACTGAGATTCAGAGAGCTGACATCTTCACCAAACCTCTTCCTGAAGCACGGTTCAAGATGCTGTGTGATCTTCTAGGTCTATTGGATCCGAGCTGAGGATCCATCCGAGCTGAAGAGTCAGATATCCATCTGAGGGGGAAGCTCAGATGAAGGGGGAATCTCAGATACGAATTGCCAACTGAAGACATCAAACATCAGCTGAACAGACGAACTCGAGTCAGCTGATGGTATGCGGCAACTGAGGAACTTGACTGAGGTATACAGCTGATCTCGACATCAGCTGGCAGGTATCATTTATGACTGAAGGTGTTATGATATTAAATGAGAATGTTTGAAATAAATTCAAACATTCCTGAACATGTCAGCTAAACTAAACAAGCCATCATATCGCATTTAATGTAAAGTCTGGCTGAACTCCTATAACCTTACTTTATGGTGCGACTGGGCTGACACCTCAAACTATTCACCTTCTCACTCGCGCGCGTGGAGCATCAGTCAAAATTACTCAACAGTCGCGAAATCTCAGCCGTTGATAAATACGCGCCATTTAACCCCAGCCGTTGATATTATCCGAGTCAAAGATTATATAATACGACAAATCAGGAAGTGATCCTTACCTTCTTATTTCGTGCATATCTTTACTTACTATTTATCATCCTCTCCAAACCTGTATCACCATTTTCAGTAAAGATTTTCCTTCTTCTTTGCATATATATCTCCTTGAGATGGCGCCCAAATCGAAAGCTTCCAAGAAGATGGTTTCCGCAGAGCCTGCTACTTTCCAGGAATCGTTCGACATGGTGATGTCGAAGATTCATTTTGAACAGATTTTGTCCAGAGCGGCTTTGACCTCGCCTGAACTCGCTCCCGTCGCCGCCATTCTCTCCGACCACCGTCTCCTCGACTGGGCAACTCTCTCTCCGTCCAAATTGCTCAGGAAGCAGGTCGTACACTTCTACAAGAATCTGCAGCGAGTTGCAGATGATGGGCTTGTCATAATCATCCCGTGCAAGCAACGACACAAAACCTCCCGGACGATAGAAGACACCGCCATAGAAATAAAAGTATCTAAGGAACTGGAGAAGATCATCCCCAGAAATCGCGAAGCCACAGATGTGCTGGGGAACTTCACTGACAAGGAAGCTGATGCCTTCCTTCAAACCATCCTTCTTGTTCCCGAACCATTGAAGGGGAGCATGCAAAGGACAAAGCTGAAGCCGGAGCACCGACTTCTCTTCGATGTGATATCCAAATGCGCCTTCGCATACGGAGGAGCCTTCGGCGACATTAGCAGGCCGAAGCTCAAGCAACAGAAGGCCCTGGAGGAGCTGCACCAGGTCGACTGGTTGGGATATCTTGAAAGCCAGCTGTTGATGGAGCAGCAGAAAATTTCCGAGTCGACAGCTGAGTCCGGAGAACAGCTGTTGAGTGTCAAGGGGACACTCAACTTCGGTACTAAAATTTATGCCCTCATTCTCCAAGCTACAAAGGGACTGCCGCTGACATGGGAAGGGAGTGAGGACACGCCGTTCAGCAAGCTGACACTGTTCCCCACAGCCAAAAAGGCCAGGGACGTTGTGGAGGCCATTTACACTCCCAAGGGTGCACCCAAGCCAGCTGTGGAGTCAGTCTCAGCTGCTCATCGTCCTTTGAGGTCCAAGCCTGCGAAGCGCCAGCTGGAGGAGGTGGCTGAGGAAGAGGAAGACGAAGAAGAAGAAGAGGAGGAACCCCTCCAGAAGAGGCCCAGGATCCGCATCGTCCAGCCAGCGGCTCAACCATCTACAACAAGTCCAGTGGTGGTAAAGCCAGCTGAGGAGAAGGAGTCAATCGAATCCAGCCAATCGGTTGACCCAGCTGGGTTCGTTCTTCAACGTCGTCAGGAGGAAGTGGCTGAAGGCGTGGAGATCCACGTGGAGGAATCCAGCTCCTCCTCAGATGAGTCTTCTTCATCTGAGGAGTCCCACGACAGTCCAACTGGAGCTGATGCCAGCCAGGTAATCCCACCTGTGTCTGAGGAAACACATGAGCCAACCGACTCACCACCCAAAGAGGATCCAGTTCTCTCAACTGGTCCTCAGTCAGATATTCCGAGCCTCTCGCTCGATGCCAACGTTGTGACCATTCCTTTGGCCAACGTTGATGAAACCATCGAACCCCTTACCTTCGATATTGACCCCCCTCCAATTGATGAAGAAGCCAATCGCCAGGCGATCTTGGCTGAATATGAAGGAAGGCTGAGCTACTGCTTCCGCAAACTGATTGATATGTTCCCCGAGGCAGCCTCAATGCCCGTATTTGCCGTACTCGGGACGGAACTGCTCTACCAGTTCAGCGTCATATTCAGCTACTGGTACGTCAAGGAAGAAACCCTCAGGATCCATGGTTGGGACAAGTTGAAGGTCGAAGAATCCAATCTAAGGGTATACTTCGACTACCAGAACCTGGAGGTGGCTTACAACCAGAAGGTGGCTGTGCTACGTCGACGTCTGGACAAGAGCATCCAAGAAGGGACAGACACCAGGGAGCTGTGCAATAATCCTGGAGCTGTTCAGTTTCTTGACGACATGCTAGCCAAGAATGCCCACTGCATGGAGGATGTCGACGCAGCTGAAGAGGCGGCCAAGAGGGAAGAAGACAAGCTCAAGGCCTACCTCTCCAGCCGATCTGCCCTGGTTGTCATGGAGCCAACTGCATAGCTACAACCACAACACCTGCCTGGACCCTCCGAACAGCCAGCGCTCTCAACCGATGCCATATGTGAGCTGATCTTGGAGAGGGTCAACCAGCTAAGGCAGGAAATGTTGTCCAAGTTCCAGCTCAGCAAGGAGGAGGCTGATGACAGGATGCAGCAGCTGATGGCAGAGAATGCCAGCTTGAAGAATCAGTTGGAACACCTTTCCTCTTCCCTGCAGCAGAAGTTTGAAGATCTCTCCACTTCTTCTAGCTCGGATGTCACGACTCTGAGGAAGGCAGTTCAGGGCCTCAGCTCAGATTTCAACGTCTTCAAGACCGTTGCTGAATCTGATCTGGCAAGGTCCCAGCAGACTCAGGACCAGGAGTGGATGTCTCAGTTCGCCAATTTCCGAGCTGAGTTCGTCACTCTCCACAAAGAGGTCTCTGCGACCTTTGCAGCCTTGCAGCGAGCTGAGCAGGAGCGCCAAGACCTGGAGTTGGCCAAGCAGGTAGAAGAGAAGGATGCTGTCGAAGAACTCTTTTCCCGCGTTCAACAGGCTGAGGCCAAGTTGACCTCCCTGGATAGCACTGTTGCCACCCTTTTGGATGATGCCAAAAAGGGGGAAGACAAGGAGCCAGCAGCTGTTGCTGGACAAGGGAAAGCTGTTCTTCAGCAAGGGGAAGGAGTGCCAGCTGAAGGTGAAGGAGCAGCTGAAGGATCGCAGCAAGAACTGGAAATCTCCCACGATCTCGTAGCCGAGCTTACGGCCGAGCTCGATGCCGAACTTGACGGAGGAATATCTGTTGAAGATTGCATCGAAGCTGCCAAAGCTATGGGGGAGTCCAAGGAGAAGTACTTGAATCCCTCTTGGATCAAGAAGTTCGCTGCCGATCAGGCCAAGAAGGTGGCCAAGTTCGAGAAGGAATTGGCCAAGGTGGAGAAGAACGTCGACAGAAATAAAGCCAGCCGGAGCGTGCGAAGAATCAACAAGCACCAGATGAAGGCTGAGGCTAGGAAGTCGACCCAACAGCTGCAGAAGAACGTCCCGCTCCCGTCTCGGTACCCACATGTTGACAAGTGGATGAATGCTGAGTGGAACGATGACTGGGAGCAGTTCAAGCATGAATTCATCAATGACTTCTATTACAGGAAGGTCTACTCGACTGAAGACCCAAGGCAAGCCTTCAAGGAAGCCCTGTGGGAACTCAGATCTGGAGACCCTGGAATGTTTAGTCAGTTCAAGCGAGCCATGCTGAGTGCTCAGCTCGATCCCAACACCGTTCCAATTCCGCAAATGTGCAGGTACCGCCCTCAGATGATCAAAGGCACGAGCACGCCAAACAGAAATGCGATCATGGCTGAAGCGAGACAAGTCTGCAAGGAACATGGTGTCAACACTGGGATCGAGTCAGCTGCGAAGAAAGAGATTTTCGACCGTATCTTCAGCAAGTACGGTCAACAGTATTTTTGAGCTGTCAATGTTTTTGAGTTGATGAAGTTTTTTTTTTGGATGTTGTAGTTTTTGAAGCAATTGTTGTATCTTTATCTGTTTTGTGCTTAACCTTGTAACCTTCAGTTGTAACAAAAACTTCAAAGTATATAATACGATTCAACTTGACGCACAATATCTCATTGTCCAAGCTATGAATCGCAGTCCTTTAAATACCATGTTATAACTGTGCTAACCCTTTGATGTTTTATCTTATAGATTGTCTAGAATTTCAGCTGAGTTTTTAGATAAGTTAGTGAGTTCTAGATCAATAGTGTTTTAAAGTTGTAAGTGGTTTTAACATCATCAAAAAGGGGGAAATTGTTGGGAAATTTATTAGTAAGAGTTTTGATGAATTCCAAAACCGACTGACCCCAACCGAGTACATGTTGCCAGAACCTAATGTTAGAATTTAGGCTCACTATTTGAGCAAAGTTAAGATTTTATCTTTACAGGTCTCCAGCTGAAGATGGCAACAAGGCATTACTCAAACAGAACATCAGTTATGATGAAAGACAATTGAGAGTTCATTTGTTCAGATGGAATAAGGGGGAAGTCTTCAGAACATCAGTTGTAAAGGCCAACTGAGGATTCGTCAGATGAGAAACAGTAGAGAGGAAGAGAACATCAGATGAAAAGGAAGTCATCTGAAGTTTCCAACTCAACTGACTAAATACAAGGAAGACAACTGAGGGCTCAGTTTCAGAACCTCAGTTGTAGAACTCAAACAAGAAGATCAACAACATGAAGTTCAAAGTCAGCTGAGAGTTCAACGGTTCAGTCAGAACATCAGCTGAAGACCACTCAGATAAAGATCAAGATTTTCAACCAACTAATCGAAGTTGACTGTCAGAAAGGTTTAAGATTTGAATTTCAAAAGGAAGTCACATAAGGATTTGACCGTTCAGTCATTACCCCATCTGGCCCAACACAAGGCTGTCTCAGAAGAAAAGCAGAAGAGCACAGATGCCATATCGGGAAAGTCTGCAGAGATGAGAGACAAGCCATCGCTTTCAACAATCAGAGATCAACAGCTCCTCCAATGGCTAGTTGATTCTCTCCGCCTATAAATAAGAGGCACTCTCTCATTCGAGAGGGACACACACGAGACAAGAGATAGAGAAGTGCAATCACAAGAAAATCAAGCGCAAGAAAAAATCTGCAAAAATCTTATTCTAAGAACATCAGCAGCTGAGAGTTCAAGAGTGATAGAACATTAGTAGCTGAGGGTTCATAGAGTTTAATCTATCTTAGATCTTAGTTTGAGTGTTTATTCGTTCAACACATAGATCCAGTTCTCATTCGTGATCGAGCTGTAGTTGGAAAATCCACCCACACACACACCTTAAAAAGTGTCTGTTAGGATCATACTCTTCCTGTAATTGAGTAGCTAGGTCGTCAAGTATCCGCAAACTTGACATAGGTTGTTAAGTACCCGCAAATTTAACTGTAAAGGTTGATAAGTACCCGTAAACTTATTGCAACGGTTGCACAGCCCGGGTAAGCTGTGTGGAACTGTCCAAAAGAACTTGGACTGAGGTGTAAGGATTCACATCTCCCCGTGGACGTAGGAGGGTTATCTCCGAACCACGTTAAATTCCGTATGTCTGTGTTTATTTTTATTCAGTTGCTTATTGCATTCTTATCTGATCAAACTAACCTGCATACAAACTGCATTTTACATATTCAACTGTTTTGGTTTTTGACCAACCCTGCTCTAAAAAGCGTGAGTTGCTTTAACGAGTTTTAATTTCCACCACATTCCGCACAGCCTCACTCTTCCAGCTGAGGTTGCTTACTCAGCTGTGAGATTCCAACTGAGTTCGTTTTACTCAGTTGAAGTATTTTTAAGGGTTAAGTTTTAAAATCCTAACTGGTGTATCCCCCCCATACACCAGTAACTCGTTTCGGGACCATCAAGGAACTTGATCAACTTCCACAAAAAAATGCAATTAATCCCTTAGTTTTAGGGATAAATCGTCTATATTAAAAAGTAAAATTACTAATTAACTCTCAATCTCCTTTGAATGGACATATTTAAATTACTTTTAGGGATAACCGTCAATATAAAAAACTGGCCATTGATCAAATTAAATAAACGCATGAGATTGCTTCTAATTTCTTACGGAAAAAACATTTTACATAAACGCATGATATATAGAAGAGAGATCATATGAGAATAAATATTATCCAAAGAAATGAGAATAAATCTCCACCATAAATCTATGGGTGATGAAGGGTCAAGATTTGGCCTGGTCAAAGCGGGTCAAACCCGGGTTAACCCATTGACTTTTTTTTTTAAGGGTGAACTCATATGTACCACTTCACATATTCGGATGCACCACTGTACATAACTAGATGCACCTTTAAGTGCATTGAGATGCACTAGCTTTTCGTTTTCTTTTTTTAGAATTTTTTTTATTATTTTTTTAAGGGTCAGTTCATATGTACCATTTCACATATTCGGATGGACCACACTATATAGCGAGATGCACCACTTAGTGCATTGAGATGCACTAGATTTTCAGGTTTTTTATTTCTTTTTTTTCGATATTTTTTAAAATTTTCAGATTTATTTTCCCCCGTTTTTTTTTTGCCTCTTCGTATTTTAGTTTGCCGATTCTTCTTTGATCAAGATTCGAGTGAGGGGAGCCAAAGGCCTCGAAGTTCAAATTGTTGCCCGTCGATTATCCTTATATTAGTAATTGGAGCGAAGGCGGAGCCGTAAAATCAGAGCCGAAGGCGGAGCCGGAAAAAAAAATTTGTAAAAAAAAATTGAAAAAAAAATTTGAAAAAAATCGGACATGCACCACAATGTGTAAGTAGATGCACCACATAGTTTAACTAGATGCACAATATTTTTACCAAATTAAAAAAAAAAAACGAAAACAAAACTAGTGCATCTTAATGCAATTAGTGGTGCATCTCGTTATATAGAGTGGTGCATCCGAATATGTGAAGTGATGCATATGAGTTGAACCTTAAAAAAAGAAAAATTCAACGGATTGACTGGGTTGACCCGGGTTTGACCATGCCAAAGCTTGACCCTCCATGTAGATATAACCAATGGTGGAGATTAATTCCTATTTCTCACTTTAAGATCCATTTGCATGAGAATTACTCCATATATATATATATATATATATATATATATATATACCACTAAGCGTGGTAGCGGCAACTATGTTCCTATTTAGGAACTGATAATTATCAGAGTGCAAATATATAATTCCTATTTAGGAATTTACTTGATTAAGCAGATAATAAAGAGGCTTGTTGCTCAAAGAGTTTTAAACTCTTTTTGCACTTTATTTACCTTGGAATAAGGAAATTTTCTTTAAAGGAATTTTCTACTTCCGCATCAATAATAAAATTTGACAATATTCAAAATAACTGCGAATAAATGTGATTTTATCACATGCAACCTTTTTATAATTTAGGTATTTACCAAAATGATATATTCTAAATGTATAGGTGCATTCCAGAATTCAAATGCATTGACAGGTAGATTCATAGATAAGGAAGGTAGAAGAACTTATATTAAATTCTTTTTCAAAAGCTTTATTCCAGAGAGACTATATTACAAGAGAATAAGAAAGGAAAAACATTTTAAAGGAGAAAAGCATGAATATTTTCCGATGCCCTTCTTCTTCCTCAACATAGGTATATAACAAAACAAGTGGCCAAACAAAAGGGCCCCACATTGTTACAAATTTCAAAAGTAGATACACAAATTTCAAAAAGTACATAGTATACACCTTAAAATATTAAAAGGTGTATAGTACGTAGATTTTGACTTGCCAACCTCTTTGCTGGTATATTATAACTAATTCTTGTCATCCTCTAGAAGAAAATGCTCCAGATCACCGTAAGGGTCTTGTGCTTCTTGCAAATTTTTAAGTAATCATTTCTGTGTCAGAAATATATTTTTCTAAAACTGATTTTGGTGACGAACATTTTGCCTTTGTATTCTGTAATTTATCATCTCCATAGACTTCTTTCATTAAAGACTTGATGGAGTCTTTATCCATTTTTTGGAAAAGTTCTTTAAGCAGTGTCTCAGATGATGGAGTTTGATAATTCAGACTTTGCTGGATAATCTGAGACGGTTTGATAGAGAGTATTCCTCTTCTGTCATACATTTTTCCTTCTCCAAAGAAATCTTCTTTGGGCCACCATTTAATTAAAATTCTCCTTGTCAGATAAGTTGGAGAATACTGAATTTCATTCTTTTTTCTTTTTTGAGATTGCAAGACATAATCATATCTTAAAATCCATGGGACTGAGTAATAGTTTGCAAATTGCATTAATGCTTCAAGACTTTCGAGATTATCATTAACCTCTTGGAATTTTCTCCAAATTAATTTAATTTTCTTAGGGAATATTATAGGTGATACCCCCCATGAAAAGAAAAATACAAAAAACCATGTAGGAATAGGTTGATTAACCTCATTAAGATCAAATTTGATCCACCACGAATGTTTTCTATTTTTATTTTCATAAAGGAATAAATTATCCCATGCTTTGATATAATCAAAGTAATTGTAATAATTTGGTTGAGCTTGGTATGATTCAAGCTATCTACCTTGATAGGTTGGTATTCCCCAATTTGAGGCAGAGAGAATTCTTTTAATAACACATTTGGAATAAGCATATTCTTTACCTCGATCAATTTGGTGAATTTCCACAGATCCAGTTTCGATAAGAATAGCTTCAAAGAATTCTTGATTTTTCTTTCCGAAAATGGGTAATAAATATTTATTAAGATATGTTTGAGCTAATTGAGATGGAGATAGACCTTTTAGATCTTTCTCAATTGGGCAACAGTTAAGAAATCCCGAATTTAGGTATGGGTATCTAATTTTTTCTTTAGATCCTTTTTGTAAGAATATAGCATTTTGATATAATTGTATATCATATGTCATATCATCCTTTTCAAATTCCTTATTAGGATCAAAAGTTAAAAGATTAATTTCGGGTTCTTTAACCTGAGAAATTGGCTTTTTAGCTGCCTTGTTTGAGGAACTTGGGATTTTACCCAGATTGACCATCGATCTTTTTGACATAGCACGTTGTTTTACAATGTTTTTCCAAACTTCTTCCCTGCAAAAATTCACGGGTTAAAAAGTCTGGTAATGAATTAGATTTTCCAGAAATATGTTCAATATCAAAATCAAAACATGCCAATGTGGATTGCCATCTAACAAATATTTATTTTGACACAATATTTTTAACATCTTTTAGTAAAATATCCTTGGCTGATTTACAATCAACCCTGATTAGGAACTTTTTATTTAGTACATCACTTTCAAATTTAGTGACACATTTAACTATAGAAAGTAATTCTTTCTTAATGGTAGAATAATTCTTTTGAGAATCATTCTAAATTCCAGATGTAAACCTGACAAGTTCTTCGTTAGAACTATCGGATTTTCTTTGTTTAAGAATCCCTCCATATCCGATTTCGGACGCATCAGATTCAATTATCTTGAATGCTTCTGGATTAGCAATGGATAAACAAGGGAGTTCTTTAACTCTCTCTTTAATTCTTTTGACAGCTTCTGTATGCTTATCAGTCCAGGGTAAAGGTTTTTTCTTTAATCTTTGGAATAATAGCTTACAGTCTAATGCAAGATCTTGCTAAAAATCACCTATATAATTTAGGCAACCAAAAAAGCGTTGTAATTGATTAAGATCTATAATTCTATCGGGAAATTTGTCCGCAAATAAAATTACCCTCTCAATTGGGACAATTGTCTTGTTTTCTATACAATGACCAATAAATTTTACATTGGTTTGAAAACGTTTGACTTTCTTAATATTGATAATCAGACCAGCTCTTTTAGTGGTTTGTATAAAAATATTAAGATGTTTAAAATGTTGTTCTAAAGTTTCAGAAAAAATTAGAACATCATCAATATAGACAATTATAAAATCCATATAAGGATTATAAATTTGATTCATAATATTTTGAAATTCCATTGCAGCATTTTTTAAACCAAATGGCATAACGTTCCATTCGTAATGTCCAAAAGGAACAGTGAAAGCGGTTTTATATTTATCTTCTTCTTTTAGTAGGTAATGGATGTTTTATCCATTTTAGAACTTTATTAAGCGGTTTATAATTTATAACTAATCTTGGAGCTCCTCTTTCAATTTCTGCTGCATTTTCAACATAAAAGCAGGCAGAATTAGGCATTTTTAAGAAAACTATCAATTTCTTCTTTGCAATATTTTAAGTGTCTTTCACCCATAGCATTGGTCTAGCTTTGGTAGAAATATTATTTTCTTCAAAGCCATCTATGTATGTGTCACAGCCCCAAATTCCGAGGGACGGCAGAAGCCGGAGTGTGACTGGGATTGGATTAAAGAAGCGGGGAAGAAGGGGACTGACTAATTAAACATACATAAGAGACATCATACATTCAATGAACAAGACTTTACTATTAAAAAGGAAGAGTTAATCACGAAGGATTACTCGACAGAAAGTACTCGAAAACATCTAAGTTAAAGATTACAGACTTAAACTACAGTGATTCACCAAATGTACATAACGTCAAAAAGGTCTAGAGTTTTGCAGCGGAAAGTAGGTCATAAGCTAAAGCATTCCTAACATCTTAATTCAACTCAACTTCAACTTCAACCACTGCCGCTCTCGTCGCTTCAACCTGCACATTTAGAAAACATATGCAGGGCTAAGTACAAAAGTACTTAGTGGGCACGTTGCCGAAAATATATTCATAAGTATAGATAACCTGACATTTCATAATTTGTAGCACATCGGGGTTTTGTTAAAAATAGTCCGTGTCTACTAAAATATTTTCTGACTCATTTTCATAATTTGGCTTGATCAAGCACTTTTTATAGATGTTACGTTCAAATCTTGACCAATTCTCATTCACCGTGGCTGGTTACCCCTCAACAGGATACCACATACACCACAGGCTACAAAGTGCACAAACTTTGGAAAGCATATAGCTAACTCAAAGTCGATCGATAGTTAACATCCTAGCGGTTAACTCATAAATTCTGGAAAACACGAATGTTAACTCAGATAGGTACAAGAGAACTCACATAAAATAATAAAACAGTTCATGCCATAATTATCACTTTGAAAACACGGATATCAAAGCGATAAAGAAAGGTTTTCGAGCATTGCTCGTTTTGTTTCATATATAAAAGCCCACCTCGATGATACAAAACTACTAAATAGGTTTCCGTTCTTGTGTTCTTCCGTCCTTTCCTTAGTGTTGGCTTCCTCCTTCATCGTAAAATAATCACACTTTAAACTCGGTCGTAAAAGATAATCGAATATGGAAATTCGAGTTAGGTTTTAGTCGTTTTGTTTCTTTAGGCATTTGCACGCTACTAGTTTCTTTTTAGTTAAACGGGAACGAGACTTGAACAAATCTCGTTTAGAACTCGAAAGATTTTATACTCGACTCTTAGGTCAGTAGAAAAGATAGTCGTTAACTTATTACGGCTTAAACGATCGAAAGAAACTAAGTTGCGAAGAAAACAACTTAGGAATTCAAGTTCTGAAAAATTCACTGCGCAATGCAGTAGTTCTGGGGACTGCCCAGAACAGAGGAATTGGAAACAGGGGATGTGCCCTATACCGTTTGAAAGCTTGGAAAGTCTAGATTACTCTCCAATTTATGGATCTTAAATCCGATAAACGAGCTAAAAGATATTACAGTTTCCGGGAAGGGTCGCAAAACTGCCGCGGCTAACCCTAGTTGCTCGATAGAATTCGTCGTATGACTTCCTAGGCTCGTTCTATGTTATCGAACCTACGTTTTCACTATTTTAACACTTCAAGGCAGTCAACACGTACTCCCGTACGTGAAGGACTCCTTTCCACCGTTCGTCCAATAGCACGACGTTCTAAACATCGGCTTTCCAAACTACCAAGTACTATACCAAAACAAGTTAACATTCCTCGATTCTAGTTCTCGATTATAACTACAACTCGTTATTTAACAATCCGAATGCTCATGTCGTCAACTACAAAGTTGTTCCTTGGCTCCTAATAAGCAATATTATATAGTTAGAAACCTTACTCGACTTCTCGATTATTATTTACGTTCACTTGTTCGTCTCTTACAAATTTTCCAAAGTTATCGGAATTCATTCATTTTCTACGACATTAATCATCATCTAACGTAGATCATTATTATGTATATCATTACCTTATAACATCAACTAATATCAACTTAATTCGAGTTCTTAGTCTCTTAGGATTTCTATAATAGTTTTAGAATAAATCCAATTAATTCCTATCATCAACTAACATCAATTAGTACCTTAATTTATCATCATTTCATCATTAAAAACAACTACACAAAATTTCCCCAATTCTTCATCATTTTCGGTTTTATCATTTAAATTAGAGGGGTGGTTTTCTTCATTAATTTCATCCATTTATCACTTCTAAACCTACTACAACACTTATTAATCAATTACTAACACCATTACATCTATAATTTGATTTCCAATAGTGAAACCCTAACCTAAAAATTCGGTCCTCATTAGAATCTTAGGGCTTTTCATTTCTACTTGTTTAATTCCCTAATTAATCTACTCCTAAGTCAAATTAACCAAACAATTTATGAATCAAAACATCCTACATCTAAACCCCCAATTTTCGGTTTCTACTTAGCAATTAGGGTTGTTGAATTTCTTCAACTTTTACCCATAGAATTCACTTACTAACATATCCATAACATGAATTAAAGATCAAAACATCTATCTACATCATCATCAAAATCGGTCCATACTAGAAAATTAAAGAAATGAATTCTAAATGGATAGAACAATGGAAGAGAAGATTACCTTGAGTTTTAATGAAAGAAGTTTGGAAATTGATGGATGATTAGTGACTTGTGAAAAATTCCTTATGCAAACCTTGAAGATCCAACAATGGAGGAAAGAAAATGAAAATGGTGAGCTTGATGGTGGTGGCGGCAATGACTTGGTGGAGAAGAAGAAATGTGGCTAACTTAGTGATATAATATCTAATTAATCCCTTAGGTGTAAAGTAGTGGAATAGTATTAGAACATTAGGTGTCCTACATATAATAATATAAAATGAAAAATCAAGTGAATGTGAGGGGGAGGAGGTCGGCCAAGACACACCTTTTTTTCTAAATCGCGCTTTTTCTGGCGCGATACGACGTTACGAAAAATGATAATCGAAAAACGTATCTCGGCACATTATCGTCAAATTTCGATTCTACCATAAATTCTAACGTATTTAACATATTCGGAAAATAATATTTAAAAACTTAATTCCGACTAAAACTCGAGACGTCACAGTCCGAGTTTCGTCCGGAAAATCAAAAAAACGAACTTTCTCGGGCGAGTTCGTATCGCAATTTCGTGAATGTAAAAATCAGACGGTTTTCCGTTCTGAGTTCTAGAACTAAAAAATTTTCGTACGCGATAACCCTAAATACAGTAGTCATCTAACCGACTTCCGTAATTTATTTTCGGAAACGGATTTCACCGTTGGTTTTAGAATTAAATTTTATGAACTTAGGCGTGCAAAGCCATTTTTATTATTAACTTTAAATTTTTAAGACGGTACGAAATTTTTGGGGTATTACAGTATGGAAGACTAACTTCGTGCCTCTTCGTATTCCAAAAAGCATTTGGAACTTCTGAACAAATATCTTTTTCTATTTTTAGAAAAATTTCTTTTATTTTATTATGAATTTTTTCAGAGTTAATCTTTTCTTTAAGATTTTTAAATCTTACTTTTTCTTTAAGAGAATTGATAAAATCAATTTTATTATTAATGACCTTTTGAATAATATTAATGAATTTGGTAATGGGAAGAGAAGAAAAAGGAAAATGCAAATCTTTCCCTTTTACTGTAATACCCCAGATATTTCTTCCGTCATTAAAATAAAAATTTAATTATTAATTAAGGCTTTGCACGCCTAAGTTAAGGATTTTCAATTCTAAGACTAACGGTGAGATCCATTTCAGAAAATAAATTCCAGAAGTCGGTTGAACGACTACTGTATTAGGGTTTTCGCGTCCGATAGAATTTTCGTTCGAAAACTCAGATCGAAAAACCGTCAGACTTTACATTCACTTTTTCTGCGATACGAGTCTATTGGAGAAAGTTAGTTTTTATTATTTTTCCGAGCGAAATTTGGACTGGGAAATCCCGAGTTTTTATCGGATTTTGGAAAACGAATTATGCTTTTCGAGTAAGAGATTTATTTCCAATCTAATGGTCAAATTAGATTTCGTCAAAAACGTAACCGTCTAAAAAATAATTTCTCGATTTATATACGTCGTATTAGACCCGTAAAACGCGATATTTTGAATAAATATCCTCCCCAAAACTGCCACATACCCCCCATGACTCACCTTGTTAGATATTTTCTACTTTATGGTATAATTATCCCTTAAACACCTCATTTCTCTCTTCCTCCCTCCCTTATTGCCGCCTCCCCTCTCTTCTCCCCAAGTTGTTCATCTTCTGATCGATCTTAATTCCGAGTTCATAATCGTTAAGGTAAGAGCTTCCTCTATAGTTTGAACCGAACAAAATTTCATTCCTTCAAATCTTGTTATTTTCGAAATATACAAGGAGATGTAGGATGATGTTCTAAGTTTAATTCATGCTATTTTCATGCTTAGGAATGGATTTCATGGATAGAAATTAAGTGGAAATCATCCTCCTAATTATTTGATAATAACCGAAAATTATAATAATTTTGTAGTTGAAGATTAAGTTCGAATTTAGATGATTGATTTGTGGATTTGTGTTCTATGTATTAGTAGATTGATGTGGGAATTAATTGAGAATTTTCTAAAAATAGAAACCAAGTTGTAAGAGAGAAAGAGGTAGGGATTTGATGAAGTAATTGTTATGATTTGGATGATGTAATATGATTTATGAGATGTAGTAAGTGTGTAGATGAACATATAATTTAATTGGATTTTTCTAAAAATAAAATAGAAATCGTAAGAGACGAAGAACCGACGATAAATTAAAATTCGATAATAATTTGAGTATATGGTTTTCATATTAGTAAATCTTAGTAGTTGTTGAACGTAATTGGAAAGTTTGAGCAAAATCGGAGAATATTGAATTTCTAGTAAGAGACGAAGAATCGTCGATAAGTTTAGTATGGATAATGATAGGTTTATGATTTGAGTATTCGCTAATCTTAGTAGTTAATGAACGTAATTGGAAAATTTGAACGAATTCTAAGAAAGTCGAGTTTTGGGTAAGAGACGAGTAATCAAGTTTAATTGTCGATAGGAAAGTCGAATAAGGAAACTAACATGATATTAATGATTGTTGTTGATAAATAAACGAGATTGTAGTTGACAATATTTCCATACGAGAAATGAATATAGAAGTTAGAAGATTGAAATCGAATTTGAATTGGAATTTGGTTTAGTAATTGGATAGTTGAAAAGACGAGGAAATGCTCGTCGTTGTATTAATCAAGAGACGTGAAGGTGTTCCCGATAAAGGAACGTATGGCTTAACTGTAAAATGATAGTAGTTTCACGCGCATAAAGGTTGTATAGCATTGATTGAACCTAGGGAATTGTGCGTCGAGTTTTATCGAGAATTAGGGTTACCGCGGACTGTTTTGCGACACTTTACGGAAACTGTCATAACTTTTACCTCGCTTAACGAAATCGAGATCCGTAAATTGGACAGTAAACTAGACATCCGTAGCTTTCTTTTGGTACCAAATTCATCCCCTGTTTCGCAGAATTCTGTTCTGTATGAATTCCAGAACTACTGCCTTGTGCAGAAACTTTCGTAAACCTATTTTCTTAAGTTGAATTCTTTTTAATTTCGTTCCTTGTGAACTTCTAAGTCGTTATAAGTTATCGACTTCCGTTATTAACTGACCTAAGTGTTGAGTAAGGAACCGAGTTAGTTCTAAACGAGAAATGTTCGAGTCTCGTTTATTCGTTAATCAAAAGAATGTAGTTAAAGTGCAAATGCCTAAAAGTATAAGCCGAATTCGATTTTCTGTTTCTTTTATCGTTGCAATGTTTACTAAAGTGTGATTATTTGTGATAAAAGGAGGAAGTCGAGGTCAAAGATAGGACGGATAACCAAAACCGGAAGCTCGTGTTTTAGTTCTGTATTCGCCTAAGGTGGGTTTTTCTATATATATCAAATCAAATGAGCGATGCTCGAAAATGTTTACTTATCACTTTATAACTGTGTTTTAAAGTGATTATCAAGGCATGAAAATACTTTGTTATATGTGAGTTCTCTTGTGCCTTTCTGAGTTAGCCAAATGGGGTTTAACTAATCGATCGGACCGCTGAGTTAACCAGAAAGGGTTTTTCAGGGTTTAGTGTACACGGTAGCCGGTGTGTGTGGTATCTTGTTGAGGGGTAGCCAGCCATGGTTAATTGAACGTGCGCGGAAGAAGTTAACTCTTCCCCGGCGTTGAAACAGAAGTTGGGCAAGTTTGAACGTAACATCTGTAAAGACTTGGCCAAGCTATATTGTGAAAAATGAAAGAAAATGTTTAATAGGCACGGGTATTTGATGAAAAACCCTGATGCGCTATTTATCGAGATGCCTGATTAATCTATACTTATGATATGTTTTCGGCAATGTGCCCACTAAGTATGTTTATACTTAGCCCTGCATATGTTTTATAAAATGTGCAGGTTGAGTGACGGGAGCGGCGGAGGTTGAGTAAAGAGTTATAAATAGGATGAAGAACTGTGTGTCAAGCTTTACACTTTCCGCTGCCAAACTATTCCGTGTCTATGTATAAACTTTTGATCTAAAATCCCGTAATTTGAACTTAGTTCCTTTTTAAGAACAATTTTGTCGAGCGATTCTTCGAGGTCGACTCTCTTTCTTTTAATAAAGTCTGTTCATAGATATCAGTTATTGTTTAATTATTGTCTGTTTATTCATTTATTCCCCTTCTTCATCGCTTCTTCAATCCAACCAATTATTGTCTGTTTATTCATTTATCAGTTATTGAGACATAAAAATCCCACCAGCCCTGTAATTGACCGGTAAAACCAATAATAATGGCTTGAGCAATTTGCCTATCATTATTACCTTTAATTTTTGCTGCTGAAGAATAAATTAGCATTTGTTTAACGATTGTTTTAATTTGATATTTAGATTTTCCATCAATATTCCATTCAGTAATAGCTTCACCATTAAATTGAGCAAAATCTTTATTTTCTTCAATTTGAAGATCTATTGGTGTAGCCTTTGAATAAAACGGTTTAATATTAGAAACTTTAACAATTTTATTAACTTGAAGATCTTCTTCAGAAGAATCTTCAGAAGACTTTTCTTCTTTAGTAATAACCGAAATAGAATTCAAGCTGCTTTCAGCTTTTTCAGTTATACTAACTTTTTGTAAGTGTGTAGATGAACATATAATTTAATTGGATTTTTCTAAAAATAAAATAGAAATCGTAAGAGACGAAGAACCGACGATAAATTAAAATTCGATAATAATTTGAGTATATGGTTTTCATATTAGTAAATCTTAGTAGTTGTTGAACGTAATTGGAAAGTTTGAGCAAAATCGGAGAATATTGAATTTCTAGTAAGAGACGAAGAATCGTCGATAAGTTTAGTATGGATAATGATAGGTTTATGATTTGAGTATTCGCTAATCTTAGTAGTTAATGAACGTAATTGGAAAATTTGAACGAATTCTAAGAAAGTCGAGTTTTGGGTAAGAGACGAGTAATCAAGTTTAATTGTCGATAGGAAAGTCGAATAAGGAAACTAACATGATATTAATGATTGTTGTTGATAAATAAACGAGATTGTAGTTGACAATATTTCCATACGAGAAATGAATATAGAAGTTAGAAGATTGAAATCGAATTTGAATTGGAATTTGGTTTAGTAATTGGATAGTTGAAAAGACGAGGAAATGCTCGTCGTTGTATTAATCAAGAGACGTGAAGGTGTTCCCGATAAAGGAACGTATGGCTTAACTGTAAAATGATAGTAGTTTCACGCGCATAAAGGTTGTATAGCATTGATTGAACCTAGGGAATTGTGCGTCGAGTTTTATCGAGAATTAGGGTTACCGCGGACTGTTTTGCGACACTTTACGGAAACTGTCATAACTTTTACCTCGCTTAACGAAATCGAGATCCGTAAATTGGACAGTAAACTAGACATCCGTAGCTTTCTTTTGGTACCAAATTCATCCCCTGTTTCGCAGAATTCTGTTCTGTATGAATTCCAGAACTACTGCCTTGTGCAGAAACTTTCGTAAACCTATTTTCTTAAGTTGAATTCTTTTTAATTTCGTTCCTTGTGAACTTCTAAGTCGTTATAAGTTATCGACTTCCGTTATTAACTGACCTAAGT
Organism: Schizonepeta tenuifolia; assembly: GCA_029490685.1. NCBI lineage: Eukaryota > Viridiplantae > Streptophyta > Magnoliopsida > Lamiales > Lamiaceae > Schizonepeta > Schizonepeta tenuifolia. The sequence goes on from CM055955.1 coordinate 27,408,694, forward strand.
GTTGAGTAAGGAACCGAGTTAGTTCTAAACGAGAAATGTTCGAGTCTCGTTTATTCGTTAATCAAAAGAATGTAGTTAAAGTGCAAATGCCTAAAAGTATAAGCCGAATTCGATTTTCTGTTTCTTTTATCGTTGCAATGTTTACTAAAGTGTGATTATTTGTGATAAAAGGAGGAAGTCGAGGTCAAAGATAGGACGGATAACCAAAACCGGAAGCTCGTGTTTTAGTTCTGTATTCGCCTAAGGTGGGTTTTTCTATATATATCAAATCAAATGAGCGATGCTCGAAAATGTTTACTTATCACTTTATAACTGTGTTTTAAAGTGATTATCAAGGCATGAAAATACTTTGTTATATGTGAGTTCTCTTGTGCCTTTCTGAGTTAGCCAAATGGGGTTTAACTAATCGATCGGACCGCTGAGTTAACCAGAAAGGGTTTTTCAGGGTTTAGTGTACACGGTAGCCGGTGTGTGTGGTATCTTGTTGAGGGGTAGCCAGCCATGGTTAATTGAACGTGCGCGGAAGAAGTTAACTCTTCCCCGGCGTTGAAACAGAAGTTGGGCAAGTTTGAACGTAACATCTGTAAAGACTTGGCCAAGCTATATTGTGAAAAATGAAAGAAAATGTTTAATAGGCACGGGTATTTGATGAAAAACCCTGATGCGCTATTTATCGAGATGCCTGATTAATCTATACTTATGATATGTTTTCGGCAATGTGCCCACTAAGTATGTTTATACTTAGCCCTGCATATGTTTTATAAAATGTGCAGGTTGAGTGACGGGAGCGGCGGAGGTTGAGTAAAGAGTTATAAATAGGATGAAGAACTGTGTGTCAAGCTTTACACTTTCCGCTGCCAAACTATTCCGTGTCTATGTATAAACTTTTGATCTAAAATCCCGTAATTTGAACTTAGTTCCTTTTTAAGAACAATTTTGTCGAGCGATTCTTCGAGGTCGACTCTCTTTCTTTTAATAAAGTCTGTTCATAGATATCAGTTATTGTTTAATTATTGTCTGTTTATTCATTTATTCCCCTTCTTCATCGCTTCTTCAATCCAACCAATTATTGTCTGTTTATTCATTTATCAGTTATTGAGACATAAAAATCCCACCAGCCCTGTAATTGACCGGTAAAACCAATAATAATGGCTTGAGCAATTTGCCTATCATTATTACCTTTAATTTTTGCTGCTGAAGAATAAATTAGCATTTGTTTAACGATTGTTTTAATTTGATATTTAGATTTTCCATCAATATTCCATTCAGTAATAGCTTCACCATTAAATTGAGCAAAATCTTTATTTTCTTCAATTTGAAGATCTATTGGTGTAGCCTTTGAATAAAACGGTTTAATATTAGAAACTTTAACAATTTTATTAACTTGAAGATCTTCTTCAGAAGAATCTTCAGAAGACTTTTCTTCTTTAGTAATAACCGAAATAGAATTCAAGCTGCTTTCAGCTTTTTCAGTTATACTAACTTTTTGTAACCTTTTAATTAAGCCATCTAAAAAATCACTATCCTTTTTTGAACTTAAAAGAAAATTTTCTTTTTGAAGATTCAGAGGGGGCTTAATCATAAGTATACTATTATACTTTTATTTATTACTTTTGGGAAGAAGCAATTCTTCTATCCTATTGGTCTGATTTCCTAAGGAATCCAAAGCAAGATTTATAAAATTATTCTGCTGAATAATATTATCAAAATCTTCTTTGTCAGATTCAGTTTAATAGGAGTAGCAAAAATTTCTTTTTCTCCTGTTTTAATAACAAGAGTTGAAAATGGGGGATGAGTTTCCTCGACTTCTCTTGTTTCTTGAGTATAAATTTTATAATTATTTTCTAAAACAGAGAGAAATAATTCATCCTTAAAATTAGGAAATTCTTTTTTTTAAAATTAGGAAATTCCTTTTTTCTTTGGGGAAAATATAACTTTTCTAGCCATTTGGAAAAAACTAATTTAAATTCGAAAATAGTGCTCCATTTATCATATCTCTTTGAGTAAATAAATCTTTGACTATCTGAAAGAAAACAGAGAAATCATTTTCTTTTTTTACTATTTTTAGTCTTATTAAGACTCTTTTCAATTAATTTTGGAAAAGAAAGATTATTTTTAATCATAAAAATATTACGGCTATAACCCATATCAGAAAGAGTAGGAGATCCTGGATTTCTCCTAGAGGTTCTACTTGCTGGGAGTTCAACCTTATATTCGGGTTGAGAAACTTGTTCTCGTGTTTTATTAATTCCAGAAATACTAACTCTTTCAAATTCAGATAAAGGAATAGAAGAAGTAGAAGTTCTAGATGAACTTTGAGATTCTTTATCTAATTTAAGAAGAAACCTTCTAGATTTAAACTTGATTTCAACATCACCATCTACATATTGAATGATGCTTTCAAGTTTTCTGCCTTCTTCTTTAACAGGTGAAGTTAGATTATCAAGTTTCCAGACTTCTGGAAGAGTGACTTGATTCCACTGTATTGTTTTTGGTACTGCTAGATTTCCTTTAGCAGTATCCGTAATAAAAAGAGTTGTTTCTCCTTTTTTAGATTTTATTAAATCAGTATCAATATTAAATTTAGAAATAGTTGTGTTCATTGCTTTATAGCAAATTCTATAAACAAGAACAATATTTTCAGAATAAGTTTTCATTTTAAAACCTTCTGTTTTAAATATTTAAAATAAGAGTATCCAAAATATTTGGATCAGATAAAGAAACTGGAAAATTAGGAAAACAACTAAAATATATCGGACCATCACAGAGTGATGATTCAACAATTCCTAATAGAGAATCTTCTAATTGTAGATGCCTTTGGTCTCTGACCATGATTAAAGCACTTACATTTAGACCTTCTCTGGTTAGTGATTTTAAACCAATTTGGACCATTCCAAGATGTAAAAATTTATATTTTTTAAATTGATGATCTTCAATTAGATCTTTAGTAAAAAAGTTTGAAAGAATCATATCCTCCTATTAGGGGAACAGATCTTTCTATCGATTTTACGAGATAATCACTTCGAAATTCGACAAGTTTCCTTGTTTATAAATTTTTGATTGAGAGATACTGGGCAATTTTCAGTCTTGTAATTTCTTTCAAAATTTTTAGAAAAAATTATCTCTTTATTTTTCATTGAGAAAGATGAAACTATTTTATTCATTAAAGCTCTTGATTGATACTATCAAGGATTTATCCTACCTTGTCCTTTAGGCCTTACAGGCTTTACGGTACCTGACTTGGAGCAGAGCTCGTGTAGAGCAACCTCAAGCTTTAACTTATAATATAAATTCGATTTTCTATATGAAGAATGAAGATAATGTCACAACCCCAAATCTCGAGGGCCGGAAAAGTCGGGGTGCGACTAGGGATTGGATTAAAGAAATGGGGAAGAAGGGGGAATGAAATAAATAAACACAATAACTAAACAACAACTGATATCTATGAACAAACTTTATTGAAAAGAAAGAGAGTCGACCTCGAAGGATCGCTCGATAGAGTTGTTCTCAAAAGAAACTAAGTTCAAAGTACGGGACTTAGACCCAAGAAAAAGATATACATTGACACCAAAAAGAGTTTGGCAGCGGAAAACGTAGAACTAGAACCCTACTGTTCTTCTTCCTATTCACAACCTTCTACTCAACCTCCGCCGCTCCCGTCACTCAACCTGCACATTTTATAAAACATATGCAGGGCTAAGTATAAGCATACTTAGTGGGCACATTGCCGAAAATATATCATAATAGTATAGATTATTCAGGCATCTTAAAAGTAACGCATCGGGGTTTTTCATCAAATGCCCGTGCCTACTAAACATTTTTTTTCTTTTCACAATAGCTTGCGCAAGCCTTTACTTGATGTTACGTTCAACTTGCCCAACTTCTGTTTCAACGCCGGGGGAGAGTATACTTCTCCCGCGCACGTTCTATTCACCGTGGCTGGCTACCCCTCAACAGGGTACCACACACACCGGCTACCGTGTACACTAAACCCTGGAAAACCCTTACGGTAAACTCAGCGGTCCGATCGTATAGTTAACCCCCTTTGGCTAACTCAGAAAGGCACAAAAGAACTCACATAAAACAAAGTATTTTCATGCCTTGATAATCACTTTAAAACACAGTTATAAAGCAATAAGTAAACATTTTCGAGCATCGCTCGTTTGATTTGATATAGAAAAGCTCACCTTAGGCGATTTACTATACAACTAAAGCTTCCGTCTTCTGTCTTGCGTCCTGTCTTCTAAACTCGACTTCCTCCTTTGAACATAAATAATCAAACTTTAATAAACGGTCGAGACAATAAAAGAAAAGGAAATCGAATTCGGTTTATGACTTTTAGGCCTTTGCACTTTAACTACATTCTTTTGATCAACGAATAAACGAGACTCGAACATATTTCGTTTAGAAACTAACTCGGTTCCTCACTCAACACTTAGGTCAGTTAATAACGGAAGTCGATAACTTATAACGACTTAGAAGTTCACAAGGAACGAAGTTAAAAAGAATTCAACTTGAGAAAATAGGTTTCGGAAAATTTCTGCACAAGGCAGTAACTCTGGAGTTCATACAGAACAGAATTCTGCTAAACAGGAGATGAAATTGATACCAAAAGAAAGCTACAGATGTCTAGTTTACTTTCCAATTTACGGATCTCGATTTTGTTAAGCGAGTAGAAAGTTATGACAGTTTCCGTGAAAGGTCGCAAAACAGTCCGCGTGAAACCCTAGGTGCTCGATAAAACTCGACGCACAATTCCCTAGGTTCGATCAATGCTATACAACCTTTAAACTCACGAAATTATTAATAAATTACAGTTAAGCCATACGTTCCTTTGTCGTGAATACTTCACGTCTCTTGATTAAACAAACAACGAGCATTTCCTCGTCTGTTTCAACTAATCAATTACTAAACCAATTCCAATTCAATTTCCATTTCAAACTTCTAACTTTAATCTTCTAACTTCTATATTTATTTCTCGAATGGAAATATCGTCAACTACAATCTCTTTTATTTATCGACAACAATCATTAATATCAATTTAGTTTCCTCATTTGACTTTCCTATCGACAAATTAACTCGATTACTCGTCTCTTACCAAAAACTCGACTTTCTTAGAATTCGTTCAAATTTTCCAATAACGTTCCTTGACTACTAAGATTAGCGAATATTCAAACCATACACCTATATCCTTATCCAATCTCAACTTATCGACGATCCTTCGTCTCTTATTAAAAATTCAACATTCTCCGATTTCGCTCAAACTTTCCGATTATCAACAACAACTACTAAGATTTACTAATATGAAAACCATATACTCAAATTATTATCGAATCTTAACTTATCGTCGGTTCTTCGTCTCTTACGATTTCTATTTTATTTTTAGAAAAATTCAATAAAATTATATGTTCATCTACACACTTACTACATCTCATTTATCATATTACATCATCCAAATCATAACAATTACTACATCAAATTCCTACTTCTTTCTCTCTTACATTTTGGTTTTTATTTTTAGAAAATTCTCAATTAATTCCCACATCAATCTATAAATACATATAACATAAATCCACAAACCAATCATCTGAAAATCGAACTTAACTTCACCTACAATTTTCTCAAAATTTTCGATATTCTTTAATTATTAAGGGGGGTGATTTTTATTAAATTTCAACCATAGAAGTCCAATTCTAAGCATGAAATTATATGTATTAATCATAGAACATCCTCCTACATCTCATGAATTTTTCGAAAAAAACTGGACTTGAAGGAAATGAATTTCGTTCGGTTCCAACTATAGAGGAAGCTCTTACCTTGACGTTTATGGACTCGGAAATAAGATCGATCGGTAGATGAACAACTTGTAGAGCTTGAAAGCTTGAAGGATGATCAACAATGGTGGATTTAAGAACAAAAGAGAGAAAGAGAGAAGATAGAAGAGGTGGCGGATTTGGGAGGGGAAAGAGAGAGGAAAAAGTGATGAAGTGTTAAGATAGAATTGCATAAAGTAGATAAAATCTAACAAGGGTGATGACTCACAACCCTAAGGTGGCGGTTTAGGGGAAGATATTTAGTCGAAATATCTCGTTTTACGAGTCTAATATGATGTTTATAAATCGAGAAATTATTTTCTTAGACGGTTACGTTTTTGACGAAATCTAATTCGACCATTAGATTAGAAATAAATCTCTTACTTGGAAAGCATAATTCGTTTTTCAAAATCCGATGAAAAGTCGAGACTTCACAGTCCGAATTTCGCCCGGAAAAATAATAAAAACTGACTTTCTCTGGTAGACTCGTATCGCAGAAAAAGTGAATGTAAAGTCTGACGGTTTTTTGATCTGAGTTTTCGAACGAAAATTCTATCGGACGCGAAAACCCTATACAGTAGTCGTTCAACCGAGTTCTGGAATTTATTTTCAGAAACGGATTTCACCGTTAGTCTTAGAATTGAAAATCCTTAACTTAGGTGTGCAAGGCCTTAATTAATAATTAAATTTTTATTTCTCGTCGGAAGAAAATATTTGGGGTATTACAGATAATACTTCACCTCTTCTACCACCCCCAAAAAAAAATGAGATGGCTCTGATATCACTATATTATATATTATATGTATAAAGAGGTTGGATCAAGTTTCTTTGGCGATGATCTCGTGGTAAAAGTGGGTGAACCCATGACACGCCTTTATAGGTCGAGCATGTCACATCTGTACTTGAAAAGTGTGGTTTATCTGTCTTGTGAGGTTTGCAGGCTACTGTACAAGGAACGAGTTTACCCAGTGCACATCAAAGGTAACGGTTGCGGCCTCCCACGATATTAAAAAAAAAGAGGATAACTCAAATAGAAACCAACTCTAGATAGAAATTGCAAACTGTTTTCACTCCAAAAAACAGGTAAATTACCGAGAGAAAATACCGTCGGTATCTCACCCAATGACGTGGGTAATATGATTACCGACGGCGTGAAACCGCCGTTGATCTCGTCGTCGGTGATGACATTACTGACGGCGTTGATGACTGTCGGCAATGCCTTCGATAAATATCTCGGTAATCCGCGGTGGATCACCGGATTATTTCCGGTGGAATTACCGACGGTATTGCCGTCGGTAATTACCGTGGGGAATGTTCCTGTCGGTGATTTCGCCGGTTTCGTAATAGAGATCACCGACGGTAACGCCGTCGGTAATTACCGAGGGGACGTTTGCTGTCGGTAATTTTATTTATTTTTTTAATTTTTTTAATTTTTATTTCTTTTTTTTAATACCTGCTTCACGATTCAATTACATAACCCACAATATAACAAATCAAATATCAAAACCGCAAATCACAATATCCCAAATCATATAAACAAATGTAATAGACGAGTATAAATGTAAAATATGAGTTCAATAATGTACGAAGTGTATAAATAACTGCAGGATAAACGAACGACCTAATCAACTAGGTGGAGGACGAGGAGGTATCTGAGCTGACCGCATAAACTGCTCGAACTGGGCCATGCGCTTCTCCAACGCTGCACATGCTGCTCGTTCTGCAGCACGTTCCGCCTCAGCCTGCTCGAAGTGGGCTATGCGCTCCTCCATGGCTGCTCGTTCTGCAACACGTTCCCGCTCAGACTGCTGCAGTTGCTCCTCCAACGTGGAGATCCGAGTCTCGTACATCTCCTGCGTCATGGCTGAAGTGCCAGTGCTACCAGTAGACCCCCTACTGATCTGGTTCACATCGGCACTTCTAGTTCCGTAGCGCCGTGACCTCTCGGGATGTACGTGCTCCAAGTAGATCTCGTTCAGGTCCGTTCGTCCTATAGTCTCTGCAATGCGAAGAATTTCCGCCAATTGATATATAACATTTCATAATTGTTAGAAATTAAATACATCTCAATATATTTAACTAATATTTGAATAAACTTAAATACTTACATCAAGCTGTTCATCCCTCTGTGTCGCATAAGTGCCATCCTCCTTTGTATGGATTCTGAGGAATGTTTCATAATTCAAGGCAGTCACTGACACTCCACTCTGCAAGCTCTGTTAATACATGTATAGAAGATAAATAAATTATTAACAAAGATATACTCCCTCCGTCTAAGTTTAAATGCCCCATTTGAGGGTGGGCACAGAGTTTGAGGAATGCTGAAAAAGTGTAGTTGGTGGAATAAAAAAATAATAGTTTGTGGAATAAAGGTTGTTAGTGGTGGGTCCATAAAAAAGGTAATAATAAAGTGGAATAAAGTGGGTTAATGGTGGGCCCATAGTGAAAAAGATAGAAAATAGGGTGAATGAATGAGGGTATATGGGTCAATTTGTCCAAATGGGGCAATTAAGTTTGGACACTTTTTTTAGGCCAAACGGGGCATTTAAAATTGGATGGAGGGAGTAATATACATATATATATTATTTATGAAATGAATTGGTAATTATTATCCAAATTCTGCTGCAGGATACGAGTGGACTGAGACCCTCCAACATACTTGTTGATCCCTGTACCTGGTTCGTCGGTCTCAGACAACCGGTTTCGGCTGTGTTGCTGGGAAACCGCCTCAACATCCTTGTACTGCCAGTACGCCTGGATCCCTGTCCAGTATTCCTCACTGAAGTCGACGGGTCTGGCCACCGTCTGCCCCGCAACAGTCTTCAACCTCAGCTTATTCTTAATGTCGCTCAAGTTGTCACTGAACCTGGTACGGGCCTTGACCTCCCACATCTTCTTGACCTCCACCTCATCCTCAGGCTCCCAACAATATTCTTTCCGTTGAATAAAAAAATGATTAAATCAGTAGATAATATTGGAACAATAATAATTACTAATTTTATTTGTAATAAAAATTCGATTATCCCAAATTCGTCCCAGTATGCGTCCTTAACCGCTTGGAGAGTCAACTTCCAACTGTACCCCCAGGGTTAGGAATCCTCCTAAAAGCCTCAAGGGCATTGCGCGAAATGCCCGGTGTCTCCATCAACTCACTATAAACAATAATAAAAAATAATAACAACAACAACAACAACAACAACAACAACAACAACAACAATAAGAATAATAATAATAATAATAATAATAATAATAATAATAATAATAATAATAATAATAATAATAATAATAATAATAATAATAATAATAATAATAATAATAATAATAATAATAATAGTCCCAAAATGCACATTCAATTCTCATACAATAGTCTTTAAATTATACATAAGAGGTAAACCACATTTAAAAAAATTCAATCATGATATGCTAAGTCATTATATCTCATGCCTAAATTTTTAGAATTAGCATATCATGCCTTAATTGTTTTAGGCATATCTAAATTAGTCACTATCTAAAAATTCAGACATGATAGTCTATAATATATTTTATTAGCTTCCCATCTGTCTTGTATGTCCTATTAATTTCAATATGTAAATAATACTTCTATAATGAACACTAATTAGCATTTATTACTAAATTTAAAGTTTAAAATGTATAGAAACTTAGGGTAACTCCTAATTATTAAATAATCAACTCTAATAACAAACTAAATGAATAATAATAATAATAATAATAATAATAATAATAATAATAATAATAATAATAATAATAATAATAATAATAATAATAATAATAATAATAATAATAATAAGGCAAAAACAAATAACTTACCCACTAGGCATCCTCCGAAAGAGAAGTCTTCCTCTGCTGCCCTTAGGCCATTGCCGCTTCAGCTCGGCAAGTGTGGACCCTCTGGGCCTTTTCGGCCGTGTAGAAGAAGAAGAAGCCTCTGGAGGAGTCTCAGAAACGTGTGGTGAAGTCGGTGGAGTAGTACCTAGCCGAGTCGACTCCTTTTGTGAAGAGGGAGGAGCCTCCTGTGAGGTAGGAAGACGAAAACCTCTACGAGCCGACATTTTACCTGTTTCAAAGAAAAAATCTAATAAGCTTAGACCCAATAAGATATAATAATTTAAATTCATGTAAAATACATCAAATACATTAACATATATTTTGAAAATACATTAACAAAAATTTATTCAAAAACACAACACATACATTACCAAATATCACAAATCTGTGTCGTAACATATCAAAATTCACAACTTATGCATATTCATCTTAACTTCATATTCACAACTTCATCTCAACATGTTCAAGTTTCAATCAATTTCAAACACGAACACCGATACAAATATATCAAATTCACAACTTATGTATATTCATCTTAATTCATATTCACAACTACAATTCGATCCAGATTCATAAGAAACATGCATGCAGATTCAATTTTTGAAGCTAAGTAATAAAGACCCGTCATGATCATGCATTCTAGTTCATATGCAAACCCTTCTTCACTCTATTACACTAACTCCCAACTTAATTACTCAATCATCATCATGCATTGTACACTAACTCAATCAATTATATGTGATCAAACAAACCGTTTACATATCCCACAAAATCAACGCAACACCTAAAATTAGCAATGCACAAAGATATGGAAGCAATAACTCGGCAGCAAGATACTCAAGCACGACAGCGGGGGCGGCGGCGGCAAATGGCTGAGATCGAGAGATAAGAGTTAGAGTAAGAGAGCGAGAGAGAGAGAGATAGGAGGACTTACCGGCGGCAGACGGCAACACAGTAGCGACAGCGGGCTGATGGAGAGAGAGATAAGAGTTAGAGAGAGAGAGAGAGAGAGAGAGAGAGGAGGATTACCGGCGGCGGCAGATGGCTGATGGAGACAGAGATAAGAGTTAGAGAGGGAGAGAGAGAGAGAGAGAGAACTGAGAAGGAGAGAGAGGGAGGAGGACTACCGGCAGCGGAGCGAGGACGACAGCGACAGAGCGGCGAGGACGACGGTGATGGAGAGCGAGGACGGTGATAGCATAAATGTGGAATTAGGGTTGGAAGCCCCAATTTGATTCAAACGATTACCGACGGAACCCGCCCTCGGTAAATCGCCGACCCGCAAAATTACCAATGGCAACGTGTGCCCTCGGTAATTACCGACGACAGACTTGCCCTCGGTAATTACCAAGGGCCAACGCCGCTGGTAATTATATTTAATATTATTCAATTTTTATTTAATATAACTGCCATCGGTAATTTACCAAGGGCCACTCCCGTCGGTAATTTACCGAGGGCGAATTCCCTCTGTAATACCGTCGGTGATTTCAGCGGGAATTATCCCGCCAAAATGCCGTCGGTAATCCGTCGGTAACTTTGTCAAAACCGACCCGTGTTTTTTGCCGTCGGTAAATGATCGGTAATTACCGAGGGTAAACTTACCCTCGGTAATTTTCTCGGTAATTAGGCTAATTTTTGTAGTGTTTTAAATTATTGATTTAATGTAATTAAGAGATGAAATAAATTTGTCATTTTTTTCTTACTTTAGTTAGAACGTATAGAATGTCGGAATTGTATGATCTTTTTATTTAATAATTGTAACCGCACACTCCTAATTTCTTGCTAACAACTTTCACAAACATTTATTATTGATTTATGGTGAGAGAAAAAGAGATCACGATTGTCACCCAGTATCAGCAATTCAAGGTGAATATTTTATATTTTTTAAGTTTCATAAATATAATGCACGACTTCGAGTTCAAAATTTTTATTATGTAGCCACTTCGTGTGTTTTAAGCCTAAAGAATAGAGTTTTATTTAATCAATGCTTTAACAGGTTATAATTATTATCGTCCATAAACACAATAATAAATGCTTTAACCATATCGCATTTGTCATCATTTTTTTATTTAGGTGTCCTATTAATATTGTCATCATTTCCTTATTTAGGTGTCCTATTGATATTGTCATCTTCCCAATGAGAAAAGTTTTAACCTTTCAGATTCCCTCAAAAGTAATGTCACAGCCCCAAATCCCGAGGGACGGCAAAGCCGGGGTGCAACTAGGGGTTGGATTAAAGAAGCGGGGGTTGAAGGGGGAATAATTAACTGAACAGATGCTTTAACTAATAATATTAAACAAGATGATATCTATGAATCGATTTTATTAACAAAAGAGAGAGTCGATCTCGAAGGATCACTCGATGAAGTTTGTTATCAGAGTAGACTAAGTTTAAAATACGAAACTTCGACAAAAAGTTATACATTAAAATGAAATAGTCTTGCAGCGGAATAACGTAAAGTTTAAAATTGTTTTTCTTTCCTAAAGTACGACCTCCACTCAACTTCCGCCGTCTTCGTCACTCAACCTGCACATTTATAAATACATGCAGGGCTAAGTACAAAAACACTTAGTGGGCACATTGCCAAAATCATATCATAAGAGTATAGATTAATCAGGCATCTCAAACAGTAACGCATCGGGGTTTTTCATCAAAGGTTCGTGCTTACTAAACATTTTCTCTTTTCATAAATCACTCGCGCGAGCATTTTACTGTCGTTATGTTCAACTTGCCCAACTTCTGTTTCAACGCCGGGGAAGAGTTAACTCTTCCGCGCACGTTCTATTCACCGCGGCTGACTACCCCTCAACAGAGTACCACACACACCGGCTACCGTGTACACTAACTTTGGAAAAGCAGTCGGCTAACTCAGAGTCCGATCGATTTAGTTAGCAGTCGGCGAACTCAGAATGGCACAAAAGAACTCACATAAAACAAATTCTTTTATGCACTGATAATCAATTTGAAAACACACTTATCAAAGCAGTAAGTAAACATTTTCGAGCATCCCTCATTTTGTTTGATACAGAAAAGCCCACCTCAACCGTTTACAAAACAAATTTTAACCTTCTGTCTTCCGTCCTGTCTTCAATTCCGACTTCCTTCTTTTATCGCAAATATTCAAACTTTAGTAATCGATCAAGACGATTAAAAAAAAAAAAATGAATTCGGTTAAGTCTTTTAGGCATTTGCAAAACTGTCCGCGAAACCCTAATCGTTTTAAAACTCGACGTACGATTCCCTAGGTTCGATCGATTCTATACAACCTTTATGGCACGACATTTCTATCAACTTAACAGTCAAACACACAATCATTTAACGTGAACACCTTTACGTTTCTCGATTAACAAAACGACGAGCACTTTCTCGTCTTTTCAACTAACCAATTACTTAACAAATTTCATTTCAAATTCAAATCAATTTTAATTCTCGACTTCTATTTCATAACTTATATAAAATTATCATCAACTACATTTATGCTTATTAATCATCAATGAACTCAAATTAATCAACACATACTCATAATTATCAAACACGTCGTTTTTATCGAGCAACGAACCTCGTTGTCGATTTTCTTAAACATTTTTATAAAATCTTAGAAATTCAAACTAAGTACATGTAATCATGCATATCATCAATACATCAACCATATCATCAACCGTAAACATACAAACCCTCATTTTCTCGTTTCTTTGTTTCTACACTTACTTACTTTCTTCGATTCTTGAAGTTCTACTAATCCGATTCAAACCAAATTAGTTTCTATTATCTTTTTACTCAATAATGATCATCTTAACACATTAACATCATTGAAACTAGTACTTAACCAATTCGCGTCATTTTTATCGGTTTATGAACTCGATTATTCATAGTTGTTAATTAATTCTCAATTAATTCTACAACCAACCTAGCATACCAACAATCACTAATATTCGATTAGTTTTCTCGTTCGATTTTCCTTTCGACGATTATGCTCTACTCTTTGTCTCTTACGAAAAGCTCGACATTCTTAGAATTCATTCAAACTTTCCAATTATCATCATTAACTACATAGATTAACTAATATGCAAACCATAAGTCCATATCAACATCAAAACTAATTCTATCGACGATTCTTCGTCTCCAACGATTTCGTTTTTATTTTTAGAAAAATATAATTTAAATATATGTTGAACTTCATGCTTCCTACATCATATATATCAAATCACATCATCAAAAACATAAGATTTACTTAATCAAAATCATGCTTCTTCATCTCCTCCAAACTTGTTTTTATTTTTAGAAAATTCCCAAACAATTCATACACCAACATACTAATACATAGAAACATATTCCACAAATCATACCTTTAAATTCAAGCTAAATCTTCACCAATTAATTCATGCATGTTTCGAAAATTACACAATTTCTTCCTACATGATTTATTCTTTATTTTAACCATAGAAACTTAATTCTAAGCATTAATAATCATGAAATGATCTTAGAACATCAATCCTACTTCTCTTACCTATTTCGAAAATTTAAAGAATTAAGGAAATGGATTTTTATTCGGATAGTAATGAAGAGGAGGCTCTTACCTTTCCAAATATGTAATTGGAATTGAAATCGATCGGTAAACGAGCAAGTTATGGAGCTTGAGAGTTTGAAGAACTTGATGAACTACTTGAAGATTAACTTGAAGATGAAGAACAAGAGAGAGAAGAGAGAGATATAGGGGGGGGGGACGGTTTTGGGGAGAGAAAGAAATGAGAGAAAAAGATGACCAAGGGTGCTATTTATAGAATAGTAAGGAGGTTTAACTTGGAAAATATCTAGATATTAATTATAAATCTAATTTCTTTCCGGATCTAATATTGTAACTAAAAACGAACAATTATTTTATTAGACGGACACATTATTGACAAAAATAGATACGACCATTAGTTCCGGAATATTTTACTTAGTCGGAAAGGACGATTCGTTTCCCGAAAAACTTCAAAAAGTCGAGACGTTGCAGTCCAAATTTCGCCCGAAAAAATAAATAAAACTGACTTTTACCAGTAGACTCGTATCGCAAAATAAGTGAATGTAAAGTCAGACGGTTTTTCGATCTGAGTTCTCGAACGAAAATTTTATCGGACGCGAAAACCCTAATACAGTAGTCGGTTGAATGACTTCTGGAATTTATTTTCAGAAACGGATTTCACCGTTAGTCTTAAAACTGAAATTCCTTAACTTAAGCGTGCAAAGCCTTAATTTCTTAGAAAATTTTTATTTCTTGTCGGAAAAGAAAAGCCGGGTATTACATTCTACCCCTGTAATGAAAAATTTCGTCCCAAAATTTGCTTATCTCCTTCGAAAAATTCCCACGTAGCTTCCTCTTGCCCGTGGTAATTTTATAACACCTTTAATAACTGTATTGACTTGCTTCTTAACTTTCGCACTTTTCGATCCAAGATCGATTGCGGTCTTTCTTTATAACTTATAACTTAAATCGGAAATCAAGAACTACGTCTTGCTACGTGTTAAGGATCAAACACATACTTTCTCAAATGAGATACACAAATATAATAAACATTCCATAGACTTGGCGTCACGGCCAATCTATACACATTTAAAACTATCTTTTTCAAAATATCTACTAATCATATAAATCTTTGTCTAAGCTTATACTTGACACGAAAATAATTACCATATCCTTAGAAGGAAAATCATGAGGAAAACTTGTCACAACCCCAAATCCCGAGGGACGGCAGAAGCCAGGGTGTGACTGGGATTGGATTAAAGAAGCGGGGAAGAAAGGGGATGAAAGCATAGACATACATAAATGACAGCATAATCTCTATGAACAAGACTTTATTAACGAAAGGAAAGAGTTAATCTCGAAAGATTACTCGACAAGATCTCAAAAGGTTATAAGTTATAAGTACAGAACCTAAACACAAAAGTGATATTCTTAATTACAAAAGATGAGTCTAGAGTTTGGCAGCGGAAATGCAACTACATATATAGTCTTCTCCTATTGACAACATTAACTCCTAACTCAACCATCACCACTTCCGTCGCTTCAACCTGCACATTTAAAAAACATATGCAGGGCTAAGTACAAAAGTACTTAGTGGGCACATTGCCGAAAACATAATCATAAGTATAGATAAAACAGGCATTTCATATCTGTAGCGCACTGGGGTTTTTTTTTTTAAGAGCCTGTGCCTACTAAACATTTTCGTTCTCATTTTCATAAAGGTTAGCTCTGCAGAGTATTTTTCATAGATGTTACGTTCAAATCTTGACCAGTCATAATTCACCGTGGCTGGCTACCCCTCAACAGGATACCACATACACCACAGGCTACAAAGTGCACTAACTTTGGATAGCTAGTCTCAAAGTCCGATCGTTAGTTAACCCCTTTTGATTAACTCATAAGGTACAAGAGAACTCACATAAAACACAAAACAATTTATGCCTGATTATCCCTTTGAAACCACAGTAATCAAAGCTCATAAAGAATCACTTTCGATTTGTGGAAAAACCCACATTTTATTTGTTATATAATAGAAAGCCCACCTTATAGATTACAGAACTATTAAACGTGCTTCCGTTCTTCAATCTTCCGTCCTTTTCTTATGCTGACTTCCTCCTTCATCGTACATAAAATATATCCTCGATAAGTCATTGAGACGATAAAAGAAAACGGAAATCGAAATCGAAAACGATTTAGTCTTTTAAGCTTTTTAGGCATTTGCACGCTAAACTAGATTCTTTTAGTTAAACGGGAACGAGACTCAAACGCATCTCGTTTAGAAAACATTTGGTTCCTTACTCGACACTTATGTCGGTAAAAACTGAAGTCGATTGCTTACAACGACTTAAGAGATCAAAAGAAAACTAAGTTGAAAAGAATTCAACTTAAGAAACTAGGTTTCGGAAAAATCTGCACAGATCAGTAAGTTTTTACAGAACAGGGGATTTCGAAACAGGGGACGAATCTTATACCATAAGAAAGGTATGGGTGTCTAGTTTACTCTCCAATTTACGGATCTCAATTCCGATAAACGAGCTAAAAGATATGGCAGTTTCCGTGGAACGTCGCAAAACAGTCCGAGTTTAATCCTAAGGCTCGATAACGCGGCGCACGACTTCCTAGGTTCGACTCATGTTATTTCACCTTATTTTTCACGAAATTCCTGACTCATGACAGTCAACACGTATCCTCATATGTGATGAGCTCTTTTTCATTTCTTGATCACAAACACGATGGTTAATTCTTCGTCTTTAAAACTACACAATTACTATACCAAAATGATTTCTAATTGTTTCTACTTCTCGTTCACAACTATAACTCATCATCTCGTATCTTGGATGTAAACATCATTAACTACAAACTTGATCACTTAACATTAACAATCATTAATATCTAATTACTTTCCTTATTCGTCTTTTCTATCGATACTAACGTTCGATTCTTCGTTTCTTATAAAAATTCCGACGTTATTAGAATTCGTTCTAACTTTCCGAAATCGATCATCATCTATCACGATTCATTAATACGTAATTCACATCCTCATATCATTATCTAATCTTGACTTATTGTCGATCGATCGTCTCTTACGGTAAATTTTACGTTCTCCGTTTTCGTTCAAATTTTAACTAATCATATTATCAAAACATTAACTAGCTCTAACTTATCGCCACGTCTTCGTCTCTTACATTTCTCGTTTTATTTTTAGAAAAATCTCAATTAAATATATAATCATCCTCGTTCATCGTATATCTCATTTCCATTAAACAATCGAGCATATCATAACATTTACTATCCTAAATTGACCCTTCTTCGTCTCTTAGGTTTCGAATTTTATTTTTAGAAAAATCTAAAACAATTCCTAGAGTCAATTAACATCATGAGGAACACTAATCTATCATTCAATCGACAAAGGAATCGAACTATGATCAAAGCCCCAATTTCTCCCCCAAAATCGGTAATAACCTAAGACAAGGGGTTCTTGATTTCTTTCTCTAATTCATCCATAGAACTCGATTCTAAACATCGTAGAACATGATTTGATCAAAGGACAACATTCTATTTCATTCCTCAAATTTTCGAAAAAAAATAAAAATGGGGGAAATGAGATTTGTTCGGTTCAAATGATAGACGAAGTTCTCACCTTACGGAATATGAACTCGGAAATGGAGTTGATCGGTAGACGGAGGACTTGTGTTCTTGAGAAAGCTTGAAGGATGAAGCTTTAATGGAGGATTTGGAGAAGAAAATGAGAGAGAGAGAAGCTTGGAGGGTGGCGACAATATGGAGGAATGAGGGAGGGATGATGACTCATGGTATTAGTCATAAAGTAATGAAAATATCCTACAAAAGTTATGGTGACTCGCTAAGACATGTTTGGCTAGGAATTATTTGACGAAATATCTCGTTTCCGGCTCTTAAACGTCCATCCCATGGATTGTTTCTACGTCGAAAAATTTTATTGCGCTCAGATTGCGCGCTATGATCTTAAAAAGATCCTAAGTGAAATTTTATGTTCGAATAAAACTAAGTGACGATAACTTCTCCTAAGGGCATGGTTATTTTTTTAATTCTATGATTAGCGCGCTCTGGTTCTGTTTCTATAGTGTCGATAGGTACTAGGAATAATCGAATGTAAAGCTCTGGTATGAGGCAAAATTACGACAGAGTAATTAAGAAGTTCGTCCAATACCTCCCAAATTTCCTTCGTCCTTATTGCGCCTCTCCTACCTAATCATGAATGCCCTTGCACTCTGTTGCTGTTGGGCGTGCTGTTGATACTGCTGCTGTGGCTGAATTACCCTCAAAGGTTGGGGCTGATCATACTGGTTTTGTCCTACCGTTTACAAAGGTTTCTAGCAACCCTTCTTAAAATGTCCCTTCTGTCCAAAGTTGAAGCAAACACCAAAGTTCGCTTGACAGATACCGCAGTGCGTCCTATTCCACTTAGGACAAGCAGGAATGATAATCCTCCTTGGGTTATTCCCTCCTTGGTTGTTATTTGTCTGTTGTTCCTGTAACTGACCAAGCTGATGGGTTCCTTTCTATGGTCCTGCTTGATTATTTCCTTGTACATTCTGTCCTAATTGATTATTCCCTTGCCATGGCTTCTTGCCATAGTTGTTATTCTTGTTCCCTCGATTATTGTAGTGCGGACAGTAGCCACTGCTATTTCTTCTTTTCCATTTCCATTTCTCTTGATAGTTATTATTATGGTTGTTGTTGAAATGACCTTGATTCTGAGTCTAGTTTGGGGCTGGTGCGGGTATTACGACTTTCCTTTCATCAGGCACTACTGCCTCCATTTCTAGGGCTCGTCCTAGTATCTCAGTGTAGATCAGTCCTCCGTGACTGGCTAGTGCTATAATTAATTCATGCTTAAGTTCCCCACAGAACTTCTTTGCTATCTTATCCACGGTATTTACCTGAGCAGGCGCATACTTCGACAACTCACAGAACTTCGCATCATATTCTGTGACTGTCATCCTTCCTTGTTTCAAATTACAGAACTCAACCTCTTTCCGCGCTCTATAAGTCTTAGGTACGTATTTATCGTATCATGCCTCCTTAAATTCATCCTATGTAAGACGAGTCAAGTGATCCGCAGGTATGACCTTCTGCCTAGCCTCCCACCAGTATTTAGCTGGTCCGGAGAGCTGAAATGCGACACACATCAGTTGTTCCTCATCAGAACATCTAAGGAGCTTAAAATTTCTCTCTATGGCTCGTACCCAAAGCTCATCATTGCTTGGGTTATTGGTTCCATTAAAAATGGGTGGGTTTCGTTTGAGGAATAGATCCTCAATGTTACGATGTTGTGGGGGTAGAGATAGTGATGGTGTAGGTGAAGGGGGTTTCCTCACGTTCTCGTTCTTCTTCTTTTTCACGTTATCTATGACCTCTACCAGGTCCTTTTCTTTTGTTATTCGCTACTATTGGCGGCATTTTGAACAGAGGGAAGCAAGAATTCTCATTTAATACTTCGCTTTTAAACCTTTACTTACTTACTAAACCTTTTCCCACTTCAACAAGTTCATGAAAGAGAAAAAAAAATAAAAGAAATAGAGAAATAACTCTGATACTAGCTCTTTAATCTTCTAATCGCTTTTTAGAATAAACTTTCACGAGTTAAACAAGGGTATCTGACTTAAACCTCTCTTCTAATCGCTTTGAAGAATAAACTTTCACGAGATCAAAACCCACTCATGGGTCATACATAAACTCGTCGAATGAGTACCATTTAGCCTCCAACGAGGACTTATACAAAACTAGACTACGACTAGTCTGAGTTAGGCTAACTGCCTATCTACGTACAGAATGCTCCCACCGGATGCATTTCTGTACCTATACAAGGTACTAGGATGGAAATGATTTATAAAAATATCATATCCGGGGAAGTACTTCAAAAATGAATTCTACTGATCCGACTATGTACAAAACGAATGGAAACTACTACTACTACTACATATCTAAGATGCTCTGCTCAATAAGCTGTGGTCGGGTCAAAACTGCCCTCTACGGCCTGAAACTCTTCTAGTCCTCCCTCGGATCCTCCTCCGGGTCCTTCTCTAAGTCTGTCTAAAGACTAACGCAACTATTTTGCCAACCCTAGTTACAGTGATGTCCATTTGCACTGAAGGTGGTGGCAGTGGTATCTCTGGAACGACCCTCTCTAAATCCATCATCTCAAATTCTTGTATGATTTCTACGTCTCATATGGTCCCTTCAGTTCCAATTCTCCATTCAGGCTTGTAGTGCAGATATTATAGATATCCGTTCACCCATCGATATTCCATGAAAATCTGTAGGTTTCTCCATGGCTGATTGAAAGAAATCTTTCTCTCGTAGTAGAGAATCGTTGTGTAGTTAATCGTATATTCAATCCATCCCAAGGATTATGTCCATGTCAAACATTTTCATCGTATTCAGATTTTTTTCGCTACAACCTTAGAAGATTTTGATTTACTAAAAAGAAAATTAACAATTGAAGGTAATTTAACAAAGCAACAAAAGAAATTAAGAGAACTTGACAATAATAAAAGGGTCGATTCTAGGGAAATGATTCAACTCAACAACAATGATAGATATATTCTAACAACCTATTAACCACTTTAATCCAAATCATGCGGAACAAATCACAAAAGTAATTCTCTCTCTCTCTCTCTCTCTCTCTCTCTCTCTCTCAATAAGAAATGCAATAGTTGATTAGCAAAATGTCTCTTTCCGGCTAAGATTCGAAACAAATTACAAACTCCCAAAAGCTCATGCAAGATTGACGGTTCCTATGCTAGCTTATATCACAACTAAGTCTCAAATGCAAGCATATTGGATTCTTGAGGTCCGTGCTTATAAAAACTGGCTAGGAATTTCTACTAACACTTGGCGTGCAAGAAAAGAGGCTAACTCTTCAAACACAAATGAAGGCACCAAGAAACCAAGCAAAAAATGAAAGGCACAATAGAATTAAGAGAATAAGTCCATCATCGAGTCTCACAAATCCATATAATCAACAAAAGAGATACTAATTAATGAAAATCGTAGGAAAATCCTCAAGCCTGTCTTGAATCTTCTACAAAATACATGAAAACAAGAACTAGAAACTAGGGTTCATACAATATATCTAAAGTAGAGACTAGAGAGTGGTGGTGGCTAGATATGGTATCCATTGGTTTGTGTGGTAATTCTCTCATTTAATACTCAAATTCTCGCACAAGGGTTATAAAATCCCATACCACTTCAGCATCTATGCCACCGCAGCGGGTCTTCTCGACAACACATCAACCCACGCGTGCGGGTTCCATGGTGGGGTACACTCCATTGTCCAAAATCATGATTCTTTGCCGTTTGTGAGGGCCACCCGCTTCGATGGTTGTCAAGCCTATGCTATCATGCGCGCCGGCGGCTTGGCTACTCCAGCGGTCCGACCCATTTTTCCTCGTTTCATGATCATACATCTCCACTCCAAGCTTTATTTCTCCAAATCACTCAATGTTATATAAAACATGCACAACTACACCAAAACGTGACTCCATTCCAAAAAAGAGAAATCGAAACGAATAACGTCACATTAAAATATAATTTCCAACAAAATGTGCATTCAAAATGACTTAATATAATGCCCCAATTTTACTTAATAAAAAGAACTAATTATTGAATATTTATTAAAAGAAAATAAACAACGTCTCGAAAATTTAGCAGCGGAAAAGAAAACATAAAACTGAATAGTGCCATAATTCTTATTAACTAAATCAAAATATCGAATTATTCTTTCTTAAACTCGTCCTTGACCACCATCACGCGCCACGCCCGTCATCGCCCAAGTCCTCTCCTGAAAAGATTAAAAGTTTTGGGGTGAGTACTTCACACTCGTGGGGTGCATTTATCCAGATTATATAACTCACAACAAGAATATACATGAATTAAACTTTCAAAACATCGTCCGTAGCCGAAAACTAGTAGTCCGAAGACCACAACTTCCTTTCCTTTCGTTTTTATCCCGAGAATAACACTGCTTTTGTAACTCCATAACTGCTTTTATAGAAACCCGAGACTATCACTGCTTTTGTAAATAGTCCCGAGATTATAACTTCTTTCTCATATAGCTTGAAGGCTGTGCCTGCATATCACATATATAACTTTGCAAAATATATAATAGGGATAAATGATAATTGCAATTTTAAAACTCCACCTTAACCTTTCTTGACTTAACTGAAAAATCTGTAATTAAATAGTTAAGTCCCGGACACCGATCTTATAAATGATTACTGAAAATTAAAATGCATGACTTAGGTAAGATGAATTAATTTTAATCAATTAAGTATTTTATCCATTCTTATTTATCACATAAAGGTATACGTGTATATATAAACATAACGAAAATCATAAGGTTGAAAGAAACTTTTGCTGCCTTCGTTTACATAAGCTCTATAATATTTAATAATAATATAAAATAAGTACATAACCATTTAATGAGAAACTTCTGACCAGTTTAATAAACATAAATTCTAAAACAATTAAGTAAAAGAAAAGTGTGTGCTCACGTGTAGAAGAAAAAAAGAAGAATGGGTACCTCTATAGACTTGACCTCCGAAACTAGTAATCTAAATGGTTTTGAGTGTGAGAAATTAAAGAATGACTAATTTATACAACTAGTAGACGTAGAAAAGATAACCATGAATTACTGGGAAATTATCTCCAAATAGAAGGTTTGATCGTAGGAGTTTGGAAAACAATTGGCTACACATACTTTCCATGAAACACAATGCTGGATGGCCTACACGTGGAAATAGCTGCAATTTAGAATTTTTATTTTATGCGTTTTTTTAATTCATTATATTATATTATATTTCAAACTATGGTTGGGTAATATGTCCAGGTAGCGTCCAAAAGACAAAACATATTTAATTATTTTACTGTACTGTGGGTCCTGGGGTAACAAATATGCAAAAAGTATCGTCTTCTCCAGCAGCTCTTTTTAAAATTATCGTCTTCCCCAGCTCGTATTACTGTCATACGATTTCGCGCCTTAGCACCGATTATTCAAGAAAATATGATCATACATTACTTTTCGAATATTGTTTGAGGTGGAATAGCTTGTGGAGTGCGCAGATTATTACTGGAGGAATCAGGAGTTAAGCCATATGTGTCTGTTACCTTAAAATTGGGAGGGTGGAGCTGCAGAAATTTTTTGATTAATTGTGTGATGCACTGTTTGCTTCTTAAGGCTATCGACTACGATTTTCATTGAATACGGTTAGTGTAATCGAGTTTGGGTATACTAATTTGGATTAAAAAACTTTTGCAGTTTAATTATCTTTGTGGAAGGAAGTAGCCATAAAGTAGAGTTTAATTTTGATGCCAAAATTTGTTCACCTGTTGGACCCAATTCCCCATTAATTTAAATGAAATGTTTGCTACGCACATTGAGTATGGTTTAATATTTGCATGGTACTAATTTGTTCGTTGAAGGTCTGTGCCCTAGTTGTATCCGTTATCCGGAGGAAGTGCCGTATAGTTTAGCAAAATATAGAGAGTGATAAGTATTTGCCTGTTTGGTGTTGGTATAATTTGATTGTCTTTTTATTAATGTAGTATAGTATGGTGTTAATTTGTGTGTAAAACATTTGGATTATTTTTTTGTTAATATAATGATTAAACTTCCATGTTTGTTTGATCAGAAGAAGTTCTTAAACGTGTCTGTTAATTGTGAATTCGGTGGTTAACTTTTTCGTATTTTAGTTGAAGTTGATGTACCATTACTTATGTTATGGTCTTTAAATCTCACAACAAGTTTGTATTTTATTTAGTATGTGCAATGCTTAATTTTTTGTGACATTTGTTACAAATATTTTTCCCGCAATGGATTTCGACCTTAATTCTGGTTTGAGACTGGAATCAATTCATTCCTTGGGCAATGAGGATCCAAGTGAAGATGAAATTTACAAAAATATTAGTGGTGATGATATTGACAACAATAGCAGCGGTGATGAAATTGATGGATTAACTGCCAGTGATTCCGAAGATGGGGTTGGTGATGATGAAGGTCTAGCTGATGCTTTCGAGGGACTTGGATGTAATGGAGATGGAGAAATTGGCGGTGGAGCAACAAGGGCTCGTGATGACCGTGAGAGGAACGTGCTGGGTCATGATAATGAGATTTCAGTGGAAGAGCCTACCCTTCCGGCTTTCAATGAGTTGTCTACGAGTGTTGGTGGTGAAAATCCCGTGGTGAATAACACCAACTTGGTTGATGATGTTTTGTTGAGTGAGGCCGACAATATTCTTTTGAAGGATGTGGAGAAACGTCTGTGTATAGGTGCAAATGTGCGTGATCTGGATGAAGCCTATTTACTTTACTGTGAATATGGTCGTTTAAAAGGTTTTGGTGTTCGGAAGGGTGAGCAGCGATATGTCGGCAGAAGTGATACGATAAAGTGGAAACTGTTCATGTGTTGTTTTGCGGGACATCCTGATACAAAACGACAGAAGGAAGCAGTTCCTGCCTACAAGAAAATACTGATTAGGACTGGCTGCAAGGCAAAGCTTAGAGTTTCACGGTCAGTGGGCTCGCCGTGGCGTGTGAGCATTTTTTTAACCGATCACAACCATGTGTTGGTAGCATCTGAGATGATATATATGCTGCGGTCTTCTAGAAATCTATCAACAACCAATGCGCTTATTTTGGAAGCATTGCAGGCATCTGGCATAGGTGTCAGTGGTGCAGTAGGATTCCTAGAGAAGGAGGTTGGTGGTCCCCATAACCTTGGTTTTAGCCGGCAAGATGCCTATGATAACTTTGCAAGGCAGAGAAAGAAGTCGTTGCTGCAAAATGCTGATTCTATCAGTGTGATGCAATATTTCTGTGATAAAGCTAACGAAGAACCATTTTACTATTGGAATGCCGAAACTGATGCTGACGGTCGTCTACTTAACTCATTCTTTTGTGATATGAGATCTGCTAAAAATTACCGAGCATTTGGGGATGTTTTATCCCTGGATATTACATACCACACAAACATGTATTACCTGATATGTGCTCCGTTTGTGGCATTAACCACCACACATTCACCATTCTATTCAGCATGGGTTTCTTGTCTGATGAGAGCACCAATTCTTTTGAGTGGATGTTCAAGAAGTTTTTGAAGTCCATGAATGGTGTAGAGCCTAAGGTAATCTTCACCGATCAATGTATGGCGATGATGAAGGCAATAAAGACCACGTTTTCAAATGCAAAACACCATTTATGTCAATGGCATATCAATCGAAATGCTGTTAAAATGTTTGGGTCGCTTAGTGGGAAAACTGCATTCAAGAAGCTTTGGTATAGATGCATGAATGATGTTGAGACAGAAGGTGAATTCGATGAAGTGTGGAAGGAGATTATGGGTTACACGACCAGCAAGACAACTCCTTGGTTTACCAATATGTACAATCTTCATCGACATTGGGCGTCTGTTTTCACTCGAGGCATTTTTAAAGCGGGGGCTGCTGGCCACTTCTTGAATTGAAGGTACGAATCATGTTGTGAAAAGTGTGCAAAAGTGCAGTTTCAATCTATATCAATTTGTTAAGAATTATGAAAAAATGAAGAAGAGTTGGCGCAGAAAGGAAATGAAGGAGGACACATTAGGCATATGGATGCCAGGTCAGCTTGTGAGCGAGAATGCACTATTTGCGCATGCAGCATCCTTATACATACGCAAGGTGTATAAGAAGTTTGAGGCTGAAGCCACAAAAACATTTAGTGTCGTTCTTCCGCATGATATGCGTGACCTCGGTGATGACAACATGGAATTCACTATGACAAATAGTATGAAGGGCAGGACGAGGACTGTGACATTTAATACTAAGTCGTATTTTTCCACGTGCTCATGTAGAAAGTGGGAGTCAGAGGGAATTCTGTGCCGACATATCTTTAAAGTATATGGCTTCATGAATCATTTCACTATCCCAGAGTCCCAAATACTGAAGCACTGGACCAAAAAAGCAAAGGATGCATGCTTTGTAGAGCGAAGAGGGTTGGAGATCCAATCTACGCTCCCTTACATGTTGTTTGTGCAGACTGTTATGAGGCATATGTATGAGATGACGTCTAGTTGTGTCGATAGTGAAGCCGGACAGTCATTCATATTGAACAAATGGAGAAAATGCGGAAGGCATTATTTGATGTTGTCGGTTTACCACAGCTAAAGCAAAAATGTAAGGTGCGTAACGAATTTAAGAGAAACGAGGTGAATTTCCACGGGTTCAGCGATCCTAACGTTATCAAAGAAAAAGAATTCATTAGTTCTCGTGAGTGGAAATCTTTCATGCAAGGGAAGAAACCTAAAGGTAATGTTTGTGAATAGGTTGGATTCAATTATTAGGTATTTATAAGATTTTGTCGTTAAGGTATCTTAGTAACCGTTAAAACGATTCTGAAATTGGATTTTCATTAACAGCTACCACCGAACGCTTACCATTCCCCCCACAACGTTGGTTGGGTATAGGATGCATCACGTTTGCGGCCATCTTCTCAACCGTAAGCCTTCACCATCACTCATAAATACTCAAATTAGTTGCATTGACAATTTATATTTTTTTTAATTGGAGACTTATGTTATATTTTGGATTGTACTGAGTTAACATTGTACTAGTTTGTTGCTTCGTTACCCAATACATACATTGTTTTGACTACATCTTTTCTAGCGTTATTTTCAACTAATAAATAGCAAAGTAGCACTCTTAACATCTTAGTTGGCTTTTTACTCTAAGGCCGATAGGCCTTAACTCCCGATGTAAATATGTAAAACTCCAACTTTGCCTTCGATGCATACGGGGAGAATGCAACTGACAGCTTCCTCATCATTCGAAGGCACCTATCATTGTCTGTGTCATTACCAATGACATCATCCATTGTTAGAAAAATCCTTGTTCTCACGCACGTCCTCCACGTTAGGCCGAGTGCAGCTCGCACTCTTCTTCCTGAAGAAATTACGGAGATCGGTTGTGGCCTGTGATTCATTGGTTGATCCTCCACAACATCTATGACTTGGTTTGTGACCACCACTGCCACTCCATGTTTTAGTGCAATGGATTCCAATACAGCCCTAATCTTGTACAGGATTTTGTTGCGCTCATCCAACTCTTGTTGTGTGTTAGTTGAGAAATGGCCACGGAACAATGATGCGATAGAGTCAATTACTACCATCTTAATGTTGTCTCTTTCGACGACAGCGTCGAGTCGCACGAGGAGGTCGACCAGGTGATCGGCTGAATCAACTGCGCGTACGAATATTCTATCCAACGCGTTGCACGGGATGGCTTGCATTGTGGATGCTATCTGCTGCAGCCGCCGAAATAGAAATAGACCTTATGTGTGTAGGTGTCACAGCCCCAAATCCCGAGGGACGGTCAAGCCGGGGTGCGACTAGGGGTTGGACTAAAGAGGCGGAGAAGAAGGGGGAATAACTGAATAAACAGACATAATTATAACAGAAACTACTATGAACTTGAGTTCATTGAATAAAAAGGGAGTCAATCTCGAAGGATCACTCAACATATTTGTTTTAGAGAAGACTTGGTTTAAAGTATGAAAAACTTAAAGCGAAAAGATTACACAACAAAAAGTGTATTAGTTTGCAGCGGAAAGACGTAGAATGATATCACATATCAAATGTGAAATCGAGGCTTAAATGATAACACGATTCTTCTTTCTTATAACAACCTTTACTCAACCTCCTCCGCCTTCGTCACTCAACCTGCACATTTAAAAACAAACATGCAGGGCTAAGTACATAAAGCACTTAGTGGGCACATTACCGAAAACAACTCACAAGAGTATAGATTTAATCATGCATCTTTTCATAAACACTTGTATAACTTATACTGCTGTTCATTTGATTCTGGATAACACACTGTGAGTTTTAACTCACATCCGATCGTCTGGAAAGCACTCTGTGGGCACATAATATTACTTCATAAATAATGGCATTCATCGGAGTTTTTGGTTTTAGAAAGCCCACCTCGAACAATTACAGAACTATAACACGTGCTTCTATCTCTGATCTTCCGTCTTGTCTTCTAATCTCGACGTCCTCCTTCTTCGAACGTAAATAATCACATTTTAGTGGAAGGTCGAGACAATAAAAAAGAAAACAGAAATTCGGAATTGGTTAATGACTTTTAGACCTTTGCACTTAACTAATCTCTTTTGATTAAAAGAAGCGAGACTCGAACACATCTCATTTAGAACTAACTCGGTTCCTTACTCGACACTGAGGTCGGTTAAAAATGGAAGTCGATAACTCATAACGACTTAAAAGGTCTTAAGGAATCAAGTTAAGAAGAATTCAACTTGAGAAACTAGGTTCTTGAAATTACTGCACAGATCAGTAAGTCCACCCAGAACAGAGTTTTTCGAAACAGGGGATTTATCTTATACCAAAAGAAAGCCACGGATGTCTAGTTTACTCTCCAATTTACAGATCTCGATTTCGTTAAGCGAGCTAAAAGTTATGACAGTTTCCGTGCAACGTCGCAAAACAGTCCACGTAGAAACCCTAGTGCTCGATAAACTCAACGCACGACTTTCTTGGTTCAATTAATGCTATTCCACTTTTATTTTTACGAATTTTTCATCTTAAGACAGTCTACATACAGTATCTTATAATCGGGTCCATATTCACGACTTTTGATTAACAAGCAACGAGCATTTCCTCGTCATTTCCAACTAACCATTTACTATACTAAAACAAATTCAAATTTCTATTTCATTCAACAACTTCTCATTTATAAACTATATCTCATAACGTCTCGTATCTCGGATGGAAATGTTGTTAACTACAATATCGTTCGTCAATCAATAACAACCATTATTATAAAAAATACTTTCCTTGTTCGACTTTTCTACCGGCTTTTAAACTCGATTCTTCGTCTCTTATTCAAAATCGAAACTTCTTAGAATTCGTTGAAACTTTACGGTCACGATCATTAACTATCAAGATTATCAAAGGTTCGAATCACAAACCTAAAACATTATCTATTCTCGACTTATCGTCGATTGTTCGTCTCTTAACAAAAATTCCAAATAAATATATATATTCATCCTCATATATCTTATACCTCATTTCTATTAATCAATCGAGCATATCATAATATTTACTACATCGAATCAAGCATTCTTCCTCTCTTATCTTTCAACTTTTATTTTTAGAAAAATCTAATTCAATTCATACGATCATCTATCAAAGCATAGAACATGAATCCATTAATCATTCATCCAATAATCGAACTAAACATCAAACCCCTAAACCTTCAAAAATTTCGGTATTCATTAGCTTGTTAGGAGGATGATTTCTTCATGATTTCAATCCATGAAATCTATTCCTAGCATACTAGAACATGTATTAACATAGGTTCATCATGCTTCTTGATCTTCACTTTTTTCGAAAAAAAAAGATTGATGGGAGAAGATTTTTGTTCGGTTCATTACGTAGAAGAAACTCTTACCTTAACGAATACGAACTCGGAAGTAAAATCGATCGGTGGATGGATGACTTGTTGAAGCTTGAAAGCTTGAAGAAGATGACTTCAATGGAGGATTTGAGAGAGAAATGAGAGAGAATGGAGATTGGGGGGCGGGGGGGGGGGGGGGGGGGGGGCGGTAATGAGTGTGTGAGGGAGAGAGGTGATGACAAGTTAGATAATATCTCTTTAGAGTAGGATGACTCACAAGGTGACTCACTAAGGGTCGTTTGACGCGAAAATATTTGACGGAAATATCTCATTTCCGGGTTTTAAACGACATTATAAAAATCGAGAATTAAATTCTTAGTCGGTCACATTTTCGGCGAAAACTAATTCAACCATTAGTTCCGGAATAATTTACATAGTCGGAAATCATATTTCGTTTTTTCAAAATCCGATAAAAAGTCGGGACATCACAGTCCAAATTTTATCCGGAAAAATAATAAAAATGGATTTTTACTAACTTACTCGTCTCGCAAAAAGAGTGAATCTAAAATCAGACGGTTTCTCGATTTGAGTTTTCAGGCGAAAATTTTATCGGACGCCAAAACTCTAATACAGTAGTCGTTCAACCGACTTCTGAAATTTATTTTCAGAAACGGATTTCTCCGTTAGTCTTAGAATTGAAAATCCTTAACTTAGGCGTGCAAAGCCTTAATTAATTAGAAAATTTTTATTTCTCGTCGGAAGAGAAACGCCGGGTATTACAATATCATCATCCTCAAACATACTACATCTCATTTCTATCATCATATTATACAAATCATAACATATACTACATCAAATCCTCACTTCTTCATCTCTTACATTTTTTTATATTTTTTAAACAATATTATTATTTATTTATATTTTTTTTCAAAAATTAATAATTAATTAATTTAATAATTAATTAATTTACTTTATTTTATAATTAATTTTATTCATATTTAAATCTTCATGTTCTTGGCCAAGAACACCAAGAACACCTAGAACACACACTAAACTTTCAAGAATTCATTTCCATCGATTTACACATTAAAATCTACTTTTCTTTACTTAATCGTCTTATACTCAAAATCTATCATAAACATATGATCAACTATATAATCTCCACACCTCAAATACATCAAAATATCATCCACAACTCCTCAAAGAGTGCAGCAATTTTTCGAAGTCCTCTTAATAATTTCCGAAAATCACTTATAAATACTTATCATGATTCTAACTCAATTTCCACCATGGATTCTTACTTCTAACATCAAAATAACATGAAATAAAATTTAGAACATCATTCCTATGCCTCTTATGAATTTCAAAATTTGCAAGAATTAAAGGAATGAATTTTTGTTCGGTTAGAATTAAAGAGGAAACTCTTACCTTTACGAATATGCAATCGGAATTGAAATCGATCGGCTAACGAGCAAGTTATGGAACTTGAGAGCTTGAAGAAAATGAAGAACACAACAATGGTGGGAGAGAAAGTGAAGTTGGCGGTTTGGAGGAGAAGAAATTAGAGAAAAAAAAAGATGACAAGGGTGCTATTTATACAAATAGTAAGGAGGTTTAACTAAAAATATCTAGATATTAATTATAAATCTAATTTTTTTTCCGGATCTAATATTGTAAACTAAACATGAACAATTACTTTATTAGACGGACATATTATTGATAAAAATGGATACGATCATTAGTTCCGGAATATTTCACTTAGTCGGGAAGGACAATTCGTTTTTCAAAATCCGATAAAAACTCGGGACTATACAGTCCAAATTTCTTCCGGAAAAATAAATAAAACTGATTTTTACTAACTTACTCGTATCGCAAAATAAGTGAATGTAAAGTCTGACGGTTTTTCGATCTGAGTTTTCGAACGAAAATTCTATCGGACGCGAAAACCCTAATACAGTAGTCGTTCAACCGACTTCTGGAATTTATTTTCAGAAACGGATTTCACCGTTAGTCTTAGAATTGAAAATCCTTAACTTAGGCGTGCAAAGCCTTAATTGATAATTAAATTTTTATTTCTCGTCAGAAGAAAATATTTGGGGTGTTACAGCAGGTACATCGAGCTTCCGTTCATCCCACCTGCATCCATTGGGAGCTGTGCGGTTAGCAATAGCTGCATGGCTATTTGTGTTTTCCTTGTCCCACTCTCTTCCACAAACTCTGTTATACCCTTGCACGGAACTCTGCTGGCGAGAGCTTCATCTATTATTGGACAACCAGTTGTGATAAATCCAACGCCTCAGTTGTTTTGTGGCCCTCCCTACAACTCGTTAGTATCCATTGTTTTAAATGTACTGTTAGAGGATGCTTAATACAATGGTGGGATGTTAGTCTCCATAATTTTGGTGGATATATAGTTGAGTGGTCAAACAATGGTGGATATATAGTTGAGTGGTCAAACTTGTTGTTGGAAGGACAACAATTCCACGAATTCAGAAAAGTGGGTTGAAAAATCTGGGGGAATCCTGCGGTCTGGGTAGTGTGCACTGGCTTTTTTTTGTTCCTTGTTCCCCCCCTTTTTGAATTTTCCACCCACATCATCAGCTTTGTATAGCTGCATCCACGTGATTAACAAACAAATTTAATCCTGTTTGAAGTCGTTAGTTTTTTGTGCTCATTTAGGCTACTGTGCATGTATAGATTCGTTCCCGGGAAGGTAACTTGTATTGCCAGTTGTAATATCATCATGAATTAAAAAACAATCCATTACCTGGGCCCATGCTGTTATTCACTAGTACTTACAATTTACGGCAGAAATTGGTTCATACAGACTACACCAATTTGTAAGCATGACCTTTATCTCTTACAATAGAAATTACGAATGACACACATATTTCGACTGTATTTTTATTTTGTTCTTAAACTCCTGCATCTTCTTTCTCCTATACTGCTCCATCATACATTTGACATGTA
Source organism: Schizonepeta tenuifolia (assembly GCA_029490685.1). NCBI lineage: Eukaryota > Viridiplantae > Streptophyta > Magnoliopsida > Lamiales > Lamiaceae > Schizonepeta > Schizonepeta tenuifolia. The sequence goes on from CM055955.1 coordinate 27,441,260, forward strand.
TCCAATGTTGACATTAAATTTTGTTGTTAGTAGAAAGTCGTTGTTTGGATTGGCATTTCGTTTATTTTTGGATGCGCTATTGAAGTATTCAAATTGCAGTTATTCCGTACTCCATTTTACATGTTTATAGGCCCGCCTGTGGGAAGCAACTGATATTCATACTCATTGGCACCATTAAAACCAAGGCATTACACATTGATAATACTAGTTAGTTTCCTCCTACATTTACAGCTGCTCCAATGAAGGGCACAACATCTGAAGAAATATCTCACAAAAACCATGGCCTACGTAATTCACCTTCCTCATAATATCATCATAATTCATCTTTTTCCAAAAACAAAAGACCTAAGGATCTGCCCAGTACTGTGTAATTTACATTTTAACCGAGTGTATTCAAATCAATCTTGTTTCCCCTCAGTTCTCTTTGTTGTTAGGTTCTTTAGATGCCTCCGGGTTTGCAATGTTGTTGAGCTGTGCCTCCACTTTTAACTTCCAAGCATCAATCACCCAACCTCGTCGGTACTCTGCACATGCTCACGGATTGATCTCCATCACTGATTTTTTAGCCACAAGGCACTCTACGCACTTGAGCGCTATTATGCTGCAGTCATGAAAATTGGTTTGCTCCGGCGCTGCTGGATACCATTTGACATCCCACGACTGCTGATTCTGCAAGATGCGGCCTTGCCTCTCAAACACATTGTCAGCAATTATTAGTTGAGGCAGGGCTTCACTAAGCTTCCGGAAGTGTTCCTGCACAGCTAGCCAGTCTTCCGTCGTGATGCACATCGAATCATACACCAATATTGTTTCTATAGCTAAGTCTATCCAGTATGCGACCCAATGCTTGTTCTCGAAGTTCGCAATACCGACAACATAGTCGACAAAACTCCACAGAACAGGCCTCTCGAGTGGTCAATCCCCAGTCACATAAGGTAACAGGTCAGTGTGTACAAAACTTCCATGTGTGTCCTTGATCCTCCCCTGGTGCAAATTGAACAATACCATAATTAGTTTAAATTTAACTATCGCAATCTTTAAGGGTCCAGCTTCCACACCAGTTATTTTTTTTTTCATAATTAACTTGCCCATGCTTCATTATCCAACACTGTGAAACGGGGCCGAAATTGATTTGGCTCCATCAGCGCTTTTTACATCATCATGTTAAGGACCAGCCTGCATTCCTACCATTACAAAAAAAAAAGAGGGGAAATAGCGCTTTCAGTAATGGTGAAAACTAATCAGCATGCAACAAGATATCGAAATACACTGTGCTTGGTTTCTTACAAAATTCGTTTGCCATCGTCCTCCATCGAGGAAGTTGACGAATCTCCACAATTTTATCTCTTTCTCCTCACGCATTAAAGTCATAAGCTGCCCACCGCTGCCATACATTCAAAGATTAAGTATACATTAAGTATAGATTACATGCATTTATTTCATCCCATATTCTAAAGTACTACAATCTATAAATCACTTACTATGGGTTGATGCAAGCAAAGCCGTACCACTCGTGAAACTCCAACATCTCTTGGCCTCATGCCCCGAATCGCAATGGCTCAAATGCAAGAGGAGATATCGGAATATGTCGGCTTGGCTTCTTAACACTCCCTGATGCTTCAGGGGTTGGCCTCTTTCCAATTAATAGACGAGGTGCTGGGCGGTACGGCCTAAATGCGGAAGATCCGTGTCGTGCATCGGCCATTAGTGTTTTCACAGCAATTGCGCTGGGAGGGATCTCCGTGTTGTAATTATTGCGCATCATGAAAGAATCTTCCACTCCCGGTGATGTTGTCTCCCTCAATATCATTTTAGTCCAGCTATCAGGTGACTCTTCGCCAACCTGAACCCTGCCTCTTTTGTTTCTTCTCAAGTTGAGCCAGCGTTGTATAAAATTCTTTGCAGAAATGAACGTCCAATTCTTTTTTTGTGTCCATTGTCTTTTCTTCAAACTGTCTTTGCAGTTGATACTCGCTTACTAAGAAAGCAAGCGCCACGGACATCTGATTAAACTATTCCACAACGAACCTCTCAAACACAGTTTCATCCCGTCTCATCAGAGATAGCATGACATTAAGTGAATTTGTATTCAGTAAGACTGACACTTACTTGTATAAAAAAATGTCCAACTATTCTTACAGTATAATTTGCCAAGGGAGGGTTCCTGTATTGGCCAATGGACGGACTTCCCACATTGCTCCCCCCATGCACGTTGTCTTCCTCGGCAAAGCTTAGCTTCCTTTGAATGTTGGGCCTCTCCGCTGCCGTGCCTGCACTTGCTGCTTGCTCCAAATCTAACGGCTGTCTCCAATTCCATCTTCTCTAACCATGTCTGCTCAAAACTTGATGGCTGCATCCTTACCTGAAATGTTTATCACATTGCGACATCAATTATTGTTTGAGTGACCACCCTTCACCTTATATCACACATATCATGAATCATCAAAATTTAGATATGTGAATCCACTCACAAATTTTAGGATGAATGTATGTCACAAATTTAGATATCTTTTGAACCACTGCTCTGATACCACTTGATGGTCCCAATACGAGTTCTGGTGTATGGGGGGGCAAATACACCAGATAAATTTTTAAAAATAACTCTTGAAAAACAATCACAACCGAGTAAACAGGGACTCAGCTGGATTCACAACTGAGTGAAAGTACTCGGTTGGAAGAGTGGTGCTGTGCGGAATGTGGTGGAAAATAACAACTCGTAAAAATATAACTCACGCTTTTATGCAAAGTTGGTCAATAACCATGTCAGTTGATATGGAAAGATGCAGTTTGTATGCAGGTTAGTTAGACAGTTGAATATGCAATAAGTAACTGAAAAATAAACACAACACACAAGAATTTACGTGGTTCGGAGAGAACTCCTACGTCCACGGGGAGTTGTGAGTCCACACAACTCAGTCCAAGTTCTTCTGGACAAACCACAAAGCTTACGCGAGCTTTGCAACCGTTGAGATAAGTTTACGGGTACTTATCAACCTTACAGATAAGTTTACGGGTACTTATCAACCTATCTACTCAGTTACGGGAAGAGTAGGGTCCTAACAACCTTTTCAGGTGTAAGAAAGTGTGGGTTTCCAACTAATAGCTCGAACAAGAAGTGAGCTATGATCTAACACTCTACGAACTCTCAACTAGTGATGTTCTCAAGGTTGGATCAAGAAATACAAAGACATAATCTAACACTCTAGAACTCTCAACTAATGATGTTCTTAGAGGTTTTGCTTGAGTGAGGAATGAAGTTGTTCTTTCGCTTGTATATCTCTTCTCACACTTGTCTGTCTCGTTTTCCAGTCATCTTGGTGAATGAATGAAGGCCTCTATTTATAGGCGGAGAGAATCAACTAGCCGTTGGAGGAGCTGTTGATCTCTGTTCATTGAAAGCGATGGCTTGTCTCTCATCTCTGCAGACTTTCCGGATTTGGCAACTGCATGCTTCTGCTTTCCATCTGAGACAGCCTTGTGTTGGGCCAAATGAGGTAATGACAGAGAGTCAAACCTTCACGTGACTTCCTTATTTGAAATTCAAATCTTAACCTTTGACCTCCAACATTTGATAGTCGGTTGAGTCGTTTGATCTTCATCTGATTGGTCTTCAGCTGATGTTCTATCTGAATGCTTCTATCCGAGTAAGAACAGTTCAACTCTCAGCTGACTTTGAACTTCAAGTTGTTGATCTAACTGATTGAATCCTACAACTGATGTTCCATCTTGAACGCTCAGTTGTCTTTCTTGTATCTGACTCTGATCAGTTGACTTCGAACGCTCAGTTGTCTTTCTTACAACTGATGTTCTCGTGCATCTTCTCCCTTTGAATACTTAGCTGTTGTTCTGAGACTTGAACGCTCAGGTGTTTTTCTTACACCTGATGTTCTATCCAAGTGAAGCCTTGTTGCCATCTTCAGCTGGAGTCCTGTAAAGATAAAATCTTAACAATGCTCAAACAGCGAGCCTAACTACCAACATTAGGATCTGGCAACATCTACTCGGTTGGGGTCAGTTGGTTTTGGAATCAATCAAAACTTTTAATAAATTTGTCACGCCCCGACTCTCGAGGTGCGACTTACGAATAACAACACAATCTAAACAACTAGCAATCAACTCAAATACGGGGAACATGCTCGGGGAAACATTAATGAAAAACAAAGCAATCGAATAAGGCTTTCAAGGACATAATGAAATAACGACTGAGCATTTCAAAATCACATATACACAAGGGTATGATAAGAATTTCATGCTGACGGAGGGGGGGGGGGGGGGTAAGATTTCAACAAGTACAAGAATACCAAAAGTATATCAAGTCAACAAGAATCAGGTTCAACCAAACGTTCACAGTCAACGAGCCTATAGCTCGGAAGCACAAGTCAAAAGTTAAGAATTCAACAAGTTTTCAAAATCATCGAGCACAACACTCGGAATTAAAAACATAAGTATCGGGGTATAAGCATCAACAGACATCAATTCAAAAGGGTTGCAGCGGAAACTTGCATCAAAACCCAACATCTGCACGTATGAAGACGTACAAATGCCAGTCTGATATTCAACTCGACTCAACCAAAAGAACCACACCACACCACCAAGTATCCATGCCATCGCCATCCAGTCAACCTGCATGTTTAGAAACACACGCAGGGCAGAGTACTTCGTACTCAGTGAACACAAGCCAAAATATTTGATATAAAGATGCTTTTTAAAGCTATAACAATTGAACTTGCCTTGCCGAACATCACAAGTACTTAAGCAGTTAAAAACAGTTTTACTTGTGCATGTTAAAAACATTTTACTTTCGAAGGGACTGGCCAGTCAAACAATCATATATATATATATCAAACAGTATGCATCATCTGTCACAAGCAATCTTACTGTGCCGAGAAGTAGGCCTCCTTCTCGAACACTGTGACCGGCCTAACCGAAGCAAGGCTCACAGTCACCTCAACATTTAACATACCACACGTGGGTTCCCTGTCTTTCACAGGATAATAACATCTTCACATGAACAGATGATAACACATACCAAACTTCAATAAAAACAGCAAGTCAATCGCATTTAAAATCAATCGTAATAATATTCAATAGCATATATAACTTTCATCGGTAGTTTTAGTTCAGAAAAGCCCACCTAACTTCCGAAGATTCTAACTAGGTGGTTTAAGGGCTATTCGTCCTTGCTTAACGATCCGTCCGGCTCGATCCTTCATAGATCGACATCGATAAGAAAATAAGATACGCAAAGACGGACAAAAAGGCGTTGAACTTAACTGAAGGACTTCTACTTGAGTCGTTTCTCTCTTCGCTTTTACTTTTCTAAAGGATCTCGCGTTCTCGTCTTTGAACTATTAACTCTACTGGATGATTGGTTAATATTACTAACCAACGTTCTAATACTTCTCGCTTTACTTATGAAATGTCATCTATCTACATTCCATTACTCAATCTTCCTTTTAAAACTAGATTAATTCTCGATTTAATAATCAATAGCTCAATCGTTTTGCATACAAATAATTTAGTAATTTTGCACGTCACAATTAATATCATGCATTTAACACTTATTCAATTACATAATAAATCCAAACAAATCAAACATACTTCAAGACACATTAACATTTATTCAATTTAAACATTAGAACTTAACTTGATTATGCGTGTCTTTTCATAAAGACTCAAACAATATGCTTTATCTCTTCTTAATTTATAGACATCGTTTTGTTCTAAATTCGTTATCTTATGAAGCATTTTATAAACTCCTTATTCATTTAATAAAATTTCTCTTAATTCATTATTAATTCTTATGAAATTGGAATTCTCTTTTCCATTTTTAGCTCGATTCTCATTTCTTAACTCGACTATTATTTTTCTAATTATTAACTCGATAATTCTTCTCGGTTTATTTTTAATTCGCACGGTTTGAAAATGACTTACTTAATTAATTAATTTATTTCAAAACTATTACCCGACATCTTATGCTATTATTATTTTCTTGATTAACTATACAAGTATTTATCTTAACTCGCCTAGCATCTTTTCTTTATTCAATTAAAACTTCTTTTTACTTCTTATCAATTAATCCTTTTAAACTCGGTTTTCTCAATTCTTGTTCACTTACTTAAATAAATTTTTCTTCTTTGTTCTTAACTTAAAACCACTTTCTTGCTTAACAATTTCTTTTATTTTTTTTTTCAATAAACATTATTATAAAAATTTGTTTATCTTATTAGTTAAATTATAAAATTTCTTTTTGGTTTAATTTATTAAAAATTCAAATCTTTAAGTTTTAATATAAGAACACTTATTAGACATATCTTTTTATGCATTTTTCAATCTTTAATACTTTAAAAGTTTTTTAAACTTCATTCTTTTTATTACAAAAACTTCTATCTTTATTCACAATTCATATTAGTATTTATACACATATTATAACATCTAAACATCCAATCTTCTTATATTATCATGACTTTTTTTCTTTAATATCTTTACATGTAATCCCATTTTCTTAAACTTAACAACATATCACATAATAGATTCATGATCAAAACATCACTCCATTCATCAACAAAATCAACAAAATAAATCCTTCTTTTCTTCCCAAAAACATACGGCATTTTCTCTCTTTTTAGGGCATGATATTTCTCAATTTTTCATGCATATAATCTCATTTCAAACATGATAAAAATAATAAATCAAGCATCAAAATATCAATAACTCAAGGGATTCATATTTTTCTATTTTTCTCTAATAATTTCGGCATTTACTAGATTTTGAGGGATTTAATTTCTTTTTCTTCTCTTAATTCACCGATTAAATCCTAATGTTCGATTCTCCTAACGATTTCTTCTCACTCGATCTTCACAAGCACAACCTTAGTTTGCCTAAACATAAAAAAATACCATGCATACATGTTTTCCTTCTTTTAGGACTTAGAGATATACATATATACAATTAATCAAATGAATATCATACTTTAAATTAAATGGATCTCTTCTCCTTGGCTTCTTGGAATCGAAATTGGAAGGGAAATTGAGCTTCAAACTTTAGCTTGGATGAAAGGAATAACTCTTCTTGAATCCTCAAAGAAAAGAATAATAGAAAAATTAATCATCCATCTCTTTTAGGGCTTAAGAGCCAAAAATGAAGAAAATAGAGATGATTGTTTGAATTTCAATTCAAGAACTTGAAGGATTATTACCTTTTTCTTGAAGATAAGGATGAACTAGGTGGAGGATGATGCTTTTTACTTCATTTCCATGGATGATAAGCTTGAATTCAAGGTTGCATGGAAGAAAAATCAATGTGTGTGTGTAGTGTGTGTGTTTGCCGTGAGGGTGAGAGAGTAGAGAGGGAGAGAGTTTTGTTTTTCTTTGTTTTGGTGTTGGATGAAAATGAGTGAATAAAATGGAATTCTCACTCTTGAATCATAGAGATAAATCGAAAGAGAGAGAGTGTAGTGCATGCATGTGTCCAACAAGGAGAATAAGCATGATGACATTTAGCATTGGAAATTGGAGATGTTTTAAGTGTGATTGAAAGTTGATGTGATGTGGTTTGCATGTAATCTTTTGGTAAGATTTTGGAGAAGACATAATCATCACAATTAACATTGGAAATTGGAGAGAGATGGGAGAGAAGTGATGAGGTGGCATGAGAGGGAGAGAGGTGTGACGACACTTGTCCTCATCGTGTCGTTACGGGTACTAATTACCCGGTCATAAAGGTTTTCCGGATAAAACGATTCGTATTAATTCACTTATGCTATGAACGAGTCTAACCTCTTCTCGTCTCATTTCCGACACTAAAACATCTTAATCATATTTCACGTCTCAATTAAAAGATTAACGGTTCCGATCATTTAGTCTTTTAAATCTTAAAAGATTTTAGTCGGGTTGTTAATTTGTTATTAATCCTTTAAAGATTAATTCCTCATTACTCTTTCTCAAATTATCTAGGATAAGCTCTTATCCTATCTCAATGACCTTAAAAGAAATTCTAGGTTCAATGATCTTAATTCAATTCTATTCTAAGTTCATCGGTGTAAATAAATTTCTCGGCGATCAACATTATTCTTCTTCAATTAAACAAATTCCTTGGGGTTTTTCTGGAATTTAATCTCATACTCATTTTCATATAAATAAACTTAACATATCCATCACATTATCATTTCAAGAAATTGAACAGATAAATTCACACAATAACACATAAGATATTCCAGACGTTTTACTCATTTCTCTTTATTTTAAAAGAAAATTTTTATTCCACAAATCTCATCTTTTAACTTACTCGGTTAGTTATAACGCTCTCAAAAGGTATAAAAGCTCGGGGTATCACAAAATTTCCCAATAATTTCCCCCTTTTTGATGATGCCAAAACCTTTATAAAAATCTTTACAGATCAAACCGATCTAAATCCTACTGACTTATCTAAAATCTCAGCTGAAATTCTAGACAGTCTATAAGATTAAAACATCAAAGGGTTAGCACAGTTATAACATGATATTGAAATAACTTTGCGATTCAGAGCTTGGACAATGAGAGATTGTACGTCAAGTTGAATCGTATAACTGAATAGTTTTTATTACAACTGATGGTTACAAGGTAAGCACAAAATCAAAAATTACATCAGTTGCTCAAAAACTAACTGAGCTAAAACTTAAGCCCATACTTGCTAAAAATTCTAACAAAAATTTCTCGCTTAGCTTCAGACTCCTTTGATATGTCAAGCCCTTGCTCTCGGCAAACTTGTCTTGCCTCAGCTGCTATTTTCTGTCGGTTGGGGTTTCGAGAGTCTGGGAGGAAGGGAGGCCGATATGTAACCTTCTGAGGGACTGGAACTGTGTTTAAGTCCAGTTTTGCTTCTATCATGGCATGCCTGAACTGGCTGAACATGCCCAGGTCCCCAGTGTGCAGCTCGGTCAGCGCTTCCTTGAAAGCTCTCCTCGAATCATCAATTGTGAATACCTTCCTATAATAGAAGTCATTCACAAACTCTTGCTTGAACGACTCCCAGTCCTCGTTCCACTCGGCTGGCATCCACTTATCTACATGCCTGAACCGACTTTGGACCTTAACCTTCCCTGACAGCCTCTGTTGCTTCAGTCGAGCTTCAGCCTTAACCTGATGTTCCGGTCCAAGTTCTTAGTCACTTTGTCCAGCTCATCCTCGAACTGGTTGACTCGCTTAGCTTGGCTAGCTGCGAACTTCTTGATCCAGTCGGGATTCATGTAATCCTTCTCTGCAACATTCATAGCCTTGGCAGTAGCAATACACTCATCGGTTGTGATACCGTCGAGTTCTGAATCAAGCTCGGCTGCGATCTCGGCTATGGAGTTGTAAGAAACTCCAAACTGCTCCACCTGCTCCAAGTCTTTTGCCATTTCAGCTCCACCTACGTCGGTTGACTTGGGAGCAAACTTCTTCTTCTGGGCTGTCCTCCTCTTCGGCTGAGATTTTGCAGCTTCCTCAGCCTGGGTCTCATTTTCCCCCTGCATCTCAACATCCCCCTGCAACTCCTCTTCCCCCTTTTTATCTTCCCCCTTTTTGGCATCAGCAACAAGGCTTGCTACTGATCCATCCAGAGAGGTGAGTTGTTGTTCGGCTTGTTGGATGCGGTTGAAGAGTTCATCGACCGCGCACTCTATTCCGACCTTCTTCGCTAGTTCAGAGTCATGGCGCTCTTGTTCGGCTTTCCTCAATCTAGCGAAAGTTTCATTTACCTCAGTCTGGAAAGCAACGAACTCAGCCCATCTTGACTCGAACCAAGACTCCCATTCTTCATCCTGAGTCTGTTGGGATTTAGCGAGGTTGGAATCAGAAATGGATTGGAAGACATTCAGTTCGGACTTGATCCCCAGAACTATTGATTTCAGATCAGAAATGTCCTGGCTGGAGGAGGTTGAGAATTCGTTCAGCTTTATCTTCAGTGAAACATTCTCCTCCAGCAGCTGCTTGTTCTTCTCCTCCTATGCTTCCAACATCCTCAGTTGATCTTCTTTGTTTTGCTGGAAGTTGGCAAGCATCTCCGTCCTCAGCTAGTTCACCCTCTCAGCTATCAGCTCACAAATTTCCTCAGTTGAGGGTGCTGGCTGATCAGCTGGAGCTTGGTGTTCAATCAGAGCTGGCTGCTCAACTGTAACCATGGCTTGACGGTTTGCCAGGTACAGTTGAAGCTCTTCTTCTTCCTTTTTGGCGGCTGCGGCGGCTGTATCAAGATCATCAAGAAAGTCAGCAGATTTTGCAAGCATGTTGTCCAGGAACTTGATGCAATCTTGTTCAGCCTTCTCCCTGGTATCTGTGCCTTCCGCCTTGCTGAGGTCCAGACGGCGCGTCAGCAGTGCCACTTTGTTGTTGTAGGCAACCTCCAGATTTCTGTAATCGAAATAATCTCGGATGCGTGACTCGTCTGCCTTCAGCTGGTTCCAGCTGTGTACCCTTACAGTATCTTCCTTCACATACCAGTGACTAAAGATGAGGTTGAACTGGTACAGCAGCTCGGTCCCAAGCGTAGAAAAAATCGGCATGTCGCGCGCTTCAGGGAACATCCCGATCAGCTTCTGGAAGCAGTAGACCACCTTGCCTTCATGCTCCATCGCGACAGCCTGACGATCAGCTTCGTCATCGATTGGGGAGGGAGATAGATTCTCATAAGGCATCGGTTCAAAGGTTTCATCAATGTTGGCCAAAGAGACGGTCTCAACATTGGCATCGAGCTGGGAGGGAGGAATTTCGCATTCTGTGGGGAGGGAGGAATCAATTGGTTCATCAACATTGGCCGAAGAGATGGTCTCAATGTTGGCATCGAGCGATGAGCTCGGAATATCTGGTTGTGTGTCAGTTGTGAGAGCGAGAGGCTCTCTGGGCGGTACGGCATCAGCTCCTGCCGTGGGGGAGGTTGGAATGTCTTCAGCTTCCTCAGAGGAGGAAGAAGCATCCGAGGTCAGATCTGTTTCCATCCCATCAGCCTCATCAGTTCCAGCAGCGCGAGGAACGATCTCGAAAGCAGCTGCCTCAGCTGAGTGGCTCGACTCGGATGGCTCCTCAGCTGGTGCCATCTCAGCTGGCGCCTCCATAGCTGGTACCTCCTCCTCAGCTGGCGTACCCTCAGCTGGCACATCCTCAGCTGGCTCCTCAGCTGGCATGTCCTCAGCTGGCACTGCCACCGTCTTCTTGAAGCGAACTCTCAGCTTCTTCTTGGCAGGCTCCTCAGCTTTCTCCTTCTCCGACTCAGCTCGTTGTCGGCGAGCAGCTTTTGATTTTGTGGGGCGGCTAACAGCTGGTGGCATCTCCTCAGCTGTAACCCTTTCTTCAGTTATCTTCACAACATCCTTCTTCTCCTTAGGAGTATAAACACTCCTAACTACATCCTGAGCTTTCTTCGCTGTTGGGAACAACATCAGCTTCTTCACGGGGGTTTCCTCGCAGTCCTCCCAAACCATGTTCTGACCCTTGGTTGCGAGCAGGATCAGAGCAGAGATTTTGCAACTGAAGTTGAGAGTTCCCTTGACACTCAACAACTTCTCCCCGAAATCAGTTGTGGTTTCGGAGATCTTCTGTCTCTCCACTGTCAGCTGGTGTTTAAAATACTTGAACTAGTCGACATTGTGTTTGTGTTTGTGCTCCAAAGTAATCAATTGCTTGAGCTTCGGTCGGTTGATGTCTCCGAAGGCACCACTGTAACTGAACACGACCTTGGAGACAACATCAAACAAAAGTCGATGCTCCGGTTTCAACTTCGTCCTCTGCATATTACTCTTCAACTTTTCCGGAGTGATGAGAGCACTCTCCAGAAACTCATCGGCTTCCGTGTCGGTTATGTTGTCGATGGTGTCTGTGGCGGTATGATTCGGTAGAATGACTTGGCGAAGAATATCGGAAACTGCAATGGGGACGGTGACACAGCGAATGGTTCTGGCCGAAACGTCCCGTTGACGGCAAGAAACTTCTGTAACTACTCCATCCCTGCTGTCGATGGGCGATTGCATATTCACGTAGAACTCTCCTACCTGGCGCCTGAGAAGATGGGAGGGGAAGATCTTTGCCCATTCCAGTAGGCCGTTCTCCCTGAGAATATCGGCAAGGGGAGACAGCACAGGCGACTCCAATTCATCCTCTGAAAGAATCTGCTCAAAGTGTATCTTCGAAATCAACAAGTTGAATGATTCTTCATAAGATGTGGGGACTAGAGAGGGTCCGGAGGAAGCCATTTTCTTTCCTTTGAGTGCCATTTAATACGTCTGAGAAGGTATATATAAGAGGGAAAGAAAAACTTGCAGTAAATGGTTAGACAAAATCTGAGAAGATGATGAATAGTTACTGCAGATAAACACGAATGAGGAAGGTAAGAGATCACTTCCTGATTTTCCGCCATTTATAGGTTTTAGGCTCGGTTGAAATCAACGGCTAGGGTTGAATGGCGCGAATCCATCAACGGCTGAGATTAAGCGACTGTTGACTAGCTTTGACTTGACGTCACGAACCGAGTTCCAACCAGCGCGTGAGAAGGTGAACTATTTTTCATGTCAGCCCAGTCGCACTATAAAGTAGGCTATTGATGTTCAGCCGTACTTTACATTAAATGCGGCATGATGGCTATTTTAATGTAACTGACATGCTCAGGAATGTTTGAATTTATTTCAAACATTCTCATTTAAGATCATAACACCTTCAGCCATAAATGTTACCTGCCAGCTGATGTCGGAATCAGCTGTGTTCACCTGTTGCGGCATACCATCAGCTGACTCGAGTTCGTCTGTTCAGCTGACGTCTGATTCAATGTTGCGGCATACCATCAGCTGACTCGAGTTCGTGTGTTTAGCTGACGTCTGATGTCTTCGGTTGGCGATCCGCATCTGAGATTCCTCCTTCATCTGAGCTTCCTCCTCAGATGGATATTGATCTCTTCACCTCAGCTAGTTCCTCATCTGATGGATCCAACAATCCAAATAAATCACATAACATCTTGAACCTCGCTTCGGCTAGAGGTTTGGTGAAGATAATTGCTCTCTGAATCTCAGTTGGAATCTTCTCCATGGATACGTCCTTCTTCTCAATATGATCTCGGATAAAATGATGTTGGATGTCGATGTGCTTCATCCGAGAGTGGTGAACAGGATTCAAAGAGATAGCAATGGCACTTGAGCTATCACAATGAATGGGAACCTGTCCAGTTGCAACTTCATAGTCTCTCAGTTGTTGCTTGAGCCACAACACTTGCATGCAACAACTTCCGGCAGCCATGTATTCTGACTCGGTTGTAGAAGTGGCAACACATGCTTGTTTCTTGGAGAACCATGAAACTAGCTTGCTTCCCATGAACTGACAGTGTCCAAATGTGGACTTCTTGTCCAACCGATCTCCGGCTAGATCCGCATCTGAGTATCCGGTCAGTTGGATATTGTCGTCGGTTAGATACCACAACCCAACATTAACTGTACCCTTCAGATACTTGATGATGTTCTTTACTGCGAACATGTGAGCTTCCTTCGGTTGAACTTGGAACCGAGCACACACTCCAACCGCGTAAGATATGTCTGGCAGACTGGCGGTTAGATATAGCAAAGAATCGATGATCTCTCTATACTTACTGGCATCTACGAGCTTTCCCTCAGTTCCAGGTTCAATCTTCCAGTTAGTATTCATCGGGATCCTTGTGGTTTTACTTGTCTGCAATCTGAACTTGGTGATAAGCTCCTTTGTATACTTGGACTGATTGATGAAAATCCCATCTGTCTACTGCTTCACCTGTAATCCAAGAAAATAGTTCATCTCGCCCATCATCGACATCTCGAATTTCTCCTTCATGAGATTTGAGAATTTTTCACACAGCTCCTCTGACTTGGAACCGAATATGATGTCGTCAACATAGATTTGCACAACAAGTATATCTTCTCCAACTTTGATAGTGAACAGTATTTTGTCAACTGACCCTCGTTTGAACCCCGAGTTCAGAAGAAAACCACAAAGAGTGTCATACCAAGCCCTGGGTGCTTGCTTCAATCCATAGATTGCTTTCTTCAACTTGTACACTCTTCCATCTCCAGTCTCAAAACCGGGAGGTTGTTCAACATATACATCTTCCTTGATATCACCGTTGAGGAAGGCACACTTCACATCCATCTGATAGACCTTGAACTTGTGAAACGCGGCATAGGCTAGAAAGATTCAGATGGCTTCCAGGCTTGCAACTTGCGTGAAGGAGTCCTCGAAATCGATTCCTTCTTGTTGGCAATATCCTTGAGCCACCAACCTTGCCTTATTCCTCACGATGAATCCAATGGCGTCTCTCTTGTTCTTGAAATTCCATTTTAATCCAATGACTTTGACACCATTTGGTCTTTCTACCAATTCCCATACACAGTTGCGTAGAAACTCATTCAGCTCTTCTTGCATGGTTGTTGTCCAGTGAACACAGTTGAGAGCTTCCACAACATTCTTCGGTTCTGGCACATCAGCTACGAAGCAAGATATCATGGCAACATCTCCTGCTTGCTCGAACTCCTCAAGAACTGCCAACTCTTCAGCATATTGAGCGTAAGTGTTGGAATCTTCCTCGGTTGAATCCGGATTTGCAACTCTGCTCCTTGTTCGCACACCTTCGGTTGGATCTCCAATGTTGTCAGAGGAATGATCTTCATACCATCTCTTGTTGCGTCTTCCTTCTTCTTCCAACATTGGTTGTTCCGTGATTTCAACTGATGGTGAATTCTGAGCTGTGGGAGATGTTGGAATCTTCAGAACTGGTGATTGATCAGCTGTTGAGTCTGGATCCTCAACATTGACAATATTTTGAACCGGGCTTGGTTGGGCTTCGGATGCTGATGCAGTTGGAGTGACATCAGCTGGAGTTCCCCCTTGAGATGAGCTAGGGTCCTCGCATTCATCTTCAGAGGATTAAGGATCATCATCCTCGGTTGCCCATACCAATGGTTCAGCTAGATTCTTTTCCCTAAGAGCCTGCGATCTGGTGAGAACAGGTGGAACTTGTGGATCAGCTTGTTGTCCTTTAGCCTGTTCCCTGCACTCAAAAGTAGATTCATCAAAACTAACATGAGGTGTTATCTCCACAACACGAGAGCTATTGTTGAAAACTCTATAAGCCTTGATTCGAGCGGCATATCCGAGAAATATGCCTTTCGAAGCCTTGGCATCAAAAGTTTTCAACTGAGTCTTCCCATTGTTGTGAATATAACACTTAGAACCAAAAATGCGAAAATATGAAATATCAGGCTTCCTACGTCTCCATAGCTCGTATGATGTCTTTCCCAACCGCTTGGTCAGAAGAGACCGGTTCTGGGTGTAGCAGGCTGTGTTGATGGCCTCAGCCCAAAATCTCTTTGGCAGAGCTGAGCTTGTCAACATGGATGTAGCTGCATCCTTCAGCGTTCGGTTCCTTCGCTCGGCTACTCCATTCTGTTGCGGAGTACGCGCAGCTGATGTTTGATGAGTAATTCCATGCTTCTTGCAGTACTCAATGATGGTTTCATTTAGAAACTCGGTTCCACGATCTAATCGGATGGAAATAATTTTCATCTCTTGTTGGTTTGATATCCGATCCATCAGTTTGGGTAGCTTATCTCGGGTTTCACTCTTGTGATGCATGAAAATGGTCCACGTGTACCTAGAATAATCATCAGTAACAACAAGGGTATACTCGTTACCATTCATGCTTTTTGGTGTAACTGGCCCGAAGAGATCCATGTGGATCAGCTGTAATACTCGGTCGGTTGATGGAGTTGTTTTCAACCGGAAGAAGGATCTAGCGAGCTTTCCCAGCTGACATGCACTGCAGATATGTGTTGTTGAAAACACTCGGTTTGGTATGCCTTTTGCATGTTCTTGTCTGGCAAGTCGGTTCATAGTATTGAAGTACAGATGGTTGAGCCTTTTGTGCCACAGCCAGCTCATATCTGAACTGCTCTTTGATAACAGGCAGGTGTCAGGAGGACAACTATTCCAGTCAGCATAGTAGACATTCCCGGTTGGGGATTGATTTCCCAACAATATGACCTGCTTTGATCCGACATTTTTAACCCTGCAACCCTGTGCATCAAACTTGACAGAGAAACCATTATCACAGAATTGGCTGATGGAGAGCAAGTTATGCTTCAATCCATCAACATACGAAACATTAGAAATCGACACGTGATTGGTTTCAAGGGTACCGTAGCCTCTGGTGTGACCTTTCGAGTTATCACCAAAGGTAACTGAAGGTCTTTCTTTCTCCACGAAACTCTCAAGCAAATCCTTCAAATTTGTCATGTGTTTCGAACATCCACTATCCATCACCCACATGGTTCGTGATGCTTTATTCTTCCTCAGCTGTTTCTCCTGTTCCTGCACAGAGAAACTCGCTTAGGTCCCCAATTTTAGTTGGGTCCTGGAGGGTTAGAACCAGTTCCCCCTTGAACTATGGGTCGTTTTTCCCTGTATACTCGGATAGATTTATCATTCCAGATCACTTTTCCTTCATCATCAACTATAACAACATCTCGGTTATCCTTAGGCTTGTTGTTAGTAGTGATGTTCTGTTTCTTGGGAGGAGATGGATTTCTCCCATTGTGAGCTTTCGGAGGAGAGGCTTTCCCCCTGTTTTGATGGCGCTTTTTATCCTATTGGATTTGTCTATGAGGTCGGACGCCATGTTGGAATCTTCATGGCTGAATTTGATTCCATCTTCCTGACTGTCGATGATAGCTGTTCATGCCCTGTTGTTGGTTCATGTTATGACATGAATATCTCCAGCTGTTCGAACTGTTCTTCATCGGTTGACTCGGTTGGAACCTCTGGTTGAACTGATGATGGAACCGCTGTTGATTCAGATGGTTGGATCCTTGTTGGTTCTGCGGTCGGTTCCATTCTTTCTGATGTTGGCTCTGAGGTCGATTCAGAGGTCGGTTCTGAGTTCGGTTTCGATTGTATCTCCGACGCCTCTAGTTCCTCTTCTGACTCTTGGAACATTCCCCCTCAGTTGATGTCCCAACCGATGGAATGTTCTGTTCTCCATCCACTGCTCATTTTCCTTTCTCAGTTGTGGTTCCCTTGGTCGGTTGAGCTTGCTGAGAGGTGGAGGTTGGATTACTTTGGGGAGATTCAGGCTCAACTATGTTAAGTTCGACAACCTTGACTTCCACAACTTTGATGAAGGTTGCTGGAGGAATTCCAGTATCCTTGATCACATCATAACCGAGTCCTGACACGTCATCCATCTGTCGGCTGTAACTGATGAGATTCTCGATGATCTTTGATGACTGATATAGCTTTATCAAGTTGTCCTTCTCAGTTTTCAACTCTTTGAGGAGAACAGCTATATGATCGGTCTGTCCGTCTGACTTCTTTATCAGCTGGTCGATCTGAGCCTCTTGCTTTTTCAAATAATCATGCTGCTCCTGGATTTGTTTATTCAACTCCTCATCGGTTGAAGCATTAGTTCGGTTGGCCGCATTCAGTTGATTTTTGAGATTATCAATCTCTTCAGTTTGACTCTTAACCAGATCGTCCTTTTCGGATAAGGATTCTTCAAGTTTGGTGAACTGTTCTTGAAGACTCTTAAACTCAACCGATTGCTGATGTAGTTCCTCACTGAGTTCTTGAAAGTCACTCCAGGAGGGTTCCAACTCTTCATCCAGTTTTTCATGCATGTTAGAAATATTGAAAGAATTTAAATTAGAAGGACTAGAGTGTACCTCAGTATCGTCTTGGTTGGTTCCAAGTGCCATGAGGCATTGATCCTGACCAATAGCATTATTGGTGGAAGTCAGCTTATCCTCATCTTCAGTGTCGGTGAAGATGTTCATGTCGTCAGCTGCTTCTTCTGCAACCATGGCCTTGTTCTTTTCAGTTTGCTTGGCCCTCAACGCTTCTCTCTCTTTCTTCGAGAGGTCTGGACAATCTGCTTTGAAATGTCCCTCCTTGCCGCATTCAAAGCAACCGTTGTTCACAGGCTTTGAGTTATCTCGAGTTCGGTTAGATTTGTAGAACCTCTTGTATTTTCCGAACCGAGTGTCCATGCCAGCTAGCTTCTTTGACAGGGCCGCTATATTCTGTTGCAGCTCTTCTCTGCTTGGCTCCTTCGTAGCTGTGTCCGCAGATCTTGTTGGCCTTGAAGTTCGCGGCTTTGAATAGTCAGCTCGGAGTGCTACTGACTTTGTGGCTGAACCAACATCCTCATGTCGACTCGTGTTAACCGAGGACTGAGTTGACCTTCGTCGGTTCACCTTGTACTCATTTCCCTTCAGAATTGAGAACAATCTTTTAGTTCCCATCTCACCAAGGTCAGCTCGGCTCTCATGGATGTTGGTGAAGGTATCCCACTCAGCTGGTAGAGCTTGTAATACTTTGAGGTTGATTTCTCTCAAAGTATATTTTCCTCTTCGGATGGACTGGATCCTTCTGATGATATCCATGAACCGGAGCTCTAACTGATCAATGGTTTCATCAGTTCTCAGACAGAAGTTGTCGAAGTCTTGACAGGCATGTGAGAACTTGTTTTCCTTTGTTTCGTCGCTTCTTTCACTCAGAGATGCCAAGATATCCCACATCTCTTTAGCGGTGTCGCACTCTTCTATCCAAGGAAGATAGTCTTGTCCAACTGTGGACATGATAGTGCTCTGAGCCCAGATATCCAACTGGCTCACTTTGGCTTTCTCTGGAGTGAAGTCTTCTGGCTTCTTCTCCACTAACTCTACAGTTGCATCCCCATCGTTGGGATTTGTAGGAGTGCGAGTAACTCTCTCTCTGATGATGATTGGTCCGGATGTGAGTACTTGTTGCATTCGATGATGCTTTGACAGTAGGATCTTCTTCATCCCAGTTCTCCAGGATGTATAGTTCACAACCGAGAACATGACCATGATCTTGTCTTTAACATCCATCTGCACACAACAACAGAAGAAAAATGCAAGCAGATATGCACTAGCGTGATAAAGAGATTTGTTCAGTTGACCATTGAAGAAAACACCTCGAATTCACACCTTGTGAAACAGAGTCAGCAGTCTTTTGAACCACTGCATTGATACCACTTGATGGTCCCGATACGAGTTCTGGTGTATGGGTGGAGGGGGGGGGAATACACCAGATAAAACTTTTAAAAACAACTCTTGAAAAACAATCACAACCAAGTAAACAGGGACTCAGCTGGATTCACAACTGAGTGAAAGTACTCGGTTGGAAGAGTGGTGCTGTACGGAATGTGGTGGAAAATAACAACTCGTAAAAATATAACTCACGCTTTTATGCAAGGTTGGTCAATAACCATGTCAGTTGATATGGAAAGATGCAGTTTGTATGCAGGTTAGTTAGACAGTTGAATATGCAATAAGTAACTGAAAAATAAACACAACACACAAGAATTTACGTGGTTCGGAGAGAACTCCTACGTCCACGGGGAGTTGTGAGTCCACACAACTCAGTCCAAGTTCTTCTGGACAAACCACAAAGCTTACGCGGGCTTTACAACCGTTGAGATAAGTTTACGGGTACTTATCAACCTTACAGATACGTTTACGGGTACTTATCAACCTATCTACTCAGTTACGGGAAGAGTAGGGTCCTAACAACCTTTTTAGGTGTAAGAAAGTGTGGGTTTCCAACTAATAGCTCGAACAAGAAGTGAGCTATGATCTAACACTCTACAAACTCTCAACTAGTGATGTTCTCAAGGTTGGATCAACAAATACAAAGACATAATCTAACACTCTAGAACTCTCAACTAATGATGTTCTTAGAGGTTTTGCTTGAGTGAGGAATGAAGTTGTTCTTTCGCTTGTATATCTCTTCTCACACTTGTCTGTCTCGTTTTCCAGACATCTTGGTGAATGAATGAAGGCCTCTATTTATAGGCGGAGAGAATCAACTAGCCGTTGGAGGAGCTGTTGATCTCTGTTCTTTGAAAACGATGGCTTGTCTCTCATCTCTGCAGACTTTCCGGATTTGGCAACTGCATGCTTCTGCTTTCCATCTGAGACAGCCTTGTGTTGGGCCAAATGAGGTAATGACAGAGAGTCAAACCTTCACGTGACTTCCTTATTTGAAATTCAAATCTTAACCTTTGACCTCCAACATTTGATAGTCGGTTGAGTCGTTTGATCTTCATCTGATTGGTCTTCAGCTGATGTTCTATCTGAATGCTTCTGTCTGAGTAAGAACAGTTCAACTCTCAGCTGACTTTGAACTTCAACCTGTTGATCTAACTGATTGAATCCTACAACTGATGTTCCATCTTGAACACTCAGTTGTCTTTCTTGTATCTGACTCTGATCAGTTGACTTCGAACGCTCAGTTGTCTTTCTTACAACTGATGTTCTCTTGCATCTTCTCCCTTTGAATACTTAGCTGTTGTTCTGAGACTTGAACGCTCCTGTGTTTTTCTTACACCTAATGTTCTATCCGAGTGAAGCCTTGTTGCCATCTTCAGCTGGAGTCCTGTAAAGATAAAATCTTAACAATGCTCAAACAGCGAGCCTAACTACCAACATTAGGATCTGGCAACATCTACTCGGTTGGGGTCAGTTGGTTTTGGAATCAATCAAAATTTTTAATAAATTTCCCAACATGTTGATTGATGATTAATAAGCATGAGTGTAGTTGATGATGATTTCATATAAGTTATGAAACAGAAGTTAGAAGTTGGTTGTGATTTGAAATTGAAATGAAATTTGCTAAGTATTTTCGTTAATTGAAAAGACGAGAAGTGCTCGTTGTATTTTTTCTAATCGAGGAACGCGAAAGTGTACATATTAAATGATTGTATGACTTGACTGTTAAATTGATGGAAATTTCGTGCACATAAAGGTTGTATAACATTGATTGAACCTAGGGAAACGTGCGTCGAAATTTTAATATGTCTAGGGTTTTCGGCCAGTTTTGCGACCCTTCACGGAAACAGCCATAACTCCCTGCTCGTTTAACAAAATTGAGATCCGTAAATTGGAAAGTAAAGTAGACTTCCGTGTCTTTCTTTTGACATAAGGAACATCTCCTGTTTCAAAATACTTTGTGATATTATGTGAAATTATTTGAGCTATAATTTCTTTGATTGAGATGTATGTCGGCATGAGAATCTAAACTATTTCTAAGACTTTTCCCGATTCCTTGAGAACATAGACGTTTTAAGAAGCGCTGGTTCCAAATTGTTTCGAAAGACACGATCAAAAGAAGAGAAGTATAGAATCGAGTATAGACGAATGTTACTTACGTATAAGTGACATGAACAAAGTCATTTTCAGTTGGAGTTCGCCTTGTTAGAACTTCAAGAATTATTTTAATTGTTAAGAATCGAGTACAAATTTTAGCTAATTTTTCAACGATCGTTTGATTCCAATGACGACTAGAACTTGTGTTCTAAAGTTATATTCCAACTATTATTTCAACTATTTTGGAATTTATTTCACAATTAGTAATTGAACAAAGAATACGATATGTACGAGATTCAAGTGTCGAGAAGGGTTTATATTAATACGGTTTCCACTTTAATGTGGCATCAAAAATATATTCTAATCAATGAGAACGATACGTATTTATCAGTTAAGAGTTTTCTTGAGGGAAACTGAGAAGTCTCAATTAAAAGTGGGAAAAAGTCGAATTTTTTTTAAGTGTTTTTGTGCTATTTGAGAAATTGCTAGATGCTTAAGATAAGCTAAATCCTTGTTAAGAGATTAAGAGATTAAGTGTGAATATGAGAATATTCCGTTAAGTAATTAAGATATTACAATTGAATATGGAATTATTCTATTTATAAATTGAGAAATTTCTTAAGAGGTGTTATTATCCTACCAGTCACTGATTCGTGTTTCCTAAAAACTTTTTAGGATGGCTGCTAGACATGTTGGACCACGGACGGCTATACCTCTGGGAGAGCGATCCATCGTAGAGCAGATTATACATGAGTACCATATTTACGCGAATGACCCAGATCATGACATAGGACAGCTTGTCAGCAACTTCGCTTCGCACTATTACCCGGTTAGATATTTTGTTGATGAACGGAAAGCTATGGAGGATCTTATCGGTCGACTGCTCGATGAATGGCAAGGATGGGCGAACAACACCGCCTGGTACTATCTCACTTTAATGGGAGACGCTGTAGAACCCACATGAGACTTTGTAGGATTCGCTTTAACAATTCAGGCATGACATCTACAGAGTCGACACATTGTATCTGTTCATATACTACCCCATTACCCTTACCCCTACATTCCGATTGTTCCAGAACCAAGGTCACTCTTCGAGATGGACCCAGTGCTTGCCGAGTTGCTAGAGTTACCACTTGTACTTGCTCCACGCGACAAATTTCTCCCAGAGTCAGCCTCGCTTGTTGAGGAGGTGGGATCGATGTCAGACTTAGCTCGGTACGTCTTGGACCGGAGTTAGGGGACAGTTTGAGGCAGGACCATCAGGGGTCCCTTCCCCAGAGGTATACATGCCTAGTTCGCACCATGAGCACCCGTTTCCTCCTAAGAAGCGGACTACAGTGACCAGCTTTGCCGACTTGGTTCTACACTTAGAGAGGACTGTTCCAGAGGTACCACCGCCACCACCTCTAGTGCCAATGGACAGCACTGCGACTAAGGTTGGCAAGACATTTGCGTCAGTCTTTGGAGTAGACTTAGAAGAGGACCCCATGGAGGATCTTGAGGAGGTTTCGGTTGTAGAGGGCAGCGAGGACTCGACTGCAGCTTCTTGAGTAGTCAGTCATAAAAGTGTTAGTAGTTTTAAAATATTTTTGTATATAGATCAGATCAGTAGACTTCTTTTTGTAGTACTTCCACGGATATGATATTTTACGAATCGTTTCCGTTCTAGTACCTTGTATAGGTACAGAAATGCACTCGGTTAGAGCATTCTATACGTAGGTAGGCAGTTGGCCTAACTCAGACTAGTCATAGTTTAGTTTTTGTATAAGTCCTCGTTGGAGGTAAAAACAGTACTCATTCGACGTGTATGTATATATATGACCCCGTGAGTGGGCTTTGATCTCGTGAAAGTTTCTTCTAATCGTGTTTAGTTGAATATTCTTGTTTAACTTGAGAAGTTAAAAAGTTTATAGAACTAGTATCGGAGTTATTATCTGTTTCTTTTCCGTGAACTTGTTTAAGTTGGAAAAAGGTTTAGTTAGAGAGTGAACGCTTAAAGAAAAGTGTTAATGAAAATTCTTGTTTTCCTTAGTTTTGAAATGCCGCCAAGAGTAGTAAACAGCAGAGGTAGAGGACCTGTTAGGCCTAGAGGATCTGGTAGAGGTCGAGGACAACGTGAAAGTGAAGAAGAGCAAAAACATCTAGCAACCCCTTCACTCCCACCACCCCCACAACGTCGTAACATTGAGGATCTATTCTTTAAAAGAAATCCACCTGTTTATAATGGGTCTGAAAACCCGAGCGATGCTGAGCGTTGGGTACGATCCATAGAAAGAATCTTTAAGCTTCTTAAATATACTGATAAGGAACGTCTTTCGTGTGTTGCGTTTCAACTAGCCGGACCAACTGATTACTGGTGGAAGGCTAGACAGAAAGTTATACCGGCGGAGCAAATGGCTCAAATTACTTGGGATGAATTTAAGGAGGCATTTTATAATAAATATGCATCCGATCAAGTGGATACCGAAGAGGAAATAGCAAAGAAGTTTCGTGGAGAACTTAAACATGAACTAAGAGTAGCATTAGCCAGTCACAAAGGACTGAGCTATATGGAAATACTAGGACGAGCCCTAGAAATAGAGGCAGTTGTGCCGGATAAAAGAAAGATTGTAGCATCCGTACCAGCACCAATCCAAGCTCTAAAGCAAAGCCATTCCAATAATAATAACAACAACTATAGAGAAAAAAGGAAATGGGAAGGAGAAAATAATAGTGGCTACTATCAGCACTATAATAATCAAGGAAACCAAGGGGGAAATCAACGTGGTTTTCAACAGCCAAATCAAAATAACAACTATCGCAAGAAGCCGTGGCAAGGGAATAACCAACAAGGAAATAAACAATCAGGGCAGTAGAAGGGAAATAATCCACAAGGACAGTTGTAAGGACAGCAAAGGAACAATAATCAAGGAGGAAACAACCAAGAAAAAAAATCATTTTTCCTACCTGTCCTAAGTGTAACAAGATGCATCTCGGTGCTTGTCAAGAAGGCACGAGTGGTTGCTTTAACTGCGGGCAGAAGGGGCACATGAAGAGGGATTGCCCAAAACCCTTTCAAACGGTGGAACCAAACCAGTATGGTCAGCCCCAACCATTGAAAGCAATTCGAGCCCAGTCACAGCAACAACTGACACAACAACAACAGAATGCAAGGGCATTCATGATTAGGCAAGAGGCGCGCAATAGGGGCAAAGGAAATTTGGCAGGTATTGGACGAACTTCTTAATTACCCTGTCATAATTTTGCTTCATACCAGAGCTTTACAATCGTTTATTTCTAGTGCATGTTGACACTATAGAAGTAAAACCAGAGCGCGCTAATCATGAAAAGAGAATAACCACACCCTTAGGAGAAATTATCGTCACTTCTTTAGTTTTGCTCGAACATAGAATTTGACTTAGGATCTTTTAAGATCATGGCGAACAATCTGAACGTAATGAAAATATTCGACGTAGATATAATCCATGAGATGGATTGATTATCTATTAACTGCGCCATTTTGTATGGAGCATAGCCCGAAGAAATAAGAAGAACTTAAGATCCAACTGCAAGAGTTGTTAGATCTGGTTTCATTAGACCGAGTGTTGTACCATGGGGAGCGCCTGTTTATTCATCAGGAACAAGGATGGTTCTATGAGGATATGCATAGTCTAGCGAGAGTTGAACAAGATTACCCTCAAGAATAAGTATCCTTTGCCAAGGCTAGAAGACCTCTTCGATCAACTCAAAGGAGCAGGTGTATTTTCAAAGATAGACTTAAGTTCTGGATACCACCAACTAAAAATCAAACCCGAAAATATACCTAAAACCGCTTTCCGAACCAGATATGGCCATTACGAATTCTTAGTTATGCCATTCTGATTAACTAACGCTCCGGTAGTATTTATGGATCTCATGAATAGAGCTTTCCATTCGTACTTAGATAAATTTGTCTTAGTATTCATCGACGACATTCTCATTTACTCCAAGAATGAGAAGGAGCACGAAGAACACTTACGGATAGTGTTAGAAATGCTTAGCACTGAGAAACTTTATGCCAAATTCAGTAAGTGCGAATTTTGGCTGAAAAAAGTAATGTTTCTTGGACACATAATATTAGCAGAAGGCATCAAGGTGGACCCTGCCAAGGTAGAGACAGTATGCAACTGGAAGTCACTAACCAATCCTAACAATATTAGGAGTTTCTTAGGTTTAGCTAGCTATTATAGACGTTTTATTGAAGGATTTACTACAATTGCTAGACCGATTATGCAACTACTCCGGAAGGAAAACAAGTACAAGTGGACTAATAAGTGCGAGATAAATTTGCAGACGCTTAAGGAAAAGTTGACCACCGCACCAGTCTTAGCTCTTCCAGAAGCAAATAAGGAATACGTAGTATATACTGACGCGTCGAAGAATGGATTAGGATGTATTTTGATACAAGAAGGAAAGGTGATAGCCTACGCTTCACGACAACTTAGACCCCATGAAGTCGATTATCCAACCCACGATTTAGAATTAGCAGCTGTTGTGCATGTGTTAAAAATTTGGAGACATCACCTTTATGGAGTTAGGGTTGAGATTTTTACGGATCATAAGAGTTTGAAGTACTTTTTTTTTCAAGCAGAAAGAATTTAATATGAGGCAAAGAAGATGGCTCGAATTAGTCAAGGACTATGATTGTGGTATCAATTACCATCCAGGAAAAGCTAACGTCGTAGCAGATGCACTGAGTCGCAAGACTCCAACTTATGATTGTGGTGTTGATGTATATGTGATGTAGGAAGCATGTAGTTGATCATATATTTATGTTAGATTTTTTTTTATAAAACGATAATCGTTGGAGACGAACATTCGATCAGATTTTTAAGGATAGAATTTATTTGATGATGTTGTTTGCATAAATGAGAAGTTGTATGCATGTTAATCAACATATAATTTAGTTAGATTTTTCTGATCACTTTTTATTTTTCGTTGGAGACGAAGAATCGAGATTATGTTAAGTATGAATGATGATATGAGTATGTGGATTGTGTATTAGTGAATCTAAGTACTTAATGATCATGATTTGGAAGTTTCAACGAATTCTAAGAACGTCAAACATTTTGTAAGAGACGAAGAATCGAACATAATTGTCGATAAAAAAAAATGAACGAGAAAACTAATCGAATATTAGTGATTGTTGATATGTTAGGTTTGTTGTTGAATTAATTGAGAATTAACTAATAACTTTGAAAAATCGAGTTCTTGAACCGATAAAAATGACATGAATTGATTAAGTGTTAGTTATAATGATGTTAGAGTGTTAATATGATCATTGTTAAGTATAAATATGATAGAAACTAATTTGGTTTGAATTGGATTAGTAGAACTTCAAAAATTAAAGAAAGTAAGTAAGTGTAGAAACAAAGAAATGAGAAAACGAGGATTTGTATGTTTCCGATTGATGATATGGTTGATGTATTGATGATAAGCATGATTATATGTACTTAGTATAAATTTCTTAGATCTTATAAAAATATTTGGAAAAATTGGCAACGAACAAATGTATTGATGATAAGCATGATTATATGTACTTAGTATGAATTTCTTAGATTTTATAAAAATATTTGGAAAAATCGACAACGATGTTCGTTGCTCGATGAAAACGACGTGTTAAATGATTATGATTATTTGTTGATTGATTTGGGTTGGTTGATGATTAATAAGAATGAGTGTAGTTGATGATGATTTCATATAAGTTATGAAACAGAAGTTAGAAGTTGGTTGTGATTTGAAATTGAAATGAAATTTGCTAAGTGTTTTCGTTAATTGAAAAGACGAGAAGTGCTCGTCGTATTTTTTTTAATCGAGGAACGTGAAAGTGTTCACGTTAAATGATTGTATGACTTGACTGTTAAATTGATGGAAATTTCGTACACATAAAGGTTGTATAGCATTGATCGAACCTAGGGAAACGTGCGTCGAGTTTTCAATATGTCTAGGGTTTTCGGCCAGTTTTGCGACCCTTCACGGAAACGGCCATAACTCCCTGCTCGTTTAACAAAATTGAGATCCGTAAATTGGACAGTAAAGTAGACTTCCGTTTCTTTCTTTTGACATAAAGCACGTCTCCTGTTTCGAAATACTTTGTATTTCGTGAGCTTCTAATCTACTGCCTTGTGCAGAAATTTGCAAAACTCTTTTTCTTAAGTTGAAATCTTTTTAACTTAATTCTTTAAGAACTTCTAAGTTACTAATAAGTTATTGACTTCCGTTTTAACTAATATTAATGTCGAGTAAGGAACCGAGTTAGTTCTAAATGAGATGTGTTCGAATCTCCTTTCTTTTCAAAACGAAGGAATTAGTTAAAGTGCAAACACCTAAAAGTTTTAACTAAATTCGTTTTCCTTTTTTCTTTAATCATCTCGACCAATTACTAAAGTTTGAATGTTTGCAATCAAAGGAGGAAGTCAAAATTAGAAGATAGGACAGAAGATCGAAGACAGAAGTTTGTGTTTGTTTTGTAACCGGTTAAGGTGGGCTTTTCTATATAACAAAATAAAGTGAGCGCTGCTCAAAATGTTTACTTATTGCTTTATAAGTATGTTTTGAAAGTGATTATCAGTGCATAAAAGAATTGTTTTTTGTGAGTTCTTTTGTGCCATTCTGAGCTGGTTCGCCATCTAATCGATCGGATTCTGAGTTAACCGGAAGGGTTTTCCAGGGTTAGTGTACACGGTAGCCGTTGTGTGTGGTACTCTGTTGAGGGGTAGCCAGCCACGGTGAGGAACGTGCGCGGGAGAAGTATACTCTCCCCCGACGTTGAAACAAAAGTTGGGGAAGTTGAACGTAACAACAGTAAAATGCTTGCGCAAGTTATTTATGAAAGGAAAATGTTTAGTAAGCACGGGCCTTTGAAAGGAAAACCCCGTTGTGTTACTTTAAGAATGCCTGATGAATCTATAAAATCTATGATATGATTTCCGCAATGTGCCCACTAAGTATGTTTATACATAGCCCTGTATGTATTTCTAAATGTGCAGGTTGAGTGACGAAGGCAGCGGAGGTTGAGTAGAGGTCGTACTTAAGGAAGTAAAGTTTAGTTGAGCCTCGATTTCACATCTGAAATGTGTTATCACACTACGTTTTATTCTGCTGCAAAATTCTTCTTTTTGATGTATAATATTTTCAGTTTAAGTTTTCATACTTGAAACCTAGTCAACTCAGAAACAACTTTGTCGAGCGATCCTTCGAGATCGATTCTCTTTTGTTTAATAGAATCAGTTCATAGTAACTATCTTATCAAAGTTATGTCAGTTTATCATTTATTTAGTAATTCTCCCTTTCTTCCCCACTTCTTTAATCCAACCCCTAGTCGCACCCCGACTTTGCCATCTCTCGGGATTTGGGGCTGTGACAGTGTCACAGCCCCAAATCCCGAGTGACGGTAAAGTCGGGGTGCGACTAGGGGTTGGATTAAAGAAGCGGGGAAGAAGGGGGATAAATAAATAAACAGACATTTAGAACAAAATAATTACTATGAACCTTACTTTATTATATAAAAGGAGTCGACCTTGAAGGATTGCTCGACAAGTTGTTCCCAAAAAGATACTAAGTTCAAAATACGGGATTTAGATTAAAAGTTTATACAAAGACACGAAATAGATTGGCAGCGTAAAGCTTGACACAAGTTCTTCATCCTATTTACAACTCTTTACTCAACCCTTACTCAAGCCTTACTCAACCTCCGCCGCTCCCGTCACTCAACCTGCACATTTATAAAACATATGCAGGGCTAAGTATAAACATACTTAGTGGGCACGTTGCCGAAAACATATCATAAGTATAGATTAAATCAGGCATCTCTATAAATAGCGCATTGGGGTTTTTCATCAAATACTTGTGCCTACTAAACATTTTCTTTCACTTTTCACAATATAGCTTGGCCAAGCCTTTACTTGATGTTACGTTCAAATTGCCCAACTTCTATTTCAACGCCTGGGGAGAGTATACTTCTCTCGCGCACGTTCTATTCACCGTTGCTGGCTACCCCTCAACAGGGTACCACACACACCGGCTACCGTGTACACTAAACCCTGGAAAACCCTTACGGTTAACTCTGCAGTCCGATCGATTAGTTAACCCCCTTTGGCTAACTCAGAAAGGCACAAAAGAACTCACATAAAACAAAGTATTTTCATGCCTTGATAATCACTTTAAAACACAGTTATAAAGCGATAAGTAAACATTTTCGAGCATCGCTCATTTGATTTGATATATAGAAAAGCCCACCTTTAGGCGATTTACAGAACAACTAAAGCTTCCATCTTCTGTCTTCCATTCTGTCTTCTAAACTCGACTTCCTCCTTTTATAGCAAATAATCATACTTTAGTAAATGGTCGAGACGATAAAAGAAAAGGAAATCGAATTCGTTGTATGACTTTTAGGCCTTTGCACTTAACTACATTCGTTTGATTAACGAATAAATGAGACTTGAACACTTCTCGTTTAGAAACTAACTCGGTTCCTTACTCGACACTTAGGTCAGTTAATTAACGGGAGTTGATAACTTATAACGACTTAGGAGTTCTCAAGGAACGAAGTTAAGAAGAATTCAACTTAAGAAAATAGGTTTTGGAAAATTTCTGCACAAGGCAGTAACTTTGGGGTATCTACAGAACAGATTTCTGCGAAACAGGGGATGAATTTGGTACCAAAAAATAGCTACGGATGTCTAGTTTATTGTCCAATTTAGGGATCTCGATTGCGTTAAGCGAGCAGGAAGTTATGACAGTTTCCGTAACTTATCGCAAATCAGTCCAAGTGAAACCCTAGGTGCTCGTAATCTCGACGCACGACTCCCTAGGTTCGACTGATGCTATACCACCTTTATACTCACGAAATTTCAGTCTTAAAGCAGTCAATACGCGCAATCATTCATCATGAACTCTTTTATATTTCTCGATTAAAAACACGATGTATACTTCCTCGTCTTTTTCAACCAACCAATTACTAAACCATTTCAATTCAAATTCACTTTCATTCTTCAACTTCTAGTTTATAATTTATAACTTATATCATCTCATATCTCGAATGGAAAAATCACCAACTACAAACTTGTTCGTTTATCGACAACAAATACTAATATCAAATTAGATTCCTTATTCGACTTTCCTATCGACAATTAAACTCGATTACTCGTCTCTTACCAAAATTTCAACTTTCTTAGAATTCGCCGAGGCACCAGACAATGCAATTTTATTCGAAGGCAGACTTTGTATCCCTGAAGACGACAAACTGAAGAACGATATCATGAGTGAGGCTCACGATACGCCATATACAGCACACCCAGGGAGTACGAAGATGTATCAAGATTTGAGAAAGAATTTCTGGTGGAACGGTTTGAAACGAGATGTCGTCTCGTTTGTAGAAAGATGCTTGGCTTGTCAACAAATGAAAGCTCTACACCAAAGACCATATGGATTGTTACAGCCATTAAGTATTCCAGAGTGGAAATGGGAGGATATAGCTATGGATTTTGTGACAGGTTTACCTAAGTCAAGAAGAGGAAACACTGCCATCTAGGTAGTTATTGATAGACTCACTAAATCAGCTCACTTTCTACCGATTAAGATTACCTATGGATCAGAGAAGTTAGCACAATTGTATGTCTGTGAGATTGTACGTCTGCACGGAATATCAAAGTCGATAACATCAAATAGAGATGTCAAATTCACTTCGAGATTTTGGATCACGATGCAGAAAGAGTTGGGTTCCGAACTTAACTTTAGTACCGCTTTTCACCCTCAGACGGATGGACAATCCGAGAGAACGATTCAAATACTCGTTGATATGTTAAGAATTATAGTATTGGATCGAAGCGCGAATTGGGAAGATATCTTACATTTAGTTGAATTCGCGTACAATAACAGTTATCAGGGGACGATAGGAATGGCGCCTTACGAGGCTTTGTATGGAAAGAAATGTAGATCACCACTTTATTGGGATGAAGTGGGTGAAAGAAAGAACCTAGGACCCGATGCGGTCAGTGAAATGATCGAGATCATTCGTCAGATTAGAGTTAGAAGGAAAGAGACCCGGAGCCGACAGAAGTCTTACGCCGACGATCGTCGAACCAATCTTAGTTTTGAAATTGGGGATAAGGTTTTCCTCAAGATTTCTCCGTCTAAAGGAATCATTAGATTCGGTGTTAAGGGTAAACTCAGACCAAGGTTTATAGGACCTTATGAGATTCTCGAAAAAGTAGGACCTGTTGCTTATAGATTGGCCTTACCGCCAAGTCTAGGAAGTGTCCATAACGTGTTTCACGTATCTCAGTTAAGAAAAATATGTTTTTAATCCTAAGCACGTAATTAACCAGCAAGACGTTGTTCTTGAATCCGACTTGAGTTATGAAGAGAAACCATTATCAATCTTGGATCGAAAAATACAAGAGTTAAGAACCAAGTCGATACCAATAGTAAAAGTGCTATGGAATCACCACGGGCAAGAAGAAGCCACGTGGGAACTCGAAGAAAAGATGAAAGAGAAGTACCCTTACCTTTTTGAAGAAGGTATGCAAATTTCGGGACGAAATTTCTTGTTAGAGGGGTAGGATGTAATACCCCGGATAATTCTTCCGTTGTCAAAATAAAAATTTAATTATTAAATAAGGCTTTACATGCCTAAGTTAAGGATTTTCGATTCTAAGACTGACGGTGAAATCCATTTCTGAAAATAAATTCCAGAAGTCAGTCGAACGACTACTGTATTAGGGTTTTCGCGTCCGATAGAATTTTTGTCCGAAAACTCAGATCGGAAAACCGTCAAAATTTACATTCACTTTTTCTTCGATACGAGTTCACCGGAGAAAGTCAATTTTTATGATTTTTTCGGGCGAATTTTAGACTGTCTTATCCCGACTTTTTATCGGATTTTGAAAAACGAATTAGGTTTTCCGAGTATGTGATTTATTTCTAATCTAACAGTCGAATTAGATTTCGTCGGAAACGTAACCGACTAAGAATTTATTTCTCGATTTTTATAACATCGTTCTAGACCCGTAAACGAGATATTTTCGGCAATTAAATCACACCCAAACCGCCACTTAAGGGTGTGACTCACCCTTGTTAGATTTTTATTAACTTTATCAAATAGTAAGTAGCCTAGTCATCCTCCTTTCTTCCTCATCATTTCCGCCATCTCCCTCACTCTATTCTCTCTCATTTTTTTCCTTCCATTGTTCTTCATTCCTCAAGCTTTTCAAAGCTCCACAAGTCTCTCATCTACCGACCGATCTTAGATCCGATTCCATATTCGACAAGGTAGGAACTTCTTCTACATATTGAACCGAACAAAAATTATTTTCCATCAATTTGTGGTTTTTTTCGAAAACTTAGAGGATGAAGAAGCATGATGATTCTTGTTTAATACATGTTGTTAGATGTTTAGGAATGGTTTTATGGATTGAAATCATGAAGAAATCATTCCCCCCCCCCCCCCCATTTAATATTGTAATTACCGAAATTTATAGAGGATTTAGGGGTTTGTTGTAGTTCGATTTTCTTGATGTTTGAGTGATGGATTCTTGTTCTATATGATGATAGATGATTACATGATTTAAATTAGAATTTTCTAAAAATAAAAATAGAAATGTAAGAGATGAAGAATTGATGATTTGATGTAGAAGATGTTATGTTTTGCATGAAATGATAATAGAAATTGTATGTAGTATGTATGAGGATGAGTACATAATTATTTGGAATTTTTCTAAAAATAAAATGAAAATCGTAAGAGACGAAAACCCGACAATAAGTTGAGACTCGTTAATATTTTGAGTATATGGTTTACGTATTAGTGATTCTAGATAGATGATGATCGATATTGTAAAATTTGAACGAAATCGGAGAACGTCGGATTTTCGCTAAGAGACGAAGAATCGTCGATAAGTCGAGAATGAATAATGATTTAGGTCTATGATTCGAATATATGATAATCTTGCTAGTTGATGATCGTAACCGGAAAATTTGAACGAATTCTAAGAAGATTGGAATTTTTCTAAGAGACGAAGAAACGAGATTAAATGCCGATAAAAAAGTTGAATAAGGAAAACCAATTTGATATTAATGATTGTTGTCGTTTGATGAACAAGTTTGTAGTTGACGATATTTCCATCCGAAATACGAGATAATATAATTTATAGTTTATAAACGAGAAGTTGTTGAATGAAATAGAAATCAAAATTTAATTGGTTTAGTAATTGGTTAGTTGAAAAAGGACGAGGTTATGCTCGTCGTTTGTTTAATCAAAAGACGTGAATGTATACCCGTATAAAGGACATGCATGTACACTGCCTTGAGATGAAAATTTCGTAAGAATAAAAGTGGAATAGCATTAATCGAACCTAGGGAATCGTGCGTCGAGTTTTATCGAGCATTAGAGTTTCGCGCGGACTGTTTTACGACATTGCACGGAAACTGTCATAACTCCTAGCTCGCTTAACGAAATTGAGATCCGTAAATTGGAGAGTAAACTAGACATCCGTGGCTTTCTTTTTGTATAAATTTCATCCCCTTTTTTAAAGTTCTCTGTTCTGTGAAAACTCCAGAACCACTGCCTTGTGCAGGAAGTTTCCAAAAACTTAATTTCTTAAGTTGAATCCTTTTCAACTTCATTCTTTGTGAACTTTTAAGTCATTATAAGTTATCGACATCCATTATCTACTGACCTAAGTGTCGAGTAATGAGCCGAGTCAGTTTATAAGCGAGAATTAATTGAAGTCTCATTTATTCGTTAATCAAAAGAAAGTAGTAAAGTGCAAAGGCCTAAAAGACTAAAACCGATTTTGATTTCCGGTTTCTTTTATCGTTGCAATCAGTTATTAAAGTTTGTTTATTTACGATAAAAGGAGGAAGTCAGCTCCAAGGATAGGATGGAAGACAGAAGACGGAAGCTCGTATTATAGTTCTGTAATCACTAAGGTGGGTTTTTCTATATACGAAATAAAATGAGCGATGCTCGAAAATCTTTATTTACAGCTTTGATAATTGTGTTTTCAAAGTGATAATCAGAGCATGAAATATTTATTTTATGTGAGTTCTCTTGTACCCTTCTAAGTTAGCCGACCTGCTATCCAGAATTATTAGTTAGCCGACCTGCTAACTAAAACGATCGGACTTTGAGTTAGCCGACCTGCTATTCAAAGTTAGTGTACACAGTAGCCGTTGTGTGTGGAATCCTATTGAGGGGTGGCCAGCCACGGTGATAATTATTGGGCAAGATTGAACGTAACATCTGAGAAAAATGCTTGCGCAAGCTACATTGTGAAAATGAGAAAGAAAATGTTTGGTAGACACGGGTATTTATCGAAAAATCCCGATGTGCTACAGAAATGAGATGCCTGATTTATCTATGCTTATGATATGTTTTCGGCAATGTGTCCACTAAGTGCTTTTGTACTTAGCCCTGCATATATTTTATAAAATGTGCCGGTTGAGTGACAGGAGCGGCGGTGGTTGATGTTGAGTTAAGAGTCGTAATTAGAATAAAGAACTTGTATCAAGCTTTACGCTTTCCGCTGCCAATCTTTTTGAGATAATGTATCTATCTGTTGGGTCTAAGCCCCGTACAATGAACTCAGTTCCTGTTTGAACAACTTGTCGAGTGATCCTTCGATATCAACTCTTTCTTTTAAATGAAGTCTTGTTCATAGAAGTTATTTTGTTATTAATGTCTGTTTATTCGTTCATTCTTATTCATCCCCATTCTTCCCTGCTTCTTTAATCCAACCCCTAGTCGCACCCCAGCTTTGCCGTCCCTTGGGATTTGGAGTTGTGACAAGCATGCTTATCTCAAATCATCACATTGATGGCAACAGTCAAGAACTTGTTCACAACCCCTACAACTGTAAATGAAGTTGCAGAGATAGCCTTTCTAGCTACGAAGCTAAACAAACTGATGAGCAGCCCAAACACACAAGACAACGACACTGCAGAAAAACGCAATGGGTTCAAACAAATTCGCCCCACTCGACAATCCTAAAGATGCAAACACATCAGCATACTCCCCTGTCAAAATCCAGAACAGGGGAGCCATCATCTACGAGAAACTATTATAGAAAAACACAAATCCCCAAGTGTTCAATCCAAGATTCGTCACCATGGCAATGTCACCTTATACAACAATGTTCTTTCAAAAAACAGCACATACATCAGTTTGCAAGCATGAATGCAAAGAGAAACAGAGAAATAGAGTGATAGAGTGAGACAGAGAGATGATGAAACACCTCATTCAAGCAAAACATAACAAAAAAAGGCCAAAAAACAGCACATACATCTGTTAGCAAACATGAATGCAGAGAGAGAGAGAGAGAGAGAGAGAGAGAGAGAGAGAGAGATATGATGATGATGAAACACCTCATTCAAGCTATCTTCAAGATTCATGCTAGAGCTTACATTAAGATACCATGCATAGCGCTATGGGAGAGATTTTAAATTATTGGCCAACATGGATATTTCCATTGTAAATTCCTACGAAATTTTCCCAAATAATAATAATAAATGTAATAAAATAGTAGAACATTTAGAATCCATGCATGCCAAAATGAAGAGTTTAAACCCAACCTTACATCATCGATAATAGTAAACAGCCTCATTTCATCACATTCAATCAAATTGCACAATACTAAATTTTATTATGTGCTAAAAGCACAATAACATTATAGATCCTTATTAAGTACCAAAGAAATGCAGAGTATTGTAACAATTCAAACATGAAATCAATTCACTTAAAAAACCAAAAAACATTATTCCAAGATGCTAAATTATTTCTATTTGCTCCTATTTCTTAAAATTCTTGGTTGATGAGAACTGAATTTCACCATCATCTTGATCAGACCCGTGCGAATCAGTAGGGCGAGTACGTTTCTGAGGAGTGATTTGAGTGCTTGTGGAAGTGGAATTGGTTTCTTCATGTATGTCAGTAGAATCCTGCAATAAAAACATATAAATTAACATATAAGATAAAATAGTAAGAACTATCACATGTTAAAATTTGGACCGTAAGAGTTGTTAATATAGTTTACCTCTTCTTTAGCATCTCCATCTATCGATTTGGAAGAATCCTTAAATTTAGAGACCACTTCCTGAAATTTTTGTAATGTAACTTGATGTGTCATTGTTCAGCTAAAATTAATTCTAAGTTGCACGCAAATTAACGTGGTCGTTTAGATTGACTAAGTTAAACCCGAATATCGTATCTCTCGAGGAAGACTTAACAGGGCAACGTTCGTATTGCGAAAAGAACAGAAAAGAAAAATAAAGCAGTAAAGATTGATTGAGTTGGTTGTTCTAATCTAAAGAAATTGAAAGACAAATTAACATAGACAAAAGTATAAACCCTAGTTCTAAGAAGAAAGTAGATCATAGACATAAATTTAGATGAACGGAAAGAAACTCACAATAATTAAAACTAAATCCGTGGCGGAAGTCTGTCACAAAATCCGTACGAATTGAATGCAATAAAGCTATCTAGAACTGGGAAGAAAAATACTGAAAGAAAAAGTAGTGCGTTGTTTCTCTGGAGGCGGAAAATAAAATAAGACGTTGTTCCGTAATAGTTCCAATTCCCTATTTATAGTGTTCAGCGCCGCCTCAGCCCGGATGATCGCCCAACACGGGCGAGCATCCGTCTCTTCGCAACCATTCCACCCGGACGAGCGACCAAGGCCGACGATCACCGTCCGGGTCTTCACTATGCTTCACGATGGACGAGCGTTGGAGCCCGGCGGTCGACGGTGGTCAAGTTTGCTTCACGTCGGGTGATCGTCGGGGGTGGACGAGCGTCCGATGTAGCTTCTGTCAATGCCCTCCTTTCACATGCCGGACGAGCGTTGGAAGCGGACGAGCATCCGGTGTAGCTTCTGTCAAAGCTCGTCCTCACTCCCACAAGCCGGACGAGCGTTGGAAGCGGACGAGCATCCAATGTTGCTCTCTGTTGCTGCTTCGCATATTCACAATTCATGCCGGACGAGCGCCCAACATCTTGACTCATGCCGGACGAGCGTCCGACATATTAATTCATGCCGGATGAGCGTCCAACACCTTAACTCGTGCCGGACGAGCGTCCAGCAATTTCTGCCGCGCACACCCTTCTTGTTTCGATCATATCTCTCTCGTCCGAACTCCTATTAGAGCACGGTTTTCGCCTATGAACTCGTATTGAGACGTACTTTAATCCTATTAAGTTCATCTCCTTAAATAATTGTCACATCATTTCTCATTTTCATCCATCTCTCATCTATTCTAGCGCAATTCTTGCAAAACCAACATGTTAGCGAGATTAACTAGAACCAATAAATTTAACAATAAAATCCGACAAAATAGTGATGAGAAATATCACTTGACACATAAATACACATCAAAATGAAGCACAAAATGAGGTGAAGCGGTCATAATTAATAGAAATATATGTAAGTACAAAGAATAAAGTATATGTATCACTTTTCATAACCTCCATAATTTATCGATCTCAATATGAAATTAAAACTTACGTCAACAGGCGAGATGGACGAAAACTGAGACATCATATTAGCGTCTTCTGTTACACTCTTTACAGTGTAGACGTGTTCGCCGTACCTGACACTCGCATCAACCTTAAAGAGACATTCTCTTTCAAGCATGGTGCAAAATAGATCAGGTATGCCATCCCTATAACCCGTCTGATTGCAAAAAAACATAATAATATACACTTCAAATATGGTTGTTGTATAACTAAATTTAACCTCTATAGTTACCTAAATTAATGATCTAATGCAGCTGTTTGAATAAAATTAATTCAACATAATAATATGCTAAAGATCACAGGCAGTTGTGGAAATAATTATAAATAAAAATTGAATTTATCCTACCATTATAAAATTACAGGTCTACATGACACGAAAGCCCTAAAACCATTCAATTAGAGGTCCAAAATCAAATAATCATATGTAAATAGTTGTAGTTTTGAAATCAGAATAAACTTTCTAGTAGCAAATAATTTATAGCACAAAACAACATGTAATAATATGCAAGTCGCCACACATGCATATCCAAAGTGTGGCGAGTTATTAGAATGTATAACCTGTTCCTCCATTTCTTTCATAAGCTGGTTAGCAGTTTTCTTCAAAAAGTAAAATGCAGAATCCTCAAAAAACGTAAAGCACGCCTGGTCCTTCTCATCGTCCACAACCACTTTAATTTTGTATCTAAAAATAATACAAAAACAAAAAAGAATGACATGTAGTAATCATCATATAAATTTAAAAGAAATGAATATTGTTTATATCTTATGTAGTTGATAACGAAGAAGAAAACCTTATAGTGATCGATCCAATTGGCCCTTTGCACTTTTTACAATAATCTCCAATCTTGCCTCTTCTTGGGACACCTTTAAGGCACCTTGAATTTGAATTTCCGCATGCTTCATAGTACCACAAATCTTCAGCATGAAAATCAACTATTTTGCCCTTACATGTATAGTTTCCTAACAAATTGAAAGAACATAATTAATATATATATATATATATATGTGTGTGTGTGTGTGTGTGTGTGTGTGAAATTAAATGTAGAACACATGTTTCAATTTGTATATTAAAATCAAATTTACCCCATCCCATTTTTTTATCTGGCCAATAGTTCTCATAGAAGCAGTATTCAACCACTCATCACTCTTCATTTCTCTCATACTGGTGGAGCTGTGAGTATTTGTGTGACTGCTCGAAATTCCACTAACACCACGTCTTAATTTAATAATAAAGCAAACCAATACGGAATATTAGTAACAGTATAAAAGTTTGATTTGACAATCATAATATGAACATAGCATATATAATAAAATATCTTGAAATAAAAGTTCTAACTTCTTCAATATCAGGATGGATAAATAATTTAGTTGCATGCTTCATCGTGGAAATGAAACCCCTAAAATAATAATAAAATTTTTCAGAATTCAGATTATGATTGAAAATGTAAGTGAGTTAGAGAATTTTCTAACCACTGAATTTGGATATCATCACAAATTGCAGCACAATCATTATTGGCTCTTTACTCTCGCTATCCCTTTTGTCCATAAACGCTTTAAGTTGATGGGCAAATGAATCCCATAGCGCACAAGTTATTTTTCTGCCTCTGGTAGATGGATAAGACACAACATTCAAATAGACGGAAATACTAATATAAAATGAATATCAATGAAACGATTATATTATATTCAGATATCATACTCTGCATCATTGAGTATTACATCGCACTTGCATGCCCTTTCCAGCGACACTATGGTGATAGTTTCGGACTTAACCTCACCAATAATATCTACAAAATGAATGCGAATTAGCATGAATAGATAGGAAATTATTGAATACAATTGAAGCTAAATAATATTGAAAGTAGATTGACCTACAACATATTTTTTGTCGTGCTGCTTTAAATCCCCAAGAGCAATGAAGTCGATTCCATGTTCAGGGATCTGCCAATATTCTGTCGGTTTAGAAACCTTGGATGCAAAGCTAAACCCTATCCTCCACTCATGATTTATAAAAGCGTTCTGCCAATTGGGTTTATTTTCCAGAGTTTGAAAATTATGAATAACGATTATTTCACCTTCTTTCAATAACGTCATAAATCTGTTCTTTACTGTCGTGGAGATAGATGCCTGAATTTTGATACCCGGCAAAAATGCATAGAAAATCCTAACCTTTACTCACATTCTGGTTTAAAACCAATCTTTTTAAAATTCTCAAATTAAGAAGTTTTAAGTTTGCATTATGTATCAACCAATTCATGTGTAAGTATTACCACTCAAATATGAGAAAGGGTTAGTAATTTTATATCTATTTTTCTAAAGCTAAAATATTTAATTTTTCATTTAACTCATGAGTTGAGACCTTTAGCTGTATTCGACCAGCAACTATTCATGAATAAAACTCTTATTTTTACTTATAATAATTTTACCAATTAAGGCAATCCATTTTATTAAAATATATGCTGGTCAAT
The DNA here is from genome assembly GCA_029490685.1 of Schizonepeta tenuifolia. Lineage (NCBI taxonomy): Eukaryota > Viridiplantae > Streptophyta > Magnoliopsida > Lamiales > Lamiaceae > Schizonepeta > Schizonepeta tenuifolia. Next base: position 27,481,383 of record CM055955.1, read on the forward strand.
TCTAGACAAAAAATTGGTGGAAGGAAGGAGTATATAAAATCAAGATGTTTGATTGTTTACATCTATAAATTTACCCAATGGCTGACTAAATTCTAGTATCATATAACATAGTAAATATATGGCAAAAATGCATAAAAAAACCCTGACCTTTACACATTCTAGTTTAAAATCAATCTTTTTAAAATTCTCAAATTAAACTACGACCTTGCAATTTGACACGATTAGCTCCTCCGACCGATATCCGGTGAAATTAATTGGGGGAAAATCGGCCGGAGGAGCTAATCGCGTCAAATTGCAAGGTCGTAGTTTAATTTGAGAATTTTAAAAAGATTGGTTTTAAACCAGAATGTGAGTAAAGGTCAGGATTTTCTATGCATTTTTGCCATGATACCCTGTATGAAAAAAAAAAAAATAGTGTTAAGGTTGATTGCATGCATAGTTGAATGTAATTCTGTAATTTTAAAAAGAGGAGATGGTTACCATGTTATCAACCACGATCATTTCTATCCCTTTCTTTCCGTATGAAATTTGGACCCACAATCGTAAAATTCTCACAACGACAGTTTTGTTCTTAGTTTTACCGTTTATTGCACTAAGAGGGATGAGTGTGTTGGCTGCCGACATTTCCTCTGATAAAAATAAGCACACAGAAAGATGTAAATCAAGTAAGTCTATCATATTCACCATATAGGCAAGAATGAATGGTTTTATTATCAAGAAAAGTCAGTCACATGTACTACAGAAATTAGCTACACAATTGATAACTTACACCTTATTTGGTTAGTACCTACTACGTATGGAGCTTTATCATATTTACCCAGAGATACAACATATATTAAAAAACAGAGCTTTATCATATTTACCCAGAGATACAACATATATTAGAAAACAGGATCGACTTTGATTTTTCTGTCAGTTCTATATTGAGAATATTCACAATAAGGATGAATTAACAATACTGGTTGATCATTTCAGATATAAAATCTGCAAGAAAAATATAAGGCATCCATTAAGGCATTTCATTAGACAGTTTGTCTAAAACCAAAACTTGTGACATCAGATGGATGAATTGCAGTGTTAATGCAAATTCTCGATTTCTTTATAATAATAAATCAACATTGTTTTCACTACTAAATCATATGGAAATTGATAATATGCAAAGCTAGCAAAGCTTGCATATGAGTGAAAATCCAAGGATGAAAGTGATAATTTCCATCAGATGGAAGAATCGTGTTAATGGGAATTCATGGAAATGAGTGGAAACTTGCATATTATTACATCAGTTTGTAATTTCCATTTCACTCACTAGAAGTAGCGTACAACAATCGTCTACTGAGAAGAAGAATATCGAATTTGTGAAGCTGTAAGTGAAGAAGATAGAAACAACCTTACCTAATTATATGATTTTGATCTGCAACTCTCAAGACACATAATTTCATATTTCCAATTATGAGTTGAATTAGAGATCTCTAATTCTGACTGCGACGGCCTGATTTTAGCCAATCCGAATGCAGAATTGCAAATATTGAGAACAGATTTTGTGGAAGAAGACATTGCGTTACTTATGTGATTGAAGGGAAGAGAAGTAAGAGCAGATTTTGTGGTGGAAGGGATGAGGTGTTATTGCTGTACGCTTTTGATTTTGTGGTGGAAGGGGCAGATTTTGTGGTGGAAGGGATGAGGCGTTATTGTTGTATGCTTTTGATTTTGTGAAGGAAGGGATGAGGTGTAACTGAAACCATACGACTGAAACCACACAGCTTCTTCCAAATCTTTAGGCTTTTCTTCATAATTTAGATAATAAGTAAAGGAAAATAGAGAAAAATCCACATCATCATAAGGATGGTTGTAGGCTTAAGGATCTCTAATCCTATTATAAAGAAGATATTATATCTGTATTATTCTGTTGGGAAGATATACTAATATCACATAGTGTGATAATTTTTTTTCAATAATACCACATCAGTGCTAGCTGTCTTTTTTTTTCAGTGATGCTATTTGGACATATATGTGTGGATATAATCCGGCCCATTTAGGTGAATGGATCGGGCCAACCCGATTTTGTTGTTTATGTAATTTTCTATTTTAATGAAAATATGCAAAATTACCCTTTTATCCCTTAAGTGATTTGGCTCCAAAGCAGCCAATTTTTGCTCCATAATTTTTCTGTTTTAGCGCCACTAATCTTCCCTCCATTCCCTCCTCACTTTTTGACGCCTAATGCAAAATTTCTCTATATCATTTAGTTTCTTTTTTCAATTGAATACATAACTATCTATTCATTAATATTAAATACGAAAAATTAGTGTAAATCATTCCCAATTTTATTAGTTTAATTTCGTATTTTTTATTCGTACTCGTACCAAAATAGATTAAAGTATCTACTAGTCAGTGAAATTTTACACAATAACCATGCAATCGAACTTTTATGGATAATTTAAATAAGATTACTCAGAATCATTAATTAACAATACTAGTATATTTTTTTTAATTACAACTAGTATTTGCCCACTTTGCACTGTCATTATAATGATAAGCTAATACAACAAAATTATAGTTTGCACACATGTAAAATTGTGAATAATAAATTTTATTGTGATATAATTTTCAACTTATAAATATCGACTATTAAAAATGTATAGAATTTTCTTACTTTATACACTACTTCATCTTCAATTGTGTCAAAACTGAATATGTAGTCCCTATAAAGGAAATTCATTTTTCTTTTGTCATTTTATTTGTTTTAAATTAAAAAGAATTCTTTGAGTGAGTTACAGGATTTTATATTTAGTGATTTTGAAAAAAATTAAATATCATAAAGTATATAGCGGGACACTTTTTTTTTTTGTTAAGACGTGAGCTAGAAATCAGACTTGTGATGTTATTGGTCAAAATTAATGAATAAGAGTCTAATTGATTTGGAATCGGTATCAATCTTTTGTTTTATAATAATAATAATAATAATAACACGTTCACGATAAAGGTTGCGAATCGATATAGAGAGAGAAAGTCGAGAACATTTTATTTTGGGGATGGGTAGTGGCGGTGTGTGGGTAAGATAAGAAGGGCTTGTTTAACTATAAAAAATAAATAATATATTTTAAAAACTTAAGTTAATGAAAGATTATTGATTTTAGTTTTTATTATATAATTTAGATAATTCATTTAAGTAATTCGTCTCCATATCTTCATTATCCATATAATTTGCCCTTCCAATGAGGAGCGGTCCTTCAACAATTTCAACATGGGCCATGGCGACTTCGAATGTTATCCTGCAATTGCTCCATATGCAGGGCCGCTGTAAACGACCAGACCCAAATGATAATGGTATCTTGCTGGCGATAAGGAGAGAATGAGAATGGCGCCATCGAAAATTGCAATTAATTCCCAGTTTAATTGATTCATGAATTATCCCTCAACCAAATCTGACACTCAATACTTGAAACTCTCTGGTCTCAACAAACTTCATCATCCCATCAAATTCATCAATCTCTTCTTCAGGGACATAAGAAATGTGCAGAGTTCGAAGCGGGGTGTAATCAAGATTCGATTTTTTCAACTCCTTCATTGCTTTTAGATCCTGCAAAACGATGCACTCGTCGTGCTGTGATGCGCAGGCGTATAAGATTTGGCGGTGATGTGGGCGGCTCTGACTACTCGAACACAATGGGATTTTGCACGAAGGGGTGGTGTAGGCACTTCGACGGCTAGGCGGGGACGGAATCGAGGCGGGGATTGAAGAGAATTGAAGGGAGGAAAGGGTTTGAGCTGGGCTAGGTGATGAGGAGGAGCTGTTGTTTGTCGGGGGTGGTGTGAGACGAAGACGACGGCGGTGGTGAGGGAGAAGGAGAGAGGAAGGAGAAAAGATTGATTATTATTATTATTATTATTATTATTATTATTATTATTATTATTATTATTATTATTATTATTATTATTATTATTATGTATAAATTTTATAATGACGTTAAATTAAATTTGAAATTCGAAGATTGAATTGTTTCTCTCTCTAAAATTTGGTGAAAATTTGAAAAATGAAGTTAAGGGTAATTAAGTAAAAGTCATTAGAGCACTAACTATCATTATTATTTTAAATGATAAATTATAAGTTACTTTGATACCCTTTTATGTCCACAAATATGTCCAAAAAGATATTGTTTATTTTTTACTTTTTTTTGTGCAAAAGAATGTTCATAGCGCTTCATTCTTTATCCACTAATGTTGGGAGATCCGATTTCCGGTATCAGAAAATTTACGTAGCTCGTGAAATTCCGGTATGACGTTGTAGCAGGAATGCCCCATCAGATCCCAGGTGCCACATGTAATTTATGTACCTTCTCTTTTTGTTTATCAATTTAAGTTAATGCCTGCAGTTTGAGTTTAAGATAAGATGCCTAGCTGTTTCCTTTTTGAAAAACCCGGTGGAATTAATAAAAAATGCATAGTCACGTACTAGCTTTGGAAACCTTCCACTACAATTAATCTCTAGATTTCTTAACTTTATATATAAAATCACATGATATATATATTTTATTTCATTCATGTGAACTATATATACAAGCCCTCTTATCATCAATGTCAGATCAAGTAAACTACACCTTGTGTATGTGTATGTGTGTGAAAATTGTTGTATAATCTTTTTCAACACATACTCTCAATAGTGCATGGGACCATATTCAGGCTGGTTTATATATATAGCAAATAAAATCATGATAGGCTACTCACTCATATATACTCATTCCAATAATACACTTTGCAAAAATACTAACTGTTGCTCCCTCTTTATCCACAAACATTATCTAATGCAAATTCAATGGATTCAGATTTTCCTGGTTTCCAAACACTAGCTCCCAAAGATGCATTCATGGCTGCAAGCAAGCCCCCTTTGAGCCGGCTGCAGCGACGTGCCCCCAGCCCTCTGCAGCTCAGTCCAGCCATGAAATCTAATGGAAGAGGTAACAAAGAATCATCTACATCAGCATCAACAGTTTCTTGTTTTTCTAGTAAAGATCCAATCCCTCTTCTCTAGCTCTCCTCTTATCTTGCCTTCCATGCTTGAGCCTCAACCAATGCAACACCAAACAATGCCTAACTCATATATATATATATATATATATATATATATATATATATATATATATATGAAACAGATCATATGAGAATAAATATTATCCTAACAAATGAGAATAGATTTCCGCTATAGATCTATGAGTGATGAAGGGTCAAGATTTGGCCTAATCAAAGCGGGTCAAACCCGATCAACCCGGATCAACCCGAATCAACCCGTTGATTTTTTTTTTTTTTTAGGGGTGAACTCATATACACCACTTCACATATTCGGATGCACCATTGTACATAACTAGATGCACCACTAAGTGCATTGAGATGCACTAGCTTTTCGTTTTTTTTTTCCTAGAATTTTTTTTAGGGTCAGCTCATATGCAACATTTCACATAATCGGATGCACCACACTATATAACGAGATGCACCACTTAGTGCATTGAGATGCACTAGATTTTCAGAATTTTTATTTCTTTTTTTTTTCGATATTTTTAAAAATTTTCAGATTTATTTTCCCCCATTTTTTTGTTTGCCTGTTCGTTTTTTAGTTTGCTGCTGCTTCTTTGGTCAAGATTCGAGCCGAAAAAGTTCAAATTGTTACCCAATAATTATTCTTATATTAGTAATCGGAGTGAAGACGGAGCCGTAACATCGGAGCCGAAGGCAGAGCCGGGAAAAAATATGTGTAAAAAAATACTGAAAAAAAAATCTGAAAAAAAATACTGAAAAAAATCAGACATGCACCACAATGAAAGCAGATGCACCACATAGTGTAAGTAGATGCACCACATAGTGTAACTAGATGCACAATATTTTTACGAATAATTTAAAAAAAAACGAAAACAAAACTAGTGCATCTTAATGCACTTAGTGGTGCATCTTGTTGTGTAGGGTGATGCATCCGAATATGTGAAGTGGTGCATATGTGATAAACCTTAAAAAAATAAAATTAAAAATAAAAAATGGGTTGACCGGATTTACCCGGGTTTGACCCGCTTTGACCATGTCAAATCTTGACCCTCCATGCAGATTTAATCAATGATGAAGATTAATTCTTATTTCTCACTTTAAAATTCATTTGCATGGGAATCACTCCCTATATATATATATATATATATATATATATATGTTGAAGTACATTCATGTTCCTTTCTTAGCAACTAATTGTTAACCTTTTTACTGAATCTCTAGTGAGATAACGGTCATATTATACGTCTCGTATTATTTAATACATGTCGCGTGTATAATTAACTTAGTGGTGCAATGGTTGGAGCAAGATCTGCACACCGCATTGCGGTCTAGTGGTGATGATACTAATAGGAAAGTGAACATAATTTGGTGATAATGTGAATTTATAACGTTGAAGGATCATCGAGAGTGCAATCTTGGCCTCATTGGTTGCGAAATTCAAGCCAACACAGGTTCGCGGTCCGTATCCAAATGGGAGGAAGGCCATGGGATTGTTGTTAGTAGCTGCAGCAACACCGTGTGCAAATCTCTGTGGTTTGAAGAAATATGAATCTCTTCCCCAGATTTGTTGATTCGTGTGTAGTGCAAGAGTTGGGATGTGGAACTCCATGTTGGCTGGGAAATCGTATTTGCCGAGCTGCACTCTCCTTGTCCCTCTTCTCACTAGGCTTGCTGCAGGGCTGTACAGCCTCAGGGTCTCATTCATGATCATGCTTGCCTGTTGATGAACATACGCAATAGGAGAAGGTGATAATCCTAGCTCCCTAACTAGTACTACAATAGAGGAATATATATGGTTAGAAATTTCTTACAATCTTCAATCTAGGAAGGCCTTCCGAGGTAGGATTCCGGTGTGCGAAGATGTCAACAACTTCTTGTCTGGCTTTGTCTTGCCAATCGGTGTGGATTGCCAAGAGTAAAAGTGTCCATGAGAGTAAACTGGTTGTCGTTTCGTGTCCAGCTAGGAAAAACACTTTGCATTCATCAATTATATCATCAACAGAAATCCTATTCTTCTTGTCTGAATCATGGTGAACTCTCAGCAATGCTCCTAGAAAATCACTCCCATAATCCTCTGCTTCTGCTTCTCCGGTCAACACCTTTTCCTCTCTCTTCCTCACTATTGACATGGCGGAATCACGGAGGGACTGCTCGATCTTGTCCGATTCCACGTCGTCCCTTGTCTTCCAAATTCTTCTACACCCCCAACCGTTATTCTTATCAGCAGAAATGATCATACAATAAATATTAATCTAGAAAAAATTAGTTGTGCGGAAATTACTCGAAAGGTCGAATCTTGTCGGCGTTCTTGATAAGAAGGAAGCCGAGCTTTGTGAGCATGTCGAAAATATTCTTCCCTTCCAAATAACTGCTCCCAAAAGCTGTTCTTGAGATCACTTCTGAGCTCATCACTTTGAATTCCTCAAACACATCTATTTCTCTGCCTTCATATTCTCTCCAGTTTTGCAGCATTCTTTCCACACTTGCAATCATGGCTGGGGTCATCTCCTACGCATGCATATATATGTTGTCTTAATCTTAAGTCCCGTGCATGTGCTAGCTAGCTACCAAGTTCGAGAAAGAATTAATGCTTGCTTATTGATTACCTTCAAGCTTTCTGCATAGAAAGCATGGTTTGCCAGTTTCCTTAGCTTCAACCATTTTGCCCCTTCTGCCATAATAAGCCCATTGCCCAGCAATTTCTTTACATTACCTCTACTTTTAATTTTGACAAAAATTCCTTCCTTATTTGAGAGTATTTCTTTAACTATATCTGGTTCAGTTATCACAACATGAGGTTGAGGGCCGGTCCATGTAACAAAATTCATTCCTGTTACATACATCATAATATGCAAATAAATTTGATAGCACTAGTAAGATTTTAGGGGGAAAAAAAATATGCAAATTTGATTAGTTATTTTTACCATAAAGCTTCATCCATTGGTAGAACTGAGGCTGGATTTTAGGGAATATATCATGTGATAACTCCATAGGGCCCTTTAGAGCTTCTTGTTTCAAGATCAAGCTCTCTTTTGTAGTTCCGTAAACAATTCTGTACAACGGGCCCTTGATCCCCTGCGCGTGCATCATGTGTTGCACGCGCAGAGGGATCCATATTGCTCTGTAGATGAATCTGATCAAGATAAGTGTGATGACACACATCAAGAATTGGATGATCATGGTGAATGAGTGACGAATGAGGCTATAACCTCGTATTTAAAGGATCGTGTTGTACATTCTTGAGGCGGTGATGAAAACAACTAAAGCAAACAAGGCAAGAAAGTGGCATAGATGTTTCCTAGGATACATTTTGTCTCATGTATGATGAAATGAAATCTATCACACGAGACGAGACAAGAGGAACCGCACTAGAAATACCTCGTGTGCAACGACCAACAAACGTATATAAGGTCCAATTTACATATTTTAATTTCTAAACAGAGTACAGAAAGATCTGAATTCTATGAGCCCTCAGTTAACTTTAATATTAAGTAGGCCCAATCCAATAGAGCCCATTTAACACTTCCTTCTTAAGGGGAAGTCCACGTACAGTATTTTTTGTTTCTTTTTTCTTTTTTTTTTAGATATATAACTAAAATACTAAATTATTATTACTAAAAAACACAAATATCTAAGGGAACTAAATATCCCTAGCTACACCAGCAATAACGTGAACCATACTTGCAATCTAACATAATTTCTTCTGATCTAACTTAGTCAGTCCATTTGCTATAATCCAAGAAGAATTCATGTTCGACCTCAAAGTACCATTTATTCAAGTCAACAAAAAAGAAAAGTACCATTTATTAGGTTTCGAACTTGTAATATTTATGGAAAAGTGTTATCACGCTCCTGATGTAATGATTTCCAACGCTAATTAAGGACTTTATTTTTGTTTTATTTTAGTAGAGATTTCTGTTTCCAACATTTATATGTTGAGATCAATTTTATAAAAGGTTACTTAACTATACCATTTGTATCAAATTGATAACTACTAATTATTTCAAATGGTTACTAAACTTTCATTTTGTATCATTCAAGGTTAAAATTAATTTATTATATCAAATTTATCCCACATGACAATTAAAATTACACGTAAAATTTCATATTTAGAGTAATTGTAGAGTGAAAAGTGAAAATACCCCAATTCAAAAATAAAAGATAAATAGTACCCTTAAATATATAAATGATAAATAATACTTCAAAATTATGTAAAATTATATAGTTGCCCTTTTCGGCTACTTTGTTTGGTGCATACATGAGTTGTCATACATTATTAACATACATGACAAACAACACACGTGTATTATACATGAGTATTATTTATCTTTTATAAATTATAGGGTATGATTCTTTTTACTTTCAAAAATGGATATTTTATCATATTAACTCAATTGTGGATTCTGCAGATATACATCAAAATAAATCAAAGACCCAAACCGTTATCCCTACGGCAATCTCTCTTTCTCTCTAATCAGTCCATATTTTGTGTCTTTTTAGTGTATGTCTTAGGAAGTTTAAATCGAGTCTTTGTGTGTGTTTTGTCTAGTTTTTGTGTCTTGGAGGACATATTTTGGGCAAGAGGGTGTTTGCTGCCTTGCAGGTGGAAACTGGACAATACAGGGGAAGAAAACAACATTTCTGGAAGCAGGTCAGACAGAGCCATATTGGTCAAGACAGATAGGAGGAGTGCTTTGGTCAACAGGCAAGTTTCTCTCCTAAGTCTAGAAGGATAAGGATAAGATGATATAACTTAAGTATCTTTCCTTATCCGACTAGATTTAGGATCCGCAAGAGATCTCTTGAAGATAGACGTTTCTTGCCTTGTTGAGGGTCGAGCTTAAAAAGTGTTACTTGCACCGCAAGGTAGCTCATGGATTCCTTCCATGTTAAGGACTAGGGGGCCCAAACCCTAAAGCACTCGCCTATAAATATGGATGCCTTGCTACTGCGAAGACACGCCGTTCCTTTTATGCTTTGTTCTCTATATTTTCCATTGAGAGTTTGTGAGGAGAAAAACAAGTCCTACGGGCATACTTTTATTCGTACTTTATTTTATCGGCACTTTTGGCCGTGATTTGCTTTTGCATGTATTTCGTAAGTTTTAATATAGTGTTTATGATTTCCTTCAATTCATATGTTCGTTACTTTATGATTATGCCTAGCTAAGCTTTTTTACTTGGCCTGGGCAAAATGGTTAGATGTTAACCTATGCTTAACAGGTCTAAATTGTGCTAGATAATTGAATGCATGTATTCCCATAATGTTAATGAACTTGTTCCAATATGAGATAATACGATTAAGAAGTTAATAGGCCGTTAATCACTTAGGACATATTAGATCACCAATCAATTGAGAAGTAGGAGTGTTTTCCACATCTTCTTGATTAAGATCAATTAACATTAGAGGAAGGTGTCTGCCTTATGAGGTAAGACGTGATGATTCCTTGTTGGGCCTTTCTAGAGATAAATGCTCCTTGAACAAGAAACTGAACGATGACTCCAATAGAGGTATTGCCCAAGGTAGGGAGCCGGCGGTGCGTCCCCAACTAAGTAAGGATAGGTAAGAGAAGGGTTTGTTGAGAGCGTGACGAGTAAAAAGGGATCTCGGCATTCAAGTCCCATAACTAACTATGCGTGCATGCGATGAATATATTTGCACCTATGACCAAGCTAGGGTTTTCACTTAACAATGTATTAGTCCAGATCAAGTCCTTCGAATTATTAATCAAGTTACTTGTTTACTTTTCAGTGTTTTATTGAGTTCTCGAATTGGGCAAGAGAGCCCTAGTGACCAAGATTGCAAAACCAACTTTTCTGAACAGGTGGAGGAGGTTTCAAGGGATAGTGACAATCAACTCCTTGTGGATCGACCATGTACTTACTTGCTAACTATATAGCTGTGAGGATAGGTTACAAATTCATTTTGAGAGTGCGAACGACAGCCTCGTCACTCTCTCTCTCTCTCTTCATTCCTCTATCTCGTTGGCGAGAGAAATCAAAATTTTCCCCTTCTTTATCAAAGGACCGGCGGCAACTTGTCATGACTATCTCCATTTGAGAAGTAGGAAAGTTTGAAAATGGAGCTCCACCACTTAGAAATCCAGAAAATGCAACCGCATTGTTTTGATGAAATTTAAATATTTATATTACTATGAAATTTAAATATTCATACGCTACTACTCACCCCTCTCTTCTTCACCACTACCAATTGAGAATTTTAATTTTTTGCAAGTTTTTTCTGCTTTTGTTTTTCCCACTCATTGGAAATGTCGGTACTATAGAACATGAGTTCGGTCCTCGCCAGCGAAGGAGATAAAATTTTACTACGGCAGCCGCTAAGAGAGAGGGGGATCGGTAGGGATAAAGTTTAATTTCGATATTTGATTAATTAGATTTACTTTGCATATCCTAAATATAAAGTATCAATTTTTTGATTTGTTAGCTTAGATGTGGAAGTTTATGTGGAATTTTGATTGCCACCTAGAATAAAATTGATATACAAATTAATTAAAATCTTAAATGATACTCCGTCTGTCCCGTTATTCTTGTCATGTTTTTCTTTTCGGGTTGTCTCGTTATTCTTGTTGTCATGTTTCCTTTTTTGGAAATAATTAGGAGATAATTAATTTGTTAAACAATCCACTTTACACATTTCATCATACTTTTCCACCTCATTTTCTGTGTCATTCACTATTCTCCTTTTCTCTCTACTCACTTTATTCCACTTTATTTCACTATTCCCTCTCTCTCTACTTACTTTATTTTACTTTACCACTTTATTTCACTATTCACTCTCTCTACCCACTTTATTTTATTTTTAAAAATCCACTAAACATACTTTCTATTCTTAATTATTTTCTCCTTAAACCCCGTACAAAAAAAAAACAAGACAAGCCTGATAAGACGGAGGGAGTACGTATTGTAAGTTTGGTGACTATTTTGAAACAAGCTAAAGTTTAGTAACCAATTAAATTGTTACAAATAAGATAGTTAAGTAATCTTTCATGTAATTAACCCGAGCAAGATTACATTGATTAATTCTGTCTAAACTGTTAGAATTAGATCAAAAACATACCATCAATGCAAAGACAAATGGAAATCTGCAATTTCCCCAAATTTAAACACAAAATGGTTAATGCATGATTTGTGTATTGAAAGTTTTTGGCGATTACATCACAAGGTGCAAGTTCGCTAGGAAAGAGTAGCACTAGGTTCCAAAACAGAAAAAATACGTGCATTATTAAATTGTTCGGCCACCATGTGGCCAGCCACACACGTAATAAAGGAAAATTAACTGTAAAAATGGAAATAATCACATTTCCCTCTTAGAATTTATACTTTCCAATTAAGTATATTTGCATTTTCAAAACTTAGATTACTATTTTTAACTTGTATGATCGGCTACTGTGGCTGAATATCATTACTCTTAAATTAAATACAATTAAAAGATGGTGGATTTATCTACTTAGAGCATCCACTACGGATGACGAACGGCGGAGGCGAAGGGCGGTGTCGAACGGCTCGACGCAGCCTCCACTCGACCCCGGCGAAGTCGACACCGTAGTGGCCGATCGACTCACCCCTGTGTCGAAGAGAGGTCGAAGCCTGTGTCGTTTTTTAGACACAACGCTTGACTTCACCAAGCCGCAATATGGGGACACGTGGCGTGTCCCCATTAGTTCCATCCTATTTTTTTTTCTGATAAAAAAAAAATAAATTAATTATTCAGCAACGGATATATCTCTCTCCAACGGCTAAATACTCATTTTTTCACTATATATATCCCTTCATCCATACCACACTACCACACCAATTCATTCAATTCATTCATCATACAAATTCACTCTTTTTATCAAAAAAAAATTATGAGTTGGCCAGGTGCGAGCTACAATCATGAAGAGACGGAGGATCGCCGCCGCCGACGTATGCAGTTGGCTCAGCGAGCCAGGGAGCTTTACCAAATGTAGCTGAGTCTGATTCGTCAGACGACGACGACCACCCGGATACGAGGACGTACCTGCACCGGAATCGTGAGGAGGCCGAACAACGCCTCCGACGAGATTATTTTGTCGACCACCCTATATGGGGTGATGTTGTCTTCCACCGGCGGTTTCAAATGAGCAAGCGCCTATTCTTGAGAATTGCTCAAACTCTTGAGGCTTGGGAGTATTTTTTCAGCAACACCCGGATGCCACTGGAAGATTGGGGTTCCACATGTGGGTGAAGTGCACCGTTGCTCTGAGGCAACTAGCCAATGGTGGAGCAGCCGATCAATACGACGAATATCTGCACTGTGGAGATACAACGGGCAATAATATCCTCAAGAATTTCTGTTGGGCCATCAGATCTGCTTTCGGCGACTACTATTTGAGGCGGCCAAACGAGGTTGATATCGCCCGGATCACTGCATTGCACGAGAGGACGCAAAACTTTCCCGGAATGCTTGGAAGCATCGACTGTATGCACTGGCAATGGAAGAATTGTCCAACAGGTTGGAGAGGAATGTACACTGGACGAAAGGGTTATCCAACCCTTGTCCTTGAAGCTGTCGCCTCCCATGATTTATGGATTTGACATGCTTTTTTCGGTGTCTCCGGCTCTCTGAACGACATCAACGTGCTCAATCAGTCCACTGTCTTCAACGACGTCGTCAATGGTAGAGCGCCGTCAACTGCTTTCACTGCAAACGGCCGCCCGCACCGTATGGGATATTATCTCGCCGACGGCATCTATCCGAAGTGGGCCTCTTTCGTGAAGACGCTCAATGCGCCAACAGATCCGAAGAGACAACGATTCGCTCGGATGCAAGAAGCTGCGCGTAAAGACGTTGAAAGGGCTTTCAGCATCCTGCAAGCTCGTTGGGCAATCATAAAGGGCCCTGCTCGGATGTGGTTTCGAGAATACTTATGTGATGTCATGTATGCCTGCATCATTCTGCATAACATGATTATTGAAGATGAAGGACCGAGAGCGACTGAATTCAATGCTGAATCGAGTGCAAGGGGCGATATAAACGAGAACAGGGCACCAGTTCATCAATGGGCGCCAGTGCCACTCCGCCAAGTTATTGAGAGACAAGCTCAAATTCAGAATGCACGTGTCAATGACCGCGTTATGGAGGATATGATTGAAGAGATTTGGGCACGTTTTGATCCACTCCGCGAGTAGTTGTTGTATTTTTATTTATTTCTTAATTATTGTATTTTTTTTTAGTTATTGTCTTTGTTTAAATTGAATAAAATTGTCATTTATTAATTTCTGAATTCAATTAAGTTATTTTTTATAATATTTATTACAAATAAAAAAAATAACAACAAAATAAAATCTATTCGATCATTAAAATCACGTTTCCTAGTGCTTCAACCTAGGTCTTACTCAACCCCATTGTAGTGGAAAAATCAATCTAGGTCTAACTCAACACCACCAATCATTAAAATCACGCTTCCCAGTGCTTCAACCTAGGTCTAACTCAACCCCTATAGTGGATGCTCTTAAAAGAAAAATACTATATAAGTATTGTACTACTTTTTAGAAACCTTAACAGAGGAGATCTCCAGGATGAGCACGAAGATTACTAAAATACCATTTGGGGTTACCTTCAAACACGCTCCTCGACATCGTACAGTTCCGGTCTGGGGCTTTCATCATCCTCACCCTCCCTCGGCCGCAGCAGCAGCAGCAGCGGCAGAAGCAGAGCAGCACCGTCACAACCACAGCGGCAATGATCCACACGTGGAAACCAGTGGCTGACCGTGTCTCCCCTTGTCTCCGGCGGAAACACATTGTCGAACCAACCCAACGCATCGGCGCCCAAATTTTCCACCGCAAGCAGAGCCTCCTTCAGCTTCTCCACCACAAAATTCATCACCTCCTCCACCCTCATCTCTCTCTCTCTCTCGCGCCACTGATGAGGGTTTTGGATCTGTTGGATGGAAAAGGATTTGACTAAGTACACTACTAATTTGGGTTACGCAATCTCACTTAGTATGATTTATGAACGGAGCAGTCGTCACTATTCGCATGAAAGTTTAGAGTGTGTTTAGCAAAAATTGTGGTGTATTATGTTCACCAAAAATTGAACTATTTGGAGTTCGGCACGGAAAAACTGATAAAATAATTGTGAGTGGAGTAAAAGTAAGATAATAGGGGTATTGTTAATTATTTGCTTAGTTTTTTAATTTCTTTCATTTTTCTCTCTCCTCTTTTATTCTTTTTCAATTATTGTTTTATTCTTCTCTTTTCTGTTAAGAAAATTGAACTTGGTGTTTTTTCGTGATTTTTTTTTCTGTTCATACAATAAAATATTCATCATTTTTATTTCTCTATTCGAATTTGTGGAGGTTATTTCCTAAAAAAAACTGAAATTTGAAATTATTTTGTTTCTGTAAAGTAGAACAGAAATTGGAAAAAAAAGGACACAATGCAAGCTGTGAATACACAAAATAGATTCCCATTGATTCATTGGTTCCAAAATCCAAAAATATTCACAAGTTTGGGGGGAAAATTTGGGGGAATGTTTAGAGGGAAATCCAAACTCACCTAACACTATAAATAGAGGACAGTCTCCTCACATTCATTAGTAATTATAACAAATATAAATACAGAACTAACAAAATGTTGAATAGCAGGCAAAGGCCAGATTTGACAGAAATTCAAAGAAATAATGTGCAGCTTGGCTTCTTCAAAATTTCAGCAACTCGAAGCTTCGATATGGTGCAAAACAGGAAACTGCGGAACTTTTCAACATAGGCCTCTCGGGAAATTGGATGCTACCTCCATATGCACAACATCCGCAGCAGGATCAAGGGACACGTGTAAATAAATTTATAACCACAAAAAATAAAGTAAAATTTTCATAAAGGCAACCATGGTTTGGAGAGTCGTTTCACACTTTCACCTTCTCCCGTTATTCATTGTTTGTACAACCAAAAAGTCTTCTCATCTTTACCTTTTCATTTCCCCTTTATTCTGTGGTGGATGAATGAATTAATTAAAAAAAATAATCTCAATATCCTAATAGATAAGAATTGCAAGATGATGAAATGGATGCACCGGAATATGATGGTTTCATAAAAAAATTAAGGATGATCCTCTTTTTTATATTACTAGTATAAGGAATGCACGTAGAAAAATGATTCAAATAAATAAATTACTTTGATGAGTGCTATATTTTATTTTTAAAGTACTAATACTTATGATTTTTATGAAATAAAATAGTATATTGAGCGTCAATTTTTAATATTTCTTTTGAATTAATTAGGTAGAGTAAAATATGTATGTAAAAATAATCAGAAAAGTATAATTGAAAATCAAGAACTAAATTAAGGATACACAAATAATTCTTAAAATTGTAACTTAGTTAAGAAGACGACGTAATTAACATGTTTTTGTATCCTCAAATGAAATTGTAACATAGTAATGTGATTTTAAAACATATACCGCATATTTTGGTGTACTATATAATTTTAAATGGTAGCCTGTTAAGTAGAAATTTTTATATTAAAAAAAGAAAAAAAACTAAACCCTTGAGATACATAAGGATCCCTCAAAGGTCATAATAAGTCATATGACAAAAATTACAAAGGGTAAAACAATATATGAAAAAAAGTCTATAAAACAATCCAAATAAACGAATGACACAATGCAAGTATCGTAAAACTAAATTGGTGATGCATGGATGGGAACCTTGCTACCAGAAATCAAATTTTATACTTTGGATTAATATTTAATACTAATATCATCATTAAGTCCATGTATTTTTTTTGCTCATATTATTCATCTCTTTTTTGTCGCCTTGAATCTTCCAGGAGATTCTTGCTCTAGCTTACACGAGATTCTTGATTTAGCATACACATAATCTCTTTAGTTATTTTTTTTGTCTTAAATTTGAATGATTTTACATATGATATTTTGTTTTGTTGTGATCATTTTGTTTATTCTGTTTTCATGTTATTTTTATTCTAATTTATACACATTAATAAAAGGATGGTGAGAATAGTTTTTATCTTCCCTTGATTTTTAGCATACAACAATGAAAAAAAAAATCATTAACCTAAACTAAAAATTTCATATTTGCAAATTTGATCAATAATCTTCAAACTTATACTCCCTCCTATTTTATATATATGTCGTTTTAAAGTTTATAACTTTTTATATTTTACATGTCCTTTTAGCATTGTATTCCATAATTAACTTTAATTATTATCTTTTGCATTAATGACTTCCATTCACATTTCCTATACGAATGAAGAATGGTCAGTAACCCCTAGATGTGTAGTCGAGCCAAGTCGAGTTGAATAGTGCATTGCTCAAGATTGACTCGTTTGGCTAAACGAGCTTCTCACTTAATTATCTAAATATTACTAATAACTTCAATAAATATGTGAATGAGCTTTTTATCGGTACACCAAATTATGTAAAAATATGCAATTATCTTTTCTTCTGCAACAAAGTAATTAGTACCCCATGTGTCTTTACTGAAAATAAATAGTAATAGTAGGAAAAGCAGTATTTATGTATAAATAAATTATATAAAAATTATGCAATTATGGACTAATGACAATATTAATTCTCTTATTATAAATAAATATTCGCCTAATAATGAAAATGTGATGGCTTTATTATTAATAGTAGGAAACATAGTATATAGGTTATGTATATTTATTGGTGACAAATTAAAATAGTATCTTTTAAAATATGGCAAATATTTATCTTATAAAATTAACTATTGAAGGAGTGGGGAGTAAGATTATGCATAAGATTTTATTAAGTTGCCAGGATATGGCAGTCTCAACTTTGACACTTGTTTTTCTATGGTGGCCCTCATTCTGTTGTAGCAGCCAACAAGTGAAGTAGGCAAGACTTTTGTAGCCATCTACATTATATTACCCAGCACCTAACTCTACCCAAGTATAACATTTATTATTAAAAAATACACCTGAACACAAAGAATCAAGGTAATTAGAAATTAAATTAGTTTCCACATGTATGGAGGATATATCCCATAGATGTTGTGAATATGGTTTCTGAATCCAGATAGCCTAGGCCTCTCCACTGTTTGGCGAATCTGGAAAGCAGCTAGTGCACAGCAAGCCCGGGGACAGCATGTTGAATTGGTGTTGATGAAAAAGGCGTCAGTCCATAAAGACAAAAAAATTATCGATGAAGAAAAGCTGAAAAACATGTCCGTACTAGAGAGAAGTAGCATCAGAAAGGTTTCAACTCAACTTGGTGGTAGCACAGGTTTGGTTCATAAGTGGGTTAAGGAGAAAAGAATAAAACCACATACCAATGCTATCAAGCCACACTTAACTGCTGCCAACATGATTGCTAGGCTCAAATGGAGCCTCAGTCAACTTACTTGCATAAGTAGCAATGGAAAAAATCAATTTCAGTCAATGTATAATGTTATCCACATTGATGAGAAGTGGTTCTATCTCACAAAAAGCACACAAATATACTACATTATGGCAGATGAAGAGGAGATACATAGAACATGCAAATCCAAAAGTCAATTGAGAAAATTATGTTTATGTGTCTAATTGGAAGGCCTCTTACTGATAATGAAGGCAATGTTGTATTTGATGGGAAATTTGGAATATTTCCCTTCACATTTGAAGAACCAGCAAGTAGGAATTCAAAGAATAGACCAAAGGGCAGCATCATTACAAAGCCTGTTGTAGCTATTACCAAACCGGTGATGAAAGAATGCTTCATTAAGCTGGTAAGTATGATAATTCATGCATTTCAGCCACTTAGTTTACTATCAGAATGAGTGCAAATATTCATCATTTAGCATTCATTACAGATGGTTCCAATTATCAAAGCAAAATGGCCAAAAGGCATCAGCAAAAACATAATTATACAGCAAGATAATGCAAGGCCACATATCAACAATGATGATCCAGATTTCCAAGCTATAGCACAATCAGATGGATTCAATATCAAATTGGTGTGCCGACAACCCAACTCACCTGACACAAATGTCAATGACTTGGGTTTTTTTAGAACCATACAAACACTCAAGGATCGGAATATGGCTAATGCAGTAGAAGGGTTGATAAAGAATGTGCAGGATGCATATGAAGAATTTCCAGCATACAAGTTGAATGATGTTTTCCTAACACTACAAAGCTACTAATTGAGATAATTAAAGGGAAGGGAACCAATAACTACAAAATACCACATATAGGTAAGGGACAATTAAGAAGGTAGGGGAAACTGCCTGAAACACTTGAAATTGAGGAGCAGGTAGTAATTGATGCATTTGAGTATCTAAAACTGTATGATAATTCAGAAAGTTCAATCTACCACATGGAGCATCTAGTTGAAGGAATGCAGCAGGTGGAATTAGAAGAGTAAGAGGCATTTGGGCAGCTTTTTGAATGCAAGGTTTACAGGGACAAATAGTAAATATGTATTTTTATTGTTTGGAATGTAAATTGGCATTGTTTGGATCCTATTTTGTCTCAGCATTTTCAGTGAAATAGAAATTTGCATCATTGACTGTTTTATTTCTCATTTCAACCTCCCAAACTAGGTTTTAAAAAACCTAGTGGTGGCATCAATAAGAATTTCATGTATTATATGTTCTATCAGTTTCAACCTATAGGTGGCATCACAAAATGCATCAGAATGTTGCTCATTCATCATTTGCCAACACATATTCATATTCTCATTTCAGATTCATCATCAATTCAGCAAAATGCACAGAATTTGCTCATATCCTCAGCAATTCAAACAATTTCAGGGATTCACATAGAATTTCATCATGTCATCATAGAATTCACACCATACAGTGCACAGAAATTCATCATAATCTCATGAATCATATGCTCAGTAATTCATCACAGAATTCACACCATAAAGCACAAAATTCACACCATAAATGGCATCACCAACCAACACCAACCAACACAGAAACATAATGAATGGCATCACCAGCCAACACCCCCAACTAAGAAGAATGGCATAACCTGATTCAGAGGAGGCGTAGCACAGTAGGGTAGAAAATTGCCAACATCTCGGTGTTAACCTCATTGCTTCTTAGTCTTTTACGTCGTGACTGCTCCATGGCTTCTTCATCGGCAATGGTGGGAGGGTGGGCAGCAATCCAATCATCATACTCCTTATTCCTTGCAACATATTTGGCATGTTCAGATATCAAATAGGAGTACGGATCCAACACCATCGCCTCAGAAGCAGCTGCCGAACCAGAGGGTGGCAACGAAGCTCCGGCCGCCGTCTCAGATTTCATCGGAGCTAAGAGGTAGACGAAGTCGGATCCAAAAGGTGGAATGTCAAAATCTGCTACCATGAAGCAGGTTTCGGGCACCACCATGTCCGAATCGAGAGTCTCATCAGAATCTGCGACCAACAGTAGCAAATCGGAACTCGTCGTAGAGGAGAGATCATAGGGTGGCATGTCGCCTCGAGCCGCCGTCTCTGGTTTAACCGAAGAGGGTGGAAATTCTAAATTGACGAGCGTGAAGCAGATGTCGGGCACCACCGTGTCCAAATCGACTGTCGGCTCTGAATCTACCACCATGAGTAGCAAATCGGAACTCGACGGAAATGAGAGAGTAGAGGGTGGCGCGTCATCTCGAGCCACCATCGCTGATTTCAACAGAGAGGGCGGAAACTTGTAAACGATGGCGGCGAAGCATGTTTCAGAGAGATTCCACGAATTCATGGCTGAAATATATTGTTTTTCGAAGGAGATGGAGAGGGAGAGGAGATGGACCGATGAAGATGATAATTTATGAATCTGATGTTTTCAGTTTTCAGAGATAGAGATTAAGAGGCGATGGAAGATGGAGCTTCGAGATGGAGATGAAGAAGAGATAGATCCAGTGATGGAGAGATGGAATCGAAGGGAGATGGAGAGGAGATAGATACAGAGATGGAGAGGTGGAATCGAAGAGATGAGAGAGAGCGGCGTAGATCTAGGGTTTCTGAAATGTGAGAGGAATGATAATAGAGGGTGGATAATGGCCTAGACCAATATGTTGTTGGATCGAATTAATGAGAGTGGGTGTGTGTGATTAAGAAATAATTTGGGTTATTAGATTAATTAGTGTCACAGTCCAAATTTTAACGTATAAAGACGACTAAAATCCATCGGACAGTGAGGTGAAACCTCGAAATAAAACACAACTCAATCAAGGGATCATGCTCGGGAACTAAGGAATATAGATTGAAAGTGATAACAAATGATAACATGCTTTCAATTTTAACTTAAAGGAAGACGAACAATGATTAAAGACTCAAGTGTCGGAATTGGAATATTAAACCATCACCAAGTCAGATCAAATTTAAAAGCGAATAAAAGTAGGTTTCGAGCATCATGCTCATTGTATCGACACCAAATATCAGAGTGTAAGTTTAACAAATAAATAGACATTGTTTTGCAGCGGAATACACTCTCAAGTCCTACAATTACATATATGAAGATATGCAATTGCAAGCTTAAACTCCAAAAGAAGACTCGACTTATTCAAATAAACACACTGCCGAGCACCGTCCGCCATCCCCATCCAGCTAACCTGCATATTTAGAAATACATGCAGGGCTGAGTACTTCGTACTCAGTGAACACGTGCCAAAATAATTTAAACTTTGCTCGAGTGTTAGTACAATTTAAACATTTACTTCGTACAATATAGATAACAGGTATGAATCAATCTACCACATAATCTCATGTGTTGAGAAGTAGGTATCCTTCTCAAGCACTGCGACTGGCCTAACCGAAGTAAGGCTCACAGTCACTTTAATCAAATAACAACAGGTGTGTTCCTATCTCACACAGGATATTAATAGCTCAAGTAGATAATTAAACATACCAAAAGTACTCAGGTAAAATGGCAAGTCAATTTAACTTTTAAAAACTCACATAATATAATAATAGTAATCACATTCATCATTTGATTCTTGGTTTAAAAAGCCCACCTGACTGCTTAGGGTTCGGTCGGGTAGCTGCTTCCTTCTTCTTCGTCTACTTCTCTACTCCGCTTGTTCCTTCAAGAATAACATCTTATAAAGATGAGTCTACTTTTCTAAAAATGGAAACGAGTTCTAACGCTCGGCTGAAGGACTTCTACTTGACTCGGATTTTCCTTTAACTTATCTCAACTTATCTAACTCGATCTTTCTCGGTTTCTACCTAAGTACTAAACCAGCAGACCTTCAGACTCGGGAACCTAACTCGATAACATCAGACAAAATAAACTTAAACAATTCACAAAAAATGAGAAATCACTATACACATCACGTTTTTCGTCTTTTCTCGATTTCTCGAGTCAGACGAACTCAGAAAATTACGAAATTAATTCTCGAGTCCTAAAATCACAAATAATTCACATACAGACTTTCACGTCAAGAATTGGACATTCACAGATAGGTAAACGATCGACTTCAATAATTAATTTGTCACTGCCCCAAATCCCGAGGGACGGCAAAAGCTGGGGTGCGACTAGGGGTTGGATTAAAGAAGCGGGGAAGAAGGGGGATGAATAAGAATGAACGAATAAACAGACATTAATAACAGAATAACTTCTATGAACAAGACTTTATTTAAAAGGAAGAGTTGATCTCGAAGGATCACTCGACAAGTTGATAAAAAAGGAACGAAGTTCATTGTACGGGCTTAGATCCGAAAAATAGATACATTAACTTCAAAAAGATTGGCAGCGGAAAGCGTAAAGCTTGACATACATTTCTTCATACTATTTCAACTCTATACTCAATCCTTACTCAACCTTCACCGCTCCCGTCACTCAACCTGCACATTTTATAAAACATATGCAGGGCTAAGTATAAACATACTTAGTGGGCACGTTGCCGAAAGCATATTATAAGTATAGATTAATCAGGCATCTTAAAAGGGTAGCACATCGGGGTTTTTTCATCAAATACCCGTGCCTACTAAACATTTTCTTTTATAAACATAATTCACTTTTCTTGATCAAGATTTTCTGACTGTTATCACTTTCATATTAACACATAATCTGTTTTAAAACGCCGGGGAAGAAGGCCTTATTCCGTACACGCTCCTCACCGTGGCTGGCTACCCCTCAACAGAGTACCACGCACACCGGCTACCGTGCACACTAATTCTGGATAACACATTGTGGGTTAACTCAGAATCCGATCGTTAACTGGTTGGCGAACCAACAATTGGCGAACCAACATCAGATAGGCATAATAGAATTCACATAAATCAAAATCATTTATTCCCTGATAATCACTTTGAAAACATAGTTATCAAAGCTGTAAATAAATATTTTCGAGCATCGCTCTTTTTAGTTTGTATATAGAAAAGCCCACCTCAATCGTTTACAGAACAAACTTTAACCTTCTGTCTTCCATCCTGTCTTCAACTCCGACTTCCTTCTTTTATCGCAAATATTCAAACTTTAGTAATCGATCAAGATGATTAAAGAAAAGAAATTGAATTCGTTTTAGACTTTTAGGCCTTTGCACTTTACTACTTTCTTTTGATTAACGAATAAACGAGACTTCGATCAATTCTCGTCTACAAACTAACTTGGCTCATTACTCGGCACTTAGGTCAGTAGATAATGGATGTTGATAACTTATAATGACTTAAAAGTTCATATGGAACGAAGTTGAAAGGATTCAACTTAAGAAATTAAGTTTTGGAAACTTTCTGCACAATACAGTAGTTCTGGAGTTCGCACAGAACAGGGAACTTTAGAACAGGGGATGAAGTTTATAACAAAAGAAAGCCATGGGTGTCTAGTTTACTCTCCAATTTATGGATCTCGATTTCGTTAAGCGATCTAGAAGTTATAACAGTTTCCGCGAAACGTCGCAAAACAGTCGTGCGAAACCCTAATGCTCGACAAAACTCGACGTACGATTCCCTCGGTTCGATCAATGCTATTCCACTTTTATTTTCACGAAAATTCATCTTAATACAGTCTATATGCAATACCCCTTAATCGGGTTCACATTCACGTCTTTTGATTACACAAACGACGAGCATTTCCTCGTCATTTCCAACTAACCAATTACTATACCAAAACAATTTCAAATTCAATTCCTATTTCATTTTCGTTTATCAACTTCTCGTTTCTTAACTATAACTCATAACATCTCGTATCTCGGATGGAAATGTCGTCAACTACACTATTGTTCGTTTATCAATAACAATCATTAGTATCAAAAAGGTTTTCCTTATTCGACTTTTCTATCGGCTTTTAATCTCGATTCTCCGTCTCTTATAAAAATTCGAATTTTTTTAGAATTCATTCAAATTTTATGGTTACGATCATCAACTAGTAAGATTAACATAGGTTCGAATCACAAACGTAAATCATTATCTATTCTCGACTTATCGACGATTGCTCGTCTCTTAACAAAATTCCGACGTTCTCTGATTTCGTTCAAATTTTACAACAACGATCCTTATCTATCAAGAATCACTAATATGCAAACCATATTCTCAAAACATTAACGAGCTTAAACTTATCGATGGATTTCCGTCTCTTACGTTTTTTCAATTTATTTTTAGAAAAATCTAAATAAATTATACAGTCATCTACATACATACTACATCTCATTTCCATTAACCATTCATGAAAAACATAACATCTTCTTCATCAAAACCTCACTTGTTCTTCTCTTACATTTCTATTTTTATTTTTAGAAAATTCTAATTTAATTCATGAAGTCATCTAACATCATATAGAACACTAATTCATCAATCAAACAACAAGAAAATCGAGCTACGAAAAACCCCTAATTCCCTAAAAAAAATCGGTAATGACATTAGGTTAGGAGGGGATGATTTTTACATGATTCAATCCATAAAACTTAATTCTAGCATACTATATCATGTATTAAACAAAGGATCCTCATGCCTCTTCACCTCTTAACTTTCAGAAAAAATAAAGAGATGGAATCAAGATTTTGTTCAGTTCATAACGTAGACGATGTTCTTACCTTGCGAAATATGAACTCGGAAATGAAATCGATCGGTAGACGAAAGACTTGAGTTCTTGAGAAAAGCTTGAAGGATGAATTTTAATGGAAGAATTTGAGAGAGAATGGGAGAGAAAAATGGGGGAGGTGGCGGCAATGAGTGGGGAGTAAGGGAAGAAGATGACTCATGTTATTCTATTCCATAAAGTTATAAAAATCTAACAACAAAGGTGGTGACTCGCTAAGGTGCGTTTGAGCACGTTTTATTTCTCGGAAAAATCTCGTTTCTGGGTCTAGAACGACGTTTAAAAAGTCGAGAAAAACTTTCTTAGGTGATTACGAATTCGACGAAATCTAATTCGTCTGTTAGATTAGAAATAAATCACATACTCGGAAAACCTAATTCGTTTTTTCAAAATCCGAGAAAAAGTCGGGATAAGACAGTCTAAAATTCGCCCGAAAAAATCATAAAAACTGACTTTCTCCGGTGAATTCGTATCGAAGAAAAAGTGAATGAAAATCCTGACGGTTTTTCGTTCTGAGTTTTCGGACGAAAAATCTATCGGACGCAAAAACCCTAATACAGTAGTCGTTTGACCGACTTCTGGAATTTATTTTCAGAAACCGATTTTACCGTAAATCTTATAATCGAAAATCCTTAACTTAGGCGTGCAAAGCCTTAATTATTAATTAACTTTTTATTGTCGGAAGAAAATATCCGGGGTATTACATCCTACCCCTCTAATAAGAAATTTCGTCCCGAAATTTGCATACCTTCTTCAAACTGTTCGGGGTACTTCTTCCCCATCTTTTCTTCGAGTTCTCACTTGGCTTTTTCTTGCCCGTGGTGATTCTATAATACTTTTACTAACTGTATTGACTTGCTTCTTAACTCTCGCACTTTTTGATTCAAGATCAATTGCGGTCTTTCATCATAATTTATAACTTAAATCGAGAATCAAGAACTATGTCTTGCTGGTAGATCACGTTTTTAGAAATGAACACGTACTTTCTCAACGAGATACGTAAATATAATAAACATTCCATAGACTTGGAAACACGGCCAAATCTATACACATTAAAACTATCTTTTCCAAGATATTAAATAATCACATAAATCTTTGTCTAAGCTTACTCTTGACATGAATCTAATGATTCTCTTCAACGGAGAAATCTCAAGAAAACTTTATCTCCCTTTTTCGAAATTAAGTTCTGATCGACGTAAATCACATAAGACTTTCGTCTTCTCTAAACTTCTTTTATTCAGACTTGAGTCTATCGAATGATCTCGATCATTTCACTGACCGTATCTAGTTCTAGGTTCTTTTCTTTCACCTACCTTATTATAATAAGGCAGCTATCTAAACTTCTTCCTATACAAAACCTCGTAAGGTGCAATACTTATCGTAGCCTGATAACCATTATTATGAGCGAAATCGACCAACGGCAAAACATTCTTCCATTTTGCACTTCAATCCAATACTATCGTTCTCAACATATCTACGAGTATCTGAATCATTTTCTCGGATTGTCCATCCGTCTAGGGGTGAAAAACGGTATTAAAGTTTAGTTTGGTACCTAACTCCTTCTGCATAATGATCCAAAATCTCGAAATGGATTTGGCATCTCTATCGAACGTTACACTTCCATATTAAAATATTTAATAGTCGCAACATCCCTTGCGGTTATTGGCGTAAAAACTTTCACTTATTTCAAACCGTTCCACTAGAAATTCTTTCTTACGTCTTGATACATCTTCGTACTCTTTGGGTATGTTGTTTATGGCGTATCGTGAGCCTCACTCATGATATCGTTCTTTAATTCGCCGTTATTGGGGATATAAGTGTAATACCCTGAGCTTCTATAACATTAGAGAGCGTATTAAATAACCTAATAAGTTTAAATGACGAGATTTAAGGAATAAATTTTTTTCTAAATAAATAGAAATGAATAAAATGACTGAAATGCCCTTATGTGTTTTTACGTGAGATTATCTGTTTGTATTTCTTGAAATGATAATGTGATGCATATATTGAGCTTGTTTTTATGAGAATGAGTACGAGTATGATTTTCAGAAAACTCCGAAGATTTTGATTTAAAGTGAATATTGTTGATAACCAAGAAATCGTTATACACCGATGAATTTAGAATAGATTTTAATTAAAATATTTGAACCTAGAATTAATTCTAAGGTCATTGAGATAAGATAGAAGCTTATCCGAGGTTATTTGGGAATGTTACAAGAGTTGAATTATTAAAGGATTAATAAGCCGATTAATTTTTAGTTTTCTTCGTTATATGGAATTTAGACCTAAAAATTTGATAATCGGAATCCTTAATTTATTTAATGAGATGTGAATTAGGTTTGAGATGTTTTAATGTCGGAAACGAGACGAGGAGATATTAGACCCGTTTTTAGTATAAATGGAATAATACGGACCTTTTTATCCGAAAAACTTTTTACGACCGGGTAAATAATACCCGTAATAAAATATTGAGAAAAATCTCACTCATCTCTCTCCCTCTCCACTGCCATCTCTCTCATCTCTCTCCCTAATCTCTCTCTCCAATCCTACTAAGTAGACTTCATAATGAAGATTCTTTAACAAAGAATAAGATCTTAGGAAATTGTGATTAAAAAGATTACATGCATTACTCCATCCCATCAATCCATCTATCTATCTCTCAATACAATTTCCAACACCAACATCATCATTATTATTCTACATGTTGGATGAAAATCTTGACAATATCAACTAAGGTGAATGAGTACATGCATTCTACCTATCTCTCTCTCTCTCTTTCGATCTCTCACTCTCTCTATACAAGAGAAGAATTGCTTTCATTCGATCCATCTCTCTCTCTTTCGAAAATTTCTCAAGAAAGCCAAGGAAGAAAAAAAATAACCTTCCCCCTCTCCCCCTTTGCCGTGACATACACACACAATATACACTTGAAGATTTCTTCCATTAAAGCTTATTCAAGCTCCAATCCCATGAAGATCAAGGGAAGATCATCATCATCATCCTAGTTCTTTCAAACCCCAAATTGAAAGGTAATAATTCTCCAAGTTCTTGAGTTTGAAATCCAATAATCATCCCCCATTCTTCATAATTTTCGGCTCTTAAGCCCTAAAAATGGATGATTAATTGTTGTTTCATATTTTCTTGAGGATTCAAGATAAGTTCTTCCAAGAGAAATCCAAGCTAGAAGTTGAGCCCCATTTCCCCCATCATTTCGGTTCTAAGGAGATCAAGAGGAGGAGATCCAATTTATTTTCTAAAAGTATGATATTCATTTGATTTCTTGTATATATGTATCCCTATAAGCCCTAAAAGAAAGAAAACATGCATGCATGGTATTTATTTTTTGTTTAGGCAAACTAGGGTTATCGATGTGAAGATCGAGTGAGAAGAAATCGATAGAAGAATCGAACTCTAGGATTTAATCTATGAATTAAGAGAGAAAAAGAAATTTAAAAACCCTAAAAATTGGTTAATACCGAAAAAATAAGAGGAAAATAAGAAAATATGATTTTCTTGAATTTTTGTTAATTTGATGTTTGATTTATGATTTTTATCATGTTTAGAATGGAATTATATGCTTGAAAAATTGAAAAACAAATTGCCCTAAAAATTATAAAAATGCCGTGAGTTTTGGAGTGAAAAGAAGAAATTATTTTGTTGATTTTGTTGATGATTTAATTGATGTTTTGAGCATGAGATTATTATGAGATGTGATGATTTAATTTTTTATGTAGTTAAGTGTGAGAAAAATCGACATATACATGTGGTTTTTGAAGAAAATAATTATATGATGATTTAGTAATTTTGATGTTGTTGATGATATAATATTTTCAAGTATGATTATGTGTTAAGTTTGAATCCTAGATGATAATAGGATTTAATGTGATGAAAGAATGAAGTTTTAAGCTTTAAAAATGTTAAGAATTGAAAAATACATGGAAAAGAAAATCTAGTAGGTGTTCTAAGTGTTCTTGATGTTATTGAAATGAGACTTGAAGATTTGAGTTTTGATTAAATTAAATCAAAAAGAAAACTAGTGATTAAATTAATGAAATAATCTAGATATTTATTGAAATTCAAATTAATTGAAGAATAAAGGAGAACATGTATTAATTAAGAAATGAGTCTTAAATTGGTAAATAAAAGAAGAAAAGAAATTTCTTAATTAAATAAATAAGAGTCGAGAAAATCGAGTTAAAATAAAAAGAACAAGATGTAATACCCCGGAAAATTTCTACTGCGTTAAAAATTTAAAGTTAATAATAATTATGGCTTTGCACGCCTAAGATCATGAAATTAAATTCTAAGATTTACGGTGAAATCCATTTCCGAAAATAATTTCCAGAAATCGGACGAACGACTACTGTATTAGGGTTTTCGCGTCCGTTAAGTTTTTCGCCCGAAAACTCGGAATCGAATTCCGTCAGAATTTACATTCACTTTTTCTTCGAGACGAGTTCACCGGAGAAAGTTAATTTTTATGATTTTCCGGACGAAATTTGGGTGCCAAATACAGAATTATTCAATAACTGTGATAAGCGTCCTGTAAACGGTCTGCTAAGGTACGCTGTGATGGGGATAGACTCTCCCGAGTCAAGTCACTACTAGAGCCATCCTACAAAAGTTTTAAGGAAACACGGATCAGTAACAGGTAAGGAAATAACTTATCTCAACGAAATACTTAAATTACAAAATGAACATTCCTTATTCAATTGTAATATCACCACTTAAACAAATGAACAAACTTGTCTTAAACATCTAGCAATTTCACAGAAAATTGCACTCAAACATCAATATATAGAAATAAAATTTCAAGATTTTATTTCCATTCGTTATCCTATTATTCATTTTATTCCTTCCTGATTTTTCTCATAAACTTCCTTCCCCGAAGGAATTTCTTATCGATTCTCACTCATTAAAAACAAAGTGCGTCCACTTTGTTCATGTTACTCCTTCAAAAAGTAATATTCATTCTCAAAAGACTTGTCATTTTACGACACTTGATACACGTGCTCGTCGAAAATTCTCGTTTAAAAACAAAATATAGAAATAAATTCCAAAGGAAAATGGAATATTAATTGGGGAATAACTTTTAGGACATAAATTCCAATCGTCGTTGGATACGATCGATTTTTGGAAAAATTTAATCAAGCCTCATGCTCGATTCTCAATAATAAAATATTTTTCTTCTCGAAGTTCGAATGAAGAGTACTCCGCTAAAACGAAACGAAGCGACATGAAACAATGTCGTTCACGTTACCTATACGTAAGGAATATTCGTCTTTCAAATAGAGTTTGCTCCGTTAAAAAAAATCCAACAGGAGATTTGTTCTATTTACTAAGATCGAGTACGAATCTTAATTAATTGTCAACGATCAATAGATTTCGTCGACGACCCGAACTTGTGTTACACAAGTTATTCTTTAGCTATTATTCCATTACTTTTGGAATTTATTTATTTACTTCATAATTAAATGAAGAATACGACGAGTGCGAGCATTAAGTGCCGAGGATGACAAAGTCTTTTATAAACGAATGTCATAAATGCGTAAGTGACATGAACAAAGTAGAATCATACTTTGTTTTAATAAAGTAAGAATCGTTCGGAAATTTCCCTTAAGAAAGAAATAAAAAAAAATATAAAAGAATAATAATATAAAGGATGGAAATAAGATCTTGAAATTTTATTTCTATATATTATTTAAGAGCAATTTTCTTTAAAATCGCTAAGGTATCTAAGATAAGTTTATTATTTTAAGTGTCGGCGATATTACAATTGAATAAGGAATATTCTATTGTAATTTAAGATTTTCTATAAGATAAGTTATTACCTTAACCGTTACTGATCCGTATTTCTATAAGATGGTCGGGTGAATGGTTACCACTCGGAAGAGCCAGCCCTTACCTCAACGTACCTTAGTGGATGTGATACGGGATAAGTATCGTAATTACGTGTCAGACCCGGATAAGGAGGATGTCGGGCAGATAGTGAGCAACTTCTCGACCGTATACTATGTAGCACGGCATTTTATTTCAGCAAACCAGGCCATGTCCGATTTGATTTATCCGCTACCAGACGAGTGACATAGTTGGGCGCACGACATCGCATGATATTACCTAGGATTGTTCGACGATGACATTGAGCCAGTGGGGGATTACCAGGGTTTTGCCTTAGCTATCCATAGGCGCTTCTTCCGTAGCAGGTTCATGATGGTAGATCCTCTTATGCCATATTTTTCCTACCGTCATTTTCTAGCGATTACCGAGCCTGAGTCTCTTGACCTAGACCCAGTGATGGCCGATTTATTGGAGATCCCGACAGATTTTGTACCTAGCGAGGAGTGGGATTCAGTGGTAAAGTTTTTAGAGACAGACGAGGAGACCGTAGTTATACCACAGTTACCGTTTTCATCTAGACCACTTGAAGAGTTGGTTCCAGGACCGGGATTAGTTAAGATTGACGCAGAGACAGCTGCCTTGTTAGGATTATCTACCCCTTTACTACCCGAGCCTAGTGTGAGGGTTCGAGGACAGTTCGAGACTGGACTAAGGTACCAGAAGTCAGATACGGAGATTACTGCCACGCTACAACTACCACCACCTTTGACTCCAATAGACGAGAATTGTGCGAGATGGGAGACATATAGAGATCAGTTTGAGGCATGACCATCCAGAGTCCGTTCCAGGGACGAGTACGGGTCCGGTTCTATTCCTGAACACCTTCCTTCCTTAAAAAAGCATACAGTAGTGATCGATGACGATTGTTTGGATTTAGACGCAGAGAAGATTGGTTCAGAGATACCTTCACCACCCCCACTTATAATTCTTGACGGTACCACCTTGAGGACAGACGAGGCACTACAGCTCGTCTTCGGTTTAGAATCTGAGGATCCAGAGGAGGATCCGGAGGAGGATTCGGAGGAGGATCCGGAGGAGGATTCGGAGGAGGATCCGGATGAGAACCCTGACGGCTTACCGGCCGCAGAGGACAGTGTTTGGCACGACCACAGTTAGATGAGCGGAGCATACCAGACGCGTAATAGTATTCTTAGTAGTTTTTCCTTGCCTTGTGCATAATTGGATCAGTAACTAGTTCCTTTGTAGTACTTCCACGGATACGAAATTTTATGACTCATTTCCGTTCCAGCACTTCTAGTGGGTACAGGATTTACTGTACAGACAGGCAGTTAGCCTAGTTTAGACTCGTAGTGGTCTAGTTTCTGTATAAGTCCTCGTTGGAGGCAAAATAAATATTCTTTTTAAACATATATATATATATATATATATATATATACATATACGACCGTGCAAGGGTTTTTACCACAAGAAAATCCCTCAAATTTGTATAATGAAAACCAGAACGTTTAAAGAACTCGCGTAACGAGAGTTTAATTTAACTCTGAAAGTTGAAAGTTTACAAAGGTTAATATCGAAATTATTATTGATCTCTCTTACGTGAACTTGTTAAGTTTGGAAAGAGGTTTAGTAAGTAAATAAAAGACTTAAGAGCAAGCGCTAATGAGAATTTTCGCTTCTTATAGAACCAAAATGCCGCCGAAAGTAAGTAACAATCAAAGAGGATTTGGTAATCCTAGAGGGCACAGTGGAGGTCAAGGACAGCGAGAAAGCATAGGAGAACGTAATCATCAAGCAAACCAATTTCTTCTGCCATCTCCACAACAACGTAACATTGAGGACTTATTCTTCAGAAGAAATCCGCCGGTTTTTAAGGGATCTAGTAACCCGAGCGACGCTGAGCTTTGGGTACGATCAATCGAAGGAATTTTTGAGCTTCTAGGATGTACTGATGAGGAACGCCTTGCGTGTGTTTCGTTTCAACTAGCCGGACCAGCTAACTATTAGTGGAAGGCTAGACAGGAAGCTATGCCGATGGGGCAAACGACTCAATTTACCTGGAATAACTTTAAGGGAGCATTTTATGATAGGTATGTATTCGATCAGGTGACTGTTGAAGAAGAAATAGCAAAGGAATTTCAAGGAGAACTCAAACGTAAACTGGAAATAGCATTAGCTAGCCAAGAGGGGCTAAGCTATACAGAATTATTGGAACGAATTCAAGAGATAGAGGCAGTGATGCCGGATCAGAAAAGGATTCCAGCATTCCCACCAATACCGACCCAGATTTCAACCCAAGACCTTTCCAATAACAATAACAACTGTAAAGGAAAAAGGAAATGGGAAGGAGAAAGTAGCAGTGACGGCTATCAGCATCACAATAATCAGGGAGGGAACAACCAAGGAGAACTCATGGTACCTACTTGTCTTAGGTGCAATTGGATGCACTTTGGAAATTGTCCAGTAAACATTGACGGATGCTTTAGTTGTGGACAGAAGGGACATGTGAAAAGAAATTGTCCGAAACCGTTACCAGCAATTGGAACCAATCAGTATGATCGATATAACCAAAGAAAGAATGCTAATCCAGCATGTCCTACGTGCAATCGTGCACACTACAGTGTTTGTCTCGCAAACCTAGGTGTCTGCTTCAACTGTGGACAGGAGGGGCACTTTAAGAGGGATTGCCCAGGACAGCTGCAAGCAGTGGAACAGAAGTAGGATATTCTTAATTGTCTCAACTGTAAGAAGAAACATTACGGTGTTTGTCTAGCTGGCACGAGGAATTGTTTTCAATGTGGACAGATGGGGCATAGGAAGAGGAATTGCCCAATACTGTTTCCAACGGTGGAACCAAACCAGTATGGTCAACCCCAACCCTTAGGAACCATCCAGACCCAATCACAGCAACAACCGACACCACAACAAAATGAATGGGCATGCATGGTTTGGCAGGAGAAGCGAAATGAAGGCAAAGGAGATGTGGCAGGTATTGGACGAATTTCTAAAAAAAAAGAAAATTCCTCGTCATAATTTTTGCTTCATTTTAGAGACTTATATTCGGTTGTTATTAGTACCTACTAACCTTTAGGAGTAGAACTAGAAGCGCTAATCGTGAAATAAGAACAACTACGCTTCAGGGAGTGATGACAATCTTAGAGAATTATTTTCCTTAGTTGCGCTTGAACGTAAAATTTATTTAGGATCTTTTTAAGGTCATAACACACAATTGGAACGTGATAAATGTTCGACATGGATATAATCCTAGGATGGACTGGTTGTCAGAGAAATATGCCACGACTCTCTGCAACGAGAGAGAAATCTCTTTTCAACTGCCGGGTAGAGAGCCGACCGACTTTTACGGGTTTTCGATGGGTAGAGGAGTACTAATAATATCAGCGCTACAAGCCATGAAGTTG
This sequence comes from Schizonepeta tenuifolia, assembly GCA_029490685.1. Lineage (NCBI taxonomy): Eukaryota > Viridiplantae > Streptophyta > Magnoliopsida > Lamiales > Lamiaceae > Schizonepeta > Schizonepeta tenuifolia. The sequence continues at coordinate 27,515,660 of CM055955.1, forward strand.
AAAAGGAAGAAGGGTACCACAACCTACCTCGTGTACCTAGACGGAGAACCAGGAGCTAAGAAGACCGTTCAGGACGTGAAGGTAGTGGATGCATATGACGATGTTTTCCTAGAAGTTTTGCCAGGATTGCCACCAGATCGTTACGCAGATTTCATGATCGACTTAGAGCCGGAAGCAGCTTAAGGGTGCAGGAGTCTTTCCGAAGATAGATTTAAGATCAAGGTATCATCAGCAAAAAAAAAAAAAAATCAAACCCGAGGACGTACCCAAAACGCATTTCGAATCAAATATGGCCAATAAGAATTCCTAGCAATGCCACTCGGTTTGACTTACGCTCCGACAATTTTCATGGATTCCATGAATAGGATTTTCACCGTACGTAGGTAGATTTGTCATAGTACTCATCAACGACATTCTCATTTACTCCAAGAATGAGAAAGAACGCGCAACAATTTTCCACGAATATCAGACCTACGATGTAACTAATGCAAGGATGGAGAAGCGATAGCCTATGTGTCACGACAACTTCGATTTATAAAGTTGAGTATCCAACCTACGACCTAGAACTCGCAACTGTTATGCATGCACTGAAAATTTGGACACACTAGTTATATGGTGTAAGAGTTGAGATCTTCACAGATCACAAAAGTCTGGAGTACTTATTCGAGCAAAGGAAATAACATAAGGCAAAGAAGATGGCTCAAATTAGATAAGACTTATGATTGTGAAATTATTACCATCTAGGAAAAGCCAAGCGTTAGAATAGACACGTTGAGTCATAAGACTCCAACTAAGTTTAGGTATCTCTTCATTGAAGAAGAAACACTTGTGCGAGAATCCGAGATGATGGATATAGAAGTGCTCGAAACGTCAGCAACGATCACAGGTCGAACAGTGGCACTGGTAACAACACCAAATTATGAGAAAGAGTGATGAGAGACAGAGGAAGAACGAGTTGATCAAAGAGCTACGACTGAGGATAAGAATGAAGGTACCAAAGGATTATTATGAAACAACGTAATACGATATCATCAGTAAAACTCCTGATATGTCATATACAGCGCACCCAGGGTATATGAAGATGTATCCAGATCTAAGAAGAAATTTCTGGTGGAATGGACTAAAACAAAACGTTGCCTCATTTGTGGAAAGACGTTTGGCTTATCAACAAGTAAAGACTTTACATCGACGACCGTATGGATTGTCGTAGCCATTGGATGTCTCAGAATGGAAATGGGAAAGATAGAGCTAGGGATTTTGTGACAGAAGAAGCTTTACATAACTGCGCTATTATCGTAAGTTAAGGGATGGTAAGAAAGAATTTAGGATCAAATGCGGTTAATGAAATGATCGAGAATGTTCGGCAGATCAGAGAGAGAATAAAGGAAGCTCAAGGCCGACAGAAATCATACGCCAACGACCGTTGTGAGAATTTTTTAAGTTTGAAATTGGAGATAAGTTTTCCTCAAGATTATGCCTTCAAAAGAAATCGTTAGATTCAACGTAAGGGTAAACTAATACCAAGGTTCTCAGGACCTTATAAGATTCTCGAGAAAATAGGACCGTTACATATAAATTGGCCTTACCGCCAAATCTAGGAAGTGTCCCTAACATGTTTTCACATTTCACAATTAAGAAAAACACGTCTATAATCCTAAGCACGTTATAAGTCAGCAAGACGTTGTTCTTGAATCTGACTTAAGTTATGAAGAGAAGCCGATATCGATTTTGGATCGAAAAGTGCGAAAATTTCAGTAACCAAGTCAATTCGATTAGTAAAGATATTATAAGTTCATCACGAGCAAGAAGGAGCCAAGTGAGAGCTCGAAGAAGATTTGAGGAAGAAGTACCTGAACGGTCTAAAGGAGATATGCAAATTTCGGGACGAAATTTTTCGTAAGGGGGATAGGATATAATACCCCAGAAAATTTCTACTGCGTTAAAAATTTAAAGTTAATAATAATTATGGCTTTGCACGCCTAAGATCATGAAATTAAATTCTAAAATTTACGGTGAAATCCGTTTCCGAAAATAATTTCCCGAAATCGGACGAACGACTACTGTAGTAGGGTTTTCGCGTCCGTTAAGTTTTTCGCCCGAAAACTCGGAATCGAATTCCGTCAGAATTTACATTCACTTTTTTTTAGAGATGAGTTCACCGGAGAAAGTTAATTTTTATGATTTTCCGGACGAAATTTGGACTGAGACGTCCCGACCTTTTTCTTGGATTTTGAAAAACGAATTAGGTTTTCCGAGTACGTAAATTATTTCCAATCTAACGGACAAATTAGATTTCGTCAATTCCGTAACTAACTAGGAAAGTATTTCTCGACTTTTAAAACGGCGTTTAAGAGCTGGAAACGAGTTATTTCGTATAAAATTTCCCCGCCAAACACACCCCTAACGAGTCACACCACTTTGTTAGATATTTCTAATAGCTTTATGACTCACCATAGGTGAGTCATCACCTCCATCCGCCACCTCCATCCTCTCCCTCTCTCTCATTTTCTTCTTCCTTTCTCCTCCATTGAAGCACATTCCAAGCTCTCTCCAAGAACAAAGCTCTTGCATCTACCGATCAAATTCCAATCCGAGTTCATAAGACGAAAGGTAAGAGCTTCACCTTCCTTTTGAACCGAACAAACCTTGTCTTCCCCATCTTTTATTTTTTTCGAAAATTAGGGAATTGATTAGCATGTGATTTCTTGTTCGATACATGTTCTAGGATGTGTAGAATCGAGTTCTACGGATCAAATCATGAAGAAAAATCAAGAACCCTAACCCTTATTTATTACCAAAAATTTCAGATTTTAGGGCTTTTGATTCATGCTCGATTTCTTTGTCGATTGAATGTTAGATTAGTGTTTCTTATGATGTTAATTGATCGTATAAATTGTTTTAGATTTTTCTAAAAATAAAATCCAAAACCTAAGAGACGAAGAAGGCTCGATTTAGGTTAGTAAATGTTATAAAATGCTCGATTATTTGATGGAAATAAGATATACGATGCATGAGGATGAATATATATTAATTTGAGATTTTTCTAAAAATAAAATGAAAAACATAAGAGACGAACGACGAGCGATAAGTCGAGAATAGATAATGAGTTAAGGATATGGATCACTTACTAATGAGCCTTGATAGATGTCGAATAATGTTGTAGAATTTAATCGGATTCTAATAACGTTGAAATTTTGGTAAGAAACGAAGCAACGAGCCTAAGTATCGATGGAAAAGTCGAACCAAGAAAATAATTAGATATTAATGAATCTTATCGTTAAGTGAACAAGTTCGTAGTTGACGACGTGTTAATCCGAGTTATGAAATGATAGGTTATAATTGAAACCGAGAAATTAGGAATTGAATTAGGAACTTGAATTGGTTTAGTAATTGTATTGTTTGAACGACGAGTTTTGATCGTCGTGTTTATAATCGAGAAATGGAAAGGGGTTTATCACGTATAATAAATGAAAATCCCGATGCGCTATAAATTGAGATGCCTGTTTATCTATACTTATGATTATGTTTTCGGCAACGTGCCCACTAAGTACTTTTGTACTTAGCCCTACATATGTTTTCTAAATGTGCAGGTTGAAGGGACGGCAGCGGTGGACGGTTGAGTTAGGGTTGAATAGAGATAGGAAAGACTTGTATTCATATCTCACTTTTTCCGCTGCTAAACTCTAAGACTTTTGTTGTATTTATATAAATCACTGTAGCCTGAGTCCTGTTTATAACTTAGAAGCTTTTGATGTATCTTGCTCGAGTAATCTTTCGAGATTAACTCTTTCCTTTCGTTTATAAAGTCTTGTTCATTGAAGATAAGATGTCATGTATGTATGTTTATTCTTTCATCCCCTTCTTCCCCGCTTCTTTAATCCAACCCCAGTCGCACCCCGGCTTCTGCCGTCCCTCGGGATTTGGGGCTGTGACAGAGTGGTATCAGAGCAATCGTTTCTGCTCTGTATACAAGTCTTTCCTTCAAGTAGTAAGACAGAGCATTCGTTTCCGCTCTGACCTTAAGTTGTTTTCTAGTGATACCACCGAGTGGTACCAGTCTTCTTTCGAGTCGTAAGATAGAGTATTTGATATACTCTATACCCGAGTCTTCTTTCAGTAGTACAATAGAGCATTTGTTTATGCTCTACCTCTAAGTCTTCTTTCAAGTTTTTATTCAAGTAGTGCGATAGAGCATTTGCGTATGCTCTACACTTGAGTCTTCTTTCAAGTAAAGTTATATCAGAACAATAAGATTAAAAAATGTAGACGACAACTCAACCTCCCGCTACGTCGACTCAATGAAGGAAAGAAAGAAATAAAGGAAAGAGTTTCAAGAAATATGATTTCTTTCAAGAAAATTTTTGAATAATTATTCAATAAGTTAAGGACGAAATCAAGGTGCCAAATACAGAATTATTCAATAACTGTGATAAGCGTCCTGTAAACGGTCTGCTAAGGTACGCTGTGGTGGGGATAGACTCTTCCGAGTCAAGTCACTACTAGAAGCCATCCTACAAAAGTTTTAAGGAAACACGGATCAGTAACAGGTAAGGAAATAACTTATCTCAACGAAATACTTAAATTACAAAATGAACATTCCTTATTCAATTGTAATATCACCACTTAAACAAATGAACAAACTTGTCTTAAACATCTAGCAATTTCACAGAAAATTGCACTCAAACATCAATATATAGAAATAAAATTTCAAGATTTTATTTCCATTCGTTATCCTATTATTCATTTTATTCCTTCTTTCCCGAAGGAATTTCTTATCGATTCTCACTCATTAAAAACAAAGTGCGTCCACTTTGTTCATGTTACTCCTTCAAAAAGTAACATTCATTCTCAAAAGACTTGTTGTTTTACGACACTTGATACACATGCTCGTCAAAAATTCTCGTTTAAAAACAAAATATAGAAATAAATTCCAATGGAAAATGGAATATTAATTGGGGAATAACTTTTAGGACATAAATTCCAATCGTCGTTGGATACGATTGATTTTTGGAAAAATTTAATCAAGTCTCGTGCTCGATTCTCAATAATAAAACATTTTTCTTCTCGAAGTTCGAATGAAGAGAACTCCGCTAAAACAAAACGAAGCGACACGAAACAATGTCGTTCACGTTACCTATACGTAAGGAATATTCGTTTATTTCCGTTGTCTTTGATTCTCTTTATTTTATCCTCTTCGTCTCGATCATATCTTTCTTGGCCTGAAGCCAACATTTCTCGTACGTTTACTCGTTCCTTTCGTTCACTTGACACCAAGTTAATTTATCCCATCATTAATCATCTTATTTCCTTGAAGGAAATTATTACCGGCTCCTAAGTATAAAAACAAGATTCAACTTTTCTGAGTCTTGCTCATGTCACTACACGGACGTGACATTCGCCTGAAGGAGTCGTTCTCGTTTCACGATCTCCTTTCGAAATCAGTTGATAAAACGTTTCTTAAAACGTCTAAGTTCTCGAGGGTTCAGAAAAAGACCTTAGATTTCAAGTCTACGTTCTCATTGAACCGGAAAAAATCCCTAGAATCATTCTAGATTCTCGTGCCAAGGTATCTTTAAAAAAAATAGAAATTATTGCGCAAATAATTTCACATAAGATAGTACTCATACTATCACATAATCACATAACAAGCAAAGTATAAATATATACTTTGAAAATAATTCTTATTCTTGGCACGTAAATTTCATTCTCATTCTCGTTTAATACTCATTCAAAAATTTCTTTTAAAAGAAATTACATAACTGAAATTATTTCCTTTCTTTCTTTCTTCATTGAGTCAACGTAGCGGGAGGTTGAGTTGTCGTCTATACTTTAAATCTTAATGTCATAACTCTAGCTCTTAACTTTACTAAGAAGAAGACTCTGATCTAGAGTACATACAAGTACTCTATCTCGTGAATCAAAAGAAAGACTCGTATACAGAGCATACCACTCTGTGGTATCACTAGAAGGAATGACTCATACTAGGGAAATGACTCATGACCAGAGCAGGAAACGAACCTCTGGTTTGATACCACTCTGTCACAGTCCCAAATCCTGAGGGACGGCAGAAGTCAGGGAGCGACTGGGGTTGGATTAAAGAAGCAGGGAAGAAGAGGACTGACTGAATAAACATACATACATGACTACATAATTTCTATGAACAAGACCTCGATTATAATATATATATAAGAAAAGAGTTGATCTCGGAAGATCACTCAACAAAGTATTCAAAAAGAAATCTAAGTTATTAACAGAACTTAGACTATAGTGATATAATTACATAACATCAAAAGTGATCAAAGTTTAGCAGCGGAAAAGTGAGACATACAAGTCTTTTCCTAAAGATGGCTTCAACTCCTAACTCAACCCTCCTCCGCTCTCGTCGCTTCAACCTGCACATTTAGAAACATATGCAGGGCTAAGTACGATAGTACTTAGTGGGCACGTTGCCGAAAACATAATCATAAGTATTGAAAATCAGGCATCTCATTTTATAGCGCATCGGGGTTTTCATTTAAAAGAGCCCGTGCCTATTAAACATTTTTATCTCATTCAAAAAAGTAGCTCGCGCGAGCATTTTTCACAGATGTTACGTTCAAATCTTGACCAGTCATTATCACTGTGGCTGGTTACCTCTCAACAGGATACCACATACACCACAGGCTACAGTGCACTAACTTTGGAAAGCACCTAATTGACTAACTCAGAGCCGATCGTTAAGTAGTTAACACCTAAATGGTTAACATACAATTCTGGAAAGCATGACGGCTAACTCAGATGGTACAAGAGAACTCACATAAAACATGAAACAGTTTATGCCTGATATCACTTTGAAAACACAGTTATCAAAGCTCATAAAGAATTACTTTCGAGTTGTGGAAAAACCCACATTTTATTTGTTATAGATAAAAGCCCACCTCATTTTACAGAACTACTAATAAACGAGCTTCCCGTCTTTAGTCTTCCGTCCTTTTCTCGCGTTGACTTCCTCCTTCATCGTACATGAAACATAATCTCGATGAGTCGTTGAGACGACAAAAGAAAATGGAAATCGAAAACAAGTTCGATTTAGTCTTTTACGTTTCAACTTTTTAGGCATTTGCACGCTTAACTAATTTCTTATATTTAATCGGAAACGAGATACGATCATATCTCGTTTTGACACTCAAACTCTGTACTTGACTCTTAGGTCAGTAGAATAGATAGTCGTTAACTCATTACGACTTAAAAGATCGAAAGAAACTAAGTTGAGAAGAAAACAACTTAGGAAAACAACTTAGGAAAACTAAGTTCTGAAATTTCACTGCGTAATGCAGTAGTTCTGGGGACTGCCCAGAACAGAGTATCTGGAAACAGGGGAAGCACCTTGTACCGTTAGAAAGCTGTGGAAGTCTAGTTTACGCTCCAATTTATGGATCTCAAATCCGATAAACGAGCTGAGAGATATTACAGTTTCCAGAAAGGGTCGCAAAACTGCCGCGGTTAACCCTACTTGTTCGATAGAATCGACGTACGACTTCCTAGGTTCGTTCTAAGTTATCGAACCTATATTCTCACGAAAATATCTCATCAAGGCAGTCAACACGTACTCTCGTACGTGAAGAACTCCTTTCCAAAACTCGTCTATAACCACGATGATCAAAACCTCGTTGTTTCAACTACCAATTACTATACCAACAACAAGTTATCATTTCTCGTCCTAACTTCTCGATTATAACATAAACTCAATATTTTATAGCTCGAATCAACACGACGTCAACTTCAATTTCGTTCCCTCAACATTAATGATCATTAATATCCAATTATCATTCCTACTCGACTTCCTATCATTAATTACGTACATTTGTTCGTCTCTTACGAAATTTCCAAAGTTAACGGAATTCATTCATTTTCCACAACATTATTCATCAACTATCAAGAATCATAAATATGCAAATCATATCCTCATATCATCATTTATTCTCGACTTATCGATCATTGTTCATCTCTTACGTAAAATTTTACGTTCTCCGTTTTCATTCAAATTTTACGACAACGATTATTATCTAACGAGCATTCCTAACATGCAATTCATATTATCCAAACATTATCGAGCCTCGACTTATCAATACATCTTCGTCTCTTACACTTTTCATTTTAATTTCAGAAAAATCTCAATTTAATATATATTCATCCTCATGCATCGTATAATTCATTTCCATTAAACAATCGGGCATATCATAACGTTTACTAACCTAAATCGAGCCTTGTTCGTCTCTTAAGTTTTGGATTTTATTTTTAGAAAAATCTAAAACAATTCATACTATCAATTAACGTCATAAGCAACACTAATCTATCATCAATTCGACGAAGAAATCGAACACAAATGAAACCCCTAAAATCTGAAATTTTCGGTATTAAATAGGGCTTAGGGTTCTTGATTTTTTCTTCATGATTCGATCCGTAGAACTCGATTCTATGCATCCTAGAACATGTATTGATCAAGAAATCACATACTAAACCATTCTCTAATTTTCGAAAAAATAAAAGAGAGGGGAAAGAAGATTTGTTCGGATCAAACTAGAGACGAAGTTCTTACCTTTCGATATATGAAATCGGATTAGAATTTAATCGGTAGATGCAAGAGTTGTGGATCTTGGAAGAGCTTGAGTGTGGTGCTTCAATGGAGGATGATGAAGAAGAAATGAGTGAGAGAGAGGGAGATGGGGTGGCGGTATTGGAGGGTGATGAAGGAGGAGTGGATGACTCACTATGGTGAGTCATAAGTGAAAAGAAATATCTCATAAAGTGGTGTGACTCGTTAGGGAGACGTTTGGCGAGGGAAAAATTAACGAAAATTCTCATTTCCGGCTCTTAAACGTCGTTACGGAAATCGATAGACAAAAAACGTATCTCGGCAAATTATCGTCAAAAACCGATTCTACCATAAATTCCGATATATTTTACTTACTTGGAAAGTAATATTTGAAAATTAAAATCCGACAAAATCTCGGGACATCACAGTCCGAGTTTCGTCCGGAAAATCATAAAAACGAACTTTCTCGGGCGAGTTCGTATCGCGATTTCGTGAATGTAAAAATCAGATGAAATTCGATTCCGAGTTTCCGGGCGAAAAACTTAACGGATGCGAAAAACCCTAATACAGTAGTCGTTCATCCGATTTCTGGAATTTATTTTCGGAAACGGATTTCACCGTAAATCTTAGAATTCAAATTCATGAACTTAGGCGTGCAAAGCCATTTTTATTAATTGATTTCATTTTTAGAGACAGTTATAATTTCCGGGGTATTACAGATTATAAAAGAAAACTCGAGTAGTAGAGTTTAGATAGACGACGTTTCATAATTTAAGCGAGAAGTGCTAAGACGTTGGTTAGTAGTACTAACCAATTATCGAGTAGAGTTAATAGCTTAAAGACGAGAATGCGAGACTTTTAGAAAAGAATAGCTTAGAGAGCAACGAGTCAAGTAGAAGTCCTTCAGTCGAGACCAACGATTAATATCCGTCTTTGCGTAGTATCTTATCTTCTTTTTCGATGTCGAACTGTGAAGGATCAAGCCTGACGGAAAAGTAAGCGAGGACAGATAGCCCGTAAGCCACCTAGCTAGAATGTCGAAAGATAGGTGGGCTTTTCTAAACCAAAACTATCGATGAATGTTATTATACTATTGAGTATTATTATGTGATTTTAGAATGCGATTGACTTGCCGTTTTATTGAGTTTGGTATGTGTTATCATCTGTTTATTTGAGTTATTATCATCCTGTGAAAGGCAGGGGACCCACGTGTGGTATGTTAAATGTTGAGGTGACTGTGAGCCTTGCTTCGGTTGGGCCGGTCACAGTGTTCGAGAAGGAGACCTACTTCTCGACACAGTGAGAGAATTTGTGATTGATGATGCATACTGTTGAGTATATATTATGTTTTGACTGCGCAGTCTATTTAAAAGAAAATGTTTTTAGCATGCACAAGTAAAATCATTTCAAGTTGCTTAGTTACTTGTGATGCTTCGGCAAGGCAAGTTCAATTGATATAGGTTTAAGAGCATTTCTTCCAAATATTTTCGGCATATGTTCACTGAGTACGAAGTACTCAGCCCTGCATGTATTTCTAAACGTGCAGGTTAGCAGGATGGCGATGGCAGGAAAGGCTTGGTGGTGTGGTCTGTTTGGTGGTGTTGAGTCGAATGTCAGACTGGCATTTGCACGTCTTCATGCGTGTGAGTGTTGGGAATTGAGTCGAGATTCCGCTGCAACTCTTTTGTCATGAAAGTCTGTTATGATATCTCTGATACTTATTTTTTATCCGAGCGATGGGCTCGTTGACTTAATGTTTCGATGAATCTTATTCTCGTTAACCTAAAATACTTATCATATTCTCGTCTTAATGTAAATTAAAATGCTCGGTTATTGCTTCAATATGTCTTTGATAGCCTTATTCGAGTGCTGTTGCTTTTAGTTGATATTTCCCCGAGCATGTTTCCCATATCTGAGTTGTTGTTAGTTGGTTAAGTTGTGTTGTTGTTCGTAAGTCGCACCTCAGAAGTCGGGGTGTGACAATAAGGTCTACCTTCAAATAAAATCGCATGATCTAGTGCTTTGAAATAACCGTCTGGTTTATCCGTTCTTATCTTAAGCCGAAGCTTTTTAATCCACTCGTCCTTTCTCTAGGCACTAAAGATTCTTTCTCGTAAGTCTGGTGTAGCTACGAGTGCTGCTATATGGTCTGTTATTGTTTCAGGTGCATCGAGCACTTCTAAGTCCATTTTCTTAAATTCTCATACAAAAGTTTCTTTCTCAGTCAAAGAGACATCCTAACTTGGTTGGATTCTTGCGACTCAGCGCGTTGGCTGCAATGTTTGCTTTTCCTGGATGGTAATTGATACCACAATCATAATCCTTGACTAATTCGAGCCATCGTCTTTGTCTCATGTTCAATTCTTTTTGCTCGAAAAAGTATTTCAAACTCTTATGGTCCGTAAAAATATCAACCCTAACACCATAGAGATGGTGTCTCCAAATTTTCAATGCATGCACAACGGCTACTAGTTCTAAGTCATAAGTTGGGTATTCAACTTCATGAGGTCAAAGTTGTCGTGAAGCATAAGCTATCACCTTTCCGTCTTACATTAAAACACAACCTAATCCATTCTTCGAAGCATCTGTATAGACCACGTATTCCTCATTTGCTTCTGGCAGAGCCAACACTGGTGTGTGGTTAACTTCTCCTTAAGTGTCTGAAAACTCTTCTCGCATTCATCCGTCCATTTATATTTGTTTTACTTCCGAAGTAGTTGCGTCATAGGTCTAGCAATCGTTGAAAATCCTTCGATAAATCTTCTGTAATAACCGGCTAAACCTAAGAAACTCCTAATTTCGTTCGAACTTGTTGGCGATTTCCAATCGAGTACTGCCTCTACCTTGGCTGGATCTACCTTGATGCCTTCTGCTGATACGATGTGTCCAAGGAACATTACTTCCTTCAGCCAAATCTCGCACTTACTGAATTTGGCGTAAAGCTTATCGGCTCTAAGCATTTCTAAAACTATTCTCAAGTGTTCCTTGTGTTCTTCCTCATTTTTGGAGTAAATGAGAATGTCGTCGATGAATACTAAGACGAATTTGTCTAAGTACGGGTGAAAAAAATTTCGGTTCATGAGATCCATGAATATTGCGGGGCGTTAGTCAAACTAAATGGCATAACTTAGGAATTTGTAATGTGGCCATATCTGGTTCGAAATGCAGTTTTTTTAGGTATTTCCTTGGGTTTGATTTTCAATTGATGATACCCAGATCTTAAATCTATTTTTGAAAAGACTCCTGCGCCCTTAAGCTGATCAAAGAGGTCTTTTCTATCCTTGGCAAATGATACTTATTCTTAAGGGTGGTCTTATTGAGCTCTTGATAGTCTATGCACATCCTCATAAAACCATCCTTTTTTCTGACAAACAAAACTGGTGCTCCCCACGGTGAAACACTCTGTCTAATGAATCCAAGGTCTAACAATTCTTGCAGCTGGATCTTAAGCTCTTCTAGTTCTTTCGGCGCATGTGCCATATAGAATGGCGCAGTTAATAGATAATCAATCCATCCCGTGGATTTTATCTATGTCGAACATTTTTTTTATTACGTTCCGATTGCTTGCTATGATCTTAAAAAGACCTTAAGTTAAATTCTGTGTTCGAGAAAAACTAAGAAAGTGACGATAATTTCTCCTAAGGCGTGGTTATTTTTATTTTATGATTAGCGCACTCTGATCCTACTCTTATAGTGTCGACAGATACTAGAAATAACGAGTGTAAAGTTCTGGTATGAGGCAGAATAATGACAAGGTAATAAAGAAGTTCGTCCTATACCTGCCTAATTTCCTTTGTCCTTATTGCGCTTTTCTCGCCTAATCATGAATGCCCTTGCACTCTGTTGCTGTTGATACTGCTGCTGCGTCATCTGCTGTAGCGGCTGTGCCTGAATTGCCCTCAAAGGTTGGGGCTGACCATACTGATTCGATCCTACTGGTTGCATCGATTTTGGGCAATTTCTTTTCACATGTCCTTTCTGTCCACATTTAAAGCAAACACCAGAGTTTGCTTGACAGACACCGTAGTGCATCTTATTACACTTAGGACAGGAACGGTAACCTTTCCTTGGTTATTGTTTGTCTGTTGCCCCTGCTTTGATTGATTATTCTGATTTGGCTGCTGAAAGCCATGCTGATTTCTTACCTAGTTTTCTCCTTCCCATTTCCTTTTTCCTTTAAAGTTGTTGTTATTGTTGTTGGAATGGTCTCGATTCTGAGTCTAGGTTGGGGCTAGTGTGGGTGTTACGACTTTCTTTCCATCGGGCTCTACTGCCTCCATCTCTAGGGCTCGCCCTAGTATCTCTGGGTAGCTCAGTCTTCCATGACTGGCTAGTGCTACACCTAGCTCATGCTTAAGTCCCCCACGGAACTTCTTCGCTATCTTTTCTTCGGTATCCACCTGAGCAGGTGCATACCTTGACAATTCACAGAACTTGGCATCGTACTCGGTTACTGTCATCTTTCCTTGTTTTGAATTATAGAACTCAGCCTCCTTCTGAGCTCTATAGGTCTTAGGTACGTACTTATCATACAATGCTTCCTTAAATTCTTCCCATGTAAAACGAGCCAGATGCTCTGTAGGTATAACTTTCTGCCTAGCCTCCAACCAGTAGTCAGCTGGTCCGGAAAGCTGGAATGCGACACACGACAAACGCTCCTTATCAGTACATCTAAGGAGTTTAAAGATTTTCTCTATAGTTCGCACCCAAAGCTCAACATCGCTTGGGTTACCAGTTCCTTTAAACACAGGTGGGTTTCGTTTGAGGAATAAGTCCTCAATATCACGACGGGGTGGTGGTGGAGATGGTGATGGTGGTGGAGGGATTTCATGATATTCCTGTTCCTCTTCCCTATCATTTTGAGCTGGACGTCTACCACATCCCCTGGGCCTACCAAGTCCTCTTCGATTGTTAACTACTCTCGGCGGCATTTCGAAACTATTGAAAATAGAAATTTCTCATTAGCACTTTTGCTTTTAATCATTTACTTACTTACTTAACCTTCTTTTACTTACTAACCCTTTTTCTTATTTAAGTTGGGAAAAGAAAACTGATAATAGCTTCGATACTTAACTCTTTAAACTTTTAACTTCTCGGTTAAACCGGAATATTCATCTAAACTTTTTCTTCTAATCGCGCTTCAGAAGAAACCTCCACAAAATTTAAGCCCACTCTCGGGTCATCATATATATAATATATACACGTCAAAAAGAATATTAGTTTTGCCTCCAATGAGGACTTATACAAAAAGTTAGACTATGACCAGTCTAAACTTAGGCTGACTGCCTATCTATATACCGGGTGCACAAACAAGTTGCATCTCCTGTACTTACTGAAAGTACTAGAACGGAAACGATCCCAAAACTTCGTATCCGATTAGAGTACTACAAAAGAATGGTTACTGATCCGACTATTTACAAGACGAAAAGAAACTTCTACTGCTACTACGCGTCTAAGACGCTCTGCTCAACAAGCTGTAGTCGAGTCACTACTGCCTTCTACGGCCTAAAAATCTTTGGAGTCCTCCTCCGGGTCCTTCTCTGAATCTGAATTAAAGACGAGTTGAAGTGCTTCGTCAACCCTAATCGTGGAGCCGTCCAAAAGTACAAGTGGTGGTGGTGAAGGTATCTTTGAAACGGCCCTCTCCGAGTCTGAAACCAAGTATTCCAAACTGGTCTCTACTGTCCTCTTCTTTGGAGGCAGCAAGTGCTCGGGAGGTGAACTGGACTCATATTGCTCTGTAGAACGTTCCCTGGATGGTCCTGCCTCAAACTCTCCTCGGACCCTCGCCAACTCTGCACAGATCTCCTCAAGTGGTCTAAATGGGAATAGAAATTCTATCACAGTAGCAAGCTTCGTGCCGATCTCCAGGTATCCTGTCTCTGGAACTAACTCCTCACTGGGTGAAAGGACTGGTGGCAATTCTAACTGTGCGGCCATCTCTGGATCCATGTCCAAAAGTTCTGGCTCTGGCTCTGGAAAATGACGGTAGGGGTGGTGCTCCTGAATGGGAACTGACACTATGAATCTGCTCTGAAAGAAACGCTCGTGTATGGCGAGAGTGAATCCTGAGAAATCTCCTATCAGCTCAGTGTCATCGCCGAACAGTGCAAGGAAGTACCAAGACACATCATGTGACCATCCGTGCCACTCATCTGGTAGTTGAACAATCAAGTCTGCTATAGCCTGACACTCTATAATACTGTGTTGGGCTGCATAGTAAAGCGCGAAAAAGTTACTAACTATCTGTCCTATGTCGTTGTTCGGGTCTACCTCATAATCTCGATACTCATTCAGTATCTCATCTGCCCAAGTACGCTGTGGCGGGGATTGATTCTCCTGAGTCATGTCACTACTAGAAGCCATCCTAAAAGGTTTTAAGAAACACGGATCAGCAACTGGTAGGATAATAACTTATCTTAAGAAAATTCTTAAATTTACAATTAGAATACTCCATTATTCAAAATTGCAATATTTAACCACTTAATCTCAGCTTATCTTATTCATCTAGCAATTTCAAGAAATTGCACTCAAACAATCATATATATAAAAAAAAATTCACGATTTTACTTTCATTCTTTTGCTTATTATTCTTTTTACTTTCTTACTTTATTTCTTCCTCGAAGAAATTTTCTTGACGATTTCTTTCCTTTCTTTTAACTTATCAACTAATTTGTTCTTATTCTTCTTTTTATTCTTTATTTTATTTCCTTAAAAGGAAATTCTTACGGCTTTCATTTTCAAAAAAAACAAGTCGACTCCAACGAGTCTGTTGTTCATGTCACTTTACGCAGGTGACATTCGTTTATTCGCTTTGATTCCCTTTATTCTGTCCTTTCCGATCCGATCGCTTCTTGGAAATTTTGGAACCAACGCTTCTTAGAACGTCTATGTTCTCGAAGAATCGGGAAGGTCTTAGAATTCGTCTAAATTCTCATGCCAAACAAACATTTGAATAAAGAAATTATATCTCACATAATTTCACATACTTTCACATAGTATAACATTCATGCTTTCACATAGTTCACGTAATATCACAAAGTATAATCTTTATACTTTGATCAAATCATACTTGGCATACTTATTCTCAATCATACTTGCATACTTTATTCACAAATTCTTACATACTTAATCAAAAATTTCTTCTTAAGAGAAATCATACTTCTGAAATTCTTTTCTTACTTTTCTTCTTTGGTAAAGTCGACGTAGCGGGAGGTTGAGTTGTCGTCTACACTCTTAAACTTTAGTGTTACGACCTAACTTTACTTGAAAGAAGACTTGGGTGTAGAGCATGAACAAATGATATCATATTACTTGAAAAAATAACTTATATGCAGAGCAGAAACGATTGCTCTGATACCACTCTGTCACAGCCCCAAATCCCGAGGGACGGAAAAAGCCGGGGTGCGACTAGGAGTTGGATTAAGAAAGCGGGGAAGAAGGGGGATGAATAAGAATAAACGAATAAACAGACATTAATAACAGAATATCATAGACTTTATTTAAAAAGAAGAGTTGATCTCGAAGGATCACTCGACAAGTTGATCAAAAAGGAATGAAGTTCATTGTACGGGCTTAGACCCGAAAGATAGATACATTAACTTCAAAAAGATTGGCAGCGGAAAGCGTAAAGCTTGACATACATTTCTTCATACTATTTCAACTCTATACTCAATCTTTACTCAACCTTCACCGCTCCCGTCACTCAACCTACACATTTTATAAAACATATGCAAGGCTAAGTATAAACATACTTAGTGGGCACGTTACCGAAAACATATCATAAGTATAGATTAATCAGGCATCTTAAAAGGGTAGCACATCGGGGTTTTTCATCAAATACTCGTGCCAACTAAACATTTTCTTTTATAAACATAATTCACTTTTCTTGATCAAGATTTTCTGACTGTTATCACTTTCATATTAGCACATAATCTGTTTTAAAATGTCGGGGAAGAAGGCCTTCTTCCGCACACGCTCCTCACCATGGCTGGCTACCCTTCAACAGAGTACCACGCACACCGACTACCGTGTACACTAATTCTGGATAACACACTGTGGGTTAACTCAGAATCCGATCGTTAACTGGTTGGCGAACTAACATCAGATAGGCATAATAGAATTCACATAAATCAAAATCATTTATGCCCTGATAATCACTTTGAAAACACAGTTATCAAAGCTGTAAATAAAGATTTTCGAGCATCGCTCTTTTTAGTTTGTATATAGAAAAGCCCACCTCAATCGTTTACAGAACAAACTTTAACCTTCGATCTTCCATCATGTCTTCAACTCCGACTTCCTTCTTTTATCGCAAATATTCAAACTTTAGTAATCGATCAAGATGATTAAAGAAAAGAAATTGAATTTGTTTTAGACTTTTAGGCCTTTGCACTTTACTACTTTCTTTTGATTAACGAATAAACGAGACTTCGATCAATTCTCATCTACAAACTGACTCGGCTCATTACTCGGCACTTAGGTCAGTAGATAATGGATGTCGATAACTTATAACAACGTAAAAGTTCATATGGAACGAAGTTGAAAAGGATTCAACTTAAGAAATTAAGTTTTGGAAACTTTCTGCACAATACAGTAGTTCTGGAGTTTTCACAGAATAGGGCACTTCATAATAGGGGATGAAATTAATACCAAAAGAAAGCCATAGGTGTCTAGTTTACTCTCCAATTTACGGATCTCGATTTCGTTAAGCGATCTAGAAGTTATAACAGTTTCCGTGAAACATCGCAAAACAGTCGCGCGAAACCCTAATGCTCGACAAAACTCGACGTACGATTCCCTAGGTTCGATCAATGCTATTCCACTTTTATTTTCACGAAAATTCATCTTAATACAGTCTATATGCAATAGCCCTTAATTGGGTTTACATTCACGTCTTTTGATTACACAAACGACAAGCATTTCCTCGTCATTTCCAACTAACCAATTACTATACCAAAACAATTTCAAATTCAATTCCTATTTCATTTTCGTTTATCAACTTCTCGTTTCTTAACTATAACTCATAACATCTCATATCTCGGATGGAAATGTCGTCAACTACACTATTGTTCGTTTATCAATAACAATCATTAGTATCAAAAAGGTTTTCCTTATTTGACTTTTCTATCGGCTTTTAATCTCGATTCTCCGTCTCTTATCAAAATTCGAATCTTTTTAGAATTCGTTCAAATTTTATGGTTACGATCATCAACTAGTAAGATTAACATAGGTTCTAATCACAAACCTAAATCATTATCTATTCTCAACTTATCGACAATTGCTCGTCTCTTAACAAAATTCCGACGTTCTCCGATTTCGTTCAAATTTTACAACAACGATCCTTATCTATCAAGAATCACAAATATGCAAACCATATTCTCAAAATATTAACGAGCTTCAACTTATCGATGGATTTCCGTCTCTTACGTTTTTTCAATTTATTTTTAGAAAAATCTAAATAAATTATATAGTCATCTACATACATACTACATCTCATTTCCATTAACCATTCATGAAAACCATAACACCTTCTTCATCAAAACCTCACTTGTTCTTCTCTTACATTTCTATTTTTATTTTTAGAAAATTCTAATTTAATTCATGAAGTCATCTAACATCATATAGAACACTAATTCATCAATCAAACAACAAGAAAATCGAGCTACGAAAAACCCCTAATTTCCTAAAAAAAATCGGTAATGACATTAGGTTAGAAGGGGATGATTTTTACATGATTCAATCCATAAAACTTAATTCTAGCATACTATATCATGTATTAAACAAAGGATCCTCATGCCTCTTCACCTCTTAACTTTCGAAAAAAATAAAGAGATGGAATCAAGATTTTGTTCGGTTCATAACGTAGACGATTTTCTTACCTTGCGAAATTTGAACTCGGAAATGAAATCGATCGGTAGACGAGAGACTTGAGTTCTTGAGAAAAGCTTGAAGAATGAATTTTAATGGAGGAATTTGAGAGAGAATGGGAGAGAAAAATGGGGGAGGTGGCGGCAACGAGTGGGGAGAAAGGGAAGAAGATGGCTCATGTTATTCTATTCCATAAAGTTATAAAAATCTAACAACAAAGGTGGTGACTCGCTAAGGTGCGTTTGGGCACGTTTTATTCGTCGAAAAAATCTCGTTTCCGGGTCTAGAACGACGTTTAAAAAGTCGAGAAAAACTTTCTTAGGTGGTTACGAATTCGACGAAATCTAATTCGTCCGTTAGATTAGAAATAAATCACATACTCAGAAAACCTAATCGTTTTTTCAAAATCCGAGAAAAAGTCGGGATAAGACAGTCTAACATTCGTCCGGAAAAATCATAAAAACTGACTTTCTCCGGTGAATTCGTATCGAAGAAAAAGTGAATGAAAATCCTGACGGTTTTTCGTTCTGAGTTTTCGGACGAAAAATCTATCGGACGTGAAAACCCTAATACAGTAGTCGTTTGACCGACTTCTGGAATTTATTTTCATAAACGGATTTCACCGTAAATCTTAGAATCAAAAATCCTTAACTTAGGCGTGCAAAGCCTTAATTATTAATTAACTTTTTATTTTACGTCGGAAGAAAATATCCGGGGTATTACATAATTGGAAAAAGAAAATTTTCCAAATATGATAAAATATTCTAGGAAATTCTAAAAAATTAAATTAATTCTTTAATCATAACTATAAACTCGGTTATTCAAGATTCGGTTATTTGTTCACGACTCGGCTATTCAATTATGTTAACTCGACTCTGTTTGGTTTCTAGAAAATATTAATTAAACTTAATTTTTTAATGAAATAAAATTCATTTCTCTTTTAATAATTTAAGACTTTAATCATTTAATCGGAAATTAAAATCCGAAACTAACTCTACCAAATAAGTCTTTCGTCATTTTCTCGTAAAACGTGTCATCGCTCGGAAACTTACTAAACTCGATTAGAAACAATTCTAATTACCTTTAACTACTTATTAACTCGATTTATCTCTTTATTTCTCATTTTCTTTATAATTTTTCTTGCTTTATTAATTTAACTCGATTTTCATTAATGATTTCATTTCTCGACAACTTCTTCGTTTTGAATCGTATTCAAGTTCGAAAAGAGACTCTAATTGTTTTAACACCATCTTCATCATCGATTCATCACATTCATATAATCTAACATGAATTATCAAGAACTATCAACCTTGATCATCACTTTAATTTCGATTTTTATCAACAAAAATCCCTAAAAATTCTTAAAAATTCATTCATCTAATTCTTTTTATTCTAGCATCCTCAATCTCATCAAATCCTTCATCAATTAATCATATATCATCAAAATATCATCTTTTCATCAAGAACATCATCAAGAACATCATCAAGAACATCAAGAACATCATCTTCTTCATACATATACTCATTTTCGGTGCACATACATATATATACTTCTTCATCATTTTTCTCATTTAATCATGCACATAAAAACTCCTAAATCATAATCTAGAACACAAATCCATCACAACATCATACTTGAATCATCAACACAAAATTATCCAAAAATTATAAAAATTTTGGGCACTCATCATACATATATATATATATATCAATTTTTCTCTTTCAATTTCATCACACATATATGCATACAAAGATCATGAATACCACATCAAAAATCAAAAATCAAAAATCAAAATCCTACCCTTAATCCAAAATTTCGGCAGATTCAAGAGAGGGGAGGGATTCGATTTTTAGCTTATATTTTCATGGATTAAATACTCTCAAGAACTCAAAAATCCATACTAGAACAAGGTGCTTCGATAATGTTTGTTGGAAGGTTCACTTTGATCTACTAAAAAGAGTAGAAAAGGAGGGATTTCTTGAACTTAAATCTCCAGAATCAAGAGGACTTACTTAAGCTTGAAATGTCACAGCCCCAAATCCCGAGGGACGGCAAAGCCAGGGTGCGACTAGGGGTTGGATTAAAGAAGCGGGGAAGAAGGGGGATAAATAAATAAACAAACAATAACTAAACAACAACTGATATCTATGAACAGACTTTATTAAAAGAAAGAGAGTCGACCTCGAAGGATCGCTCGACAGAGTTGTTCTCAAAAGAAACTAAGTTCAAAGTACGGGACTTAGACCCAAAAAGATATACATTGACACAAAAAGAGTTTGGCAGCGGAAAGCGTAAAGTTTGACACACAGTTCTTCATCTTATTTACAACCTTCTACTCAACCTCCGCCGCTCCAGTCACTCAACCTGCACATTTTATAAAACATATGCAGGGCTAAGTATAAACATACTTAGTGGGAACATTGCCGAAAACATATCATAAGTATAGATTAATCAGACATCTTATAAATAGCGTATCGGGGTTTTTCATCAAATGCCCGTGCCTATTAAACATTTTCTTTCACTTTTCACAATAGCTTGCGCAAGCCTTTACAGATGTTACGTTCAACTTGCCCAACTTCTGTTTCAACGCCGGGGGAGAGTATACTTCTCCCGCGCACGTTCTATTCACCGTGGCTGGCTACCCCTCAACAGGATACCACACACACCAGCTACCGTGTACACTAAACCCTGGAAAACCCTTACGGTTAACTCAGCGGTCCGATCGATTAGTTAACCCCCTTTGGCTAACTCAGAAAGGCACAAAAGAACTCACATAAAACAAATATTTTCATGCCTTGATAATCACTTGAAAACACAGTTATAAAGCGATAAGTAAACATTTTCGAGCATCGCTCATTTGATTTGATATATAGAAAAGCCCACCTTAGGCGATTACAGAACTAAAACACGAGTTTCCGTCTTCTTTCTTCCGTCCTGTCTTCTAAACTCGACTTCCTCCTTTTATCGCAAATAATCACACTTTAGTAAATGGTCGAGACGATAAATGAAAAGGAAAACGAGTTCGGTTAATACTTTTAGGCCTTTGCACTTTAACTAATCTCTTTTGATTAATTTAGAAACGAGACTTGAACATTTCTCGTTTAGAACTGACTCGGTTCCTTACTCGACACTTAGGTTATTAATTAACGGAAGTCGATAACTTATAACGACTTAGAAGTTCACAAGAAATGAAGTTAAAAAGAATTCAACTTAAGAAAATGGGTTTCGGAAAAATTTCTGCACAAGGCAGTAACTCTGGAGCTCATACAGAACAGAATTCTGCGAAACAGGGAATGAAATTGGTACCAAAAGAAAGCTACGGATGTCTAGTTTATTGTCTTATTTACGGATCTCGATTTCGTTAAGCGAGCAGGAAGTTATGACAGTTTCCGTGAAAGGTCGCAAAACAGTCCGCGTGAAACCCTATGTGCTCGATAAAACTCGACGCACAATTCCCTAGGTTCGATCAATGCTATACAACCTTTGAACTCACGAAACTATTAACAAATTACAGTTAATCCATACGTTCCTTTGTCGTGAATACTTCACGTCTCTTGATTAAACAAACGACGAGCATTTCCTCGTCTTTTTCAACTAATCAATTACTAAACCAGTTCCAATTCAATTTCCATTTCAAACTTCTAACTTTAATCTTCTAACTTCTATATTCATTTCTCGAATGGAAATATCGTCAACTACAATCTCGTTTATTAATCGACAACAATCATTAATATCAAATTAGTTTTCTTATTCGACTTTCCGATCGACAATTAGACTCGATTTCCAGTCTCTTACAAAAATTTCAACTTTCTTAGAATTTGTTCAAATTTTCCAATAACGATCCTTAACTACTAAGATTAACATATATTCAAATCATAATCCTAAATCATTATCCATACGAAACTTATCGACGATTCTTCGTCTCTTACTAAAAATTTGACATTCTCCGATTTCGCTCAAACTTTTCGATTACGTTCATCAACTACCAAGATTTACTAATATGAAAACCACATACTCAAATTATTATCGAATCTTGACTTATCGTCGTTTTTTCGTCTCTTACGATTTCTATTTTATTTTTAGAAAAATCCAATTAAATTATATAATCATCTATACACTTACTACATCTCATTTATATCATCATATCATCCAAAACATATCAATTACTCCATCAAATTCCTATTTCTTTCTCTCTTACATTTTTATTTTTATTTTTAGAAAATTCTAAAACAATTCATGCATTAATATACTAATACATAGAGTGATATTTCATCAACCAATCAACTTAAAACTTGAAACTAAAACATCAAACCCTAACCCCTAAATCGGTATTGACATGAATAAGAGGGGGATGATTTCTACTTAAATCCAACCATGGAAATCCATTTCTATGCATCTAATAACATGCTTTAATCATAGAACATCATCCCACTTCATCCTCAAACTTTCGAAAATAAACAAAGTTGAAGGAAAAGAATTTTGTTCAGTTCAAACTCGAGAGAAAGCTCTTACCTTGACGTTTATGGACTCGGATTTAAGATCGATCGGTAGATGACTAATTTGTGGAGCTTGAGAGCTTGAAGGATGAACAACAATGGAGGATTGAAGAACAAAAGAGAGAGAAATGGGAGTGGAGAGGTGGCGGACAAAGAGGGGAGAGATAAGGAGAAGAAAGTGATGAGGTGTTAGATAATTATAACATAAAGTAGAAAAGATCTAACAAGGTGAGTCATGGGGTGTAGGTGGCGGTTTAAAGGGATATTTTTGTCAAAAATATCGCGTTTTACGGGTCTAATACGACGTATATAAATCGAGAAATTGTTTTCTTAGACGGTTACGTTTTTGACGAAATCTAATTCGACCACTAGATTAGAAATAAATCACTTACTCGGAAAGCATAATTCGTTTTCCAAAATCCGATAAAAACTCAGGACTTCACAGTCCAAATTTCGTCCGGAAAAATAAATAAAACTGATTTTTACTAACATACTCGTATCAAAAAATAAGTGAATGTAAAGTCAGACAGTTTTTCGATCTGAGTTTTCGAACGAAAATTCTATCGGACGCGAAAACCCTAATACAGTAGTCGTTCAACCGACTTCTGGAATTTATTTTCAGAAACGGATTTCACCGTCAGTCTTAGAATTGAAAATCCTTAACTTAGGCGTGCAAAGCCTTAATTAATAATTAAATTTTTATTTCTTGTCGGAAGAAAATATCTGGGGTATTACATGAAAACTTGATCGATCAAAGGGCTTTCAATCCATGCAACTCTACGGTCCACACAAGCAAAAGTCGAGCTCCATCTTGGAGGCACAAGCTGCCGATTTTTGAGGAAAAGAGAAATGATCAAATCCTAGTCTTAAATCGATCACCACAACGAGAGGATCACAAATACCTTAACGGATTAGTCGATGGATGAATGGAGGTGATCTTCTTGGAGCTCTTAAAGCTTAAAGCTTGAGCTTCAATGGAGTGTGTGTGTGTGTGTGATTGCCAAGAGAGAGAGAGAGAGAGAGAGAGAGAGAGAGAGAGAGAGAGAGAGAGAGAGAGAAAGAGAGAGAGAGATGAGAGAGGTTGGTAGTGAGAGAGAGTTTAGGGAGAGAATTGGAGAGAGAAAGATGATTAAGAGAGAGATGTTTAAGAGAGAGAGAGAGAGCGTGTGATAGAATGAGTGAAATGAGAGTAGGATTGGTTTTTAATTGAATTAGTTGCACCCTGTGATAAAAAAAACACAATATAAATTTCGCCGGAAGAAAAAGTTATCCAGTGCAATCTATCCCTAATTTCTCATTAAACTCTCAAACGATTTGAAACTCACCACGACTCTTTCTCGACATCTTCCAAAACTTCACCAAATAAATCAAGGAATCCAGAAATCAAGTTTTCTAATCCAAATTCCGAGAAACGAAGAAAAAATCAGAATTCACTATTCATATTAGGGTTTTCTGGTCCTTTACTAATTTTTCTCTCGAAGAATTTCTGACGATTCTCAAACCTATCTCAAAGCTTCTAAAATCATTTATAGACTCAAAAGACACTAATTAGATGAAATTCAGAAAAGTTAGATGAATAGTGATTACTCGAGAAAAGTTACTATTCATCCAAAAACGAAACTTCTCAGAATTTTCCGAAATTCAAACTCAAACTCAAACTAATATAATCATGCTCAGTCAAGTCATAGCACACTCGATTCGGATAACCGAAATGAGAAAAATCACATAAGAGCACTCAAAGGCATTTTGGTAATTTCACGAGAAAATTTCTTTTCTCGGAAATTTTTATCACATAAAACACTACAAGAATA
Source organism: Schizonepeta tenuifolia (assembly GCA_029490685.1). Taxonomy (NCBI): domain Eukaryota; kingdom Viridiplantae; phylum Streptophyta; class Magnoliopsida; order Lamiales; family Lamiaceae; genus Schizonepeta; species Schizonepeta tenuifolia. Next base: position 27,540,413 of record CM055955.1, read on the forward strand.
ATGGTTATAGACAACGGGAAAAACGCGTAGTCTTTAACAAAATTCCCCGTAGTCTATAGCCGAGTAGTCTATAAGAGGCGGTTATAGACGACGGGGAATCCCCGTTGTCTATAAGGATATAGACGACGGGGATTCCCCGTTGTCTATAAGGATATAGACAACGGGGAATCCCTGTTGTCTACAAGCGAAATTTGTGATGTCTTGTAGATACATAGACTACGGTGTTTCTTGTTATAGACAACGTATTTGCCTGTCGTCTTTAGTACTAATAGGTAACAGTATATCATTTTTTCCGTTGTCTATTGTATGGTTGTCTATTGACAAATATTATTTTTTCATATTATTTCCTAATGCAATCTATTTATAATATCATAAACATCACAAATCGTAAATATCAAAAAACTTCATTACATTATAAACTCAACGTCATACAATAAAGCGTTTCAAATTCATTCCATGTTCCACAACTAGTCTTAAAATACATAAATATTAATGCTAGACCAAAACAAACAATATCTTCAACATTCCATTACCATCATCACAACTCAACCAAGCCTATCCATCCAAGCATCCAAGTGGCTTCCATCTATATGATCTAAAATTAAAAAACCACTACTACATGAAATATCTAAAAATTTAATACAAGATGAAAATAATAGAAAAATAGTAACAAACTTACCATCATCATTCGGTAAATTCTTCAACAAAATTAGCCCACTCCGTACGCACTTCATCAATTTCATCTTTTGAATAATATCCTTGGGTAAACTAGAAATAAATAAAAGTAAAAACAAAATTAGATCATAAAAATAATTGGACCTTGAAAGTAAAATGAACTTACAATTGAAGACATTTGAATGGGGGATGATCCTTCATTTTCAATGATATCTTTCATGTAGCGCATTACATAGAATCCACATTGTTGTCCATCAGGTTGTTGTTGACACTATACCAAATCACATAATGTAACAAACACCATTTACAACCATATGATTAATCTTCAAAAAAGCATTAAGGGTTTCATACCTTGATCACTTCCCACAATGGAGCCGTCTTTCCCCTTTTGGCGATGCTCATATTGAATTGTCTATGAGCCCTAAACATTAAAAAAAAACAAACTACTTCAAGTTCCAAAAAATCTGCCCTATACATAAATTCATCACAACCGCTTTGAAACTTACAATATCAAGATGTTCTTCCATTCCTCAACATGAGCTTCATCTCTCAATGGATCCAACACGTATACAGTCTCTTTATGTGGATCAATCACCATAAGAATCCAATGATAACTAACAAGATAGACATATAATTAATTAAACTTTGACTACAATGCACAATCATTTTACTTAACACGTACCCCACGTTACATGGCAAAAGAATAAGTTGATTAGGCTTTGTACCAATCATCCTTTCGAATATAATATTTGCTTTTTCTTGTGGACCAACATTCGGATTGTGTGATATTTTGTATGGATTAACAAATCGAAATCTATGAAGAAGGTTTGCATTCTCACATTCCTTATACAAATGCCTACAAAATCTCACAACAAAATTAACTTCAAAATTATTAAGCACACACACATGTATGTATGTTATGTAAAAGACTTTAATTAAATTAAGAACATCTCACCATATGTAGACACATAAACATGATGCCGGAATAGGCTCCAATGCACACATGTGGTTGATGTCATCAAAGAAGAGATAAATAACGTGCTCATCGCCGAATACATCATCATCTACTTCAATTCGAATGCTCAAACCACCGGTGAGAGCATGCCTAGCATATTTGTGCAAATTCTTCAATTGCTTGGGTAAATTTGTTGCTTCCAACTTGGGCGGCTTACTTGGACAACTTTTTTCCTAAAAATGGAGGGTTGAATAGTTAACAATTTAGAGATCAGAAAATAATTTAAATATGCGCATACATACCTTTTTTTTTGGTACAATAGCTACATTCTCACGAAGAACTTCTTCCACATCACCACTATCATCAACTATTTGATTCTTCACTGAACAGCTGTCCTTCGCTTCAAGATCTTTCTTCATCATTTGTTGTTGGAGGTCAACGATCTTTGCATTCATTTCAGCCATTTGTTTCCCAAAGAAATTTTTCATCTCTTGCACAACTCTATTATCGACTCCACTACGCGTTCTTTGGCTGAGATTGAAGTAAAGTGTTGGAGTGACACCACTCGGGGCACCCCGCACACGACCAGAATGATCAGGTTTTTGTAGTGCTTGCGATAGAATATCATCACTCCCGTTTTCAGAAAGCACACCTTCATCATTTTGTCGTATGTAGTCATCCTACAATGTTTAAACCAAATAAGTCAATATCAATAAATTTAAAAATATAAATTATATTAATAGTAGATTATATCTTTTATTCTTACAATCCTCATAGCTGCTTCTGTCAAGCTTTCACTATGAAACCCCCCCTCCTTGTTTTCTCTAGCTTTCTTCCACAAAAGTGCTCTATCCACTTGCGGGTTTCCAGTCAATTGATCCTTCTAAAAGCAAAAAATTATTAGTATAACAACAAAAATATAACATAATGAAATGTGCCCAAATTATGTATATCTAACCATTTCTTCACGTAATCCTGCATATCCTTTGCGCAAAAGACGATGAGGGTATAAATTCATTGCTTGGCGAGCCTTCAACTCTTGACTTTTTTTCTACAAATTACAAGTAATCAAAAATATCTAGATATATTAATTACTCACATACAAATAATGAAAATAAGTAAAAATAATTAAACTTATCTTACCTTAGCTTCATCAGCCTTACGAAGAATGACAAAATCCTTCCAATCCTCTGCAGTAATTCCTTCACCTGGTGAAGGTTGCAGTTGCATATTAGGCATATTCTCATATGGAGCAATGTATTTTTTGAAGAGGGTTGACTTCCATTGACGCCACTTTGTATTTGCCGAGCTCAAGCATTTTTTTTCCCATGTATCGTCAATGTTAAAATTCAACTACATAAATAATCATCAATCAAAAGTTAGTTTATTCCAAATAATTATATTATTAATGTAAATGATATCACAAACTTAACTGAAATATACCTTCTAGCAAGCACACCTAAGAAACTTTCAAACTCCACACGCGTTTTCCCAACAGGTTTGCCAAAAACATCAAAAGTAACATCTGTCTTAAGTCCTTTACCCCTTTGCACAGCTAATCTATCCATATACACTTTTCCTTTGGGGCCTCTTGAAGATTTTGATCCACCAGAGTTTTGCTCCATACTACTAGAACCACCAGCTCCAGACGATGCCATGTTTAGTGGTAACCTGCAATATAATGAAAGTTAGAAATGATTTATAAGAATATGTCAATGTAAAACAAAATGAAAAATATTATTTAAACATATAGAAAAGAAATACCATATCAATATTCATCAATTTTATTATTATCTATCCAAGTTCCATCACAATCTGGGCGAACATATGATTGATCACTTTCATTAAAAATATCTACTGGTGGCATTCCTTTACTGAAATATTGATGGTGAATAGCAAAATCACTAATATCATCATCATCAATTTCTTCAGCGTATGCTACACTTGGAACATTGAGCGCAACAGACCATGCACCGTCTTGAGGGTATTCAGCATAAAAGACCTGTTTCGCTTGACTCCCCAAGATAAATGAATCAGATTTGAAACCAATTCTACTAAGATTTACCAATGTAAAGCCGAGATCATCAACTCTAATTCCACCATTACTATCCACCCAACTACACTTGAACAGTATTTCTACAAAACCTTGATAGTCGAGCCCCCATATTTCATCTATAACCCCATAAAATGTCATGTCTGACACAATATGATTGTTATCCTTTGCACTAGCCACTTGCATTGTTTTTGCAACCAAGCTTACTCCCGAGTTTTGCACAGCTCGTACACAATCACGTGCCTTTGTGTGAAATGTCACGCCATTTATCATATAAGCATCATACTTTTGAACTCTAGGGAGTGGGCCTTGGGCCAACCACTTCAACCTTTGTGGTATTTGGTGTGTCGAACTGGTTTCGGCATTCACAACCTAATTTCAATTGCAATTGTTAGTTACTACAATATTTAACAACAAATTATATCATAAAACTATATATTTACCCGCTTTCGCAACCATGGAATGAATGTTCGGTTGTGCTCGAGTTGCAACGGTTTTCCTGGCTTCAATTTTTTAGGATAAGTTGTTGATTTCAAATATGCCAAATGCTCCCTATGGAAAATCTTGAAGTCAGCTAAATAGTAATAATTATTAACATGAATGTTACAATATTTTGAAAAATTTAATTACTTACTCGATATATAGACCAACAAGATCATCATTTGTCAAGACGTAGCGATGTGCTTGTTCCCAATCATCCACGCTAACTGATGTCATGGTACCACCTGATAGCGCCTTAGTCAGTGCTACTTGGCGATGTGTGAAGGGTAACCCTGCAGTGTGTACATTAGACAAGTACTCGGAGCAGAACTCGACAGCTTCTTCAGCGATGTAGCATTCGGCAATGCATCCTTCAGGATAGTTGCGATTTCTCACATAACCTTTCAACACCCGCATAAACCTTTCGAATGGATACATCCACCTATACCATACCGGTCCACACAGTTTGACCTCACGTACAAGATAAATGGCTAAATGAACCATTACATCAAAGAACGAAGGAGGAAAATGTTTTTCAAGGTGGCATAATGTAACTGTGATGTCTCTTTGGATGTCATCTAACTTTGAAACATCAATAACTTTGCTACACAAGACATTGAAGAAGAAGCACAGCCTAGTAATGTCATACCTAACTTGTTTTGTCAACACGCCGCGGATGGCCACAGGAAGCAGTTGTTGCATTAAAGTGTGACAATCATGTGATTTAAGCCCAACAAGTTTGGAATCATCTGCTGACAAAAGACGAGACAGATTTGATGAATAACCTGTTGGCACTTTCACTCTACCAAAAAAGGCACATACTTGTTGTTTCTCTTTTTTGCTTAGAGAATAGCAGGTGGCAAGTATGTTCTTTTTTCACCAACCTTTGGTGCCAACTCTTCCCTCAAGCGCATGTCAACAAGATCTAATCTTGCTTTCACTCCATCCTTCGTTTTTCCTGGAATGTTGAGCAATGTGCCAAACAAGCTCTCACATATATTCTTCTCAATGTGCATCACATCGAGACAATGTCTAACGTCCAAATACTTCCAATACTCCAACTCAAAAAATATTGATTTCTTCTTCCAAGGAACCTTCTCTCATCTTCTTTTGATTGCGATCTCTTTCTTTTTTTACCCCACACACAATTGAGTCTCTCCACTCTTTCGAGGATTTCAATGCCACTTAATATTTTGGGTGCAGGTTTTAACTCTGTTTTCCCATTGAAGGCTGTGTTCTGTCTTCGATAAGGATGATCATTTGGTAGGTATCTTCGATGTACTCTATACGACATTTTTTTGTTGTTCGGCAAATGTTCTGCACAAGTTTGGTCGGCACAAACAGGGCACGCAACATAACCTTTCACTTTATTCCCTGATAAATTGCCATATGCAGGGAAGTCATTGATTGTCCAGAGGAGAACAGCCTTGAGGAGAAAATTTTCTTCGCGATACGCATCATATATCTCCACACCTTCTTCCCACAATAGTTTCAAGTCATCAACCAAAGGTGCCAAGTAAACATCGATGTCATTCCCAGGTTGGTTTGGACCAGAAACCAATAAAGTGAGCATCATATGTCTTCTTTTCATGCACAACCATGGAGGAAGGTTGTATGTTATGAGAATAATTGGCCAACAACTATACTTGGACGACATGATACTATGAGGATTGATCCCATCAGCTGAAAGTGTCAATCTAAGATTTCTTGATTCGTTGCCAAAATCCGGCCACTGTTGATCCACTTGTTGCCAAGTCGGTGAATCTGCAGGATGACGTAGATGACCATCACGAACCCTTTTCTGAGCATGCCATGTTAAATTATTAGACATCTCTTTGCTGCCAAACATTCGCTGAAATCTCGGAATTGGTGGAAAGTACCATAGAACTTTTGCTGGAACCCCTTTATTGATCTTGTCATTATCAACCACCTTCCACCTTGACTCTCCACAAGTAGGGCAGCTCATCAAATTTGCATGCTCATTTCGATATAAAACACAATCATTCGGGCAAGCGTGAATCTTCTCATACCCCAACCCCAACACAGATAAGCTTTTCCTTGCATCGTACAAAGAATGTGGAAGTACATTATCTTTCGGAAGCATCTGCTTAATCATCAAAAGTAGCTCGGTAAAAGAAGTATCACTCCATCCATATTTTGTCTTCAAGTTATACAGCTTAACAATTGCAGATAACTTCGTGAATTGAGCACAATTAGGATATAATGGCATCTCAGCTTCCTCGAGCACTTTATGAAACTGATTTGGATTGTTAACATATGCGGCATGAACCATATCCACTGGCTGATCATTTGAATAAAAATCACTATCTGGGGTGTTCCATTTATCTTTATCAGTAGTCTGAGATGTATATATCTCCCCATGGTAAATCCAAACACGGTACAGTTGGTCAATTCCATTATACGTTAGATGCGCTCTAATAGTCTGTGTGTCATGATCACGTAAATTGCCACATTTTACACAAGGACACGACATAGCATTGGGATCCTTCCCATTTGAAATGGCAAAATTTAGCAAAGTTTCTACCCCTTCTTCGTACTCTTTCGATAATCTACTCTTGGACATCCAATCTTTATTCATTCTTGTGAACTATATTCTAACATGAATTAATTCATCAAATAACGTTATGCAGCAAATATTAACACAAAATAAGTGTTTTCACATTACTCTAATTATTAAGCAAAGCATTAGAATTTAATTTAATAGACCAAGGAAAAGAGAGACAACATCACGAGCATCGGGGCAAACTCTAATTTAGAAGAGAAAAGGGGGAACTCGTATTTCACATAGGATGTTGCAGATCTTGTATTGCAAGTAACAAAGATCAGCATACCTCCTTAATCTTCAAATCCTTTTCCCTCAGCAAACACTTCAAACTTGGAGATGCAGCTGGCTCAGGGCTTCGAAGATCTGCTTCCAGTCTAGCAACTTCATCTTTCAATTGCTTTACTAATTGCTTGCTCCTTGTGAGTTTTGAATCTCGGTAAGGAATGTGACCACTTCTCTTTGCACCGCTGTAACCCAAGAAAAAAGTATATTCATTAGCCCTCAGTTCCTACCACAGGTATTTTACATATTACATGCTTATCATAGAGGGAGATAAGTGGGAATCCTCAAGTTTGAGTCATCGTTTACACAGATAAAGAATAATTGGCATCCAACTAGAGCTATTGATATAAGTGGGGGCATAAGATAGGTGCAGCTAACAAACATTTCACCTCTAGTGCAGTGAATCAAGTAGATAAAACTATGGAAATCCTACTAGAGTTATCGATATAAGTGGGGCATAAGATTGGTGTGCAGCTAACACACATTTCACCTACAGTGCAATGAATCAAGTAGATATAACTCATATAAGTCAAATATCAAAAATACTTTAGTGTAACTTTCAAAGAAAAATTTATACGACAACAATGCATTTTCCGCAAAATCTCAAAATCACACTGACACTCATGCTGCTTGCAGGTATGCATGATCTACGAATTCTTATTAGTGAAAGATATGGATTGGGGTAAAGACAAAGTTATACATACCTTAACTTTCTGATTACAATTGTCAATGTCAGTAGGCTTCTATTAATGTGACTACCTTCCTTCAACCTTGTACCAACTGTATTTGCTTGAGTAGCACATTAAAGGTTAACCTTTCTTTATTTACAGCATGCTAGTGACATATGACTTGCAAGCACGAGAAAGAATATGGAATGATAGGCTCTTTATACAATCACATAAGATTGACACATGTAGTAGCTCTAAAACTCATCCACAAACTACTCAGTTTCCAACATAGTAATACTTTCTGACATGTAAAGGTGAATGGGAAGCCACATATTTCAAACATATTATGCACAAGAAACATCAATTAAATAACATTCATATCAGAAAAGTTTCAAGGAAGCATCCAACTAATTAGCTATAAAGTCTCACGATTCGATGTTGGTAGCAAGTATGCAATCTGTCTCGTGATGTGAAGATAATTAAAGATATGCTCAGGATTGCGAGCACACAAAAACAGAGAAAGAAAAAATTCGTAAATTTAACAATTTTTGGGAATTGATTGCAAGCATTATTAGTTCAAATCATCGAAGGCACTAGAATCCGGCAATGGGCAAACGATGCTTCCAAATGCTCTTAGATGAGCGTGGCAATGGGGTTGGGTCAACCATGGACCAAAGCAGATGATGCCAAGTTTACAGTAGGTTCTAAGAGGAACAGGTCTTCGGGCAATATTTTTTTAGCATCGGTATCCCAGACCGGACCCACCCACACTATAGCACCTATTAATGCAACATAAATACATGCAGGGATATAATACAGAAAATGCACTCGGACTATAAAAAGTTGATACGGTACTCACAATGTTTAAGGTTTGTAAAGAAAGAAATACAAAACTTTCAAGTATAGAAAATGTGCACACGAAACCGTGATCATTTTAAAACTAGACGATAGCATCAAATGGATGCTTGATGATGAATGCTGGAACTGGTCAGCTATGACAATAGCCGAGTTTGTGCAAAAACCACTCTCTTTATCTTAAGGAAAAATAGAAAGGACGAACTAGTAATGTACGTGCAGTGACAATTCAAAGTTTGCAAAATTCATGTCAGCAGTCTATTTAAATTTTAATAATGCCGAAATTAAGCACATGTTATTATGTTAAGCAAATTCACAAGATAAGAGAATAACTAAACATACTTCAATTTTACGCAGGACAAAGATCGAAACATACCTCAGCTTGCATGTGGACACCCAGGAGGCATGGCACTCAAGACTTGACGTATCTGCTCGTCAATTTTAGAAGGAAAGTAACAATGTTAATCAATCACAGCTATATTATTCTAATAAGAAGGGCATACTCTACTAGGTAGTTAAAACTCGAGATCTAAAGAACAGATACATACCGCTCAAACTTAGAGACTCTGGAAACTCAAAATACACTTAAAACGAAATGCTTTTTGTATTTATAATTTAGTCCCATACTCTTGACCTAAAAACTCATTGAGGTAAAAACTATTCAAGATTCTTTCGGGCTTATTTACAAATCTAGAACATAAGGATTTTAGAAAGACTGCAAGAAGCAGTTTACTTTAAAAAGACTTATAAATTCTCAAGCAAGCAAGTAGTGTAAGTGAAAACTTTACCTAAGATCTAAAAATCAATATAACTTAGATAAGTGAATAATATAATTACGGAAGGCATTTTATTGTAAACTACAAGTATTGGTTTTGCTAGACATGTGCAATGTGACTGGCCCTATTTCGAGTGCTGCAACTTGCAAGAGTGCTTCCACACACAGAGTTTTAGAAACATCCATGGAGATGATGTGCTTATTACTACAGTTGCAAGTAAAATGCAGAAAGAAGGCAAAATTTTAATGGAAGTAACATACCAGTCTATGATTGACAAATTTAAAGACAAGGTATCTAATTCATAAAATCAAACAGCAACTCCAACAACAAATTTAAAGACAAGGAAATCTGGAACTAGCTTGTAATTACCTTCTTAACTGGACATGAGGAGGGCTGGCAGTGGCGGATGAGAGGCGGGCTGGTGGTGGAGATGAGGCCAGCCGCAGCGGAGTTGTCGAAGGGGTAAATCTCGAACTAGAGGTAGGGAGAGGAGGAGGAGAGGGTGCGCGGCTGAGGAGGGGGGTGTGCGGCTGAGGAGGGGGGTGCGCGGCGGAGGAAGAAGATGATGTTTCGAGCTCTGAGACGGCGGTGGTGGCGGGAGGCGGCGGTGGCAGGCGATCTGCCTGAGGAAGAAACCAACTGAAGAAAGACGAGTGTGAAGCGAGCGGGAGTTCTAGGGAGAGACGAGTAAATCTACTGGTAGCCGAATGGGTAGTCGTGGAAGTGGTAAATCTTCCGGTAGCAGAAGGGGCGGCGGAGCATGAAACTGAGCGTCGGCGTGGAGATCCACTGCACGCGCCACTCCTTGTTCTGGCGGATGGCGAAGAAGGAGCCGACGACGGGGTAGGAGGCAGGGGTTTCTTCGACGGAGAATGAGCGGGAGTGCAGAGGCGACGAGAGGGGTAGTGCACCGGAGAAGAGAATGAGAAGGAGAAGAGAATGAGAATTGGGGGGTGCAGAGAGGCGTCCGATTTTTCAATTGGGAATTAGGAATTTTCATTTTTTTAATTAAAAAATGGAAAAATGAAAAATAACTTAAAACGACAACATTTTAAGTTTTGCAGAGACGACGGGGATTTAAAAGCCCGTAGTCTATAACCGCCAAAAATAGGTGGTATTAGACGACGGGGAAGTACCGTAGTCTATTGTGTATTAGACGACAGGGAATTTTACCCGTTGTCTATATCAGTAAAAAGCGCTCATAGACGACGGGGAATAGTCCCCGTTGTCTATTTAAACACTTATAGACGACGGGGACAACAAATACCGTCGTCTTTATTAATATAGACAACACGAACAAAATCCCCGTTGTCTATTACATGTAGTCTATTTCCGTTTTTCTTGTAGTGAAAGCACACATTTAGGCACATAAACTCAATTAAGGCGATCTTGAAGACTAATAAAAGATCGGGGTATTACAATTAGTGAAATTAATTTGTGGGATGGTGGGTCCAGAATGGCAAAGGTAGTAATTTCAGAAAAGTAATGAGGGTACAATGGTAAAAAGAAGCACAACAGTTCAATTTTTCGCGAACAAAAAAAAAAGGTGAAACAGTTCAATTTTTTGCGAACGGAGAGAGAAGTACTCCCTCCATCCCACCAAAGATGAGCCCTTTGGTTTGGGCACGTAGGCTAAGAAGAAATAGTAGTGAGTGTATTTAGTGGAATATTGTATTAATAAAGAATTTAGAAGTAGTATGAATATATAATAAAGAATGTAAAAGCAGTGTGAATGCAAATGTAAAAGCAGTGTGAATGCAATTAATTATTTCCCAAAACAGAAAAGGCTCATCTTTCGTGGGACAACCCAAAAAGAAAAGTGGCTCATCTTTCGTGGGACAGAGGGAGTATTTATTTAGAGGTTAAGCATAATATATACTCCCTCCGTCCAAATGTAAGTGTCATACTTACCAATTTGGCTTGTCCAAATGTAAGTGTCTTACTCTGCTTTTTGGACAAAAAATACCTTTCATCTTTCCTATAATTACTACCCTTTGCCATTTTGGACCCACAATTTATTTTTAACACACTCTAATTAATTCCCTAATTGTCTACTAATTAAATCCACTAACTAATTAACCTACCCAACCCAAATCCAATTAAACCCAACCCAAATCCAAAAAAAAACCCAATTTCCCCAAACCCAATTAAACCCTAACTTTCTTATTCTCTTCTCTCATCTCTCTCGTTCTCTTCGCCTCTCCCTTTTGTAGAACCCTAAATCTCAATCTCTCGTCCTCTTCGCCTCTCCCTTCTCTGGAACCCTAAATCGGAGATCTCTCATTCACTCCGCCACTCTAATCTCTCTCATTCTCCTCGCCAGATTTTCTGATTCTCTGCAATCGGAGATGTCTTAGTTCAATTCTTCGTCTTCTGCTCCAATTACGCCGGCTCCTACTCCGATTGCGGTGATTTCGCCGCCTCATGTTCCGATTTCGCCAATTTTGCCGCCTCCTGCTCTGATTGCACCGGATCGAGCGACTCACGCGACACCATTCTTTCTAAATGCAACACATCCATCTCAAATCGCAACTCCACCATATTCATGGGATTTAGGGTCCAAATCGGTGGAGATAGTGCCGGAGACGGTGTTCGCATCTATGGTTACTGAGGATGATGAATTCTGCTGCTCCGACTCGCCGATGACCATGCCGTTCCATGAGAATCTGGTGACGGAGTCGGAGTATGATTGGTGACGGGCCAACGGTAGCCTCTTCCCTGATAAGCAAGAGAGTCCATTATTGGTAGAGTCGAAGAAGGACAATCTCTCCATTTCTGAATCGGAGTCTAACTCTCTGAATTGCTTCCATCATGACGCTCTCTCTGATTTCAGAGCTGATACGGTGGTGCCAAAGAGTCCAGAGATAGGATTCGATGACTTTGATGACATAAGTCTGAGCTACGACGATTGGAAGGCCAAATACATGGCTAGGGGTTTGCTACTGATGAGTCTTAACCTTAAACACTAGGTTATTGTGTTCTTATTTCTCTTATTTCTGGTACCACACTTGATGTTTGCTGTGTCTATGGCTCTCTGGGGGTGGGCTAGTGATGCCTCATTTGTGTTTATTGTGATTTCTGATATTGATTTATTTCTGATTAAGAATTGGTTATGATACTACACTTGATGTTTGCTTCTTGTGGCTCTCTGTGGGTGGGCTGGTGATGCCTCATTTCAGTTTATTGTGATTTCTGATATTGATTAATGGTGATAATGAACTGATGCATGCTGCACTTGATGCCTCATGAAAGGATTTATGTTGCCTCATGAACTGATTATGATACCTGTGATGACAATAGGTGGGCTCATTGTCTGAGGTTTTTAATAACTGATGCTACACTTGATTGCTGAAATTACATGAATTGTGTTGTACATTTTCTGAAATGGAATTTTCCCATCCACTTGTGTAACAATGAATTACTAATACCTAAGAGTTCTGACAGCTTCCTAATTGAGCTCCCTTTTTTAGATTTACAAGATAAACGGGCTTACCAAGAGCTTGCTGAGTAACTGTTGTCTTCCATATGCAAAATATGGTCCTTACATTGATGTGGAAGATTTCAGCTGCCATCTTCTTTGCACCATGCTCAAGTTTGCCGTCTTTGTTGTGTTGTAAGAGCCACTGAGCAACTCTGTTTCTTTCCTCATTACTTAAATGAGGCTTTTTAATGGATTATGTCATTGTTGCTGTTTTTGAAGATATTTATGGTGTTAGCTGAGGAGAAAATGAGGGTAATTAGCTGTATTTATGGTGAATTTTGCTGTTAGGTTTCATTTGAAAATCCCTCCATACATTTTGATCACCTCAGCTGTTATTTTAAGCTTATTTAGTGTTCCAAAAGGTAACTTTTGAAAGATTTGGCTCCAAAGTGTAACTTTTTTGCCTCTAATATAATCCCAATTTCCAATGTTTATTCATTTCATTATCTTTCTTGAATTTCCTGTTTACAATACAATGAATTCAAGTTTATAATGTTCATTATCATTATCTTTCATTATTAGTACAATGAATTCGAAAAAAAAGGAAAACGAATAAAAAAAAGGCAAGAAGCTGTACAGTGAAGTCGAAAAAATAAAATAAGGTTGCAATTAAACGAAAAAAAAAACCAAGGCATAAGCGGTTTAATGTTGCATGAAAAAAAAACTAAAGATAATGAAGCCAAGTCGAAAAAAACAAAAGGTATAAGCAGTAAAACCAAGTCAAAAAAAAAATGAAGCCAACACGTCGATAAAATTAGAAGGGGATAAAAAAAAAGAGTTCAAGTGTAACAAAAAAGAAAATAAAGAAATCCAACAAAAAGTCAACAAAGATTAGCTTCACTAATTATTGTATTACTACTACCCTTACTCCTTTTATACCACTCAAAATACCCTTTTCAGTTTTTTTAATCTCCGTGCTCAGATCAAATGGGACACTTACATTTGGACGGAGGGAGGAATTTGGTGGAAAAAATTTTAAGAACGGAATTGAGAATTCCCCCAATTCTGTAAGGTATTGGGTGGAATTCAAGTAGAATTCGCGAGGAATTTTAAGAATTGAATTCCACCAATCCAGCGATCATGGGGATGCAGCACTCGCTGGAGGACACTCAGCGAGCGACGCATCTCCGCGTTCGCCGTAAAATGCACGAGCGCTGGTACGCCGCGTCCGCTGGGATTAAAAATTCCCAAATTAGATAACTCCCCCTTCGAGCCCTAATTGCTCACATAGTAATCATCCCTCCCATCGCCTCCATCCCCCATCGCAATCATCCCTCTCACTCCCGATTTTTCTCCACCGCCGGCTCCGCCCCACCCCTCCCACTCCTCCACAGTTAATTCTTCCTCCACCCTTCCATCCCATCCCGATTCATTCTTCCTCCACCTTTATTTTCCTCCACCATTATTTTCCTCCACGAATTCTTCCTCCACCGTTAATTCTTCTCTGTCCACTTCCACACCACCACCTGTCACCACATTCCCTAGCCGGTACGCTGCCGTTGCCCGTCGCCTCCGTTCACAGCAACGCCCGCTCAACCCCAGCGTCTGCACGTTCGCAGCGGTCGCGGCACTCCAGCAATCGCTGGGATCCAGTACAGTGAGCACATGTTTCCTCCACAATTCGAGCATGGCCCCCCGGATGAAGAATCCAACTCCTCGAGAGGAAGGTCCCGTCGATTACACTACAAGGTTAAAATGTCCATTTACTTTTATGAATAAAGAGAAGTTATTGTCTATAATAAGTTTCAACAACATTATGTTACGAACCCCCGTTATCTAGATTGAGATTTGATTAGGGATCTTAACCTTGAGGAAGACGTTACTAGATATTTGAAGGTGTTGGGGTTGGATCATTATGCAACAAATATTGACTATTGGGGTTATGATAAATTATGTTATGAGTTCTTAACTTCTTTTGAAGTGGGTGGGGATAAGAAGAACCCTAAGGTCAATTTTAAATTGAAGAACAAAAAGTGTTCTATCACTTTAACAACGATGAAGCAGTTGTTTAGTTTTCCAATAATCAAGGACAACCTAGAGAAACCTCGTGGATATAATGCTAATATTGATTGGGAGGGGTTGACTGGATTTAATTATTGGAATTCTATGGGTATGTCTGTTGGGTACCTTCAGGATCCAGCATTGTCGATTGTGCATAAATTTATTGCTTATAACGTTTCTGGGAAGCTTGAGGCAAACAAGGTGAATACTACCGAAGTTTATTTGTTGACATGTGCCAAGAATGGCGTAAAAGTGGGTATTTCTGGCTTCATAAATCAATGCATGTTTTTGAAAAGGGCAGTCTGTCAAAATAAATTCATAGATCAATGCATGTTTTGAACACAACTCACAACAAATAATATAGATCAATTCAAAATAATATAGAGCACAACCATATGAAAATAACAACATAATACGAAATAGTCAATATCCAAAAACATGTTCAAAATCCAAAACAAACCAAGTCAAAACCATAACAACATCATGTTCAAAATGTAAAGACAACCATATTCAAATCAAAAAAGAAAACAAAGCACTCGACTTAAAGCAACTAGTCATCTTGAGGAAGCTTGTAATCTATCCACATTGCTCGTTCCTCAACCGTCATCTTCAAGAAACTATCCTTTAATGATTTGGTATTGAGCAAGTCAAAAGCCTTCATACGTATGTGATTCTCCAAATTTGGGATCTCTTTGATGGCATCCCATGTAGTATAAGTTTTTTCTCTTTCTCGTTGCTCAAGTTTCTTATCTCTTTTTCGCAAGAGCTCATGAACTCTATCCAAAGTGGTGGTTAGTTTTTTAATCTCATCCATGACTTCATTAGAGCTACCACTTCCTTCAAATTGACCTCTACTTCTTTTCTTGGATTGATTTCTTTTTTGAGTTGATACATCGGAAACAGACACTTGAGGTTGAACCGAAGGTTGTGTGGAATCAAGTGGTGTCTCATTTTGAGAGAGATCTACGAAGACCTCGTTTTGAACATCATAAGAAAGATTTTCTATTTGTGCCTCACTATGATGATCTTCATCTACTAATGATGTCCTTGCATCCGTAGTACCACTCCCTAACCCGATAGAGTTTCTTTCCACGACAACACCATTTCTTAGGGCAAGCTCCATTTGCTCATAATCAAGAACTTCCGCATAGCGCAAGTTCCCGTCTTTTAGGTGAGACTAACATGAAATAAAGAAAAATTGATTAATAACTATATTATAAGCAAACAACATATTATGGAAATTATTGCAATAGTAAAAGCATACCTTTAAGTAATCATCTCATACTTCATCCGGAGCCGTAAACCTTTTAGCATTCGCATCATACCCAAAACCCGAGCTAAACTTCATAAGATTGCAATAAGACAACCAAGTTTTCTTAAGCGATTTGAGGTGGCCCGTGAATTTGTCATAAGTCTTATTACATTTGAGTTTCTCGTTAAGTTCGGGAAGTATTCTCTCCTCCGCCATTTTCTTACTAAAAAATCCACTATTGTCACGCCATCCGTTACGTGCGGCATCGGCTATAAGCTCTAAGAGTAACTTACTTTGTTGCTTAGTCCATGATTCATAAGATGCCCTCTTTTTTGTATCTTGTTGTGAATCTTTCATTCTTACTTCTATAATAAACACAATACATATATACAAGTATATATCACACTTCTCATGTTGAAAAATCTAACAACCAAACCAATAGCATCTAACCAATATCATACTTCATGTTCAAAAATCTCAAAACCAAACCAATAGCATCTAACCATTATCATACTTCATGTTCAAAAATCTCAACAAAAGCAATTAACTATTCAAGCAATACATGTTCACATATCTAACAACAAAAACAATAACATTTAAGAAGAGCAAGAGCAACAAACAAGTGTAACAAGAGCAACCCACGAGCAATGCAATCAAGTGTAACAAGTGTTATACCTTTGTTGTGGAGAGAATCCAAGGATTATTGTATTTCTAGTGGAGAGACCTTCTTCTTCTTCTTTTTCTTCTTCTTCTCTACTCAAGGATTGAGTTTATAGCTTCTTAGCTCGAAAATGGTAACTTGTGGCTGTCTGATCTCGAATATTTAAATTGGAGACGTTTCATGTTCCAGCGCACGCTCAACCCTAGCGGACACTCAGAACATTCAAGCGAGCACTGGAACGCAGCGAGCGCTGGGAAGGTAGCAGCGGTCGCGGTGTCCCAGCGTGCGTTGGGATGTTCACAGAATCTGAATTCCTATGGGGTGGAGGTCGGAATTCATGCTTAACAATTTTGGAATGATTTCCACCAAATTCCTCCAGAATTTCAATGTCCAAAGAATGTTCAATACACCAGGAATTAGATTCTATATTTGAATTCTGTGTTGAATACACCTGAAATTAGATTCCATATTTTAATTCTGTGTTGAATACACCAAGAATTCTGAATTCTTTTAAATTCCACCAGATTCCTCGTTGAATACACCCCCTTATTATTTTACTTTTCCAATTGAATTTTATGCACTTATTCACTGTTGTCTGGCCTTTTCATCCCTAAAAAATATTTCCTTTTTAACTTTAAACAAACATTAAATATAATAATTGACAAAAAATTATGTGCAGAATCTGCACGGTACAAATATCCGCCGACCCGACCCAACCTGACCGGTTTGACCAGGGTTAACGCCCTCTGACCGAGTTTTTTTTTTTTTTTACTTTATTTTTTTTCCTTCTTTTTTTGTTTGCCGCTTCTTCTTTGGTCAAGATTCGAGCGAGGGGAGCCGAAGGCCTCGGAGCGAGCCGAAAAAATCTAAATTGTTGCCCGTCGATTATCCTTATTTTAGTAATCGGAGCGAAGACGGAGCCGTAAAATCGGAACTG
The DNA here is from genome assembly GCA_029490685.1 of Schizonepeta tenuifolia. Classification (NCBI taxonomy): domain Eukaryota; kingdom Viridiplantae; phylum Streptophyta; class Magnoliopsida; order Lamiales; family Lamiaceae; genus Schizonepeta; species Schizonepeta tenuifolia. The sequence goes on from CM055955.1 coordinate 27,558,055, forward strand.
AAGGCTCCATCTAAAAAAAAAAAGGCCGCATAGGCGGGTCGGGTCGGGTCGGGGCGGGGCGGGATCCATTTCACTGTACAAACGTCTGTACAGGAGTCCTTCTCATAATAATTTATCGCTGTTATTCCCAAATATAATTAAAAGGCAATAATATAATAAAAATAATAAAAAAGAAAAAGGTTCATGGTCGAGTCTAATTTGCAGCCGAAGCGTATTGGATTAGGACAGAACAACTAGACGTAAGTAATTTTCCGTTAAGGAAATAATATTTGTATTATTGTTAAGTAGTAGTACTAGTATTTTAACTTGACTTACTTTCCTAGTCTTTCCCTTTATTCTCTTTTTTCATTGGGGAACACCGGAACAGAATACAAACCATGATTAAGAAAAGGATGTGCCAACCACAATATTTTTTATTATCCTATTTATATAAAAAAAAAATACTATTATTAGTGTTTTTATTTAAATTGACTTACTGTTCAAGTCTTTCAAGGCTATAATATGGAAATTATTCCACAAAATTTACAATTTTTTGCGATTTACATCAATCATGAGTCGGCCCCATATGCATAAAGCAAGACTAAATCGAGGACGATTCTAAATATAACTTTCAATTTACTCTCTACAACTATCTATTTAATAAAATTATTAGAATTATACTCTCTTGATCCTTCCCGATATACTTGTCACATTTTATTTGGTACCAACTGGTAGTATTGGGTAGTATATATTGTTGTAATTAAGTGAGTAAAGATCTCAATGTAAATGTAATTTTTAATTGAGTAAACTGTGTAAATAGATAATTTAAAGGTTTAAGTTTAATTGTCAAATATATCCAATTTCATTTTTTCTAAATTAGTTATATTCACTTGTCGGAAAACAAATTAGTTATGTTTATGTTTGGTATGAAGAGACCAATTTATCCTTGATGTTGTATTTTTTATATTATATCTCTTACACATTAGGTACGATATGACTTGTTTCATACTTTAACTCTCATTAACCGAAAATGATTGTGATGTTAGGCTATGGAAGTTAGCAAAAGTGGTCAATAATTAGATAATTAGTGTTGCAATGATTAGTTTGTCTAGGGTTTACTCAATACAGATTTTCCGATACTATATGTAAACTATACAAAAACAACCAAAATTATATGAAATAAAAACAATAAAATATTTAAACTAGACAAAAATAACCAAAATTATATGAATTGCTAAATCTATATAAATTCCGCTCGGCTAAATGTAAAATATTGAAAGATCCCACTCGAGCGGGATCTTCTAATTTTCGAGCGGGATCGTTCCATGTTGAAGGATAAATATTATTATGAATAAATTCTTAATTAGTTACGCAATTTTTAATTAAATTAATTATATAATAATATTGAATACGTAATAACTAATTAACTTATTAAAATAAAAACACTAAAATATGTATAATATATAACATTAAATATAATTATATCAATTTGACAAATTAATGAAAATCCCGCTCGGTTAATTATTATATATTGGAAGATCCCACTCGAGATTTTTGAAGATCCCACTCGAGCGGGATCTTCGAATTTTCGAGCGGGATCTTTTGGTTCTTAAAGCTAAATATTATTAGAAACTAATTATTAATTAATTACTCAATTTTTAATTAAATTAATTATATAATAAAATTGAATAACTATTAAGTGATTTAAATTAAAATGAAAATATATGTAAACTATATTAGAATAAGCAAAAATTTATGAATTGTAAATTAAACAATAATCCCGCTCGTGTGTTCTAACAAGAAATGAAGATCCCACTCGATATTATTGAAGATCCCACTCGAGTGGGATCTTCATTTTTGTTAAGTTTGTACGAGCGGGAAGTCACAGCCCCAAGGGACGGCAGAAGCCGGGGTGCGACTGGGGTTGGATTAAAGAAGCGGGGAAGAAGGGGACTAACTGATCATTCATACATAAGAGATTACATACAAACTATGAACAAAGCTTTATTTACATAAAGGAAGAGTTGGACTCAAAGGATTACATGACTGAAAGTACACGGTAGATAAACTAAGTTATAAGACAGATCTTAGTCTACAGTGCGTACATATATGTTCATCAAAAACTAGAGTTCTGCAGCGGAAAAGTGATTTATACTAACTAAAGTCTTCCTATGACAACTTTATTCAATCCTCGCCGCTTCCATCGCTTCAACCTGCACATTTAGAAAACTTATGCAGGGCTAAGTACAAAAGTACTTAGTGGGCACGTTGCCGAAAACATAATCATAAGTATAGATAATCAGGCATCTCATAATCGTAGCACATCGGGGTTTTGTTGAAAAAGACCCGTGTCTACTAAACATTTTCTGACTCATTTGTATAAAGTAGCTTGTACAAGCATTTTTCTGGTATGTTACGTTCAATCTTGACCCAAAACTATTCACCGTGGCTGGTACCCCTCAACAGGATATCACATACACCACAGGTTACAAAGTGCACTAACTCTGGAAAGCACTTAGCAGCTAACTCAGAGCCGATCGTTAACTAATAAATCTGGAAAACCCAAAGGTTAACTCAGATAGGTACAAGAGAACTCACATAAAATATTTAAACAGTTTATGCCATGATTATCACTTGAAAACTCAGATATCAAAGCGATAAAGAAAGGTTTTAGAGCATTGCTCGTTTTATTTCATATATATAAAAGCCCACCTCGATGATACAGAACAACTAAACAGGTTTCCGTTCTTTGGTTCTTCCGTCCTTTCCTTAGTGCTGGCTTCCTCCTTCATCGTAAAATAATAACACTTAAAATTGATTCGTAAAAGATAATCGTTCATAGGAATTCGAATAGGTTTTTAGTCGTTTCATTTCTTTAGGCAATTGCACGCTTACTAGTTTCATTTTACTTAAACGGAAACGAGACTCGAACAAGTCTCGTTTAGAACTCGAAATGTCTCATACTCGACTCTTAGATCAGTAGAGAGGGTAGTCGATAGTTTAATACGACTTAAAAGATCAAAAGGAACTAAGTTGGAAAGAATCAACTTAGGGAAAAATTACGTTTTAGTTCATTATACGACTTAGACAATTTCTCGCTTAACTAAACTTCTTTACTTGAACGGATAAGAGGTACCAACTCGTCTCGGTTAGCACTCAAGGCTCCTTTCTTGACTCTAGGGTCAGTGGGAAGATATTCGTCTAGTTATTACGGCTCAAACGATCGAAAGAAACTAAGTTGCGAACAAAACAACTTAGAAGAATGAAATCTAAAAATTCACTGCGCAAGGCAGTAACTCTGGGGACTGCCCAGAACAGGGGAACTGGAAATAGGGGATGAGCCCTGTACCGTTGGAAATTTTGGGATGCCTAGTTTATGCTCCAATTTACGGATCTTAAATTCGATAAACGAGCTAGGAGATATTTCAGTTCCCGGCAAGGGTCGCAAAACTGCCGCGAAACCCTAGTTGTTCGATGGAAAAGACGTATAATTTCTTAGGTTCGTTCTAAGCTCTCGTATTCGATTTCTTAAGAAACTGGACCCTCAAGGCAGTCATCACGTACTCCCGTACGTGGTGAACTCCTTCTCAAACTCAACCAATAGCACGACGTTCTAAACGTCGGCTTTCAACTAACAAGTACTAAACCAACAAGTTATCAAATTTCTCGTTCTAGTTCTCGACTATCACTATAACTCATATTATAATAGCTCGAAAGCTCATGATGGCAACTACAAAATTATTTCCAAGTCCATCATAAACAATAATATCAAGTTAGAATTCTTATTCGACTTCTCGGTTATTAATTACGACTAATTGTTCGTCTCTTACACAATTTTCAAAGTTGTCGGATTTCGTTCAAATTTTACGTCATCAAACATCATCTAACTAGATTCATTTTCATGCACATCATCACTTCATATCATCACTATATCTCAACTTAATTTGAGATCTTTGTCTCTTACATTCCACAAAATATTTTTAGAAAAATCTAAATAAATTCCCATTATCAACTAACATCATTAGACACCATATTCTATCATCATTTCATCAATTAAACCAAGCCATATCAAACCCCTAAATGTCTAATAAATTTCGGTATTTATAGAAAGATTAAGAGAGTAATTTTCTTCATTAATCAACACCATTTATCTCTTAATTACACTATTATATCATCCATTAATCAATTGAAGTCCAATTACACACTAAAAAGCAAAAACCCCCAATTTCAAACCCTAGACCCTAAATCGGTTTCATCAAACAAAGGGCTTTCGATTTCTCTTCGTTCTAATCACTAATTAAACACTTCCTAAGCATGATTTTATCATCAATTGAAGAATTCCAAAAAATCCTACACAAACCCCTAAAATTTTGGTATTGGCATAGAGTTAGGGTTCATGATTTTTCTTCAATTTTGATCCTAGAATTCACATCCAATTACAACTAATTTCACTAATCGAAGATCAAAACACCTAGTTCATCAATCCTAAATTTTCGATCCAAGAAGAAAAATAAAAAGAAGGGGAATCCAATTGGATAGAAACATGGGGGAGATGAATACTTTGAGATTTAACAAAGGAAATAATAGGTTTTGATGATTGGATGATGACTTGTGTGATTTCTTCTTCAAGAACTTGGAGCTTTCTTCAACAATGGAGGAAAAGAAAGATGGGAGAGAGAGAGAGGGAGGGCTGCCGAAAATGTTGAGTGAGGGAGGGAGGAGATGTGAGATTTTATTTGTTATAAGATAGGTTATATACGTTAGGTTAAAATAGGTGTATAGGTTTGAATAGTGTTAGTAATAGTGTAAAGTTTGGAATAGTAAAGACTTAGGTGACACACAATATAACATATAAAAAGAAAATATCTATGCTAAATGAGAGAGAGAAGTCGGCCAAGAGAAAGAAGGGAGGGAAAAATATGCGCTTTTCCGACGCGATACGACGTTACGGAAATCGGACGACGAAAAACGTAGCTCGGCACAAAATCGTCACTATCCGATTCGTCCAAAAATTCTAACGTACTAAACTTAATCGGAAAATAATATTTATAAAATTTATTTTGACAAAAACTCGGGACGACACAGTCCGAGTTTCGTCCGGAAAATCATAAAAACGAACTTTCTCGGGGCGAGTTCGTATCGCGATTTCGTGAATGCAAATAATCAGACGGTTTTCCGTTCTGAGTTCACGAATTAAAAACTTTTCGTACGTGCTAACCCTAAATACAGTAGTCGTCTAGCTGACTTCCGTAATTTATTTTCGGAAATGGATTCGACCTTTAGTCTTAGAATTTAAAATCGTAAACTTAGGCTTGCAAAGCCATTTTTATTATTAACTTTAATTTTTAAGGACGTAAAGAATTTCCGGGGTATTACACTGGATATATAATTATTTTGCAACTAATAACATTATTTATTTTTTTATATAGTTTACATATTTTTTGGATTTTATTGGTATTTTAATTCGTAGATTTTAATAATTTGTATACAGTATGTGATAATAATTGTACTATACAACTGAGTGTGATAGTAATCGACAGTGGTGGATGTGAAAATTCATCTGTAAATATTCACGTGAATGGTTGAAATTTCACCATTGATGTAACAATTTTACTTTCACGTGAATTTGTACAATTTCACTCACCTAATTGATTGAATGAATGAATGAATTCTATATAAGTGGTAGTAGAGATGAATCTTCAAACACTACAACCATCAAAATATTTTGTACTCGTCATAAAAAATTATCACAATATGGAAGAATGGAAATATTTCAACATCAAATATGGTGGAGAATGGCACGATTGTGAGTATGTGGGCGGTTCAGAATCGATCACTCAAGTTCTTGCTGCCACTCCAGCTCTTATCAATTTGAAATATAACATTGATGTGCTGATGCGTCGAAATTCGATGAGCACTCGGTACGAAATGTATTATTTATCGCATGCTCGAAGTGGACGCACTGTGAAAATTCTCTTGAGCACAGATCAACAATTTGCTCAATTGTGCATGGAGTCCCGTCCAACCGTGTATCTCATCCACTGTAATACCCCAGACTTTTTCTACAATCTTTAAAAATAAAAGTTATTAATAATTATGGCTTTGCATGCCTAAGATCATGAAATTAAATTCTAAGATTTACGGTGAAATCCGTTTCCGAAAATAATTTCCAGAAATCGGACGAACGACTACTGTATTAGGGTTTTTCGCACCCGTTAAGTTTTTCGCCCGGAAACTCGGAATCGAATTCCGTCAGAATTTACATTCACTTTTTCTTCGAGACAAGTTCACAGGAGAAAGTTAATTTTTGTGATTTTCCGGACGATTTTTGGACTGTGATGTTCCGACTTTTTCTCGGATTTTGAAAAACGAATTAGGTTTTCCGAGTACGTAAATTATTTCCAATCTAACGGGTGAATTAGATTTCGTGTATTCCGTAACTAATTAGAAAAGTATTTCTCGACTTTTAAAACGGCGTTTAAGAGCCGGAAATGAGTTATTTCGTTAATTTTTCCCTCGCCAAACGCCTCCCTAACGACTCACTATGTTTGTTAGATATTTCCATTACCTTTATGACTCACCAAAAATGAGTCATCCACTTCTCCTTATCTCTCCATTACCGCCAACCCTCCCATCTCCTCTCTCTCATTTTTCTTCTTCCATCATCCTCCATTGAAGCAAGTCCAAGCTCTTCCAAAATCGATAACTCTTGCATCTACCGATCAAATTCCAATCCGAGATCATATATCGAAGGGTAAGAGCTTCGTCTCTAGTTTAATCCGAACAAATCTCCTTTCCCCTTTCTTTTATTTTTTTCGAAAATTAGGGAATGGATTAGCATGTGATTTCTTGATCGATACATGTCCTAGGATGCTTAGAATCGAGTTCTACGGATCAAATCATGAAGGAAAAATCAAGAATCCTGATGGTCCCGATACGAGTTCTGGTGTATGGGGGGGGGGAGAATACACCAGATAAGACTTTTTAAAACAACCTCCTAAAAATAACTCAACCGAGTACAGAAGCTCAGTTGGAATCACAACCGAGTAAGAAACACTCGGTTGGAAGTGATGTGCTGTGCGGAATGTGGTGGAAATTAACTCGTATAAAATTAACTCACGCTTTTATGCACGGTTGGTCAAGAACCAAGACAGTTGATGAATAAAGCAGTTTGTATGCAGGTTAGATAGTCAGTTGAATATGCAATAAGATAACTGAAAATAAACACAACACACAAAGATTTAACGTGGTTCGGAGAGAACTCCTACGTCTACGGGGAGTTGTGAGTCCACACAACTCAGTCCAAGTTCTTCTGGACAAACTACAAAGCTTACACGGGCTTTGCAACCGTTAAGGATAAGTTTGCGGGTACTTATCAACCTTACAGTTTAGTTTTCGGGTACTAAACAACCTATCTACTCAGTTACGGGAAGAGTAGGGTCCTAAAACCTTTTCAGGTGAAAGAGAGGGTGGGTTCCAACTAAATAGCTCGAACAAGAAGTGAGCTATGATCTAACACTCTACGAACTCTCACAAAGTGATGTTCTCAAGGTTGGATCTAAACACACTCAGACAGAATTTAACACTTTAGAACTCTCAACTAAGGATGTTCTAAGAGAATGAATCTAGTTCAGTTTGTGTGAAGAATTTGGTTCTTTCTTTCGCTCTTTGCACTTGTCTGTTTCGTCTTGTGTGTGTCTTATATCTTGTGAGTGAATGAATGCCTCTATTTATAGGCGGAGAGAATCAACTAGTCATTGGAAAAGCTGTTGATCTCTGTTCTTTGATAGCGATGGCTTGTCTCTCATCTCTGCAGACTTTCTAGATTTGGCAACTGCATGCTTCTGCTTTTCACCTGAGACAGCCTTGTGTTGGGCCAAATGAGGTAATGACAGAGAGTCAAACCTTCACGTGACTTCCTAATTTGAAATTCAAATCTTAACCTTTGACTTCCAACACTTGATAGTTGGTTGAGTCGTCTGATCTTCATCTGATTGGTCTTCAGCTGATGTTCTATCTGAACATGTGAACTCTCAGCTGACTTTGAACTTCAAGCTGTTGATCTTCTTGGTTCAGGTCCTACAACTGATGTTCTGAAACTGAATGCTCAGTTGTCCTTCTTGTATCCGATCAGTTGGGTTCGAACGCTCGGATGACTTTCATCTGATGTTCTCTTCCCCTATCTACTTCTCATCTGATGAACGCTCAGTTGTCTTCCTTACAACTGATGTTCAATTGTAACTTCTCTTGAACGTAACTTCCCCCTTTTTCAATGCTTAGATGACTTTTGCATCTTCCACTTTGAATGCTCATCTTATGAACGCTCAGTTGTCTTCCTCACAACTGATGTTCTATCCGAGTGGGGCCTTGTTGCCGTCTTCAGCTGGAGTCCTGTAAAGATAAAAGCTTAACACTGCTCAAACAGCGAGCCTAACTACTAACATTAGGATCTGGCAACATCTACTCGGTTGGGGTCAGTTGGTTTTGGAATCAATCAAAACTTTAATAAATTTCCCAACAATTTTCCCCTTTTTGATGATGCCAAAACCCCTTATAAGAATTCTAAAACCCTTACAGATCACAACTGATCTAAATCTAACTGACTTATCTAAAATCTCAGCTGAAATTCTAGATTGTCTATAAGATGAAAACATCAAAGGGTTAGCACAGTTATAACATGGTATTGAAATAACTTTGCGATTCAGAGCTTGGACAATGAGAGATTGTTCATCAAGGTGAATCTTATAACTGAATAGTTTTCATTATAACTGATGATTACAAAGATAAGCACAAAACCAAGAAATTACATCAGTTGCTTCAAAAACTATCTGTGCTAAAATTGTAGCCCATACTTACTGAAAATCCTAACAAAAATTTCTTTCTTAGCAGCTGACTCCTTTGAGATATCAACTCCGTGCTCCTTGCAAACTTGTTTCGTTTCAGCTGCAATCTTTGTCCGGTTGGGGGTGCGGGAGTCTGGGAGGAAAGGAGGCTTGTATGTGACCTTCTGAGGGACGGGGACAGTGTTCAGATCCAGCTTGGCTTCTATCATTGCACGTCTGAACTGGCTGAACATCCCCGGATCCCCAGTGTGCAGCTCGGTTAATGCTTCCTTGAAGGCTTTCCTCGGGTCATCGGTTGCGTAAACCTTCCTATAGTAGAAGTCGTTTACGAACTCCTGCTTGAACAGTTCCCATTCCTCATTCAATTCGGTCGGCATCCACTTATCAACATGCCTGAACCGACTCTCGACCTTGGACTTCCCTGGCAACCTTTGTTGCTTCAACCGAGCTTCAGCCTTTGTTTGATGTTTGTTGATGCGGCGTCGGCTGCGGGAGGCAACGTTGCGGTCCAAGTTCTGGGTTATCTTCTTCAGCTCCTCTTCGAACTGGTTCACCCTTCTGGCCTGGCTGGCGGCGAACTTCTTGATCCAGCTCGGATTCATGTAGTCTTTCTCCTCAACATCCATAGCCTTAGCAGCTGCAATGCACTCTTCGGTTGTGATACCGTCGAGTTCAGAATCCAGCTTGGCCGCGATCTCGGCTATGGAGTTGTAGGAAACTCCAAACTTCTCTGCCAGCTCCAAGTCTTTTGACTTTTCAGCTCCACCGACTTCGGTTGATTTGGGAGCGGCCTTCTTCGTCTTCTTCCTCAGCTGAGATTTGGCTGCAGCTGGCATCGCTTCCTCGGCTTGGGTCTCTTCTTCTTCTTGCATCTCAACATCCGCCACTTTATCTTCCCCCTTTTTGGCATCAGCAACAAGGCTTGCTACTGAACCATCGAGAGAGGTGAGCTGTTGTTCGGCGAGTTGAATGCGGTTGAAGAGTTCATCGATCGCGCACTCAAGCTCCATCTTCTTCGCCAGTTTGGAGTCCTGGCGCTCTTGTTCAGCTTTCTTTAACGCAGAGGTTTTCAATGACCTCAGTTTGAAAAGCAGCGAACTCAGCCCATAGCGACTCGAACCGAGACTCCCATTCTGCATCTTGAGTTTGTTGGGACTTGGCGAGATTGGAGTCGGACAAGGATTTGATGACGTTTAGCTCCGACTTGAATCCCAGAAGAGTTATCTTCACTTTAGAAATGTCATGGCTGGTAGAGGAGGAGATTTCATCCAGCTTTGTCTTTATCGCAACATTCTCCTCCACCAGCTGCTGGGTCTTTTCTTCATGTGCTGCCAACACCCTCAGTTGATCTTCTTTGTGTTGTTGGAGGTTGGCAAGCATCTCGGTTCGCAGCTGGTTCACCCTCTCAGCTATCAGCTCGTAGATTTCTTCAGAGGAGGGAGCTGGCTGATCAGCTGGAGGGGCTTGTTCAATCAACGCTAGAGGCCCAACTGTGACCATGGCTTGTCGGTTGGCCAGGTACAGTTTCAGTTCTTCTTCTTCATCCTTCGCTGCTGCTGCGGCTGCATCCAGATCATCAAGGAACTCAGCTGACTTGATGAGCATGTTGTCAAGGAATTCAACGCAGTCTCGTCCAGCTGTTTCCCTTGTATCAGAGCCTTCTGCCTTGCTTTGGTCCATCCGACGCGTGACTAGGGCCACCTTGTTGTTGTAAGCCACTTCCAGATTTGAGTAGTTGAAGTAGGCTCGGATGCGAGATTCGTCAGCCTTCAGTCGGTCCCAGTTGTGCATCCTGATTGTGTCTTCCTTCACGTACCAGTGACTGAAGATCAGGTTGAACTGGTACAGCAGCTCGGTTCCGAGAGTGGCGAAGACCGGCATATCGCGAGCTTCAGAGAACATGCCTATCAGCTTCTGGAAATAATAGGCCGCCTTGCCTTCATGTTCCATCGCGATTGCCTGTCGGTCAGCTTCATCATCAATTGGCGAGGGAGATAGATCATATGGCAAAGGTTCAAAAGGTTCATCAATGTTGGCCAAAGAGTCGGTCACAACATCGGCATCGAGCTGGGAGCTCGGAATATCAGATTCAGTTGGGAGGGGGGTTTCAAAAGGTTCCTCAACATTGGCCGAAGGAGCGGTCACAATGTTGGCATCGAGCACTGAGCTTGGAACATTTGGCTCTGGTTCGGTTGATTGAGCAAGAGGCTCTGGGAGCAGTACGGCATCAACTCCTGCCGTAGGGGAGGTTGGAGCGTGTTTGATTTCCTCAGAGGACGAAGATGCATCCGACGTCACATCTGTCTCCATCTCGTCCGCCTTATCAGCTCCGGTGGCGCGAGGGACTATCTCGAAAGTGGCGGCCTCAGCTGAGCGGCATGGCTCCTCAGCTGGTATCGCTTCCTCAGCTGGTGCATCCACATCTGGTACGTCAGCTGGCTCTCCAGCTGGCACCTCAATTGGCTCATCAGCTGGCACCTCAGCTGGCTTCTCAACCGTCTTCTTGAACCGTACCCTTAGCTTTTTCTGGGCAGGCTCCTCCTCCTTCTCTTGCACTGACTCAGCTTGTCATCGACGTGCAGCTTTGGATTTTGAGGGTCGAACGATAGCTGGTTCCCCCTCTGCTGTGGGCTCGGCAGACTTCGCAGTCTCCTTCTTCTCCTTAGGAGTGTAGACACTCCTAAGCACCTGCTGTGCCTTCTTAGCTGTTGGGAACAACATCAACTTCTTGACTGGGGTCTCTTCGCAATCTTCCCATACCATGTTCCGACCCTCAGTTGCGATCAGGATCAGAGCTGAGATCTTGCACCCGAAGTTGAGCGTCCCTTTCACATTCAACAGTTTCTCTCCGGAGTCAGTTGTGGTCTCGAAGATCTTCTGTTTCTCCAGGATAAGCTAGTTCAGAAAATATTGAGACCAGTTGATCTCGTGCTTGTGCTCCAACGCCAACAACTGCTTCAACTTTAGTCGGCTGATGTCGCCGAATGCTCCGCTATAACCGAACATGACTTTCGACACAACATCGAACAGGAGTCGATGTTCTAGTTTCAACTTCGTTCTTTGCATGTTGCTCTTCAACTTCTCCGGCGTGATCAGAGCATTCTCCAGGAACTCATCTGCTTGCTCGTCGGTTATATTTTCAAGAGATTCCGTGGCGGCGTGGTTCACTTGAATGACGTGGCGAAGGACGTCGGAAACTGCGATGGGGAAAGACACACGACGAATAGTCCTAGCCGGCACGTCGCGTTGGCGGCAGGAAACCTCCGTTGTAACTCCTTCTCTGCTGTCGATGGACGACTGCAGATTTACGTAAAATTCGCCGACCTGACGCCTGAGCAGGTGGGTGGGGCAGAGCTTCGCCCATTCCAAGAGGCCATTATCTTGGAGGATGCTTGCGATAGGAGTAAACACCGGCGACTCCAATTCCTCGTCGGAGAGGATCTGTTCGAAGTGGATCTTCGACACCAGCAGGTCGAACGATTCTTCGTAAGAGGTAGGCACTAGAGATGGTCCGGAAGATGCCATTTTCTTGCTTTTGGGGGCCATTTAAGATCACTGCGAAGGTGTATATATAGGAAGACAGGAAAATCTTTGCAGAAAATAGTTAGACAATTTCTGAGAAGACGATGAACAGTTATTGCAGATAGATACGAACGAGGAAGGTAAGAGATCACTTCCTGATTTTCCGCTATTTATAGGTTTTTGACTCGATTGAGATCGACGGCTGGGGTTAAATGGCGCGAATCCATCAACGATTGAGATCACGCGACTGTTGACTATCTTTGACTTGACGTCATGCACCGAGTTCCAACCCGCGCATGAGAAGGTGTACAGATTTTCTTGTCAGCCCAGTCGCACTATAAAGTAGGCTATAGATGTTCAGCCGTACTTTACATTTAATGCGACATGATGGCTATTTTAATGTAACTGACTTGTTCAAGAATGTTTGAATTTATTTCAAACATTCTCATTTAAGAACATAACACCTTCAGCCATAAATGTTACCTGCCAGCTGATGTCGGAATCAGCTGTGTTCCAATGTTGCGGCATACCATCAGCTGACTCGAGTTCATCTGTTCAGCTGACGTCTGATCCAACATTGCGGCATACCATCAGCTGACTCGAATTCGTCTGTTCAGCTGACGTCTGATGTCTTCGGTTGGCAATCCGCATCTGCGATTCCCCCTGCATCTGAGCTTCCCCCTCAGATGGATATCTATCTCTTCACCTCAGTTGGTTCCTCATCTGATGGATCCAGCAATCCGAGTAAATCACATAACATCTTGAACCGTGCTTCGGCTAGAGGTTTGGTGAAGATATCTGCTCTCTAAATCTCAGTTGGAATCTTCTCCATGGATACGTCCTTCTTCTCAATATGGTCTTGGATGAAATGATGTCGGATGTCAATGTGCTTCGTCCGAGAGTGATGAACAGGATTCAAAGAGATAGCAATGGCACTAGAGCTATCACAATGAATGGGAACCTGTCCAGTTGCAACTTCATAGTCTCTCAATTGTTGCTTGAGCCACAACACTTGCATGCAGCAGCTACCGGCAGCCATATATTCTGACCCGGTTGTAGAAGTAGCAACACATGCTTGTTTCTTGGAGAACCACGAAACTAGCTTGCTTCCTATAAACTGATAGTGTCCAGAAGTGGACTTCCTGTCCAACCGATCTCCGGCTAGATCTGCATCTGAGTATCCAGTCAGTTGGATGTTGTCGTCGGTTGGATACCACAACCCAACATTTACAGTTCCCTTCAGATACTTGATGATGTTCTTTGCTACCAACATGTGAGCTTCCCTCGGTTGAACTTGAAACCGTACACACACTCCAACCGCGTAAGATATGTCTGGCCGACTGGCGGTTAGATATAGCAAAGAACCGATGATCCTTCTATACTTACTGGCATCCACGAGCTTTCCCTCAGTTCCAGGTTCAATCTTCCAGTTAGTATTCATCGGGATCCTTGTAGTCTTACTTGTCTGCAATCTGAACTTGGTGATGAGCTCCTTTGTATACTTGGACTGATTGACGAATATTCCTTCTGGTGACTGCTTCACTTGAAGTCCAAGAAAGTAGTTCATCTCACCCATCATCGACATCTCGAACTTCTCCTTCATGAGATTTGAGAATTTTTCACACAATTCCTCCGACTTAGAACCGAATATGATGTCGTCGACGTAGATTTGCACAACAAGTATATCTTCTCCAACTTTGATGGTGAACAGAGTTTTGTCAACTGACCCTCGTTTGAATCCCGAGTTCAGAAGAAAACTACAAAGAGTGTCATACCAAGCCCTGGGTGCTTGTTTCAAGCCATAGATTGCTTTCTTCAACTTGTACACTCTTCCATCTCCAGTTTCAAAATCGGGAGGCTGTTCAATATATACATCTTCCTTGATATCACCGTTGAGGAAGGCACACTTCACAACCATCTGATAGACCTTGAACTTGTGAAATGCAGCATAGGCTAGAAAGATTCTGATGGCTTCCAGTCTTGCAACTGGCGCGAATGAGTCCTCAAAGTCGATTCCTTCCTGTTGGCAATAACTCTGAGCTACCAACCTTGCCTTATTCCGATGAATCCAATGGCATCTCTCTTGTTCTTGAAAATCCATTTTAATCCAATGACTTTGACACCATTTGGTCTTTCTACCAACTCCCATACACAGTTGCGTAGAAATTCATTCAGTTCTTCTTGCATGGCTGTTGTCCAGTGAACACAATTGAGAGCTTCCATAACATTCTTTGGTTCTCATACATCAGCTACGAAGCAAGAAATCATGGCAACATCTCCTGCTTGCTCGAACTCTTCAAGAACTGCCAACTCTTCAGCATATTGGGCATAAGTGCTGGACTCTTCCTCAGTTGAATCTGGAATTGCAACTCTGCTCCTTGTATGCACACCTTCGGTTGGATCTCCGATAATGTTGTCAGTGGAATGATCTTCATACCATCTTCTGTTGCGTCTTCCTTCTTCTTCCAACTGTGGTTGTTCCGTGATCTGAGCTGTGGGAGATGCTGGACTCTTCTGAGCTGGTGATTTATCAGTTGTTGAGTCTGGATCCTCAACATTGATAACATTTTGAACCGGGCTTGGTTGGGCTTCGGATGCTGATGCAGTTGGAGTGACATCAGCTGGAGTTCCCCCTTGAGATGAGCTAGGGTCCTCGCATTCATCTTCAGAGGAGTATGGATCATCATCCTCAGTTGCCCATACCAATGGTTCAGCTAGATTTTTTTCCCTTAGTGCTTGCGATCTGGTGAGAACAGGTGGAACCTGTGGATCAGCTTGTCGTCCTTTAACCTATTCCCTGCACTCAAAAGTAGATTCATCAAAACTACCATGAGGTGTTATCTCCACAACACGAGAGCTATTGTTGAAAACTCTATAAGCCTTGATCCGAGCAGCATATCCAAGAAATATGCCTTTCGTAGCCTTGGCATCAAAAGTTTTCAACTGAGTCTTCCCATTGTTGTGAATATAACACTTAGAACCAAAAACGTGAAAATATGAAATATCTGGCTTCCTGCTTCTCCATAGCTCGTATGGTGTCTTTCCCAACCGCTTGGTTAGAAGAGACCGGTTCTGGGTGTAGTATGTTGTGTTGATGGCCTCAGCCCAAAATCTCTTTGGCAGAGCTGAGCTTGTCAACATGGATGTAGCTCATCTTTCAGTGTTCGGTTTCTTCGCTCAGCGACTCCATTCTATTGTGGAGTACGCGCAGCTGATGTTTGATGAGTAATTCCATGCTTCTCACAGTACTTGATGATGGTTTCATTTAGAAACTCGGTTCCACGATCTGATCGGATGGAAATGATTTTCATCTCTTGTTGGTTCGATATCCGATCCATCAGCTTGGGTAGCTCATCTCGGGTTTCACTTTTGTGACGCATGAAAATGGTCCACGTGTATCTGAAAAAATCATCAGTTACAACAAGGGTATACTCGTTGCCATTCATGCTCTTTGGTGTAACAGGCCCGAAGAGATCCATGTGGATCAGCTGTAACACTCGGTCGGTTGAGGGAGTTGTCTTCAACCGGAAGGAGGATCTAGCGAGCTTTCCCAACTAGCATGCACTGCAGATATGTGTTGTTGAAAACACTCGGTTAGGTATGCCTTTTGCATGTTCTTGTCTGGCAAGTCGGTTCATAGTCTTGAAGTTCAGATGATTGAGCCTTTTGTGCCACAGCCAGCTCACATCTGAACTGTTCTTTGATAACAAGCAGGTGTCAGGAAGACTACTGTTCCAGTCAGCATAGTAGACATTTCCGGTTGGCGATCGATTTCCCAACAATATGACCTGCTTTGATCCGACATTTTTAACCCTGCAACCCTGTGCATCAAACTTGACAGAGAAACCATTATCACAGAATTGGCTGATGGAGAGCAAGTTATGCTTCAATCCATCAACATAAGAAACATTAGAAATCGAAACATGATTGGTTTCAAGGGTACCGTAACCTCTGGTGTAACTTTTTGAGTTGTCACCAAAAGTAACTGATGGACCTTCTTTTTCCACGAAACTTCCAAGCTAATCCTTCAGATTTATCATGTGTTTTGAGCATCCACTATCCATCACCCACATTGTTGTTGACGCTTTATTCTTCCTCAGCTGTTTCTCCTGTACCTGCAAGGAGAAACTTGCTTAGGTCCCCAATTTCAGTTGGGTCCTGGAGGGTTAGAACCAGTTCCCCCTTGAACTGTGGGTCATTTTTCCCTGTATACTCGGATAGATTTATCATTCCAGATCACTTTTCCTTCATCATCAACTATAACAACGCCTCGGTTATCCTTAGGCTTGTTGTTAGCAGTGATGTTCTGTTTCTTGGGAAGAGTTGGATTTCTCCCATTTTGAGCTTTCAGAGGAGAGGCTTTTCCCCTGTTTTGATGGTGGTTTTTATCCTGTTGGATTCGTTGTTGAGGTCGGACGCCATGTTGGAATCTTTGTGGCTGATTCTGATTCCAACTCCCTGAATGTTGTCTATAGCTGTTCACGCCCTGTTGGTGGTTCATGTTGTGGCATGAATATCTCCAGCTGTTCGACTTGTTCCTTATTGGTTGACTCGGTTGAAACCTCTGGTTGAACTGATGATGGAACCGCTGTTGATTCAGATGGTTGGATGCTTGTCGGTTCAGCGGTCGGTTCCATTCTTTCTGATGTTGACTCTGAGGTTGATTCAGAGGTCAGTTCTGATTCTGAGTTCAGTTCCGATTGTATCTTCGACGCCTCTGATTCCTCTTCTAACTTTTGGAACATTCCCCCTCGGTTGATGTCCCAACCGATGGAACATTCTGTCCTCCATCTACTACTCCTTTTCCCTTCTCAGTTGTGGTTCCCTTGGTCTGTTGAGCTTGCTGTGAAGTGGAGGTTGGATTACTTTGGGGAGACTCGGGTTCAATTGTGTTAGGTTCGACAACCTTGACTTCCACAGCTTTGATGAAGGTCGCTGGAGGAATTCCAGTATCCTTGATCACATCATAACCGAGTCCTGACACGTCATCGATCTGTCGGCTGTAACTGATAATATTCTCGATGATCTTGGATGACTGATATAGCTTGATTAAATTATCCTTCTCAGTTTGTAACTCCTTGAGGAGGACAGCTATATGCTCGATTTGTCCGTCTGACTTCTTTATCAGCTGGTCGATCTGAGCCTCTTGATTTTTCAACTGATCTCGCTGCTCCTTGATCTGCTTCGTCAACTCCTCATCGGTTGGAGCATTAGTTCGATTGACCGCATTCAGTTGATTTTTGAGATTATCTATCTCTTCAGTTTGACTCTTGATCAGATCGTCCTTTTCGGTTAAGGATTCTTCAAGTTTGGAGAACTGTTCTTGAAGACTCTTAAACTCAACCGATTGATGATGCAGTTCCTCACTGAGTTCTTGAAAGTCACTCCAGGAGGATTCCAACTCTTCATCCAGTGATTCCTGCATGTTAGAAATATTGGAAGAATTTAACTTAGCAGGATTAGAGTGTACCTCAGTATCATCTTGATCGGTTCCAAGTGCCATGAGGCATTGATCCTGACTGATGGCGTTGTTGGTGGAAGTCAGCTCATCCTTATCTTCAGTGTCAGTGAAGATGTCCATGTCGTCAGCTGCTTCTTCTGCAACCATGGCCTTGTTCTTTCCAGCTTGCTTGGCCCTCAACGCTTCTCTCTCTTTCTTTGAGAGATCTGGACAATCTGCTTTGAAATGTCCTTCCTTACCGCATTCAAAGCAACCTTTGGTCACAGGCTTTGAGTTATCTCGAGTTCGGTTCGATTTGTAGAACCTCTTATATTTTCCGAACCGAGTGTCCATGTCAGCTAGTTTCTTTGACAACACGGCTATGTTCTGTTGCAGTTCTTCTCTGCTTGGCTCCTTCGTAGCTGTGTCCGCTGATCTTGTTGGCCTTGATATTCGCGGCTTTGAGTAGTCAGCTCGGAGCGCTACTGACTTGGTGGCTGAACCAACATCCTCATGTCTACTCGTCTGAACCGAGGACTGAGTTGACCTTCGTCGGTTCACCTTGTACTCATTTCCCTTCAGAATTGAGAACAATCTTTCAGTTCCCATCTCACCAAGGTCAGCTCAGCTCTCATGGATATTGGTGAAGGTATCCCACTCAGCTGGTAGAGCTTGTAATACTTTGAGGTTGATTTCTCTCAAAGTATATTTTCCTTTTCGGATGGACTGGATCCTTCTGATGATGTCCATGAACCGGAGCTCTAGCTGATCGATGGTTTCATCAGTTCTCAGACAAAAGTTGTCGAAGTCTTGGCATGCATGTGAGAACTTGTTTTCTCCTTCGTCTCGTCGCTTCCTTCACTCAGCGATGCCAAGATATCCCACATTTCTTTGGCAGTTTCGCACTCTTCTATCCAAGGAAGGTAATCTTGTCCAACAGTTGACATGATCGTGCTCTGAGCCCAGATGTCCAACTGGCTTACCTTGGCTTTCTCTGGAGTGTAGTCTTCCGGCTTCTTCTCCACAAACTCCACAACTGTATCCCCATCGTTGGGATTTATAAGAGTGCGAGTGATTCTCTCTTTGATGATGATCGGTCCGGACGTGAGTACTTGTTGCATCCTATGATGCTTCGACAGTAAGATCTTCTTCATCCGTGTTCTCCAGGATGTATAGTTCACAACCGAGAACATGACCACGATCTTATCCTTGACATCCATCTGCACACAATCAATAAAGAAAATATGCAAGCAAATATGCACTAGCGTGATAAAAAGATCTGTTCAGTTGACCACTGAAGAAAACACCTCGAATTCACACCTTGTGAAACAGAGTCAGCAGTCTTTTGAACCACTGCTTTGATACCACTTGATGGTCCCGATACGAGTTCTGGTGTATGGGGGGAGGAATACACCAGATAAGACTTTTTAAAACAACCTCCTAAAAATAACTCAACCGAGTACAGAAGCTCAGTTGGAATCACAACCGAGTAAGAAACACTCGGTTGGAAGTGATGTGCTGTGCGGAATGTGGTGGAAATTAACTCGTATAAAATTAATTCACGCTTTTATGCACGGTTGGTCAAGAACCAAGACAGTTGATGAATAAAGTAGTTTGTATGCAGGTTAGATAGTCAGTTGAATATGCAATAAGATAACTGAAAATAAACACAACACACAAAGATTTAACGTGGTTTGGAGAGAACTCCTACGTCCACGGGGAGTTGTGAGTCCACACAACTCAATCCAAGTTCTTCTGGACAAACCACAAAGCTTACGCGGGCTTTGCAACTGTTAAGGATAAGTTTGCGGGTACTTATCAACCTTACAGTTTAGTTTTCGGGTACTAAACAACCTATCCACTCAGTTACGGAAAGAGTAGGGTCCTAAAACCTTTTCAGGTCAAAGAGAGGGTGGGGTTCCAACTAAATAGCTCGAACAAGAAGTGAGCTATGATCTAACACTCTACGAACTCTCACAAAGTGATGTTCTCAAGGTTGGATCTAAACACACTCAGACAGAATTTAACACTCTAGAACTCTCAACTAAGGATATTCTAAGAGAATAAATCTAGTTCAGCTTGTGTGAAGAATTTGGTTCTTTCTTTCGCTCTTTGCACTTGTCTGTTTCGTCTTGTGTGTGTCTTATATCTTGTGAGTGAATGAATGCCTCTATTTATAGGTGGAGAGAATCAACTAGCCATTGGAAAAGCTGTTGATCTCTGTTCTTTGATAGCGATGGCTTGTCTCTCATCTCTGCAGACTTTCCAGATTTGGCAACTGCGTGCTTCTGCTTTCCATCTGAGACAGCCTTGTGTTGGGCCAAATGAGGTAATGACAGAGAGTCAAACCTTCACGTGACTTCCTAATTTGAAATTCAAATCTTAACCTTTGACTTCCAACACTTGATAGTTGGTTGAGTCGTCTGATCTTCATCTGATTGGTCTTCAGCTGATGTTCTATCTGAACATGTGAACTCTCAGCTGACTTTGAACTTCAAGCTGTTGATCTTCTTGGTTCAGGTCCTACAACTGATGTTCTGAAACTGAACGCTCAGTTGTCCTTCTTGTATCCGATCAGTTGGGTTTGAACGCTCGGATGACTTTCATCTGATGTTCTCTTCCCCTATCTACTTCTCATCTGATGAACGCTCAGTTGTCTTCCTTACAACTGATGTTCAATTGTAACTTCTCTTGAACGTAACTTCCCCTTTTTTCAATGCTTAGATGACTTTTGCATCTTCCACTTTGAATGCTCATCTTATGAACGCTCAGTTGTCTTCCTCACAACTGATGTTCTATTCGAGTGAGGCCTTGTTGCCGTCTTCAGCTGGAGTCCTGTAAAGATAAAATCTTAACACTGCTCAAACAGCGAGCCTAACTACTAACATTAGGATCTAGCAACATCTACTCGGTTGGGGTCAGATAGTTTTGGAATCAATCAAAACTTTAATAAATTTCCCAACAAAACCCTAAGCCCTATTATTACTGAAAATTTTCAGATTTGGGGCTTTCGTTTCATGCTCGATTTCTTCGTCGAATTAATAGATTAGGGTTTCTTATGACGTTAATTGATCGTATGAATTGTTTTAGATTTTTCTAAAAATAAAATCCAAAACCTAAGAGACGAACAAGGCTCGATTTAGATTAGTAAATGTTATGATATGCTCGATTGTTTAATGGAAATGAGATATTTGATGCATGAGGACGAATATATATTAATTTGAGAATTTTCTAAAAATAAAACGAAAAGTGTAAGAGACGAAGATGTGGTGATAAGTCGAGGCTCGATAACATTTTGATAATATGATTTGCATGTTAGTAATGCTTGATAGATGATAATTGTTGTCGTAAAATTTGAATGAAAACGGAGAATGTAGAATTTTACGTAAGAGACGAACGACGATCGATAATTCGAGAATAGATGATGATATGAGGATATGAATTGCATATTTATGATTCTTGATAGATGATGAATAATGTTGTAAATTTTGAACGAATTCTAATAACATTTGAAATTTGGTAAGAGACGAAACGTCGAGAATATGTATCGATAGAAAAGTCGATTAATGTTTCTAATTAGATATTGATGATTATTAATGATTAAGGAACGAGTTTGTAGTTGACGACTTGTTCGTTCGAGCTATGAAAAGATAAGTTGTAGCTATAATCGAGAAGTAGAAACAAGAAGTTAGGAAATTGAACGAGACTTGAAATGGTTTAGTAATTGTTAAGTTTGAACGACGAGGTTTGGATCGTCGTGTTTATAAACAAGAAATGAAAAGGGGTTTATCACGTATGATAATACGAGGTGACTACCTTGGGTTAGTTTTTGTGCGAAATTAAAAGTGTTTAAGCTTTAATCGAACCTAGAAAAGCGTGCGTCGATTTTATCGAGCATTAGGGTTCACTCGGCAGTTTTGGCGACCTTTTACGGAAACTGCGATATCTCCTAGCTCGTTTATCGGAATCGAGATCCGTGAATTGGAGAGTAAACTAGATACCCGAGGCTATCTTTTGGTATAGGGCACGACCCGTGTTTCGCAAACTCCTATTCTGGACAGACTTACTGACCTCGTGCAGTGTATGTTCAAAATGTAGTTTCTTAAGTTGAATTCTTCTCAACTTTGTTTCTTTCGATCTTATTAGTCATTTCAAGTTATCAACTACCTTCTTTCTACTGACTTAAACTGTCGAGTACAGAACCAAGTGAGCGTCAAACGAGATGCGTTCGTGTCTCATTTCTTTTTAACTAAAAGAGTTTAGTTAACGTGCAAATGCCTAAAATGTCTAAAGAACTAAAACTTAATTCGAATTTTCGTATTCGATTATCTTGTACGACCGAGTCTAAAGTATGATTATTTTACGATGAAGGAGGAAGTCAGCAGTAAGGAAAGGACGGAAGATCAGAAGAACGGAAGCTCGATTTAATAGTTATGTAATCTATAAGGTGGGCTTTCCTATATATCAAATAAAACAAGCAATGCTCGAAAACCTTTTCTTTATCGCTTTGATAATCGTGTTTTCAAAGTGATAATCATGGCATGAACTGTTTTGTGTTTTATGTGAGTTCTCTTGTACCATATGAGTTAATCAAAAGGGGTTAACTAACGATCGGCTCTGAGTTAGTCAAAAGGGGCTTTCTAGAGTTAGTGCACTTGTAACCTGTGGTGTATGTGGTATCCTGTTGAGGGGTAGCCAGCCACGGTGAATTATGATTGGTCAAGATTTGAACGTAACATCTATGAAAAAAATGCTGATCAACTACTTTATGAATGAAATGAAAATGTTTAATAGGCACGGGCTCTTTTAAATGAAAACCCCGATGCGCTATAAAATGAGATGCCTGTTTATCCATACTTATGATTATGTTTTCGGCAACGTGCCCACTGAGTACTTTTGTACTTAGCCCTGCATATGTTTTCTAAATGTGCAGGTTGAAGCGACGAAGCGGCGTTGGTTGAGTTAGAGTTGAATAAGGATTAAGGAAGACTTGTATATAGTTCACAATTCCGCTGCTAGACTCTAAACTCTTCTTTTTGATGTTGTGTTTTAACACTGTAGTCTAAGTTCTGTAATATAACTTAGAAGTTTTTGAAGTACTTTCTCGAGTAATCTTTCGAGATTAACTCTTTCTTTCGTTAATAAAATTTGTTCATAGAATATAAGATGTTATGTATGTATGTCTATTCATTCATTCCCCCTTCTTTCCCGCTTCTTTAATCCAACCCCAATCGCACCCCGGCTTCTGCCGTCCCTCGGGACTTGGGGCTGTGACATCCACAGCCACATAGATGTGTATGTTCCATATTTCGAAGAACCTGGGGCGTCATCCTTTCAATACGACCAAGGGCAACCGTCATCATTTCAATACGAGCAAGGGCAGCCGTCATCATTTCAATACGACCAAGGACACACGTATTCTGATGAAATGGAGCGTATCCAACAACAAATCAATTCCCAGGATTTCTTTTCCAACTTATATCCTAGTGGGTATAATTACGAAGCGACGTCCACATATCACGTACCTGTTGTTCCGGATTGTCATGTTCCAGACAACGAAGATGATGAACCACAATACACTGTCGAGTTGGATTCAGACGATGAAGATGTTGACAGTGCTGATCTTGAAACTGATAGTGAAGCATCTGAAGACTGGACTGAGGAAGGTTTATGTTATTTTACTATGGTGGAGCACAGTGCATGGATTCGCCCCAGTGTAACGACGGACGCGTGCGATCTAACCAACTGGTTAGTTCCGGTGATTCCGCCCGATGCTACGATTTCTCTCATAGCACGTGACCATGACCCGACAGATGATGATGAGTTGCGTGTTGGTGCTGTTTTCCACAGCAAAAAAGAGATAAATATTGCAGTCGGAATGTGGCACATGGAGAGAGGACTTGAATTCAAAACTCCGAGATCAGATTATATTCGAATGAAGTTCTTATGCAAGTATCTGAATTGTCCATTTGAGTTGCGTGCAACCTCACGTGGAACGAATACTTGGATAATACACAAGTTCATTCCTGAGCATTCATGCATCCGTCAGCTACGACGTGCCGCTCCGAGGAAAATCAAGATGAATGTTGTTGCAGCTTACGTGGAGCGAAAAATCAGAACCAACTGTAAAATCATGGAGCCAAAGGCCATTATGGAGGAGATGTTACGCGAGTTCGGTATCACCATCCGTTATGATTTGGCGTTGCGAGCACGGCATTAAGCAATACAAAGTATATACGGAGGGTATGTTGAATCCTTCCAGTTGTTGCCTGGCTATCTTCACATGCTCAAAGAATCAAATCCCGGCACGCTTACTGATCTTGAAGTTGGAAATGATGGGAGATTTGAGCATTTGTTCGTGGCTCTCGGCGCCTGTAGACTCGCGTTTTAGATGGCACTCATCTCAAGTGCAAGAATAGAGGTATTTTATTTGTCGCTATGACGAAGGATGCCAACGAGCATGTTTTTCCACTGGCGATAGGTGTTGGCCCAATCGGGAATGATATATCTTGGAGATGGTTTCTAACCCGTTTGAAAATGGCATATGGCGAGCTTAGAGATACATTGATTGTCTCTGACGCACATATCTCCATAGCGAACGCTGTCAATGAGGTGTTTCCAAATGCAGTTCATGGTCTTTGCTACTATCACTTGCTGAATAAGTTGACGTGCTATGGGAAAGTTGTTGTAAGATTGTACGAACAAGCTGCTTTTGCATATCGCACTTCAATTTATGATAAGGCAATGGCCTCTATTCAACAAGAGAGCCAAGGCGCATACGACAAATTAATGAGAGTTGGACCAGAGAAGTGGGCTCGATGCAAGTGTCCATTGCCGCGTTATAGCCATCTCACTTCAAATGCAGCAGAAGTGTGGAATCATAGAGTAAAATGGGCTCGTGGTCTCCCTATATGTTCAATGCTTGACACTATAAGGTATATCATCGAGCAATGGTTCGATGAGAGACGAAATTTGCCCAAAGGGGACGATGAAGTTGTCACTCAAGAGGCGGCTAAGAAGATGACAGAATCAATGAATAAGTCATTTAGGTACGATACGAGTGGTGGAATCGGCTTGGTGTTCAACGTGGGTGATGGTAGAAGAAATTGGAAAGTTGATCTCAATTTACACAATTGCACATGTTGTGAATTTCAAGATGATGGATTGCCTTGTTCGCATGCTTTTGCTGCTATCTGGTATGTTTTATTGCTTCAATTTGCATAACCATATGAAATTATAATTAAAATTATAAAAAATTATAATTAACATTATTGTTAAAAATTGTAGAAAAAATGTTGATGATGTATACCAATATGTGCAATGGTACTACAAACGAGAAGCTTGGGACGAAGCTTATCAATATCCTATACATCGTGTTCCACATGTAGAGGATTGGGATATTCCAGTTCAAGTGGCCAATATCTTGGTCTTGCCTCCCGTAATCACTTCACAGGCAGGACGACCGAGAACTAATCTGCGAACATCTGCATTGGAGAGAACTAGTCGGAGACAAACTACAAGGCAAGAAGCAGAATCATCGACAAATCAATGTCCGAGGAGATGTGGTAATTGTCGTGAAGAAGGTCATACGCGTAGACATTGTAATCGGCTTTAACAATCTACCATTAATCGTAACTATGTTGTTTGAATTTATATAATTTATTTGAGTTGAATAATGTATTTTTTATTACTAGAAAATTAAATTTAATGAAATTTAAAAAATTAATACCTTATACGATTAAAAAAATCATAACTTAATATATATATAATAAATTTAAAAAAAATTATATTTATGTTTACAATGTTTAAATCCTACTCGTGTAGGTGAAGATCCCGCTCGAGTGGGATCTCTATATAACTCGAGCGGGATCTTTGTCTATTCAATTTATATAATTTATCTGAGGTGGAAAATGAATTATTTACTACTATTATGTTAAATTTCATCACATTTAAAAAATGCATGTGTTATTTGATTAAAAAAATCGTAACTAAATATATATAACTTTAATTTCACAAACAAATATATTTTGGATTGCAAAATTGAAATCCCACTCGTGTAGGTGAAGATCATGCCCGGTCTCCTTGAATATTTTTTGAGATCCCGCTCGAGTGGGATCTCTATATAACTCGAGCGGGATCTTTGTCTATTCAATTTATATAATTTATCTGAAGTGAAAAATGAATTATTTACTACTATTATGTTAAATTTCATCACATTTAAAACAATAAAATGCATGGATTATATGATGAAATAAATCTAAATTTACTAAAACAAACTAAATCATAACATAAATATAGTCTAAATGTCGAAATTCATTACAATAATCATTGTTCCAATTAAAAAAAAAAAAAAAAAAAAAAAAAAAAAAAAAAAAAAAGTGGTCCTTAGCTCTTAAGCTGGTCGACAAAGTTCATATATAGCACATGTCATCCTTAGTCTATATGTTGTAGTGCGATTTTGCCCCCATGATATGGATGGACGCCCAGTAATCAATCTTTCAACTTGCATCAGTGCAAATGGAGCGCAACTGTGACTGTCTCTTTGCTTAAATTGATGATCAATGTCAGCCACTACCAATTGCAATGGATCATTGATACGGGTGCGCCCAATACGTTGATGTTTCCAATAGAAGGCATGGCTAAGAACTACAGGCCATAAGTGTAGCAGTGGCTTCAACCTATCAAATCGCATTTGTTGCACTTCCGCATCAAGGTTGCAGTACATGGAGTCGTACAAGGTCGCCGTCCATGCCAACATGTCGATACAGACCACCACGAAGTGTGTACTTACACAGCACACTAGTATGACCTTCACAAAATTGACATGGAAGCATAACTCAATTAAATCTACTACATTATCACAAATAGTTTTCAACAAATTACTTAAAAATCTAAATTCACTTACTTGTGTTGCATCAAACATTGAGGTATGTGACGCTCCAGCGTCTTCTCTTCCGTGGATGGTAAATAGTATGCTTGGGGGAGGCTGGTACTAAGGGTGAGTGATTTTTTCCATATGCCAATCATTTTCGAGTGAACCCTGTTTCATCAATAATATTAAAAACTTGTTTAGCCAACAAGACAGTGTTGTTGAAATAAATAGTAAAAAGCTACTTACGAAGACACTCGTGTCTAAGATGACTGTGTTCCTACAATTTACACCAGGCTTCATCCCATCATCTGCCTTCAATCGCAGGCGCAGATTCAATAAGTACAAATCAACGGCCTACAAAAAATGGTTAGATATTACATTAAATTAATAACAAATTTTAATGATAGTCATCTAACAGAGTACAAATTAACTTACCCCGGAAAGGACATCAATTTTTGGATTTAAAAGCTCCAAAAACCATGAGTGCTCAAGTGGTATACCACTATCTTCAATAATCATCGTGCTACCCGGCGGACCGTTGCAAAATTTTTGGAATTCTTCAACCAGTTCATCTGCCAGTGGGATCGGTGCAACTTCGGCTTGAAATGGCGTAGAAACTGAGGCTGCAAGCTTTTTCTTTCTAACCCCTTTCCATTTAGGCTGTTTAATGGCCGCCTCTTCAAGATGATAGCGATCAAGTGGGATAGCAAGGATAGCACTAGTTGGCACTTCTTGTGAATGTTACATTTGGGAACGATCTTGAGCGAGTGATTGTTGAAACGAGCTTCCAATCAACTACATTACAAAGTATTAAAATAATTCAAATATGAGTAACAAAACAGATTTGATAATAAAAACTTTACATTACCTCTCTCAAGTGAGTCCACATATCTATCTGATGACCACTACCAAACATGAAATGCCGAGGCGGATCATGATGCGCACTACCGAATTGTCATTGCGGCCGATATGCCGTACCAAATTCAGGCATAGAAAATCGGGCCGGAGTGAATGGCTCAGTAGTGTGTGGGATGGAACTGGGCGGGGTAGTAAAGGGCACAGTGAATGGTTCAGTACTGTATGGGATGGAAGTAGAGGGCACAGTGAATGGTTCAGTAGTGTATGGGATGGAAGTAGAGGGCACAGTGAATGGTTTAGAAGTGTATGGGATGGAACTGGGCGCGGTAGTAAAGGGCACAGTGGTGGGCTCTGGTGGTGGTGAGTGGAAGATGGGATCCTGCCGAGGCCGAGTTGTAGGTTGATATGCAGGTGAACGTCGGGATGTTCCACATCGCATTTGTTCCATCAAGTCCCCAAACCACTTGGCAAACCGAGGTACCCATCTCTTGTCCATCTTGTCCAGGAGCCGATCCTCAGATTTTTCCAATTCCTCTCTCATCCAACGACGATCATTGTATCGGCGGTGGTGCTCGCCCCCACTGCTGGAAGATGATGATGCAGCTTGTTGGGATGCAGCTTTTGCAGTTTTGCGACTACGCTTCCCCTTATCTTGGGGCTGAATTTGAGGCTCCTCGTCTGAATTGTCTGCCTCGACATAGCTAGCACCCGCTCCCTGTGATCGTCTGGGCCTTGAAGCTTCATGTATCGGGTTGGCCTCTTCATCGAAAATTGCTTTCGTACGGGGACGAGGAGGAAACTGCTCACCATCCCTTAGCGGATTGCTGGGCGGGACAAAATTAATATTGTGAGCATTTGGATATTGAGTCGAGTGCCAGTAAAAAGTCATCAACTCGTCGTCAGAAACAGCAATTGGTGTCAAATTGGGCTCCTGTACAAAAAAAAAAATGGATATTAGATATGGCGTATTGTATAAGAACAGCAAAGTATTAAGAGATAAAAAAATTAATTTATTACCAGTTGAGAAAAAAGTGGTCCAAAATCTGTTGTAGGTCTGCTTCTAAACCTCCATTTAAGGCATCTGGGAGCCCCGGTCGGGTGATCAAGTCTCGCAGCGGCTTCCGCCAAATCTGGCATGACTCCTAGAGACCACACATGAAATGCCCACACTGCACCATAGAAGTGATATTTCTTTGTATTATGCACATTGGTGATGTAGTGCTTCAAATTCAAGTATGAATATGCTCCCCATGGAAAATTATTGAACAAAGTCAAATCATCAACCAATTTCCAAATCCACTGCGGAACAAATTTCTTCATGTCTCTACCGAGTATTACCACGTACGCCACTAAAACGTGAGCCGCGCCGAGGTACAAATCAACACATAGATCACCATTTCGATCGGCAATGGGCGCCCGCGTGTTCTTAAATCGCTCCAGTAAGGCATTCCCAGTGATAGGCATACCGTTACAAAACCGTCGATAAACCTCCACATCCGATAAATCGTGGTCATCCGCCGGATTAAAACTGGACTCGCCAAAGCTCAAACCAGTCACCAAGGCATATTCTTCAATAGAAAATCGGAGGTTTACGCCGTTGATATGGAACCACATCTCGTGAGGCTGAGAACATGGATAGTTGATCTCACATGACAGTACATGATGCACAGTCATCCCGCATTTCTGCCCCGGGTCCCAATAGACAAAATGCCCAAAGCACCCATTTATAAATCTATCGACCAACTCTTGACCACCGACCTCATACAAAACCCTTCTACCATCTTCCAAAACACCATTCCTATAATATGTGCTAATAGTCGAACTACGGTTGATAGAGTCGGGCCTCTTGTATGTAATCTATGCACAAAATCAAAATAACAATTCATTACAAATAAAATAGAAAATAATTCGAAACATAATCCAAAAAAAATTGCGCATCTTTTTATAATAATCCACAAATAAAAATTGATAACATTTAAATACGCATATTTTTTAAATCCACACATAATCTTTTCTACACGCCAATTACGTGAAAATTACAGGCCAATTACGTGAACATATACGCATAATTTAAAAAATAAAGCGAATTTACAATTTTCTACACAAATGGAAACTAATTTTTTTAACCACCAAATTATTCGACTAAAATAAAAATTATTATATATTGTTAATTTTATATTAATTTCATCCTAGAAAAACAAAGATCCCGCTCGGACATAGGGGTCCCACAGAAAATCCCGACCGAGCGGGATTTAGTGTTTACTCAATTTGGCATACTTTAGAAGTCAATAACCAACAAAAATTGTAAATTACGAGTGGGATTTCATATAATTTTATTAATATGGGATAAACTATACTATAAACCTAAAACATAGAATCTAATTTTGTACGCACAAAATCGAAACGCAAACAATAACCAACAAATCAATCAACAATTAATTGAACAAATAATTCAACTAATAATTTAATTAATAATTCAACAAATATTAATTAATATAAAAAAATTTGCTAACCTCTAAAGACATGTTGACGACGGAGTGGAGGTGGGGAACGAAGATCCCGCTCGACGTCGCTTGTTTTCTCTTTATTTGGGAGTGGAGGTGGGAGGTTTTTCGAAGGTGAAGGGAGGAGGATTTTTGCACGGTGAAGGGTGGAGGCAGTGGAGGTGTTACGATGAATTGTATATAGGGCGGGATTTAGGGTATTTTTTGGCGTGATGGGCGGGATTTGATGATAAAAATTGAAGATATATATAGATGATATATATCGAATATTGAGTAATAAAAAGATTTGGAACAAAAATTTGAGTCAACCCATATTCTTCAACCAGTGCATGTGATGCAATGTCATATCTCACGCGCGAATAATTTTGGAAAATTTGAATTAATACCTTATACGATTAAAAAAATCATAACATAATATATATATAATAATTTTGAAAAAATAAATATTTCTGTTTACATCTTCTAAATCCCACTCGTGAAAAACTAGATTCCGCCCAGAAATAATGGATTTATTTTGAGATCCCACTCGAGTGGGATCTACATAACTCGAGCGGGATCTATATTTTTTGAATTTATATAATTTATTTGAGTTGGAAAATATATTTTTTATTATTAGAAAATTAAATTTAATGAAATTTAAAAAATTAATACCTTATACGATTAAAAAAATCATAATTTAATATATATATATATATAATATATTTAAAAATATATATATTTCTGTTTACATCTTCTAAATCCCACTCGTGAAAAACTAGATCCCGCCCGAAAATGATGGATTTATTTTGAGATCCCGCTCGAGTGGGATCTACATAACTCGAGCGGGATCTATGTTTTTTAAATTTATATAATTTATTTGAGTTGGAAAATGTATTTTTTATTACTAGAAAATTAAATTTAATGAAATTTAAAAAATTAATATCTTATACGATTAAAAAAATCATAACTTAATATATATATAATAAATTTCACAAAATAATATATTTCTGTTTACAACTTTTGAATCCCACTCGTGAAACACTAAATCCCGCTCGCATAATATGGATTTATTTTTAGATCCCGCTCGAGTGGGATCTACATAACTCGAGCGGGATCTTTATTTTTCAAATTTATATAATTGTTCTGCGATGTATATCAATGAAATAAAAAATTAATGATGAAATTACATTAAATAAATAACGAAAAAAATAATAATAATAAAACTTACATTAACTAGCAGCATTAGGGTTTTAACTCTTTCACAGGAACTTGTGGGCGGGATTAGAGTTTTAACTCTACTCTCACCTACCTCTCCAATCTAACCTAATTAATTCATAAAGTAGTCAACAGAATCTTTGTCTTTCCAATTTCCCATGCAACACACGGTCACTTCCCATATTTTCGGTGAAATGCAGAATTGAAGTGATGCTTTTTTTGTCATGTTTCAATTATTTTAAGGATATTTAGGTCATATTGGATATAATTTGGTTTTCAATAAGTGGATATAAATCTAATTTTAATATATAGTAAGTGGATATAACTAATTTTTACTCTTAAGTGTAATGTTTATTTTTTGCATGTAAAGCAAGAAACTCTTTTTTTTTTTTATATCGTGGGAACTCGCAACTGCTCCATATAATCAGTAGATATTGAGAACTTGTTTGATTTTCTTTTATTTGATTTTGGAGATTTTAATACCAAAATCAGAGAGAATTTGAAACAAATTTAACATTTAAGTTTTCCAATTGAATTTTATATACTTTATGACACATAAAACTGTTTCCTCTTTATCCCTAACAAAATGTTTTATTTTTAACTTTAAAGAAACACTAAATATAATAATTTTATCGTCGTTCAGCTTTTTGAGTAATTAATTAGAATGTCGATATCTAATTGCTACTATTATCTATAGTTCTTTTTGATCAAATCATAACCCCATCAAATTTTATATATATTGAGGTTTGTATTCATCTTATATGGGTTAGTTTAAGGAAAGGATTTGTTTTTGTAATGAATTTTGGAGTAAAAATGTTAAGTTGTGGTCGATGTAAAATAAGTTTTGACAAGTAAACAATTAAACATCATCAACAGTCAACAGTCAACAGTCAACACCACCGCTCCTTAAGCCTCAAGATGTCAAAATTTGGCATGTTTAAAGGCAATAATGGGCCAGGCCCGAAAATGACCCGAGGTTAGTCTCATGGAAATCAGTTTTTAGTGAAGAAGATATATTGAGCAAATGTGCATGTCGTGGCAAATTCAACATGAACTCAGCTCGCTCGAGCAACTTAGTTCCAACAGTTTTTACTAGTAAGCAAACCAATAATCATATACTACTAATAAGTAGTAATAAATACTCAAAACATTCAAACGAATAAACCTTCCTTGGTGTGAAGAGCGGAGTTTAAAAGATATGAGTAATCTAATTAAATCCATATATGTCCAATAACAACGTTCGTAAAATAAATTAAATTAATAATACCCCACAACACACACACACACACACATAACCTGTATATGCCACTAAAACAACGTAGCCATTTTTGCAACTACCTAAATGCACCACTTTAATCCTTATATATATATAGTAGTAGTAGTAGTCGAACGAACACAGTGAGTTAATAATATGTAACTACTGATCAAGGATTGAATCCATCCCCCCATACCAAACCATGTAAAGTAAGTAAATAAAATAAAATAAAATAAAGACACCACCAAATTGATCAAGCCAAGAGCCAGAAATCTTTCTGTCTTTTAGTTGTGATTAAATATCCCCCAACTTTCTTACTCTTCCTCCTCACTGCAAGGGCCATACAGCTTGCATTTTGGACACAATACTCCGCCACCCCACAGCCCGCCTGGCCGCCGGCCCACGTCGCCATAAGCCGCCACGTCACCGACCGTTTCTTCTGTCCAACCACCAGCAGCGCCACCTCTTGCCTCCTCGCAGCCTCCACTATAGCAGGGCCTTTCTCCTTTCCTATTCCCTCCACCACCTCAACCTCAATACACACCTATCTTGCATAACATTAATATTTTAATTACCAATTTATATACATACACTACTCACTATTACGCATCATTTTAAATCTTAAATTACTTACATTTTCCCAAAAATATCATTAAATAAATCAAAGCTAGGCTCCAACTCTCTGGATCTTAAAATTAAAAATGATGCTGTGGAATTCCCATTTGTCATATAAATAAATAAGCATTAGTTCCACCTCACATATATAATTTTGTCGCCAAAAATTGAAGAGTATTTTATTGATATTCTGGATAGTTAGTTGATGACATTTGCGGACAAAAAGATGCAATTAGTTTAATTAGATCGAATTGATAGTGATATTTACCTGAGGCTTCTTAAGTTGGCACATATTCCTCATACTATTGAGAAATTTAGGAATAATTACTGGACCAACAACCTCTCCTTTAACCTCTCTCTCATCTGCAAATTAAAGTATTCAAAATTAAAACATTAAACCGTAGCTAAATCACCAAAAGAAATAACGTACCAACCAACTACCAACCTTGTTTAGAAGGAGGCTTAAGGACATAGAGCAAAATCACCAAATCTTGATTCTGAACAGCGTGGCTGAGAGCCCACTGCACCGCGTTCTTCGCCACTGCGCTCGAATCCACCACGATCATGATTTTCCGGCCACTCGCCGCCGCCGCTTTCTTACAACCGCCGCCGGCATCATCCTTGGCGCCGCCGCCATATATATCTAATTTGTTTTCTTGATCGGCAAAAGATGCGGCGTTAGGGGGCGAACGCACCCGGGCGAGAGGTCTAATCCTGTTTAAGCAGAGATTAGGGAGTTTAGTGCCTATTTTAACCATGATTTGTTTTGATTTTATTTCGGTGAATTGATTTGTGAGAACAATTAAGGAAGGTTTTATTTATGAGCGAATTTATTTGGCTGAGGCAAACAACTTGTGCATGATTGCATGGGGACAGAGTTTCTTTATCTTTTTCATTCTTTTTTATGTAATCATTTTTCTCTTTGCTCTCTTTTAATTCTTTAGGCTTTCTGGGCCTACATTTGAACGTGACTATCATCAATTTTTTGTAGGGATATATTCTTGCCATGATTAGCTGTTCTTAATTAAACTTCAAATAATCTCCAAATTTATTCTTGAACCGATTATATTAATAATAGTATACTATTATAAATATATAGTTGTAGTTAATTCACCTTTAATTGTGATTCTCTTTTGATTACTGCCAAGTACTACACTCCTACTATACAAGTCTCAAGGAAGCAAGGAAACTTTAATTATTCTTGAAACTGAAGAAGGTCAAAATATAGTCTTTGATGTGGAATCGCACTAGAAAATCTCCAATAATAAATTGTACCACTCATTATAAGTTTTGCCCGGGGGTTTTGATAATCTCGTGAGCCCCGTGTCTTAATTAATTTTAATACAAGTCTAATTTTAGATTGTTTTGAATTATCTTAGTTACATTTAAGTTTTATATAATGGATTATATACATTGATACCTGAAAATTCCTAACTGGGATTTGGTGCCTGTCTGGGAATGATTAAATAGACAATGATGGTTTGACATTGAATTGATGATAATGATAAATCATGAACAAAAGTTATGGACTTATTACTGATTGGATTAATTAGGGGAATCTGCTAATCAATATCGATGCTGTACATTTTCTGGATTATCTCAACATGACTAGAGATACATGAAGATGTCTTTAATACTACTACATTATTGCAACATTAAATTTATATCATTCATTAACTATATCTAGTAGGAAAAAAAAAAAAGACTATAACAAAATCATAAAGTACAATACATAAATGTAAAATTGTGGATATTGAAAAATAATGTGAGGTGCATAAGTCTGCACCCATTTGCACACAACCCGACCCGACCCGCCACGCGCTATTCCGACCCGGCGCGTGAGATCCACGCGCCGCGCGTGGGTCTCATGCGCCAGGTTTTTTTTTTTTTTTTTTTTAAATTTCCGGATTATTTTCACGGGCTCTGCCTTCGCCTCCGATTTTACGGCTCCGCCTTCGCTTCGATTACTAAAATAAGGATAATCTGCGGGCAACAATTTGGACTTTTTCGGCTTGCTCCGAGGCCTTCGGCTCCCCTCGCTCGAATCTTGACCATAGAAGAAGCGGCAAACAATAAAAAAAAATTGGAAAAAAAAATTAAAAATTAAAAAAAAAATGGTCAAAGGGGGGTTTGATCGGGTCAAACGGGTCGGGGCGGGTCGGGTCAAATGGGCGGTGTTCGACGGTGGAACTGTTGCATCCAAGTTTTTGTCTAATGTGAATATAATTTTCAAAAATCACAATAACTTGAATGCGGGTCACACCCCATGCGACAATGCGTGAGGCGCATGGGGTGCACGTGCCCCACCCACGCGTGCACGCGCCTTATTTTATTTTATTTTTTTTCAATTTTTTAAATTTTCTAACTTATTAGGACGCTTTTCGAAGTGTTCTAAGTGTTTTCCAGTGTATTTCTTTGTGTCACAAATCTAATTATCTTTTTTAATTATTTTTTCATTTTTTTTAATCTTTATTTTTTTAATTTGCAGAATTTTTCCCTCTTTTTTTTGTTTGTCTCTTCGTTTTTTTTTTTGCCGCTTCTTCTTTGGTCAAGGTTCGAGCGAGGAGAGCCTAAAGCCTCGCAGCGAGCCAAAAAAATCCAAATTGTTGCCCGACGATTATCCTTATATTAGTAATTGGAGCGAAGGTGAAGCCGTAAAATCGAAGCCGAAGGCGGAACCAAAAAAAAAAGAAATAAGATGCTGATACACCCCCAACGTTTTGCGTACTTTGCTATTAGATTCCTATCGTTTCATTTTGGAATGAAGATATCAGATGGGAATTATGAATCAGGCCCACACATTGCTCAGGAACTTCTTAAGTTCCCAAAAGAAAAGTTGTCTGTGAAGGAAATTCAACAGTTCCTTGGAATTGTGAATTATGTCAAAGACTTCATCCCAAGCTGCTCCCGGTATACCTGCCATCTTTCTAAACTTCTTAGAAAGAATCCTCCACCTTGGGGAAAGTCGCAAACAGAAGCTGTCCAACATCTCAAAGACATATGCCAGAATTTCGCTCCTCTGCGAATCCCGGATGATGGCCAAAGAATCCCCCAAACAGATGCAAGCGATGATCATTGGGGAGCAATTTTGCTAGAAAAGAAAGACGCAAAGAAACACTATTGTGCACATGTCAGCGGCCAATTCAAAGATTCTGAAAAACACTACCATGTTGTCTACAAAGAAATATTGGCGGTAAAGAATGGCATCAAAAAGTTCGAGTTTCATCTTGTTGGCTACGAGTTTATTGTCCAACTGGATAATACATCTTTCCCAGCCATAATGGAGCTCAAGCACAAAGGAGTACCTGAGAAGCAACTTCTTCGTCTCAAAGATTGGTTTTCCAAATATCAATTCACCGTTCAACACATCAAAGGTAAAGATAATATTGTTCCTGATTATCTTTCCCGAAAACCAACCTTACAACTCATATCTTCTACACAAATTCTCCCTATAATCTTCATGGTCAAGAAAAAGAAACTACGACAGTCATTCATCTGTGTAGGGGGAAAGGGGAAAAATCCATTTCTTTCAAACAATTCCTTGGTTGCTCCAAAACCACCAGATCTCACTTTTCCTCCTTATGTTAAACCGTTATGTTCAAGTTTCTCTCTAATTATATCCTAGAAACCAAGTTACCCTTAGAAAAAGCATGTTTTGATATACATAAACCTTTTCTCATGGTAACTTATCTCAATCTTTCAACCTCTGTCATACCCAACATGTTCTGGTATCTTTGGTGTTTATCCTCTCTTTATTATCATGCCATCGAACTCTGTATTGAAGAAATGATATCATTCTTTTGCAACACCGAGAATGATAACACTCTGCAATGGAACCTCTTGACATGGAATGCCTCAGCAGAAGAATGGCTATCCTTACTCTATCATGAATTACAAGATGCTAATGAAGGCAAACCAAATCCATACCTAGTCCTGATGTGTCATAGACCTTATTCCAATGACATAAAAGGACAACTGGTGCCTCTTCCAATGTACTATAAATGGAAGACTACAGCTGGCTCAACCGGAGATAATATGTTCGAACAAAGGCAGATGTATATCCACCTATGTCTCACTAACAAAGTGACTCCTCTGGATCATCCCGAAGGACTTATCTACACCTCTTTTGTCCTCGAATCAATACGGGCCAACATTTACTCTTCTGACGATGAAGGAACCAGCCAAGGACCAAATACCAAGAAGCCTAATGCATACAAAGAAGCAAGTTCCAAGATGCCTAATAAAGCCATCCAGCCTAATACCAACAAAGAAGCAAGTTCCAAGATGCCTAATAAAGCCATCCAGTCTAATGCAGACAAAGAAGTGAGGAAGAGACACATCATTGAAGAAGATGATAAGATCATCTTGGAATACTTCATCAAATTACAAATACCATGGTCCTCGGAAGATGAAGACAACCAAGGCAATCACATGGATATAGATAAAGATGACAAAAGCTTGCCACCTCATGCTACTTCTTCATCCATGCAGCCATAGATACGTGTCTTTCATCCTAAATACGTGTCCTTCATCTTGTAAATACGTGTCTACCTTGTTGTAATAGAGATAGAGATGCATGTTGCAGCCATAGTCCTATATATAGGCTTGGTGCATGCTGAATGTAATAGACGAAAAATAAAACCTATCTCTTTACTTATGAATTCCAGCTAAACCTTCTCCTTCTCCCGAAAGTCCTCTAGATATCTTCATAGATATTTATGATCTCCCAAGGTCTGTATATACACACAAAGTATGCTCTGTACTTGCCTTTGTTAAAAGGATCCTGTACATCAGAAAAGTGTTAGCTACGGTCCCTGTATTATGTACGGTGGATTTTGGTAAAGATTTCATCATGATATGTTGGTCTAAGGATTGAGGCGTTGATGCCAAGTTATCCATAAGACAACTAGTCAAGGTCTTATCCGTATCATGTTCCGCCTAGAGGGTACGTGATTACAGGGCTCCCGAGCAGATCGTGGTATCAGAGCCAGGTCGTGTTCCGACGTGGCGGCAGGAGAAAGTAAATATTCTGTGAGGTTGTCTTGAGTGATGAGTAGGGAGGCGGATTCCCAATCAATGGATTCGTCTTCGTCTTTGACCCAGCAAATACTTACCTAATCCTCAGCACTCTCACTTCCTAAACAGTTCACCTCTAGTATAGAACACCTTGTAGAATACACAACAATACCTAGCGATGCTATCGTAGAAAAAAACAATTCCTCCTCTTGTTAGTCCTTACAATATCTACCGTAAATACGGAAGTCTTACCAAAAGCATAAAATCTCTTGTTTCCTCTAAAGATCCTCCCCTTCGTGAATATGTTCAATCTTCTAAAATGGATCAGTGCGGTTTGCCAGCAACTTCACAAGAGCAATATGTTACTTTGGCAATCCCACCAGAATATATTGAAGCATGGCGCAAAGATGGATACACTCATCTTCATATGGGTGCTGTTCGTCTAGTCCTTTCATATAATGGAAGGAAGGGACTTCCTGTTACAGCAAGAATTGCTCTGTTGGATACTCGATATCTGCACTATGAGCATGCTGTAATCGGAACGGTTCTTACAACTCTTAATTCGGGAAGTGTAGTCATCACTTTCTTCCCTAATTTTGCGTTGTCCCTCCAAGATGCTTCATTAGAATCCACATTCAAGGTCCAGATCCAGATATCAGGGGCAGATCAATCTCCTAACAGCTTTATGGCGACCTTGCACCACCAAATCGTCTACAGGCTGCAGAATCATAGCCTTGATCTTAAAAATCAAGGTACTCCTGATGCCTTGATGATCTTGGCCGAAGCCGGAAATGAAGTTCCAACAATCGTTCAAGTCCCGAGACAGATTAATAGAGAAGATCTCAAAAAATTGGTTCCCACCGAGTGGATTACCAATTATGAGTCATTCCATCAGACGGTGGAGTCAATTCAAGCCACGGAATTTAAATTCTTAAAAACAAAGGATGGGAAGACCAAGACCATCTTCACGCCAATCAAAGAAAACTGTCCATCCAATCCGATGTTTCAGCTCATGATCCTCTCCGTTCAAAATGTCATACAAACCTTATCTGATGGGTTTCCTCTCCCTATTGCTTCATTTAAGGCAGATGGGAAGGAAATTTATACGGATAGGATTGACGGCCATTTTATTTGGGACTGCGATCCATCCATGTGCGATCCAAGATGTACCTGCCAAGACGATGATTCCAACGATGATGATAGTGATGGCGATGATGATGAAGATGGCTACTATGAATTTGGGTTTGATGATGATGAATACATACTTCCGCCCAAACCATGCCTGATGTTAAAAGGTTATGATGTTGAATTTCCACCACTGTCTCGACATGAAGATTCCATCAATAATATCATTTCCAGACCGTATGTTCGTAGTACAATTATGGAGTCTGGTGGTCAACGAAAACCTTTAAATCAAGGAGAAGAGGTTTTGAACTGGCATACTTGTAATGCTAATGCTCAGAACAAATCTCTTAGACTTATTGATTCAAAGGTTTCTCAAATACTGGAAAAGGTGCAAGATTCCACCGACAAAGTGAATTCGCTCGAGACGCAACTACAAGAAATCGAGAAAAAGCTTTCTGAAAGGATTTCTCAACTGGATGCAGAAATTCAGACCCTAATTGCAAGCCGTCATTTTGGAGCTGAATTCTCGCAAAAAGAAGCAGAAATAAAAGCGCTCAAAAAGGAGTTGCAAAGGATCGAGGATGACAAGAATCGAGCCAAATCTCTTTTCATCCCTCAATCAAGCTTCATTCATTCCCCGCCAGATTCACCAGGATATTCTAAATATTTTGGGATGGTTTCAAGTATTCCTCTGGATGTTCCCAAAAGGAGTAAGAAGAAGGAACCCCCCGACGGAGAGAAGAGCTTGAAGGTGACACTCAACGTGCAGAAGCACTTATGGTGGATGAGATACCAAAAATCAACAATATCACGGAGTCATCAAAGTCATCTAGCTATTCTCTTAATAGCATGGATGAAGAAGATATAGGAATGACAGATCTTTCTGTTATTCTTATGGCGGACCGATCAGACCCAGGATACAGCCAGCCATTTACCGAACCAGTCTCAGAAGATTCGGAACCCGAGACAACTGAAGGTCCATATATCAGCCAACCAAATGAAGGACGGACTCCAAGACCAGCAACAGGTCCATGGTTCACCTTTGATGACATTCCAATCCTCAAACGAAGAGATCGCATGCACACTTTTGCTGCTTGGATAGACAATCAACTCAACAGGGATGTCGC
This sequence comes from Schizonepeta tenuifolia, assembly GCA_029490685.1. NCBI lineage: Eukaryota > Viridiplantae > Streptophyta > Magnoliopsida > Lamiales > Lamiaceae > Schizonepeta > Schizonepeta tenuifolia. The sequence goes on from CM055955.1 coordinate 27,598,405, forward strand.
TGATCTCAGGTTAGTCCTTAAGGAATTTACCTCTAGATTCCTTGGGACATTGAGAGAATGGTTTCTTAGCATTGGAGAATATCGACAACGTCAAATTCTTGGTGCTCAAACTCCAGGAGAAGCCTTAGGAGAAATTCATCGTGAATTTATCGGTGATCTCTCTCTTTACACCAAAGCAATATCTCAAGAATACTTCTCTATGAGATGCTGCTCTCTTTCAAAAAAGGATTTAGACTGGCATTTTAAAAGAATGTCAGAAAGATTCTACTGCCTGAATGGATTCAATGATCCGAATCTGAAGAATGTCTATCTAGCTTCTCTTCCCAAAGAATTGCAACCAGAAATGGCACGAATGATGCAGGCCGCCAGGAAAGACGTCGCAAGTACCAGTATGGGACAAATCCATCAAATTTGTCTAGCTGCACTTGACAAGCTTTGCGAGCAACAAAATCTTTTCAAAGAAATGATGGAACGAAGGAAGATTCCCAAGTCCGTGTGCGACAAATCCTATATGGAAATCAAATGCAAAGAGCACGATTGCAAGTGTTCATCTTCAAAGAAAAAGGGGAAGAAGAGCAAATTCCGGAAGAAGGAAAACAAGAAGAAGTACAGATTCTTCCGACGAAAGCCTTTCCAACAGAAGAGATCTAAAAGGTGTTTTCTTTGCCATAAAGAAGGACATTTTGCCAAGAATTGTCCCAATAAAGCAGGCACAGCTTCCAAATTAGCTTCACAGGCTTTCTTATCTCATGAAGCCAATCTCGCAGATGCTGATATCGAGTCCCTCTACTCAGAACAAGAAGAGCAAGATATAGATACTGCATTTATTTTGCAGAAATCTGCCACCGAAGATGAACAATCAGAGACCGAAGATCCCGAAGATAATATTCCAATTTTCATGTTGCAACCGATGACATCTCAGTCCAACATGATGATCCAGGAAGGCATTCCGTCTCCCCATCTTGAAGTTTGAATTCTACAAACCAAATATGATAAGTCAATCAAGGTGATTGGAGTGTTGGATACTGGAGCAAGAAGAACCATGTTGAATCCTGATATCCTTCCGAAAGAAGCATGGGAAATACATCATCAATATTTCTATGCAGCTGACTGTCAAACCTTTCATACATCATTAATCTCCAAGCATCCAATTGGAATCCAACTTTTTCCAGATTGTATTATCTGGATAAAAGTTATTGGAAGCAAACTACATGGGCATGATCTCTTGATGGGCTTTGATCTATTTTTCAAAGCACAACGTCTTCAAATACTTCCACAAGGCATAAAATACAAAAGGAGATTTCAGGCCTATACAACTGTCCAGAAGTTATTCTCCCTACAAGAAACTCCAGATGAGTATGGTCACTTCTCAAAAGAACTGAAAGGATGTTGCGCCGACTCTCATGCTGAATTCCAACATCCCTATCCTCTCTGGAAGAATGAACAATTCTTTGTTCAGCTACCATTCAAAAAGAACGAGGATATCAATGCCACTAAAGCCACTCATCCCGGAATGAATCCTAAAGAATTAGCTTTGGCAAGACAAGAGTGTCAGCAGCTGTTATCCCTTGGGCTCATCGAACCAACCAATTCAAATTGGGCATGTCCAGCATTCTATGTTAATAATCGGGCTAAACAAGCTAGAGGGAAAAAGAGGTTAGTCATCGACTACAAACTCTTAAACCTTTTCCTTCTTGATGATAAATTTCCTTTACCAAGAACCCAAATGCTTTTTGCCCAACTATCTGAAGCCCGCATATTCTCCAAATTCGACCTTAAGTCTGGCTTTTGGCAACTGGATATTGATCCAAAAGATAGATACAAAACAACTTTTTGTATTCCCATAGCCCAATATCAATGGAAAGTCGTCCCATTTGGCCTGAAGGTTGCACCCTCCTTATTCCAAAAAGCCATGATCAAATTGTTTGAGCCAATATTATACTCTTCCTTGATTTATATTGATGATATTTTGTTATACTCAAAAACCAAGGGAGAACATTATGTCCTGCTCAAAAAATTTCTTGAAGTGGTTCGTACTTTTGGAATAATGCTATCTGAAAAGAAAAGCACGATTGGCCAGTCTTGTATAGACTTTCTTGGAATGAAGATATCAGATGGGAATTATGAACCAGGCCCACACATTGCTCAGGAACTTCTTAAGTTCCCAAAAGAAAAGTTGTCTGTGAAGGAAATTCAACAGTTCCTTGGAATTGTGAATTATGTCAAAGACTTCATCCCAAGCTGCTCCCGGTATACCTGCCATCTTTCTAAACTTCTTAGAAAGAATCCTCCACCTTGGGGAAAGTAGCAAACAGAAGCTGTCCAACATCTCAAAGACATATGCCAGAATTTCGCTCCTCTGCGAATCCCGGATGATGGCCAAAGAATCCCCCAAACAGATGCAAGCGATGATCATTGGGGAGCAATTTTGCTAGAAAAGAAAGACGCAAAGAAACACTATTGTGCACATGTCAGCGGCCAATTCAAAGATTCTGAAAAACACTACCATGTTGTCTACAAAGAAATATTGGCGGTAAAGAATGGCATCAAAAAGTTCGAGTTTCATCTTGTTGGCTACGAGTTTATTGTCCAACTGGATAATACATCTTTCCCAGCCATAATGGAGCTCAAGCACAAAGGAGTACCTGAGAAGCAACTTCTTCGTCTCAAAGATTGGTTTTCCAAATATCAATTCACCGTTCAACACATCAAAGGTAAAGATAATATTGTTCCTGATTATCTTTCCCGAAAACCAACCTTACAACTCATATCTTCTACACAAATTCTCCCTATAATCTTCATGGTCAAGAAAAAGAAACTACGACAGTCATTCATCTGTGTAGGGGGAAAGGGGAAAAATCCATTTCTTTCAAACAATTCCTTGGTTGCTCCAAAACCACCAGATCTCACTTTTCCTCCTTATGTTAAACCGTTATGTTCAAGTTTCTCTCTAATTATATCCTAGAAACCAAGTTACCCTTAGAAAAAGCATGTTTTGATATACATAAACCTTTTCTCATGGTAACTTATCTCAATCTTTCAACCTCTGTCATACCCAACATGTTCTGGTATCTTTGGTGTTTATCCTCTCTTTATTATCATGCCATCGAACTCTGTATTGAAGAAATGATATCATTCTTTTGCAACACCGAGAATGATAACACTCTGCAATGGAACCTCTTGACATGGAATGCCTCAGCAGAAGAATGGCTATCCTTACTCTATCATGAATTACAAGATGCTAATGAAGGCAAACCAAATCCATACCTAGTCCTGATGTGTCATAGACCTTATTCCAATGACATAAAAGGACAACTGGTGCCTCTTCCAATGTACTATAAATGGAAGACTACAGCTGGCTCAACCGGAGATAATATGTTCGAACAAAGGCAGATGTATATCCACCTATGTCTCACTAACAAAGTGACTCCTCTGGATCATCCCGAAGGACTTATCTACACCTCTTTTGTCCTCGAATCAATACGGGCCAACATTTACTCTTCTGACGATGAAGGAACCAGCCAAGGACCAAATACCAAGAAGCCTAATGCATACAAAGAAGCAAGTTCCAAGATGCCTAATAAAGCCATCCAGCCTAATACCAACAAAGAAGCAAGTTCCAAGATGCCTAATAAAGCCATCCAGTCTAATGCAGACAAAGAAGTGAGGAAGAGACACATCATTGAAGAAGATGATAAGATCATCTTGGAATACTTCATCAAATTACAAATACCATGGTCCTCGGAAGATGAAGACAACCAAGGCAATCACATGGATATAGATAAAGATGACAAAAGCTTGCCACCTCATGCTACTTCTTCATCCATGCAGCCATAGATACGTGTCTTTCATCCTAAATACGTGTCCTTCATCTTGTAAATACGTGTCTACCTTGTTGTAATAGAGATAGAGATGCATGTTGCAGCCATAGTCCTATATATAGGCTTGGTGCATGCTGAATGTAATAGACGAAAAATAAAACCTATCTCTTTACTTATGAATTCCAGCTAAACCTTCTCCTTCTCCCGAAAGTCCTCTAGATATCTTCATAGATATTTATGATCTCCCAAGGTCTGTATATACACACAAAGTATGCTCTGTACTTGCCTTTGTTAAAAGGATCATGTACATCAGAAAAGTGTTAGCTACGGTCCCTGTATTATGTACGGTGGATTTTGGTAAAGATTTCATCATGATATGTTGGTCTAAGGATTGAGGCGTTGATGCCAAGTTATCCATAAGACAACTAGTCATGGTGTTATCCGTATCATGTTCCGCCTAGAGGGTACGTGATTACAGGGCTCCCGAGCCGATCGTGGTATCAGAGCCAGGTCGTGTTCCGACGTGGCGGCGGGAGAAAGTAAATATTCTGTGAGGTTGTCTTGAGTGATGAGTAGGGAGGCGGATTCCCAATCAATGGATTCGTCTTCGTCTTTGACCCAGCAAATACTAATGCAAATTGGTCCCCTTACTAACGGTGATATTTAACTCCCTTATTTAATTTTATGTGGGACCCACAAGCCTTTAATCAAGAAAATAGAGTACTTTTAATATTTTTTTAACTAAATTTCTTACCTCTCTCCCACCAGTCATGAAATTTCTAACCTCTTGGCCTCCTCCGCTCTAAACCCACCATCATTCATGAAATTTCAATTTATAGTGACGAGCTCTCAATCATCTTCGACCCAAGCTGTCATAATCCAAAATATCCTCTGTAATTCCAAAACCTCCCCTCCAAGACCCTTGATCGATTGTTTCTCCGCTGGACTCTCTGTACGGCAGCAGAGGGTCGAACCAAGATGCTCCACCGAACATCGACGAGCTTTTGGAGAAATTCGAGCCCTCGGTGAAGCTTAACGTTACTAGGTCTTTCACAGATTTAACGATGAAGGAGGCTAAGGATTTGGTAGAGAAATTAAGCTCCTGCTGCGATGAAGAAATGTGTTATCAAGGTGGATGCGGAGAAGTCGTGGCGAAACTCAATGAGTTGACATCACTGTAGTTTTGAAATAAGCCCAGATTTGAATAGATTGAGCAATTTTACTATTGTTACTTAACTAATTTTGATCAAATTCATTCATTTTTTATAATTTATTGACTAATGTTGATTTAAGTAATTCATCTTTCTGCAAATTGTTATAGATGGTGGAGGGTAGAGAAATGAGAGAAGATATGGAGATGGAGATGGAGCTGACGTGGCTTTAAATCTTATTTTTTTAATTTTATATATTAATGAAACAACACAGTTTAATATACTAATAGGTATTTTCTAACGGAGTTAATGCCATCGTTAGTGATAGGACCAATTAGCTCTATTTTAAGGACGTTGAGGGGCTGAATGCCCGAAATCGAATGTTAAGGACTTAATAGCAAAATGAGTAAAATTTTAGGTATGTATCAGCACCTTATCCAAAAAAAAAACTGAAATTAAAAAAAATTGAAAAAAATAATTAATTTTGACCGAATCAACCCGATCCGGATTCACTCACAAGGCACATGCGACCTGCCGCATGAAAGTTATCCTCTTCAAAAATTATACTCTCTCAGTCCACGATAAGTGTTCTTTTCTCATGAACACTTAGCATGGACCAAGGAGTAACATTTAGTTACATGTAGTTGTATGAAGAAAATATATAAAATTAATTTGATTAGGTCCAAGTTGGAGTATAGTTCACCACCAAATTGAATACTGAACATCAATATATTACTCCACATAAAACAATAAAGAAAGTAATACATCTATTAATATGATTATATATGTACTGATTGATCAAAAAATTAAGACCATACTGAATGTTAAGAAATTCGGCACAAAAAATTCTATAGTAGTATAAAAATAAAGGGTAATGATATTCGGACATACCAGCCACACAAGCTAAAAATGGTAATATAGGTTTTAAAAATGGAAATATATCATAATTGGAAAACATAAACCCTAGGAGGGAAATGTGATTATTTCCATTTTTACAGTCAACTTTCCTTTCTTTACACGTGTAGTTGGCCACAGTGTGTCCGAATATCATTACCTAAAAATAAAAATGGTGTTCCCTGAAAAGCTCTCATATATTTGCTCATTACCATCTTTTTTTTTTTTTTGAGTATATATACAATCTTGAAAGTTATTTAAACCTACAACAATATTAGCAATGGAAAATGTTTAATGCAACTTACTATGTGGCTCAACCTTAGATTTGTGAGGAATGGAGAATGAAACACAATGTGAGAGTAGGAAATTCGATTTGCATATATATTTAAAAAGCAAAACTATTGTTAGAGAAATAACTTATCCAATCATTTATATGCAAAAGCTTTTTTAGCTCCAATTATGGAAGTTTAGCCAACCTCCAATGGTCCCAGTGTTTTGAAACAACATCGGAATTTATAGGAAGTAGTTTGCCAGTGATCAATTACTTACAACTGGAGATGTGCACAAAGCTCTCTCCCAACAATGCTAACATGGATAGATCAAAACGTACTGCTACCCAAAAAGAATCAGTTGATTTAAGAATAATGACTTGTTGTAACGTTTCATTGAAGTAAAGCATTCAGAAAAAAAGGAAACATATAAACATGTGGGGAAATTGTGCCTAGAAACATTTCAACTTTTTTGTGTGCTTTGGGGAAGATTATTAAATTTAAATTAACTAAGAAGAAGTTAATCAAAATCAATGCTCACCACGTCACACTTGAGGAGGCTGCCAAGGAAAAACATAAAATGGAATAAGATGTTGCTGACCAAGTCAACATATATGGTTCTATTACACAAGTGTATTCAATTCAATAGACTAACAAATTATAGCAAGTTTAATTGTCGCACCCATACAGGTAGGTGCAGTCGATATGAAGATGGATAGTAATAATAATAATAGATAAACTTTGATTTGCCATCCTCCTGAATCAATGAATCCATATTCTTTTTCCTAAGCGACTTTGACATTACTGAGCGAGATAGAGAATAGTTGCCGCAAATTTCAAAAATCTCTTGTACAAAGAATTTCTCCTAATAATTGTGCAATTGCGCTGATGATTGCAATAATGTACCTAATAAAATAGGCTAAATTGCAAATAACTTGCTCACCTTTTATCAATTTCTCGTTTATATCCTCACTTTTTTAAATTAGGTGAAAATTCCTACCTTTTAAGTTTTGGCAATTCGATATCTTCAACTATTTTCCCCCAAATTAGTGCTGACATAGATTCCGGAAATGCTTACATGGAAAAGCCCAGAGGAAAAACAAACGACGTAGTTTTAAAAACACAAAACTTTGCCATTAACTCAAATACAAACACTTATATTTATATTTATTTATGCGTATTAGGGCAGCGACGGAAGAACAAAATAAGTGTTTCTAAAACTAAATCATTTGTTTTTCTGCCGAGTTTTGCCGTGTAAACATTTACGGATTCCATGACAGTGTTAATTTGATTCCATGTCAACACTAATTTGGGGAAAAATGTTCGGAGGTATCGAATTGCGAAAAATTTAAAAGGTGATGAATTTTCGTCTAATTTAAAAAGGTGAGCATATAAATGAGAATTTGATAAAATGTGGAGAATTTATATGTAATTTAGCTAATAAAATAAGATATAAAGTTAAATAAGACTAATGTACAAACTATAAATGTGTGCAGGTAAAATACATATCAATGTCGCCAATTTTCTGAGAAGGCATCTGAAAGACTAAAAGTAAGTTAATTCACATGTTTTCAAGCAATAAACTAAGGCAAACCGCTGAGGCGCGTGTGCGAGCGCGCTCGCACCCCTAGCGAACCACTGCCGAACGTGCCGCTCGTAAGCGCGCGATCGCTGCTCGCCGCGCATGCTAGCAGCCTTTGCGGACACGTGGCAATCACACAACGATCGCCAGGCGACCATTGGCGATCGCAAGGGTTAAAATTTCAATTGTTTTTTTGTTTAATCCTCCATTTTACCACTATAAATACTCCCTTTCCCTCCCTCTCTCTCTCAATCGGCAATCTCCAACGATCTTCCCGACGATGGCTCATCATCCCTACACCGATGGCGAAACCTTGGAGTTGGCACGGGCGTGGTTATACGTCAACAATGGAGGCGGCGGCAACACAACCATTTGGATGAGAGTGGTGACTGGCTACAACGCGAATCACCTACAGTACTCGGCGGAGTGCAACTCGATGCAGTTGCGTCACCAGTGGTCCAGAGTCAAGATCAATTGCGGGTTATTCAACACGATGTACCGGACTACCCGGAATCACTGAGGAGATATTGGTGAACTCGATGCTCAATGAATGAGCGGCCATGCACAGCGAGGCGTTCAAGCATTTGGCCGTTTGACGTCTCATGAAGGATGTGCCATGTTTTTTTAGTTCTTAGGGTCTTTTTTTTTAATTATGTCATTGTATTTCTTAGGGTTTTTTTTTAATTATGTTTCTTTTAATTTAGTTATGCAACAAAATATCATTATAATTTTAATTATGTAAAAATAAAAATAAAAAATAAATAAAAAAACAAAACAAAACAAAGAAAATAAATAAATAAGAGTGAGCTCGTCGCTGCAACCCTAGCGAGCGCATGAGCTCACTCTAACGGGTATGTGAGCGAGCACGATCGTAGCGATCGCCGCTACTCAGAGCCTAATATTAAAATATTAATGTTAAATAAATTGGAAGGTAGGCCGACAGTTTCTTTTCTACAAGTTGGGCCTAAATACTTTTAACAACTGTTACTATTTAATTGGGCCAGAATCGGTAATATCTTATAAGGTCCAATTATACTTTAAGCCCATATAATGAAAAGGGCCGCAAATATGATTTATTGCCCACTTTTACTCGCATTAGATTATGTTGTTAGATGCTCCTTTTGTTCCTAATTATTTAAGTGTCGCCAGCAGTAGAAAATGGTACAAGCTCTTTTAAGGAATATTTTTGGGATAGAAGAAAAATATAATAAAATGGGAGATTATTCTTAAATGAAGTTCAAAGAAGAAGTTTTATTTTTTTCTAATTTTAATGTACATGAACTATAATTAAATATTATAATTACTAAATATATGTATTATATAGTATTATGTGCAAATAAATGTATACTAATTACTTTCATATAAATATGTGGAGTCCATCATTAAAAGTATGCATTTAATTATTGATTAATTCATTATTTTCCTCCTATAAATACTATGTATCAATTACATCAAGTTAAAATATTTATCAACCATGGCACCAAAAAGTGGAAAAAAAAACTCAAATGAGTGGAAAAATTCGTGTTGAGCTGTGTAGAATGAAAGAATTGCATCCTGAGTTGGAAACAAAAGATGTCTTACAAATATAAAGTCATTGTCACAAACAACCTTAAAAAAATATTTTAAATCAATTTAAATATATTGTAATAAGATATATTATCTATATATATATATATATATATATATATATATTATATTAATTGTGATTTATTCCTAAATGGAGGTGTATTTCCTTAATGTGAGACCGGAAAAAAATATGAATTATGACAAATATAGAGTTTATTCCTAATTATAACTGGTCCCGAATTGGGACCATAAAAATATATGACAAAATAGGAGTTTATTCCTAAATAGAGTATTCCTTTCTGGAGGTTCTACTGTACATCAAAATTAATGGATTGTGAATTTTTTTTTTTTTGAAGACAATTGTAAAATGAAAAATTTATTCGAGAACAAATGTCATTTTAAATCTACGTCATTTATTCAGAAACGCATATTTAATAAAACAATTACTATATTAAACACAACAATTATACAAATGTAATTTTGATTTTGAGAGTTATACATGATGTTTTTTTTGAGGAAAATTACACAACATGTTTCATTTTTAGAGTTTCAACATTTATAGCAATTTAGAAATGCCATACACAATAGGAAAATAAGAGTAAGACGAGAATAATAAAATTATAGAGCTATGCATGCGTACAGGAAAGACGACCACAAATTAAAACTACTAGATATTTCATGGTATCAAGTTTAATTACTATAATCGTAGCTCGGTGTTGGTACAGTCACGACGCATGCGTCCAACCAGAAAATTAAACAGAATTGAAGTTATCTAGAGCAAACAGTAGGGGATTAAAACTGATTAACAAAAACCAGAAAACCTTACTTATTAAATCCCTAATTTAATAATGGGTAGTCTTGATAAATTCTTCAAGCAGCAAAGCATCCAAGATTGCATGAGTAGAGAGAATCAAGGGTGAGATCAAGCTCATTTCTTCTAGCCTCCATTGCTTCTCCTTCGTTGTAAACTCCTCTGAATTCATCCAAAACAAATAAATAAACTTATTGAATGTTTCAAGATCAATATCCTTTAAGCACGTTTAAGAGGAAATCAATTAATAGTTAGTTACCCCATATTCAAGCAAGGAAATTGAGGTGCCATCATGTACGGCGGTGGCGGCTGTTGCAGCTGTTGGGAGGGCGGCGGTGGCGGTGCTCGGTGGCCGTGGTGATGTTGCTGATGATCCCAGGGCTGCTGGGCCATCTCCTGTTCTTTCTCCTTGATCTATTCATATCATAAATAATTTGAGATAAATTGAAGAGATAAGTGCAAATATAGCCACTCCTGAAAAGAAAAGTGCAAATATAGCCACTTTTTTAAAAACGATCAAATATGGCCATGCATACACGACCAACATACACCATCAACATACACAACCTAAACTGGTCGTGTATGCTAACCATGCATACACGACCATAGCAATATACACAATAATGCACATACAACTAGCATACACAACTATATCAGCATACACGACCGACCATATCAGCATATATATACTACCTGCATACACGAACAGGACCAGTATACATGTTCGTGTATGCAGGCATGGTTATACTTGATCGTTTTTAAAAAAAATGACTATAACTCTAAAATAGAAGGGCCATGTACCTGCTTTGTCAGCATGCTATTCTGCTCTTGTATTGCTTTTTCCTATGGAAGTCCAAATAATGAGGGACAGTGAATGTATACGAAATAATAAAGATAAATTAATACTATTTACACCTACATAAATAAAAGGAAAACCCTAGGACTAAATTGAATAATTTCCAGATATATATGATATAGTAATATTATAGAGATGATCGTATGCAATGCAACAATAGGTAGGTAGGTAGGTGATGAAGAGACAAACCTTTTGCTGCAAGTCGGAGATGGACTCGTACAAAAGTTGATTCTGCATATATATAATACCATTACGTAATAAAACAAAATTAATTAAGATATAATAGTAGAAAAGATGTAAACTTGTTATCAAGTAGTATTTCATACTTTTCTTGATCGGATGTTCTTGAGAGCAGTGTCCAGCTGTTGCTCTAGATTTTGAAGATCTTTGAGGTTCATTGAGTCAAGATCTTCTCCCATATAGTGCCTGCAGAGTTCAAATAGGCCCCCCAATAAAATGTGAAATTTAGATTTAAATTACTGTATTATGTTAAAGTCTATAATTCTAACACACACCATATATATATATATATATGTACCTATGGTTTCTCTGCAAGAGTTCAATTCTTGCCTTGAGTTTGCTGTGTTCTAGGTTCCAATTAGCCTGCACAAGTCATATTTTTATATATGTACATGATTGTTCATGGTGAGACACATAATCCAAGCTCATATTCAATGGCATATATATGATAAATTTGTAATATTTTAAGAGATAAATTTGAATCCTTTAATTAAGCCGCGTCACGTGAAAGCATATCTCACACAATTTAGAAAATTACCGGTGACTGAGGCTCATTGGAAACTAGTTGTCTTTCAGCAAATGAGTATCTTTCATACTTCTCCAGTATCCGGTCCATGCTGCTATGCACCCAATAAGATATCAACAATATTAGTGCAATTCTTGTACATTTACCATTTCCATAAAGAAATAATTAAATCAACTTATGAAATTTTAATTTGGTTATTTTTTTTTATTTTTTGGTACTCGATAATTATTCAAGCTGGTAACATGAATGAGGATGTTAGAAACATTTAAATCGATACTACTAGATAAGTTGAGAACATAATATATAGAAATTACACACAAAATTATTAGCCCTAAAGAAAATCACAATAGTTTCAATATATTTCAACTCCATCTCCAACCAAATGGATAACTATAACCTGTGTGTACGTGTATCTTTAAACAAATAAAAGCAAAATATGGGTACGTAATTCATATTCTGGTAAATTTTTTAATAGGAATTACTCGAGCTACCCAACCCTCCATCGTGACACAACTAATGTTGTCTAGCTACCCCACACTCTTGCACAAGACCAAACATAATTATGTTATTAAATCGAACCACCAATGTACAAAATGTGATCAGAATTATATGAATAATTTCTTATTTATGTTGTGTATCTTTCTCGTTTACATTCTACAACGACATTTTGGACTTTTTATTAAAATCCATCAATTATTGTACTTGTTTCCCTGCTTGAAAAAAACTAAATGTTCACCTGAACAAAAAGAAACGATTTCATTTCGTTTGGATTTAGTTAATCTCAAATAAACAACATTATTGGATGAATGTGACAATTTAAATTGGGAGCGATGAGAGAGAATGTCTGAAAGAAAGCCACTGTTGAAGTGTTATCATATAGTTGTAAGTTTTTACTTTCATTCCATGCATTAATTATGATCAAATAATAATGAATGTGCACATTTCTACATGCAACGCCATTTCAATCACATTTCGCTTTATAAGATTTTACAAACAATCAAATTTCATTTGAATGATCTAGAGGTTCACAAATAGCAGATACTACGGGTTATAGTAAAAATAAAAATATAAATATAAATATAAAGCCCTTGTCTTCTTCATATGAATAAACACCATTAATTATTCAGTATTTTAACATGTATGATTCCCATCTTGTCAAAATGAACTGTGACTATCACACTAGACCTCTTTAAATTTCTCAGATAATAACAAGAACCCCATGCCTACCACCCCCCAACACACACACACACACACACACAGAAAGAAGAGAATATCAGTAACTTCCTCTTCCTAGTCAGACAATGACAAAAGTGTTCATGTTGATTTTCAGACACAAGTTCAATTTCCGAGATGAACAACGTTATAACCTACAGAATCTAGAGAGCTCCGTGTCAAAAACTGAAAGTCACAACTTAAGACACTATTGATTATTTTATATTTAAATGTGTAAGTATATGTGTATGTATATTGTAACACATCACAGCATTACAATACAAGGACTGGACTATCGATGTATATAATGGATAAAAACTCGACCCAATTTAAATAAGATGCTTCTGTCCATCAATAATATATATATATTTTTTTTTTTTACCATTGTACAATGTAGCATTCTCTTGTTATGATATTAGTACATAAATTTTTTGAGAAATTTTCTTTTTCTTCTTCTCAACTGAAAGATAATTATATATAAAAAAAAAACAATTTATGTACGTTGAGCTGGAGTCAGGGTTGCAGAATTTGTGGTCAAAGATGAAATTTACTGTATTCTCTGAAGAAAGAAAATGGGAAAGATGATTTTGTACACACAGTGAAAGATAGGTTATTTATAGAAAAAGTGGAATTTACTACTGAAGATGGGCTGAACCAAAAAAAAAAATAAGGATTTCTTTTAAGAAGAAAAAATAAGGATTTTTAAGAATAAAAGCAAGTATTTTTTAAGAAGAAAAGATAAGGATTTATTATTTAATTTGATATATATGATGCTGATTAAATAAGAAACAGAAAAGAAAAGAGAAAACCTAGAACACAAAAAATTTAGGGTTTTCTGGGATACGTACATGATTCTGTAAGGAAATCATCGAAAATGAAAACATCAACACATCAATAGCAGGAAAAAAAAAACATCAAGAAAATATAAATTAACCAAACAAGAAAGTGATGAGGGATGTTATATTATTAAGGGGGGAAAACCCTACTTTAAGAAAGAAAATAAAAATGAGATCTTGCATCAAAGAAAGAATAAAAATCTGCATATAATCAGTTAGGGAAAGTGCAAAAACGTGTGAATAAATAAAAGAAAAAAAAAAGGGAAAGGAAAAAAGAAAGTTACCAAGAATCAGTAGAATACTCGAAGAGTTTTCCCTTGTGAGAGAATACAATCAAAGCAACTTCTGCATCGCAGAGCACAGAGATCTCATGCGCCTTCTTCAGCAAACCACCTCTCCTCTTTGAGAAAGTCACTTGTCTGTTGATCTTGTTCTCTATCCTCCTCAACTGTACTTTCCCTCTCCCCATTTCACTCTCTTTCTCTCTCTAGACCAGGAAAAACCCAATTGCAGAAATAAGAACTAAAACTGGAAACCCTGAAATATAATGGTTTTTTTTCACCTACACCGATAAAGAAAGTGATTTACTTTTAGCTACTCTTACTCTTACTCTTACTACCCGTGGTAAGAAAATAATATACCAATAATATAATGGAAGAATGAGAAGAGAATATATGTCTTATTAACATAGTTTTTCACTAGTACTTTTTTTTTTTTTTTTCTTTCTAAGTTGGGCAAGTTAATTAATATCTTCCAGCACCTTTCTCTATCGATCATAAAAATAAAATATAATATATATATTAAAATCGTAGTAGCTAGTTTCTTTTTCAACATTGCTGTCTGAAAAAGCAAGCACACTTGTGCGATGATGTGAAATTACCTGAAACAAGAAGGGGTGGGCGTATTATGGATGTGCTGTCAATTTGTGATTGGTTGAGAGGTGTGAGATGTCGTCGTTGTCTGGGATTTGTTTGTCACAGTTCTTAAGGTTAACATATTCATATTTCACATTCTGTTCAAGACAAAGTACGGTTTGCGTAGTTGTGTTTCTCTTTCTTCCTTTTTTACTACTATCAATTACTGTTGACGGCGTAATCTTTCGATCACGACTTCTGCTTCTAGATTCTTTTCATCAATTCTAATCTTTCCTTATGATAACTCATGTCCGCTTCTTAAATTGGCATGTTCTTAATTTATAGGCAAATTCAATTGCTATGATTTTCATTTTAGTTTGTTTATTTATGTGTATACTAGTGACTAGTGATGATAATATGGGTACATAGTTATAGTAAAAAAGCTTTTCCCTCAAAAAAAAAAAAAAAGAGAAAAAAAAAGAGTTGGATTCTTTTTAGGGACTAAAATACCCCTCTTCAATTCTTAATTCTGAAAAAACAAAACCCTAATCCCCTTCCCTCGGCAGTCGGCAACGTGGTCATTGTTCATGGACGCGCCATCATATCCTAAGCGAAAATGAAATTTCATATGTTGTTTTCGTGCAAAATTAATTGTAATTTAATGATGCTCTGGGTCATGAGTCGAGTAGCACACCATGTTGCTAGTGTCTACGGCGGCAGTGCTCACAGTAAGAACGTACAATATGTATATTCACTAAATAAAATTAATTTTTAGTATGCGAAATTCACTATCCCTAATAAGTTTAATTATCTACTACTCCATATTTGTCCTCTTGTAGATTGTATGTGTGTGTATAGGTGTCAGTGTGTTATTACTTTCATGAATGTTATTGGTCATAAGAAATTAAAAGATGAAGCTGGATGATAGTAGACAAAAGAGGGTTTGACATTCATGCCCCACCCACGGATGAGATGTAGCTCAATTAGCTAGCTGAGACACTATAAGTCTCTCTTTATAGTGAGAGGTTTCAGATTTTCATGCCGTCTACATACGGTGTAGTATATTATCACCTTATTTGATAGTATAATGGCTCCGCGTGCATGCGATGTAATGGTCTCAACTTAATGTGGTGTAAAGGTTTCACTTAGTAGTGTAACAATTTATTTAATAATATATGCATCGTTTATTTCCCCAAAAAAAAAAGTCATTGACCCACACGGGCGCACTTCCTATTGAAACCTAATTTTTAATAAGTTAATTGCATCATACTAATTAAATATGTATGTAATCAACAAGAAACCAAATCCAATGCGACACAAATTGCCACCTTTACGATTTCATGTGTACTTCTAACTAGTACTACTATATATATTTAACATGTCATCTGCCATTGTTTTTGTTATGTCAAAATATTATTTTATTTTTATTTTTTAATTTTTTTAATCTCGTGTTATGTAGATCACCCTAATATTGCAAGAAAACAATAAACTATCCAGCAGGTGTGCCCTTTTCCTACTTGCCCCTAATGACCTAATCAGAGAAACGTGTGACGCATGCATTGCCCCTAATTCTGCAATTCTTTTTATCTTATTCTTTTTTCTTTCGCGGGACGGGCCAATTATGTATGCATATGCATAGTTACTAAAATATAAAATCGGTGCATGTATATGCATCTATATTCATTTCTTTATTTTGAAACGACTATATATGTCAGTGGTAACAAAATATGTAAGAAGAAAAGTGTTTGAAAACTTAATACATGTATATAATCTTGTTTTATGGATGACCATCTGGCTAATTAATTGCATATATAATCTTGTACAGCCTCTCTCTCTCTCTCTCTCTCTCTCTCTCTCTCTCTCTCTCTCTATCTCTCTCTCTCTGATTGATTATATTGAGACTTGAACAGTTGATGAATTAGAGACAAAACAGTAAACAAATTGATAATTCAGTATGTACTGTAATGTTTCCTCGTACCCTCAAGCCAGGATTAATCCTTTGCTCTGCTATTACTTCGAACTACTTTATGAAATTGAAACATTATTGTACAATAATAGATTTAATTAATTAATATGAACTTTTTTTTCAGCGTAAGCTACGATTTTAACCAACTACCTTATTGGATAATTCGTTATATTTAATTTCATAGTTTTCTATATAATGTAGCAATGATTTAGAAACTAATTAGTAGTAGCAGTAGTATTTTTTTTCCTCGGTAGAACAAACCTTAAAGGGTAGAAATAATAGCACGGCTGTGAAAATTATGCCGCTGTAATTAATGTCAATAAAAACGGTGGATATGGGAATTTCTAATGGAATCAAATGCACGTAGATATGAATTCATCTTCTTCTTCTTCTTTTTTTTTTTTCCCCGTAAAAAACGCTTTCAATGAATGGCCATTACGCAACAATGTTTTTTACTGCGCCTAAAGAAAAATATTTATTTCTTCCTACCGAATTTAATTTTGAAACGAAAATAATAATAAAGAAATGAAAACAAAACGCGGTGGGGCCGGATTGATGATAGGCAGTTAAGAATACGCGAATTATTGGCAGGGCGATTATTATTTGTACACTAAAACTTGCCAAAAAAAACGGCATTTTCACACTGTTCAAGAAAGTTAATACTATAATTTTCCTTAATTTGTCTCGAATTTGAATACCATAACTCAAAGGTGAATTTTTTGTATATGTATTGTCACATTCATTAGAATTAGTGGTCCCGATGATGAGTCGGCAGGGCTTAATTAGGCTTCTTGATGGCAAATTTCTGTACACAGCAATTAATTATTTGGTTAGAATTATTGGAGCTTTTAGGGAAAGAAATGGTTGAGTTGGTAGTAGATCAAATGTGGAAATAAATGAAAATATTGTAGTTTAGTTTTTACTTTCCAACTATGTATATATGAGATGAAAGAACATGTATAGGTACATATACTAGTTTGACATACTATATATACCACGACTTAATATTGTATTAATTTTTTTAGAAGAATATTGTACTACTATTAATTTTTATTATTGTTAGCTAGTATAACGGTAAAGTTTAATATTATGAATGACTCAGAAAATAATAATGTTACACTTCTCGTGGGCGGATGAAGTATGACTTATTATTCACTTGTATAAAGTGATAGTGATTGTCCTAAGCCTCTACAATGATTTTGAATATACAAATAATTTTTATTTTGTAAATATTTACATTTATTATTTAAACAAAACAATAATGTCGGTTTATTTATTTATTTTAATACAAAAATAACTTCATAATATTTTCTTTACAATCATGTTATAATTTCATACTACATTTTTGTTGGGAAATTTAGTAAGGTTTTGATTGATTCCAAAACCAACTGACCCCAACCGAGTAGATGTTGCCAGATCCTAATGTTAGTATTTAGGCTCGCTGTTTGAGCAATGTTAAGATTTTATCTTTATTGGTCTCCATCTGAAGACGGCAACATGGCTTCACTCGGATAGAACATCAGTTGTAAGAAAGACAACTGAGCGTTCAAGGGGGAAGATGTAAGAAAGACAACTGAGCGTTCAAAAGATAGAACATCAGATGTGAAAGACAACTGAGCGTTCAAGATACAGAACATCAGTTGCAGGACTCGAACTGATAAGATCAACAACATGAAGTCCAAGACAGCTGAGAGTTCAACTGTTCCTATTCAGACAGAAGGTCAGATGAAGATATCGATCAGATGGAACATCTGCTGAAGACCACTCGGATGAAGACCAAAACTTCTCAACCGACTAAACAAGGTTGAAAGTCAAAGGTTGAAGATTTGAATTTCAAAAAGGAAGTCACGTGAAGGTTTGACACTCTGTCATTACTTCATTTGGCCCAACACAAGGCTGTCTCAGATGGAAAGCAGAAGTTCACAGTTGCCAAATCGGGAAAGTCTGCAGAGATGAGAGACAAGCCATCGCTTTCACAGAACAGAGATCAACGGCTAGTTGATTCTCTCCGCCTATAAATAGAGGCATTCATTCATTCACCAAGACTTAGAAGACAGATAAGTGCGAGAAGAGACTAAAGAGCGAAAGAAAGAACGACTGCACTCAAGCAAAACTGCATTCAATCTCTAAGAACATCACTAGTTGAGAGTTCATAGAGTGTTAGATTCTGTCTTGGTGTTTTTTATCTTAGTTTGAGTTTTCATCCATTCAAGCTTAGATCCTAGCTCACTTCCTTGTTCGAGCTAGCAGTTGGAAAAACCCACCATTTCACACATCCTCTCAAAAGGATTGTTAGGACCCTACTCTTCCCGAAATTGAGTAGATAGGTTGATAAGTACCCGTAAACTTATCTGTAAGGTTAATAAGTACCCACAAACTTATCTTAACGGTTGCAAAGCCCGCGTAAGCTTTGTGGTTCCAGTCCTAAAGAATTTGGACTGAATTGTGTGGACTCACAACTCCCCATGAACGTAGGAGTTCTCTCCGAACCACGTAAATCTTTGTGTGTTTGTGTTTTCTGTTCAGTTCTTTATTGCATATTCAACTGACCAACTAATCAGCACTCAAACTGCATTTTTACATTCTTAACTGTTTTGGTTATTAACTTACCCTGCATCTGAGCGTGAGTTATTTTATACGAGTTGTTATTTTCCACCACATTCCGTACAGCACTACACTTCCAGCTGAGTATCCTTACTCAATTGTGATTCCAGCTGAGTCGTATTAAATTCGGGGGTTGTTTTTAAAATTCTTAACTAGTGTATTCCCCCCCCCCCCCCAATACACCAGAACTCGTATCGGGACCATCAAGTGGTATCAGAGCAGTGGTTCAAAAGACTGCTGACTCTGTTTCACGATGTGTGAATCGAGGTGTTTTTCTTCAGTGATCAACTGAATAGATCTTTTTCACGCTAGTGCATATCTGCTTGCATTTGTTGTCTGTTTTTGTGTGCAGATGGATGTTAAAGACAAGATTGTTGTCATGTTCTCGGTTGTGAACTATACATCCTGGAAGACTCGGATGAAGAAGATTCTACTGTCCAAGCATCATCGAATGCAACAGGTGATTTCATCCGGACCGATCACCATCATGGAAAAAGTTACTCGCACTCCTACAAATCCCAATGATGGGGATACAACTGAGGTGATGGTTGAGAAAAAGCCAGAAGACTTCACTCCTGAGGAAGCGAAAGTGAGCCAGCTAGATATCTGGGCTCAGAGCACTATCATGTCCACAGTTGGACAAGACTATCTTCCATGGATAGAAGAGTGCAATACAGCTAAGGAGATGTGGGATATTTTGGCATCTCTTAGCGAGGGGAGTGATGAAACCAAGGAGAACAAGTTCTCCCATGCTTGTCAAGATTTTGACAACTTCAGTCTAAGAGTTGATGAAACCATTGACCAGTTGGAACTTTGGTTCATGGATATTTTCCGAAAGATTCAGTCTATCCGACGAGGAAAATATACTATGAGAGAGATCAACCTCAAAGTATTACAAGCTCTACCAGCTGAGTGGGACATCTTCACCAACATTCATGAAAGCTGAGCCGATCTTGGAGAAATGGGAACTGACAAGCCGTTCTCAATCCTGAAAGGAAATGAGTACAAGGTGAACCGACGAAGATCAACTCAGTCCTCGGGGCAGACGAGTCGACATGAGGATGTTGGTTCAGCAACAAAGTCAGTAGCACTTCGAGCTGATTATTCCAAGTCGCGAACATCAAGGGCAACAAGATCTACGGACACAGCCTCAAAGGAGCCAAGCAGAGAAGAGCTACAACAGAGTATAGCCGCCTTGTCAAAGCAGCTAGCTGACATGGATACTAGGTTCAGAAAATATAAGCGGTTCAACAAATCCAACCGAACTCGAGATAACTCAAAGCCTGTGACCAACAGTTGCTTTGAATGCGGCAAAGAGGGACACTTTAAAGCTGATTGTCCAGATCTTTCGAAGAAAGATAGAGAAGCGTTGAGGGCCAAGCAAAATGCAAAGAACAAGGCCATGGTTGCAGAAGAAGCAGCTGATGACATGGACATCTTCACTGACACCGAAGATGAGGACGAGCTGACTTCCACCAAAAACGCTATCGGACAAGATCAATGTCTCATGGCAATTGGAACTGACCAGGATGATGTTGAGGTACATTCTAGTTCAGTTAATTTAAATTCTTCTATTGCTACTAACATGCAGGAAACAGTAGAGGAAGAGTTGGAACCCTCTTGGGGTGACTTCCTAGAACTCAGTGAGGAACTGCATCAGCAATCGGTTGAATTTAAGAGTCTTCAAGAATAATTTGTCAAACTTGAAGAATCCTTAACCGAGAAGGACGATCTGATTAAAAGTCAAACCGAAGAGATTGATGATCTCAAAAGTCAACTGTATGAGGCCAACCGAACTAAAGCTCCAACCAACGAGGAGTTGACGGAGCAGATCAAGGAGCAGCAAGATCAGTTGAACCAGCAAGAGGCACAGATCGACCAGCTGATGAAGAAGTCAGACGCACAGACCGAGCATATAGTTGTTCTCCTCAAAGAGTTGCAAACTGAGAAGGACAACCTGATAAAGCTATATCAATCATCCAAAATCATCGAGAATCTTATCAGTTATCAAAGACAAATGGCTGACGTGTTTGGACTAGGTTACGACATAGTCAAGGACTCTGGAATTCCACCCGCAACCTTTGTCAAGGTTGTGGAGGTCACGATTGCCAAACTAGATCCAGTTGAGTCTGCAACTCCCCAAGTTAATCCAACCTCCACGTCACAGCAAGCACAACCAGCTAAGGAAACTGCAGCTGAGAAAGGAAAGGGAGCTGTGGTTGGAGAACTGAAGAATTTATCAGTTGGGACTACAACCGAGGGGTAATGTTCCAGAACTCAGAAGAGGAACCAGAGACGTCGGAGATACAATCAGAACCGACCTCAGAACCGACCTATGAACCGACCTCAGAAGAGATGGGATCAACCGAACCAACAGGGATTCAACCATCAGAATCAACATCGGTTCCATCATTAGAACAACCAGAGGTTCTATCAGAGTCAACCGATGTGGAACAGTTCCAACAGCTGGAGATATTCATGCCAGAACATGAATCAACAACAGGGCATGAACAGCTGTCGTCAACAGTCAGGAAGATGGAATCAAACTCAGCCACAAAGATTCCAAAATGGCATCTGACCACGTCAACAAAACAGGGGGAACGCCTCTCCTCCTAAAGCTCACAATGGGAGAAATCAATCTCCTCCCAAGAAACAGAACATCAACAATAACAACAAGCCTAAGGATAACCGAGGTGTTGTTATAGTTGATAGAGAAGGAAAAGTAATTTGGAACGATAAATCCATCCGAATCTACAAGGAAAAGAGACTCACAGTTCAAGGGGGAACTGGTTCTAACCCTCCAGGACCCAACTAAAATTGGGGACCTAAGCGTGTTTCTCTGTGCAGGAGCAGGAGGAACAGCTAAGGAAGAATAAAGCATCACATACCATGTGGGTAATGGATAGTGAATGCTCGAAACACATGACAAATCTGAGGGATTTGCTTGGAAGTTTCGTGGAAAAGGAAGGACCATCAGTTACCTTTGGTGACAACTCAAAAGGTCACACCAAAGGCTACGGTACCCTTGAAACCAATCATGTATCTATTTCAAATGTTTCATATGTTGAAGGATTGAAGCATAACTTGCTCTCCATCAGCCAATTCTGTGATAATGGTTTCTCTGTCAAGTTTGATGCGCAGGGCTGCAGGGTTAAAAATGTTGAAACAAAGCAAGTCATATTGTTGGGAAATCGATCCCCAACCGGGAATGTCTACTATGCAGATTGGAACAGTAGTCCTCCTGAAACCTGTCTGTTATCGAAGAGCAGTTCAGATGTGAGCTGGCTATGGCACAAAAGGCTCAACCATCTGAATTTCAAAACAATGAACCGACTTGCGAGACAGGAACATGCAAAGGGCATTCCTAACCGAGTGTTTTCAACAACACATATCTGCAGTGCATGTCAGTTGGGAAAGCTCGCTAGATCCTCCTTTCGGTTGAAAATAATTCTCTCAACCGACCGAGTATTACAGTTGATCCATATGGATCTCTTCGGGCCAGTTACACCCAAGAGCATGAATGGTAACGAGTATACACTTGTTGTTATTGATGATTTTTCTAGGTACACGTGGACTATTTTCATGCGTCACAAGAGTGAAACCCGAGATGAGCTACCCAAGCTGATGGATCGGATATCGAACCAACAAGAGATGAAAATTATTTCCATCCGATCAGACCGTGGAACCGAGTTTCTAAATGAAACCATCATCGAATACTGTGAGAAGCGCGGAATCACTCATCAAACATCAGCTGCACGTACTCCACAACAGAATGGAGTAGCCGAGCGAAGGAACCGAACATTGAAGGATGCGGCTACATCCATGTTGACAAGCTCAGCTCTGCCAAAGAGATTTTGGGCTGAGGCAATCAACACAGCCTGTTACACCCAGAACCGGTCTCTTCTGACCAAGCGGTTGGGAAAGACTCCATATGAGCTATGGAGACGCAGGAAGCTTGATATTTCATATTTTCGCATTTTTGGTTCTAAGTGTTATATTCACAATAATGGGAAGACTCAGTTAAAAACTTTTGACGCCAAGGCTTCGAAAGGCATATTTCTCGGATATGCCGCTCGGATCAAGGCTTATAGAGTTTTTAACAACAACTCTCGTGTTGTGGAGATAACACCTCATGTTAGTTTTGATGAATCTACTTTGAAGTGCAGGGAACAGGCTAAAGGAAAACAAGCTGATCCACATGTTCCACCTGTTCTCACCAGATCACAGGTTCTAAGGCAGAAGAATCTAGCTGAACCATTGGTATGGGCAACCGAGGATGATGATCCTTTTTCCTCTGAAGATGAATGTGAGGACCCCAGCTCATCTCAAGGGGGAACCGCAGCTGATGTCACTCCAACTGCATCAGCATCCGAAGCCCAACCGAGCCCGGTTCAAAATATTGTCCATGTTGAGGATCCAGACTCCACAACTGATAAATCACCAGTTCAGAAGATCCCAGCATCTCCCACAGCTCAGGTTATCCCATCAGTTGAAATCCCGGAACAGCCACTGTTGGAAGAAGAAGGAAAACGCAACAAAAGATGGTATGAAGATCACTCCAAGGACAACATCATCGGAGATCCAGCCAAAGGTGTGAGTACTAGAAGCAGAGTTGCAAATCCAGACTTAGCTAAGAAAGATTCCAACACTTACGCCCAATATGCTGAGGAGTTGGCAATTCTTGAAGAGTTCGAACAAGTAGGAGATGTTGCCATGATTTCATGCTTCGTAGCTGATGTGCCAGAACCGAAGAATGTTGTGGAAGCTCTCAACTGTGTTCATTGGACAATAGCCATGCAAGAAGAGCTTAATGAATTTCTACGCAACTGTGTATGGGAGTTGGTAGAAAGACCAAATGGTGTCAAAGTCATTGGATTAAAGTGGATTTTCAAGAACAAGAGAGACGCCATTGGATTCATCGTGAGGAATAAGGCAAGGTTGGTAGCTCAGGGATATTGCCAACAAGAAGGAATTGATTTCGAGGATTCCTTCGCGCCAGTTGCAAGGTTGGAAGCCATCAGAATATTTCTAGCTTATGCCGCATTTCACAAGTTCAAGGTTTATCAGATGGATATGTGACTTCCTCAACGGTGATATTAAGGAAGATGTTTATGTTGAACAGCTTTCCGGTTTTGAGACTGGAGATGGAAGAGTGTATAAGTTGAAGAAAGAAATCTATGGATTGAAGCAAGCACCTAGGGCTTGGTATGACACTCTATGTGGTTTTCTTCTGAACTCGGGGTTCAAACGAGGGTCAGTTGACAAAACACTGTTCACCATAAAAGTTGGAGAAGACATACTTGTTGTGCAAATCTATGTTGACGACATCATATTCAATTCCAAGTCGGAGGAGCTGTGCGAAAAATTCTCAACTCTCATGAAGGAGAAATTCGAGATGTCAATGATGGGCGAGATGAATTATTTTCTTGGACTACGGTGAAGCAGTCATCAAAAGGGATTTTTATCAATCAGTCCAAATACACAAACGAGCTTATCGCAAAGTTCGGTTTGCAGTCAAGTAAAACCACAAGGATCCCGATGAATACTAACTGGAAGATTGAACTCGGATCTGAGGGAAAACTGTGGATGCCAGTAAGTATAGAGGGATTATCGGTTCTTTGCTATATCTAACCGCCAGTCGGCCAGATATATCTTACGCGGTTGGAGTGTGTGCTCGGTTTCAAGTTCAGCCAAGGGAAGCACACATGTTGGCAGCAAAGAACATCATTAAGTATCTAAAGGGCACTGTTAATGTTGGGTTGTGGTATCCAACTGATGACAATATCCAACTGTCCGGATACTCAGATGCAGATCTAGCCGGAGATCGGTTGGACAGGAAGTCCACATCTGGACACTGTCAGTTCATGAGAAGCAAGTTAGTCTCATGGTTCTCCAAGAAACAAGCATGTGTTGCCACTTCTACAACCGAGTCAGAGTACATGGCTGTAGGCAGTTGTTGCATGCAAGTGCTGTGGCTCAAGCAACAGTTGAGAGATTATGAAGTTGCAACTGGACAGGTTCCCATCCATTGTGATAGCTCAAGTGCCATAGCTATCTCTTTGAATCATGTTCACCATTCTCGGACGAAGCACATTGACATCCGACATTATTTTATCCGAGATCATATTGAGAAGAAGGATGTATCTATGGAGAAAATTCCAACTGAGATTCAGAGAGCTGATATCTTCACCAAACCTCTAGCCGAAGCGCGGTTCAAGATGTTATGTGATCTCCTTGGATTGTTGGATCCATCAGATGAGGAACCAGCTGAGGTGAAGAGATAGATATCCATCTGAGGGGGAAGCTCAGATGAAGGGGGAATCTCAGATGCAGATCGCCAACCGAAGACATCAGACGTCAGCTGAACAGACGAACTCGAGTCAGCTGATGGTATGCCGCAACATTGGATCAGACGTCAGCTGAACAGACGAACTCGAGTCAGCTGATGGTATGCCGTAACATTGGATCAGACGTCAGCTGAACAGACGAACTCGAGTCAGCTGATAGTATGCCGCAACATTGGAACACAGTTGATTCCGACATCAGCTGGCAGGTATCACAGCTAATTCCACATCAGCTGGCAGGTCTCATTTATGGTTGAAGGTGCTTGTGTCTTAAATGAGAATGTTTGAAATAAATTCAAACATTCCTGAGCATGTCAGTTAGACTAAAATAGCCATCATAGCGCATTTAATGTAAAGTACGGCTGAGCATCAATAGCCTACTTTATAGTGCGACTGGGCTGACATGAAAACAGTTCACCTTCTCACGTGCGGGTGTTGGAACTCGGAATTCAACGTCAAGTCAAAGCTAGTCAACAGTCGCGAGATCTCAACCGTTGATGGATTCGCGCCATTCAACCCTAGCCGTCGATTTCAAACGACCCAATAACCTATAAAAGGCGGAAAATTAGGAAGTGATCTCTTACCTTCTACATTTGTGTTTATCTGCAGTAACTGTTCATTTTCGTCTCCGATTTTGTCTCACCATTTTCTGCAAGTTTTTGTTTCCTTCTCTCTATATAATCTTCACAGAACACTAAATGGCACCAAAAGCTTCTACACAAGGAAAGAAGATGGCATCCTCTGGACCTTCTCTAGTCCCTTCATCATACGAGGAGTCTTTCGACATGCTGTTATCGAAGATTCATTTTGAGCAGATTCTATCAGACGAAGCATTGGACTCGCCGATGTTGTCTTCCCTTGCCGATATTCTCAGGAAGAACGGCCTTCTGGACTGGGTGACACTCTTCCCCTCCCACCTTCTCAGGCGTCAAGTCGGAGAGTTTTACTTGAACCTGAAATCTCCAATCGACAGCAGAGATGGCCTCGTTACAGAAATTTCTTGTCGACAGCGAGATATTCCGGCCAGAACCATCCGCCGTGTCACCGTCCCCGTTCAAGTTTCCGATTTTCTACGCTCCATCATCCTTCGAAATCTCACCGCCACAGACACAGTTAAGAACATCACCGATGCGGAAGCCGATCAATTTCTGGAGAGTGCTATCATCACCCCAGTCCTCAATATGCAGCAAACGAAGTTGAAGCCCGAGCATCGACTTCTATTCGATGTTGTATCCAAGGTCATCTTCGGATACAGTGGTGCTTTCGGGGACATCAGCCGACCGAAGCTCAAGCAGCTGATAGCCTTGGAGCACAAACACAAGCACGACATCAACTGGTTTTGTTATTTCGAACACCAGTTGACACTGGAGAGGCAGAAAATTACAGAAACCACAACCGAATCTGGAGAGAAGTTGTTGAGTGTCAAGGAAACTCTCAACTTCGGAGCCAAAATTTCTGCCCTAATCCTTTTCGCAACAAAGGATCAGAACATGGTCTGGGAAGACTGGAGACTCCAGTCAAGAGAATGATGTTGTTCCCAGCAGCCAAGAAGGCTCAAGATGTAATCAGGAGTGTCTACACTCCGAAAGACAAGAGGGAAGCTGTGAAAACAGCTGAGAAAAAAGATACAGCTGAGGAGCTACCTTCAGCTGTCGGCCGCACTTCCAAATCTACAACCGCACGCCGACACAGAGCTGAGTCGGAGAAGGAGAAAGAGGAAGAACCAACTAAGAAGAAGTTGAGGCTTCGCCTCAAGAGGTCAGTTGCCAAGCCAGCTGAGGAGTCGCCAGCTGAGGACGTACCAGCTGAGGACGCACCAGCTGAGGAGACGCCAGCTGAGGAAACACCAGCTGAAGAGCCATCTGAGTCGAGTCACTCAGTTGACGCAGCTGCCTTCGAGGTTGTTCCTCACAGAGATGTGATGGAAGGGATGGAAACAGAACTAGCTGATGAGCCGACTATCTCCTCGGATGCATCTTCTTCATCTGAGGAAACTGAAGATATTCCAACCTACTCCACGGCAGGAGCTGATGCCGTACAGCCCGAACAGGTTATCCCAACCGACTCTCAGCCAGAAATTCCGAGCTCCTTGCTCGATGCCAACATTGAGACCATCTCTTCGGCTAATATTGAGGAACCTCTTGATACCATCATCCCCACACTGTCAGAAATTTCGAGCTCCCAGCTCGATGCCAACGTTGAGACCACTTCTTTGGCCAACATTGAAGAAACCCTTGAACCGATTCCATATAAAAATCTATCTCCCTCCCCCATCGACGAAGAAGCCGACCGTCGAGCTGTCGCGTTGGAGCATGAAGGCAAGTTGGCCTACTGCTTCCAGAAGCTGATCGGGATGTTCCCAGAGGCGCGCGACATGCCCACATTTTCCACACTTGGAACCGAGCTGCTGTATCAGTTCAACATCATCTTCAGTCACTGGTATGTAAAGGAAGATACCATCAGGATACACAGCTGGAACCAGCTGAAGGCAGATGAATCGCGAATAGGGGATTACTTCAACTACACCAACCTGGAGGTTGCTTACAACAATAACATCGCACTGCTGACTCGTCGTCTGGACCTCAGCAAGGCGGAAGGAAGAGACAATAGAGAAACAGAGACTGTGTCAAATTCCTGGACAACATGCTAATCAAGTCGGCTGAGTTCATCGATGACCTTGACGCAGCAGCCAAGCAGGAAGAGGAAGAGCTTCAACAGTATCTGGCCAATCGCCAAGCCATGGTGACTGTTGAACAGCCAACACTTTCTGACCAACCAGCTCCAGCTGATCAGCCAGCTCCCTCCACAGATGAAATTTGTGAGCTGATCGCTGAGAGGGTCAATCAGCTGCGAAAGGAGATGCTTGCCAACATCCAGCTCAACAAAGAAGATCAGCTGAGGATGATGGAAGCTCAGGCGGAAAAGCACAGGAAGCTGCAAGAAGAGAATGAGGCGCTGAAGATGAAGCTGGATGACTTCTCAACATCCACCAGCCAAGACCTCAATGCACTGAAGACAACTGTTCATGGAATCCGATCAGATCTGAACGTCTTCAAGTCTATCTCAGACTCCAACCTGGCCAAATCTCAACAGACTCAGGACGAAGAATGGGATTCTCGGTTTGAATCCAGATGGGCTGAGATTGTCGCCTTCCAAACCGAAGTAAATGAAACCTTCGCTGCACTGAGGAAAGCCGATCAAGAGCGCCATGACACTGAAATAGCGAAGAAGGTTGAGGTGGAGTGCGCAGTTGATGAGCGTTTCAACCGGATTCAACAAGTTGAACATCAACTCACTTCTCTAGATGGCTCAGTTGCAAGCCTTGTTGCTGATGCCAAAAAGGGGGAAGAGGTGATGCAGTATGATGAGATGCAGGGGGAAGATGTGATTGGGATAGATGAGACCCAGGCTGAAGAAGAAATGCCAGCTGAAAAGAAATCTCAGCTGAAGAAATCCCAGCCGAAGAAGACTCCGAAGAAGAAGTCCGCTCCAAAGCCAACCGATGTCGGCGGAGATGAAATGGCGAAGGACTTGGAACAGGCAAAGGAGTATGGAGTCTCCTACAACTCCATAGCCGAGATTGTAGCCGAGCTTGATGCGGAACTCGACGGTATTACAACCGAAGAGTGTATTGCTGCTGCTAAGGCTATGGATGTTGCAGAGAAGGACTACATGAATCCTGACTGGATAAAGAAATTTGCTGCCAGCCAAGCTTCAAGAGTCATCCAATTCGAGGAGGAGCTTGCCAAGGTTACCAAGAACTTGGACAGGAATATAGCCTCCCGCAGCCGACGAAGAATTGAGAAACACCAAGTGAAGGCTGAGGCAAGGATGAAGCAACAACGACTGCCAGGGAAGATCAAGCTTCAAAGTCGATTCAGGCATGTTGACAAATGGATGCCAGCCGAATGGAATGAAGATTGGGAATCATTCAAACAAGAGTTTGTGAATGATTTCTACTATAGGAAGGTGTACTCAATGGAGGATGGAAGAAGAGCCTTCAAGGAAGCCCTGACTGAGTTACACTCTGGGGATCCGGGCATGTTCAGCCAGTTCAGGCGAGCAATGATTGATGCGAAACTGGATATAAACACTGTCCCTTTCCCTCAGAAAGTCACATACATTCCTCCATTCCTTCCAGACTTAAGAAATCCCAACCGACAAAAGATAGCAGCTGAAGCAAGGAAAGTTTGCCAAGAGCATGGAGTTGACATTTCGAAGGAGTCAGATACGAAAAGAGAAATTTTTGTCAGAATTTTTGGAAAGTAGGGCTAAAGTTTTAGCCATGTTAGAGTTTTTGAGCAACTGATGTATTTTTAATTTTTATGCATATTTTTGTAACCATCAGTTGTAATGAAAACTTTCATCAGTTATCCGATTCATCTTGATGTACAATCTCTAGTTGTCCAAGCTCTGAATCGCAAAGTTATTTCAATACCATGTTATAACTGTGCTAACCCTTTGATGTTTTAATCTTATAGACTGTCTAGAATTTCAGCTGAGATTTTAGATAGGTCAGTAGGGTTTAGATCAGTAGGGTTTGGCATCATCAAAAAGGGGTAAATTGTTGGAAAATTTAGTAAAGTTTTGATTGAATCCAAAACCAACTGACCCCAACCGAGTAGATGTTTCCAGATCCTAATGTTAGTATTTAGGCTCGCTGTTTGAGCAATGTTAAGATTTTATCTTTACTGGTCTCCAACTGAAGACGGCAACATGGCTTCACTCGGATAGAACATCAGTTGTAAGAAAGACAATTGAGCGTTCAAGGGGGAAGATGTAAGAAAGACAACTGAGCGTTCAAGAGATAGAACATCAGATGTGAAAGACAACTGAGCGTTCAAGATACAGAACATCAGTTGCAGGACTCGAACTGATAAGATCAACAACATGAAGTTCAAGACAGCTGAGAGTTCAACTGTTCCTATTCAGACAGAAGGTCAGATGAAGATATCGATCAGATGGAACATCAGCTGAAGACCACTCGGATGAAGACCAAAACTTCTCAACCGACTAAACAAGGTTGAAAGTCAAAGGTTGAAGATTTGAATTTCAAAAAGGAAGTCACGTGAAGGTTTGACGCTCTGTCATTACCTCATTTGGCCCAACACAAGGCTGTCTCAGATGGAAAGCAGAAGTTCACAGTTGCAAAATCGGGAAAGTCTGCAGAGATGAGAGACAAGCCATCGCTTTCAAAGAACAGAGATCAACGGCTCATCCAACGGCTAGTTGATTCTCTCCGCCTATAAATAGAGGCATTAATTCATTCACCAAGACTTAGAAGACAGATAAGTGCGAGAAGAGACTAAAGAGCGAAAGAAAGAACGAAAAACTGCACTCAAGCAAAACTGCATTCAATCTCTAAGAACATCACTAGTTGAGAGTTCATAGAGTGTTAGATTCTGTCCTGGTGTTTTTTATCTTAGTTTGAGTTTTCATCCATTCAAGCTTAGATCCTAGCTCACTTCCTTGTTCGAGCTAGCAGTTGAAAAAACCCACCCTTTCACACATCCTCTCAAAAGGATTGTTAGGACCTACTCTTCCTGAAATTGAGTAGATAGGTTGATAAGTACCCGTAAACTTATCTGTAAGGTTGATAAGTACCCGCAAACTTATCTTAACGGTTGCAAAGCCCGCGTAAGCTTTGTGGTTCCAGTCCTAAAGAATTTGGATTGAGTTGTGTGGACTCACAACTCACCAGAACTCGTATCGGGACCATCAATTTTCTTCCTCTAACCGTTGAGTTAAAATTTAAGGTTCATTGTAGTAAAGTTTGAACCTATGATGTACTGATTCTTCCAAAAATATCATGTTGTCCGTATTCTCGTTAGAATTTACTTTTCGTGAGATTTTTATCAGATTTGTACCCGATTGGCCATGTGACATATCTTTCCAAATAGAATATAAAAATTAATCAAATTTGCGAATCTCGTGCATCAAAGTCACGAATCTCATCTGTGAACGAAGTATACGGGTTGAATTTGAGAACTTTATTTGAATTATGACTTATGCATTTAGCTAATGATATTCAAACTGTTATTTTATTGCTTAATTAAATAACATAATTTAAAATGGTTAGGTTTTGGTTGAAAAAAAAATGTGAATTTCATACATTTGATTATATTTAAGTTTTTATATATTTTATAAGTGTTATATATAATTAAATATTAATAATTAGATGTATCCTTAATGAATCACATCCTATAATTTTTAAAATTCCATATTTCCATACCCGTATCGTATCGCCCCCGCTCCCGCTTCCCAGCATCCGTGCAATATAGTTTTGAACTAACAACTAAAAATGAAAATTAATATTTATTCAAAGTTTATAAAAAATAATATTTGCAATAGTTAAAAAAAATAAAACTCAATTAGAACTAACACTTTATTTAGGATTCAAGTAAAAAGTAAATTGCAAGTTTGAATGTCAAAATTTTACATTTGAAAGGTAGCTCAAATAGTATTATTTTTAAATTTATATAGTTTATTTATTTATTTTTAAAATTCTGAAACTTAAAATATTGTTATTAAAATTATATATATGTATATTAAGCTAACGATTAAAACTATTAAAATTTTATTTTTCTAAACTATTGTTGGAGTATATATTTTCAGGGATTTTGCTCTATAGGTAATTCCTTGTAAATTGTTAAAAAGTATTTTTACCTATTGTTTTCATATTTGCAACAGTATTGTTGTAATAAATTTGTGTATTTCTTGTCTTTTTGTTTTTTGGGAAAATTTGTACTAGTATTTCTTATTGCATCATGAATTGTAAGGTGTCCTTGCTAGGGCCAACTGACGAACTAACTAGACTGTAGTTAAATGATGTGGATCGTTTAAGTGAAGTAAGTAATGCATGCCAACGTAAGGGCAGCAGCGTCAATCCACCTAGCATTAAAATATGGGGCAGAAATAAATTTGCGAAAGGATAATTGAGCGACTTAAATTATTAGTATTATACTTGTTATATTGTAGCTCCTTTTTTTCCTTCATCTTACTACTATAAACATTAATAAACATATATAAAGGCTTACTGTATACACACACTAAATAAAACTGAAAAATAATGGGTTATTAGTCCGTAAATTCTTGAACTTTTAATAAATTCTAGTTTTGTTCTCCAACTAAAAGTTCTGCCTTTAAATTCTCCAATTTTCAATTTATTCTGATTTTGCCTCTGACGATGGTCTTCGATCGAAAATAATTTCGGAACTTGCTGATGTGGCATAATATAATGTATGTGGCACTTGCGTGACATATGAGTGATATTAAAATTAGGGTTTATCAAACGACATTGTTTTGAGTAAATTAAAATGGTGTCATCTGGGTCCCAGTTCAATCATGTTGATCAAGCATGTTGATCAGTTCTGTCGAAGTCACATGTCCAGAAGTAAGAAAAAGAAAACGAGGAAAACAAAGGAGAAAGAAGAACTTGGATTGAATTTTCAAATCTGCTCAAAGTACAAGACATCCTGTAAATTTTCTTTTATGGACCAACCGCAGAGACATGCAGAGAAACCGAGTCTTGCAGTTACCATTTTAAGAAAGTTTGCAGAGAGTAGGTGAAGCACCATGCTTTTTGGCAGAGGTCAAACGACTCTTTTTAAGGGCTTTTTAGACCTCCTCTCTCTATAAATAGAGACTTTCACATTGCGAGAAGACTACTGAAACTACAAGAGAGCACAAACATTCAAGGAGAAAAGCAATCAATCTCTCTCGCATAAAAACAATGAAGTTTTGAGTCGAAGTTTAAGTAGTAGTTGAGTGTTTATACCTCCTTTGTTCTTCAATCTAGTTTCTCAGAACCCCTGTTCTTGATTGAGTCTAAAATTCCCATTCCTCGTAATTTCCTAATTAAGCAGATTCACTGTGAAAGCATCTCAAAGTGTTATAGGTTTCATTAGTTTGAAAAACCTTAACCCCATTATTTAGGTCACCTTCGAAACCGTAATCGAAGCCACTAGGTTCCTTAGTACCCATAAACTAAGGCTATGTTGTACACTTGTCCGAAAAAGTGTTGTAGGTTTTGTTTGAACCTGTAATCGAACTGTATAGGCTGTTTGGCTCCCTTAAATCAAAGTCGACGTTTGATAAGTACACGAAAACTTATCTAGTGGATTACTAGCCCGAAAAGCTAGTCGTGGACGTAGGAGTTCATCTCTGAACCACGTAAAAATACTTGTGTCATTTTTACGTTTATTATTTCAGTTATTGTTTGAGATTTACTAACTCACTAACTGCATTAAAACAAGTCTTTGAAAACTGTACTAAGTCTTGCGAACTTGCATCGCTTAAAAAGAATTGTCAGTAAGTAACGAGTATAAAAAATATTCACCACTTTCCGCACAGTAGACTCTTTCAAAACCTCACTTAGGAATACACAATTGACCCTCAGTCCAAAAAGTCAACTGTATGTCGAACTTACTGATAGCTCCGATTGTCTTTCTCAGTTGTTGAGTATCGCGAACTGAGTCATTTTCAATAAGTTTTTAAAAATTACTACTAGTGTATTCCCTCCATACACAAGTAAACTTGTTACCGGGGCCATCAACCTTAATGAAATATATGAATAAAAATTGAACTAATAAAGATAAAAATAGTAAATGAAGACGGGAGAATTGCACAACAATTTTCTTAAATATTAATGAAGCGCATATAGATTAAATTAAACTAAAATGATAAAAAAATAGTAAATGAAGACAGGAGAATCGTTGAGCGATTTTCTTGATTTTAATTAGATAATAAAGATTTTCACTTTCAAAATAAATTTTTATAACTACCTATCAAATTACAGTTAATATTTTAAATAATACGTGGATTAAAATTAAACTAAAATAGGATCAAAAATAGTAAATGAAGACGGAAGAATCACAAAACGATTTTCTTAAATTTTAATGAAGCGGGCAAATAAAATTGAACCCAATGAAGACGGGAGAATCGTAACACAATTTTCTTCAATTTAATTATATATCAGAGACTCTCACTTTCAAGATAAATTTTTATAACTACCAAATAAATTGTTTCTAATAATATTCCGTCAATTTTCGACGGATTGCATGCTAGTATGATGTAAATTAAATGAGTCCAATTGAATATACAAAATGAATGAAATTGTGGTATTTATTTCCTTAATTTAAAATTACCATTCTTTTCATTGATTCCACACGTGATTGCTTAATTCAGTGTAAATAAATAGTTTCGTTTCGTAGATTACGAAATGCAGCTATTTGTAATTTTATGAAACTAAAATTAATAGTCATACTTTCGGACCAAATATTTATTTCACCACGATATAAAGATGCACATGCATACACAACGCATCACGCATGCACCCAGCTGCACATACACATCATCCGATTTGATTCAAATATTACAAGTAATACTATTAACGAGCCTTTTTTTCTTTTTTTTTTGACAGATTGATAATAAGACAGACTACATAATAAATCGCGAATAAATATATTTATACGTGATCAAAACATCAAATGTACGTCTAGCTTAGAATTATATTTATAATTTTAGGTACATACTATTTTTTTAATGATAAGTTGAATATCTATTAATGGTTGTTACAGGTACCTGCATATTGCCGTGTTTGTATATAATTTCATATTTATAAAACATAGTACATATGTGTAGGACGAGTGTTATATAGGAACTTATCTTTATATGAATTTGTAGGAATCATGTAAATTAGGAGTGGAACTAGATTTTTGTGGGGAGAGCCATATTGTTATATGACCGGACAATTACCTTTCTCTTTTTCATACGCGTGTTAGTTATTTTTGGATTTTTTTTGTTATATTTTTATTAAGAATCAAGGTCATTTTTCATAAAAATACCTTTCCTACCATAATTATGATGGGGCCGATGGTACAAATTCTTGATGAATCATAATTTTTTCAAGTGAAAAAAAAGGATTGGGGGTGCCAAGGCTACCCTATGATGGTTGTAATACCACCCCTGATGTTGGTTAATGCACAAATCGCATTATTTTAATGCACAAATATATGTTAATTAAAAATTTTCAATTAATCTTTTTATGCATCGTCGAGCTAAAATTTAATTGATACGTTAAATTATTGCATATGTACATTAAAAATGTGTTAAATATTTGTGCATTAATTTGTCGTCATGTTTGTACACTAAAGTACTATTATATTTTGTACATTTTCGAAATGATACTAGTGCATGGTTCATACAAATTCATATAAAGATGAGTTCTCATTAGACACCTTATATGTGTATGCGTATGTGTATGTGTGTATGTGTATGTGTGTATATATTGTATAGTATTATATAGGGGGACTAGAGTTGGTTATAGACTTATATAGTCTTA
The DNA here is from genome assembly GCA_029490685.1 of Schizonepeta tenuifolia. Classification (NCBI taxonomy): domain Eukaryota; kingdom Viridiplantae; phylum Streptophyta; class Magnoliopsida; order Lamiales; family Lamiaceae; genus Schizonepeta; species Schizonepeta tenuifolia. The sequence continues at coordinate 27,634,279 of CM055955.1, forward strand.
TTAGAGCATGCACAACGACATTTAGTTAGACTCCGGGTCTATCGCCGGTGTTGGAAAAATTAGCAAAAGGTTTCGAATGATTTCAAAACCCCAACTGACCCCAACCGAGTAGATGAATGCCATTAGTCTGTTCTTAGCTAGAGCTCACTATTTGAGCGTAGGGATTTTATCTTTACAGGTTTCAAGCAGAAGAAGTCAGTCGGACCTGAAGAAGGAAGTTCGTGAAGAACTAAACTGAGGCCCAAACTTAGCTGAGACGCAAAGTCAGTTGAGATCCAAACTCAGCTGACACTCAAACTCAGTTCAAACCTCAACCTCAACTGAAACACGAACTCAGTTGGACAGCAGCTCAGTTGACTCCTCAACTGACCCATGCAGCTGAAGGCATATAGTTCCATCGTGAAAAGAAGTTGTGTTGAAGTCAAACGTTGCAAAGTAGAGAAGAGAAGACTTTGAAGAAGTTGAAGAAGGAAGAGTTACAGTCCAAATTCAAATCTATTCGGAAGCACAAGTCAGCTGGAGAACTTACCATAAATAGGCCGACAACAGCGACGTGCAAAAAACAACGCTTGCAGTTTCCGTTTTAGGAAAGTTTCCAGAAAAGCAGGTCGAATGTCATGCTTTTAGCAGAGGTCAAACGGCTCTTTCCAACAGCTAGTTTGTTCTCCCTCTATAAATAGAGGTCTCCACACCAAAGCACAAGGCAGACACAAGAACAGAAAAATAGAGAATAAATTAAGAGTGAAGTTGCAGCAGTAGACCACCATTCTTTTCAGCAAGAAGACCTCAGCCGGAGTCCAGTCGAAGTCGAGAGTCCAAGCCTCCTCGTGTTTTTCCATGTAGCCTCTCAGAAAGCATTTTCTTTGATCCATTTTAGAGTTTAGGTTCTTGCTTATATTGTGTCTGACCGGACTATCTCCCAGAAGATCGAGTGTGTAGTCTTAGGAAGAAACCTCCACTTCCCTCAATGTTGAAGGCTTCATAGTTGGAAAATCCCCAACCCCCAACCCTTAGGTCCGACTTTGAACTCGGAATCAAAGTCACTAGGTCCCTTTGAACCCGTAATCAAAGACCGAGTCTCTTTGACACCGTAATCAAAGACTAGGTCCCTTGAAACCCGGAATCCAAGATTAGGTCCCTTAAATTCCGGAATCTAAGACCAGGCTGTGCACTTGTCCGAAAAAGTGTTGTAAGGTCTTGTTCGAACCCGTAATCGAACTGGTTAAGTTTGCTTGGAACCCGTAATCCAAGTGGGGCGTTTGGTAAGCACGCTTAAGCTTATCTAGTGGATTACTTCCCCGAAAAGAAAGGCATGAACGTAGGAGGTGAATCTCTGAACCACGTTAAAATACTGTGTACTTTACCTTCCGCATTTACATTCAGTATTTTACATTCAGTTTACCTAACCAACTGACCCAACATACTGCATACAAACTGCATATTTACAAACTGCACTAATTTGGGAACTTGATTTTTCCTGTTTTCATAAAGGTTTTAGTTATTGTAACAAGTCTAAACTTCACTATCTTCCGCAACGCAATTCTGTTTAAAACCTCAATTATAGCATACAACTGACCTTCAGGCATAGGAGACAGTTGTGCTGCCAACTATGTGATCAGCTTCAACTGAGCAACTCAGTTGTAGAGTCGCTCCAACTGACTTTCCCAGTTGTCGAGCAACTAATCTGAGCAGTATAAATCAATGAAAAGACTTTGAGCAAAATGAAAATTGCTACTGGTGTATTCCTCCCCCTCCCTCATACACCAGATACTCGTTACCTGGACCATCAGTTGGGAAGCGTAATTTTAGTGGGGTCCTAATGATTGGCGGGGTTGAGTAAGACCCTAGTAAAAAATTCTGAAATGGCGGGATTGAGTAAGACCTTGGGTCTCTAATCATTGGCAATGATTAAATAGATTTTATTTTGTTATTTTTTTTGTATTTGTAATAAATAATATTAAAAATACTTAATTAAATACAAAAATTTAAAAATGATAATTTTATTGAATTAAAATAAAAAACATACAACAATTAAGGAAAAAAAGATACCATAATTAAGAAAAAAAAATACAAGAACTACTAGTGGAGTGGACCGAAATGTGTCTAAATTTCTTCAATCATATTGTCCATAAGATGTTCGTGGGCACTCGCATCTTGAATCCGAGCTTGTCTCTCAATATATTGGTTAAGTGGCGCTAGCATACCTTGATTGACTGGTGCCGTGTTCACGTGTATATCGCCTCGTGCGCTCGATTCAGCATTGAATTGAGTTGCTATAGGTCATTTTTCTTCAATATATGATCGTGTTATGCAGAATGATGCAAGCATACATGACGTCACATAAATATTCTCGAAACTACATGCCCTTTATACATGACCTTTATAATTGTTCAACGAGCTTGGAAGACACCAAAAGCCCTTTCAACGTCTTTACGAGCAGCTTCTTGCATTCGAGCGAATCGTTGTCTCTTTAGATCTGTTGGCGCATTGAGCATCTTCACAAAAGAGGCCCACCTCGGATAGATGTCGTCGGTGAGATAGTAGCCCATGTGGTGCTTGCGGCCATTTGTATTGAAGACGACTGACGGCGCTCTCCCATTGAGGACATCGCTGAAGAGGGGGGACTAATTGAGCACATTGATATCGTTCAGAGAGCCGGAGACACCGAAAAAAGCATGTCAAATCCACATATCTTGGGAGGCGACAGCTTCAAGGATGAGCATTGGATAACCCTTTCGTCTAATTATGTACATTCCTCTCCAAGATGTTGGAGAATTCTTTTATTCCCAGTGTATACAGTCGATGCTTCCAAGCATCCCGGGAAAGCCGTGCGTCCTCTCATGCAATTATGTGAGCCTGGTGACGTCAACAGCGTTTGGCCACTTCAAATAGTGGTCGCTAAAAGCACTGATGGCCCAACATAAATTTTTTAGAATCATATTGCCTGTTGTCGGGCCACAGTGCAGATATTCGTTGTACTGATCGGCTGCTCCACCGTTGGCGAGTTGCCTCAGAGCAATGGTGCACTTCTCCCATGGGTGAAACCCTAATCTTCCGGTGGCATTCGTGAGTTGTTTAAAAAAAGGCTCTCGAGCCTCAAGAGTTTCAGCTATTCTCAATAACAACCTTTTGCTCATTCGAAACCGCCAACGGAAGACAACAGCAGCCATATAGGGTTGTCGTCAAGATAATCTCGTCGGAAGCATTGTTCGGCCTCCTTACGATTCTTCGTCTCAGGTTCGTCATCCGACGAATCATCACCGTATGCTTGTTGGTAAAGCTGCATGGCTCGCTGACCTAACTCGATACGTCGGAGGCGTTGCTCCTTCTCCTCATCATGATTGAAAAATGTACCTAGCCAATTCATTTTTTTTAGCTTGTGGAAAAAAAGAGTGAATTTTTTTAGGTGAAGAATTGAATTTTGGAGGTGTAGAATGAATTTTGGTGTGAAGAATGAATGAATTGTAGGGGTATTTATAGAAGATGAAAAAAATATAACTGTTTGATTTTTTTAAATTTCTCAAATAAAAAAAACATCGGACCAATGCCAGCATGCCACGTGTCACAGCTGTGGAGATGAATGAGGTCGAGAGTAGTGTTGAAATATCGACACCACTCTCGACATAGGCGTTCGACACCCCGGGGTCAAAGAAGCCACAACGGCCTCAACACTCCGGGGTCGAGTGATGGTGGTGGTGTCGAGTGAGGATCGACACAGGTGTCGACCTCGGTGCTCGATCCCCATTGTACATGCTCTTATGGAGCGACATTTAATTACTGTTGGATATTGGGGACCGCTAGTTTATCATGTGAGTTGTAATTACAATTTAGACTTCGATCAACTATTCATCAGTATTTTCAACTGATATATTTCGATAATAAAATTTATATTATAAAAATAATTTTAGTTGGAATAGGTAGAGAGAGGTAGTATTTATTGATTATTGCCTTTAAAGTACAAAAACATGTATGAATAAAGACAACGCTTGGAACAAAACATCTTACTTCATTGGTGCAGTGGTTATTAGGCCTCTTTGTTGTAGCTTAGTGGTCATGTGTTCAAAGCCTCTCAAGATCATCTCAATTTTTATGCGTCCAGGTGACGATCACCTGTTAGCAAAAATTGGCCAAGTTACGTCCACGTCAGCAACAATCATCCTTGTGACGTCCATGTCAATATTCTGGCAGCCAGAATAACTAGGTAAACTTCAATCGTAAAAATTGAAAAGTTCGTGATTTAATTTGTCAAATTTTAAAGTTCAGGTCAAAATTACAAAAAACATGAAAGTTAGTGATTTAATTTTGCCAAAACACCTATATATACATATTGATTGGTTTAGTTAAAAAACCAATCCTAGTGTAAGAATTAGAAACCAATCTAACCGTTCTTTCATTGATCTATGATTGTCATTGTTCGAAGCGTGAATATCTATAGATTTAAACATGATTTTATACAAGCATTATTGTTTATACGAATAAGCATGACTATATATATAGGTTTAAGCATGATAATAAATAAATTTAAGCATGGTTCTCATATTCTTACGGCAGGAATAGTTTTTATACTAACTCATACATATATAATATAGGGAAGATATCATAGTAAATCATTTTCCCGTAAGAAATGAGAAGTTGATCTTGATCATTAATCTTTTGTAGATCTATAGTTGAGATTGACTGATGTATTATGATCGAACACAGAGTGTATTATCATAACGATGCATTCTGGTATTCCAAAAATGTATTATTATGACAATGCATTGTAATAATACACAAAATGAATTCTTTTGATATATAAATTACATTCTTTTTATTTACCAGAAAATTATTTTATATGTGAACCAACTCATATATATATATATATATATATATATATATAGGGTAGGGATCTGGTGATAATAAATCTTATGTGAGAACTTGAGAATGATATATTTTAATGCATTTTTATCATATCAGTAATGCATATATTGCAAAAATGAAATGCTACACATTCTAATGCATAAATTGCACTAAGGTAATGCATAAACATTGTAATGCATAAATCAATATAACGTAATCGTTAAATCTGAGCCATTGATCAACAAAAATTAAAGGTCCAGATTTATTCTCATTTCTCATCTAAAAAAGTATTCTCACATGTTCCTCTTCTTATATATATATATATATATATATATATATATATATATATATATATATATATATATAACATTAAATTGACAGGCCAGTCCGAAATTGGAGGTTTGGATCCGACCCAAAATCATTGTTTGGCTTGTGGCTTGGAGTTCCAGCCTTAACAAACCATGCTGATATATTACTGTTATAATAACTCTTTGTACTTGAATTAGTCCTTAGTGTGAAACTAAATCTAATTAGTTTGCACTTTCACATAAGCTCTTTTTGTCTGTGTGCATGTATGTACTTCAAGAATTTTCAATATTTGGGAATGGTGTTGAGTTTGAACCATTAATCTTTAATTTTGTTTTACATTATACCACAACGGTTGCACTGACATCCCACCCTCACAGATTAGAAAGGTAATATTTTGCACTAATACCGATTCTGATATCTACAAGAGCAATTCACACCTTCCGTTATCACATTGTTGGCCCAATTATCCTTGGCTTATGAAATATTCAGGTTGACAAAGGTTGGGGTAGTGTTCCTGATTAATCCAAATTATTATCCTTGGCTTATGAAATATTCAAGTTGTCAGAGGTAGGGGTATTGTTCCTCATTAATCCAAATTTAAGAAACGTCTATGTACATTCGTTAAACTAATATTTCCTAATATTAATGTCATGCTTTATGCTTACAGTTCAGAAAAGTCCTTAATCCTTTATGAGATGAGACAATATTCATAGGTTAAAACTGCGTAGTTGGAAAACATGTTCATATGTTAAACTTTTGATGTTCCTTATAACGAGTTAACTAGTGTATGAGGGGATACACCAGTAGGGAATTTTCAAAACTTTATTAAACTCTTCAATTCAAGTTGCTCGACAACTGTAAAACTCAGTTGGAGCGATCTCTCATGTCGATATACAGTTGACTTCTTGGACTGAGGGTGAACTGTATTTCCTTGACTGAGGTTTTAAAAGAGTGATTGTGTGCAGAATGTGGTGGTTAATATTGTTGAAAATATTGAAATATATATGTTGGAGAATTAATTAAAATTGGAGGATTTCTATGTCTATGAGTAGTGTGTGTGTATGGACGTGAGTGTATGGGAGATAAAACTTTTAAATTGGCCAACTCCTTTTCACTGAATTCTTGCAATTATAATTGATACAACTACACATATATATAGCTTATAAAGTCGGTTGATGCTATGCCACCAACTTAACTTGTGGTATATTTTAATTACTAGAATATTCCACTAATCTCTCTCATATTCTCTCTTTTTCTAGAATTTTTTCCTACTTTCTTTTACATTCTGTTACTTCTTTAACTAGTAAGCAACCCGTTGAAAAATCAACGGGAATCATTTTACACTACACAAAGAAATGATTTCATTACTCGACAATCCATTGACTGCGATTTATTATTTTATTTTCGATCTATCCGGACTTGACGTATCGATTTAGGCCAATTAATATATGTAATATTAGTCAATATGATGAGAAATGTATACTTAATTATTTGTTTTTGTTATTAGTTTCCCTTACTTAGCTTTGAGGCATCAGCTAAAACATATTCAAGAAGGCTCAAAATAAAAGTTCTACGAAAATAAGAAATATAATAAAATAAAAGTTGTACAACATATCGATTAATTTTCCTTTAAATTCTTAACCATATAAAAAATCAGTTGGTATTTGTAGGTATTTACATTAACAATTTTTCTATTGGCCTCTTAAAATGTTTATTTGTTTTTCAATTAAACTTTGTGTGTTGATTCTCTACACGTTCTCATGTTAAACACTTTTAAAAATATAACTTTACTATTGATACTCGTCCTCTTTCATTGATACAAAAAGGGTTGATTTATTATAAAATCACAAAAAATTCTCAAATAACATCGGACCAATGGTGAAGGTGCCAGAAATGAGAAAATTGTCTATCAATGCCAATAATAACACATTTTTTCGAGTCTATTTATTTGAAATTCATATTCTAGCCAAAACATTTTCATTTTCATTTTCAACTGAAAAAATAGAAACTTATTAATTTTTCTTAGTTATCTTATAATTCTAATTTATTTTTCAAAATGTGTTTGTTGAATATACTTTATCTTTTTGATAATTATGGACCAACATAGAAGATTATTTTAGTTTTCGAATCCAAAATTATAATAGCATTTGTTTTGTTGTCAATTTTCATATAAGTGTGAATAAATCAAATTGGGATTATTGATATTATCTCAATTATTTTTAATTCTTTTATTTTCTCATTCATTGTGCCTACTATTTCGGTTTAAAAATTATGTATATCTGTATTTGAATAAAGATATGAATGTTACTCATATTGCAATATTTTAAAACATTTGATTATACTTATACCTATATTCGTGCGAGTTTTATTATGTATAAATTGAATATAGTTAGATGTAAATATTTCACCATTCATTAGTTAAAACTTTTTAATATTATCATTACTTATTCTGATAACAGTAACACAATGGAATGACTAATTAATTTCTATATATGTGATTTTCAATCAAACATTAATCATTAGTTAATCTCAGCTCAACTAAAAGAAAGTACTAATAAATGTCTATTTAAATCGGTATAAATGTGAATAATTTCAATCCATTGTTAATTAATCATATAAGGAGACTTCATTAATAAAAATTATTGGGAAAAATTATAAAGGTTTCGAAAGATGCCTAAAACCCAACTGACCCTGACCGAGTAGATGATTGCCTTTAGTCTGTTTAGCTAGAGCTCACTGTTTGAGCGTAGGGATTTATCTTTACAATAGTCAAGCAGAAGAAGTCAGCCGGACTAGAGAAGGAAGTTCGTGAACAACTCAACTGAGGCTCAAACTCAGCTGAGGGATTACACTCAGTTGAGACTCGAGGTCAGTTGGGGCATCAACCCCAACTGAAGCACGGACTCAGTTGGACAGCAGCTTAGTTGACTCACAACTGAACCACGCAACTGAAGGCATACAGTTGGTATGAAGAGAAGTTGTGATGACGGAGGAGCTGCACTCCAATTCGTAAATCTACTCGGGAGCACAAGTCAGGTTCTGCAACTGATCCATATGGATCTGTTCGTCTGGTCACCCCTGAGAGCTTTAATGGAAATAATGATGACTACTTGAGGTACACATGGGTGATCTTCATGGCACACAAGAATGAGACGAGAGAAGAGTTGCCTGAATTGATGTATAGACTTGCAAATCAGCAAGGAAAATCTATCGTCACCATCAGATCTGATCACGAAACTGAGTTCCTCAATGAGTCTATCATTGAGTATTGCGAGAAAAAAAGACATAACTCACTAGACCTCAGCTGCAAGGACTCCACAATAGAATGGAGAAGCTGAAAGGAAAAATCGAACGCTGAAGGATGCAGCAACTTGCATGCTCACCAGCTCAGCTCTGCCAAAAAGATTTTGGGCAGAAGCGGTCAACACAGCATGCTACACGTAGAACTGATCCCTCCTCATGAAACGGCAAGGGAAGACTCCATAAGAGCTGTGGAGGAATAGGAAGCCAAATATTTCCTACTTTCATGTGTTCGGTTCTAAGTGTTATATCCACAACAATAGAAAGGCTCAATTAAAAACATTCGAGCCGAAAGCTGTCAAAGCCATATTCTTAGGATATGCTGCGAAGTCTAAAGCTTACAGAGTTTTCAACAACAGCTCCAAAATTGTGAAAATAACACCTCATGTGTTGTTTGATGAATCTAATTTTGAGTGCAGGGAATATGCAAACTGGCAGAAGCCTGAAGGAAGTGCATCAGCCCAGCCAGCTGAGACAAGAAGTGTACTCTTCTGAAGATGAAACTGAAGATCCTGCCTCAACTGCAGCTAAAGCTCAGTCAGGTGATGCAACTGAGTAGCCATTAGGTCCAGGACATCCCTGTCCAAGATCAGCTAGCTCCCCAGTTCATCCTTCATATCCAACTGAGGATGGAACTATACCAGAAGCAAGATCGCCAAGATCGGCGCCTCTTACATTTCCAAGACCGGACTATTCCATCACGATGCTCGACTCAGCTAAGCGAGCTAGGAAGCAAAAATGTTGGTATGAAGACCACGTTAATGATCCCGTGATAGGAAATCTGCAGGCCAGCGTCCAAACCAGACGTTCAGCTCAAGTTGATGATACCTTAGTTTATGTTCTGACTCAATTGGGAACCTCAGGTGATGATGAATCAACTTTGGAAGCAGAGTATGCTGACGAGCTCAGGATACTAGGTAAGTTGGAACATGCAGGAGATGTAAGCCTAATCGCATGTTTTGTGGCAGATGTGTCAGAACCCAAAAACATCTTGGAAGCTTTAAGATGTATCCACGGGACCCTAGCCATGCAAGAAGAGCTCAATGAATTTATTAGAAACACTAGTTAGGGACTTGTTGAAAGACCTGAGGGGGTTAAGGTTATTGGGATGAAGTGGATCTTCAGAAATAAGCATGACGCCATTGGGTGTGTTGTGAGAAACTAGACTGGTAGCTCAAGGTTACTGCCATCAGGAAGAAATTGATTTCGAGGATTCCTTCGCTCCAGTTGCTCGTCTGAAAGCAATTCGGATTTTTCTAGCCTACACCGCTCACCACAAGTTCAAAGTTTATCAAATAGACGTGAAGTGTGCGTTTCTCAATGGCGACATCAAAGGATATTTATGTAGCTCAGCCTCCTGGTTTTGAAACTGGTGACGGCAGATTCTACAAGCTGAAGAAAGCCATATATGGGCTGAAACAGGCTCCGCACGCATGGTATGAAACCTTGTGTGGCTTTCTACTCAAATCAGGGTTCATTCGAAGTTCAGTCGACAAGACCCTTTTCACCATCAAAGTTGGTGGAGACATCCTAGTGGTGCAAATCTATGTCGACGATATCATCTTCGGATCCAAATCCAAAGATCTGTGCAAGAGGTTCTCTCATCTCATGAAGGACAAATTTGAAATGTCTATGATTGGAGAGATGAATTATTTCCTTGGCTGCAGGTGAAGCAGTCGCCAGAAGAAATTTTCATCAATCAGTCCAATTATACAAAGAAGTTGATCTCTAAATTTGGACAGACCTCTAGCCGGACCACGAAGATCCCAATGAACACAAATTGGAAGATCGACTCAGGCCAAGAAAGGAAGCTTGTCGACGCCAAGATGTACAGACAGATCATCGGGTCGTTGTTGTATCTACCTGCTAGTCGACCAAACATCTCTTACGCAGTTGGAGTTTGTGCAAGATTTCAGGTTGAGCCTAGGGAAGCTCACTTGCACGCAGTAAAGAATATCATTAAGTACCTCAAGGGATCAGTCCATATGGGACTGTGGTACCCAACTGATGATACATTGAACTGACCGGCTATTCTGACGCAGACCTAGCCAGAGACAAAGTTGATAGGCGATCAACCTCTGGATATTGTCAGTTTTTAGGAAGCAAATTGGTTTCCTGGTTCTCGAAGAAACTAGTCTGTCGCCACCTCTACAACTAAATCGGAGTATATGGCAGCTGGAAGTTGTTGTATGCAAGTCCTCTGGCTGAAGCAGCAGCTGAGAGACTACAAAGTGAAGACAGGCCAGGTTCCCATATTCTGTGACAGCTCGAGTTCTATAGCCATCACGGTGAACCCAGTTCACCACTCCAGGACTAAGCACATCGACATTCGGCATCACTTCATATGTGATCATGTCGAGAAGAAGGATGTCATTGTTCAGAAAATTCACACTGACATTCAAAGAGTTGATATCTTCACAAAGTCGTTGGTGGAAGTTTGATTCAAGATGTTGTGTCAACTCCTTGGATTGCTCAACCCAACTGAAGAAGAACCCATGAAGATGGAGATCACAAGTTGAGGGAGAATCTCAACTCGAGGGGAAACTGAGCGATTTCGCCTTCCCATCCAGTTCAGCTGAGTGATGGAGTCAAACCTCCACTAAACTGATGATTTGAGTCAGCTGAGAGCTAGCTGAGTGGAAGAGTCAGTCGAGGTCAACACCGACTGAGTAACGCTATGTTGACTTGTTCATTTTCATTAAGGAAGTTTCTTTGAATTTAATTCAAGCATCTATTACAAGTCATTCGCATTGAATAAAGCCAAGCGGTCACCTCCTTGGAAAGTTAGTCTGGTCCCTTAGACTATGCTTGTAGATCGCGATTGGGCTGACATAGCATCACCTACTCTCCTCACGCGCGCGAGTGTTCATCACCGTCTCATGACGGGTTCCATCACCATCATTCCTAGAGCAGCTTTTTCTGAAATGGCACATTTAAATATGTCATTTATCTCAAAGAAACTGCACGAGTTGATCTGATCCGTTGATTTTGATCTCAACTCTCCTATAAATTGGGGGCTTTGCAATTTATTTTGCATATCATCCAGGATACGTATCTCAACTACTCCGAAATTTTATGAACTGGATACTTTCCACGGCTTTCTCGAACTGGATATTTTCCACGGCTTTATCGAACTGAACCTAAGCGTGAGAATCATCATCGCTCGGATCATCGTCACCTCTCTGCTCCTCCTCGGGGTCCTCCTCTGGATCCTCCTCCAATTCCTCCTCCTCACTACCCTGATCCTCTACTGCTGCTAACGCCTCCAAGAAGTCACTGTAGGTATGCCCGGGGACATCCCACGGGTTCGTCATGTCTTCAGTCTGCTCGTTCTCAAAACGGGCGTTGACGTCCTCCAACTCAGACTTGTTCCACGGTGGCGTCTCCTGATTGCTCTCATCATGTCGAAGTTACGCGTACACGTCGACTGTACCATCAAGCTCTAGCTTGAGCTCTTGGTCAGGCCTCAAAACCTGGGCCTCCAAAGCTGGGTATGAAAAAGTGAGGCGGTCGTTCGAGACCACCTGAAGGTGATCGATGCCCACTGTAGCATCCATTGCGGGATCCTTGAAAGGCTCATCGTCGTCACTATCGCCAGTATGCATCGGCCTAGATGGCTCGGCTACGGGCTGCACTGGAGAAGGAGTGCGGTCTCGGCGTATGAACTCCTCAAGCTGGTCGTACGAAGGAGGTAGAACTCTAAAGGGGTCGTACGGACCATCTGGGTGGGTCGTGAAGGAGCTAGACGAGGCAAAGGGGTCAAAGGAGCGAATAGGGAGCACATCTCCCGAGTACGGGCAGAACTGAAAAGCGGCTCTCGGCATAGGGTGAGGTGGAGAGGGGACATGGTAAAGAGTTGTTCCGTCCTGGACCTGAGGCTGAGGCTCAAGAGCAATGCCGTTCGGCTCAGTTGGTAGGACAGGGTCAAAGGGTCCATGAGTCAGAGCACCATACTCAATGAATTGGCCAGAGATAGTAGCGATGAAACCGTTGCAATCGCCATGCAGATAAACACCCAAATAATGGCGTCCAACGTGTCTCGGCACTAAGGAGGCTGCCCAATCACGCCACTCTTGAGGGAGGGTGTTGGGAAATTTATTAGTATAAGTTTTGATGAATTCCAAAACCGGCTGACCCCAACCGAGTAGATGTTGCCAGTACCTAATGTTAGAATTTAGGCTCGCTGTTTGAGCAAAGTTAAGTTTTTATCTTTACAGGTCTCCAGCTGAAGATGGCAACAAGGCGTCACTCAGAAAGAACATCAGTTGTGAAGAAAGACAACTGAGAGTTCATTTGTTCAGATGTAAACAAGGGGACGTCTTCAGAACATCAGTTGAAGGAAACCAACTGAGCGTTCATCAAACGAGAAACAGTTGAAAGGAAGAGAACATCAGATGAAAAAGAAATCATCTGAGGGTTCAAACCCAACTGAGTAAAGAAGTGGAAGACAACTGAGGGTTCAGTTTCAGAACCTCAGTTATAGAATCTGAACAAGGAGTTCAACTGTTTTGAAGTTCAAAGTCAGCTGAGAACTAGACAGATCGGAACATCAGCTGAAGATCACTCAGATGAAGGTCAAGACTTTCAACCGACAAACCGAAGTTGAATGTCAAAGATTTGAATTTCAAAAGGAAGTCACATGAGGGTTTGACCGTTCAGTCATTACCCCATCTGGCCCAACACAAGGCTGTCTCAGATGGAAAGCAAAGGAGCACAGATGCCATATCAGGAAAGTCTGCAGAGATGAGAGACAAGCCATCGCTTTCAACCGATCAGAGATCAACTGCTCCTCCAACGGCTAGTTGATTCTTTCCGCCTATAAATAGAGGCATCATCTCATTCGAGAAGTAGGAGATGCAGATAGACACATAGACGACTAAAAATTCAAAAGCTTTCTCGAGAGAAATCAAAGAAAATCTGCAAAATCATCATCTAAGAGCATCAGCAGCTGAGAGTTCCAATTTGAGAGAACATTAGTAGCTGAGGGTTCCTAGAATTCGAAACTGTTTTTGATCTTAGGTTGAGTGTTTATTCGTTCAAGCCTTAGATCCAGCTCTCATTCTTGATCGAGCTGTAGTTGGATATCCTACCCTTTCTCACACCCTAAAAAGTGTGCTAGGACCTTACTCTTCCTGTAATTGAGTAGTCAGGTCATCAAGTACCCGTAAACTTGACTTAGGCTGTTTAGTGCCCGGAAACTAAACTGTAACGGTTACTCAGCCCGCGTAAGCTGAGTGGTTCTGTCCAGAAGAACTTGGACTGAGGTGTGTGGATTCACATCTCCCCGTGGACGTAGGAGTTATCTCCGAACCACGTAAATCTTGTGTGTCATTTTTATTTTTTTCAGTCCATATTGCATTTCTAACTGACCGAACTAACCAGCATTCAAACCTCTTTTGCACTTTTTCAACCGAGCTGTTTTGGTTCTTGACCAACCGAGCTGGTTTGCGTGAGTTGTTTTTAACGAGTTTATTTTCCACCACATTCCGCACAGCACCGCTCTTCCAGCTGAGTTTGCTTACTCAGCTGTGAGATCCCACCTGAGTCCTTTTACTCAGTTGAAGTTGTTTTCAAGTGTTAAGTTTTTCGAAAATTGAAAAATCCTAACTGGTGTATTCCCCCCCCCCCCCCCCATACACCAGTAACTCGTTTCGGGACCATCAAGTGGTATCAGAGCAGTGGTTCAAAAGACTGCTGACTCTGTTTCACGAGGTGTGAATTCGAGAATTTTCTTCAGTGGTCCACTGAACAGATCTTTTCACGCTAGTGCATTCTTGCTCGCATTTTTTGTTGTCCTGTTTTTGTTTGTGCAGATGGACGTCAAGGACAAGATCACAGTCATGTTCTCTGTTGTCAACTATACATCATGGAGAACTCGAATGAAGAAGATCCTTTTGTCCAAGCATCATAGGATGCAACAAGTTCTCACATCTGGACCAATCGTCATACGAGACAGAATACTTCGCACTCCCACAAATCCCAACGATGGAGATGCAGTGGTGGAGTATGTGGAGAAACAGCCAGAGGACTACACTCCGGAGGAGGCCAAGGTGAGCCAGCTGGATATCTGGGCTCAGAGCACAATAATGTCCACGGTTGGACAAGATTATCTGCCCTGGATAGAGGAATGTGAGACCGCAAAAGAGATGTGGGACATCCTGGCCTCGCTAAGTGAAGGAAGCGACGAGACAAAGGAAAACAAGTTATCGCATGCATGTCAAGATTTTGACAATTTCAGTCTGCGACCTGATGAGACTATAGATCAGCTAGAGCTCCGGTTTATGGACATCATCAGAAGAATCCAATCCATCCGTAAGGAAAATACACTCTAAGAGAGATAAACCTCAAAGTGTTGCAAGCTCTACCGGCTGAGTGGAATACTTTCACAAATATCCACGAGAGCCGAGCTGACCTAGGTGAAATGGGAACTGAAAGATTGTTCTCAATCTTGAAAGGAAATGAGTATAAGGTCAACAGAAGGAGGTCGCAGCCCTCAAGTCAGACAAATAGAATTGAGGACGTCGGCTCAGCATCAAAGTCAGTTGCCCTCCGAGCTGACTACTCAAAGTCGAGATCGTCAAGGCCAACCAGGTCGGCTGACCCGACTGCAAAGGAGCCGAGCAGAGAAGAACTGCAACAGAACATTGCAGCGTTGTCAAAGAAGTTAGCCGATATGGATACTCGGTTCGGCAAATATAAACGTTTCTATAAATCAAACCGAACTCGAGACAATTCGAAGTCAGTTACCAATGGTTGCTTCGAATGCGGCAAGGAAGGACACTTCAAAGCTGATTGCCCAGACCTCTCAAAGAAGGAAAGAGAAGCACTGAGGGCGAAGCAAACTGCAAAGAATAAGGCTATGGTAGCTGAAGAGGCAGCTGACGATATGGACATCTTCACAGACACTGAAGATGAGGATGATCTGACCTCTACCAACAAAGTCATCAGTCCGGATCAATGCCTCATGGCACTTGGAACCGACCAAGATGATATTGAGGTACAATCTAATCCTGCTCGCTTAAATTCTTCCAATACTTCTAACATTCAGGAATCTATGAACGATGAGTTGGAACCCTCTTGGAATGATTTTCAAGAACTCAGTGAGGAACTGCATCAGCAGTCGGTTGAGTTTAAGAGTCTTCAAGCCCAGTTCGCCAAGCTTGAAGATTCCTTAACCGAAAAGGACGATCTGATCAAGAGACAAGCTGAAGAAATTGACTAGCTGAAAAGTCAACTGAGTACAGCCAACCAAACTGAGGCTTCAACCGATGAACAGTTGAAGGAATAGATCAAGGCACAGAACGAACAGTTGAACAAGCAAGAGGCTCAGATCGACCAGCTGATGAAGACATCAGATGCCCAGACCGAACATATAGTTGTTCTTCTCAAGGATCTTCAAACTGAGAAGGACAACCTGACAAAACTATATCAGTCATCCGAGATCATCGAGAATCTCATCAAATACAGACGGCAAATGGATGATGTGTCTGGACTCGGATACGACGTGGCAAAGGACACTGGAATTCCACCAGCTACCTTCACCAAGGCTGAGGAAGTCATGGTTGCCAAACCTAACACAGTTGAGTATGCAACTGAACAAACACCCTCACAACCGATAAAGGCAACTACGGCTGAGAAAGGCAAAGGAGCTGCAGATGGAGCGCCAACGAAACAGTCCCTGGAGTCTACAACCAAGGGGGAATGTTCCAAGACTCAACGGAGGAACCGGAGACGTCGGAGTCACAATCAAGCTCAAAATCGACAACATATCCAAGCTCAGAACCGACGTGATAACCGACCAACAAACCAATCACAGCAGAGATGGAACCAACAGAACCGACCAAGCTTCAACCGATATAATCAACAACGGTTCCATCACCACAACAATCAGAGGTTCCAACAGAGTCAACCTATGTGGAAAAGTTACGACAGCTATGGTTACTCATGCCACAACATGAATCAACATCCGGGCATGAACAGCCATCGTCAACAGCCAAGGCAATGGAATCAGAATCAGCCAAGAAGATTCCACAAAGCCGTCCGACCTCACAGACAAACTCAACAGGATAAGAATCGCCATCAAAACAGGGGGGAAGCCTCACTTCCTAAAGCCCAACATGGGAGAAATCCAACTCCTCCCAAGAAACAGAGCATCATTTCAAACAACAAGCCTAAGGATAACCGGGGTGTTGTTATAATTGATGAAAATGGGCAGATCATTTGGAATGACAAGGCTATTCGAGTGTACAGAGAAAAGCGACGCACGGTTCCAGCGGGAATTGGTTCTAACCCTCCAGGACCCAACTGAAATTGGGGACCTAAGCGAGTTTCTCCTTGCAGGTACAGGAGAAACAGCTGAGGAAGAAGAAGGCGTCTACAACAATGTGGGTGATGGATAGTGGATGCTCGAAACACATGACAAATCTGAAGGATTTGCTTGGAAGTTTCGTGGAGAAAGAAGGTCCATCAGTTACTTTTGGTGATAACTCAAAAGGTTATACCAGAGGTTACGGTACCCTTGAAACCAATCATGTTTCAATTTCTAATGTTTCTTTTGTTGATGGATTGAAGCATAACCTGCTCTCCATCAGTCAATTCTGTGATAATGGGTTCTCTGTCAAGTTTGATGCACAGGGTTGCAGAGTTAAAGATGTCGGATCAAAGCAGGTGATATTGTTGGGAAATCGATCTCCAACAGGGAATGTATACTACGCTGACTGGAACAGCAGCCTCCCTGACACTTGCTTGTTGTCAAAGAGCAGTTCGGATGTGAGCTGGCTGTGGCACAAAAGGCTCAACCATCTGAATTTCAAGACGATGAACCGACTTGCCAGACAAGAACATGCAAGAGGCATACCTAACCGAGTGTTTTCAACAACACACATGTGCAGTGCATGCCAGCTGGGAAAGCTCGCTAGAACCTCCTTCCGGTTGAAGTCAACTCCTTCAACTGACCGAGTGTTGCAGCTGATCCATATGGATCTCTTCGGGCCAGTTACACCAAAAAGCATTAATGGAAACGAATATACTTTGGTTGTAACTGATGACTACTCAAGATATACGTGGACCATCTTCATGCGCCACAAGAGTGAAACCCGAGATGAGCTGCCCAAGCTAATGGATCGGATATCGAACCAACAAGAGATGAAGATCATATCTATCAGATCAGATCGTGGAACGGAGTTTCTAAATGAAACCATCATTGAGTATTGCGAAAAGAATGGCATAACCCATCAAACATCAGCCGCGCGTACTCCACAACAGAATGGCGTAGCTGAGCGAAGAAATAGAACTCTGAAGGATGCAGCCACATCCATGTTAGCGAGCTCAGCACTACCTAAGAGATTTTGGGCTGAAGCGATCAACACAGCATGCTACACACAGAATCGATCTCTTCTCACCAAGCGGTTGGGAAAGACGCCCTACGAGCTGTGGAGACGCAGAAAGCCAGATATTTCTTATTTTCGTGTTTTTGGATCTAAGTGTTATATTCACAACAATGGGAAGATTCAGTTGAAAACTTTTGATGCCAAAGCTTCAAAGGGCATATTTCTTGGATATGCAGCTCGGATCAAGGCATATAGAGTTTTCAACAACAGCTCTCGTGTTGTGGAAATAACACCTCATGTTAGTTTTGATGAATCTACCTTGGAGTGCAGGGAACAGGTAAAGGAACAACACGCGGATCCAGCTGTTCTACCAGTTCTCACCAGATCGCAAGCTCTTCGGGAAAAGAACCGAGCTGAACCACTGGTATGGGCAACTGAGGATGAGGACCCATACTCCTCTGAAGATGAATGCGAAGACCTCAGCTCGTCCCTAGGGGGAACTTCAGCTGATGTCCATCCAACTGCATCAGCATCCGATGCCCAACCGAACTCAGTTCAATCTATTGTAAATGTTGAGGATCCAGACTCAACAGCTGATCATTCACCAGCTCTGAAGACTCCAACTCAGATGTCTGAACAACCACTGTTGGAATAAGAATGAAGACGCAACCGAAGATGGTATGAAGTTCATTCCACCAACGACATCATCGGAGATCCAACCGAGGGTGTGCGCACACGGAGCAGAGTTGCAAATCCAGAATCAACCGAGGAAGAATCCAACACTTATGCCCAATATGCTGAGGAATTGGCAGTTCTAGAGGAGTTCGAGCAAGCTGGAGATATTGCCATGATTTCTTGCTATGTAGCTGATGTTCCAGAACCGAAGAATATTGGGGAAGCTCTCAATTGTGTCCACTGGACAACAGCCATGCAAGAAGAATTGAATGAGTTTCTACGCAACTGTGTATGGGAGTTGGTAGAAAGACCAAATGGTGTCAAGGTGATTGGACTAAAGTGGATTTTCAAAAACAAGAGAGACGCCATTGGATTCATTGTGAGGAATAAAGCAAGGTTGGTAGCTCAAGGATACTGCCAACAAGAAGGAATTGACTTCGAAGATTCTTTTTCACCAGTTGCAAGGCTTGAAGCCATCCGGATCTTTCTAGCTTATGCCGCACATCACAAGTTCAAAGTATATCAGATGGATGTGAAGTGTGCATTCCTCAATGGAGATATAAAAGAAGATGTATATGTTGAACAGCCTCCTGGTTTTGAGACTGGAGATGGAAGAGTGTACAAGCTGAAGAAAGCTATCTATGGTCTAAAGCAAGCACCAAGAGCATGGTATGACACTCTTTGTGGATTTCTTCTGGACTCGGGGTTCAAACGAGGTTCAGTTGATAAAACTCTGTTCACCATCAAAGTTGGAGAAGATATACTTGTCGTGCAAATTTATGTCGATGACATCATTTTCGGGTCCAAGTCGGAGGAGCTGTGCAAGAAATTCTCCGATCTTATGAAGGAAAAGTTCGAGATGTCAATGATGGGCGAGATGAATTATTCCCTTGGATTACAAGTGAAGCAGTCACCTGAAGGGATCTTCATCAACCAGTCCAAATATACAAGGGAGCTCATCACCAAGTTCGGATTGCAGACAAGTAAGACAACCAAGATCCCTATGAACACGAACTGGAAGGTCGAACCAGGAGCTGAGGGAAAGCTCATTGATGCCAGCCAGTATAGAGGAATCATCGGTTCGCTGCTCTACCTAACTGCCAGCCGACCAGACATTTCATACGCAGTTGGAGTGTGTGCTCGTTTTCAAGTCCAACCAAGAGAAGCACACATGTTGGCAGCAAAGAACATCATTAAGTATCTGAAGGGAACTGTCAATGTTGGATTGTGGTACCCAACTGATGATAATATCCAGCTGACTGGATACTCAGATGCCGACCTAGCAGGAGATCGGTTGGACAGAAAGTCTACTTCTGGACACTGTCAGTTCATGGGAGGCAAGCTGGTTTCATGGTTCTCCAAGAAACAAGCGTGTGTTGCTACTTCGACAACCGAGTCAGAGTACATGGCTGCCGGAAGCTGTTGCATGCAAGTATTGTGGCTGAAGCAGCAGCTGAGAGATTATGAAGTCTCAACTGGACAGGTTCTCATACATTGTGATAGCTCGAGTGCCATAGCTATCTCTCTAAACCCTGTTCATCACTCTCGGACTAAGCATATCGATATTCGTCATCACTTCATCCGAGATCATATTGAGAAGAAGGATGTGTCCATGGAGAAGATCCCAACTGAGATTCAGAGAGCTGACATCCTCACCAAACCTCTTCCTGAAGCCCGGTTCAAGATGCTGTGTGATCTTCTAGGACTTTTGGATCCGAGCTAAAAACTCATCCGAGCAGAAGAATCATCCGAGCTGACAAGGATTCATCCGAGCTGAAGAATCGGATATCGACTTAAGGGGGAAGCTCAGATGAAGGGGGAAGCTCAGATAAAGGGGGAAGCTCAGATACGAATTGCCAACTGAGGACATCAAACTTCAGCTGAGGAGATGAACTTGAGTCAGCTAATGGTATGCTGCAATAATGGAACAGACATCAGCTGAACAGACGAACTCGAGTCAGCTGATGGTATGCGGCAACTGAGGAATTCAACAAATGAACACAGCTGATTCAGACATTAGCTGGCAGGTATCATTTATGACTGAAGGTGTTATGATATTAAATGAGAATGTTTGAAATAAATTCAAACATTCCTGAACATGTCAGCTAGACTAAACAAGCCATCATATCGCATTTAATGTAAAGTCTGGCTGAACACCTATAGCCTTACTTTATAGTGCGACTGGGCTGACACCTCAAACTATTCACCTTCTCACTCGCGCGCGTGGTATATCAGTCAAAATTACTCAATAGTCGCGAAATCACAGCCGTTAATAGATTCGCGCGATTTAACCCCAGCCGTTGATTTTATCCGAGTCAAAGATTATATAATACGGCAAATCAGGAAGTGATCCTTACTTTCTCTCTTCGTGCATATCTTTACTCACTATTCATCATCTTCTCAAATCTTGTTTCGCCATTTCCAGTAAAGTCTTTCACTCTTTCTTTGCATATATATCTCCTCGAGATGGCGCCCAAGTCAAAAGCTTCTAAAAAGATGGTTTCCTCAGAGCCTGCAACGTTCCAAGAATCGTTCGACATGGTGATGTCGAAGATTCATTTCGAACAGATATTATCCAGAGCGGCTCTCTCCTCGCCTGAGCTTGCTCCAATCGCCGCCATCCTCTCCGACCACCATCTGCTTGATTGGGCCACCCTCTCTCCGGCCCTGTTGCTCAGGAAGCAGATCGTACATTTCTACCGTAATCTGCAACGAGTCGCAAATGACGGGCTTGTCATGATCATCCCGTGCAAGCAACGCCACAGAACTTCCCGAACAGTAGAAGACTCCGTTGTGGAGATAAAGGTGTCGAAAGAGCTGGAGAAGCTCATCCCCAGAAACCGTGAAGCCACAGACGTGGTGGGGAACTTTTCTGACAAGGAAGCTGATGCCTTCCTTCAAACCATTCTTCTTGTTCCCGAACCATTGAAGGGGAGCATGCAAAGGACAAAGCTGAAGCCGGAGCACCGACTTCTTTTCGATGTAATCTCCAAATGCATCTTCGCATATGGTGGAGCCTTCGGGGACATCAGCCGTCCTAAGCTCAAGCAGCAGAAGGCCCTGGAAGAGATGCACCAGGTCGACTGGTTGGGATATATAGAGAGCCAGCTGGTGTCGGAGAAGCAGAAGATATCCGAGACGACAGCTGAGTCCAGGGATGTTCTATTGAGTGTCAAGGGGACTCTCAATTTCGGGACAAAGATATCAGCCCTCATCCTCCAAGCCACAAAGGGTCTGCCGCTGACATGGGAAGGGAGTGAGGACACTCCAGTCAGCAAGCTGTCACTGTTCCCCTCAGCCAAGAAGGCCAGGGATGTTGTAGAAGCTGTCTACACCCCCAAGGGTGTCCCCAAGCCAGCTGTGGAGGCAGCTGCTCGTCGCCCTTCGAGGACCAAGCCGGCGAAGCGCCAGCTGGAAGACGTAGCTGAGGAGGAAGAAGACGAAGAGGAGGAAGAGGAGGAACCTCTGCAGAAGAGGCCAAGGATAAGAATCATCCAGCCAGCGACTAAACCATCCACAACAAGTCCAGTGGTGGTCAAGCCGGCTGAGGAGAAGGAGTCAACCGAATCCAGTCAATCGGTTGACCCAGCTGGGTTTATTCTTCAACCTCGCCAGGAGGACGTGGCTGAGGAGGCAGGTGGAGACGTGGAGATCCAAGTGGCGGATGCCAGCTCCTCCTCATATGACTCTTCTTCATCTGAGGAGTCCCACGACAGTCGGTCTAGAGCTGATGCCAGCCAGGTTAACCCACCTGTGACTGAAGAAATCCTCCAGCCAGCTAACTCTCCATCCAAAGAGGATCAGGTTCTCTCAACTGGTCCCCAGTCAGATATTCCGAGCCTCTCGCTCGATGCCAACGTTGTGACCACTTCTTCGGCCAACGTTGATGAAACCATCGAACCCTTAACCTTCGATATCGACCCCCCTCAGATCGATGAAGAAGCCAATCGTCAAGCGATCCTGGCTGAATATGAAGGAAGACTCAGCTATTGCTTCCGCAAGCTGATTGGTATGTTCCCCGAGGCAACATCGATGCCTATTTTCTCTGTTCTCGGGACGGAGCTTCTATACCAATTCAGTGTCATATTCAGCTACTGGTACGTGAAGGAGGAGACCCTCAGGATCCATGGCTGGGACAAGTTAAAGGTCGAAGAGTCCAACCTGAGGGAATACTTCGACTACCAGAGCCTGGAGGTGGCCTACAACCAAAAGGTGGCTGTGCTCCGACGACGTCTGGACAAAAGCATCCAAGAAGGGACAGACACCAGGGAGCTGTGCAACAACCCTGAAGCTGTTCACTTTCTTGATGACATGCTCGCCAAAAATGCCTCCTGCATGGACGACGTCGACGCAGCTGATGAGGCGGCCAAGAGAGAAGAAGACAAGCTCAAGGCCTACCTCGCCAGCCGATCTGCCATGGTTGTCCTGGAGTCTGCTGCCCAGCCACAACCACCGCTCCTGCCCGGACCCTCCGATCAGCCAGCTCTCTCAACCGACGTCATCTGCGAGCTGATCTCGGAGAGGGTCAACCAGCTCAGGACGGAGATGCTGTCCAAAATCCAGCTGGGCAAGGAGGAAGAAGCTGATAGGATGCAGCAGCTGATGGCAGAAAATGTCAGCCTGAAGAATCAGCTAGATCACCTCTCCTCTTCTCTGCAGCACAAGCTCGAAGATCTCTCCACTTCTTCCAGCTCGGAGGTCTCGGCTCTAAGGAAGGCCGTTCAGAGCCTCAGCTCGGATTTCAACGTGTTCAAGACCGTTGCTGAATCTGACCTCGCAAAGTCCCAGCAGACTCAGGACCAGGAGTGGATGGCTCAGTTTACCTCTTTCCGAGCTGAGTTCGTCTCCCTTCACAAAGAGGTCTCTGCGACCTTTGCAGCTGTGCAGCGAGCTGAGCAGGAGCGCCAAGACTTGGAGTTGGCAAAGAAGGTGGAAGAGAAGGACGTTGTTGAAGAGCTGTTTTCCCGCATTCAACAAGCTGAAGCCAAGTTGACCTCTCTGGATGTCACTGTTGCCACCCTTTTGGATGATGCCAGAAAGGGGGAAGACAAGGAGCCGGCAGCTGGGGATGGACAAGGGAAAGCTGTTCTCCAGCAAGGAGAAGGAGTGCCAGCTGAAGCTGAAGGGTCGCAGCCCGAACTGGAAGTCTCCCACGACCTTGTAGCCGAGCTCACAGCCGAGCTCGATGCAGAACTTGACGGGATATCCGTTGAAGACTGTATCGAAGCTGCCAAAGCTATGGAGGTGCCTAAGGAGAAGTACTTGAATCCCTCTTGGATCAAGAAGTTCGCTGCCGATCAGGCCAAGAAGGTGGCCAAGTTCGAGAAGGAGCTCGCCAAGGTGGAGAAGAACGTCGACAGAAACAAAGCCAGCCGGAGTGTGCGAAGAATCAACAAGCACCAGATGAAGGCTGAGGCTAGAAAGTCGACGCATCAGCTGCAGAAGAACGCTCCGCTCCCGTCTCGATACCCACATGTTGACAAGTGGATGAATGCAGAGTGGAACGATGACTGGGAACAATTCAAACATGAGTTCGTCAATGACTTCTATTACAGGAAAGTCTACTCGACTGAAGACCCAAGGCTAGCCTTCAAGGAAGCCCTGTGGGAACTCAGCTCTGGAGACCCTTGAATGTTTAGTCAGTTCAAGCGAGCTATGCTGAATGCTCAGCTTGATCCCAACACTGTTCCAGTTCCAAAGAAGTGCATATACCGCCCTCCGATGATCAAAGGCACAAGCACGCCAAATAGAAATACGATCTTAGCTGAGGTGAGGCAAGTATGCAAGGAACACGGCGTCAACACTGGGATTGAGTCGGAAGCGAAGAAGGAAATCTTCAACCGTATCTTCAACAAGTACGGTCAACAGTATTTCTGAGCTGTCAAAGTTTTTGAGCTGATAATGTTTTTGGATATTGTAGTTTTTGAAGCAACTGTTGTATCTTTCTATGTTTTGCGCTTAACTTTGTAACCTTCAGATGTAACAAAAACTTCAAAGTATATAATACGATTCACCTTGATGAACAATTCCTCATTGTCCAAGCTCTGAATCACAAAGTCTTTCAATTTCATGTTATAACTGTGCTAACCCTTTGATGTTTTATTTTATAGACTGTCTAAAATTTCAACTGAAATTTTAGATAAGTTAGTGAGGTTTAGATCAGTAGTGGTTTCAAGCTGTAAGTGGTTTTGGCATCATCAAAAAGGGGGAAATTGTTGGGAAATTTATTAGTATAAGTTTTGATGAATTCCAAAACCAGCTGACCCCAACCGAGTAGATGTTGCCAGTACCTAATGTTAGAATTTAGGCTCGCTGTTTGAGCAAAGTTAAGTTTTTATCTTTACAGGTCTCCAGCTGAAGATGGCAACAAGGCGTCACTCAGACAGAACATCAGTTGTGAAGAAAGACAACTGAGAGTTCATTTGTTCAGATGTAAGCAAGGGGAAGTCTTCAGAACATCAGTTGAAGGAAACCAACTGAGCGTTCATCAAACGAGAAACAGTTGAAAGGAAGAGAACATCAGATGAAAAAGAAATCATCTAAGGGTTCAAACCCAACTGAGTAAAGAAGTGGAAGACAACTGAGGGTTCAGTTTCAGAACCTCAGTTATAGAATCTGAACAAGGAGTTCAACTGTTTTGAAGTTCAAAGTCAGCTGAGAACTCGATAGATCGGAACATCAGCTGAAGATCACTCAGATGAAGGTCAAGACTTTCAACCGACAAACCGAAGTTGAATGTCAAAGATTTGAATTTCAAAAGGAAGTCACATGAGGGTTTGACCGTTCAGTCATTACCCCATCTGGCCCAACACAAGGCTGTCTCAGATGGAAAGCAAAGGAGCACAGATGCCATATCGGGAAAGTCTGCAGAGATGAGAGACAAGCCATCGCTTTCAATCGATCAGAGATCAACTGCTCCTCCAACGGCTAGTTGATTCTCTCCGCCTATAAATAGAGGCATCATCTCATTCGAGAAGTAGGAGATGCAGATAGACACATAGACGACTAAAAATTCAAAAGCTTTCTCGAGAGAAAAGAGCATCAGCAGCTGAGAGTTCCAATTTGAGAGAACATTAGTAGCTGAGGGTTCCTAGAATTCGAAACTGTTTTTGATCTTAGGTTGAGTGTTTATTCGTTCAAGCCTTAGATCCAGCTCTCATTCTTGATCGAGCTGTAGTTGGATATCCTACCCTTTCTCACACCCTAAAAAGTGTGCTAGGACCTTACTCTTCCTGTAATTGAGTAGTCAGGTCATCAAGTACCCGTAAACTTGACTTAGGCTGTTTAGTGCTCGGAAACTAAACTGTAACGGTTACTCAGCCCGCGTAAGCTGAGTGGTTCTGTCCAGAAGAACTTGGACTGAGGTGTGTGGATTCACATCTCCCCGTGGACGTAGGAGTTATCTCCGAACCACGTAAATCTTGTGTGTCGTGTTTATTTTTTTCAGTCCATATTGCATTTCTAACTGACCGAACTAACCAGCATTCAAACCTCTTTTGCACTTTTTCAACCGAGTTGTTTTGGTTCTTGACCAACCGAGCTGGTTTGCGTGAGTTGTTTTTAACGAGTTTATTTTCCACCACATTCCGCACAGCACCGCTCTTCCAGCTGAGTTTGCTTACTCAGCTGTGAGATCCCACCTGAGTCCTTTTACTCAGTTGAAGTTGTTTTCAAGTGTTAAGTTTTTCGAAAACTGAAAAATCCTAACTGGTGTATTCCCCCCCCCCCCCCCATACACCAGTAACTCGTTTCGGGACCATCAGAGGGCATGGATCAAATGTATCATCCCGTCAAGAACACTGACGTCGAGGTACTTCACTGTCTCTCAAACCTTGTGGTAACGCATGAGGAATTCGGCGAGGGTCTCGTGATACGACTTCCTAATATGCAGGTACTCCTGCATCATCGCTCGGTTACTCTCATTGTCCATCCTATACGATTTTAAACGAATTAAGCACACTTAAACAGTTATACAATACGTTTGAAATTCCCAACCACCACATACTCGTTTTTGCTTCCCAAAGAGGTTTTATTGCTCAGGGTACTTGCAATTCCATTTCACGAAAACGTTTGCACAAACGTTCCATCCTTTTCGATTGTCACACTAAAACATAGAATTAGGGAAGGCACTCTAAAGCAATCTAGTTATTCAAGCTACTTACCAAGCTTTTATCTCTAGACAAGCGCAAATAGCAAACTGAATAACTCGAAATTAAACTTTAACTTAAAGCTTTTGAAAATACTTGTACGTGGTTGCCGGATGAGATGGGGAATGCTCAGTGTGTTACTGACTCAAACAAGTCTCGAAAATTAAATCTAAACTCGACTCACAGGAAAGTTTTAGCTTAAGAGCAGACGAGCCGCTCTGATACCACTTTGTCACAACCCGAACTCAAGTGTGTAGGAACGACTAGAATCCATTGGACAGTGAAGGTGAAACCATGAAACAATACTCAACTCAGCCCGAATTCAAGGGTTAGTCGGGGTAGCTTCCTTCTTCTTCTTCTTCCTTCACTTCTCGGTCCCGCTCGTTCCTTCAAGAATAACATCTTATAAGGACGAGACTACTTTCTTGAAAACGAAACGAGTTCTAACGCTTGGCTGAAGGACTTCTACTTGACTTGGGTTTCTTAACTTATCTCGGCTCGACTAACTCGATCTTTCTCGGTTTCTCGATTCTACCCAAGTACTAAACTCACAGACTCTCAGACTCGGGAACTTAACTCGATAACATCAAACAAATTAAACTCAAACAATTTATGAAACACGAGAATTCACTATTCACGACATAAACTTCATATTTCTCGATTTCTCAAGTCAAACGAACTCAGAAAATTACGAGATTAATTCTCGATTACTAAAATCACAAATCATTCACATTCAGACTTTCACATCAAAAATCAGACATTTACAGATATGTAAACGACTGACTTCGATAAATAGACGGAAAAAGAAAAAATTTCCTAATATCTCAGAATATTCTAAAAAAATTCCAGAAAATCAAATAAATTCACATAAGCACTCATATCAACTCGGAATTTTATTTAAGTCTCAACACAGTCTTATACTGACTCATTACTGCTCGACTTTTAAACTTGAAAAATTTAAGTCTTCGTATTTTAACGAAAACAGTTTCGTTGTTTTAAAAATAAATCAAGGAATTCAAAATCCGAAACCTTAGACAAAATATCTCGGATTAAAGTCTACGTCACTTTTTCTCGTAAAATGTGCAGATGCTTGGAAAATTATCAAACTAGACGTTTTGACTTAAAATAATTCCAATTGACAAATTACTCGATCAATTTCACTCAATTTCATTTTAACTTACAAAATGCTCAATTTTTCATTCTTAACTTCAATTTTTTATAACTTTAGCATACGAACTCCGATTCAAGAATTTCAAGAAGCTAACTTAGTTATTTTTACTCCAATTTCATCATCTAATCATCAAATTAATCAAACAAAGTCAAGAACTCAACATCTAATGCTTCATTTCTTCATAAAGATCGACGTTTTCATATCTAGGGTTATACATGCTCGATTTTCAAAATTCAAAGCTCTAACATGCTTAAAATAAACTCAATTTCATGAATATAACATCAATTCACTCAAACAAGCTCAAGATCAAAAATTCCAAATCCAAAAATCTTATAAGGTTCGAAATTTTTGGAATTTAGTGCAAAACTTTTCCGAATTCAAAAATTCGAGATTCTATCATGCTTAGAAAAATTCCAATTGATCGATTTCTCAACCAGTTTACTCAAATGAGCTTAATTACTAAAAATCTTTATTTTATACCCAATTTCATCGCCTAATTTGGGGCTTTCTTTATAGAAATCCGATTTCAAGTTCTATAATGCATGAAATAAATCTAATTTCACTAATCAAACATCAATTTCATACTTAGAACACATGATTAACAAAAATCACAAGTTATAGAGCTCAAATAGTTCGAATTTTTCAAGCTTTTAAGCAAACGAGTTTCTTTCTTTGATTCTTCTCATACTTAAGCTCAAGTTATACTCGATTTCACTTATAAATCATCTAACAAACAATTCATACTCTTTAATTCATCAATTTAGCATGCTCAAAACCATCAAATTCATCATCAAATCATTCATCAAGTTTATCAAGAGAAAACTCCCAATTTTCATGCTAGAAAATCTTCGAAATTTTTGAAGCAAAATAGCAAGAAATTCGACTTCTTTAAATTGATCACACAAGAATACTTAGAATAATTTCTAGAGCTCAAATCCATCATCAAACTCATGATCAAACCAAGAACATGGAAACCCCTAATTGGTACTCATAAGGATTCATTGATCAAGGTTTTAGCTTCACATTTCATGCATAAAATCATGCAAAGATCGATTTTAAGACCTCAAAAACAAGCTAGGATCGAACTCTTATCCTTGGCATGAAAGTGCAGAAAATAAAAGGAGAGGAAGGAGGGTGATCCTATGCTAGAAATGATCACAAAATCGAGGGGATCAAGAATACCTTGTTGGCTTCGATTAAGGATGATCGGTGGCTATTTTCCTCGCAATTTTAGACCTTTATCTTCATGTATTCAATGGAGGAATAAGGGTGTAAGTATAGTGTGTGTGTGTTGTTGATGGGGGATGGAGAGAGAAGAGGGTGATGTCTCTAAGAGAGAGAGAGAGAGAGAGAGAGAGAGAGAGCATAGAGAGAGAGTGAGAGATCGACGAGAGAGAGTGGAGAGTGGTAGAGCGTGAGTTGAGAGTGAGAGTAGGATAGATTTATTAGATTTTAGGTTGCACCCATTAGTCAAAAACGCGATATAAAAATCGTCGGAAGAAAAAGTTTTCCTGTGCAAAACAACCCTACTTTTTCATTAAACTCTCAAACAACTTAAAACTCACCACGACTCTTTCCCAGCGTCGAAAAGCTCTCTACTTCATCTCATATCTCACCAAATAAATCAAGGAATCCAAAAATCCAATTTTCAAATCAAAATTTCGAGTAACGAATAAAATCTCGGAACTCACTATTCATATTAGGGTTCTTGAAATATTAACTCAAATCTTACTCAGACGATCTCAGACGACTCTCAAATATTTCTCAATGCTTCTAAAAGAATTTTTATACTCAAAAGACACTAATTAGAGGAAATTCGGAAAAACTCGATGAATAGTGAAAACTCGGGAAAAGTTATTATTCATCGGAAAACGAAACTTCTCAAAGTTCTCCGAAATTTAATCTTAGACTCAAACTCATATAATCATGCTCAATCAATTCATCACACATTCAATTCGGATAACCGAAATGAGAAAAATCACATAAAGGCACTCAAGGGCATTTTAGTAATTTTACGAGAAAAATTCTTTTCTCGGAAATGTTTATCCACACAAGCACATTATCAAGGCATATAAATTCAATAAAGATGAACTTAAAGACTTATAAAAGATCGGGGTAATACAAAGGTCGACTGATGACGTGGGTGTTTCGTGGCATCAATCAGCTAATACAGCTCCCTGAAGTGTTCTTTTGACTGCACATCAGGTTGAAGATCTGCAATCCCACGTCACCTGAACAAGACCTCCATAACCTGTCCGTCAGATCATTTGTACAGCCTCCGGCATTCCCTCTTGAGACTACTTCTTGCAAGGGTTTCTCTTATTCGCAAGATAGTCTGAGTCGAGTAGTTTCCCCATATGGGGAAGAAGACATAGATTCCCACTCCTCAGCGAATCAAGTCTGGAATGTCTCATGCGAATCCCTCTCTCTCTTAACTTTTTGCTGATGCCAAAAAGGGGGAAGAAGCTGAAAAGGCACTGGTTAGTTGTTGCTCACACTGTTCACTCCAGTTTGATGCGAAAATCCGGTGAACTTTCCCGCAGGATGAAAGGCTGATAGAGGCCGAAGAAAAAAGCTGACAAGGGCTCAATTGTCTCCTTCTGTTTAAGGAAGGCTTTTCGGACAACTGACGTAAGCTACCAAGGCTGTTGAAGGAAAGGCTGATAAGGTCATAAAGAGGGATGACCTCAGTCTCCAGCCTTGGGGTGAAAAAAGATGAAGATCCTCCCTTAAGGAAGAGGAGGAGTCGAAGACGAAGACCTAGAGTAGATTAGAAGTTAGGACTGTCGTTTCAGTTATAACTGTAATCCATGACCGAGTAGATGATTGCATTTAGTCTGTTTACCTACAGCTCACTGTTTGAGCGTAGGGGTTTTTATCTTTACAAGAATCAAGCAAAAGAAGTCAGCCAAACTAGAGAAGGAAGTTCGTGAAGAACTCAGCTAAGGCTGAAACTCAGCTCAGGTCCACACTCAGCTGAGGGATCACACTCAGTTGAGACTCAAGGTCAGTTAGGACATCAACCCCAACTGAAGCATGGACTCAGTTGGACAGCAGCTCAGTTGACTCACAACTGAACCACGCAACTGAAGGCATACAGTTGGTGTGAAGAGAAGTTGTGACGACGGAGGAGCTGCAGTCCAGTTCGTAAATGTACTTGGGAGCAGAAGTCAGCTGGAAAACTTTTCATAAATAGGCCAACAACAACGATGTGCAAAAAGTATGGTCGTAGGCACTGTTTCTGAAACGTTACCAGTAAAGCACGTGGAATGCCATACTTTTGGCAAAGGTCAAACGGCTCTTGCCAACAGTTGTCTTTGACTTTTTCTCTATAAATAGAGGTCTCCACAACAAGGCTAAAATGAGGGTTTTTGATACAAGTAGAGAAAAAGCACTCCAGAGTGCCAAGAGACAACACAAAGAGTGAAGCAGCGCAAGCAGCTTTTCACCTCTTTCTCTCTTTCTCTCCAAGCAAGTTGACTGGCGAAGAAGGAGTAGAGTGATTTCTCTCCTCTTCTTATAGCCTCTCAGAAGGTTTTCTTCCTGATTGAGGCTAGCGACCAAGTCCCTGCTTGTTTTGTATCCCCCAGGACTCTGTCTCAACGAGATTGAGTTCTTAGCCTTGGGTTGAAGCCTCCACTCCCCTAAAGTGTAGCAGGCTTCTTTTTTGGATTCTCCCTCCCTCTCCCCCCTCCCAAAATCCAAACCCAGGTTGCTTGGAACCCGTAATCCAAGCAGTGGTCCCTTGGAACCAGTAATCCAATATCAGATCGCTTGGAACCCGTAATCCAAATAGTGGTCCTTTGGAACTAGTAATCCAATACCAGGCTGAATACTTGCCCGGAAAAGTGTTAAGGGGTCTTGTTCGAACCCGGAATCGAACTGGTTAGGTTTATTTGGAACCCGGAATCGAACTGGTTAGGTTTGTTTGGAACCCGGAATCCAAGTGGGTGTTTGGCAAAGCACGCGTAAGCTTACCTAGTGGATTGCTTTCCCGAAAAGGAAGTCATGGGTGTAGGAGGCCGTTCTCCGAACCATGTTAAAATACTGTGTGCTTTGCTTTCTGTATCTTTCATTCAGTATTTTAATTTCTATACCTAACCTG
Source organism: Schizonepeta tenuifolia (assembly GCA_029490685.1). Classification (NCBI taxonomy): domain Eukaryota; kingdom Viridiplantae; phylum Streptophyta; class Magnoliopsida; order Lamiales; family Lamiaceae; genus Schizonepeta; species Schizonepeta tenuifolia. Next base: position 27,666,154 of record CM055955.1, read on the forward strand.
CTAACATTACATATGCTCTGCACTAATTTGAGAGTTTAACCCTCCCCTTTCACTAAGGTTTCAATTTATGTAACGAGATTATCTCTCACAATCTTCCGCATTGCATAACTGTTTAAAACCTCAGTTGGTGCAAGCAGCTGATCTTCATGCATAGGAGTCAGCTGAGCTACCGACTGTGTGATTGGCTCCAACTGGGCAACTCAGTTGTAGAGCTACTCCAACTGTCTCTTCCAGTTGTGAGTAACTGACTTGAGCAGTATATCTCAGTGAAAAGACGTTAAGCAAAACGAATATTGCCACTGGTGTATTCCTCCCCCCTCCCCCCCCCCCCCCCCCCGCATATACCAGTTACTCGTTATCGGGACCATAAAAAAAATAATTAAAGAAATCAAACATAATAGTTTTAAGTTGTAAAATAACTCCATTTTCAATTATTATTTAAATTATTTCAAAAATGTAATAACTCCGACTATTAATTATATTTTGCAGTAACCAATTTATTTTGTCGTTGCATGATTTCCCATTTTCTTATAGTTGATGCAAGCTTGTTGTTTGGTTATGAACTTGGAACCTATAGTTCATGAATATACCAATTCAATTATAGATTTGGAGTAGTACATTAGTCAACTATATGAATCATTATATTATATTACTAAAAGGAAAACGATTCTTTCTTTGGAAAATTCTATGTGGCACCCCTCAAATTCTTCCATTCTTATTTATCAAAATTCTCAAATTTGTGAATTTTTAAATATAAAATAATAGATTTTAAATATCTACTAAATCTTGTGTCCCTTATCGGTTTTTTAATGAAACTTCACCTATTGAAAATCCTATTAAAACTTAAGAAAATCTTGTGTCCCTTATCGGGACTAATTATCATGTATTTTCTTAAGTTTTAATAGGATTTTCAATAGGTGAAGTTTCATTAAAAAACCGATAAGGGACACAAGATTTAGAAGATATTTAAAATCTATTATTTTATATTTAAAAATTCACAAATTTGAGAATTTGTAGTAGAACTATCTAGAACTATCTAGAATCATATTGTATATATAATAGTTCACCTAGAATCATATTTGTATATATATCATAGTGTATATACAATATGATTCTAGATAGTTCTACTACAAGATATTTTTCTCTATAAAAATCAAGTTTACTATTATATTCCTACACCTCCAACCCCCCCCCCCCCAACCCCCCTTTCAAACTTGATTTTCATTCCGAACAAACTTCTGATCTTGATAAAATGTTCGTACTTTTGTGGCTTTGTGAAGATGTTGGCAACTTGATCTTGTGATTTCACGTACTCCACTTGAACAATCTTCTTTCCGATGCATTCTCTGATGTAGTGGAAATAGATGTTTGTGCCTTATTTGACTCCGGAATATTGAATTTCTTCCGAATGCAACTGTTTTTTCTTATCCATATGATCCCTTCTCTGGCTATATGCATTCACTTTCTGACATACGATGTTTTCGCTAGGTCGCGTTGTTGGAAAAATTAGTAAAATATTTTGAAAGATTCCAAAACTCAAACTGACCCCAACCGAGTAGATGAATGCCTTTAGTCTGAAGTAGCTAGAACTCACTGTGTGAGAGTAGAGATTTTATCTTTACAGGTTTCAAGCAGAAGAAGTCAGTCGGACTTAAAAAGGAAGTTCGTGAAGAACTCAGCTGAGGCCCAGACTCAGCTGAGACCCAAAATCAGTTGAGACCCAAACTCAGCTGACCCTTAAACTCAGTAGAGACCTTAACCTCAACTAAAGCACAGACTCAGTTGGACAGCAACTCTGTTGACTCCTCAACTGACCCACGAAGCTGAAGGCATACAGTTCCAGCGTTAAGAGAAGATGTGTTGAAGTCAGACGTCGCAAAGCGAAGAAGAGAAGACATTGAAGACGCTAAAGACGGAAGAGTTGCAGTCCATATTAAAATCTACTCGAAAACACAAGTCAGCTGGAGAACTTACCATAAATGAGCCGACAACAGCGACATGCAAAAAGCAACGCTCGTAGTTTCCATTTTAGGAAAGTTTCCAGAATAGTAGGTGGAGTGTCATACTTTTGGCAGAGGTCAAACGGCTCTTTCCAATGGCTAGTTTGATCTCCCTACTCCACACCAAAGCTTAATACAAACACAAGAACAGAAAAAGAGAGACAAAATCAAGAGTGAAGCCGCAGTAGCTCATCACCTCTCTCACCAAGCAAGAAGACCTCATCCGAAGTCCAATCGAAGTAGAGTGTTCATCCCTCCTCTTGTTCTTTCATCTAGCCTCTCAGAAATTCTCTTTCTTGATCGAGTCTAGAGAATAGGTTCTTGTTTATGTTGTGTGTGACTAGACTCTTTTCCAAGAGATAGAGTCTGTTGTCTTACGTTGAAGCCTCCACTTCCCTCAGTGTTGAAGGCTTTCTAGTTGGATATCACCCCCAAATCCAAATCCCTAGGTTTGACTTTGAACCTGTAATCAAAGTCACTAGGTCCCTTGGAACCCGCAATCCAAGATTATGTCCCTTGGAATCCAGAATCCAAGACTAGGTCCCTTAGAACCTGGAATCTAAGACCAAGTTGTACACTTGTTCGTTATCGAACTGGTTAGGTTTGCTAGGAACCTGTAATCCAAGTGGGGCGTTTGGTAAGCGCGCTTAAGCTTATCTAGTGGATTACTTCCCCGAAAAAAAAGTCGTGGACGTAGGAGGTCAATCTCGGAACCACGTTAAAATATTGTCTACTTTACCTTCTGCATTTACATTCAGTATTTTACTTTCAGTTTACCTAACCAACTGACCTAACATATTACATACAAACTGCATATTTACCAACTACACTAATTTGGGAACTTAACCTTCCCTACTTTCACAAAGGTTTTAGTTTTTGTAACGAGATACTCGTTACCGGGACCATCAAGTGGTATCAGAGCAGTGGTTGAAAAGACTGTTGTGCCTAATACACTAGGTGTGAGTCGAGTACATTTTTCAGTGGTCAAGTGAACAGATCTTCTCTGCAATTAATTAGTTTATTCTGCTGTATATTTTTTATGTTTATCTCTTGTGGTGTGCAGGAAAGATGTACCCGACGTTGCTGAGAAGCTTACCGGAGTTCTCCGTGGATGATTATCCCACGTGAAAGTTTCGCCTGAAGATGGCACTGACTACCAGGCATCACAAGATGTGGAAGACCATAGAAAATGGTCCAATCAAGGTGACTCAGACTGTGCTAGCCCCATCAACAACTCTAGGGGATGGAGAGATGATGATGAAGGATGAACCAAAAGGCGTACACCAGTACACCAAAGAAGAAAAAAGACATCGCGCAACTAGATGACATTGCAAAGAGCGTCATCTTTTCCACCATCGGCAAAGCCTACTTGTCGAAGATTATCAATTGCTCCATAGAAAAAGATATGTGGGAAGCCTTAGCTGCTCTCTATGAAGGTTCTAATGAGATTAAGGAGATCTAGAACAAGTTCACCTTAGCTTGTCAGAAGTACGAGAACTTCTCTTACCTAACTAGGGAGTCCATCGACAAGATGGAGCTGAGATTCAGAGAAATCCTAATGGTCATTGAGAGTATTAGGAAGGGAAAATACTCACAGCGTGATATAAACTTGAATGTTTTCTCCGCACTAGGCGAAGACTGGGCGTTCTACAGAATCATCCATCAAAATTGGAGTGACCTCAGTTTGATGACAACTGAGAAGTTGTTCTCCATGCTCAAGATAAATGAGTATGACATCCTCCGACTGAGGGAAAGCAATCTTTAGAAACCAGAACAGACCGAGCAGAGCTCAGCTGCCAAGCTAATGGCGCTTCGAGCTAAATCGGGCAGATCCAATTTCGTCAGACCCTTACGGTCCGTTGACTTCTCAGCTGGGGATCAACCTAGCAGATCCGAACTTCAGAAGAAGTTCAATGAGATAAACTCCAGGGTCGAGAAGTATAGGAGGATCAATAGGAGCAGACGAAGCTCAACTAAACCCTTGTCAAGGAATCAAAGTGAATGATACTTTGAATGCGAATAGTCATGACATTTCAAAGCCAACTGTCCTGACCTCTCCATAAAAGAGAAGGAAGCCCTCCGAGGAAAGGCCAAGGAGAAGTCCAAGGCCATAATCATTGAGGAAGACGTCGACGACACCGACGTATTCACGGAGTCAAAAGGAGAAGAAACCGACTCGCCATCAAGCTCAGCAGGAAAAGACCAGTGCTTCATGACATTGCTGGAAGAGTCAATTGACAAGGACCAGGATGAACTGAGGAAGAGAAGAGCTACAAAATCAGTCTGGGTGCTGGACAGCGGATGCTCCAGGTATATGACACACCAGAGGAATCTTCTCACATATATCAAGTTTCGAGAGGGAGGTAGTGTAACATTTGGTGATGACTCTCTAGGAAAAACCAAAGTTTGATGCACAGGGATGCAGAGTGAAGACGTCAAGACCAAGTAGATTATTCTACACCGTAGACGATTTTCATCAGGTGGAGTCTACTACACTGACTGGTCGAATAGCCCACCAGAAATGTGCCTCGTGTCCAAAGAAACTCAGAGACAAGCTGGTTGTGGCACAAGAGACTCAACTACCTCAACTTCAAATCCATGAACAAGCTAGCTCGCCAACAGCATGCAGTTGGAATACCATATTTGAAACACAGTCCAACGCATCACTGCAGTGCATGTCTAGCTTGAAAAATTGGCTAGAGCTTCATTCCGTCTTAAGATGACTCCCTCCACGGATCGAGTTCTACAATTGATTCACATGGATATGTTCGGTCCGGTCATCCTAGAAAGTGTAAATGGAAACAAGTACACCCTCGTAGTTACTGATGATTACTCGAGGTACACCTGGATGATTTTCATGGCGCACAAAAATGAGACAAGAAAAGAATTGCTGAAACTGATGGATAGACTTGCGAACCAACAAGGAAAATCCATTGTCTCCATCAGATCTAATCGCAAAACTGAGTTCCTCAATGAGACCATCATTGAGTATTGCGAGAAGAAAGGCATAACTCACCAGACCTCAGCTGCAAGAACTTCACAGTAGAACGGAGTAGCTGAAAGGAGAAATCGAACGCTGAAAGATGCAGCCACCTACATGCTTACCAACTCAGCACTGCCAAAATGATTTTAGGCTGAAGCAGTCAACACAACATGCTACACACAGAACCACTCCCTCCTTATGAAGACACAAGAAAAAACTCCATACGAACTATGGAGAAACAGGAAGCCAAATATTTCCTACTTTCGTGTACTCGGTTCTAAGTGTTATATCCATAATACTGGAAAAGTTCAGTTGAAAACTTTCAAGCCAAAAGCTGTCAAAGGCATATTCTTGGGATATGCTGCAAAGATTAAAGCTTATAGAGTTTTCAACATTAGCACCAAAATTGTGGAGGTAACACCTCATGTTATTTTTTATGAATCTACTTTTGAGTATAGAGAACAGGCTAAACTGCAGGCAGTTGAAGGAAGCACACCGGCCTAGCCAGCTGAGACAAGATCTCAAGCCCAAAGACTGAAAAATCTTGCAGAGCCGCTTATCTGGTCAACTAAGAAAGAAGAAGTATATTCTTCTAACGATGAGAGTGAAGATCCCATCACAGATCAAGGGGGAACTTCAGAGTCAACTAACCAAGTGCCACCTCCAACTGACACTCAGCCAACATCAGTAACTAACCAGCCTTCCAGTCCAGGACCTTTCAGTTCGAGACCAGCCAGCTCTCCAGTTCATCCTTCATCTCCAACTGAGGATCGAACTGCACCAGAAGTCAGAACACCAAGCTCGGCACTCCCAACATCTCCAAGACCGGACTATTCCATCACTATGCTCAAATCTGCTAGGCGAGCACGAAAGCACAAATGATGGTATGAAGACCACGTTAAAGATCTAGGGATAGGAAATCTGCGAGCCGACGTCCGAACCAGATGATCAGCTCAAGTTGTAGATCTGATGAGCCCGTATTTTATATGCTCATCATGTGATTTTAGGTGTAGATCGAGTCTAGTTTTATGTCTTTTTAGCCTGTTTTAGTGCCTGGGATGACACATTTGGTAGTAGGCAGGGAAGGACAGGAACTTGGACATTTGGAGTGGATTTGTGCGTGAAAGTGAGCATTTCGATACGATGCAATGGTCAAGGAGCTTTGCTCGTAGCTAGAGATAATGAGGGTGGAAGTCCAAACATATAGAAATTGCTCCGTACCAATCGGCATGACCAATTCAGACCGCGCGCAGGCATTCCAAACAGGTCAAGATGGCAGGAGGACTCTGGGCAAGGCAAAGGAGAAGCAAAAGGAAGAAGAGTACGAAGGTTCTAGGCATTGCAGCTGGCATAACATCATCCGAAAGACCAATAAGGAAGCAATTTATGCCTTGGAGATGAAGCAATCGTGGAGACAAGTTCTACCCGGACTAGGAGACAAAGGGATAAGGATGGATTGTAACAGATAAGGAAACAAATCTTTCCTAATCCTACTCGGCCAAGGAAGAAAGGTGTTAGTTGTCTCGAAGGCCCGTCTATGGGTTTTTAGGGTTCAAGCCCATGATCTTTGTACTCTATAAATAGGTTCATGCAAGCAGCCTCAAACACACAAGTTTTTACATCTTTCTTTTCACACAATATACTTTCTTGTAAGATACAATTTACTTTTCTAGTTGTTAGGTCACAGTTTGGGCAGACTATCGTTTAAGTATTTATTCAAGTATGTTTTCTTCTATCTATTTTGTTATTGTTTTTTACTTTATGTCTAGCTAAACCTTTAGATCTGGGTTTAGATAGAGGATATGTGATATAAGTGTTTAATAACTCATGAGGTCTAATTGGGCAAGATAGCTATATATATGTGTATTTCCGAGGCGTTAGGTAATGATTTCAAAGCAGTTTGTTTGTGCCAAGAGTTCATGTGGCCAATGGACAATTAGAGGGTGGCAGATTCCTTAAAAGGGATATAGGTTAGACCAACAGGGACCGGGAGAGGTTTGCCTCATGCTCTTTGAGGGCGGAAAATATCAGGTTGAACTTGGACGGAGCTGAACCAAGTACGCTGACGCTGGTGTAAAGTCGGAGCGGGATCCTAGTATCTCATTGGACCGGAACGGGTTCGTCTAGTGCCCAAAGCTGCTTGTTTCAATCTTTTTCCCTTGAGAAATGCTCGGCGGTGAGTTAAGCAAGTTAGGAAGCCTGGGGTGGGAATGCCACGCAGGATTCACTAGTAAGGACGAGCTGGGAAGATCGTGTCTGTGGGCGTGACAACGTGACAGTAGGACCACGATGCGGTTTGGCTATAACCGTTGACATACATACCTAGCGAATATCTATGCACCTATGATCGAGCTACACTTATTCACATTGAATTGAACCTAAATCTAGATTGTCTTTTATTACTGGTAGTTTGCTTGTTTAGTTTCAGTTTTTTACTTTTCTTTGTTTTTCCCAAGCCGTTAGAAGGAATAGACCAAACCAGCACTTTGACAGGATACTTCAAGAGAATATTGCAGCAATTCCTCGTGGGATCGACCCTTACTTACCGATTAGCTGATCCTAGGAAGTGGGCAAGGAAAATACAAATTGTATTTTGCCGCGGCCAAAACGACGGTCGCGTCAAGATCCTACAGCTTACATTCTGACTTAGCCAACTCAGTCAGGAACCTCAGCTGATGATGAACCAACTTCGGAAGCACATTAGGCTGACGAGCTCAGGATACTAGGAAAGCTGGAGCAAGCAGGAGATGTAAGTATGATTGCATGCTTTGTAGCAGACGTGTCTGAACCCAAGAACATCTTGGAAGCTTTAGGATGTATCAACTGGACTCAGGTCATGCAAGAAGAGTTAAACGAGTTCCTCAGAAACAACGTGTAGGAACTTGTTGAAAGACCTGAACGAGTCAAGGTGATTGGCATGAAGTGGATATTCAAGAATAAACGAGACGCCATTGGATGTGTAGTGAGAAATAAGGCTAGACTAGTAGCTCAAGGATATTGCCAGTAACAAGGAATAGTTTTTGAAGACTCCCTCGCACTAGTTGCTCGTCTGGAAGAAATTCAGATTTTTCTAGCCTACGCCGCCTTCGACAAGTTCAAGGTGTATCAAATAGATGTGAAGTGTGTGTTTCTCAATGGTGACATTAAAGAAGTTGTTTATGTAGCAAAGCCTCCTGGTTTCGAAACTGGTGACGGCAGAGTCTACAAACTGAAGAAAGCTATATATGGACTGAAATGAGCTCGGCGTGCATGGTACGAAACACTGTGCGGTTTCCTACTGGAGTCAAGGTTCATCCGAGGCTCAGTCGACAAAACTTTATTCACCATCAAAGTTGGAGAAGATATCCTGGTGGTGTAAATATATGTCGACGACATCATCTTTGGATCCAAATCCCAAGATATGTGCAAGAAATTCTCCTGGCTCATGAAGGAAAAGTTAGAGATGTCCATGATGGGAGAGATGAATTATTTTATTGGGCTGCAAGTGAAGCAGTCGCCAGAAGGAATCTTCATCAATCAGTCCAAGTACACAAAGGAGCTAATCTCCAAGTATAGACTGAACTCAAGCTGAACAATGAAGATCCCAATGAACACCAACTGAAAGATCGACCCCGGTTAAGAAAGGAAGCTCGTCGGTGCAAAGATGTACAGAGGGATCATCAGCTCACTGCTGTATCTAACTGCTAGTAGACCTGACATTTACTACGCAGTTGGAGTTTGTGCAAGATTTCAAGTTAAGCCTAGGAAAGCTCACTTGCACGCAACCAAGAATATCATCAAGTACCTCAAGGGATCAGTTCATATGGGACTGCGGTACCCAACTGATGATAACATTGCACTAACCGGCTACTCAGATGCTGACCTAGCTGAAGTCAGAGTTGATAGGAATTCAACCTCAGGATACTGTCAGTTCATGGTAAGCAAATTAGTTTCCTAGTTTTCGAAGAAGTAAGTATACATTTCCACCTCCACAACTAAATCGGAGTACATGGTAGCTGGAAGCTACTGCATGCAAGTTCTCTGGCTGAAGCAACAACTAAGTGATTATGAAGTGGAGACAAACCAAGTACCCATTTTCTGTGACGGCTCAAGTGCTACAGCCATCACGGTGAATCCCGTTCACCACTCCAGGACCAAGCACATCGACATCCGACATCACTTTATCTGTGATCATGTCGAAAAGAAGGACGTCATTGTTGAGAAAATTAACATTGACATTCAGAGAGCTGATATTTTCACAAAGCCTTTGGTGGAAGCTCTATTCAAGATGTTGTGTCAACTCCTTAGATTGTTCAACCCAACCGAAGAAGAAACCAGGAAAATAGAGACCACAAGTTGAGGAGGAATCTCAACTTAAGGGGGAACAGAGCGAGTTCGTCTCCCAATTCAGTTCAGCTGATCGATGGAGTCAAACCTCGACTGAACTGACGACTTAAGTTAGTCGAGTGTAAGCTGAGTAAAGGAGACAGTCAAGATCCACGCCGACTAAGTGGTACTATGTTAACTTGTTCATTTTTGTTAAGGCGGGTGTTTTGAAAGAAATTCAAACATCTGTTACAAGATCGAGATTGGGCTGACATAGCGTTACCTAATCTCCTCAAGCACGTGAGTGATCCTTATCGCCCCATGATGCGTTCCATCATCGTCATTCCTGGGAGCAGCTTTTTCTGAAACGGCACATTAAAATATGTCGTTTATCCCAAAGAAACAGCACGACTTGATCTGATCCGTTGATTCAGATCTCATACCCCCTATAAATTGGAGTCTTTGCAATTCAGTTTGCATATCAACCAGATTTCGTATCTCAACAACTCCATGTTTTTCTCTCACAAAAATTTTACTTAGTGGTTTTCTCTCTTGCTAGGGTTTAACTTCCTCTTCAGGAAAACCTACCAGATCGAGAATATGCCTTCCCACTCTACAAAGCAGTTCTTTCCTTCTCCAAGCCCTGAATCTGTGAAACAATCGGTTCAGAAAGAACGCTATGTTCGTGGCTACATGAGACGCAGACGCCTCAAAGGTCGAATGATGATGTGGGTGCTTTGTGGTGTCAACCAGCTAATGCAGCTCCCTGAGATGTTCTTCCAATTGCATGTCAGGTTGAAGATCTGCAATCCCACGTCATCTGAGCAGGACATTTGTTACCTGCCCATTAGAAGTCACACTCAGCCCTCGGCATTACCTCATGCAACAGCTTAGTGCAATGTCTTTCCTTGCTCACAAGCTCATTTCAGTCGCGTAGTGTTCTTCCAAGAACTGAAGAAGACATAGACTTTTGTTCTTCAACAAGTCTATGATGTAATGTCTCCAGCGCAAGATTGTACTTGATCTTCCTTTTGCTGATGCCAAAAAGGGGGAAGAAGTGCAGGTACCACCTACTTTAGGTGGATGCACAGGATTAAAGAGGAAACAGGCTGAGAAGAAGAAGACTGACAAGGGATCAGTTGCCTCCTTCGATTTGAGGTGGATTTTCAGGTGGATGGTTACCACCAACTGATTTCAGCCTCACCAGCTCTGCGGCGGTGGAAAAAGAATTACTAGTCTATTGAAGGAAAGGTTGTTTCAGGTCAGAGATAGGAAGACCTCAGCCTCTAGCCTTGGGTAGCTGAAAAAGTTGAAGACCCTCCTCAATGAGGTGGAGGAAACGAAGACCTAGAGTAGGTTAGATGTTAGGACTGTAGCTTAGTAAGAACTCAGTTGTAACTGTAATCTCTCCTCAATTTGCTATCCATAAAAATAAGTTGCTGGTTATTAAACGTCTTCAGTTATTAATCTCACTTGATGACAACTATCTCGTTAGCATGCTAACCCTTTCCTGTTATAGACTAGAATTGAGTTTATCTTTTAGTCTTATTGGTATTAGTTAGGAAAGTTAGGTGATATCAGTTAGGGTTTTGACATCATCAAAAAGGGGGAAATTGTAGGGAAAATTAGTAAAAAAGGTTTCAAAAGATTCCAAAACCCCAACTGACCCCAACCGAGTAGATGAATAACTTTAGTCTGAAGTAGGTAGAGCTCACTATTTGAGCGTAGGGATTTTATCTTTATAGTTTTCAAGTAGAAGAAGTTAACCGGACTGAAGAAGGAAGTTTGTGAATAACTCAGCTGAGACCCAAACTCAGCTGACCGTCAAACTCAGTTGAGACCTCAACCTCAACTGAAGCACAGACTCAGTTGAACAGCTGCTCAGTTGACTCCTCAACTGACCCACGCAGCAGAAGGCATACAGTTCCAGCATGAAGAGAAGTTGTGTTGAAGTCAGACGTCACGAAGCGGAGAAGAGAAGACATTGAAGACGCTGAAGACGGAAGAGTTGCAGTCTAGAACAAATCTACTCGGAAGCACAAGTCAGCTGGAGAACTTACCATAAATGGGCCGACAACAACGATGTATAAAAAGCAATGCTCGCAGTTTCCATTTTAGGAAAGTTTCCAGAAAAGCAGATGGAGTGCCATACTTTTGGCAAAGGTCAAACGGCTTTTTCCAACGGCTAGTTTGATCTCTCTCTATAAATAGAGGTCTCCACACCAAAGCTCAATACAGACACAAGAACAGAAAAAGAGAGACAAAATTAAGAGTGAAGCCGCAATAGCTCATCACCTATCTCAACAAGCAAGAAGACCTCACCCAAAGTCCAATCGAAGTAGAGTCTTCAACCCTCCTCCTGTTCTTCCATCTAATCTCTCAGAAATTTCTTTACTTGATCGAGTCTAGAGAATCGGTTTTTGCTTGTGTTGCGTCTGACCAGACTCTCTTCCAAGAGATTCTGTTGCGTTAGGTTGAAGCCTCCACTTCCCTCAGTGTTGAAGGGTTCCTAGTTGGATATCCTCCCCATATCCAAATCCTTAGGTTTGACTTTCAACCCATAATCAAAGTCACTAGGTCTCTTGGAACCCGGAATTCAAGACTAGGTCCCTTAGAACCTGGAATCTAAGATCAGGTTGTGCACTTGCCCGAAAAAGTGTTGTAAGATCTTGTTCGAACCTGTAATCGAATTAGTTAGGTTTGCTTGAAACTCGTAATCCAAGTGGGGCGTTTAGTAAGCACGCTTAAGCTTATCTAGTGGATTACTTCCCCGAAAAGGAAGTCATGGATGTAGGAGGTCAATCTCTAAACCACGTTAACATATTGTCTACTTTACCTTCAACATTTACATTCAGTATTTTACTTTCAGTTTACCTAACCAACTGACCCAGCATATTGCATACAAACTGCATATTTACCAACTGCACTAATTTGGAAACTTGACCTTCCCCATTTTTACAAAGGTTCAGTTTTTGTAACGAGTCTAAACTCCACAATCTTCCGCAGCGCAAAACTGTTTTAAAACCTCAGTTGGTACATACAGCTGACCTTCAGGCATAGGAGCTAGTTGTGCTGCCAACTGTGTGGTCAGCTCCAACTGAGCAACTCAGTTGTCGAGTCGCTCCAACTGACTTTCCAGTTGTTGAGCCAACTAACCTGAGCAGTATAACTCAATGAAAAGACTTTTAGCAAAACAAAAATTGCTACTGGTGTATTTCCCTCCCCCCCCCTCCCATACACCAGATACTCGTTAACGAGACCATCACGCATTTTTTATTTTTTTCACCCACTTACGGATCTTCTTGTTGGCCTTCATTTCTGCATCTCTTGAATTTCCCCATTTTGCTTTTGGCATATCTTTCTCCAAAGTTATTGGCTCATAAGCAGAAAAACAAAATAATATGAGATCTTCTAACCTTTCATTCTCATCATAGATCTCATTCAAGGTCTTTGTGCGTGGCATTTCTCTTTCATTTAAGAAAGAGGGTGGTGACTTTTGAACTACTTGCAAAGGTGAAGTATGTGGAGTTGCCAATTCTTGTTGAGTTTCTTCCACTCGCTCAACCATTTCTGGATCCTCGAATTGAGGAATGAAGTTGAAATCACTTTTGGGATTAAACTCCCAAACTCCTTCTTTGTCGAACTCCACATCTCGACTTATAAAAACTTTCTTAGTATTCAGATTATATAACTTATAGCTTTTAAAGTTAGAGTCACACCCGATGAAGATGAGTAACTTGTTTTTGTCATCGAGCTTGCTCCTTATCTCATTAGGTACATGCGCATAAGCTTTGCTTCGAACACTCTCAAGTGGACGATCCACGGTTTTTTCCCACTCCAAGCTTCTTGATGAGTCTTTTCCCACACACTTCTAGTTGGAGACTGATTGCACAGGTACACAACGCATGCCACTGCCTCTACCCAAAACTCTTTGGGCTAATTCTTCGTTTTCAACATGCTTCTAGCCATCTCGACGATGGTTCTGTTCTTTCATTTTGCAACTCCATTTTGTTGGGAGGACCTCGGAACTGTTAGTAGCCATCGAATTCCACTTGTTTTGCAAAACTCTAGAAACTCCTCGGATGTGAACTCTCAATCTCGATCAGTCCTCAAAGCTTTGATTTCTAGTCCACTCTGTTGGATTTGAGGTGTTGCTGCTCAAAAGGTGATATTGCTCGAAGATGTTGGCAAAGTTTATGTAGCCAAAAGTACAGCTGAAGTGTCGAAGCCGCTGCGTAGAACAAACTCTGTTATGTGTGCTTCAGTCTGTGCTAAGGGGACCTAGAATAGTCTAGCAGAGACTTACCTTATCGGCGCGGATTTTGCGGGATCTTTTCCAAGTTTATGATAGATGCGGACAAGATACTTATCAAGCAGATAAAAGACGTGTTCTCCAAGCCTTATCCTCACAAGGAAAGAAGATCTAAAGAGATATACATGATGGAGATGAGATCTAGGGTTTCGCCTATATATATTCGACATCTATATTGTGAGGAGCTGGCCGCCCATGTTTTATTGTTTGAGTGCTTATACTTTCTTGAGAGTATTGTATTGTGAAAGCACGAATTATTGTGAGAGTTTATCTTTGATAAATTAGTTCCTAAAGAGAGTTAAGGGTCGAACTGGCGGTTCGGACTTAAGTTGAGCGATTGTAGATCGTCAATCACAAATTCACGTGACGTTAGGAAGAGGGTGAGCGAAAGGGTAGCATAAGGTGGTGACCTGTATGTGTAAGATCCTCTGTAGTCATTTCTTCTAATAGTGGATTGGTTCTCTCTTGGGCAAAGGCCCCCCAGACGTAGGTTGCAAAATCGAACTGGGTTACCATATCGTGTGTCTTTTATTTCAGCACAGTTTATTGTTTCTGTTATACTGTCTGTGCTAAGTTTTTCAGTAATGCGAATAACTTTATATGCATAAAGTATACGTTTAGATCTAACAATTGGTATCAGAGCGGTACACCGATCTTACAGGTGTTGATCTTGGGACAGACATCTAAACGTGTTGCTGCATTCGTGATAAGACACAATGACTTCCACAGGTGGTAGTTCGATGACGAAACCACCAATTCTCGATGGATCCAACTATGGATATTGGAAGATTCGTTTGATGGCACACATCAGAGCCATCAATGAAGAGGCGTGGGAGACGATAAAGTTAGAATTCAAACCTCCCATCATAGCCACGGGCCAACCCAATGCTGGCAAAGTCAAAGACAGGAAAGACTGGTCGGAAGCTGAAAAGAAAGAATCGGGGATGAATCAGGTTGCACTGAATGCCATTCAAGCATCTGTTACTATGGAAATATTCTCCCTTATTTCCACATGCGATTCAGCAAAGCAAGCATGGGATATTCTAGAGACCTCCTTTGAAGGAAATGATCATGTAAAAGAGCAACGTCTTCAACAACTAGCAACCCAATTCGAGTTACTGAGGATGGAAGAACATGAGTCGATCAGTGACTTTCATGCAAAGCTGTTGAAAATTATCAACGAAAGTGTGGCCCTTGGGAACAAGTACACTGATGAATATCTTGTCAGAAAGGTTTTAAGATCTCTTCCCAACAGATTCGAGTACAAAGTGGCTGCAATTGAAGAAGCAAGAGATCTTGCTAGCATGAAACTGGATGAGCTCATTGGATCTTTAAGAACCTTTGAGATGGGAAAGAAGAGTGAAAGCACTGAAAAAAAAGGAGTTGCCTTTCAAGCACACAACTGGCACCCTGAGGCTCCAACTGTGCCAAAAGGAGAAATAGCAGCTGCTGAAGCAATGGCCCTAGTCACAAAGTCATTCAAGAAGGAGTTCAAGAAGTTTGCCAAACGAGGGCTTGACAAGAAGAAAGGAAGTAAATCAGAATACAGTCAATTGGATAAGGAAGACTCTCAGTCCACTCCAAAGACTGGACCTCAATTTCATGAGTGTCATGGCTATGGACACTCAAGCGTGAATGCATCAATACAACGCGGAGGCAAGGCAAGTCATATGTTGCCACCCACAATGACGAGGAAAAAGATGATAGTGAGAGTGACACTGATGAAAAGATTGCTCGTGTTGTAATATCTGTGGTACAGCCATCCATTCATGTGCCTGAGTCTGTGCCCATGAACAAGAACAATCCAGTGGATGAAGAAAGTGATGCAGACAGCGTCGATGAGGAGTCAATGATTAAGAAGTATGAATACCTGATCATTAAGTGTGATGAAGTTGGAAGAATTAATTTAACCCTCAATGTCCAAATTGAGGAAGTGACGAAGGAAAGAGACAATCTGAAAGTACTGAACATGTCTCTGCTTGATCAAAACAATATGCTTCTTCACAAGATGGATCATATGGATAAGTTTGTTAAGATGATGAATGGTGATGCAACTTCCAAGCTTAATAAAATTATTGAAGCTGGACAGAGCTCAACCAGCAAATCTAGTTTAGGCTTCCAAGGAAAGCAGTAGGTGATTGTTGAAGACAAGGAGAAGAAGGTGAAGTTTGTTCCTCAACACAAGAAATCTCAGGAGAATCCAGCCCCCAAGTCAAATCCTTCCAACAATAGGAGGCAAAAGAGAATTCCTCAAAGGAATCTGCATAAGCAGACACAGACGCATACACATGTGTCAAGGAGTGTTCCAAGAAATCAGAATCATCAGTTCAGGAGGGGACAACCACCACAACAAGAAGAGCTGTTCAAACCAGTCCGCCATTATTGCGATCTCCCTGGACACATAAGGCCACACTGCAGATATTATCTTGGTGACAGAAGAAGGATATTTCAATCCAGAAACAACTACACTGCATATGTTGCTCTAACATCTCTTTGGGCTCGAGTGGATAACAGGTGGTACATGGACAGTGCTTGCTCCAAGCACATGACAAGAAATCCTAATTTCTTGACCAATATTGTCGATGTCTTCGATGATCACGTTACCTTTGGAGATGGAAATCAAGCCACAGTGATTGGAAAAGGAATTCTAAACATACCTGGAATGCCGTCTCTGCAGAATGTATATTTGGTTGATGGACTTAAAGCAGTGTTGGTCAAATATGCGATAAAGGATACAAAGTGATATTTGACGAAAGTACATGTCAAGTAGTGAAGAATGGAGCTGAGTTTATGACTGGTCGCAGATCTCATGACAAGTGTTATCTTGTTACACCCGCACATGTCTGTATGCAAGTTAGTGTTGGAATGACAGAAACCTGGCACCAGAAATTAAGACATGCAAGTTTGAGGAGTATGAAGAAACTTCTGAATGCTGATGTTGTTCGAGGATTCCCTAAGCTGGAGATTGATGCTAAGGTTGTGTGTGGGCCTGGTCAATTGGGAAAACAAATTGAGGTGGGACACAAGAAAGTTCGAAGCATCACCACCTCTAGCATTCTGGAACTAATACATATGGATCTAATTGGACCAATGCCTACTCAAAGTATAGCCAAGAAGGAGTTTGTTCTTGTATGTGTTGATGACTATTCAAGGTTCACTGAGGTGGAATTTCTCCGACACAAATTAGAAGCCTTCAAAAGCTTTAAGGACTTGTGCATTTGCGTAGAATTGGAGAAGGATCTTCCCTTGAGAAGAATAAGGAGTGATCATGGTGGAGAATTTCAAAGTGAAGATTTCATCACTTTCTGTGCTGAAAAGGGGATAGCACACGAGTTTTCAACTCCGAAGACACCTCAACAAAACGGAGTTGTTGAGAGAAAGAACAGGACTCTATAAGAAATGATGAGAACCATGCTCAAGGCGCATGATGTAGCTGACAGATTTTGGGCTGAGGCGATGAATACGGCATGCTATATTGTGAATCGAGTCTATCTTCGTCCAAAGACAAATCAGACTCCTTATGAAATCTGGAAGGGAAGAAAGCCCAACCTCACACATCTTCATGTGTTCGGGACAGTGTGCTATGTTCTGAATGACAGAAAATACACTCAAAAGCTTGATGATCGAGGTCTTGAAGCTATATTTATGGGATATGCTCGTGACACCAGAGTATTCAGAGTCTATGTCAAAGCAAACAAGACTATCATGGAGTCTATCAATGTGGTCTTCACTGATTCTACAGACGCAAAAGCAGAAGAGGAGGCACAACTGCTATTACCTGTGCCAGAGTCTGTGCCAACATTCTCAAGTACACAGACCGGATCTACTGACACGTCCATTAATTCAGTCAAAGTTGAAGCTCCATCTGACTCCACCTCAGGCGAATTAGCCCCTACTACTCCAGGTCCATCCAGAAGACTATCTAAGTATCATCCACTAACAAATGTCATTAGAGATGTCACCGGAGGAAGATTAACCAGAAACGTAGCAAGAGACTACAAACATATGGTGGCAAACATTGCATTCATGTGCTATGTCTCTAAAGTTCTTCCAAAGAATGTTAAGGAAGCCTTATTGATTAAAGATTGAATTGCCTCCATGCAAGAAAAATTGCTCCAGTTTGTCCGTTGCAATGTTTGGTATCTTGTGCCACGTCCCATTGATGAGCATGTGATTGGGACGAAATGGATTTTTCGCAACAAAATAGATGAGATGGAGGAAATTATTCATAACAAGTCAAGACTAGTAGCTCAAGGATATTCTCAAGAGGAAGGTATTGACTATGAAGAGACTTTTCCTCCGGTCACTCACCTAAAAGCAGTTCGATTACTTCTTGGAATGGCATGCTGCATGAACTTCAAGCTATACCAAATGGATGTTAAGAGTGCCTTTCTCAATGGTACTCTTCAAGAAGATGTGTACGTGGAATAGCCCCCAGGCTTTGTCGATCCAGAATTTCCCAATCATGTCTACAAGTTGAACAAGGCGCTTTATGGTTTGAAGCAAGCACCTCGTGCTTGGTATGATACGCTGTCCAAGTATCTCATCTCCAAAGAATATGTTCGTGGAGGATCTGACAAGACTCTTTTCTATAAGAGTAATTCGAAAGGTATCATCATTATTCAGATTTATGTTGATGATATAATTTTTGGCTCTGTGTCTCAGGATCTGATCCAGGAATTTGTGGGACACATGACAAAGGAGTTTGATATGAGTCTTTTTGCTGAATTGCATTATTTTCTGGGACTACAAATCAAGCAATCCGAGGAGGGGATATTTGTGACTCAATCAAAGTATGCTCGGAGCTTAGTGAAGAAATTTGGACTAGAAAATGCCAAGGTGCGTCGCACACCTATGTCAACTTCAATCAAGCTTAACAAGGACACAGAAGGTGCTTCTGTAGATCAGTCTCTATACAGAAGTATGATTGGAAGTTTGCTCTACTTGATGGCCAATAGACCAGACATTAGCCACAGTGTCGGAGTTTGTGCCAGGTTCCAGGCGAATCCTAAAAAGAGTCATCTTCTAGCTGTGAAGAATATTATCAAGTATGTTCGAGTAACCAGTGATTTTGGTATTTGGATGACTAAGGACAGCACCACATCCTTAGTGGGGTACAGTGATGCGGATTGGGTAGGTAGCCCAGACGATAGGAAGAGCACATCTGGAGCTTGTTTCTTCCTTGGCAACAATCTAGTATCCTGGCACAGCAAGAAGCAGGTGAGCGTGTCTCTGTCCTCAACTGAAGCTGAATATATTGTTGCAGGATCAGCTTGCACTCAACTCATGTGGATGAGCCAAATGCTTGAAGACTATGGAGTGCCCTTCGAGTCATTTACCCTTTTATTGTGACAACAAGAGTGCAATTGATATCTCGAAGAATCCTGTGCACCACTCTAAGTCGAAGTACATTGATATTCGCCACCACTTCATAAGGGAGCTGATTGAAGAGAAGATACTCAACATGGAGTTTATGCCTACGGAGAAGCAATTAGCAGACTTGTTCACTAAGGCATTGGATGCAGCGAGGTTCAAATCTCTTCGAGCCTCATTGGGTGTTTGCTCTCTCTAAACTCTCTAGAGAGACCTCGTGCTTGTGGTCTTCTGAACAAGCACAACGTATATGTACATTATTGGTTTTTTTTTCTTTCTCTTTTTGGTTTTCTTGGTGTTTCTCATTTCTCTGTGTATTTCTGTGCCAGGAATTGTGGGCACAACCAATGACACACGTAGTATGCTGGAGCTGACAAGGGCTGACGTCATCTCTGCAGCCTTTCAACGGCTACTTTCTGTGTTGAACTCTGCGATTTCCAAGTGTAGGCAACGGATGTTTTACGTTCAAACTTGAACGTTGGAGATAAGGATCTCTTCAAATCTTGACATATATATCATCTCCTATTTTATAGGGATTTATTTCCATACATATCTTTTTAGAGAGAGAAATCTACTGTCTTTGTGCTTATATATTTCGATTTCTTCTGCATTAAGATTTCACAAATCTTTGCTTAGCTTTGAAGTCTCTCTCTCTCTCAAAGATATCTGCTGTGTTCGTATATTACTGTTTGATATTCATCATGTCGGATGGAAGCCGTTCAACCCAGCATCTCTCTGATGATTCCGGCGATGATAATGTTCCTATCTCCCGTCTCTACTCTGCCGATGGTAAGAAGAAGAAAATAGGTCTACCCCAACTCCGAGCCACGAGAATCGTTGACTACTCTGACTCTGAATCAGACTCCGGAGAGAAGGATCCCCCTACAGCTCCTCCAAAAGAGAAGCCTTCTCCTTCTAAGTCCTTCTCGCCGGCGAAGACAGTCACTGAGTCACCGTCAAAGCACTCTCCCCCTCCGGAGAAACAAACCGTAGAAGATTCCGCATCTGAGATGGAATCTAGTGAGAAGGAACAAGCCCATGTTCCTGTTACCGCCATAAAGAAGAAGACTACTCCATCCAAGTCTTCTTCCTCGAGATCAATTCTCCGGCAACCTGCAACTTCTGCCGGAGGCTCTCAATCTTTTCCTGATCAAGCTATTATTCCTCCTGTGATACCTGTGTTCCAACACGCTGAGAAGGAAGCCACGACTGTTAATAAGGAGGCTGATATTGATGAAGCAGCTCTTGATGAGTTTGTGGCTGAACTTGAAGAAAATCATGTTGAGGAGTATGTGCCAGCAGCAAAGAAGCAAAGACCTTCCAAGAGACGTCTTCGCAAACTCTCTGACCCTCCAAGAAAGAAAGTCAGAATTGAGGAAACTCCTCTAACCATCAAGGAACCTGCTGCAACCCCCGCTCTCGAACTAGGGGTCAACTTGCTAAGAAGATTGCTGCTACCCGTGAAGTCAAAGGTAAAGGGAAGGTTGGTGAATCTTCCAAGAAGAAGAAGAAGGTTGTCTCTAAGCCAAAGAAAGGTGTGGATCCCAATCAGCCCATTGAAGTTGAGTCTGGCCCTGATCATGTGTTGGAGAGTGATGCTGGAAATTCTGAGCACGAAGTATCACATCAGGGTGCATCATCTGCTACTCCAGTTAGAAGATCAACAGCTGAGGTCATTCAGAGATCAAAGGCTGTGGTGGATGCTCTCAGATTCAAATCTGATGAGCAAGCTGAAGCGTGGAATAATGTGATCCACATGAAGCTGGTCTATGAGCAACCTGTGAAGAAGCAAGATCTAGAGGGAACTGGCCTGGACAAGCTGCTCGAGGACGCTAAGTGGGATTAGTCTGTCTTCCCTGTTCGTCATTATGTGCGAGCGGTTGTGCTGGAATTCTACTGCAACATGTCCAAGAGTATTACTGACCCTTCATTTCGCTATCATTTCAAATCATACATTCGAGGAAGGTACATTAATTTATCTCCTGTTGTTATATCTGCATTTGTTGGGCGTGATGATCATGGTGTGCAAGAGGAGGAGGTGTCTTTGGACACAATTGCTTGCGAAATTACTCACGGGGTGTATCGAACATGGAGGAAGAACATGTCCATCAGTTCTTCTATGCTGTCACAGAAGTATGTGATCTTGTATAAGATTGCGGTCAGAAATTGGTGCCCCACCTCACACACCGCCACAGTAAGCCAAGAAACAGCAAGGGTGCTGTACGGGATAGGGCGCTTCAAGCCCTTCGACTTTGGACGTTTGGTCTTCGACCACGTCACTCAACATGCTGGAAATCTGACGAAGCCTAAGGCTCTAGGCTATCCTGGTTTAATCTTTGGTATTATCTCTTCGCAATTTTCTGATGTAATGCAGGTAGGAAAGCAGTTTGAGCGCACTCCAAAGAACATTGTCATCCATGACAAGCTATTCAACGAGGTTGTTCATCCCAAGGAGATCGAGGGTCCCTCTGTCCGTATTATGGAAAGGAAGAAGCCAACATCATCTGTGCCAGCGCCTATGCTGAGTGAGCCTATCCTCAGGGCTATTTCTACAAGGATGCTGCGAGAGCTGGAAAGGGAGTACAACTCCATTCTGTTCCAGATGAAGAAGCTTCGCATGTGCAAGAATGAGATTGATGCATTACTCAATGATGCCAAAGCAGCCTTTGCTGGAGGAGAAGTTGTGCCATCTGGATCGGCGGCACGTAATGCTGAGTCTGTGCCAGAAAATGATGATGATGTTGAAGATGATGATGCATAGGATGAAGATGCAACTGATGATGGTGATAAGGCTGAGGATGCTGAAGAGAACTTGGGTGATGAAGATACCCAAACTGATGAGGATGAAGAAGACCTCCAAGCCTCAGCTCAAGCTGCGAAGAAGAAAGGCTCCCAGTCTTTCTGAAGATTGGATGGAAGACCCCCTACTTTGTCATTTCTGCCAGACAAAAAGGGGGAGTAGAAGAAAATTTGAAGTTTTTGTATTTATTTTGGTTTTCTGGTTGTTTTGTTGGTGTTCTAGTGTATGTGCCAGTTTTTGCGCAGACTTAGTTTTTTGTTCCAAGGAGTTATTCCCTCTACTCCTTGATGTTTTTGATGGACATATATTATAAGCTCCCAGTTTATTACTTATGGTTTTAATGGTGTTCTTTGGTGCTGTGTTGAAGATCATCCGCTCGATGATTGAAGATTTACTTTGTGATCGGTTTACTCCATGCCTTGCTTAAGGGGGAGTTTCAACACAGATTTCTCCAATTGCTAGTTGGAGGGGGAGCTTTGGCATACTTCATACAAGTTCGGACTTGGAGGATTTGGAGGTATGAAGATGCTTATGGTTGATTATTTTCTTGATGATTGGTTTTGTCTACATAAATGCCAAAGGGGGAGATTGTTGGATTTGAGGTGTTGCTGCTCAAAAGGTGATATTGCTCGAAGATGTTGGCAAAGTTTCCAAAAGTACAACTGAAGTGTCGAAGCCGCTGCGTAGAATAAACTCTGTTATGTGTGCTTCAGTCTGTGCTAAGGGAACCTGGAACAGTCTGGCAGAGACTTACCTTATCGGCGCGGATTTTGCGGGATCTTTTCCAAGTTTATGATAGATGCGGACAAAATACATATCAAGCAGATAAGAGACATGTTCCCCAAGCCTTATCCTCACAAGGAAAGAAGATCTAAAGAGATATACATGATGGAGATGAGATCTAGGGTTTCGCCTATATATATTCGACATCTATATTGTGAAGAGCTGGCCGCCCATGTTTTATTGTTTGAGTGCTTATACTTTCTTGAGAGTATTGTATTGTGAGAGCATGAATTATTGTGAGAGTTTATCTTTGATAAATTAGTTCCTAAAGAGAGTTAAGGGTCGAACTGGCGGTTCGGACTTAGGTTGAGCGATTGTAGATCGTCAATCACAAATTCACGTGACGTTAGGAAGAGGGTGAGCGAAAGGGTAGCATAAGGTGGTGACCTGTATGTGTAAGATCCTCTGTAGCCATTTCTTCTAATAGTGGATTGGTTCTCTCTTGGGCAAAGGCACCCCAGACGTAGGTTGCAAAACCGAACTGGGTTACCATATCGTGTGTCTTTTATTTCAGCACAGTTTATTGTTTCTGTTATATTGTCTGTGCTAAGTTTTTCAATAATGCGAATAACTTTATATGCATAAAGTATACGTTTAGATCTAACACACTCTCTTTTTCGACGGCAACCTTGAACTTCTTGAAAGCTCCAAATGCTTTTGATTTCTGCTTCATGAAGTATACCCACGTTTTTCTAGAAAAATTGTCAATAAAAAGTAAGAAATAATTATTTTTACCAGGGAGCTTTGCTTGATTGACCCGCACACATGAGCATGGATTAACTTCAATGGCCTCTGAGCTCTTGAATGCGACTCATTTGGGAACGACTTTCTGAAGTGCTTCCCGAGTAAACAGCTTTCGCAGAGTTGATCGGGATGCTTGAAGGTTGGTAGTCCTCTCATCATTTCTTTTCTCGATAATAATTTTAATCCACCAAAATTCAAGTGCCCAAATCGGAGGTGCCATAATCAAGATTAATCATTATAGCAGGCTTGAAGGCATTTAACCACATCATTTTGAATATTTAATAAAAACACTCTATTTTTGGACATTGGCACCTTGGCAATTAGATTATATTTGCCATCTCTTATTAAAAGGCTATAATCTTTCATATGAATATTATAACCTTTCTCTAAGAGTTGTCCCAAGCTCAATATGTAATTTTTCATATTGGGCACGTAATAAACGTTGAAAATGAAATCATGAGCTCCGTTCTTTAACCGTATTAAAATCTTCCCTTTCCCTTTTACGGAAATTTTAGATTCATCACCAAAGGAGACATTACCGCTTACCGACTCATCGAGCTCCACGAACATGCTTCTTTTTCCACACATATGATTGAATGCGCCTATGTCGAGGTACCACGTGTCATCTTGTCTTCCAGATTCTCCTTTATATGCTAGAAGTACACTCCCAATTTCTTCACTCGTATTCTCGGCATAATTAGCCTTTTCTTCAAACTTCGGTTTCGTATCTCTGTACTTGGAAGTATAGTGCCCAAATCCATGACAATTATAACACTTTATTGAAAATTTATTGTACCTCGACTGTGGGTTGCTCCTCCCTCGTCCACTACTTGGGAACTCCTTTCTTTCTTCATTATTAGCGGAATAGCCTCATCCACGTCCACGTCCATATCCACGACTATGACCTCGATCTTGTCGTTGTCCGCGACCTCTTCCTTGTCGGCCACATTCATTGTTCGAACTTTCTTCTTTCTCTTTTGGGCTTACTTGCAACTCTAAAAGTTGCTTGGCAATTTCTTATTTCTTCATTTGTTTCTTTTCACATGCTTGTAACGACTAACGATCCCAAATCTTCTCCAATCTTTGGTTTCTTCTATAGTCACAACAATATGCTCAAAATTTGGAGTTAGCGAACGCAATATTTTCTCCATGATTCTAACATCCTCCAATTTTTCCCCATTTCTTTTCATCTGATCTGTGACCGCCAAAACTCTTGAAAGTAATCCGAGACTGATTCGGACTCTTTCATATGTAAAGACTCAAATTCTTCTCTTAGAGTTTGGAGATGTACCTTCTTTACTTGCTCCGCTCCTTTGCACGAGATCTGGAGCTTCTCCCACGCTTCATTGGCAGTGCTCCACTCAAGATCTTCTCGAAATCATCCTCCCCTAGCGCTTGATAAATGAGATAGAGAGTCTTCTTGCCTCTCTTTCTCGCATCGATCTTGCAATCCGTCCCTTAGTTTACGGGTACTAAGAGACCTAGAGTTTTCGATTTCGGGTTCGAAGGGACCTAGAAAAGGGTTTTCCAACTTATGAAACCTACAAACACTTTACAGTGGAGGTTTGATTCTAAGATTTACAGACTCAAACTAATTACCCTGAATCTACTTAGGATGATAAGCAAGGGAGGGAACTTCTAGATCGATCAAAGAATTTCTTCTTGAGAGGGTAGAAGGAAATATTAAGGAGGATGGATAAACACTCTACTACTCAGACTTCAATTGCTCTATCACTTGCTTTCTTGCTGCGAGAGAATTTGAATGCTTCTTGCTCTGTATACTTATGCGCTCATTTAGTAGTCTTCTCACTATGATGAAGGTCTTTATTTATAAAGAGGTGGTCAAAATAGCCGTTAGAGATGTTTAGTAAATATTTTTGTGATTGTTCCTCAAGATTGAGATTAAATGTGGTTATGTGAATTAGGAAGTTAATTTCAGCATCATCTCGAGTCGAAGCATTTTCCTAGAATCAACGCTTGTTTATTATCGATTTCTTTGATCGTTTATTGCTTTATTGTAATTGCTTACTCTTGAATTGTTGTTTTATCATTTTTAGTAATTGAAAATCAAATCATGTCCCCTTTAGAGCTTGAATAGTAGGAAAGCGTCTAAATCTTATTTTCACCATATTTTCGTTCAATAGTTCTCGAAGATCGATACTCGATTGCTACTACTACAATTACCCGATTGAGTTGCGGTTTAATTGCTAAAGTAATTATCGATCAATTTACATTCTTTTTATTAATACAAAATGACACATTGTGTTAAAAAAAGTCAGATATGTCGGTAATAAAATATTGTTTCATTTGCTTAAAGCTAGGGAACAAGAAAAACATTGTTGATTTTATGTATTTTACAGATCTAATGATCCCAATATCAATATTTAAGGTATTATAGAATAAAATACAAAAATAAAATATGAACAAAACATGACTAATGCTCATAATTCATAAAAATTACTCATTAAATGTGAACGATTCCTCATGAAAAGATGCCACACTCGATCAACTCAGACACTCCAATTGTGCCGAGAACTTTCCCTAAAAGGGAAAAAAGAAAAAGAAAAAAAAGAAGAAAGAGCCATTTGTAGTAGGGATGGCAATCGGGTACGGTGGATACGGATAGTAAATATCCATACTCATACCTGCGAGCCAAATTCATATCCATACCCATACCTATATCCGCGATGGGTAGTTTTCTCCACCCATACCCGCTACTCACGGATACCCGCCACCCGTTGGGACCCACCTACCCGCCACCCGCAGGTATCCATCAACCTGCCACCCGCGGATATCCACTAACCCGCCACCTGTTGGGTACCCGCCACCCGCGAACCGGAATTTAATCAAATAAATTACAATTTAACACAAATAAAAGATTAACCACCAAAGTTCAAATTCATAAAACATAAAATTCAAATCTACAAAGTTCAAATCTATACCAATATCCAAATTCATCAACTAAATTCAAAGTTCAAATTTAAAATAAAAAGTTACATTATTTCAACTCAACGGTTGAAATAGAGCAATCTTCCTTCAACTCTTCTTCTTCGTCTTCAAGACATGTCCAAAAATTTCCATTCTTTCCTTGACCTACGAACAAACAATTATTTACATTAGAAATTGAATATTACAAAAAAATAAGATTAATAGTAATTGTAAATTTACCGGGTAGTAGTCTGGTATAATCAGGTAGTAGTCGGGTATTTCGTGGATATTTTGCGAGTATTTTTAGCGGGTATTTTTAGCGGGTGAATGGGTATCACGGGTACGGACAGTAACTATCCATACCCATACCCGCGAACTAAATAGAAAGTATATTCTAACCATGAAGCTATCCATAGATATCAAATACCCCTCGAATTCGCACTTATTAGGGTCGGGTACTCGCGAGTATCGAGTACCCACAGGTAAATTATCATCCCTAATTTGTTGTAGTTATACATTTCAAACATAATCAACGGCTTATTGTTTCATTTTCTGGAAATCCACGTGTAAAGCCCAGATTGCCAGAGTGAACTATATACTACAGTTGAAGCATTAAACCAACTTTGATATGTCGAAATAAATCCAATATTGAATTGAATTAAGTAGGGGTGGTTCGATATATCATATCGGGATTTTTTGGTCATATCGATACCATACTAAAAATTTCGGTATGCATAATTTTGATATTGATACCATACTAAACTTTTCGGTATACCGAAATTTCGGTATGGTTCAAAAGGCATACCGTTATTGACCTTATTTTCGGTATACTGTCTTATTTTCGGTATACCGTAAAAGTACGGTATACCGAAAATATTAATGAATTAATATAAAGAATAATTCATTAATAATTTAATATATATACATATATAGTTATATAAATATATCAATTTATATATAATTGTTTAGAATTTTCGGCATATACCGCGATTTCGGTATGTACCAAATATCGGTATTTATTGAAAATTTAGGTATACCAAAGTTTCGGTTCGGTACGGTATACCGCGGTATTTAAAATTTATATACAACTATCATACCAAAACCTTTCGATACGGTACCATACTAAAAATACGGTATACCATAAATTCGGTAAAATACGGTATTTTTCGATTTGATTCGGTCGGTATACCGATATTTCGGTAGTTTAGTCCACCCCTAGAATTAACGCTCACATTGGCAAACTATAATGTCATATATATCGCTTGCAGTCGTTATCATGCGCGAATAATGAATTTAGGCGCAGTTTAAGAGCACGAGAAGATTCCCGTCAATGACTATAATACCCTTGTGAGTAAGCATTGCCGTCATTTATTGCTTTTAGAAGGCTAATAAATTGCATATATCTTATAGCAATTTCTCATTTATATTCTATTTTTTTTAAATAGGTGAAATCTCTTCATTTTTTATGTTTTTACAATTCGATACATTTAACTATCTTTCTCCAAATGGCACAGAAAATATAGTGAAAAAGTAGAATGAAAAGATATAAAGTGAGTTGTTTAACAAATTAATTAGACCCTAATTATTTTCTAATTATTTCCAAAAAAAAAAATATGACAAGAATAACAGGACAATTCAAAAAGAAATACATGCTAATAATAATGGGACAAAGGGAATACTACTTCATAATGAATTCTAATCAACACGTATTACAATAAATCTTATGTTAAGGAATATATATAATAATATATTTTCTAAATACATAATAATCAGTCATACTAATTACTAATTAACTATAAAATACAAATGAAATGTAAAAAAAAATGGCTGAATGAATCTGAATTAAAAATTGCAGAATCAAACATTAAAACACAAGTAATTGAAATTTAAAGAAAAATAAATTGTGGGAAACGAAATCGATAGTCTCACAGTAAAATTAAATTAGAATTGATGCAATAGAAAACCGTACCAGTACTGTTCTCGAACCCAACACGTCAATTTTGACTTGAGCTTTGATCTTTGGTAAAAACTGTCAAATCAAAGCTCAAGTCAAATTTTGATTTTGACTACAAATATGTAGTATGGAAATATTAGTATTTAATGTCTTCAATAATGAAGATCGTTAAAATTGGATTTCATATTGTAACATGAGAATTTCGAAATCATATAAGTACACAGTTTCGGCTAAATGGTTAAATAATGAGAAAGAAACTGATACATAAACTGAATTTCAATCGTAGAAGTTGATGATTTCGTAATTAATTATCTGAAAATAGACATATTTCCTTTTTAAAATGCATTTATTATTTTATTTTATTTTTGAAAGGAAATGCATTTATTATATTTTACTCCCTCCTCCTCAATAGCTCGTTCAAGAGCTAAAAAATTCTCAAAAAAACTCATTCAATACTATACAAGTACCTAAGTGACGAAGACCACTATTGGACATGATCATTGACATCCAACGTGCACATTGATAAATGATTATGGGTTATCTTCGTCACCCAACAAAGAGTTCAATACAAAGTAATTTAAGGGATGATGACCAAAAATACGCCAACTTTGGTAAAATTCGTGTTTTTCATATAACCTTTCAATTTGGCAATAAAAATAAAAAAAATAAAAAAAATTACATGAGCTATGAGTTGAGTTGCAATTTTCACATCAGTTTGACTTTAACAAAATTGAATCTGAGTTGGCAATATGAATTTCCAAAATGGCATGGTTTTGATTTTTTTATTTCCAGCAAGGCAAAGTAGATGCCTAAAATACAATTCATCGAAGATTCCGAATTCACTCCTAATTACTAGTAATAAATTATAAGTTCTTCAATTATAATGCAAGTTGTTAGATTAACATACTTAACTGGCAAACACAATTATGGGATTGCCTAAATTGAAATTAATTATAAAATAATTTTGTTAATATCATATTAAAATTTTCTAGTAATTGTTTGCCAAGTGAACTAGATAATTCCTAAGCATTATTTTTTAATATTTAATTCTTAATCCGATTCCATGTCGGATCACTCAGTAAAACTAACATGTTTTTGATAATTCAGTCATAAAAAAGTGATTTAAATTAGAGATTATAAATAATAGAATAACATTAGATCTTTGTGCAAACATTAGAGATTTTATTTTTGCGGAGTTCCTCATAAAAAAAATACGCCAACCCCAACGAGTATGCAAGACATTTTACTGAAATAATAGGAATACCAAAGTAAAGTCATGTTGTGATTTACATAATATAGTATAACAGCCTTTTCTTTTAAAAAAAATATCCCAAAAATTATTTAGCATCAAAATAATTATAACAGCCTCTTCTTGTAGCATGGAATTCGACTTTAGGCATGCCATGTTGGAAATAAAAAATAAAAACTAAAATTAAAACCATTGTCATGTTGGAAATTCATATTGCCAACTGATCATATTCAATTTTGTTAAAGTCAAACTGATGTGAAAATTGTACGTAACTCAACCCAAAGCTCATGTATTTTGGCCAAATTGAAAGTTTATGTAACTCGAATTTCATCAAAGTTCGTGTATTTTTGGCCATTACCCCTAAATTTAATTATTCATATGCTAAATAATATGCTAAAAAATCTAAAATTTCATATGTGGGGTGTTTGTCCAAAGAGAGAAGTGATGTGCAACACACTTTCCGTGAGCACCACTCTCGATTTGTCCACTTTAGCGCGTATAATTCTATATAATTTTTCATATTACGTTTTAATGGAATATCTTAAAAATTATTATTAAGATCATTAAATTTATAAATTAATAAAAGTCAAACGTCAATTTATCATATTTATTCAATTCTTCGAAATTAAAATGGGAAAAAATGAATCAAGCTTTAATTTTTATTAATTTGTAAGTTTAACGATCTTCATAACAATTGTTGTCTGGATCATTTGGAGATGGAGAAATTCATTTATTTTTGAACGAAAGGATTGGGATTTTAGAAGAATGGAGGAGGAAATTAAATGTAGATTCTGGAGCTGGTGTGAGGTTAAAGGAATTTCGAATTGCGATGGAAACTATGTAGAATGGTCGAAAATTCCCCTTAGCATTACGTGGAAAAACCTGTAATGTGATGGGTTGGTACACCTTGTACCATCTGTTCTTTTTAATAAAATTTTTCTTGCCTGATCAAAAAAAAAATACAACCCAACGTTCACATTCTACAGGTGAAAGTCCACATAAATTTTATGGGTGGACCAAAATTAACATTTTTAGAATGTAAACCAAGAAACAAAAGTTAATTTTCCTATACAAATAAAGCTAAAATATATACTATACAAAAATAACTATTCATTTTATTTTCGATCGTTACTTTCAGTATCATTCACGCACGTCACATATACATATGATACGGTTGAACGATAAATTCTGTATTCAGTAATAAAAGTAGACAAAAACTTTGGGTGCAGACTCTGCACCTGACCCGACCCGACCCGACCCGACCCGGCTGATCCGATCCGTGTGTGGCGCGTGGGGTACACGCGTTGTGCCTCCACGTGCGGTGTGTGCACCTCACGCGCCCATATTCTTTTTTCAGTATTTTATTTTTTTCGAATCGAGCGAGGTGAGTCAAAGGCCGCGGAGTGAGCTAAAGGACATAAATATTGTCACTACGATTATCTATAGATTGTAATCAGAATCGAATGCGTAGCCCGAAAAAAAATCGAAAAAAAAAAAAAAAAAAACAATCGTAAAAGCCAACTGTTGACTGTTGACCGATCAACATTGACTGGGTCGGATCGTCCGACCGGGCAGGTCGGGTTGGGTGGGTTCAGGGTTCAGGGCCATACAGATGCATGTACAAGAGTGCTACTTTTAAAAGTAATAAAGCATCCAAGTACACAAAGTAGTAGAACTACTACTATTATCAGACACAAATGTGTCGCTCCACAAACTCAATAACAAGGTGAGCTTTTTTTTACGGCAAGATACTTGAGGTTCTCCGGACATACCAGATGGTTCAGATCTCCAATCACAATCACATACTATATATATTTCATTATATTACATTAATTATATTATATTAACTCGGCCATATAGGATTCTGTACGGGTTTTAATGGGTTAATTGCAAATTAAGACACATTTTTTTCACTCATAACCTTTCAATCCATTGCAATCAGAATCACGCCTTGAATTTTCAGTATTTAGAATACTGACATGGAATTTTTTTAACCTGTCATTACTATTTTTAACATGACATAGTCAAATGCAACGTCAAAAAAATTCTACATCAGTTTTCCAGTCCACCAAAAATTTAAGGCGTGATCCCAATTGCAATAAATTGAAAGGTTATACTTTGATATGCCAACGATAAGAATTGATGCTATTATTGTAAATGAGTGAAAAAGTTGTTCATTGATTTGCAATTAACCTCATTAATAAAATGTTAGGCAGGTGTAGTTGATTAAGTGAAAAACTGGGCCATGTTAGGTTACTATATATTTAAATAGAAAAAATTAGTGGTATTTTATAAAGAAGGGATGTGGGTTACAATCTAAAAATGAAAAATGGTTTAATTATTGTGTATATCCCGATAAGACACTGGCCAAATTGATTTTTTTACTTGTGGTCGTATTATGATGCCCGGAGAGAGTATATACGTTCAATGATACTGCTAACCATAACTACAATAATTATATTTGTTGGTATTTCAGATACCATAAACATAAAATATGAATTACATATCCACATTGTCCTCCATACTAAAGGTAGCCCGTTTAATAAATTACCATACCCCATAAACTTAATTTAATAAGAACTTTCTTGGTGGCTACATTTTTTCAACGCTTACAATTTATTGAGAATTCACTGCATCCATGCAGGCAGAATAGTGTTCACATTCTGTGCTGATCCCTCTTCTTTATTTTGAGAGCTGTACCTGTCGGTAGGGGAATGAAAAAAAAAATCCAATTTTTGGATAAGTCGGTCATTAATTTTGAATCATGTATTGAGCATCTTTCAATCAACGTACCTAGAGTTGTTTAGAGGCTCAAAAAACACCAAAGACTGACTGGCAGGGCGGGTTGGCCGATCGCGAAAGGCTCGATCTCCGCCATCTGCCTCCGGCCATGATGGTTGTAGTGATGGACCATTATCTTCTTCGAGCTGCGACATATTCGTAATTAATTTTTTTAAATTTGGATTTATATATACATATGTGCTTAGAAATATTTCAATTTGTTTTGCGTGGGTGGTGGGGGAACCTTTTTCTTGAGAGCTCTATTAATATCCATCAGATCTTTTTCCTGAAAAAAGAAAAACAGTAAAGGCATTTTAATTAATTGGCGATGACTTAATTTTTTTTATTATTATTTTTTTTGGTAGCAGTCAATAATTGTATTATGATAAATGAGAATTATGAAGCACGTACCTTTCGTTGAAGACCAGAAAGCTGCTCGAACATGTGTTGCGTCTGCAAATTAAAGCAATTAAATAAGACGGCCAATTTAATAAATCATCTACTACTAACTAAACGGGCTATAAACACATGTCACAAATCTATTGAAAGTAAATTTCAGTAACTCCATAAATAATGAATTTTTCTATAATTGTGAAATTGATGCCCAGATTTACCAACTAATGTATCATTTTTTCAACAATTTCATTTAAGATCGGATTTGGACCCAATTAATCAAAACTTATGTGGCAAATAGTCTTTCTCGTACTCCACGTCACTTTCGATTAGTCGATACGGGGAAATTTCAATAAAAGAATGATTGTTCATGTACTTATTCATCAAATTTATAGTTTTAAGAATCAAAGTTATGAAATCATTCATGAATGTACATCAAATTAACCTATTATTATTTAATTCCAGATGAAATAGTCAACAAAAATGACATTAGGAGTTAAAAGTAACAGATGATAGCGAGTACAATAATATTGTATCACATAAAGGAAAATGTCCTTTGATCTTATATTTTTCTGTCATTTAATGGAATTTAATTAAATTTTACCTTGTAATACTATCATGTAGTTTAATTTAAACGCTAATTGCAATATATTATTCTAATTTTTGGTGTAATCATTCGCGCGCACGAATGTTAACGAATTACTCTTAATTAATTTTGAATCACCTTTTTTTGTCTTGGCGTCCACTTTCATGGTTGTGTGTGAAGAAAAATGTTTAAATCTAACAAATGATTGCATTCCAATACCGAAAATTGTGACAATAAACTCTAAAGTAGTGATTGATATGATAGAATGAAGGGTGGAATGGAATGATCATTCTTACCTTCCATTCCATTCCTTTAATTGGTATGTTTTACAATTAGAAATCGTCATTTCATCCGGAATGATCATTCCATCCTCCAAGGGATTAACCATTTCTTATTCAAACCATGGTATTAGTCATTCCCAATTTTATATTTTGACTATTCTATCCTCATATATTATACGATTTGTCAATTTTATCCAAAAAAAAAATCAATGAATTATTTCCATCAATTCTAACTTATATACACACATTGCATACACGCACATATACACTATATACACACGCTGCACGCGCACACGCACACATATATATATACACACACACTACACACATACACACACACTACACACACACACACACATATATATACACACACTACACACATACCACACATACACATATATACACACACACTACACACACACATATATACACACTACACAAATACTACACACACATATATATACACACATTGCACACACACACTAGAGACACACACAAACATATGCACACACTACACATACACATACACACATATACATAATGCATCAAAATATATTAATTTCATTCCTCTACTCATTCCTTGTGCATACAAAGCATAGGAATCAACTTACTCATTCCATTCCATTCCTAATTTCATTCCATTATTAACTTCATTCTATTTCATCATACCAATCACCTCCTGAGATATGTATATACAGAAAAAATAAAATGATAACAATACCTCTTTGGATCTTATTCGTTTCAAAGATGAATCTAATACACATTCGAGTTGATCTAGTTCCTTTATACCGAACTTCCCTAAGTCTTCCCCCAATAGATGCCTGCATGAGTGTGATATATACTACTTATATAAGTAGAATAATTATAATTCCTGATAATCAAATTAATCTTATAATAGTGATCATCATTTATTCCATATGAATACCTTTGAGATTGCAGTAGAACCTCAACTCTGGACTTGAGCTTTAAGCACTCCAAGTAGCTACTCTGCTTAAGTGAACATTAAAACAATTAAACTAATTAAACCTAACGAGCTCATATAGCGGGTTTTAATAAAATCGGACGACCAATAAATTAATGTGCTAAACTGGAAATTAATTAAGGTTGAAATTTTTCAGTCGGTTGCATTGAAGCTCCCCAAGCATCCCTTAAATCTATCATTAATGTTTGTTTCTACAGGTTAGCACATTTATCTAAAGACATGTAGCACCGAGACATGTTTATCTATACATACTAATTAATGTATATTTAGTTCAAAATATATTAATTTGAAACCAAATATATATACTCCAGTATAATGGATTACCTGTTCATCACTGGGAGATTGTTGACCTTCAATTACGCCATAGCTGCTTTTGTGATATCTCTCGAGTGTCTTGGCCATGCTGAGCTCCAAAAAAAATTAAATTTAAAATTAATAATTTTTTTCTTTTGGACTTAATTTTGAAATCGAGCATCACTATATATGGTAGTTATCCATTAATTTGGTCGTTCATCTAATTAAGAACATTAATGTTATGATAAATAAATTATAACACACTAATTTGACTAGCCGGATTAATTGTCCGATCCATTACATATTTGTGCACCATCTCTTTTTACATCTACAGATGACTCTCAGGTGTTGAGAAAAATTAGATCTACTCTGTCCCTGAATATTTTTAATTCTATTGTATATATACTATATAGTACAATTTTAAATCTTATAATTCTCGTGAATTGATAAACAAAATTTGGATTTCTCACCTCGCTTCACATGTGATAAGGTATCTCAACAATAGGGGATATGACTTGCTTATTTGGTTAAATTCGCTACTTTATAAATAATTAATATAGAAATTTTTTTTTTTTACAATTTTCGAGTAATTAAGGGATTAATTGAAAATATATAATGGGACATTTTAAACATTTCATACAAGAAGGCATATATCTCCAGCACAACCTCATGATAATAATCAAAGGAAGTTCATGAGCTGACTTGGAAAATTTAGTAAAGGTTTTTTTTTAAGCTGAGATAAATTGGATCATTGGAAAAACAAAATAAACTTCTGCTTAATATTTGATAGCGGAATGAAATAAGTAGATATCACCAAATTGCAGATTAATAATATATGCAGATCACAAGTTTAGAAAATTAAAATTGCCTTTGAGTTTCGCATATTGATATTCTATATCCAAAAAAAAATGTTTAAATAACACTAAAAACAATTAAGAAACACTTTTAAAACTATAAACTAAGTAATTTACAAACTGCATAAGGATTCAAATCAAGGACTCTAGCTCGTTTATGAATTATCATCTCCCACACACACACACACAAAAAAAGAACCCTACTAATATTCACACAAGAAATTTATATGTGCAGAAAAACGGTCAATCATTCTTTTTTTTTAATTAAAGAAAAATAATCATTGGTTTCATAAAGAAAATAAATTGATTGTTTTATAGCGGAAAAAGAAAATTTGAGTTCATTTATGATACTATATCTCAATCTTAAAATCTTGATAAAAGAAGAAAAGTAAAAGTTTCTCAAGATACCGTACATATTTGCAGCTTTCCCCCCAGAAGAAAAAAAAAAGTTGGCAAAAATTACACCCACATGGCCACATCTCAATTTCTAACTTATGGAAATTATTTCCTCGTTACTTAATTTTTAAATATTATAATTTCTATTTGAAAGGATACTAATTAATTTCATCCTGATACACCGATTTCGCTATAGAGATCGATCATCAATCTGTGTTTTTTTTTTAAATTTGTTTTCCATGATTTCCCAATTTGTTCGAATGATTGATTACACGATCGTTTTCTGGCTACCGCTGGAGTCGAAAGAAAGTTATTCCTAAACTTTAGATCATACTAAACTCAAACCAGTGAAAGACATAATTTTTTATACCAAATACTGTCTCTTTATTTTTAATTTATTTTTTATTTTTTTGCATCACTCCCAAAATTCCGACATAATATCTAGAACTCCTAGCTAGAAAACCCCTAAACTTTTTTATGCCATGAAAAATAAAAATTCCTTAAACCTTCACAATCGAACTGATTAATTTTCTAGTTTCTTCTTTGAGGCAAAACCCTAATAATTCTAAAAAGTTTCTATTCTTTGGTTAGCTAATTCATCTTCTCTTCTTTAAAGCTTGACAATCAAATTTAAGATGCAGAAACTTGTGTCACACACACACACACAGAGAACAATAGAGAGAGAGAGAGAGAGAGAGAGTGACCTAGAAGAACTGCAGAACTCATAGAGCTTGCCTTTGGTGGAGAAGATGATGAGAGCAACTTCTGCATCACAGAGAACAGAGAGTTCATAAGCCTTCTTGAGCAGCCCGTTTCTTCTTTTTGCAAAAGTTACTTGTCTGTTTATCTTGTTCTCAATTCTCTTCAATTCCACTTTCCCTCTCCCCATATATTTTATGTATGTATGTCTATATATATATGTGATTTTCAAGAAGCTGCTTATGAATGTTTTATTTAAAACTTCTCAGTTTTTGAACAAAACTAACAGAAGAGGAACTTATCCTTTTTTGGTTCATACATACATTTATGGTTGTGCGCTGCTCTAGCATTTCTATTTATTTTTTATTTTATCCTTTTTTTTTTTGCTTTCTCCTCCTTCTTCTTTCAGCTGCTGCTTTTTGTAGGTAGGTCTTAGCTTTCTTTAGATAACATCTTCACACACAAAAGTATTGTGGGTGTGAAGTAGGATGATGGGAAGTTTGAATTTCATGGGGTATTTTTTTTTTTTTCTGATATATAATAAAATGCATTAATTAGAGATTACTTCTTGACTAGTGTCTATTTTCTCCATATGGGAGCTTGTCATTTCATTTGTAAGTTTCGATCGGGTACGCGAAGTAAAAATTGAAATTTTACAATAGTCTTTTTATTTATCAATAATAAAATTAATAAGATATTGATAATCAGTGTAGTGCTGTTTGTCACTAAATTAGGTTTTTACATGCATCAGACAAGTACATTCGATGATTCGAATCATTTTTTTTTTAGTTAAGTTTTTCAGTCCCATGCATATGGAGTAGTATTTTTCTTAATTAGTGAGACTGGCGATTATTATAGCTATTGATTTTTCATAAAATATAGTATATGCTTTAATTGTGTGAACAACAATATAGAAATCCCACCTCGTCTTATACAGACTTGAATGGAAAAAAAAAAAGTAGAATTTCCTATCTTACATATATAGTTTGTCTTTACCAAACCCTAATTATGTAGCATTTTATTATACCTTAAATAGAAAATTAAGTTGTGGATGACACACATTTGGATATTGAAAGGTCTCCATAAAATGCAAGGGGGAGCAGCTTCAGGTGGTCTCTTACCAATTGTCACTTTCCACGGTTCTATTCTTTATATCTTACCTAATTCGAGTTTAAAATAATTATATCGTGTCATTATCGTATGATATCAATACGAATGACATCTTTTTGTTCAAATCGTGTTTGCTTTTAGGCCGAGCAGACCTTTAACGAATCATGAAAGTTATTTGTCTCTCAGCGAGCTTTGTTGTGTCAGTTTCAGTAGAATAAGTTGTTGTATGTATCAATTAATGATGCATGATTGATACCCCATGTATATGAGATCAATTAATATATGTATATATATATATAGAAATAATTATATTTGTCACCAATGGGACATCCAAGCAGTGTGACTTCAGTTTGTAAGCGTGAAGTCGTCGGTTCAAACCCCACCTCTCTCCCTTACCATGTAAAAAGAAAAAAAGAAATAATAATATTTAATCTTAAACTATTGTACATTTTAATTATATATGCTTTGTCCGGAAATATAAGGCGACCAACCATATATGCTCTGAAAATGGTAGAGTATATAGAAGAAATATTGGAATATTGTTCAAAGGAAGTAAAAGTATAAAAGATGAATTCAACAAAAAGGAATTTCATTATTGCATGTTTACGAAAAAGGACCGTTTCTATCAATGATACCTTTGAAAAAACCCCCCATTAAAATAAATCTTGTTGATTATTATAACTTTATCTTTTTTCACCGCTCCTTTTTGGCCTAAATATTCGGGATAATGTTCCGTCGCATGCATTGTGGGAAAATTGAAATGGGAATTTAGGGACCCCTCCATCCTCTAAATTGAAAATATAGGTACACTTAACCAACCACATACATATACATATACATATGTCTGTTTACGCAAATAAAAATTTCACCATCGAAATACATATTTATATTCGCGTCTATCAAGCTCCCTTACCCCGTAACCGACGACAAAAACCATTCCATAAATTCCAAAAATTAGATATAGTGGAGTATTTATTTTGCCACAAATGAAAAAAGTTCATTAAAAAAACTATATATTTAGGCGTGAGTTGTTGTCTAAATTTAGAATCGGGTCAAATACGAAAGTTTTGTATATGTACTTTTATAAGAGCGAATAAAAATATTATAGTGGCGATGGCGATGGCGGTGTGAATTCTTTGTCGTCTCGGACATCCAAGAAGGTTGGACACTCTGAAACCCACGTCGGTTACTGTTCGGAGAAGTCGACGTCAGAGACGTAAAGTACTTGGACGTGTTCACTCCTCATTGGCTCTCTCTTCTCTCTCCTTAACTAGTTTTTATCTCCTTTATTTTATACCTCTTTTGTCTCCTTAAAACCATATACTGTACCACAGAACTAAGTACTACTCCAACTCTCCAACTAATTTATTAGTACTACTATTTTTTATATAATATAAATATTCTGATTATGATTAAGTTATGAACTAGTACAAAAGTTTAATCAAATAGGAGTATTTCAGACGTCAATTTCAATTTCGGAAAGTTCTTGTCGCTTGCTGAATTGATTAGATGCTCCCTCCATTCCATTAATAAAAATTTTCCTATTGGGTTGTCGCATTAATAATCACTCGCTTGAAATAATGAATTCATTTCTCTCACAACAAATTGTGAGTTAAATTTCTTTTATTCTTCAACACATTCTCCTTAATTGACATGCATATCAGTGTTGAGCTGTTATTGACGGGACAGAGAGAGTACTATCAAAATCTAGTATCTGGAATTAATTAGCTTAATTATCGTCGTTGAACTAAATTAATTTTTCTTTACAAGTTTCTGTAGTTTTTATTGTCATTTATAGATGTTCTTTTAGTTGGCTGATCTACAAAGGGTGTGTTTACTTTGATGGTAATATTTCCATTGAAAAATGATGGATAAGAAAAGATGAGAAAATATTAGCATTTCCATCCTTTTTTTATCACATGTTTACTAGGATGGAAAAGAAAATTATTACAAGGCACCCTCACCCCTTCCCCATTTTTATGTCTTTTATCCATTGAAAAATATTATCAAACTCTTTCCCCATGTTAATATTTTCTACAATTTGTGAGATATGGATGGAAAAAGGAGCTGTCCGAAAATGTTATCCATCCTGCCCGAGGAAAATTAATCAACGTAGTAAACGTGTGAAAATAATGAAAAAAGGGTGAAAATATTATTTTTCCACCCTTTTCATCAGAGTAAACGCAAATATAAGCAAAGTTTGGAGCCATGACCTCTCAACCCCGAATCGCCCTACTAATTGTAGACTCTGCTTCCCGTAAGTTATTATTTGCAAAATTGGACATGACTTAGATGAGGGGTTTCGTATAATTATAAATAAAATATTTCTATAAATTAGATCGTCACTTGGGACTTACTATAAGATAATATTGAGCTAGGTTTTGATCGGCTACGGATTTCACATAATTATTCTTCAAATTCCACTGTTGCAAATCTAGGGGGTTGTATTCAATCAAGAGTTTGTGGCAATTTTATTGAGTTTGAAAAGTTTGTTGAGTTTGGAAGTTGATTGACTCCGTGTTGAGTCTTGAGGAATTTTTGGATGACTCTGTAGAGTTGAAGTCGCAGGATTCCAGCGCCGGCTGGACCCCAACGGTCGCGCAACTTAAAACTAGCCGACGCTGGATCTCAGCCTTCGCTGGAAATCGACGCTAGATCTTCAGCCTTCGCTGGGAATCGAAGTCATTAGTATTCTCTGACATGCAATTGTTGTGCATGCAGGTTTTTCTTATTTAGCGCTCTCAACTTCTGCAGCATTTATGCAACACCTTGTCCTATATTTCTGGAACAAATTTGAGGTACAACATTCTTCAACAATATATGATGGTTCCAGTTATAATGCACTATCTTGGAAGGTAGAATAGGAGATGTGAGATTGAGGCAATACAATGTGAAAATGCAGTACTATTATGATGTATGATCTTCACATTCCAGCCGGGTCTGGGTCCCAGCCGAGGGCCGAATAGAGCCCAGCGATTTCTGGAAAGGCGCCGGCGCTTGTTGTTCATAGAATCTCAAATTCTCGTGTTTGAGGATCAGAATTTGTTCAGTACAAAAATTGAAGGAAATCACATTAAATTCCATCAGACTCAACAACAATAAAAAGTCAGTGGAGTTTTGAATACCACAAAATTTTTATGGAGTTTAAAAAGTTGTGATTGAATACCACCAGATTTTTAAGGAGTTTGAAAAGTTTGGATTGAATACACCCAAACTTTCAAACTCCTAAAAATTGCCACAGAGTCTTGATTGAATACACCCTCCAGATTAGATAAATGTTAAGAAATTTTGTTAGGTACTATAAAAATTGCAAGGGACGAGTGAGGGGCATATTTGGAAAATTCGAAATTTTGTATGGAAAATGAAAATAAAATTGTGAATTAATTTTACTCGTCTCAGCTGCATTAATCTAACCGTCCAATTTAATTTCTTCAAATTAATTATTAAAAAAAAAATGTGCAATGGTCAAAGCTAGTTAGATCATAAATCGATTTCATATACTGTATTCTTTTCTAGGAAAACACAATCTATTATATTATTAAAACCAATGTTAAATTCAAGTTCTCCCCTTAATTCTAGGTTTTACGTCACGCCTTTCTATTAAGTACTCTTATTTATCTTAAATCCTCATTTAATATTTTTTAATTCATAAATAATATTATTGTATAGATTTAATAATGGTGATTATCGATTTGATGTATATGGGATCCTTTTAAATATGGCTATAAAATATTTTATTTCTAAGGACATTAATATTATACGCACGAAAACGTGTATTAGTATGTCATTTGTATAATATATTATAAAAATTGTTATATGTAAATTCTTTAATTTGAGTCTTCTCATATTGAATATAAATTTTTCTATTCCACATCGCTTTTCAACAACACATCACTCTCTTTGAAAACCTATCTAAATACTTAAAATAAATTTATATTTTCTCATCCTGCAATTGGTTTGCACAACCAGAATAAAATTTTATAACTACCAAGCAAATTGTATCTCATATTTAAATAATATAAGGATAAAACTGAACTTAAAAACGATCAAAATTACAAATGAAGACGGGAGAATTGCAGAATAATTTTCTTGAATCTTACTGAGTAAATGAAGACGAGAGAATCGCTTAACATTTTTTTGAATTTAATTACATACTAAAAGTTCTCACTTTCAAAATAAATTTTTAGAATACTAAGTAAATTGTGACTAATATTTTTTATAATCTTAATAAAGTATTTGGATTAAATTAAACTAAAAAAGGAAGAAAAATAGTAAATGAAAACGAGAGAATCGCATAATAATTTTCTTGAATTTAATTAGAAATTAAATATTTCACTTTCAAAATAAATTTTTATAACAATCAAACAAGTTGTTGTTAATAATTTTAATAATCATACTGAAGTATGTGGATTAAATTGAACTAAAATGTTCAAAAATAGTAAATGAAGACGGAAGAATTGAGAAATAATCTTCTTCAATTTAATTAGAAAAAAAATGTTTTCACTTTCAAAATAAATTTATATAATTACCAAGCAAATTGCGTTTAATAATATCCTGCCGATTTTCGACGGGTTGCACACTAGTTTCGTATACATATTTGTCATTAAATGCTTAAAGCTGGTTAAAATTTTAACTTCTTTTTGTTATTAATCAAACATAATAATATTACAAACGGAACATTAGTTTAAAGTCATTATATCCCCCTTGTAGTGAGATATTCTAGTTTAACTTAAAACTCTTTTTTCCGTTCGAAACATATATGTATGCGAAGAATTAGGATAGAAAAAATTATATTAATTCGTCAAGTTATAGAATACTTTGTATTTATGATTTCTAAAAGTAAGTTAGAGAATTTAAATTGTAATTTTAGTAATAAACATATTGCATTTCAATACATATAGGATTAGCTAGTGGTAGAAATTAAATATCTACATTCACATGTGCTTATTATATATGTGAGCCGTAAAAAAGTCGATTTATAAATTAAAACGTATATAGACTCTGTAGCAATCACTTTTCTGTTAATTGCAAGCGCTGTCCACAAACTATAAGATACAATTCAATTTCTACTTGATCTCTACATTCATAGGAAATACCCATAGTATTTATTGTACGCATGCAAATTTTCCTTTATGCAAATATATAGGGCTAAGAGCAATAACTTTCGGATCAATTTAAAGTCGCATGTTTGAACATATTTATTATTTCCACTAAACAAAAAAGGAGCGATGATTTTTTTTCCCATGGTGCAATGTTACAAAGAAAAAAATGTTGCCAAATTCGTAGCATGGCATAACGATTTTGAAATAAAAGCATCATATCCAGTCCGACTGTTTGGATAAGTAATTATATACTATTCTGGATGGTTAATTACATGATAGATAGTACTCTCTCTAACTCATTGAAACTCTTATGTTAGTACTGTTCAACACAGAGATTAAAAATAAAGGTAAAATAGATTTAGAAAGTGGTCTCACCACTTCTGAAAGATTTTGAAAGGTTAAAACTTTTCTTATTTGAAAGATGACAATATAAGTTAGACACCAATATAAGAAAATGGTGACAATATGAATGGATTAGAG
The DNA here is from genome assembly GCA_029490685.1 of Schizonepeta tenuifolia. NCBI lineage: Eukaryota > Viridiplantae > Streptophyta > Magnoliopsida > Lamiales > Lamiaceae > Schizonepeta > Schizonepeta tenuifolia. Next base: position 27,709,543 of record CM055955.1, read on the forward strand.
GGTGTACTATCTATTATTTTTCTTTCTGCTTCTCAGTGATTTATATAAAATAATTTTTCGTTAAAAGCCATGCATCACGTACTAGATAAAATAAAAAAAATCACAAAAGAAACCAACAAACAAACAAACTCAACTAAATTCATACTACTTCCCCCTTGAAGAATGTATCACTAATTCCATTTCCTTAAAGAATGTAGCAATTTCATTTTAGTTCATGACCTCACATAATTCTTTATACATTGCATAATTTACTACGTATTTTTTAAAATGATGAGCCTCATTTCCAAATCAACAAAAATCTACCCACATTTTCTAAAGTGGCGTGTGTCCCTTTCTCCCCTCAAGATATTTTCAACCAATTAAATATTTCTTAAAAATTCATTCCGATCAATTTGTAATACACTCTTTAAGAATGGAGATGGTATAATTTAAAGTGGTGGTAAAAGACCTCTTTATAAATGGAAAGATAAATAGTTTAGAGCAAACCTCGCAATTTTTTCAATTATTATTATTATTATTATTATTATTATTATTATTATTATTATTATTATTATTATTAACAATTTCACGTTGATTGGTGTAGAATATACAGTACCTAGCTAGTCTTTTTTTCTTTTTTTTTTTTGAGCAGAAGCTAGTCTTAATAATATAGGCAGCACCAAAAAGAGTAGCTAGCTAGCTAGCTAGGTAGGTTACACATAATGAGATCACTTTTTCCTAGGTTGGAAAAATTGAGCATGACATAAAATATCATATGAAGAATAAATAGCCGCATCTATTGCTCTCTCATTTAGAAAAGCTTTATTTGCAGCCTAAATTAATTGATGTAGTTCTTGGGAACCAATTTTAAATAATTCCGCCCCAACAACTTTTGTATTCATTTTAAGTATATTTACTCACCGGGAGCTATATTCTCTTCATAAGAGAAAGGGGGAATTATAAGAACCCATTCTTAATTTTAATTTTTATCTGATTTTAATTTTATTACTATACTTTTTACTTTACATTTTTTCGTCTAAATCTTGACATGTAAGTTACTTTGCAGTTCTATCGCCATCTAGTAGTGTACATTTTTGGAGCTTACAAATGCATTTGCTCATGTATATATGTTTCAAATAAACATTTTCATCTAGAAGTGGTAGAACATGAGTAATTTTATTTGAATTGGTAGAACATTATCTTATTTATTTTATTTAATTTTTTGAATTTGTAGAACATGAGTTTGTTCCATTATGTTTTCAGAATAATAGGGCACGATACTAAGAGTAAACGCCCAGTTGTTTTGGGCAAACACCAAAGTTATTACCAAAGGAAAAAAGAGAACGCCTTTCAATAAAAAAAAGAAAATAGAATCCTTCGAAATAAGAAAAGGAAAACAGAAAAAGAATCCCGAAGTTGAATATACTTCACACTAGAATTATTGGGTCTTCATTCTCAAAAAAAGAATTATTGGGTCTTTTGGGCCATTAGACATAAGGACGTGTCAATTTTTATAGGGCTTTTTTTCGTATGAACTTAATAGATATATAGGTCCACTAACATGGGCTTGAGAATAAAATTCTTTATTAAAGTTTATAACTGATACTCTACATCCTGTTGTTATTCTCATTTATTTTGACACAGATATTAAGGATAAAGTAATTAAGGATAGAAGGCGTGTAAGTAATATTTTTAATTAAATTACTTAATATGGCATAAATAATAAAATAAGTAGATTTTATTATTAAAATAGTGAAATAAAATGGGTAGAGAGAGTGAATAGTGAACGACAAAAAATTGAGGAGAATCTTATATCTTATATATATATATATATATATTAAAAAGTCAGTTTTCAATCAACATCCAATTACAAAATCAATTTGAAATCAATTTAGTAATTATAATCTAATTGAAGGGTACACATTTATGCTATAATGTGAACACATCAATGACATGCGTGAATCCTATTTCAATGGGGGAATGGTACCTATTTTTAAGGATAGTGGAGGTTATATAATTATATAATTTGCGTTAAAAAAAAGAAAGCAAGCAAAATCAGAGATTCCTATAGCTAGGGGTGAAAGTATGGAAAACGGGTTTCCGGGTTACCCATATCCTATCCGTACCAGGCCGGGTATTGGGTACCCAATACACGTAATTTACGGGTATTGGATGGATATGGGTATGAGATTTTTAAAAAATATCCTAACGGGTATATCCGTTAGGGTATTGGGTACCCGGTCAAATACCCGATCAACAATATACAATTATTTATTATATATAATTACTACTTTTATACTATAAATTATAAATATATTCATAATATATATTCATTTTAAGCTAAAACCTAAACCTAAATATAACTCTAAACACAACCTATGAATAATATATATTCATAATAATTTATTTGTTGAACTTAAATGTTTAAACTACGTTTAGTATTGATTTGTTGTTGTCGTCTAGTTATTGTTACATAGTTGGTTATTAATTTATCGTTGAAAATTATCGAAAAATCGAGCGGGTGAAAAATTATCATATTTTTGTCATTTTTATTTATTTTCTAAACGGGTATACCGGGTACCCTATACCCGGGTCGGGTATACCCGGTCGGGTATTGGGTACCCGTTTGACTAAAATGAAAAGGGTATGGGTATTCATTTTTTGCTTATTTGGGTACGGATACCCGCAAATGCGGGTATGGGTATCCACGGGTACCCGTTTATTCACCCCTACCTATAACAAAGAACACATGAGGCCATGAGCTACTGAAATTTAATATATACTAGATTTTTGGGAATAATTAAAAGGGTTACTTTCATGAAAATACACAAACTTTGGTTCAACTTTCATTTTTCCAACAAACTTTCAATTTTTTGTGATAATACACGAACTTTGAATTAACTTTCAATTTTCCCACGAACTTTCAATTTCTTGTGATAATACACAAACTTTGACTCAATTTTCATTATTCTCACAAACTTAAATTTTGATTAAATTTTAATTTTCCCCATGATCATTTTTCGCCAAAAATTATGGCGATCGAGCGTAAGTCTTTTCGTCAATCGGCTAAATTAAACTACCATATTTTATTATCTTGCTAGAGATTAGGGTGATATATAGGACAAAAATTTCTCCATATTTCTCCTATAAAAACAAGAGTATCATCTTCTTCAAAATTTCTCCATATTTCTTTTTAATTTTTTAATTTTGCCATTAATCTTCTTGCTAAAATAAAAATTCATACGCTAATGTATTTTTCATCCCAAATATCTTGATTGGATAAATAGGAGAAATTATAACACCAAAAATACTAGCATGACTATTAAATAGGTCAGTTAATTAGAGATTAAATGATGGCATATGAGATTAAAAGAAGATATCAATTAATTTAGTCGTTGGACGAAAAGACTACACACTCTCGATTTCCACATGAGCTGATTCAAAGTTGGACCAAAGTTGAAGTTCGTGGGAATAATGAAAGTTAACACAAAGTTCGTGTATTGCCACGAAAAATTGAAAATTCGTGGAAAATTTGAAAGTTGACTCAAAGTTCGTGTATTGTCACAGAAAATTGAAAGTTCGTGGGAAAATGAAAGTTGACTCAAAGTTCGTGTATTTTCATGATATTAATCCTAATTAAAATGAAAACTTACATATTATAATGCTTAAACTGAAAAATACTAATGGTACTCCATCGAGGTATTGGCTTTTTAAATGGTTTTGAAAATTAAAATTTTGGGAGGGGGGACGGGACACATCTTCTTTCTTAAGACAGTGTCGTTTAGAGAAATGAAAATTGATTAATTGTTATGTAACATAGTATAATCCATATAAAATTTTGATATATGGGCCTACAAAGTTTATCGTTCTAATCCAAAAATTAATTTTACTGAAAATAAATAATGACAAAATTTATATTATACTACATAACTTTAATACATGATATTCACAAGGAATATTAGAATAGAGATCAACAAATGACAAGATATAAATTAATTGTTTCTAAATTTATTAAAATTGATATTCAATTATTTATAATTTTTGAGCGTGTAGAATTATCATAATTGGGTGAAAGATTTAAATAAATTATTTCATATTTCACTAACCCAATTTTGTAACTAATTTGGTTGTTAGAAAGGAAAAAACTGACTTTGTAGTATAAATCGAGTGGTTTAAAGAGGCGATAAGTCGATAACTCGATTTATTCACCAAGAATGCAAGAAATGATTAGATTGTTGAGATGAGTGTGAGTTACAAACATTAGTACGGTTTTTATTTTTTATTACTTTATTTGTTCACTAATAGTATATGTTTTAGATTGTGACGAATTTTAAAAAAGTATTGTAAATGTTATTTGAGTGGAGAAAATGACTTACCAATTTAAATTTATATGAGAAGTACGATATAACGGCGTGGTGAGTTCATGTCCTAAAATGAAAATGTATACTATACGTGGACGGACCAAAAATGAAAGTAAGATATATATAAATATTCTTTTTTTTTGTCAAATGTTGTACCGTATTGGATTGTGGTGGTACTTACTATAATTTATAATATAATTATTTTTATTATTTAGCTTGATAAAATTATTGCCGTGCAAATACTAGTAATAGTTAAAGGTGGAGTAATTAGAAGAAATAAGGAACACGTTAGTAAATTGAAATAGGGCGTTAATAACCATTAATTTAGCCAAAAAAAGAAATCAAAATAAGAATAAGGAACCATCCAAAAAAATACAAGACAATAATAACATTACAGAGAAAATAATATTAATTAGTTCTATAACGAAATATCATGCATGTTATTTTTTCAAAAGCTAAACGACTAAAATAGAACAATTTAATAATGGATGAGTAACATTCATGTTCATAAATCTGCACCATGCAGATTGATTTTGACCCAACCCCACCCGTTCCACGCGCCCCGTCTGACTCGCGCGTGAGATTCACGCGCTATAATCTTTTTTTTTAGATTTTTTTTTTCCGGTGCAGCCTTCGGCTCCGATTTTATTGTTCCGCCTTCGCTCCGATTACTAAAATAAAGATAATCGGCGGACAATAATTTGAATTTTTTCGGCTCCCCTCGTTCGAATCTTGATAAAAAAAGAAGTGACAAATAAAAAAAAGAAGGGTAAAAGAAACTGAAATTAAAAAAAAAAAAAAAGTCGAAAGGCATTGACCCGATTAACCGGGTCGGGTCAGGAGGGTCGGGCGGATATTTGTACCGTGCATAATATGCACGGAAGTTTTTGTCATAATAGATATAGTTATCGACATTGATTTAACTGAATCTATTAATTAAATTCAACTCGAATGGTGCTGGCAAATTCCCTATCAAGACTTTAATTTTATAAAACAAACTTCTTATATGTTATTTCCTTTAATAGTTTCCTCCATTCTTAAAGAATATTTTCTCTACAATTTATTGGCCTTATCCTTCAAAATATCTAAGAAATAAATCCCATGGATCGGAACAACCATTTTTTTTTCTCGTAAAATAGTTTATATATTTATTCCGTCCAAAAATATAATGCACTCCATTTTTCTTTGTTGGTCCATAAAGAGCATACACTTTTTCATTATTAAACACTACCCAATCCATCACTTTTTGTCTAATTTACTCAATATATTAAATCTTTACTTTGCTCACAGTACACTCAATTAAAATTCTCAAAACTCATGTCATCTCTTACGATCAATGTTTTAAAAATCGGACCGAAAATCGAACCGATGAGGCTTCCGGGTCATGGTTCAACCGGTTCAACCGTTATTGAACCGTTTAATCAAACCGTTCAATAAATAAATAAAATTATTAAATTTATAAATGATAAGTAATATTTTTTTAGGTAAAATAAATGATAAGTATTAAAATTTTCAAAAATTTGTAACTAATAAAATAAAAATTCATCATAAATATATATTAAAACTCATAATATATAGTTATGTATTTTATTTTTATGTATATTTATTATAAATTATATATAATGCAAAAATAATTAAGAATCGAATAAAGAATGAGAGCTAAAATTGGAGTTTGGACATGCTTTTAGTCTTTACAACTAAGTATAATAATAATAATAGTCTTTTATTAGTAACAATTGCCTTGTTGGTGTAGTGGTAAAAGCTCCTTGGCTTGTTTAGAGGTCCTGTGTTCAATCCTCCTACTCAATAACTTTAATTTTCGGTCAACAAAATTGACCCGGACAGTTTTCAAAAATCGGCACCGGTTCCCGGTTCTTTCCCGTTCCGGGCAGTTTTCACCGGTTTTGACCCATTCCGGGTCAATAGCCACTAACCCGAGCGGTGCCAGGTTCGGTTCCCGGTTGAACTGGCAGTCCGGTCCGTGTTTTAAAACATTGCTTATGATGCATTTAATTTATTTGTGGATGGATTGGGGGAATATTAAATACTCCATATGTCCATTAATTCTATACCCACTTACTCCCGAAAAGGTATCCAATATTTCTATACCCGTTTCTATAAAGTTACCCATCTACACTTGTTTTTTTTTTGTATATTTTCTACCCTTTACCCCAATTAGCCCAAACCCACCCAATTAAGTACACTAATTCAATACACAATACACTAATTAACCCAACCCAAATCTAATTACCCAACCCAAAATTAATTACCCAAGCCCAAAATAATTCTGCTCATCTCTCTCTCCCCCTACCCTTTCATTTCTCTTGAATCATCCATTCTGGTCATCTCTCTCTCTTCCATTCCCCAAATTGGAGAAACCCTAGTTCTATCTCTCACTGTCTCCACCACGGCGCTATCGCATCTACACATCTATCGATCTGCTTCTCTCTCTCTCTCTCTCTCTCTCTCTCTCTCTCTCTCTCTCTGAACGCCACATCCATCGATTCTGAAACCCTAGTTCGCTATTGGATGAAGGAACTTTGGAAGTATGATCCGGTGATGGATCTTTGGATTCCCCCAGGCTGGGTACCACCCGCACCCTCCGATTCGTCGGATTTTATGAAGAATATTTGGGTTCCACCAGGGTGGGAACCCTCTCCGATTCCTATTGATCCGGATATGCACTGGTTAGAAATCGTGCCGAAATCTGTGCTTCGAGGTAAATCTCTCAAATTAAAATTCCAGTCAATTAATTGAAATTACTATTTTTTCCGCAATTCTCATTTCTGTGCTTGTAGGTGAATCGAAGAATCCTCTTTTTGCTGTACGTGAATTGGAGGATCCTCTCGTGGGTAATGGTGAATTCGAGGATCCACAATCCAAGGCGAAGATCACTTTGGATCCATATCAGCTCCACTGCCAAAATGAAGTCAACTATGAGGGGAATTCAGACACTGATTCAGATATTACTCAAGTTTTTTCTTCCTTATGTTGGTTATTTTGGTGAGTTATGGTTGGTGATGCCTTCAGTGTTTTTTATGACGATTGTTGGGAAATTTATTAGTAAGAGTTTTGATAAATTCCAAAACCAACTGACCCCAACCGAGTAGATGTTGCCAGAACCTATTGTTAGTAGTTAGGCTCGCTGTTTGAGCATTGTCAAGATTTTATCTTTACAGGTCTCCAGCTGAAGATGGCAACAAGGCATCACTCAGACAGAACATCAGTTGTGAAGAAAGACAACTGAGAGTTCATCTCTTCAGATGCAAAGAGGGGGAAGTCTTCAGAACATCAGTTGTAAGGAAAACAACTGAGCGTTCATCAGATGAGAAGCAATAAAGGGGAAGAGAACATCAGATGAAAGAAAGCCATCTGAGCGTTCTAACCCAACTGATTAGATATAAGGAAGACAACTGAGTGTTCAGTTTCAGAACATCAGTTGTAGAACTCAACCAAGAAGATCAACAGCTTGAAGATGAAGTCAGCTGAGAGTTCAACTGTTAGTTGGCAGATAGAACATCGACTGAAGAACAAGCTAGTTGAAGATCAAAAGTCTTAACCGACCACTCCTTGTTGGAAGTCTGTTGTTAAGATTTGAATTTCAAAAAGGAAGTCACGTGAGGGTTTGACCGTTCAGTCATTACCCCATTTGGCCCAACACAAGGCTATCTCAGATGGAAAGCAGAAGAGTACAGATGCCATATCGGGAAAGTCTGCAGAGATCAGAGACAAGCCATCGCTTTCAAAGAACAGAGATCAACAGCTCCTCCAACGGCTAGTTGATACTCTCCGCCTATAAATAGAGGCCTTCATTCATTCGAAGAAGACACAAGACACACACGCGAGAAGAAACCAGAGAGCGAAAGAAAGAGCAATATTCTTCACGAGCTGAACTGAATCTCTTAGAACATCACTTGTTGAGAGTTCTAGAGTTAGTTAGTTTTTGTGTCTTTGGATCGAACCTTGAGAACATCACTTAGTGAGAGTTCGTAGAGAGTTAGATCATAGCTCACTTCACGTTCGAGCTTTTAGTTGGAACCCCATTTTCTTTCACCTGAAAAGGTTAGGATCCTACTCTTCCTGCAACTGAGTAGTTAGGTCGTTTAGTACCCGTAAACTAAACTGTAAGGTTGATAAGTACCCGCAAACTTATCCATAACGGTTGCTCAGCCCACGTAAGCTGAGTGGTTTGTCCAGAAGAACTTGGACAGAGTTGTGTGGACTCACAACTCCCCGTGGACGTAGGAGTGTTAGCTCCGAACCACGTTAATTCTCTGTGTGCTTGTGTTTTTCTTTATTCAGTTATTTCTTGCATTCTCATCTGACTGACTAACCAGCATACAAACCGCTTTTGTGCACTCTCAACTGTTTTGGTTTTTGACCAACCGTCCTTAATAGCGTGAGTTGTTTTACGAGTTTATTTTCCACCACATTCCGCACTGCACAACTCTTCCAGCTGAGGTTGCATACTCAGCTGTGAGATTCCAACTGAGTCTTTTTACTCGGTTGAAGTAATTTTCAAGAGTTTAATTTAAAATCTTAACTGGTGTATTCCCCCCCATACACCGTAACTCGTATCGGGACCATCAAGTGGTATCAGAGCAGTGGTTCAAAAGACTACTGACTCTGTTTCACAAGGTGTGAATTCGAGAAAGTTTCTTCAGTGGTCAACTGAACAGATTTTTTTCACGCTAGTGCATATTTGCTCTGTTGTTGTGTGCAGATGGACGTCAAGGATAAGATCGTGGTAATGTTCTCGGTTATAAATTATACATCCTGGAGGACACGGATGAAGAAGATCTTACTGTCGAAGCATCATAGGATGCAACAAGTACTCTCTTCCGGACCGATCATCATTAAAGAGAGAATAGCTCGCACTCCTACAAATCCCAACGATGGGGATACAGTTGTGGAGTTTGTGGAGAAGTAGCCGGAAGACTACACTCCAGAGGAAGCCAAGGTGAGCCAGTTGGATATCTAGGCTCAAAGCACGATTATGTCCACTGTTGGACAAGATTATCTCCCTTCGATTGAAGAGTGTGAGACGGCCAAAGAAATGTGGGATATCCTGGCATCGCTGAGTGAAGGAAGCGATGAGACGAAGGAGAACAAGTTCCCACATGCATGCCAAGACTTCGACAACTTTTTTCTGAAGACAGATGAAACAATTGATCAGCTAGAGCTCCGGTTTATGGACATCCTCAGAAGAATCCAGTCCATCCGAAGAGGAAAATACACACTAAGAGAAATCAATCTCAAAGTGTTGCAAGCTCTACCGGCTGAGTGGGATACTTTCACCAATATCCACGAGAGCCGAGCTGACCTTGGAGAAATGGGAACTGAAAGATTGTTCTCAATCTTAAAGGGAAATGAGTATAAGGTGAACCGAAGAAGATCTCAGTTCTCGGTTCAGACGAGTCGACTTGAGGAAGTTGGCTCAGCCTCAAAGTCAGTTGCTCTCCGAGCTGACTACTCAAAATCGAGAACATCGAGGCTAACCAGATCGGCTGACACGACTGCAAAGGAGCCAAGCAGAGAGGAACTGCAACAGAACATTGCAGCCCTGTCAAAGAAACTAGCCGACATGGACACTCGATTCGGGAAATACAAACGATTCTACAAATCAAACCGAACTCGAGACAGTTCAAAGCCTGTCACCAACAGTTGCTTTGAATGCGGCAAGGAAGGTCATTTCAAGGCTGACTGCCCAGATCTATCGAAGAAAGAGAGAGAAGCGTTAAGGGCCAAACAAGCTGGAAAGAACAAGGCCATGGTTGCAGAAGAAGCAGCTGACGACATGGACATCTTCACTGACACTGAAGATGAGGATGAGCTGACTTCCACCAACAACGCTACCGGTCAGGATCAATGCCTCATGGCTCTTGGAACCGACCAGGATGATACTGAGGTACACTCTAATCCTGCTAAGTTAAATTCTTCCAATATTTCTAACATGCAGGAATCTCTGGACGAAGAGTTGAAACCCTCCTGGAGTGACTTTCAAGAACTCAGTGAGGAACTGCATCACCAATCGGTTGAGTTTAAGAGTCTTCAAGCTCAGTTCACCAAACTTGAAGATTCCTTAACCGAAAAGGACGATCTGATCAAGAGCCAAACCGAGGAGATTGAGAATCTCAAGAGTCAACTGAACGAGACTAAGGATCCAACTGATGAAGAGTTGACGAAGCAGATCAAGGAACAGCAAGATCAGTTGAAAATTCAAGAGGCTCAGATCAACCAGCTGATAAAGAAGTCAGATGGACAAACCGAGCAGATAACTGTCCTTCTCAAGGAGTTGCAAACTGAGAATTGACAATCTAATCAAGCTGTATCAGTCATCCAAGATCATAGAGAATCTTATCAGTTACAGCAGACAGATGGATAACGTGTCAGGACTCGGTTATGATGTGATTAAAGATAGTGGAATTCCTCCAGCAACCTTCATCAAAGCTGTCGAGGTTAAAGCTGTTGAACCGAACACAGTGGAACCTTCATCAACCTCCGTTTCTCAGCAAGCTCAACCGAACAAGGCAACCACAACTGAGAAGGGAAAAAGAACAGTAGATGAAGGATAGAATGTTCCATCGGTTGGGACATCAACCGAGGGGGAATGTTCCCAAAGTCAGAAGAGGAATCAGAGGCGTTGAAGACATAATCGCAATCGAACTCAGAATCAGAACCGACCTCTGCATCAACCTCAGAGTCAACAACAGAAAGAATGGAACCGACTGCAGAACCGACAAGGGTTCAATCATCTGAATCAACAGCGGTTCCATCCCCAGTTCAACCAAAGGTTCCAACCGAGTCAACCGATAAGGAACAGGTCGAACAGTTGGAGATACTCATGCCACAACATGAATCGTCAACAGGGCATGAACACCTATCAACAACACTCAAGGAGTTGGAATCAGAATCAGCCACAAAGATTCCAACATGGCGTCCTATCATCCAGACAAATCAAACAGGATAAAAATCGCCATCAAAACAGGGGGAAAGCCTCACCTCCGAGAGTTCAACAAGGGAGAAATCCAACTCCTCCCAAGAAACAGAACATCACTACTAACAACAAGCCTAAGGATAAGAGGTGTTGTTATAATTGATGATGAAGGAAAAGTGATCTGGAATGATAAATCCATCCAAGTATACAGGGAAAAGCGACGCACAGTTCCAGGGGGAACTGGTTCTAACCCTCCAGGACCCAACTGAAATTAGGGACCTAAGCGAGTTTCTCTTTGCAGGTACAGGAGAAACAGCTGAGGAAGAATAAAGCGTCTGCTACAATGTGGGTGATGGACAGTGGATGCTCGAAACACATGATGAATCTGAAGGATTTGCTTGGAAGTTTCGTGGAGAAAAAAGGACCCTCAGTTACTTTTGGTGATAACTCAAAAGGTTACACCAGAGGTTACGGCACCCTTGAAACCAATCATGTTTCGATTTCTAATGTCTCTTATGTTGATGGATTGAAGCATAACTTGCTCTCCATCAGCCAATTCTGTGATAATGGTTTCTCTGTCAAGTTTGATGCACAGGGTTGCAGGGTTAAAGATGTCGGATCAAAGCAGGTGATATTGTTGGGAAATCGATCGCCAACAGGGAACGTCTACTATGTTGACTGGAACAGCAGTCTTCCTGACACCTACTTGCTATCAAAGAGCAGTTCAGATGTGAGCTGGCTGTGGCACAAAAGGCTCAACCATCTAAACTTCAAGACAACGAACCGACTCGCCAGACAAGAACATGCAAGAGGCATACCAAACTGAGTGTTCTCAACCACACATATCTGCAGTGCATGCCAGTTGGGAAAGCTCGCTAGATCCTCCTTCCGGTTGAAATCAACTCCCTCAACCGACCGAGTGTTACAGCTGATCCATATGGATCTCTTCAGGCCAGTTACACCCAAGAGCATGAACGGGAACGAGTACACCCTGGTTGTAACTAATGACTACTCAAGATATACGTGGACCATCTTCATGCGCCACAAGAGTGAAACCCGAGATGAGCTACCCAAGCTGATGGATCGGATATCAAACCAATAAGAGATGAAGATCATTTCTATCCGATCAGATCGAGGAACTGAGTTTCTGAATGAAACCATCATCGAGTATTGCGAGAAAAATGGAATTACCCATCAGACATCAGCCGCACGTACTCCACAACAGAATGGAGTAGCGGAGCGAAGAAACAGAACACTGAAGGATGCAGCTACATCCATGCTAACCAGCTCAGCTCTGCCAAAGAGATTTTGGGCTGAGGCGATCAACACAGCATGCTACACTCAGAACCGGTCTCTTCTGACCAAGCGGTTGGGAAAGACACCATACGAGCTATGGAGACGCAGAAAGCCAGATATTTCTTATTTTCGTGTTTTTTGTTCTAAGTGTTATATTCACAACAATGGGAAAACTCAGTTGAAAACTTTTGATGCCAAAGCTTCGAAAGGCATATTTCTCGGATATGCCGCTCGGATCAAGGCTTATAGAGTTTTCAACAATAGCTCTCGTGTTGTGGAGATAACACCTCATGTTAGTTTTGATGAATCTACTTTTGAGTGCAGGGAACAGGCTAAAGGTCAACAGGACAATCTACAAGTTCCACCTGCTCTCACCAGATCACAAGCTCTAAGGGAAAAGAATCTAGCTGAACCACTGGTATGGGCAACCGAGGATGAGGATCCATACTCCTCTGAAGATGAATGCGAGGACCCCAGCTCATCTCAAGGGGGAACTCCAGCTGATGTCCCTCCAACTGCATCAGCATCCGAAGCTCAACCAAGTCCGGTTCAAAATAATGTCAATGTTGAGGATCCAGACTCAGCAGCTGATCAATCACCAGCTCTGAAGACTCCAACTCAGATCACGGAACAGCCACAGTTGGAAGAAGAAGGAAGACGCAAATCCAACCGAAGGTGTTCGTACAAGAAGCAGAGTTGCGACTCAGGATTCAACCGAGGAAGACTCCAACACTTATGCCCAATTTGCTGAGGAGTTGGCAGTTCTAGAGGAGTTCGAACAAGCTGGAGATGTTGCCATGATTTCTTGCTTTGTAGCTGATGTGCCAGAACCGAAAAACGTTGTGGAAGCTCTCAACTGTGTTCACTGGACAACAACCATGCAAGAAGAACTGAATGAGTTTCTACGCAACTGTGTATGGGAGTTGGTAGAAAGACCAAATGGTGTCAAGGTGATTGGATTGAAGTGGATTTTCAAAAACAAGAGAGACGCCATTGGATTCATAGTGAGGAATAAGGCAAGGTTGGTAGCTCAAGGATACTGCCAACAAGAAGGAATCGATTTCGAGGACTCCTTCGCGCCGGTTGCAAGGCTGGAAGCCATTCGAATCTTTCTAGCTTATGCCGCACATCACAAGTTCAAGGTGTATCAGATGGATGTGAAGTGTGCATTCCTCAACGGAGATATCAAGGAAGATGTATATGTTGAACAGCCTCCTGGTTTTGAGACTGGAGATGGAAGAGTGTACAAGTTGAAGAAAGCTATCTATGGACTAAAGCAAGCGCCAAGGGCTTGGTATGACACTCTTTGTGGTTTTCTTCTGAACTCGGGTTTCAAACGAGGGTCAGTTGACAAAACCATGTTCACCATCAAAGTTGGAGATGACATTCTTGTTGTGCAAATCTATGTTGACGACATCATATTCGGTTCCAAGTCAGAGGAGCTGTGCAAGAAATTCTCAGATCTTATGAAGGAGAAGTTCGAGATGTCAATGATGGGCGAAATGAATTATTTCCTTGGATTACAAGTAAAGCAGTCACCAGAAGGGATTTTCATCAATCAGTCCAAGTATACAAAAGAGCTCATCACCAAGTTTGGATTGCAGACAAGTAAGATCACAAGGATCCCAATGAATACTAACTGGAAGATTGAATCTGGAACTGAAGGAAAGCTCGTGGATGCCAGTAAGTATAGAGGGGTCATCGGTTCTTTGCTATACCTAACTGCCAGCCGGCCAAACATATCATACGCAGTTGGAGTGTGTGCTCGGTTCCAAGTTCAACCAAGGGAAGCACACATGTTGGCAGCAAAGAACATCATCAAGTATCTGAAGGGAACTGTTAATGTTGGGTTGTGGTATCCAACCGATGACAACATTCAGCTGACCGGATACTCAGATGCAGATCTAGCAGGAGATCGGTTGGACAGGAAGTCCACATCTGGACACTGTCAGTTCATGGGAAGCAAGTTGGTTTCGTGGTTCTCAAAGAAACAAGCATGTGTTGCCACTTCTACAACCGAATCAGAGTATATGGCTGCCGGAAGCTGTTGCATGCAAGTGTTATGGCTGAAGCAACAGCTGAGAGATTATGAAGTCGCAACTGGACATGTTCCCATTCATTGTGATAGCTCGAGTGCCATAGCTATCTCTCTGAATCCTGTTCACCACTCTCGGACAAAGCATATCGACATCCGTCATCATTTTATCCGAGATCATATTGAGAAGAAGGATGTATCCATGGAAAAGATTCCAACTGAGATTTAGAGAGTTGATATCTTCACCAAACCTCTAGCTGAAGCACGGTTCAAGATGCTATGTGACCTCCTTGGATTGTTGGATCCATCAGATGAGGAACCAGCGGAAGTGAAGAGATAGATGCCCATCTGAGGGGGAAGCTCAGATGAAGGGAGAATCTCAGATGCGGATCGCCAACTGATGACATCAGACGTCAGCTGAACAGACGAACTCGAGTCAGCTGATGGTATGCCGATCAGATGCAGATTGCCAACCGAAGGAATCAGACGTCAGCTGAACAGACAAACTCGAGTCAGCTGATGGTATGCTGCAACATGGGAACTCAGCTGATTTCGACATCAGCTGGCAGGTAACATTTATGGCTGAAGGTGATATGTTCTTAAATGAGAATGTTTGAAATAAATTCAAACATTCCTGAACTAGTCAGTTACATTAAAAATAGCCATCATGTCGCATTAAATGTAAAGTACGGCTGAACATCCATAGCCTACTTTATAGTGCGACTGGGCTGACAAGATAAACTGTACACCTTCTCACGCGCTGATTGGAACTCGGATCAAAACGTCAAGTCAAAGATAGTCAACAGTCGCGTGATCTCAGCCGTTGATGGATTCGCGCCATTTAACCCCAGCCGTCGATTTCATCTGAGTCAAGACCTATATAAGGCAAAAAATCAGGAAGATATCTCCTACTTTCCTCATTCGTGCATATCTAATTTACATGTTCATCGTCTTCTCAGTCTTTGCCTAACCCGTTTCTGCAAAAAGATTTTCTTTCCTTTCGTATATATATTCCCTTTGCAGTGATCATTAATGGCACCAAAGAGTAAGAGAATGGCTTCATCCGGACCATCCCTAGTCCCTACTACATATGAAGAATCGTTTGATATGCTAGTATCGAAGATTCACTTCGAGCAAATCCTCTCCGACGAGGAACTGGAGTCGCCGGTCTTGGCCCCGCTCGCCAACACACTCAGAGAGAATGGCCTCCTCGAATGGGCCAAGCTTTGCCCCTCCCACTTGCTCAGGCGCCAAGTCGGAGAATTCTACGTCAATCTAGTTTGCCCCCTTGACAGTTCAGAGGGAGTGTCTACGGAGGTGTCCTGCCGACAAAGAGATGTTCCGGCCAGGACCATACGTCGTGTCACCTTCCCCATCGACGTGTCCGATGTCCTCCGGTACATCATTCCCATCAACCACACCGCCACCAAGTTCCTGGAGAATATTACCGACGAGCAGGCGGATGAGTTTCTGCAGGATGCTCTGATCGAGCCGGAGAGGCTAAGGAGCAACATGCAACGGACGAAGCTTAAGCCGGAACATCGCCTGCTGTTCGATGCTGTGTCGAAGGTGGTGTTCGGTTACAGTGGCGCGTTTGGGGACATCAGCCGACCCAAACTGAAGCAGCTGGTAGCACTGGAGCACCAACACCAAATCAACTGGTTCCAATATTTCCTGAACCAGTTGATGGTGGAGAAGTCGAAGATCTCCGAGACTACAACCGAGTCCGGAGAGAAGCTGCTGAGTGTGAAGGGAACACTCAACTTCGGCTGCAAGATATCTGCCCTCATCTTACTCGCAACCAAGGACCGCAACATGGTCTGGGCTGACTGCGAGGAGACGCCGCTGAAGAAGCTACTGTTGTTCCCGACAACCAAGAAAGCACAGGAGGTGCTCAGGAGTGTCTACACTCCTAAGGATAGAAGGGAGTCGGGAAAGACAGTTGAGTCAACAGCTGAGGGGGAACAAGCCGCTGCTCGCCCCGCCAAATCCAAAGTTGCTCGCCGTCGAGTTGAGACGAAAAAGGAGTCAGCTGAAGAACCTGCCCAGAAAAAGCTGAGGGTACGGTTCAAGAAATCCACCAAGAAGGCAGCTGATGTGCCAGCTGTTGAGTCAACTGAGGTGCCAGCTGTTGAGACAGCTGAGGAGCCAGTTGATATACCAGCTGAGGAGCCAGCTGAGGAGGAAATGCCAGTTGAGGAGCAAGCTCCAGCTGAGGAGGAGGCACCGGTTGAGTCAACACCTGCTGAGGAGCGTTCTGAATCCAGCCGCTCAGCTGAGGCCGCCTCGTTTGAGATCGTTCCTCTAGCCCCCGGAGCTGATGAGGTTGAGGGCATGGAGATTTCGGATGCATCCTCCTCATCTGAGAACGTTGAAGATGTTACCACCTCCCCCACGGCAGGAGATAATGTCATACCGCCCCCAGAGCCTCTTGCTCTTTCTACCCAACCAGAGCTAGATATTCTGAGCACTCTGCTCGATGCCAACATCATGACCGCTCCTTCGGCCGATGTTGAGGAAACCATTGAACCCACTCTCCCAACCGAATCCCAAATTCCGAGCTTTCAGCTCGATGCCGATGTTGCGACCGACTCCTTGGCCAACATTGATGAACCTCTTGAACCAGAGCCATACAATCTTACCCCCTTCCCAATTAATGAAGCGGAGGACCTGCAGGCAGTTGCTCAGGAGCACGAAGGCAGGGTGGCCTACTGCTTTCAAAAGCTGTTAGGTCTGTTCCCTGAGGCTCGCAACATGCCCATCTTCGCCACTCTGGGAACCGAGCTCTTGTACCAGTTCCACCTGATCTTCAGCCACTGGTACGTCAAAGAAGACACGATCAGGGTGCAGAGCTGGGACAGGCTGAAGTCCGATGAGTCCCGCATCCGAGCCTACTTCAACTATTCCAACTTGGAGGTGGCGTACAACAACCGGATCGCGCTGCTCACTCGACGGATGGACCAGAGTCGAGCTGAAGGGACGGACACAAGGGAGGCAGCTGGAAAGGAGTGCATTGACTTCCTCGACAGCATGTTGGCTAAATCAGCTGACTTCCTTGAAGATGTCGATGCAGCCGCCGCAGCCGCGAAATAAGAAGAAGAAAATCTGAAGCTGTACCTGGCCAACAAACAAGCCATGGTCACAGCTAAGCCTCTAGCTCTGACCACTCAAGCCCCTCCAGCTGATTAGCCTGCTCCAACAACTAAAGAAATCTGCGAGCTGGTAGCTGAGAGGGTCAACCAGCTGAGGACCGAACTGCTCGCCAACCTCCAACACCGAAAAGATGACCAGCTGAGGACGTTGGCAGCACAAGAAGTCAAGTACCAACAACTGGTGGAGGAGAACGCTGAACTGAAGACCAAGCTGAATAATTTCTCCTCCTCCACCAGTCAGGAAATGTCGGAGCTGAAGTCCACTCTGTTGGGATTGAAGTCGGAGCTAAACATCTTCAAATCCTTGGCCGACTCAAACCTTGCCAAGTCCCAATAGACACAGGATGCTGAATGGGAGTCCAAGTTCGAGTCGCGTTGGGCTGAGTTCGCTGCCTTTCAGACAGAGGTCATCGACAACCTCTCTGTCCTGAAGAAGGCCGAACAAGAGCACCAGGACTCCGAACTGGCGAAGAAGATCGAGCTGGAGTGTGCGGTCGATGAACTCTTCAACCGTGTTCAACTAACCGAGGATAAACTCAACTCTCTGGACGGTTCAGTAGCAAGCCTTGTTGCTGATGCCAAAAAGGGAGAAGAGAAGGAGACAGAGGTTGAGGCACAGGAAGAAGAAGAGACCCAAGAACAAGGAGTGTCAGTTGCTCAATCATCCAAATCTCAGCTGAGGAGGAGGAAGTCTGCTGCTCCCAAGTCAACCGAAGTTGGTGGAGCTGAGATGTCTAAAGACTTGGAGCAGACAGAGAAGATTGGAGTTTCCTACAGCTCCATAGCCGAGATCGCAGCCGAGCTGGATTCTGAACTCGACGGGATAACAACCGAAGAGTGCACTGCAGCGGCCAAGGCTATGGATGTAGAGGAGAAGGACTACATGAACCCGAGCTGGATCAGAAAGTTTGCCGCCAGCCAGACGAGAAGGGTGAACCAGTTCGAGGATGAGCTGAAGAAGTTGTCCCAAAATTTGGACCGCAACATTGCCTCCCGCAGCCGACGCCGCATCAACAAGCATCAATCAAAGGTGAAAGCTTGGTTGAAGCAACAAAGGTTGCCTGCAAAGTCCAAGGTCGTGAGTCGGTTCAGGCATGTTGACAAGTGGATGCCGACCGAGTGGAATGAAGAGTGGGAGTTGTTCAAGCAGGAGTTTGTAAACGACTTCTACTACAGGAAGGTTTACGCAACCGAAGACCCAAGGAAAGCGTTCAAGGAAGCGCTGACTGAGTTGCACTCAGGGGATCTTGGTATGTTCAGCCAGTTCAAGCGGGCTATGATTGACGCCAACCTGGACTTGAACACAGTTCCAGTTCCCAAAAGGGTTACTTATCGGCCTCTTCTTCTCCCAGACTCAAGCAACCCGAACCGCACGAAGATCGCAGCTGAGGCGAGGCAGGTCTTCCAAGATCATGGAGTGGACATTTCCAAGGAGTCACCTGCCAAGAAAGAGATTTTTGTTAGGATCTTTAGTAAGTATGGGCTACAATTCTAGCTCAGTTAGTTTTCTAGCAACTGTTGTAATTTTTGGCTTTTGTACCTATCTGTGTAATCATCAGTTGTAATGAAAACTTCAAGTATATATCCGATTCACCTTGATGAACAATCCCTCATTGTCCAAGCTCTGAATTGCAAAGTCTTTTAAATACCATGTTATAACTGTGCTAACCCTTTGATGTTTTATCTCATAGACTGTCTAGAATTTCAGCTGAGATTTTAGATAAGTTAGTAAGGTTTAGATCAGTAGCGGTTTAAAGTTCTAAGTGATTTTGACATCATCAAAAAGGGGGAAATTGTTGGGAAATTTATTAGTAAAAGTTTTGATGAATTCCAAAACCAACTGACCCCAACCGAGTAGATGTTGCTAGAACCTATTGTTAGTAATTAGGCTCGCTATTTGAGCATTGTCAAGATTTTATCTTTACAGGTCTTCAGCTAAAGATGGCAACAAGGCATCACTCAGACAGAACATCAGTTGTGAAGAAAGACAACTGAGAGTTCATCTCTTCAGATGCAAAGAGGGGGAAGTCTTCAGAACATCAGTTGTAAGGAAAACAACTGAGCGTTCATCAGATGAGAAGTAATAAAGGGGAAGAGAACATCAGATGAAAGAAAGCCATCTGAGCGTTCGAACCCAACTGATCAGATACAAGGAAGACAACTGAGTGTTCAGTCATTACCCCATTTGGCCCAACACAAGGCTATCTCAGATGGAAAGCAGAAGAGTACAGATGCCATATCGGGAAAGTCTGCAGAGATCAGAGACAAGCCATCGCTTTCAAAGAACAGAGATCAACAGCTCCTCCAACGGCTAGTTGATACTCTCCGCCTATAAATAGAGGCCTTCATTCATTCGAAGAAGACACAAGACACACACGCGAGAAGAAACCAGAGAGCGAAAGAAAGAGCAATATTCTTCACGAGCTGAACTGAATCTCTTAGAATATCACTTGTTGAGAGTTCTAGAGTTAGTTAGTTTTTGTGTCTTTGGATCGAACCTTGAGAACATCACTTAGTGAGAGTTCGTAGAGAGTTAGATCATAGCTCACTTCACGTTCGAGCTTTTAGTTGGAACCCCATTTTCTTTCACCTGAAAAGGTTAGGATCCTACTCTTCCTGCAACTGAGTAGTTAGGTCGTTTAGTACCCGTAAACTAAACTGTAAGGTTGATAAGTACCCGCAAACTTATCCATAACGGTTGCTCAGCCCACGTAAGCTGAGTGGTTTGTCCAGAAGAACTTGGACAGAGTTGTGTGGACTCACAACTCCCCGTGGACGTAGGAGTGTTAGCTCCGAACCACGTTAATTCTCTGTGTGCTTGTGTTTTTCTTTATTCAGTTATTTCTTGCATTCTCATCTGACTGACTAACCAGCATACAAACCGCTTTTGTGCACTCTCAACTGTTTTGGTTTTTGACCAACCGTCCTTAATAGCGTGAGTTGTTTTACGAGTTTATTTTCCACCACATTCCGCACTGCACAACTCTTCCAGCTGAGGTTGCATACTCAGCTGTGAGATTCCAACTGAGTCTTTTTACTCGGTTGAAGTAATTTTCAAGAGTTTAATTTAAAATCTTAACTGGTGTATTCCCCCCCATACACCAGTAACTCGTATCGGGACCATCAACGATGAACTGCTGTTGGTGCATTTTATGTGTGCAACTGATGTTTGCTGCCTCTCTTAAATGATTGTCCCTAATCTGCTCTTGAGATGATATATTGATGTAATTGATGCAAATGATGCAACTTATGCTTGCTGATGTTATATGTGAGCTCTATAGATGCTATACTTGATTGTTTATGCCTTGAAGCAATATATGATGATGCATGCCTTGCAATATTGTCCCTAATCTGCTCTTGAGATGATATGTTGATCTAACTGATGCAAACGATGCAACTTATGCTTGTTGATGATATATGTGTGTGACTTTGTGATTAATTTCTGTACTAAGTACTAAGTACAGTTGCTATACTTGATTGTTCATGCAAACTGTAATTGAAGCCACCACTAGGTTTGTTTATGCCTAGTTTAGAAGGCTTAATTACAGTTTACTTGCTGCATTGGTGTGTTGCTACTTTATTTGCTACCTAGATATGATCAAATGCAAATGATAACACATTGTTTAGTCTACATTCCATACATTGCAACTTAATAGTTTAGTTTACATTCCAAACATTGCCAGAAAATAAAAATCACACATTGTTTGTCCCTGTAAACCAGCTCAAAACACCTGCAAATCCATTCCATTTTTTCACTCTTCCATACCCACAAGCTCTAATGCCTCTGTTAATGCATCTAGGTTGTAGAATTTGTCTGCCCCCATGCCAAATAGATTTAAATGTGCCAAGCTGTCTCTGACAAGCTGTATGTCAACTTCAATACAGTCTGGTAACAACCCTTCCTTGATCAGGCCGTCCTTCCCATATGAGGCAACGTATAGTCATTGCTGCCTTTCACCTTCATTATTTCTTGATAGCACATCTGTAGTTGAAGGAAAATCTTGTTATCTTCCAGGGTGGGTAATTCTGATAATCTTCCATCACATTTTCCATCAACTCCTTGACTGTTCTATGTGGTTTCTGATCTTTCAGTGATTGAATGCTCCTAAAAAAATCCAAGTCATTTTTATTGGTGTTTGGACTATTGGGTGGTTGGTTGATCAAATGGATATGGAATCCATCTGTGTGTGCAATTGTTTGAAAGTCTGGATCACTGTCCTTGATGTGTGGTTTAATATTATCCTGCTGTATTCAAATCTCTTTGCCTAGACAGTCTGGCCAGTTGGCTTTAATTGTTGGTACAAGCTGTTATACATTGATATGTTAAGTTTGCAAATGTTGGAATGAAGTTGCTGATGCAATATGTGTGTGACTTTGTGATTAATTTCTGTACTGATAAGCTGTTCAGATACTATACTTGGTGACTTATGTGTGCAAATGATGCAATGAACCTGCTGATGCAATATGTGTGTGACTTTGTGATTATTGATGTTATGATAAGCTCTACAGATACTATACTTGGTGAGTTATGTGTGCAAATGATGCAATGAACCTGCTGATGCAATATGTGTGTGACTTTGTGATTATTGATGTTATGATAAGCTCTACAGATACTATACTTGGTGAGTTATGTGTGCAAATGATGCAATGAACCTGCTGATGCAATATGTGTGTAACTTTGTGATCTTACCTCAGTCAGGAGTTGTTTTTTTTGCAACTTCTCTTGTAAGTGATTGCATAGGTTTCATTTCCATTGTTCATTTGGGTCTGTTCTTTGACTTTCGTTTAGCAGCCTCCTCTGTGATGAATGAAAATATGACTAGTTTCCCATCAAAGATCACATTACCCTCTGTATCTATGATTGGCCTAGCTAGTGCACAACTGAACATTATTTTTAGGATGTGAGACTTAGACTGAAGCATCCTATGTGGTTTTCTCTCACCCGCTGCAAGATAGTACCTATTTGAAGATTTGGTGAGATAAAACCATTTCTCATCTATATGTAAAACCATTTCTCATCTATATGCACTGTATGCTGCATTGCCTGAAACTTGACTTTGCCATTGTGAATAATGTTTCCTAACTGACTAATGCTCCAGTTGAGTTTGCATAACATATTTTGGGGTGAGAGAAATGGATTCACAACATTGGTGTGTGTTTTCACTTTCTCATATTTTTTCCAGAGGTGACATAAACTCTTATTGACCTGCAAATTCTCAACCATAACCCTGTATGATGTCCTCAAGTGAACCTACAGGGCTTTTACTTTCTCTTCATCAAATGGTTTAGTTTTCTTATGCACTGCACCCATCTTCTTACTTTTTATGTTGATAGGAATACCTTGAAGTTACTGAGCTGCTGCCATAGACCAAATCTTCCAAACAGTCTTCAAACACACTTAGAACTTCTCTGCAACAAGTTTCTTTACTCCATACTGCAGTTTTCCTTGGCTGCTTCTTTGTAGTAGCCACTGTGCTATAGAATTTTGCTCATCATTTGTAAGGTCTTTTGTTACTGGCTGCTCTCTCATTTTTTTCTGTTGTATTTGTAGCTATTGGTAGTTGTTGAATCCGAAACTGCATTGAATGGATGTATTTATGGAGGTTTAGTGGGTTAGGTTAGGTTCAAATTTCCCTCCTTTGCATTTTGATCACATCAATGTACTTGAATCAACTTTATCATTAATGAAATTTCTATGTTGGCGCCAAAAAATCTTTCCTTTCCCTTTTTTTTCTTTAATTGATGTTTCCGATGCTATTCTTATTTGTTTTTACGTAATCTGCTAAATATCAGCTTTTATTGATTAAATGAATTGCTCACATTACAAATTAAATCAACTTCTTAACTTCATGCAATAAAATTAAATCAACATCTGACATTACAAATACAACTCACAATAAAATTAAATTAACATCTGACATTACAAATACAACTCAAAAAAAATAAATCATGCACACAATTAATCGATACATTGAAGTTCAGTCGTGCAAATACACAAAACAAAAAATAAATCGACACATTTTCTTCAATAAAATGCCAAGGTAGTAAATCTCCTTTCTCCATACACTTGCACTCTCTCTCCTACTTTTGTTAATCAAAAATTAACAAACTAACTATATCTATTAACTATACCCCTCAAAAACAACTTTATCTCACCAACTCCACTTTATCAATTTTTCTTAAAATCCGTGCCAGCACCAAATGGGTACAGAATTAATGGACGGAGGGAGTACCATTTTGGATAGAAAACCTCAACTATTTTACGAAGACCAAATTGCTGTTTGTTATCCATTAATGTAGGGTTAGGGTAGGGTTTTTATTTGCAAATGCAATCTCCAAATTTAAGAACATACCATATATGTGATCTCTTATCTGCAAGCATCGAATGTGATTCATAATTATCACAACTTTTTGGCATATAAATGGCTCAAGTTTTTCTTTAATCTTTATTTTGACAAAATCATCGTGAAGGCATTTTAAGTGTACGGTATCAGGCCACGTCTTGACAATAATGATATTTTGGTATGTAGTTTCTCATTATTACATTTTTGGAAGATTTTCGTTGGATTGCCTTAATAATATAAGAATATTTTATGGGTAATTTTAGAATTAGTTTTTGATATATATCAACCTCATATACATACATCGTTATTCTTGACAAATTATAGTAATAATACTAAAAACCTCTATAATATATAAGGGATAATTAAATTTGGACGATAAAAAGTACTTTTCATTCGAGGGAGAAGTAAGATAAAGATTTAACTACAAGCTGACATGATAATAGTCGATGCTATATATATATAGGTGTTAGTATGATCAGCTAATCTGTGCTTCTACCAAATAATTTTGTGTACACGTAAATAACTCCATCATATCACTTTTAATTTTATTTATGTGTAATTATTTAAAATTCGATAGAGTAATATATAAAAAGGTTAATTGTAATTTAACACCTCACGTTTATTGTGATTTTTACAATTAATTTAGACACAATTACCTTTGAACGTAGCAATTTAATATTTAACCTCATATTCAACCACTGGAAGGTATACCTCCCGAAGCGTAATGTAGACATGGTTGGATTATGATGGCCCTCACTGTCTGAGCGAGCATTGAACATATAGTAGGCCCATTGAAGTAGCTGATAAGGTGTTGTTTGGGATACTCCTGGTTCACAATTGACATCAATCAACTCGTGACAAAAAAAGAAAAAAAAAAGTGGTCATGGCTTTCAGCCTTTTCAAATGCATGGTGCACACAAAAAGAAAGCTAGAGAAACAAAGTAAACATGATTGCTTCAAAGTAAACAATTTTCTCCTATCCATAACAAGTTTAAAATATACAACATAAACTAATGAATTCTTTTGAAAATATCTTAATATTTTGCACAAATAATAAAAACCTTTTAATATTTATAAGCATCCAATATAAGTTTTATAATTAGTATATTAAGAAAATTTTGTATTTATGCATTTAAGAATTAATTTTTTTTTGAAGATCTTGTACAAATTATGTTAAAATAAGTGGTACCCTAAAAAAGATTAACAGAAAAAGCAAAGATAAGAGTATAAAAGTATAAGTGGGGCCATATGTCAATAGAATTCCTCTGCTTTCACCATTTTTGCAAACAATCGAGTTTTTATCAGCTACCGCTGCAGCGCTCTCAATATCATTGACCATCAATGTATTTCCACACTCTCCGATTACGTTAATCTCACCCTATTCACCCAACTCTGCAAATCTACTTCTCGCCTTTGGCGACGACACTTGTCCAGCCGGAAAAAATCATCATCGCTGCATCCGGTCCGGTTTGTTTGGTTTGATTTTGATTTTCAAAATAAATACTACAACAATCTATATCAAATAACACGAACTGTCTTATAAACTGTAAATTGAAATGATGGGTTCGTTTCGGTTACGTATCAATCATCACAATTGGTTGCATATGGGCCAATTTTTAGCGTATGCATGGACTAATATTAAAAATTATGTGGGCTTTTTATTGGATCTTCGTCCTTAGATGATCATACGTGGGATGTGATGTTTCTAGCAAGATTACCCACACCCTTGATCTTGAAGTCATGTTTGCAATCATAATCTATATATGTCTTAAGTCAATAAGACAGCATTATTGACTAGATTACTAGATTAGGGCATGAAATGTCCAGCTAATTAATCTAGGGTTTATGTATGGCTCCACATAAAGGATTAGGTCAAAGTTTAGCACATGTATTGTAGCGTTGCATGAGTGCATTATTTTAATTTATTATTAATTCGTCGTTTTGTTTTTTCATGTATACTAAGTATACCGTATCTAATTGATGAAATGACAATCTTGTGGTTTAAAACTTAATTGTTTATGTGCATCCAGATCCAGAATATATCTCCAGACAATTATAGTAACTTTTATTTTTTAAATTAATATAATTGATCGAAAATTGAGGAGATGTCATACTTATATATATATAATGTATGATCCAATTATTAAGTAAGTACCAATTACCATATGTATATTTCATTCAAAATGCAGCTTTGAAATTGAAATTTTTAAAAGTTAATTGTGTGAAAATTTTGAGTAAATTAACGTGATGTTATTATTTCCAGCAATTAATCCTTTAAAGTGTGTTTTTTTAAACCAAACAATCATGGATTGCACTACTAGAAAGTAAAATTAATTAAGTAGCAAGGCATGTTAGGAATTGTGTCACGCTATAATATGGGAACGGCATTTTATACAATATTAAATGACAATTGGTATTAATTACACTCGTGCCTTCTACGCAGTTTTATTTAGAGGACGCAGTTTGTTTAATTGAATGCAAGTGATTTTATGATCAAACTAATTAAATACATCTTAAATTTTAGTTTCAGTACTAAAATATTTAATTTATTAGACAATTTAAAAGAGAGTTTAGCTTGGGGAAAATAGTAATATAATGGAAATTGCTAGAATATATTTGAAAAGGGGCTTATCTTCTTATCCGATCCACAAAACAAAGCAGATGGATCTATTCATTGTACAAATTAGCTCGTTCCATGCTACCTCTAAAATTTTATATATATATCACCCCACCAATTTAAAAAAGTGTTATGATTAGGATAATGAGTATATTATATATATGTAAAGAAACACATCTTCTTTGCTCCCCACAAACTTTTACTTTTTATTCGAAACATGTCAAAGGATATGGATTATCCTTCATATAAGTACTTAATTATGAGAAGTTTTATGGAGTATAACAATTTCATAAGTAAAAGGTTATGAATGTGTACTGATGGAGTAAATTGAACTCGCCATAAAATACGACTTACTTAGGCTATGGCCAGCGGAGCGCTGCCCCAGCGAGCGTGGTGGGCGAGTTTGCACCCCAGTGTCGAGCACCGAGCTCGCAAGCTCAAGCTCGATGGAGCGAGCTCGCGCGCTCTCTCGCTCGATATCACGTGGTGGCCGCTGGTTGGTCGTCAGCATAGCCATTACGATCGCCAACGGTCACCATTCAAATTTTATTTTTATTTTTTTAATTTCAAATTACAACTATATATATATCTTCCTTTCCCCACCCACAAATCACACACTACACTCTATATACTCTCTACACTCTTCTCTCTCAAATTTCCTCCCAAAATCTGCGGTCACCTTCTCCGGCCAAGCCTTCCTTACCAGCGGTCATCTTTTTGTTCAAAAAAAGAAAAATGGATCTCAACGCCAATTTCAACTCCAATTGGCCATACGCCGACGATGTCAATCCTAATAGCCCCAACCCATCACGTCCATTCCCTCGACACAATTTTTATTCTCAAATACCCCAACGAGATTTATTCTCTTCGCCTAAAGCCTTCGTCCCACAATTTTCCACGCAAGAAACCTACGTTCCTCACTTTCTGGCGGACGCCTTTGCACTGTTTCAAGGGTTCGGATCCGCCAATGTTGTTGCTCCCGCGAACTCCGTCTACCCAACGCACCCTGCACTGTCGCCCGAAGATTTCAACTCGGCAGTGAATTTGGCCAAGGACGGCGACGAGGTTCAAGTCACATCGCCGACAAAGAGAAGGGGGAAGAAGACGGTGACCTCCGGTAGTGGTTGCCGTGGTGGCGGTCGCGGAAGCCGTCGTGGCCGTCATGGAGGCGGTACGACGGCGGTGGAGTTGGTGGATTCATCTTCCGAAGGCGACGACGGGCCGACGGGATACACCGAGGCCGAGACCGAAATACTGGCTCGGTGATGGGTCGACATTAGCCAAAACCCCATCGTCGGCAATGGCCAAAAGAAAGATTCGTATTGGCATCGCATTTCACACCGTGACTGCGAGCTCCAGCCCGAAGGAACGGCAAAAAGGAACATGGCAAAGATCCGCAACCATTAGAATCGAGTGAAGACCGTCTTAACGGAATTCCAACAACTTTACAAGGAGTGCGAGATGGCAAGCTGAAGCGGCGAGAGAGTCCTAATAGTGGCTCGCAAGAGAACGAGGTCGATTGTAGTGTAATAAGTTGTCCCAAGTCGTAATCTCAAGGAAGAGTTAACAGGGAAATCGAATTCATGCTTAACAAGAAATGAAAATAAAATCCTAAACATTCTAACCAAGTTTTGATAATGATTTTTGACTAAAAAAACTTGAATCAAATTTAGAACAAATAATAAGATAAATGCATAAACCAATACACGATCAAATTATAAAACGGTCTAGGATCTTGGTTCTTCTCCTCGGAATATCAACAAACAGGTGATATGCAACACACTATCGATTAACTCTCTTAATCAATTTCACAAAGAAATCCAATCACTAACTTTCGTAATCGTAGAATGGACCTAAGCAAATGGAATACTATAATCAACTCGATAATTAAACTATATGTTTCCGGTCAAGTTTAACTCTAATTCAACCACAAACATGTAACCAAATCATCTGTCGATCTCATTCGTCAACAACATTGATGGTCCCAGTAGCGAGTAACTGGTGTTGGGGGGAGAGGGGAATACACCAGTAGCAATTTTTGTTTTACTTAACGTCTTTTCACTGAGGCATACTGCTCAGGTCAATTCACTCGGCAACTGGAAAAGTCAATTGGAGTGGCTCTACAACTGAGTTGCTCAGTTAGAGCTGATCACACAGTTGGCAGCACAGCTGACTCCTATGCCTGAAGTTCAGATATATGCGCCAACTGAGGTTTTAATCAGTTTTACTTTGCGGAAGATGGTGGAATTTAAACTCGTTACAAAAACTGAAACCTTTGCGAAATGGGAAGGTCAAGTTCCTAAATTAGTGCAGGTTGATAAAGATGCAATATGAATGCATATGTTGGGTCAGTTGGTTAGGTAAACTGAATTTAAAATACTGAATGTAAAATACAGAAAGTAAGTAAACAGTATTTTAACGTGGTTTGGAGAACGACCTCGTTCGTCCACGACTTCCTTTTTGGGGAAGTAATATACTAAATAACCTTAAGCGTGCTTACCAAATGCCCTACTTGGATTACGGGTTCCAAGCAAACCTAATCACTTCGATTCCGGATTCGAACAAGACCTTACAACATTTTTCCGGGCAAGTGTACAGCCTAGCCTAAGATTCCGAGTTCTAAGGGACCTGTTCTTGGATTCCGGGTTCCAAAGAACCTGGTATTGGATTATGGGTTCCAAGGGACCTGATGACTTTGATTACGGGTTCCAAGTATTTCACTCTTGTGTCTCTGTGAGCTTTAGTGTGGAGACCTCTATTTATAGAGGGAGTTTAAACTAGCCGTTGGAAAAAACCATTTGATCTCTGCCAAAAGCATGGCACTCCACCAACTTTTCTAGAAACTTTCTTAAAACGGTAAC
Source organism: Schizonepeta tenuifolia (assembly GCA_029490685.1). Taxonomy (NCBI): domain Eukaryota; kingdom Viridiplantae; phylum Streptophyta; class Magnoliopsida; order Lamiales; family Lamiaceae; genus Schizonepeta; species Schizonepeta tenuifolia. Next base: position 27,739,125 of record CM055955.1, read on the forward strand.
TGCGACCTTTGCTTTCTACACGTCACTGTTGTCGGCCCATTTATGGTAAGTTTTCTAACTGACTTGTTCTTCCGAGTAGATTTAAATCTGGACTGCAACTCCTCCGCCTTCAGCGTCTTCAAAGTCTTCTTCTCCGCTTCGCGATGTCTGAGTTCGACACAACTTCTCCTCATGCTTGATATGTATGCCTTCATCTGCATGGGTCAGTTGAGGAATCAACTGAGCTACTGTCCAACTGAGTTCGTGCTTCAGTTGAGGTTGATGTCTCAACTGATCTTGAGTCTCAGTTGAGTCTGGACATCAGCTGAGTTCTTTACGAACTTCCTTCTTTAGTCCGGCTGACTTCTTCTGCTTGAATCCTGTAAAGATATAATCCCTACGCTCAAACAGTGAGCTCTAGCTAAAATCAGACTAAAGACATTTATCTACTCGGTTGGGATCAGTTGGGGTTTTGGTATCTTTCGAAACCTTTTACTAATTTTTCCAACAATTTCCCCCTTTTTTATGATGCCAAAACCCTACACTAACATCACCTAACTTTCCTAACTAATACCACAAGCCGATACCAGTAAGACTAAAAGATAAACTCGATTCTAATCTATAAGAAGAAAGGGCAAACACAACAAAACAAATAACAAAAAATAAAAAGATTGACCTCAAACGTGGACAACGAGATGGTAGTCATCAAGTGAGATCAACCACTGAAGACCTTTAATAACCAGCAACTTGTTATAACAGATAACAAATTGGGGAGATATTACAGTTACAACTGAGTTCTTGCTAAACTACAGTCCTAACTCTAACCTACTCTAGGTCTTCGTCTTCTACTTCTCCACCTCCTTAAGGGAGGGTCTTCATCTTCAGCTACCAGGGCTGGAGGCTGAGGTCATCCTGTCTCTGACCTTGAACAGCCTTTCCTTCAATAGCCTGGTAAACCTCTTTCCATCGTCGCAGAGCTGGAGAGGTTGATATTAGTTGGTGGTAACCATCCACCTGAAAACCTACCTCAAGTAAGAGAAGGCAATTGATCCCTTGTCAGCCTTTTTCTTATCAGCTTGTTTCCTCTTTGATCCTGTGCATCCACCTAAAGTAGGTGATACCTGCACTTCTTCCCCCTTTTTGGCATCAACAAAAAGAAGAAGAAGTACAACATTACGGTGGAGACGTTACATCATAGACTTGCTGAAAATCAGAAGTCTATGTCTTCTTCAATTCATGGAAGAAGACTACTCGACTGAAACGAGCTTGTGAACAAGGAAAGACCTTGTACTAAGCTGTTGTAGGAGGTAATGTTGAGGGTTGAGCGCGACTTCTGATGGACAGGTAGCTAATGACCTGTTAAGGTGATGTGAAATTGCAGAACATTGACCCGACATGCAATTGGAAGAACATCTTAGGGAGCTACATTAGCTGGTTGACACCATGAAGCACCCACATCATCACTTGACCTTTGAGGTGTCTACATCTCATGTAGCCACGAACATAGTGTTCTTGCTGAACCAATTGTTTCACAGATTCAAGGCTTGCAGAAGAAAAGAACCGTTTTGCAAAGTGGTAATGCATATTCTCGATCTGGTGGGTTTTTCTGAAGAGGAAGATAAACCCTAGCAAGAGAGAAATCACAAAGCAAAAATAACATGAGAGAAGGGGGGAAAGTCTTGGAGTTGTTGAGATACGAATCCGGGTTGATATGCAAACTGAATTGCAAGACCCCAATTTATAGGGGGGGGGGTTGAGATCTAAATCAATGGATCAGATCAACTCGTACAATTTCTTCAGGATAAACGACAAACTTTAATGCGTCATTTCAGAGAAAGCTGCTCTAGGAATGACGGTGATGGAACGCGTCATGAGACGATGTGGAACACTCACGCGTGTGAGGAGATTAGGTTACACTATGTCAGCACAGTTGCGATCTACAAGCATGATCTAAGGGACTAGACTCGTTTTCCGATGAAGTGGCCGCTTGGCTAATTCAATGCAAATAACTTGTAACAGATGCTTGAATTGAATTCAAAACACCCACCTTCACAAAATGGAACAAGTTAACATAATGTTGTTCAGTTGGCGTTAACCACGACTGTCTCCTCTACTCAGCTTACACTCAACTGACTCATGTCGTCAGTTCAGTTGAAGTTTAACTCCATCTGTTAGCTGAACTGAATGGGGAGGTGAATTCGCTCAGTTCCCCCTCAAGTTGAGGTTCCCCCTCAACTTGTGATCTCCATCTTCATGGCTTCTTCTTCGGTTGGGTTGAGCAATCCAAGGAGTTAACACAACATCTTGCATCTAGCTTTCACCAAAGGTTTTGTGAAAATATCAGCTCTCTGAATGTCAATGTGAATTTTCTCAATAATGACATCCTTCTTTTTGACATGATCACAGGTGAAGTGATGTCGAATATTGATGTGCTTAGTCCTAGAGTGGTGAACTAGAGTCACTGTGATGGCTATAGCACTTGAGTTGTTACAGAAGATGGGTACTTGGCCTAGCTCCACTTCACAATCTCTCAGCTGTTGCTTCAGCTAGAAAATTTGCATGCAGAAGCTTCTAGCTGCCATATACTCCGATTCAGTTGTGGAGGTGGCGACACACACTTGTTTCTTTGAAAACCAAGAAACTAGTTTGCTTCCTATGAACTGAAAATATCCTGAGGTTGATTTCCTATCAACTCTGTCTCAGGCTAGGCCTGCATCTGAGTAGCCGGTCAGTTTAATGTTATCATCAGTTGGTACGACAATCCCATATGGACTGATCCCTTCAGGTACTTGATAATATTCTTCACTGCGTACAAGTGAGCTTCTCTAGGCTCAACTTGAAATCTTGCAACTCCAACTGCGTAGGAGATGTCTGGTCGACTAGCAGTTAGATACAGCAGCGAGCCGATGATCCCTCTGTACACCTTTACATTGACGAGATTCCCTTCTTGGCCCGGGTCGATCTTCCAGTTAGTGTTCATGGGGACCTTCATCGTTTCGCTAGAGATCAATCCATACTTGGAGATTAGCTCATTTATGTACTTAGACTGATTGATGAAAATTCCTTCTGGCGACTGCTTCACCTGCATCCCAATAAAATAATTTATCTCTCCCATCATGGACATCTCGAACTTATCCTTCATGAGCTAGGAGAACCTTTTGCACAGATTTTCTAATTTTGATCCAAAGATAATGTCGTCGACATAGATTTGTATCACCAGGATTTCTCCTCCAACTTTGATGGTGAAAAGGGTTTTGTCGACTGAGCCTCGAATGAACCTTGATTCGAGTAGAAAACTGCACAAAGTCTCATACCATGCGCGCGGAGCATGTTTCAGTCCGTATATAGCTTTCTTCAGTTTGTAGACTCTGTCGTCACCAGTTTTGAAATCGGGAGGTTGTGTTACATAAACATCTTCTTTGATGTCGCCATTAAGAAACATGCACTTCACGTCCATTTGATAGACTTTTGAACTAGTGGTAAACGGCGTAGGCTAGGAAAATCCGAAATACTTCCAGACCAGCAACTAGGGCGAAGGAGTCTTCAAAATCTATTCCTTCTTACTGGCAGTAACCTTGAGCTACCAGTCTAGCCTTGTTTCTCACAATACATCCAATGGCGTCACACTTGTTCTTAAATATCCACTTCATGCTAATCACCTTGACCCCCTCAGGTCTTTTAACAAGTTCCCATATGCAGTTTCTGAGGAACTCATTGAGCTCTTCTTGCATGGCTTGAGTCCAATGGATACATCCTAAAGCTTTCAAGATGTTCTTGGGTTCGGGCACGTCTGCTACAAAGCATGCAATCATGCTTACATCTCCTGCTTGCTTTAGCTTTTCTAGTATCCTGAGCTCGTTGGCATACTGTACTTCCAAAGTTGGTTCTTTATCAGATGAGGTTTCTGACTGAGTTGATTGAGTCGGAACATAAGCTGTGGGATCTACAACTTGAGCTGATCTCCTGGTTTGAACGCCGGCTTTTGGATTTGCTATCACGGAGTCATTGACGTGGTCTTTATACCACCGTTTGTGCTTCCTTACTCACTTTGCTGATTCGAGCATCGTGATGGAGTAATCCGGTCTTGGAGATGCTGGAGGTGCCAATCTTGATGTTCTTACTTCTGGCACAGTTCGATCCTCAGTTGGAGTTGAGGGTTGAACTGGGGAGTTGGCTGGTCTCGGACTGAAAGATCCTGGACCGGATTGCTACTCAGTTGCTGATCCTGGCTGAGCTTCAGCTGTAGTTGGCACCTGGTAAGATGACTCTGGAATTCCCCCTTGATCTGAGGCGGGATCTTAAGTCTCATCGTCAGAATAATATATTTTTTCTTCTTCAGTTGACCAGATAAGTGGCTCTGCAAGATTCTTCAATCTCTGAGCTTGAGATCTTGTCTCAGCTGGCTGGGCCGGTGTGCTTCCATCAGCTGCCTGCAATTTAGCTTGCTCCATGCACTCAAAAGTAGATTCATCAAACACAACACGAGGTGTTACCTCCACAATTTTGGAGCTGGAGTTGAAAACTCTGTAAGCTTTTATCTTCGTAGCATATCCTAGGAATATGCCTTTGACAATTTCTTACTCGAAGGTTTTCAACTGAGCTTTTCCATTATTATGAATATAACACAGAGAACCGAACACACGAAAGTAGGAAATGTTTGGCTTCATGTTTCTCCACAGCTCGTATGGAATTTTTCCTTGTCTCTTCATGAGGAGGGATAGGTTCTGTGTGAAGCACGATGTGTTGACTGCTTCAGCCCAAAATCTTTTTGGTGGGGATGAGCTGGTGAGCATGCAAGTTGCTGCATCCTTCAGCGTTCGATTTCTCCTTTCAGCTACTCTATTCTGCTGTGGAGTTTTTTGAGGTTTGATGAGTTATGTCTTTCTTCTCGCAATACTCAATGATGGTCTCATTGAGGAACTCAGTTCTGCGATTAGATCTGATGGAGACAGTAGATTTTTCTTGTTGATTCACAAGTATATCCATCAGTTTAGGCAACTCTTCCATCGTCTCATTCTTGTGCGTTATGAAGATCACCTAGGTGTATTTCGAATAGTCATCAATGACTATGAGAGTGTACTGATTTCCACTCACACTTTTGGGGTGACCGGATTGAAGAGATCCATGTGGATCAGTTGCAGAACACGATCCATAGATGGCGTCATTTTAAGACGGAATGATGCTCTAGCCATCTTTCCAAGCTGACATGCACTGCAGTGATGCGTCGGACTATGTTTTAAATCCAGTATTCCCACTGCGTGTTGTTGGCGAGCTAGCTTGTTCATGATTTTGAAGTTGATGTGGTTGAGTCTCTTGTGCCATAGACAGTTTGTCTTTGAGCTGCTCTTGGACACGAGGCACTTTTTCGGTGAGCTACTCGACTAGTCTGTGTAGTAGACTCCACCTGATGAGAATCGTTTACCATATAGAAGAATCTGCTTGGTCTTGACGTCTTTCACCCTGCACACATGTGCATCAAACTTCACGGAGAAACCATTACCACACAGTTGGCCTATGTAGAGCAAGTTATGTTTCAATCTATCAACCAAGGACACATTTTTGATAGACACCAACTGAGTTTCGAAGGTACCTGGTCCTTTGGTTTTTCCCTGAGAGTCGTCACCAAAGGTTACAATACTTCCTTCTCGAAGCTTGATGTCTGCGAGAAGATTTCTCTGGGGCGTCATGTATATGAAGCATCCGCTGTCCAACACCCAGAAGGATTTGGCGGCTCTTCTCTTTCTCAGTTCATCCAGGTCCTCATCAGTTGACTCTTCCTGCAAAGCCATGAAGCACTCGTCTTTTCCTGCTGAGTTGGATGGCAAGCCAGTTTATTCTCCTTCTGACTCGGTGAATACGTCAGTGTCATCGACGTCTTCCTCAATGATCATGGCCTTGGATTTCTCCTTAGCCTTTCCTCGGAGGGCTTCCTCTCCTTCATGAAGAGGTCAGGACAGTTGGCTTTGAAGTGTTCTGGGTTCCGCATTCAAAGCATCCTTCACTTTGATTCTTTAAGGAAGGGTTAGTTGAGATCTGCATATTCCTGTTGATCCTCCTATACTTTTCGATCCTGGAGTTCATCTCCTCGAGTTGTTTGGTCATCTCGTTGACCTTCTTCTGAAGTTCAGACCTGCTCGGTCGATCCCTAGCTGAGGAGTCAGCGGACTGTGAGGATCTGGCGAACTTGGATATGCCCGATTCAGCTCGAAGCGCCATTGACTTGCCAGCTGAGCTCTGCTCGGTCTGTTCTGGTTTCTGAAGCTTGTCTTGCTTCAGTCAGATGATATCATACTCATTTGCCTCGAGCATGGAGAACAACTTCTCAGTCGTCATCGAACTAAGGTCACTTCAATTTTGATGAACGACTCTGTAGACCGCCCAGACTTCGCCTAACGCGGAGAGAACCTTCAGGTTTATCTCACGCTGAGAGTATTTTCCCTTACTAATACTCTCAATGTCCATTAGGACCTCTGTGAATCTCAGCTCCATCTTGTCGATAGACTCCCCGGATAGCTGAGAGAAGTTTTTGTACTTCTGATAAGCTAAGGTGAACTTGTTCTCCTTAATCTCGTCAGAGCCTTCACAGAGTGCAGCTAAGGCTTTCCACATATCTTTTGCTATGGAGTAATTGATAATCTTCGGCAAGTAGGCTTTGCCGACTATGGAAGAGATGACGCTTTTGGCGATGTCATCTAGTTGCGCGATGTCTCTTTCTTCCTTGGTGTACTGGTGAGCGCCTTTGGGTTCATCCTTCATCATCTCTCCTTCCCCTGGAGTGGTTGAAGGGACCAGCACTGACTGAGTCACTTGGATGAGACCATTTTCTATGGTCTCCCACATCCTGTGATGCCTGGTAGTCATAGCCATCTTCAGGCAAAACTTCCACATGGGATAATCATCCACAGAGAACTTCGGTAAGCTTCCTAGCAACGTCGAGTTCATCTTTCCTGCACACCATAAGAGACAAACACAAAAATATATGCAGCAGAATGCACTAATTGATTTCAGAAAAGATCTGTTCAGTTGACCACTGAAAAAGATATACTCGACTCACACCTTGTGAATAAAAAACAACAGTCTTTTGCTCTGATACCACTTGATGGTCCTGATAATGAGTAACTGGTGTATGGGGAGGGGAATACACTAGTAGCAATTTTCGTTTTGCTTAACGTCTTTTCACTGAGGTATACTGCTCAGGTCAGTTCACTCGACAACTGGAAAAGTCAGTTGGAGTGGCTCTACAACTGAGTTGCTCAGTTGGAGCAGATCACACAGTTGGCAGCACAGCTGGCTCCTATGCCCGAAGTTCAGCTGTATGCGCCAACTATGAAGTTCTACGAATCAAATCACAACATATATCTTGACAAATAGCGAATTCATCCAACTCTTACCACATAAACAATGATAACTAAGAACAAGCAAATATACTAGACTCAAAATGAAACAAACATGCAGAAAACCACAAAAAGAAAAACACAAAAGCTCACACAATCACCAAGTTAATCAATCTACCAAGAAAAATACTCTAGTTCTCCCCCCATACTTAAAACAAGCAATGTCCTCATTGCATCACATAAATAGAGGAGAAAATAAAGAAACTTTCCTAGTCATAGGAAAACCCGACAACCGTTGGAGCTACTTCAACAAGATGACACCAAAAACCTACAAGAATAATAGAAGAAACCATACCCAAAACACTGCACACAGAAGAAAAAAATTGTGGGTTGCCTCCTATACAACGCTAGTGTTTAAGTCATCGGCCCGACTGAGAAAATGTTATCAATACTCAAGCGTGAGTATCCCCTTTACCTATACACTACCTTGGAGGACTAGATCTGTCTCTTTCCCGTTCTCCAAACTTACATGCACATCTTCCAAGCTATTTTCCTGCAACAAAATATTCTCGATGAAAGAATCAGTTGCAACAATGAAAGATCAATTTTGTAAAATCATAGGAAAAATGATAACATGATTATCAGTATACTCTTTCTCTATGAAGCTATTTCCTTTCACCGGTAGCTCTTTCTCCTTGTCATCAACCACCGTACCAATTTGGAAGATAGTTACAACATGAACTTGCTCTAACTAATTTAACATCTTATCACTTTTGTTCAGCTCATGCTCATTTGAAACATCCTTTATAACTGACTCTTCTACTCTATATTGATGAACCAACTCACCCACAATATCAGTCAATTGTCCAACTTGAGTCTCGATACATTCGACGGATGCATCCACAGACTCAAATCTTTGAGTGGTAGACTGTATAAAGGATTGAAGAGTATCCTCCAATGACTCTTTCTGAGATAGGACCGCTTGTTGGCTTGATTGAATGAAAGATTGAAGAGTGTCTTCTAGGGATGGTCTCTGAGGTGGTTCAATGAAAACTATCGGTTGTTCTTGTGGGTAATGATATTGAGTGTTGTGATTCCAAGCCAAATTTGGATGGTGACTCCAACTAGAATTTTGACAAAAATCAGCATTGTGTCCATATTCTCCACAAAACCCACAAGTTACAAGAGACATAACCAGATTCATATTCCCGATGACATAACTTGGAGATGACTCGATCCTGGGATGGGCGAAATCTCATATGCTTCTTTTGATACATGTCCATTCTTTCACAAAGAACTCAAGAGTCATAATTACTTAGCACGTATCATTTCAACCTTCCTCCACCAAATCCGCTAGTCGCTGCACAAACAAAAACACAAAAACAATCAAGTGCACCTGGGGGAGAAAACGAAACTAAAAGTAATATATACAAATTAGAAAATGAAACACAACAAAAATTACAAACAAACAAAAACAAACGAAAGCACAAACACAATTGCCTAAAGCCTTCCTCCACAACGGCGCCAAAATTTTGTTCCAACTAAAAGTGCACTTAATAGTGGTTCGCAAGAGAACGAGGCCGATTATAGTGCAGTAAGTTGTCCCAAGTCGTATTCTCAAGTAAGACTTAACAAGGCAATCAAATTTATGCTAAACAAGAAATGAAAATAAAATCCTAAACGTTTTAACCAAGTTTTGATAATAATTTTTGACTAAACAAACTTGAATCAAATTTAGTACAAATAATAAGATAAATGCATAAACCAATACACTAGAATCAAATTATAAAATGGTCTAGGATCTTGGTTCTTCTCCTCAGAATATCAACAAACAAGTGATATGCAACACACTATCGATTAACTCTCTTAATCAATTTCACAAAGAAATCCAATCACTAACTTTCGTATTCGTAGAATGGACCTAAGCAAATGGAATACTAGAATCAACTCGATAATTAAACTATACTTTTCCGGTCAAGTTCAACTCTAATTCAACCACAAACATGTAACAAATTCATCTCTCGATCTCATTCATCACCAACATAATCAAACAATGATCAATTGTTCGATAGAATTAACAAACCAATTGAATTAGAAAACGTGCTATTGTAAATCACAAGTATTCAATCAATTCCGATTCAAATTCCCTTAATCCTAGAATAAGAATTTAGTGCATAATGTAAAGACAAATCACACAAGGAAATATGGAAAACATAGACAATGTAAATTCAACTAAGTAAAATGAACGAGCAATTCTTACAAATTCAAAGTACAAATCTACGTTTCTGAGTGATTCTCCCATGGAAAGTATGAGAGAAAAATAGTAAAATTTCATACAAGAGTTTTCGTAGAATGAGAGAGCTTTTAAAAACTGCAAAATTCTAATTTAAAACTAAGCAAAGTAGCAGTTTTCGCTCCGACCAGACGCGGGTAGCTCCACCTACTGATTGAAAACACAGCCTCGACTAGCTCCCAACCTTGGCTGGCTACGCATATTGTTTGAAATCGCAGCCCCGGCTAGCTCCCAGCCCTGACTGGCTAAAACTTCTCTTTAAAATCATCGTCCCGACTAGTTCTCAACCACCAAAAAATGCCCTTTTCGACTATGAAATTTGCACACACACTAACCAACCAACTTGCCACGAACATAAACAATATAAACGAAAAGACAATAAATATTTACCACATCAACGATAAAACGAACTAAAATATAATGAAAAATAACGACAAAATACGACTAAACACCAAGCTTAAAAAAAATATGGATGGACCGATGATGATAAGTAGTTTTTTTTTTTATGTTTAATGTAGTATTTTAATTTTAATGTAATGTAGTTTTTTTTATTTAGTGCAATATTTTTATTTTGAATGAAATGAATTTTTTTATTTAATATTTCATCTTTTTTAATTAAAAATAAAAAACTAGCGAGTTCCACAAATTGGAAGCTCACCACTGTAAAAACATTTTGAGCGCGCGTTGGGCCCACCAAAAAGGGCAGCGAGCGCATATGATAAGCTCGCCGCTGCGCGATATAAATCAATTGTATAATATGTGTGGACGAATCAGAGGAGACGAAACTGGAGAGGACTGAACCATCAATTTGCAGGTCAATCTGGGGCTCTGATAATTTCAATTGGGCGAGCAAGGAAGCAGAAGGAACAGCTGGGGGGCTCATTACTATATGGGATAAAGAAATTTTCTGTAAGTTAAGCGCATGGCATTTATCTGGAGTTCTTGTTGTAAATAGCTTATGGAGGGAGGATGGTTCTAGATGTTGTATTTTAAACGTGTATGCACCGTGTGTTTTAGCAGAGAAGTTGATGTTGTGGGATGTTATCAAATCTGTAATCAATCAATATTCAGAGACGCGGATATGTATGGTGGGTGATTTCAACTCAATTAGAAGTGACGAGGAAAGAGTTGGGAGGGGCTCATCTGGGGACATGAGGGATCTGATTATTTTCAATGATTTCATTATTCAGAGTAACTTGTTTGAGATTCAGTTAATTAGCAGAAAGCTCACTTGGTACAAACCGAATGGAACTTGCAAGAGCAAATTGGACAGATTGATGGTGAATGAGGAATGGATGGAGAAGTGGAAGGTCTTGAAGTTGAGAGGTCTAAGACGCACAGTTTCAGACCATTGTGCTATCTTAGTCGAATCCCTTGTCAAGGATTGGGGTCCGAAACCTTTTCGTTTCATCAACAGCTGGTTAAGACACCCAAATTTTAGAGAATTTGTCTTGTCAAAATGGAGAAGCTACAATATTCAAGGATGGGGCGGCTTTATGATGAAAGAAAAGTTAAAGCTTCTTAAGATGGATTTAAAAGAGTGGAATAAATAGGTCTTTGGAATTCTTGATTCAAACATTGAGAAAAAAAATTGGAGATCGAGAATCTTGATAGAATTGATGAAGCTCTTGGACTCGACGAATAAGAGACCACATTGAGATAAAGATTATTTGCAGAATTGATGAGAGATATTCAATGGAAAGAGGGACAACTTTTCCAGAAGGCAAAGGCAAAGTGGATTCTCGAGGGGGACACAAATTCAAAATTCTTTCATCATTTCATCAATAGGAGGTATAAATCTAATGAGATCATAGGGATTTTTATGAAAGGAAAATGGATCGAATCGGTGAAAGGGGTCAAGAGTGAAATTCATCAGCACTTCAAGGAGCATTTCAGTTCAGAATCTTCAATTCGGCCTCTTTTACCACAGACTCTTTTCAGTAGAAGATTGAATTTTTGCGACAATGAAGTTATTACTTAACCTTTTTCAGAAGAGAAAATCAAAGCAACAGTTCTTGATTGTGATATCAATAAGAGCCCAGCCCCGGATGGATTTTCTTTTGGGTTTTTAAAGGAGCATTGGGCGTTGGTAAGGGAGGATTTCATACGAGTGCTGGATGAATTTCACAGATTTGGAAAAATTGTAAAATGTCTCAACTCGTCTTTTATTGTGCTCATTCTGAAGAAAGGAGCGCAACACATCGAGGATTTCAGGCCTATCTCTTTGATTGACTGCATCTACAAAGTCATCTCTAAAATCTTGGCAAAAAGGCTATCAAGTGTTGGTTAACGTTGTCTCGGATCACCAATCAACATTTATTGGGGGCAGGCAAATTATGGACGACATTCTTGTCCTAAATGAAGCTGTGGAAGAGGCCAAAAGACGCAAGCTAAGTATGGTGATTTTCAAAATTGACTTTGCAAAGGCCTATGATTCGGTCTCTTGGGATTTTCTAGATGAAATTATGGAGGGGATGAATTTCAATATGAAGTGGAGAAGATGGATGAGAGAATGCATTTCAACAGTTTCAGCTAATGTCTTGGTCAACGGCAGCCCGTCCGGAGAATTCCAGCTCCAAAGAGGGCTTAGACAAGGTGATCCTTTGTTACCTTTTCTCTTTCTTTTAGTGGCCGAGGGATTAAGTATTTTAGTCAACAAAGCAGTGGAAATAGGGGCTCTTGAAGCTGTGAAGATTGGAAAAAATAAGGTAAGTGTGTCTCACTTACAATATGTAGACGACATGGGCTTCTTGAGCACTAGAAAGTTGGATAATATCTTGGCTATGAAACTTATTTTAAGGAATTTTGAATTGTTGTCGAGGCTGAAGGTTAACTTCAATAAATGCAGTATAACAGGCATAAAATGTGATGAATGAGAGCTTGAGGGAGATGTCAGAGGAGTTGGATTGTTCGTTTTCTCAGCTGTCTTTTTCTTATTTGGGAATGAAAGTGGGGATGAATCATAGGAGACACTTGTCATGGTGATGAGTCCATATTTTGTGTCTTTTTAGTGTTGTTTTTAGGTAGTCTAGATCGAGTCTTTGTGTGTGTTTTGTCTTGTTTCTATGTTTGGGAGGACATATCTTGGGCAGGAGGATATCTGCTGCCTTGCAGGTGGAAGTTGGGCAGAACAGGGAAAAGAAGCAGCATTTATGGAAGCAGGCCAGGAAGAGCTATATTGATCAAGACAGATAGAAGGAGTGTGGTGGTCAACAGGCGAAGTTTCTCTCCTAGGTCTAGAAGGATAAGGAAAAGATTATCTAACTTAAATATCTTTCCTTATCCGACTAGATTTAGGATCCGCAAGGGATCTCTTGGAGATAGATGTGACTTGCCTTGTTGGGGTCGAGCTTATCAAGTGATACTTGCATCCCAAGGTAGCTCGTGGATTCCTTCCATGTTAAGGACTAGGGGGCCCAAACCCTAAGCACTCACCTATATAAATCGAAGCCTTGCTGCTGCATGCATACGCCGTCTTTCATGCTTTATTTCCCTGTAATTTCATCGAGAGTTTGTAAGGAGAAAAACAAGTCCTAAGGGCATACTTTATTTCGTACTTAGTTTATCAGCACTTTTGGATGTGTTTAATTCCTGCAAATACTTCGTAAGTTTTAATATAGTGTTTATGATTTTCTTCTATTCGCATGTTCGTTACTTTATGATTATGACTAGCTAAGTTTTTATACTTGGTCTGGGCAAGGCAGTTGAGTGTTAACTTATGCTTGAGAGGTCTAAATTGTACTAGATAATTGCATGCATGTGCTCCCATAATGTTAATGAGCTTGTTCCAATATGAGATAATACGAATAAGAGATTAATAGGCCATTAATCACTTAGGATATATTAGATCACCAATCAATTGAGAAGTAGGAGTGTTTTCCACATCTTCTTGGTTAAGATCGATTGACATTAGAGGAAGGTGTCTACCCTATTGGGCTAGACGTGATGATTCCTTGTTGGGCCTTTCTAGAGATAAATGCTCCTTGGGCAAGAAACTAAACGATGACTCTGACAGAGGTATTGCCCAAGGTAGGTAGCCGGCGGTGCGTTGCCAACTAAGTAAGGACTAGTAAGGGAAGGGTTTGTTGAGAGCGTGACGAGTAAAAAGGGATCTCAGCATTCAAGTCCCATAACTAACGATGCATGCGTGTAATGAATATATTTGCACCAATGACCAAGCAGAGTTTTCACTTAACAATGTCTAGATCCAGACCAAGTCCTTTTTATTATTGATCAAAGTTCCTTGTTTACTTTTAAGTGTTTATTGAGTTCTCGAATTGGGCAAGAGAGCCCTCGTGACCAAGATAGCAAAACCAACTTTTCTGAACAGGTGGAGGAGGTTTCAAGAGACAGTGACATTCAACTCCTTGTGGATCGACCTTGTACTTACTTGTTAACTATATAGCTATGAGGATAGGCTACAAATTCATTTTGAGAGTGCGAACGACAACCTCGTCACATGGGATAACTTGATCCAAAAGATCAAGCACAGGCTTGCATGTTGGGATAGCAAACACATCTCAATGGGAGGAAGAGTTACTTTGATCCAATCTGTTCTTTCCGCTCTACCGATCTACGTCTTGTCCTTTTATTTATTACCCAAAAAAACCATCAGTGAGCTTGTTCAAATTCAAAGACGGTTTCTGTGTGTGGGGGAGGGGGGTGGGGAGAATAGGAAAAATTCTTGGGTGAGCTGGAGCGAGGTCTGTAAAGAAAAATGGGAGGGAAGGCTGGGCATTAGAGATTTGAGTTTATTTAATCGGGTTTTGGTGGAGAAATGGATTTGGAGATTTTTTGTTGAGTCAGAGAGTCTGTGGGTGAGGGTGCCCCGCTCTAAATATGGGACGTTGGAGGGTTTTCGGTCAGGAGGGAGAAGAAGAGAGGGGTCAGGTTGGTGGAAGGAGTTATGTGAGATTTATGAGGGAGATGGTGGGCGCGGGCTTCGTAATGAAATAGTAAGAGTGGTGGAAAATGGTGAAAAGACTCATTTTTGGAAGGATATTTGGGTAGAGGATGAGAGCTTGAAACATAAATTCCCGAGGCTCTTTAATTTTAGCCTCCAAAAGGATGCTCTGGTGAGTGAAATGGGGAGGTGGGTGGAAGGAATATGGGTGTGGGATTGGAAATGGAGGAGGAGCCTGACTCAAAGAGAAATTGATATGCTTAATTCTCTTCTTTTGTTGTTGAACAAGTGTAAATTGGTACAAGGAAAAGATGATGTTTGGAGCTTGAAATTCTCGACAAATGGATTATATTCCACAAAAATCGCCTACGAGAGACTAGTTAGAGGACGCAGCCCGAATGAAGGAAGAAGGCAAGAAGGGAAGGCTTTCAAAAAATTGTGGGAGAGTTATGCGCCGAGAAGAGTTCTAACTATCGTTTGGAAAGTGCTCAAACAAAGAATGGCGACGAAAGATAACATGAGCAAGAGGGGAGTCATTTTCAACGATGAAGACTCAAGGTGCGTTTTTTGTAAAGAGGAAGAGGAAACTACATTGCATCTTTTTTTAAATGTAAGGTCGTTTCCTTTATTTTGGCCGAATGTCACAAATGGTTGAATATGTATATGGTATCCCATTTTGATCCAATCATACATTTTCTCCAACATTGTGATATTTTTGGAAAAGATAAATTATTAAAAAATAGTTGCTACTATTTGGGTAGGGATGGTGTGGTCTATTTGGAAGATAAGAAATAAAATGGTCTTTGAGGGATGTGAGTTTGAGCTCGACAAGGTGGTTGACGAGATTAAGATTAGAGTTTGGTCATGGACTCTTTTTTAAAGACCGGAACTTGTTTGATGTTTCTATTGCTAGTTGGATGTCAGATCCTAAATCTTGTTTGGGGTTGTAATGGTGTTGATGTTTGGGAGTTGTAATGTAGGTGCCCTCATCAATCAGGCGATCTTCTTGTAAAGGTTGGAGTACCCCTTGTACTCTATTATTGGTTTTAATTTATTACTTTTTTCTGATAAAAAAAAGTGAATAATCTCAAAATGTGAAGAGCAATAAATTGTATACAAGTTTCCTCCAAATTTAGGTTTGGTCCGAACTAACTAAACGTTAGGGACTTAGGAACAAATTAATTAAAAAAAAAAACAGCACATTCTTTAAAAAATAAAAACAACCACCTCATTAAATAATGGCTAAAGCGAAAAACAATACCCGTTATTAAATTCTCGTTTAAATCCTCACTTTTTAATTTTTGCAATAAAAATCCTCACCTTTCATTATCGTTTTTTCCAAATTTGTTGCTGATGTGGAAGGCGGTAAATCATACATGGCAAATCGGCGACAAGAATGAAACGACGTAGTTTAAGTAAGTCCAAAACATCGTCATTTTGCTGCAAACAAACACTTATATTTAGGGTCTAGACATCGTTCATTATCTCCGAGTTATCCACAGAGTTCGAGGGCTTCATTACCGCACGATTTCCACCTTTGCAAAGCCTCTGAGGTTCGGAATTCGATGTATTCATTGAGCTCGTGTGTGAAGACACTACAAGAAAAATGGTAATAGACTATGCATTATAGACGACGGGCAATTTTCTTGCGTTGTATATAATAAAATAGACGACGGGAGATGCATAAGACGTCGTCTATAAGCAGTTAAATAGACGACGGGACAGATTTCCCGTCGTCTATTACCGCTTTCGTACGGTTATAGACGACGTGACAGGTTTCCCGTCGTCTTTTAATGTAATAGACGACGATACTTTACCCGTTGTCTACTTTACCTCAGTTATAGACGACGCGATTTCGTGTCCCGTTGTCTATTACCGCACTTAAATATATATATATATAATAAATCGTCGTTTAACCCATTTTGATTTCTTTTGTTTTTTTACCGAAAAACTTGAAAACCAAATCCCTAATTCTAACTCCCGCTCCTCTTCTCCCTCTTCTTCAACTCCCGCTCTTCTTCCTTAGAACCGCCTGCCACCGCCGCCTCCCGCCACCGCCGCCGTCTCAGGAAGTGTTCTTCCTCTGCCGCGCACCCCTTCCTCAGCCGCTCACCCTCTCCTCCTCCTCCCCCTACCTCTAGTTCGACAACTCCACCGCCGCCGGCCTCATCTTCACCACGAGCCCGCCTCTCATCCGCCACCACCAGCAAATGCAAATAACTCACAGTTAAGAAGGTACGCTGCTCTCTCTCCTCCACCGTTTTCTCCCCCTATTTCATCTTCTTCACTTACAGTTTGTTGCTTTTCTCCTTCCCGAGCAACAACAACAACCCCCATTTCTCGACTCCGTCTAAAGGTCGATCTTAAGTTGCTATTATTTGCTAGCACTACCAATATTCAACTGCGCTTCTAGATGGTTTTTGATTTTTAGTATTGTCTTTTGAGATTAGAGTGATTGATTAAAGATAGTTTGGACAGAGTTACGTTTGATAATCGGATGACAGGGGGTGTTACTCTTAGTAAAATTTTAGCCATAATATTTGAGAAATATGATCCAAATAAGGACTGTGGCCAGGTTTTAAATGTTGAACTAATTTGCTTGTACAGTAGGTATGATTTTTAGCTAGTCAAAATTGCCTAATGAGATTGCAACTCTGGCAAGGGAGGGAATGACATTAATGTTAATTAATTATGAGATCTGAATCTTTGCCTGGCTTAGTTTCTTTGGCTTGTAAAAGATCATTATTGATAAGTTTAATTTGTAAATAATAAATGCTTAACAAAGCAAAAGGCATTGAGATTTTATGTTGGAACTGTAAAGGATAGTTTTTCAATCATGCAGGTGCGTATGGAATTCAGAACTTTATGATGAGATTAATTCTAATCCTCTTGATTTTGGAATTTCTCATGATATGGATATTTATGATGAGATTAATTCTCTTTGGTAAAGCATGTGAAACATGGATAGAATAGAAACTTCCTATCTTATATTCTGGAATATGAATTGTTCAAACACTTTGGTGAGCTCGTTGAAGGTGAGATGATTAAATAAAGTTCAGTTAGTATTTGGATTCTTTTTCAAAATCAATCTTGACGGATTTAATTTGTTTTGTTGATTCTGCTAGAGAAGAATGTCATTTTGCTTATTGTAGTAAAGTTGGTGATGGATAGGATAGCCAATCAGCCTAGAGGCTTTGCATTCCTAAGTATAAGACAGATGGGGTTAGGGACACATAATTTGAAGGGGGTTAAGCGGTTGCTACCTGAGCTTGAGGAAAAATTTGTTCTTTTTTCTCTGCCTTGATCCACATTTTCAGTTTAGTTTCACAAATTATTGGAAATACCTGTCTAGGATAGTTTAGTATACATTTGGAGTGCCACGCTCTGGATTCAGTGTGTTAGTTGTAATTAAGGAATGAGTGAGCTGCTGACAACATAGAGAAAAAGGACAAGAACTATTAATGTTCTGATATTCATGTTTAGGTATTATAAAATATTTACTTTTTTTTTTACTGTTGGTCTGAATTACTGGCTTCCCTCTACAGAAAAATGTGGAACAGTCTGTTCATGTTATCGTCAACTGATCAATGCCTTTCATTCTTTTGCCTGTAATATAATGTGATACATCATACATGCACATATAAATTGCACATTCGAGAGGAAAGACATGGAGAGGGAGGTGTTGACAAAGCTTCTTATTAATCTTGCAAAATCGCAGGATGGCTTGATTAGTGAGGCTCAACTCATCAAAGGGTAAGTTTGGACATGCTTTTAGATGGGCGTTACATTAAAATATCCGATCCTCTGTCTGACTTATTGTCACTTGACAGGTTTGAATTTGTTCTTGCTGTCTTAGAGGATGCTGTCAATGACGCCCCAAGAGCAGCTGACTTCCTTGGTCGTTTTTTTGCTAGAGTCGTTTTGGAGAATGTGGTTTCACTTTCTGTAATTGGGCAATTGATATACGAAGGTGGAGAAGAGAAAGGGAGTCTTGTAGAATCAGGGATTGCGGCTGATGTGGTGGTATCTATCTTGGACGCAATCAAATCGGAGAAAGGTGATTCTGTACTAAGTGAGATTCGTTCAAGCTCAAATCTGCAGCTACAGAAATTCAGACCTCCAGGCTTTAACAAGTCAGGCAGAATAGATAAGTTTATCTAGAGGACATCAGTGCTCGTCGATTCGGGTAGAGAAATTCTTGTCTTGTTTCTTAGGTAGCTAGCACTAGTATTACATTTTCAGATATATTATATCTTTTATATATAATTCCGGGCCGATGTTGGGGAAGTATCTTGTTTATTTTGACATGATCAGGTCAATTACAGATTAATCAAAGGCTCGATTGATGATGGAAGGACATCATAACAATGTAAGTTTAAAATAGTTTTGATCAATTTTGTATAAAGAGGGCAAAGTTTTTGAATCTTAATGAGTTTTTTTTTTTTTTTTTTTTTTTTTTTTTTTAGGGTTCATAGACAATTCAATATGAGCATTGCCAAAAGGGAAAAGTTGGTTCCCTTGTGGGAAGTTATCGAGGTATGAAGCTCTTAATGCTTATTTGAATATTAATTATATGGTTTTAAATGGAGATGGTCACATTATGTCATTTGGTGTAGTGTCAACAACAACCGATGGGTCGCAATGTGGATTCTATGTAATGCGCTACATGAAAGATATCATTGAAAATGAAGGATCTAACTCCCCCATCCCAATGTCTTTACTTGTAAGTTTATTTTACTTTCAAAGTTCATTTTTATTTATGATCTAATTTTATTTTTGTTTTTATTTATTTCTAGTTTAACAAAGGATATTATTCAAGAAATGAAATTGATGAAGTGCATATGGAGTGGGCTAATTTTGTTAACAAATTTACCGAGTGATGATGGTAAGTTTCTTAGCCTTTTACATTTTTAATCATTTTCATATTTTATGAAATTTAGAGACATGAAAATGAAGTAGTGATTTTCATTTAGATCATGTAGATGGAAGTCACTTGGATGCATGAATGGATGGATGGCTTGGTTGAGTTTACAACGGAATTCTTGGAGATATTATTATTGTTTTGGAGAGTAAGACAATATAAATATTTATATTTTTGTATTTAAAACTATTTGGAGACATTGTTATTGTTTTAAGGTTAGTTGTAGAACATGTAATGAAAGTGATTGTATGACTTTGAGTTTAAAACAATATATTTGATTTTATGATTTGTGATGTTTATAATATTATCATTTGATTGGAAAATATTAATGTATTTTAATAGACAACATGACAGAGTAATACAATAGACAACAGAAAAAAACCGATATCTATTAATACTATAGACGTCGAGAAAATAGCGTTGTCTATATTAGAAAAGCCGTAGTCTATAATATCAAATGACAACGGAAAATTTGGTTATAGACAACGGGCACGTACCGTTGTCTATAAGCTAATAGACGACGGGAATTTACCGTCGTCTTTATAGGCTATTTCCCGTCGTCTATATGGCATATAGACGACGCGCATTTCCCGTCGTCTATAACCGCACCCAATAGACTACGAGGCTATAGACGCCGGGAGGTTTTATTATAGATGACGCGCATTTCCCGTCGTCTATAACCGTTTTTCTTGTAGTGAGACGAAAAAGCTATGAACGATTGAAACGTGAAATATACAAAGGGGTGAAGAGGGAAAGAGGAGAAAACCCCAAAAATTGAACTTCGATTTTTGTACGATGTCTAGATCTTAAATATAAGTGTTTGTTTGCAGCAAAATGACGACATTTTGGCCTTGCTTAACTACGTCGTTTCATTCTTGCCGCCGATTTGCCATGCAAGATTTACTACCTTCCACATCAACAACAAAATTGGGGAAAACGACCGGAGGGATGCAATTGAGAAAGAATGAAAGGTAAGGATTTTTTTTGCAAAAACTAAAAGGTGGAGATTTAAAAGAGAATTGATAAAGGTGGGGTATTGTTCTGCAGTTTAGCCTTAAATAATCATATAAGAGTGCATCTAAATTACTACATACAATAGTGCGGTGCAGCGAACCACATCGTGCGATTGGTGCGATCCACATCATTAATTAATATTTAAATTAATTTTAATTGAGGCTTAATAAATTTTAATCAAGTAAAATTAATAAATTATAATTATAATTAATTAAGATTATAAATTTTGACTAAAATTAATATGTAATAATCTCGGCCCAAATCTTTAATGGGTTAATTTGCCTAAAATAGAACACCTTTTTAAATTTTTGAAATTTAACATGACCTTTAAAAAATCTATGTAAATAGAACCACCTTTAATTCATTTGAATTTTGACATCAGTTTCAAAAAACCCAAAATTATGTTTGACGTGACTGTCGGAATTGTACACGTAGAATTTCTCAGCGAAAGAAACAATGTCGTTTTTCGCTTTAAAACCAATTTGCCTAAAACCATACGATGGTGAATAAAATGAACCGACTTAAATTCCTATCCAAATTGTTAAAACGATGTCACTCCATCTTATTCATGTAGTCATGTCAAACATGAAACGTCACGTCTACTATAAATGACACGTCAATGTCTGTCGTCGGAAATTTTCACCGTATTAAAATTCAAACGGATTTAATGGTGGTATTTTTACATAATTCTTTTAAAGATCATGTTAAATTTTAAAATTTAAAAAAGGCGGTGTATTTAGACGGATTAGGGTCAACCACATAGCATTGTATCCCATTAAGCTTTTAATTTGCATGTTACTATAAAAGGGACCCAAGCTATAAAACCATGATGATTCACAATCATTTCAAACTACAACCTTTTCCGTTTCTCTCCACAGCGTTAGTTTCGTTACTTTTGTACACAAATATTAATGTCCTAAATTTTCGAACATAATACATTATACATTTATATAATCATGTATATATATACAGTTTCACCAATACTAGGTTGTTCGCACCAAATCTCTCTCTAAAAACAAGTAAAGGTTTTGTTAATTTGTTTACACCAAATCATGTCTGTTACATCTAAGACTTCATCCCAGCGGCGGAACGATTCCGGCGAGCTCGTCGTTTTCGAGGCGGCGCGTTACTTCTCCGGCGGCGACGAAAACGCATGCTACCATAATTCCTCTTCGGTGTTCCCACATAACTTGGCAACAGCCGACGGCGGAAGAGCCGCCGCCGTCGCCAGAATGAGCCTAGACATGCCGGCAATCAACCGACACAATCTCCCGACGATTCAGAAACAATACTTAATGAGAGAGAAGAAGAAGTATAAGCAGCCAAGCTCTCCCGGCGGCAGGCTCGCCAGCTTCCTGAATTCCCTCTTCAACCAGGCGAACTCGAAGAAGAAAAAGAAGTCGAAAACAGGCGCCGACGACGGCGAATACGACCACCGCACGCACGAACGGAGAAGGAGCAGCATCAGCCATTTCGGAATCACGACTTCAGCTGCTGCAGCTAATTATGACGGTTCGAACTCGACGTATTCCGCCGCCGTGACGCCGCCGCCTCACGCCAAAACCCCCACCAAATCGTCGTATTTGAAGAGTTTTTCCGATCGGCAGAAAGAGGTTTCTCCGCGCAGAAACGGCGAGAATGTCGATGAGAACGAGCGGTTTAGATTCGACGTCGGGAGCTTCAGAAACCCGTGTACGGCTGATGATGAAGATCAGAGGAAATTCGGAAAGTTCAGCGACGGCGATGATTCGGATTCGAGTTCGGATCTATTTGATTTGCCAAATTTGGATTTTTACTCGAGCGGGCTGCCCGTTTATGGGACTACGGATATGGATAGGATCCGAATTGGAGGTCCGATTTCAACAGTGTAACGTCTGTTTTTTGCATTTGCTATAAATTCATAAATATTGTTTTAAAGTTGTATAGTAGTATTTGATTTTCATGATCGTGGATTGGAAGTACTGTTTGATTTTTGTGACAATAGTATCTGGATAAAGATTCTGCTTTTTTACAACTTTTACCTTTTATTATCTATAGTTATTAGCTTTCACGATGTCTCGTAGTTGTGTTTCCACTTTCCATCTTTTGATTGGCTTGCTTTTGGAAGAAATGTGCTACAATTTGATTCAAGTGGTCCATCTTGAATAATTCTGATGAATGATTGTGAATGATAACAATTAAGTCGATTTTTATTGATGGTTTAGGAGGATCATCATGTAACACTAAATTAAAGAGTGACGTGTCATCCTACTACAAGCTGATCTAAATATAACTTAAAAAAAAAAAAAAAAAAAAAACGATCCAGAGTTTATGTATTGCAAATAAATAAATTATTTTTTTTAATTTATATTGTTGCATGGTAGTACGTGCATCATTCTTTTTTTTTTAAATTCATGGAAACCCGCAGTCGTTACTTTTGGTGGACACTAGGTAAACCCTCGTCCTTGTGCAGTAATAGTACTGACAACATTCTCTTATTGAAGATTGGAAACATTGTTAAAATGGTTAAGCCTATTCAGAATTGGCGTTAGGAATTCGAAATCAAATTAGTGCGATTATATCTATGTATTTATACCAAAGTTTGGAAATGCAAAATAACCATTATGTAAATGAAAATTGGAAAAAGCAATACAAATTTCAACCTTAATATATATAATTCAAAAAGAATAATCGTTGCCCGGCAATCGTCGGGGTCGTGTGGATTGCCTCTGATCCTCATTTGTCATAAAAATTTGATGTATATTAAGCATGTGCGGCAACAAATCATGTTTTCTTGAATATTACAAGGGCGTGCAACTTCCCCATTGTATTTTTATTTATTGCACAATCTATTGCAAAAATCTTAAGTATTGCACTTACGGATTATCGCGATTATCTACGAAATTTAAAAATCTTACTTGTTTTTCTGGTATAAATTCTTAGATAGTTGATATTTCATAGTCAGATTTTAAAAATGTAATGACGAAGTGAATGAAAATGTGAAGAAGAAGAAAAAATAAAATAATGTTTTACTATCAATGAGGTCGTTGTAGTATAGTGGTAAGTATTCCCGCCTGTCACGCGGGTGACCCGGGTTCGATCCCCGGCAACGGCGTTAACTTTTTAGCTCTACGCTTTTTCAATATTTTCGTATTCTTTTTATTACCAAAATTTCGATATTCAAATTGGTTGTCACATAAATATGGCGCGAATATCGAATTCGGCAGACCTGAAAACGTTTCAATCCCCCACCCCCCCCCCCCCCCCCCTCTCTCAAACGCAGACGAGCTCGCTAACACAGTCGAATGCACAGCACACAGACATACTTGGAGTGAGGATTCTGTTCTTATCAATGGGGAAAACGAGAAAGGTTGATAAATCAAACGACATAGAAATAATTTCGATCGGAAAGCTTTATAATGGTGCTTGGGATAAGAAGTATTGGAGTTCATCTAGGGTTCGATTCTATTTTTCTACTATTACATACCTAATTTTCTGGCGTTCTCTGCTTTCTTAATTACAACTATTTCAGTATACGTTTGATGTATTATTCATTTCTCGTTCTTCAATTTCTGCCGTTCTCTCGATTCTGCCGTTCGGATTAATTTTGCTCGAAACCTATATCTATGTAGTTTCGCCTATTCAATTGCACACGTATCATATCAATTTGTTTTGTTCTTAAACCAGATTGCATTCAGAATTTAAGAGTACTATGCATGTTTTAAAGTAATGTTGTTGAAATGTTTATTTAATTATATCGAAATACTTGTGGCTCATTTTAAATCTCTGGTGGAGCAAGAGAGCCAATTCATATGTCAATTCGATTTTAAGTATCTTTTATGTATTTTGGTTTCTGGTTTCAGTTCTAGTGATAAAGTAAATTTATGAAGGTAACATTATTTATGAGGATTGCAGCTGTCTTCAGTTTAGCTTTGTGTTTGGTGTAGCATAATCTCTGAATTTACATAGGATAAATTCTTTCACTTCTCAGGGTAAGGACCGCTACCCTTATCCTGTTGGATACAAATCAGTGAGGACTCAAAATGGTATCACTTACACAATGGAAATTCTTGAGGGTCTTAAAGGTCCATCATTTAAGGTATAAAAATTTTAGTGCAATCTTATATCAGTTTAGATGGCATAGTTGATTAGTTTAATAGTATTTGGATTTCAACATGAAACCATAGATCAGTTCTGCTGATGGCAAGTCGTGTTCGGGAGACACACCAGAGATTGTATGGGAAAGCTTTCAGAAGAAAGGCTCTTCAAAGACGCTGCACGCAAAGAGATTTTCATGTAAGACAGATGCAGTAGAGGTAAATCATTTTTTCCTTACTTTATGTACTTGCTTTCTTTCTTTTTGGTTGGAATAGAATATGCAATAAACTTTTCCGTTGCAATATGCAGATTTTTGGATTCAAAAACACATTTGTCCAGAGGTTACTGCGGGAATTGGCAGCTAATGTCGGTGGTCCTGCTGAGCAGAGTTTGTTTACGTCGAACTTTTCAGCTGTAGCTTGTGAGAGTAATTATCAACTGCAAGGCAAACCATCAGATCCTGATCCTGATTCAGTGACATGTTTGTCCAAATCACATACTAAAGGTAAGAGAAGCAGGAATGACCAAGTTGTGAGTCTCAGAAGGCTTAATGGGACTCGTCTCAAACTATTTCAGCAGGAAGAATGCGCAAAGAATGTCAGCGCTTCAACCTCCAAGCAGAGAGATCAATCAAATAGTAGAAGCAGTGATCTTTCGACTATAGCTGCTGCAAATGAGGTCCCCAGGACTTGTTACTCTCCAGGATCATTAGGGCCAGAAAACTATGTACCTATTGGACATGGAGGTGTAAAGCTGAATTGTTTTGACTTATCTGATCATCTAAATAAAGGAGAGTCCCTTTGTGAAGGAAAAAACATCACTAATTCTGTGAACCATATAGAACTCAATATTGATAACATGCACAAACAGCAAGAATCTGTAAGTTTGTTTGTGATGTTTTAGTTATATGGTTATCTTCTTCTTTTTTTTTTTTTTTTTTTTTTTTCTTTTGAGGCGAAGACTTATGTGCAGCTAGATCATAAATCTCATTAGCTTTATGTATTTATGACAGAGTGGCAGATCTTCGTACTTTGAGGTCCAAAATAACACAGTACCAGAAGATGGAAATGGAGGAACTAATGTTCAGCATGACAGATCAGTTGCCAGCAATGCTTATGTTTATGTAGCCGACACTTTGGACCCTTGTGGAGGTATTGTAACTCAAATTTATGAATGTTGTTTGAATGCAACTAAGCTATCTTACAAGTACTCAGTTTCTAGAATTGCTTTAGTTTCCCATTCTCCCCTAACTTCTGAGAAGCAGTCACACTCCTTTAGCAGATAGTTCTTCTGTTTCCTCCCAAAACAAAGATGTACATGTGCACTCGCCTGAGATAGATGCAATTATCAATGATGTGGAGAAGTCTGAGGTTATATTGACTGACTCGTTTCCAGAAGATGTAAATGACAAAGCTTCTTACAGCACAAACTCAGAAAAGTGTGATACTGACTCAGCTGGTGATGATTTAGCCAACTCCATGATGACAGTTCTACTTCCTCGAGCTGTTCCTTTACTTAAAACATTCTCTAGAAAGAAAAAGAAAATTCCAGAATGTTTGAATACTCGAACATCTTATGAAAACAATGACGTGCTCAGCATCAGCATGAACGATTCAACCACTGGTAAGGTGTTATGCTTTCACTTTACAGGACCGATTATTCTAAACTGAGGCACATGCTTTTCTTCTGTAACCATATGTGGATTCCTCAGGTTGTGTAAAATCAACATAATCAGTCCTGATATTTTTAATTTGGTTTTACAAACTTTTCAGCTAGAGGGCTAGTTGAGCATTCGGATTTGCCAAGTAAGAATGAGAAGGCATTTATTCCCTGTGCTGATCGAGATTCAGCTGTGTGCACCTCTGGCATTGTAGACACTGTGGTGCCTGATAGTTTTGATAATTATAGTCCTCAAGAGCTGCTTAATCATGCTGATGCCGCCCGCTCTGGTCAATTGTCACATGGTCTGTACCCTCCTGCACAGCTGCCCACCAATGGTGGCACAGAAGCAAACGAGCTGCATTGTCAAAGTGGAAATAGCAAGCATGGTATGAAATTTTACTATTACCTTATAAGAAGCCTTGTCCTGCTTCACTCTAATCTTTTGCTGAGGAAACTGAATCTGGACTTAAATCACCCGAGCTTGAAACTTGGAGCTTTTCCCCTAAGCAATAATAATAATAATAATATAGCACCTCAAAGGATGTAACAGTATTTAATTTTATGATCAGGTCACTGATAAAGTGTCATTCAATGTATGAACAGATACTGGGACACCCGACCTTACATTAATGGCTGTAGCAGATTCTGTATCTCCTCCCAATGAATTTACGGCCAACTCAAAGCGAGCCAGACATGATTACTGTTCCAAAGGTAACAAGATACCAACCACAGACTTGATTCAGTTGGGAAGTGTGATGACATCTACAGATGGTGAAAATGCAATCTCAAATCTACAAATACCAACCACAAGTTGCTGCAGTCTCACTGGGAACATCAAAATGAATGATGATTCAAGGTCAAATATCCAACACAAATTGAAGTTAAATAGCAAGCTACAAGGTCATCTTGGGCTTTTTGCTTGCTACATCCAGCCCATGCCAATTTCAATGGTGCAGCTAATTGTCAAAGAAAATGAGATTTTTGCATGTGTTAAATGTGGATACTTAGAGCACAAGGACGATGTCCTCCTTGTCTACAAGGCTGCAAAGAAGGGCGAAAAAATGGGGTGTCCTTCATTAGTTGGTTATGTGCCAATGACTTCACAAGTTGCAAAAAATACACTTGGTAGAGATGTAAGATGAATGTTGATATTATTTTTCTTTGTTCATTTCTTTCCTGTTATCATTACTTGGACTTGTTAACTTAACATGTCACTTGTTCTGCAGATTGCTTCTGAGAGATCTTTATTACAATTAACTCCAGATGGTAGATTGCTTGTATTACTAGACAGCATTAAAATACCTTACTGTAGGTAATGATTCTATCCCCACATGGCCTATTCCATACATAAATCCCCTACATTATTCTTAAACTAACTTTCTGCTTTTGCTCCTAGGGAGGGTAAGTTGCATTGCTTGTGTTCTTCTTGTACTTCAGATGGCTTTGAGAAGAATGCAGTTAAAATTGTGAGATTAAACATGGGATATGCCTCACTGGTAACAATACTGAAAACAGCTCAAGGTGTTTCTTGTTTATTAGTGTGTGGACCTACTTTCCTTCTGACTGCCGAGGAGGGTGGGAAGCTGAAGCTGTGGGTCATGAACTCTGGATGGAGGTGATTCCATGCCTATCCGTTTTATGATAGTGTAAATTATATTGCTCCAGCTTTGAATTACTGAGCACAGTGTCAATATTTATATCTTTTTACATAGTTTTAGTGGTTCTCATCACTCCAGGTTTCATTTACATTGACTACTTGCAACTTAGTTATGTTTGGAATGATATTAGTATTTTACTTTTTTTAGATAATCCACTATGTCTTTGTGTTAATTAGTTCTTCTCAACTTGCAGTGGACAGAAAGAAGATTGGGATTTACCGACATTTGACTGCATGTCTCCATGTATAGTGGAGTTGAAAATAGTTCCAAACTCTGCCGTTTTGGTCATTGGTCACAATGGATTCGGGGAATTTGGCATATGGTATGTTGCCTTTTCCTTTTAAAAATTATATATCCCCGTTTTATGTTTGGTTAAGTACAACTGTCTGTTAAATAGAGCATAATTTGTTGTACAGTTAGTCTCTTTTGCTTTCCACCTTAAACAGTTTCTGCATCATGTGCAGGGATATCGACAAGCGCAACCTCATTTCAAGGTTCTCTTCCACAGGCATGACAGTCTTGGATTGCATTCCTGTCAGTATTTTCAGATGGCAAACAAAAGGAGGGTATAATAAGACAGAGGCATTAGTAGCTGAAATCATGGATGCCACAAAAATATGGTCTTCCGGAACAAGTAATAGTCATGACTTCTCACCAGAGGATAATGATGTTGCTGCTTGGCTTTTGATCTCAACAGCCTCCTACCTCGATCACGACTCTTATCAGTCATGCGAGGAAGAAGCAGATGCAGGCAGATGTTGGAGGCTTGCTTTGTTGGTCAACAATATAGTGATCACTGGAAGCATCGTGGATGAAGGGTATATTTTTTCTCTGAACTTAAATTACGAAAACAGTCAAAATCTGGACTACATGAAGTTTGCTTTCATCCAGATCAACGGCATGTTTTTCTCCTGGTTGATAGAAATCCTCCATGCAGGGTTGCTGCTTGTAATGGTAGTGGTCATGGAATTATGGGGAGACGTGATGGACAAGTTTACATGTGGGAATTATCCACAGGGAAGAAGTTAGAAAGCCTACAAACCTTCAAAGGTAATATTTTTTCAGTCTATATCTGGTGTTTCTGCAGAAAGATTTTTTGTCAAAGTGAAGATGTTTAGATTGCTGATTTTTACAAATATTAGAGATGTTGGACTCTTGATGATCTTGCAAGCAACACTTTTTGTGTTTTTAAATAAAAAATAAATTTACTCTGATATTTTCTCATCTTTAATTATCTTCATCTCTCCTGCAAATAGCTGCTTATTTCTCCCTAGAATCTTCAACGACATAACATTTGATAGTCAATAAAAGTCTAGTAGATGGGCATTTGATTGAGGTCTGTATTGGTCTTCTTTCAGGTGGCAGAGTTTCTTGCATTACGACCGACACTTCGAACTCGGGATCTTTGGCCATCGCAAGCGAAGACCAGCTGCTGGTCTATCTGCCATCTTGAAGAAATTTCTTGCAAGATTTATAAACATTGATACAATCTCAATGTTATATTGATCCAGAAACTCTTTTTTGTATACATGTACAGATCAATGTTATGATATCCTATTTTCGTTTTGCTTTGTCAGCCTAATATGATGACAACAATTTGGAATTAATGTTGAAAATCTAGTTTGCCCTTGAAATACGAGCAGGGTTTAGTATTTGATTTAAATAATTTGACCTGATAAATAAATAACTCGACCCGTATACGTCAATTATTTCTAGAGATATATACTCCCTCCGTTCACAAGTAAATGTCCAGTTTGCTGCAGTATTGTTTTCTCATGCCAAAATTTATCCGTATTCTTCCATGTTTTATAAGCTGCTCAAATTTCATTTGATAGAGTGTTAGAGTGTTTTAAATTATATAGGCTAATGAAAAGTATACTAAGAGGGATCTCAAGCAGTTGAAACATCACATCTGGTGCATAGATTTTACTCCCTTTGTATGTTGTTATCACCTTGGAACTTAGTAAACAATAAGATAATTTGTATTGAGTTTGCTATGATTGCATTTAAGCATGTGTAGCTTCTCATGATGCCTAATTTGTGGAGTTGCTTCTTAAATCTCTCAACAGGTGATTGGTTTAGAGCCCGTCTGTTTAAAGTCTATTGTTTTTCTCGTGCATGAAGAATGTTTGCAGGATTTCTGTTTCCTGATTTCCTTTTATGATTTCTAGTTCCTCCTGCTCTTGGGAAGTAGAAGATATTTATTTAGCCATATTCTGTATGTAAATGAGAACATGGATTTTCATGCACCTCTCTATTTTGTGTCTATCCATGATTATTCTAATAATAAGGTATGCAGTCTAGTTATTTGGAAGGTCTAGTGCTCTGTTTCCCGTGCTGTTTGAATTTTCATTTTGGTTAATATGTTATATCTGGTGAAATGACTCGTCTCTTAGCCTCTTAGGTATTCTTATCTAGTGCTCATCCAGTTGAATTTAATTGATTGCCTGTTGCGACAATGCATCTACACGATTGCTTGTATTCTGATATATGAATGTCTTTCTAGTTTCTCCTGAACTTGGACCAGGCCTGTGTTTTTTGCTCACTTTGTGTCTGAACAAGTCTCAATTCTCACTTCACTGCATTAATATGTGTTCCGTGTTTGTTCTGTTAAAATGGTATTCTTAGCAAATTATGGTTTTGCTATTATCCTTAACGACCTCCAACTTGTATTTACTCAATCAGGTCAGAGATGAACTCAGGAATGAAACACTGCAGCTAGCAAGTAAGTTTTCTGTTCTCCACAATTTTCAGTAGCATCATTGGAGTTAGATACTAAATGAAATTAATTTTCCTGAGCCCAGGAGAGAATCTGGAAAAAGAACCACGTATAATGGAGCTAAGGAATCAGGTAAATTCTACAGCCTTACATTGTGATCACATACATATTGACTTTCTTTTAACTCTTTGCTTCCTAGTTGCAAAAGGGGACTATACTTTACCTATTTGGTTTGTGGCTTTAGTGCAGAATAATCCGGACTACTGAGCAAGAAAAATTGCATGAACTAGATAAAAAAAAGGAAGAAATTCTTCCTCATCGCTCCTCCATCGGCTTCAAGGTATACTCGACAATTGAGTTTCATTTCCCTTTCTTTTTGCTTTATATAGGCCATTCTGCTTTATCATGACTATGGGCATATGTATGAAGCACTTAATATGAGTGTAGCAGAATATTGATTGGCCTTATAAAGCAGAAGAGTAGATTACTTTTGGTTTCGTACCTCTTTTGAATAATGGTATTAGCGCATTAGACTGATTTTATCATACTGTTCCAGATGCAATGAATAAAACAGAAGAGGAATCTGAAGCCCTGCATCAGCAGCTACTTGATAGAGAAATCGATCTTCAAGCCTTTGTACAGAAATACAAGAAGATGCGACATAATTATCAGAAACGCGCTCGTCTGCTTCTCCTCCTCTTTGTACAATTGTTCTAAAAGTGTAATACAATTGTTCTTTCTTTCCTGTTTTACAAATGAAATGCACACAGCGAAACAGACTTATTAACGGTGTCAAAAGATTTGGAAAGCTTTCTCAATTGAAGAAATGGTCTGCAAAAGTCTTAACAGTTGAGCTGATGCACTCTGTCAAATTATGTCTTCTATATGTAATTGGATATCGACCTTTGTGAGCTGGTTTTTCTGCTAATATACCTTACTATTTCGTGTTGCCTACATTTTCTCTTTTTATATATAGTTCGGTTTTAGTCATAATGTCTCCATAATATGGGTGTCATTTGTTCTGTTGTTGTTTATTAGTATGTGCCAAATCATGAACAGAAGTTGGTCGCCATGTTGCCTCAGCTTCTTACCGTTGATGTACTTGTTACAACTCACGTCGAAGTTTCCGGCTTCGTCCGTCAAGTCGCTGGCGTAATGCACCACCCTGCTCCTCTCGTCCAAGCACGTCACCGACACTTTGCACCCTGCAGGGTCACCAACAAATTATTACTATTATTATTATTATTATTATTATTATTATTATTATTATTATTATTATTATTATTATCAATTCATCACGCACCTTTTTCTTATACCTCATCCACTCACACACATACATATTAATGGAATCAAATGAACTCGAATGGAATGCATGCCACGTCTTCATTTATATATATGAAGCTCTCTCTCTCTCTCTCTCTCTCTCTCTCTCTCTCTCTCTCTCTACCTGGGATGGGGTTGGCGCCGTTGACCCATTCGTTCCAGCCCTGGCTGCAGTCCTGGCAGAGCACACTGCCGGCGACGTGGAACACCTCGGACTCTGCGGTGGCGGCATCGGAGCCGACCAGGAGGAGTACGAATGCGGCGACTGTCAAGATAATATTATGTGCTCCCATATTTACAGTATTTATTATCGATTGGTCAACGTGTTGCTTGGCTTCTCTATATTTACAGTATTTATTATCGATTTAATTAGGGGATTTTATTTTTTCTAATTGAAGACATACAGGTAATCGGAAGTTTTCAATCATTTTGAGTATCCATTTGATCATGATTTTAACTTTTTAAGTTCGGTCACATCTAACTAAAATGGAGCGATCACGATCACGATGCATGTCTTTTCACAATGATAAACTACGCTATGATTTTCTGGCCCATTTATAATCATCAATCGTAATTTCACTCTTTGGATTTTCAATTGAGGAGAAAATATATATTTCTGACATACATATAACGTTAGGATATAAAAAGAGGGGAGAATAATGTGGCGTTCTACCTAAGCATCATGCTCCACCGAAGTAGTCACGTGCCTATCACATGCAATTTAGCCTGATCGGGATAAAAAATCGGCCTACAAACTCACAACTTAAATCTTACTATCCTTAAAATTCAAGCCCAAATAAATAGTGTCCTTTAATTCCAACTAAGGTTAAGTTACTGTCATTAAAACACCTTTAGCTCTACTCAAATGTTGTGGACTTCTACGCCTGAAAATTTCTATTCCACTTTTTGACGTCTCATATATCATTTTTCTTAGGTTATTTGTTTCTTCTTAAAATTCAACCCTTTGTATTTTAATTTAATAGTTAGTATAATTTACTAATCAAACTAGTATTTATGAATATTTTACTCCCTCTGTCTCATTCATCATGTCTATGTAGTGGTGGACACATATCAAAAACAAAGGTTAAAAAGATATAAAGTGAGTAGGTCTAACTACTTTTAAATGTTTTGAATGTTTAATTTTTTCCTTATTTGAACATAGACAAAATTAGTGGAACGTCGATTTAAGAAAATGTAGTATTTTTGAGTTAATAAAATTATTTAAAAGGTTAATGATTTCAATAATAAAGGTTCATAAATGTAATTCTTAGTAATGAATGCTAAATGGTTGGTGAACTTGAAATGCCATATTGCTTTTTTCGTTATATACTAGTAAATATATACATCTATTTGTCTAGGGTGAGCAAAACCCAAACCAAACGAACCGCAAATTGTAAGTTGCAGTTTGGTTTGATTTTTTAATATGACGGTCCGGTTCGACTTTAGAAATTGAAACCGAAATTAAAACTAAATATAATCGAACTCTTGAAACCCGAAATTAAAACTAAATATAACCGAACTCGAACAGTAAACTACATAATCTTGTGTGTAATGCAATTAATAAGTAATTTAATTTGATAAAAAAAATAAGTATTTTCTAATTTCTCAATTAATTAGGTAGATGGGCCAATTTCCAACTAACGGGTACCTCAACTCGGGATCCCACGTGACACATTTTCATTCTTTATTCTTATTAATTTTAAATTTTTATTTTATTCATTTTTTCATGTATTTTCTAAAATTTAGAAACGTCATAAATTGTGCATTCATAAATCAAAATCGTGGTCAATGGGTCAATTCTGACCCGGAACCGTGGCGGTAGACGAGCCAATTTCCAATCGACACTTGAGAAATTTTTCATTTTATGCTTTTTTTCCCATGTATTTTCTAAAATCTATAATCGTCATCCATGAAATAATTTTTACGTTATTTGTAGTTGGGTTTCCAGCTTTGCATAATTTATAATTTTAATTTACAAATATTACTATACGATTAAGGACGATAACGAATAGTACAATCATTATTTTTATTAAATTTTTGGATCTATATAAATTCTAAATAAATTTTATAAATTACGCATTTATAAATCAGAGTCATGGTCAATGAGTCAGTTCCGACGCAGAACTGTGGCGGTAGACTAATATACGGATTTTTTTCAGAAAGGTACACAAATGACTAATTTTTTAATCGGATTTTAAACAAGTACGAGTATATAAATTTCAAACAAGTTTGAATAATCCTAAACACATCATCTCAAATTGTTTGATTAATCGTCTCCGTTGGAAAACGTAGAATATGTAGAAAAATTGGCAGAAAAATTACTAACGATTTATCAATTAGTCAATTCGAACCAATAATTGTGCGCGTAGATGGGCCAATTCAGTATTTGCGGGACAACTTTTTTTCAAAAATATATTATATAATTGAACTCATAAAATTAAGAATATTTAGGGTCAATTTTTATCTTATATCATTGACTAAATAATTTTATGAATCACAATCATTCCACGTAAAGTTTTGTAAAAGGAAAAACTACCAAGTACGTAGTGAAACAATTCTTGAAGTTCTATTCTCAGTTAAAAAAGTTATTCTCGAAGCTGGTAAAAAAGAAAACGAATGTCATCATTTATTTTTCTATGAATATATTTGAAAGATGATTATTTATATAACTATAATTATAATAATTTTTTTTATTAAATATTGTGTGAATATTTTTGAAATATAGTTATTTATATAATTAAATATTAATTTCAGGTAAAAAGAAAACAAATGTCATCATTAATTTTTTTGTGAATATATTTGGAAGATGATTATTTATATAATTTAAAATCAGTATTGTAGTCAATAGGCCGGGGTAGACGGGATGATTGTGAAGCGGTGGTTTAACTTTTTTTTTTCTTAATCTTGTGTTGAATTCATAATGTGGGATATTTAGGATCACTTTCATCTTATAGACAATCTTAACATCTATAGTATTATTCGTTATCTATATATCTCTTCTATCTCTCTCTCTCTCTCTCTCACTACCCGCTCATTTCCATGCCTTTTTTCTTCATAAAAAGATAAAAAATTCAGCTTAAGAGTCTCTTTCCTTTGGAGAAATATATTTTTCCCCACATCGGTTTTGTAAAAGAACAGAACATTAACAATTATTGAAAGTAATGAGAATATATTAGTTATAATTTTTAACAAACATAACTATATGAATTTGAGACGTAAATATGTGGTAAAATTATTTTTTAATTGAATTTGAGATGCTTTCAAAGAATATAAATTCTTAGCGAGTTTAGTAGATTGCATAATCGAATTATTTAACGCTAAAATAATTAACAAATAATATTTTTTTTAATCTATCACATATTAGTACTATTTAATAATTTTATTAATTTTTATAATTTCTCGTCGATTTTCGACGGGTTATATGCTAGTTACTAATCAACCCAAAAGTAAAAGCTTTATATGGACAAAACTAAACAGGGATAGGTGAATGAAAAATATGTGAATAATATTCGAATCCAAATTAACATAAAATCAAATCCCTCAATACAAAAATCGTAATAAGTTATAACCGGTTAAATAATTAACCAACATCTCCAATCAAATTCTACCAGCTGAGGATTAAAAATAACGACAGTAAAATACTGTATAAATTTAGATGGAAATCTATTTGGCAGCAGGGGTAGCAGAAGCTGCTGCTGCTCCAGAACCAGAAGGGTTAAGCTCATCCCAAGCCTCAATCCATGTCACCATAGCATCAGCCAGCTTCGTGAAGTAAGGATCGATTTCTGAAAGTTTGGCCTTCACTTGTTTCGCCAGTTCGAGGTAGCATTGCTGCACAGTTGCGCAGTCCTTCGGGAGCTTCACCGCCTGGAAAAACGGGATGATATCTTCCTGCCAGTAGATCCCCTTGTACTCCTTCTTCAGATTCACAAACGGATTGCTCGCCTTGCTGTGCCATATGTAGGGCAGACCCGTCTTGATTCCCAGATTCAAGTGGTCGCATATCACCTACAAGAATGAAAAGTATGAGAAAAGATCACGTTTCTTGAAGATATGTTTGTATTTGTGCAGCATTTACAGATGAACTGAAATGAAGATTCAGTGATCATATGTTATGGGAAGATCGCATTTCTTGGACTCCACGTAAAGTTAAAGCATTCGTGCAATGCAACATTCACAAATGACGATCTGCTAAAATGAGCACATGTAGAAGTAGTACAGTACCTTGGTGCACCAACCAGCCCACATATCGTCGTAACGCCCAATTGGCTGACCGTCTCCCATGAGCCCAAAGTACATTGCAGGTCCAATTAGGTCACGGTTGAATCCCAAATTCATGCCACACATAGGGAAGAGGGTGCCCTTGGGGATTGTCATGACAGCATCCACATATCTGAAAGCACATCAATTAAGAACAGGTCAATAATGACAAGTTTATGTAGTGAAAACTAATGATGGGCTTAAAGTCGAGTGACACGTGCCTGGAATTCCTCTCACGAGGCTTAACAAGCTGAGTGGGAGCATCATAGTCAGGGATGTTGAGCCAAAGACCATGAGAAACAGCAGTGGGGATACCCTCACGCATGCTGAAAGGATAGCCACGAACAAAGTCTGCACCTTCCCTGTATGGGTCGTATAGGGTGTTGAAGAAATGAGGAGTCGATGGGCTCAAGAGGTTCTTGATGTGCTGCTCAAGAGCATTGATATCTTGTCCGGTTGGGTCTTTGGCAACCTGCACGTCGGGAAGAGAAAATGCCATCAGTTAAATGACGCATGTCGGCCTAATTCCTTTTGCAGAGTAATGTCGAGAAATTTACTAATTTGTCCTATCGCATTGCATAAACATGCACATCAAGATCTTCATTATATGCAGATCACAGCTTTAGATCTACACTTCTCAAGTATATCAGTATATATAGAGTGCGAGTGTGTGTGTGTGTGTGTGTGTGTTATATTGCATGGTATGATTACCAAATCATGCTGATCGAATTAGCAACAGAACTTTTGAATAATTACATCTTTCACATCAAAGCAGTTTAGATCAAATCAAAAGTATTCCACACAAAGAGACAGCTCTGAGCATCCAGAAAACAATTCAAGAACAATTTTTGAACTATTTGATAGTGAAATTGGCAACTCATTTCCAAACTTTAGCACATAATGCAACTAAAGTCAAGATCAAGGGCAATTTTGAATTAAATGTAATCAACAAAATTTGCACAAATCGAACAAGAAATCAACACACCGCACCACAAATATAATAGGACTACAAATTACACATGGATCCGCCGACAAAATCCCCAAACTAATTCAAAAATTCAATAACCAGCATAAACCCAGAACCCACATTAAACCCCAAAATTCAATATTCTCCAACCCTCAAAAACCCAAACCCAAGCAAAAAAGATCCACTTTTTAAATTTACTCCCAACTGGAGGTGCATAAAAAAGCCAAAAAAATAAAAATAAAAATGCAAAGATCCAATTTTTGGAACGGAAAATAACCAGAAAAACAAACAAATAAAAAAATAGAAAGGATTTGAACAACAAAGATGCATAAAACTGAAATTTATGAATTGAGGGAAAAAAGAAACACTCACGAAGCAATCATCATCGATGGTGTAGATGTACTTCTTCTTGGAGACCATGTAGCCGAAGCATCTGCAAGCAGAATCCTTGAAGGAGATGCAAGACGCCTTGGGGCCCAGAATTCTGTTGATGTCGTTGCGATTGTA
This sequence comes from Schizonepeta tenuifolia, assembly GCA_029490685.1. Classification (NCBI taxonomy): domain Eukaryota; kingdom Viridiplantae; phylum Streptophyta; class Magnoliopsida; order Lamiales; family Lamiaceae; genus Schizonepeta; species Schizonepeta tenuifolia. The sequence goes on from CM055955.1 coordinate 27,776,742, forward strand.
GAGTTCATAATCAAAACCCTCTGGAACTTTGATAGTTTTGGAGGGATCGCCATCTTGAACTATGATGAGATGGTACTGCTCGAAGAATGGCCTCCACATCTCCAAGAAATCCAGGTTTCTGATTGTGGGTATCACTATGTCTAACTCATCCTTCAGTAGCGGCGTTGATTTCTGCTCCGCCATTGTAAAAGTTGGAGAGAGAGAGAGAGAGAGAGAGAGGGCTGCTGTTTCTGTTAGGAGATGGCTGTGGCTGGATATTTATATAGGGAAGAATTGAGTCTTGAGTCTGAGGGGGCTTAGCCTTTGGTCTTTAATTATGCTTAATGCGATTTACTGCAATTTACTCATTTTTAAGTGCAATTTACTTCATTTTAATTATTCATAAAGATACTTAAAAGATTCTTTTCTATTTTATCTTATTGTAATGGGATATAAGTAGTTGATGTTTATGTCTCGTCACACATATCTCGGTCTATTAGTAGATTTTGGACTGTGAACTTGTTAATGTTATCCCTCAGCTAGCTAGTCAATCAATTAAGATTTCGTAATGAATTTATTAAAGATAATTTTTGCTATTGGCAGCAATTTGGGAAACTAAAACTTCCAGCAAAATCCTTTTTTTTTTTTTTTTTTTCTCTGTGTTTGAACCCTAAACGGGGCAATTTTTGTCAAACAACTTTTCATTTAGATTTCAAATTTTGAAAATCAGAATCATACATGCCACACTACTATTGAAAATTCTCTCTGTAGATGTAGATCACACACCTGTCATGGGCTGTATTGGAGTGGAATTTTGAAATATTGAAAATTCTGTGATGTCTTTATCAGAAGCAACAACAAAAGAAGAAAATCATTTGCCATTACACCTTTAATTAATAATGATTAAATTTTGCACCGCTCCAATCAAACATCATGCATTTGGGACAAACAAAATCAAACAATTGGCTCATGAATAGCTACAAAGGCACCACACACTCATCCAATCAGTATAATCTTTTTTACATAACTAATCTCGTGGTTAAGAATCGTCTTACATATAAAATTGAGTGGTCTCATTATATCTTAATTTCAATACACATGCATTCTCTAATTAATCGTTCAATTTTCAATGTACTGATTAAAGATACAAATAAAAAGATTACTCACTTTCTTAATACAATATATACTTACTTATTCGGGTACGAGAAATAAGCCACCGACGGGGAGGTGCAGGAATTGGGTGGGGTTGAACTTCTCACATTATTTGACAAAAATAGTACTGCGACGTGTTGGCTCCTTGCCGATTCAATTAAATAATTCACAGTCACATCCCCACATGAAATTAAGTATTTACACACTATGCTTTTTTCCATTGTACTACTACTAAATAATCTGAGCTGTCTGCGATGAGAGAGAAAATTGTGTAATAGAAATATAACCTAACATGGATAGAACAAAGTGTTACTGCTCCACTGTCCGGCCCGGGTTCGACCTCAAGATTTTAGATCTCATGAAATTTTGGCCAAGTAAAAATGAGCTAAAGTTCAGTTTGATCTCACTTTTTTTGGACTATAAATGATATTTTTAAATCTGGTTACCGGAAACTCTATGCGTTCGGGCTGGGCTAGGTCGGGCCGGTGCCACGTAGTTGATAACATGGCCGATGGTAAGAACGTGGGTAGACAGCAAATTGTCACCCATTCTTTTGCTACATTCAATTCTTTCTGCACGTAGTTTCTCACGTTCTACTACTGAAATTGTAAATGTGTAGTAGTAGTATATTTTTTTCAGTATAAATTAAGGCTTAAGATCTGCAATCTTGTCTCGTGCATGTGACTAAGGTTCTCTTTATTATTGCAATTATGTTTTATTTTAAAGAATACTGTAGGAGCATATACGTTTTTATTATCTACTCCGAAAAGCTTCTTATACCAGAAATGCTGCGCATATCCTCCTTATTAATTCTCAGAGCAATTTATCTGGTCTTTTTTTCTTTTATATTTTAATATTGTATCTAGCTTGTGTGTCGACCTGTCGTTATGCGTATGATGTTTTTTAATAAAATATTAGTATCTGTATGAGTTGAGATACACAAGTTTCTAATTGATTGAAAAAAAAAAATTATCATCAGTTTTTAACTTTATACGTATGTAAATGTATAGAATGTATTTCCATTGATTAAAAGAAAGATTTTCGGGAAAGACGGCTTATATAGAAATGGAGGGTTTGTGTGTGTGTTAGTCTAGTGGTAGTGAGGTTAATGCTCGGGCCAAAGGTTACGGATTCGAATCCTCCGTCATGCGGTATTTAAATTCCCTTGCAAAAACAAAAACAAAATAAGAAATGGAGGGGTTTGAGAAAGCCCAAAACGAATAATATCAAATTATTCGAAAGTAACTTTTTTTTTTTTGAAAACCTTATTCAAAAGTAATTTGATCATTCTAATTTGATTTTTAATGAATCTTTAAAAAATATCCTGATTTTTCGAAGAATACCAATTTAATACCAACCTCCTGTATTGCTTCAAAAGTACAATAGAATCAAAATATATCAACCCTTTACTATTGTTATTATTTTGTAGTGTCGAACGTAACGAAATGATAACTGCGAGTTCCTATGTTATTTAAAAACTATAGATCACCATAATCAAATGTGTATTATTTTTTACATAATTTTAATATTTTAATGAAATATGATTCGAACCCACATCATTTTTCAATTTATCGAATTATGTTACAATATAACTAATCAGGAATATCAAATACTACTAAATGGATATTTTCAAAGGTCTAGACATTTTTGAAAATGTACACAATGTGTCACATTAATTCAAATTTATAGGTGCTTTAAGGTGATATGCATGGATATGGTATACATAGTTGGTCACAGACGTATAATTAAGTGCTAGTTTTTGAGTCAATATTTTATCTTCTTTTGATGATCTTATACTATTTCATTTCAATCTTTGGGATACATGATAAATGTCATCTTCATATATGGTGTAGTCATGTAGAAACTCAATTGCAGTAAAGTGACCTAAATGAATGAAAGAGATCAGGCTATCGAGTTGCATCTTTCATAAATTGATATGATGAGACTATCTACATCCCTTGGAGATCATTAGTGGTCTCCAAGGGGTGCTCCAGCACTAGAGCACCTTTAGAGACTCCTATTCCTGCATCCCAACGATCTCTAAGGGGTGCTCCAGCACAATATCAAATAATTCCTCATTTCCATTAATTAAATTAATTCATGTAATTCCATTAATAAAAATAATATTACATTAATTCAAATAAAATAATATTACATTAATTCAAATAAAAAAATTACATTAATTAAAATGTAGACTACTTCCGTAGAGGTCCAAATTTCTGGTAAACGTGCTCGGTGAGATCATTGGTAAGTCGAACGTGCTTTCGTTGATCTCTCAAGTCGGCTTCCCGAGCGAGATAGGTCTTAAAGGCGATCGGACAGGTCCCCCGGGATATCCCGCTAGTGGACAGAGAATCAGAATCGTCTCTCCAATTCTCCACATCCACCCGCTCGTCTTCGATGATCATGTTGTGCAAAATAATGCACGCGAACATGATGTCTCGGAGATGCCTCGTGTACCAGCACCGACCCGGAGCGCGGATTATTCCCCATCGGGCTTGGAGCACTCCAAAGGCCCGCTCTATGTCCTTTCTGGCCGCCTCCTGCATCCTCTTGAACCTCGCCGTCTTTGGGTCAGTTTCAACCTTCGACGCTTTGATCAGTGTTGCCCAAGAAAGGTAGATCTCGTCGGTCAAGTAGTATCTCTTGTCGTAGCGGTTGCCGTTGACGGTGAAGGTGCACGGTGGAGCTCTATCCTCAAGCACGTCCATGAACAAAGGCGACTGATTGAGGACGTTGATGTCGTTGTTAGAGCCCGCACACCCAAAAAAGGCATGCCAGATCCACAAATCCTGCGACGCCACCGTCTCCAAGATTAAGGTAGGCACGCCTTGATCGCCGCGAGTGTAGGCACCCGTCCACCCTTTTGGGCAGTTCCTCCAAGGCCAGTGCATGCAATCCAGGCTCCCGAGCATCCCCGATAACTCATGCCGCGCCTCGTGCATTCAGAGGAGACGGGCTGTGTCGGCAGCGTTGGGCTTCCTCAGGTATCGCTCGCCGAAGAGGTCGATCATTGCTCGGCAAAATTTTTTGAGACAAAGTTGGCCCGTGCTATCGCCGATCTTCAGGTACTCGTCCAAGGAGTCCGCAACACCACCGGTGGCCAGTTGTCGCACTGCCATCGTGCATTTTTGCACCGACGTCAGCCCCCATCGTCTGAGTGCATCTTGTCGATGCGTGAAGTAGCAGACGTTTTGCTCCAACGTCTTGCAGATGCGCAAGAATAGATGCTTATGCATCCGGAAACGGCGTCGGAAAAAATGCTCGCCGTACGTGGGGCTGTCGGCGAAGTAGTCGGCGTGTAGGAGCGCACACGCCACTTCTCGGTCGCGGTCGACGAACCCCCGTGCCCTCTTTTTCTTCTTTTTCTGGGCCGCTACGTGTGCACGTATGTATCGATCCACGTCCGCCATCATCTCCATTACCTCGTCGTGGGTGTCGCCCTCGACATATTCCACCGACGAAGATGAAAAACTCGACGAAGACATTTTTTTGTAGTTAAATTTGAGAGAGAAAGAGGTTGTGTTTTTGGTGTGAGATGAATGAGAGTTGAGAGATGTATTTATAATGGAGGAAAAGGAAATAATAATAATAATAATAATAATAATAATAATAATAATAATAATAAAGAAAATCGGCATTAGCCGTTGAGAAAGCAGCAACGGTCGAATTTTTTTTTTTTTTTTACGTTAGGCGCGTGTAAAACACGCGCCATTATTTTTTTTATTCGATAATGGCCGCGCGTGGCTTGCACGCGCTGAGCTCGAGCTCGTCCCGAGCGTTCGAGCACGCCTTGAGGCGCCGTGGCTTGCCACGCGGGGGGCTCGAGCTACCCCGGTCTCGAGCCACACTCGAGCACCCCCATAGAGGCGCGATGCATGCAGCCTAAGTAAATCTCAAATTTTAGGTAAAGAGTGGCTAAAAAAAAAAAATAGGTAAAGATAGAAATAAGGGTGCTATATGTTTCCCACTCATATAATCCCATTTAATCAGATACATATTCTACACATTAGGGATACAGTTAGATCTCATTTACAGAATTGGATGTATACGATGGTACCAAAAATGAAACTTTAATTTCGTTGTCCTATATATGTCGGTAGTTACAAACAAACTTGTATTCTTGTAGGCCCAAATAAACAGCGCGGCTTGATTATTGCAATTGTGAGCCCTATTAGAGGTTAAAATACGGAGCTTTATTTACTTTTTGTTAGAATCCACTAGGCTAATTGATTATCATTAATCTGCTCAAAAGAAAAAAAAAATTGATTATCATTAACAGTGAAATTGTTTATGCGTAAATTCATCTAGTGGTAGAGTAGTTAATGCCTGCAGTCAAAAGTCTCGGATTTGAACTCATCTTAGCGCGACTTTAAATTTAATTGTTATTTTGAAAAAAAAAAGTGAAACTCGTGTCTCTATAATTAATTTCTATGTATCTAGTTATCATTAAAATTAATACTATATGTTATGTTATTAACTTATGGGATCATCTGTCTCAAGGGGATATTTAAGTGATGTAGCTTCAGTATGTAAACAGTGAGGTCTAAAATTCAAATCTCCGTACTCTCCTGTTCATGTAAAAAAAAAAAATTATTATAGGATCATCTGACATAAATCTTGTACTACAATGTAATACGTAGTGGACCACAAATTGTAGACTTGAAAGACAACCAAAATCCTCTTGGGGATGACCTAGTGGTAAAAGTGAGCGCCTGGGATTGAAATGTCTCAAGTTTGAACCCCATGACACGCGGCACACGCCTCTGTAGGTCGAGTCTGCCGTACCTGTATTTGAAAAGTGTGGTTTACCTGTCATGTGTGGTTTGCAGGCTACTGTACAAGAGATGAAAGTTTATCCATTGCACAACAAAGGTAACGGTTGCGGATTCCCAATACATTTAAAAAAAAAAAAAGACAACCAAAACCTTATAGTCTCTTCTCAAGACAAAAAGTATATTACTAAAAATTTCAATAAGGTCTGATTTGTGAGTTTTTTCACATTTTATGAGTTTGTATAGTTTATACGAATTTATTATCATGATATTATTGTATTTATATAAAAATTATTGTAATATTATTAATATAATAATGTTGTAGTAACTTGTATCCATCTTAAAAAATTAGCTTCTACTAGTATATGTCTCTCCGTTAGCACCCAAGTGACAAACCTTTTATTTTTATTTATTTTTCTTTTATGTGGAGATTTTGAGATTCAACTCGGTCTTCTATGATATACTAGTATAACTCACGTGCATGGCACGGAAAGTATTCATATTTAAAAGATTTTGAAATAAAAAAAAAATATAGAATGACATTAAAGGTAAACGCTACTTATATAAAATTATAACGAATAATCCACTATAATTAATAAATGGGAAGAAATTTTCGTAGGCAAAAAAAAAAAATTGAATTACAATATACAAAAGTATTAATAAAAGAGAATACAAAAAACTGTTTTACCTAATATAGTACTCCAATTATCTCATCCTCATAATTTTATAGATAAATCTCACACTAATTTGATTAAAATTTACAATCCAATGTTTGGAGTACATTTTTGTTATAGAACTCAAATATGTTGAAAATGTATTTGTTAGTGTGAAAAAGTATATTGGTTCTTGTCAAAATTCAACAGACATACTTAAGCAATACTCCTCCATCTACAAAGAGTGTGAACAATTTTTAGTTTTTGGTTCTTCACGAATAGTATGCATTTTCCTTTTTTTCCTTTTTTAAACATGATCAACTCACTATCTTACTCACTCTGTCCATGAAATGTTGTCACTTTTGCCATTTAAATTCGTTCACGAAATGGTTATGTTGGGAAAATTAGTAAAAGTTTTGGTTTATCCCAAAATTCAACTGACCCGAACCGAGTAGATGAAAGCCATCAATCTGAATTTAGCTAGAGCTCACTGTTTGAGCATAAGGATTTTTATCTTTACAGGATTCGAGCAGAAGAAGACAGCCAGACTGAAGAAGGCAGTTCGTGAGGAACTCAGTTGGACTGTGACTCAGTTGACTCATCAACTGAACCATACAGCTCAAGCATGAAGTCAAGTTGTGTCGAAGTCAGACGTCACAAAGCTGAGAAAAAAAGACTTTGAAAACGTTGAAGGCAGAAGAGTTGAAGTCCAAGTTTAAACTTACTCGGAAGCACAAGCCAGCTGAGAACTTACTATAAATGGCCAGACAACAGAGACACGCAAAAAGCGAAGGTCGCAGTTGCCATTTTAGGAAAGTTAACAATGAAGCAGATGGAGTGCCATCATTTTGGCAGAGATCAAACGACTCTTTCCAACGGTTAATTAGATCTCCCTCTTTAAATAGAGGTCTCTACAATCGAAGAAAAAAGAGAGAATACGGAGAGAGAGAGACGCAGAGAGAATACCGCAGAGTGAAGTGAAGAAAAAGCAGGAGACCACTGCTCTCTCCAGCAAGAACAACTAAGTCGAAGAACAAGTAGAAGTAAAGTGTCCACACCTCCTCCTGTTCTTTCAACTAGCCTCTCAAAAAGCTCTTTTTTTGATCGAGTCTAGAATCTAGGTTCTTCCATTATTTCTGAGCAGACTCTCTCCCAAAAGATCGAGTCTCTAAGCCTTAGGAAGAAGCCTCCACTTCTCTCAGTGTAGAAAGCTTCATAGTTGGAAAAACCGCCAACCCCCAAACCCCAGGTCTGTATTTGAACCCGCAATTAAAAACACTAGGTCCCTTACAACCCGTAATCTAAGACTAGGTCCCTTAGAACCCGTAATTTAAGACTAGATCCCTTAAAATCCATAATCTAAGACCAGGCTGTACACTTGCCCGCAAAAGTGTTGTAAGGTTTAGTTCGAACCAGTTATCGAACTGGTTAGGTTCCTTGGTACCCGCAAACCAAGTGGAACGTTTGATAAGCACGCGTAAGCTTATCTAGGGGATTACTTCCCCGAAAAGGAAGTCGTGGATGTAGGAGGTCAACTTATGAACCACGTAAAAATACTGTGTCGTTTACATTTATGTATTTACATTCAGTGTTTACTTTTCAGTTACCTAACCAACTGACTTTGCATACAAACTGCACCAAATTTTGGGAACTTGACCTTCCTCATTTTTATAAAGGTTTCAGTTTAAGTAACGAGCTTTAATTTCCACCAACTTCCGCATAGCTTAACTCTTTGAAGCCTCTGTTAGATTACACAGCTGACCCTCAGCCAAAGAAATTAGCTGTGCACCTGACTGTGTGATCAGCTCCAACTAACTTTCTCAATTGTTGAGCGAACTGATCTAACTAGTTAACTTAGTGAAAAGATTTCAAAAGCGAAAATCGCTACTGGTTTAATCCCCCTACACCAGATACTCGTTACCGCGACCATCAGGTTGTCGCTTCCATATATAGTAGTGGAGCTCACATAATACATTATATTTAACCTTATATTTCTCACTCTTTCACTCACATTTATTGTGGGACCCTTACTCCAGTAATAACAATACTCACTATTATCTACTATTACCTACCATTTTTTTAAAACTTGTGTCGTCCACAATGTGACAACAATTTTATGGACGGAGGAAATATCTTTTTATTTATTTACCCACTCACAAAAGTGAGTCAATTTCTTCACTTACTTTTCACTTTTACCGCACTTCTATTAAAATTGGTGTCGAAACAAAAGACTAATTGATAAAACATATGATCGCCAATAACAATTATCTAAGCGCACTCAATTTAGCTGTAAAAGAACGCACTCAATTTAAAAAAAATAAAATAACAAAGGGTATAATATTTGCTAGATATATTATAATAGAAAAGCTGGAAATAGACCCCACCCGCTTTTATGCAGAAAAATGGCATTATTGTAAATAAGTTTAACATTCCACTTTTAATTAGTATATAAATGTAGAGATAAATGTATGTACGTGAAATTCAATATTTAAATTGATAACAAAGTGACATTTAGTAATTGAATTAGGTGCAATATCTTCACAAAATTTACAGTTTATAGCTTAACTTGGAATTCATGACATCGTTAAATTCAATTGATCATTGGTAAAAGTAATATTTTCCATATAAGTAGTTAGAACTAGCAGTTACGGAAAGATTGGCAACAGTGGAAAACCTTTTGAAGATTGGAATCAATTGTGACCCTTTATGCAATTTATGTGATACTGGGCAAGAATCTCTTGATCACCTCTTCTTTGAGTGTGAGTTTTCAGCACAAATTTGGAGGGAACTCACTACTTGGGGAGGAATTGGTAGGCAGGAGACACGTTGGAGTGAGGAGAAAGACTACCTCTGTACTCAATGTAAAACTAAGAAGGGGAGATAGAAGATGTATAGATTGGTGCTAGCAGTGGCACTCTATGCGATGTGGAAGGAAAGGAATACAATAAGGTTTCAAAATCTGCACTCTCCAGCTGAGTAATCATTCGAGCATGCAAGATTCAAGTTGCAATATGTTGCAATAAGATTATTCAATTGGTAAGAATGTTAAAAGATTGAGTTTGTTGTTTTGTTGTTTTGTTGTTTTGGTGATTCTGTGTTTGTGCTATGCTCTTCTCCCAATATTGGTAATAAAATCTAATTTACTAAAATAATAATAATAATAATAATAATAATAATAATAATAATAATAATAATAATAATATAACGAACTTTTGTTACATGACTTTGTATTGTTTTCTAACTTCTCTAAAGTTTATAGCCCTCGAAACTACCTTACTCCTCCAATTCCAAATCCTCCAAAAACATAAGAGTTAACAAAGATAATCAAATAAAAGTAAAAGTCCTCGAAAACATTACTAATGCAACTAAATTTTGTCTGTGATTAAAGAAGTCTCGGATTCAATCTCTTATGCTCTAATTTTTCTAAGTGAAAAATTTATAAAAAATAATAAATATAAACGTACAAAAAGGAAGAAGGAGCGTAAGAAAAAAAAATGCAGAGAAATTGAATAAAAAGCTAAAATACGAATAAAATATTTTCCTAAATTTATGTTGAAATCGTTAATTCGTTATCGACCCAATTTTAGATGCATAGGACTATTGGTGGGGTTTTTTATATTCTCGAAAAATTAAGGGGCAATTGTGAAATTTAGGAGGGGGGTGTATTGGATGTGGACTTTTGTTGGATTTTAAGGAGTTCAGAAGTCGGAGTGTATTGGATGTAGACTTTTGAAAGTCTACAGTTCCTAGTGTATTGGATGTGGATTTCATTTAGGATTTCAGAAATCCTATAAAATCTAGGTGTATTGGATTAGGATTTTAAAATGTCTACACAAATCTTGGTGTATTCAACATTCCATGGAGTTTGAACTCCATGGATTTCGTAGGATTTTATAGCAAAAAATACACATGCCAAAATCCCCACGATATCGATCGGATTTCTGAAATCCATTTGACCTCAGCGCCGGCTGAGCAACAGCGGTTGCTGAGGCGTGCCTAGTCGGCGCTAGGGGCCAGCGGTCGCTGGGAATGCAGCCATCGCTGAGCTCCAGCGAGTGCTGAAGGTGAAACATCGCCTATAATTTTATAGGCTTCACGTTTGAAAAACTTAATCATTTTGGCTATTTTGTTTCTGCTGGAGCATTCTCACAATCTCACTCACAAGTTTCTTCTCTACAAGGTATTATACATAGATCTTTTATTTGTTCTTATGTTGTTCTTTGTATGTGGATTAATTGGAACTTGTTGTTATGATGTTCATTGCATGTGCATTATTGGAACTTGGAACTTGGAAGTATTTGTTAGATTTGTGTTGCTATTTTTGAAATCTTAGATTTTTTATATGGATTTTGGATATAGAGTATGGATTTTTCATATAAATTTCGATTATGGATTTTGATATGAGCTAGGATGTTACATTGTTTCTGAACTCGTGCATGTTCTGTATTCTTAGCTCCAGCCAGCGGCCGTTGGAACCTAGCGCCGACTGGGTTACAACGGTTGTCGGTATGCTCTGTTTTTTGTTGTTCAGATTTTTTCATCAACTAATATATATATATATATATATATATATATATATATATATATATATATATAATATAGTAATATAAGCATGGGGGATTCACAACAACATGATATGAAAAGAAAGACATCCTATGAAGCATGAAAAGAAAGTGACGTGTTATTAGAACTTATGGTTGATGCTGCGCGTCGGAGATGTTGTGATAATAGTAGCATTTTTAGCAAAGCAACGGTGGAAGAAAGAATACTTCTAATTCTTAATCAAAGACTTGGGTATAATAAGAATTATAGCAATTATCAAAGTCGCCATAAGTGGTTTAAACATCGTTGGACATCTTATTCAAATCTGTTGAAGTTTAGCTCCGGTTTTGGGTATGACTCAATTACTAAGAAGTTTACAGCTCTAGATGAAGTATGGGAAGAATACTTAGCGGTAAGCTTTTTAAGCATAATATTGTAATAAAATTATAGAATAGTTTCATTTTGATAGGTAATAATTTTTTCTTTATTTATGCTGGGCTCATTCAAAAGATGCGAACTTGCACTATTCGAAATGTACAGATTATGAGGACTTGGAAATGGTTATAGGAAATAGTGTTGCAGTAGGGAAAAATTCCATTGGATTGGGTAGTGCTACTGATGCAAGGACATTGCAAGAGAATGAAAATAGAGATACACGCATAGAAGATTCGACGTATGATACTGAAAATGAAATGTTTATAGGATTATCTCAGAATGATTCACTATCCTGTTCCACACTACCTTCGGTGTTTCCTGAAGTGTCTGAGGTCTCCATTCAAAAGTCAATCGAAGAGAAGTAGAGCTCAGTATGAAGCAAATTCTAGCTCTACTGAGAATGTGTTTGTGGAAGAGATTAGAAAATTAACAAACACTTTTCATGGAGTTTATAGCCTCTTAGAGAAAAGAGATAGCATGCTAGAGAAAAGAGAAAGAGAAAAATCGTATACAATTTGGATGCTATCAAAGAGATCCCAAATTTGGATGAAGACACTCACCTCAAGGCACTTGACATGCTTGACACCAAGTCAAAGAATGATAGTTTTTTGAAGATGACCGTTGAGGAGAGAGCAAGTTGGATAGCATACAAGCTTAGAGGATAGTTTTTTGTGTGTTTTGAATTTTGGAATTTTATGTTGCATTTGTGTTTTGGATTTTGGATATGTTGCATTTGTATTTTGGAATTTGGATATGTTGAATTTATGTTTTGAATTTTGGACATATTATTGTGAATTGGATTTGGATATGTTATTATTGTTAATTTGATTTGGAGATGTTGTTAGATTTGCACATGTTGATTTTGTGAATTATTTTGAATTGAATTTATGAATCACATTGTACACGAGGCAGTAAGTATCTCGACCGATGCTGGAATCCAACGGTCGCTGGGTTTTGTTACTGTACTAAGTCCTGGCCGATGCTGGAGTCCAGCGATCGCTGGGTTTAGTACAGTAACATAACCCAGTCGACGCTGGGGTCAAGCGACTGTTGGGAAATCAGTGGACAAGATGTTCTTTAACCGTTATTGACCATCTTATTATTGTTAATATGCAGCATGGACTATCATGAAATATTGGAAGAAGATGAAGAAGACGAAAAAATGGAACAAGATATAGTAGAAGAAGAGGAGACAGGCCTCGACGAAAAGGTTAGGGGCTTGATGTTGGCAATTAAGGCGGTAATAATTTTATTGGAAAAGTTTGCTACAATGCCTCCCCGTTTTGAACGTTCCTTGATGCGACGACCTATTACTAGAAATGATACTCGTTTTGTACGTAATCTGATCGAAGGATATCCATAAAGTTTTCGATATTTGTATAGAATGTATCCATATAGGTTCGTAAAGTTATGCTCTATCATTAGAGAGAAAACTCATCTACAGGATACAAGATTCATTAGTGTTGAAGAAATAGTGACAACATTCTTGATCATTGTAGGACACACAATGATCGATATGGCAATATTCGCCAAAGGTTCGATCGTTCGTATTTTGCTACTAGTCAAAGCTTCCACAAAATTTTAAAGGCATTGAACACTATAGCACCAGATATGATGGCTAAGCCGTCTACAGTGATGTCTGCTAAAATTCAGAAAAGTATAATATTTAACCCTTATTTTAAGGTATGCATTTCACTGCTAGTCAAAGTCTCCGAATATTGTAGTTTTATTGTTTAACATATTCACTTTATTTTAGGATTGCAGAGTTATTGATGGCACTCATATACCGGCTTGTTTGATATTTTTTGCTATTTTGTTGGAACTAATGAATCTTTGCTATTGTTTTTGCTATTTTGTTGGAACTAATTATTTGTTGGAACTAATGTATCTTTGCTCTTATTTTTGCTATTTTGTTTGCTAATTTGATATCAAATATAAAATAAAAAACGAAAATTAAAAATGAAATTAAAACTGAAATTGAAAACGAGATTGTTCAACATACATAATTGAAATTGTTCGACGACATAAACGAAATAAAATATGACATTGTTCAATAACATAAACGAAATAAAAAACGACATTGTTTATTGTTCAATGAAATTGAAATCGAAATTGAAAAACTACTTCTAGCGAGGGTTGGGCCTCATCGCCGGCTAGAAAAGTTACTGGAGCAACTCCTAGCGACCGCTGGTATCGAACGCCGGCTGGAAAAGTTACTGGACAGGCATTCTCCTTTGTCCAGTGAGATCAACTAAAACAAAACACCATATTCATCAAGATATTCATCAACATAATCATCACCAAAACAACATAATCATCAACATAATCATCAATAAAACAACATATTCATCAACATAATCATCAACAACAACAAATTGACAAACGAAAAGAAAAAAAAAATTAACATACCAATAGTTACTGCTCATCATGGTTAGGTGGTGGTTACGGTGGCGGATAGAAAATAGACCAAGCATTCCACTGTGCCTGTAAAGATGCAATCTGTTGATTGTGGTCGTAAAATCTTGAGTTAGCATCTTGTTGCCATAGCGCAAGCTATTGGTTCTGCACATCAAACCTCAATTGCACATCCTGCCTGAAACTTGCAAATTGATCATTCACATCCTGTCGGGATGAAGCAAAAGCAGTGTCGAAATGATTTAGAAATTGTTGGTAGCCATCTCCCGACATTGTAACTTGAGGTTGTGGAGGGGTTAATGGCTCTTTCTCTTCATTTTCATCTGCTTCATTGGATGGACTGGCTTCAAAAGTACGACCACGGGAGCCTGTCTCCCTTCAGTAATCTCTTTGTTTGCATACTTTTTCACACATTGCTTTTTTGCTGGAGGAACTAGAGTAAAACGATCAGAAATGATTTGATATTGAAGAAGCTCGCTGTAATCAATAATATACGGCTCAAGTTCCTCGTAACCATCCTGAGGGCCCTTTACATCACTGAGAATTCTGAAATTATGCGCCAAACACGTAATAATGGCATCAAAAGAAGCATGGAAAATAGCACGACTCTGACTCTGAGTCATAACATTCCAAATAAAGTTTTAAATACACACCTTTGTGTCATTTTTGGCATAAGACAATTGAAACACTTCGGTGGCATTGACCTTGTTTGCCTGCTCCTTCCCAAAAATATTATACGCAATAAACTTATGGACGATGGCCAATTTCGGGTCCGTAATGTACCCATTCGACACACCCGAAGAATCCCAACTTTGAAACCACACAATTCAGTCCAATATGGATGAGGATTATACCCCGCAGGTCTCTCTGGTTCCCCACCAGTTGGAAAACCAAAAATACTTTTATTCTTTGTAAGCTTACAACATATTTCTTGTTTTTTATTCTAACACTAATCTTCTTCTTATCCGCATTCACAGATATAGTAGATAGAAATTCAATAGTCAAACCATCATAAGCAGAAGCATAATTTGTTGATCTAGCAAAAGTATCAATTCCTAAATTCTTCAAATAAAATACGACTTTGCTTCAATTTTTAGATCCCTAATTAAATTCCAATCCCGATAATGAGGACGTGTAACCTCATTCTCAACAAATTTAGTGAAAACCTCTCCTTCTCATTCAGACTGTAAATAAAACGGACAAGAATACCTCGCATTGAAGTCTTCCTCTGGCTGCTCAGGATTCTTGGTTCGAACCATGACCCAGAGATCACTTGGAGGCCGCGAGTGCTAGAAATCTCAAGTAGGGGTGAGCATGGAACCGACCGAATCGACAAAACCGATAGAACCGATAGGTTTTGGTCGGTTCGGCCCGGTTTTTGTAAGCGTCAGTTGTTAGTTCGGTTTTTGAAATGGCAAAAGTCAGTTATCGGTTCTTGGTTCAGTTTTGCAGAAATTCATTCGGTCGGGCCCCGAACCGACCGAATACATGATATTTTATATAGAAATTATAATTTACAAGTTAAAAAACTAAAAGCCCTAAAACTTTTTCTCCTAAATTTCATTCGGAGTGCGCCGCTTCTAGCCTCTCAATCTCTCAATTTCAGACTCAATCTCAATCTCTCAATCTCAGACTCTCCAGCGGCTTGTCCTCTTCGGCGGCGGCACTACCATTCTCCCCAGCGACTCGTCCTCTTCTTCTGTCTTGCAACTCCCATTCCTCTCTCATTCTCATTAAATCAAAACCATTTCTTAGAATATATCCCTGCTCTCAACCACAAGAAAAATGCAAATGTTAAGAAAATTATGCAAATACATAGATGAAAGCTAAGCTGAAAATCCAAGTCAGAGTAGACTACTTTGTGATTCAGAGAAGGCTCACCCCCAGCTTCAATGCCTATCAAACATAGAGTAGAAAAGTAGGTTATGATTTCACAAATTTTGATACTCACTTCCGCTATTGAATCTATACTATCAGCTCATGTTTGATTAAAATCAGATAATCATACTTCTCAATATAAATTATAGGAAGTGATATATCAGAAAAGTGTTACCATTATCTTTGGTTTATGCAGACAGCAAATTCAATGTTGAGCTTTTTTATTATCTTTGGTTTATTATCTTTATGATCTTTGTTTCTTAACTAATAGTTTTATATTTTGTTTATTTACAACAACATTAATGGCTGAAAATTGAAAAGAAAGGAAAATTTTACAGCCCTCTACGAATACAAATGATTCCATTCTGACCACTGAAACGGAAATTCCACAGCCCTCGACAACAAATGATACCATTCTGACCAATAAAAAAAAATGCCACCGCCCCCTTCAAAAGAGTCCACTCGGACCACAACAACTTCAAAGAGAAAAAAGAGTGGACGGAATACATCGAATGCATGGGCTCATTTCACAAAGTTTAAAGATGATGGGAGGCAAAAGGCACAATGCAAGTATTGTCCTAATTCCTACTATCCTGACTCCGGTATTAATGGTACGACCTCACTTAATACTCATATGATGAAATGCAAAAACCATCATGATAGAGCTAATGTTTCGGATTTAAAGCAATCACAATTGTCTTTAAAACCAATACATGTTCAGGAAGGGGGTGATGAGTCTGTTGTAGTAGGTAGTTTGACTAGTTGGAGATTTGATCAACAACTTTGTAGGACTAAACTTGTTGAAATGATAATCAAGAATGAACTACCTTTTAAAATTGTAGAGGGTGAAGGGTTTAAGGAATTTGTTGTTGCATTACAAGCTAAGTTCACTTTTCCCTCTCAATGGACTATTCCACGTGATGTTTTTAAGTTGTTTCAGAATGAAAGACAGTCCTTGATTATTTTTTTCAAAAATCTGGTCAAAGTGTCTCTATTACTATAAACACTTGGACATCTTTGCAAAGATTACTTATATGTGTATCACTGTCCATTGGATTAACGAGGAGTGGAAGTTGACAAAAATAAATCTTGTACTATTGAGAGTTATAAGGATGATGATATGGGTAGGAAAATTGATGGTATTTTGCGTGAGTGGTGAATTAAGAGGGTGATTTCTGTGATTGTTGATAATGCATCTTCAAATGATACTTGTCTTATTGCTTTGAGAAATAAATTGCTTGCTCGTGGTTGTTGTGTGTCGGGAGGTAAATATTTACATATGAGGTGTGTTGCTCATATTGTTAATTTAGTTGTGACTGATGGGATGAAAGAGTTAGATCTTTCAATTAAAAAGATAAGGGAAGCAGTTCGATTTGTTAGGCATTCTCCTGCTAGATGTGTTAGATTTAAAGAATCTTGTGTGGAGGAGAATATTTCAACCAAAAGTCTTTTATGTTTGGATGTGGCTACGAGATGGAATTCTACTTATTTAATGTTAGATGCTGCAATTAAGTTTCAAAAAGCTTTTGATGTGTATGAATCGAAAGATCCCTTTTATAAGTTTGATCTTCCACTTGGTGTTCCCGATTGTTTGGATAGGGAGAATGCAAGAAAGTTGCACACGGTGTTGCAATCTTTCTTTGACTTGACTAATAGAATCTTCGGGTCGTTGTATGTCACTTCAAATGTTTTCTTGAATGAGATTAGCAATGTGTGTTGTTTGTTGAAAGAATGGGTGAAAGCTTCAAACATGAAAGTGAGAGAACTGGGGGTGAAGATGAAGAAAAAATTTGATAAGTATTGCGGTGATCCAAAAAAGATGAACAAGATCATTTTCTTTTGTGTTCTTCTTGATCCTAGATATAAGTTTGGAGTCCTAGAATTCATACTTATGGAAGTGTTTGGGAAAGAAATTGGGAGAGAAATTGCAAGGGATGTGAAAATTGAGCTCTACCAATTGTATGATGCTTATAAAGTGTTGCATGATCCATCTTCGGATGATGCTACACAAGCTGAAAATGAGTAACGTGATTTGGGTTCTTCATCATCTTTTTACCTTTTGATGGCCAAGTACAATGAACAAAGGGCCGGACAAGATGAAGTATCCAATGATTTGGATGTCTACTTAAGTGAGAAAGCCGGTAATGGAAAGAATTTTGACATACTAAATTGGTGGAAGGTAAATGAACCTAGATTGCCTATTCTAGCTATCCTAGTTCGAGATTTACTTTCGGTACCTATTTCTACGGTTGTATCCGAGTCTGCTTCTAGCACCAGAGGTAGGGTGCTTGATTCCTTTAGGAGTTCGTTGACTCCTATAATTATTGAGAGTCTTGTTTGCACTCAAGATTGGCTAAGGAAGTCAAAACAACCTATTTCACTTGAGGGGGATTTGGAGGGCATTCAAAAGCATACAGAAGGTTTGATTTAATTTGTAATTATTTATTTTTATCTCTTTGTTTAATTTGTAATTATTTGATCATTTGTTTGTTTTCTTTTTTGTAGCTTTGAGAAGTCTTGGAATTGTGGTGAAGAGTTCATTGCAAATGTTGATGCCATGGAGATTTGAAGCTAAGGATTGAGCATTGAAGCTAGATATTTTATGTTATTTGATTTGAACTTTGAAGAATATTGATGTTGTACTTAAGAGATAAGATTTAATTTGCAATCATTTGTCATTTCGTGCATTTTATTATTATGTTGAATTGTTGACGGTGGAACTTGCCAATTTGGAATTGTGTTTTAATATTTTGTTGTAATGTTTGTAGACATTATTATTTACGGTATTGAAAGAGTTCTTTTTTTTTTATTGAAGCATTGAAACAGTTTTTTTTTACTCGGTTCAAATAAACTGACCGAACCGACCAAATATTTTCGGTCTGGTTCAAAGTCGGTTGAAGCAACCTTATCGGTGTGGCTCAGTTCAAAAATTTTTGATCGGTTCGGCCCGCGATTCATCAGAATTTGGTCGGTTGGTCGGACCGACCGACCGATGCTCACCCCTAATCTGAAGAGACCGCTGGGAGCCAGCGACCGCTGCAACTGGACGGCAGTTGAGATGGAGCGGAGACGCGGTGGACGTGGAGTGAGGCGGCGGTGGAGCGGGGACGCGGTGGAAGGGTGGGACGAAGAGTGAAGCGGCGGTGGAACGGTGAAGCCGGGGACAAATAGGTGGCGGCGGAGACGGTTCGGTGGAGCACAGCGGTGGAGCGCGGCGGAGGTGAGGCGGTGATGAAGTGTAGCGGCGGTGGAGTAAGGTGGAGTGGGAGTGGGAACGGATCAGAGGGATAGAAAAAGGTGAATTAGGGTGAATTATTGGTGGAATTAGGGCATGGGTATTATACTTGCCCCAATTTACGTGGCTCCCAACGATCGCCTGCATCCAGTGAAGGTTGAGTGCCAGCGAGGGCTGGGTTCCAGTGACCGCTGGATACAGTGAGTGCTGAAATGATGAATTTCAACTCCAACAAAAATCGATAAAAAATCACCTGAAATCCAACACAAACTCCACCCCAAAATCCCCCCCCCCCCCGAAATCCATATACAAATCTATAGACTGTAAAGTTTACAAAGTCTAGGGATGGACAGAAATATTGAATCTGCCGTAACCGAAGTTATTGTATCGTACCATACCGAAAATACCGAAATTTTCAATATACCGAAATTTTCGGTATGATATGATACCGTACCGAACATTTTTGGTACAATAACAATACAAATTTTCGTATACCGACGGTATACCGTACCATACCGAAGGTTCGGTATATACCGAAAAGTCGATATATATGGAAATACCGGTATATACCGAAATACCGCAAATATTATAATTTATAATTTATAATTTATAAATAAATTACTAAATTAATACCTAATTACCTATGAATGTTTTATTTATGTTAATTATTTGATTTTTGGTAATAGGTGATTTTCGGTATATAGGTGATTTTCGGTATATCGGTAATTTCGATATACCGACAAACGGTATGGTAACGGTATCATTTTTTTCATACCGAAATTTTCGATATACCGAAAGGAACGGTATGATAATGGTATGAATTTTTCCATATCGAAACTTTCGGTACGGTATACGGTATGACCAAAAATTTTCGGTATACCGTACCGATCGAGAGGCCTAACAAAGTCCAACAAAAATCCAATTCCAATAAAGCCCTTAGTCGAAAACCTATATAAGGGTTTTCAGTCACCCGAGTAAACGAGCAAATTACACAATACTAATTGGATTCGCGGAGAAGAAGAAATCGCCATGAACGAAGGCGTGCAGAAGAATACGTTGTACGTCGGCGGTCTGGCGGAGGAAGTGACCGAGCAAATACTTCACGCCGCCTTCATCCCTTTCGGAGACATTAAGGATGTGAAGACGCCGTTGGACCAGGCCACGCAGAAGCACCGCTCCTTCGGCTTCGTCACTTTTCTAGAAAGAGAAGACGCCGCTTCCGCCATGGACAACATGGACGGCGCCGAACTCTACGGCCGTGTCCTCACCGTCAATTACGCGCTTCCCGAGAAAATCAAGGGTGGAGAGCAGGGCTGGGCCGCCAAACCTAGTAAGCTTCTAGATGCTTCTTTGCTCTACATTTCTAATTCGGTTACTGTTTTATTTTGTGATTGGACGCTGATTGATGGAATGGGAATGACAAGCCGTCTAAGGTTTTGAGATTCTTGGTAGGGTTTATGCAAATTGAATTTAGAAATTTAGTGAGATGAATTTTGGGCGTAATTTGGAGTTCTTTCATTCAACTGCTTCTACAGAAAAAATTGTCAATTGTGAAGCACCGATAATGAATTGTTTAGTTTTTGGTTTTGAGGCGAACGTGGATTCAAACTTTTGGAATGGAAAGCCGTCTTAGATTTTGAGATTCTGGGTTGGGTTTATGGCTTTATGCAACTCAGTAGTTGAATTTGGAATTAAGTTAGATGGATTTTGGGCTAGTTCGTTTTAATTCAAAATCCACTTTCACGGCTAAATTTGTGAATTGTGAAGCATCAACTATGTATTTAGCAACAACCTCCACCAGTTTGATTTTCAACTGTTGAAGCAGTCTTATGAGATGAAGAATTGAAGAACCGGTTTATTTTTTGGGGTTAAAATCTCAAATTCTTTCATTAGAATGAAGAGGATAGATATTAACATACTTCCTAATGATTTAGATAAAAACGGTAGATTCTCTGCAGTTGTTACTAACTAATAATATGTTGATCATAATCGCAGTTTGGGAGGACGCTGACACCTGGTTCGAGAGGCAGCAGCAGGAACTGGAAATGCAGCGGCTTCAAGCAGAGCAACGAGCAGCTATGGAGGCAGCTGAAGACTTGCATAGAAAGAAGATGGCGGAGGAGAGAGAAGGTGAGAAAGACGATGCTGATGCTAAGGATGATCCTATGGCAATGGCTGAAGCTGAGGTCTTGAAGCAGAATGCTGGGGCTTAAGTATCAAACAGAGATTGAAACCTAGTTGCATGGCTGGAAAATTGTGTGTTACACATACTGACTGCTGCATACTAAGAACTGTTTAATTCTTGATGTCTGTATCGTGAACCGGGGCCACTCAATTTTGTGTGCCAATTTGTAGAATCACTTTGATTTGGTGCTACCTCTCTTTCTTGATATGATTGTTACATATTTTGGAATCATCAGAGATATCAGAAATGGAAAGAATTATCCGAGAAGCATCATTTTGCAGCTGTTTCTCTCTTTTGCTCACCAAATTTAATACATTTGTTATGTCTACGAAAACATGATTGCCAAATAAATGCCAATGTCTGTTTCTTCAAGATCAGCATTGGTTTTACTTTTTATTATGAACCTCTGTTTCTCCTCCTTTGCAGCATGGCATCACAGAGTTTGACAGCATCTCTATTATCTCTCACATTATGCACTCTCACTATATTTGCTCCACCAAGAACCGCAACCGTGACTGAGGCAACAGTCGCTGCATCTCTTTCAGCTGCAACGGGGCGACCACAGATCTCACCCAAGAATCTCTTCCTCGAAGAACCTACTAGCAACGGAGCGTGGGCCATGGCCAAGCTCTTATTACCAATCTCAGACCTAATTTCTGGCAATCCCATGAGAATGTCCAGATTTTGATCACTATTCTTAGAGAATCCAATCCCAGGATCTAAGATCATCCTCCAACCTGGAACACCTGACACCTCAGCATCTCTAACCCTATTGCAAAGCTCAGAAGCAACATCACCACACACATCATCATAAACTAGATTCTCATGATTCTGCATCGTGGACGGATCACCTCTCATGTGCATCACGACATAAGGGATCCCAAGCGCCGCCACCACACTGTGCATGTCCGCGTCCATCTTTCCACCAGACACGTCATTCACAAGATGAGCACCTTTTCTGACTGCCTCCAGCGCGACCTGTGAGTAGAAAGTGTCGACAGATATCAGCTTCCCCTCCATCTCCGGCATACCTTTGACAGCTTCCAAGACGGGGATCAGTCTATCCAGCTCTTCCTCAGGAGAAAGCTTAGTTGCCATTGGGCGCGTTGATTGTGCCCCTAGGTCGACTACATCTGCTCCTTCTAGAAGCATGGATCGAACCTGAGAAACTGCAGCCGCGACAGATAGAAACTTCCCCCCATCACTAAAACTATCGGGAGTCACATTAAGAACCCCCATGATACAGGTATTTGTAGACCAACTCCACAACTGGTTCCCAACAGGCAATACTCTCTCCATTCCATCCTTCCCAACGAGAGACTCGCCTCCCAGCTCCTCCCACGCCTCCAAAAGTCCACCCGAATGCCCTGACAGCAAATGCCAAGATTTCACTATGTCATTTTCTTGAACTCCCAACAGATCAATCAAAGGGGCCATCACAAAAGGCCTCTCCCATATTCTTTCATGTGGGATGATAAGAGAATCAGTTTTGACAGTTCGACTCCCATAAAAAAGAATGTCCAAGTCGATTGGCCGAGGACCGTACCTAATGCCAGCAGTACGGCCCAAGTCCCTCTCGATCTCCTTGAGCGTCGCCAACAGGTTATGAGGGTCGAGTTTTGTGATCCCTCTTACAGCGGAGTTGAGGAAACGAGGTTGATCAGTTACGTAAGCCGGTTCTGTCTCGTACAAGCAGCCATGTCGGGTGATCTGGACGCCCGATTTCTTCATCCGCTGCAACGCCTCCTCAAAATTATGAAGCCTATCACCCACATTGCTCCCTAAAGCAATCACAACTTCCTGTTCTTCGGAGTTAACTTCTACCAGATTGTCATGAAATAAGCGAGAAAGACGCAGTCTTGCTGCTGTAAAGAGTGAAGCCCGGGGCATAATCAGGTCATTAACATACAGATTTGGATTGAATCTATTGTTGCAAATGCAAATGAAACGTAGATAGATAAACACAAATTGGTAAAAGAGAATAAAGAAATGTTGTCTAATTCTTGAATAGCACCTCACCTATCATGATAATCTTGTAACACTAAATTCAATGAATTTCTTCAACCGATTCATTGCAACTTCGAAACATCAATTCATTTAGAAAGCCGTGACTCATCGTTTTATATCTTATTCCAGAATTAAATATATGCTGCGATTCAAGAAGACACACACACACACAAACACACACACACAGAGATTGTACTTCCTATATATACTCCTCAAGAACAATAACAATAACAAAATCGTATTATGTGGAGAAATGTATACCCAGAACCGAATCCCATACCGCAAAAGCTCTAGTAATTGAAAAAGTTCAGATTGAAGGGAAATTGTTGTAAGAAGATACTTCAAGAATCACCTTTGAATGAAGTCTTTGCAGCTCTCCCGCCGTATTTGATGGGCACCACCTGTTTGAAAAAATTCATCCCAAGAAATGCTTTTTCAGCGAGGTATTAATCAATCTTGTATTTTTCATTAATTTTGCTAACCCGGCTGAAATGTTGCAGATAACAGTAGTATTAATTTGGAATCTCTAAATCAAGATAATTGCAACAATGAAACAGCAATCTTGAGACCTAGTGGCAATATGTGTTATGGGGTGATAACCAAGGATATAACAGTCATTTTTTCATTCCCAGTTTTTTTCAACTATTTTTCCATATTGGTTTAAGAAATAAAGAATTAAATAAAATCGGAATATCAGAATTATCTACTGCCACTCCAAACTTGGTTCTCTCCCCTAAACCCCTTGGCAAGATTTTGTGGGGTTTTGGTGAAAATCTTTATGGGATGGCTTCAGTTTCTTTCACACAGTTTTCTTTGATGCCCAGGTTCTTCTTTTTCTTCATCTTTTGCTAAATTAGTTTATCTTCATGGTTGATAAGTTTCTTGTTTGTGTCTGTGGATTCTTGAATGTTTAGCTCTTCGGAATTCAGTAAATTTCATTAGAGTATTCAGATTTTTGTTGCATTTTGTTTGAGCAGGATCTGCAGGTGGCAGTCAAAAGGGAATAATACTTTTCCTTGTATAAACTTATGGCAATTTCAAGATTTTCGATTAAATGGGAAAGTAGTTATGGCAGTCTCGAGGAGAAAAAAAAGTGGTTCTTCAGCTGAGATAGAATCAGATGGAAATGGAGATGGAGAGGAAGCAGTAGTTGTC
Organism: Schizonepeta tenuifolia; assembly: GCA_029490685.1. Classification (NCBI taxonomy): domain Eukaryota; kingdom Viridiplantae; phylum Streptophyta; class Magnoliopsida; order Lamiales; family Lamiaceae; genus Schizonepeta; species Schizonepeta tenuifolia. Next base: position 27,801,153 of record CM055955.1, read on the forward strand.
GAGAAAAAGACTCGAAAAACTAGTAAGCGAGCTTCTACAAGAACCAAAAAGGTTGCGGAGATTCCAGCTGAAAGTTCTGCAGTCAATGCTAGCGTTGGAGATGAAGATCTGCTCACAACTGCAGATTCATCTGAGGATTTGAAGAAACCCAAAACTCGAACGCGAAGAAAAGGTTGAATCTTTTTCGAAATTGGATAAAACCCATTATGAATTTCCTCCTTGTTATGGCTCCTTTGAATGAAGACTTCATTGTGAATTTAAAATTTTGTTTGTAATGCAGCTTCATCAACATCAAAGGCATTGGAGAAAGAAGGTGGGGTGAAGAAGCCGCCAAGGCAGAGAAGGCGAAGCAAGAAGGCTGATGTTGTGGATAGTCAAGGTAGCGAGGCAGAACTTAGTGATGGTGAGGGGGGGACGTTTATTTCTACTTTGGATGAAGATAGTGAAGAAGAGGTAGAGCTTGACATAGATGATGCGGAGGATATAAGCTTTACCTATGGATGGCCGCCTCTAGTTTGTTGTTTTGGTGCAGCTAAACATGCTTTCGTGCCTGCAGGAAGGCGAGCTAACAGATTAATCGACTATGAAGCCCACGAGAGCAAGAAGGATGTATTGTGGGAGCCCGAGAAATTTGTAAGGGCTAGTGGAGGATCTGCGAGTAATGTTGCAATTGCTCTTGCAAGTTTGGGAGGTAAAGTTGCCTTTATGGGCAAACTTGGGGATGATTCCTTTGGACAGTCATTGTTGTACTTTCTTAACACTAATAGAGTACAAACTAGATCAGTACGCGTAGATGATAATAAAGAAACGGCTGTTTCGCGCATGAAAACTGGTAAGAGTGGTGGCTTGAGGATGATTAGTACCAAACCTTGTGCTGAGGATTGTTTGTCGCGGTCTGAGATTAATGTTGATGTGTTGAAAGAGGTTAGTTTTCTTAGCTCTAGTTCATGAAGAATCGAGTCTTACATCATAGGAAGAAAAGATATACTACTAGGTATCATTGTTGAATCTGCATATTTATGTCTTGAAAGAGGTCAGGTATCTTCTTAGCTTTAGTTCAGGAAGTAAGTAGTCTATTTCATCAATCCTTGTTTGGTCGATTTCGTGTGAAGTTATGATTGAGGCTTTTAACATGATCTAGGAAGAAAATTTATCCTACTACAAATCTTAGCATATCTACGAAATAGCATACATAGTTCAAATAGCTTTTTATTGCACTTTCTACGTCGTTTTATGATTATAATTGCTCTAATTTGTCCTCGAGCTTGTAGATATACTGATATTATAGTTGATATAAATTTATTCCACTTGCTACGTCATTTTATCATGCATGCTCTATGTTGTGCTCGAGCTATTAGATTGTATAGTTACTGATGAGCTATGAATAATTCAGGCAAAAATGTTTTACTTCAACACATCCAGCCTTCTTGATCAAAATATGAGATCAACAACGTTACGAGCTATCAAGATTGCTAAAAAGCTTGGAAACGTTATATTTTTCGATCTCAACCTTCCGTTGCCACTGTGGCAATCTAGTGAAGAAACCAAGACGTTCATACGTAGAGTGTGGAATCTTGCTGATATGATTGAGGTCACAAAGCAAGAGCTCGAATTTCTCTGTGGAATAACACCATCAGAGAAATTCGATACCAAAGATAATTGTAAATCTAAGTTCACTCATTATACTCCAGAAGTTGTGTCTCAGCTCTGGCACGACGATCTCAAGATCTTGTTTGTGACAAATGGAACTTCCGAGATACATTATTATACTAAGGAACACAACGGCTCTATTCTCGGAATGGAGGATGCACCCATCACCCCTTACACTTCCGACATGTCTGCATCTGGAGATGGTATTGTAGCAGGTAAAATTGACAATTTTTTTACTTCAGTCGACTTGTTTGTGGAGTGTTTAGTTTACGGTTCAATCACCAAGAAAACTTACACTTTCACATATTCCATTAATCGTGATTGATCAAATCTTGTTTCTGATTCAATGGAGTTTCTTGAGCTGATTTCTTTCATTGGTATTGGTTTTTAGGTTTGATGAGAATGCTGACTGTTCAGCCACATCTGATCTCAGACAAAGGGTACTTGGAGCGCACGATCAAGTATGCCATGAGCTGCGGTATCATAGACCAATGGCTACAAGCGCGAGCATTGGGCTATCCTGCGAAAGAAGGCATGGAAGACGTGGTCTCGGATCCTCACGGGATAAGATCAATCACGGAAAAGGAGTATAGAACCTTAGTTCCTTCAAATGCTTAGAACCTCAGTAGTTCCTTCAAATACTCCTTTGAAGGAACTAGAAGGCATGGAAGACGTGGTCTCTGCATCCACATCTGCCAGCTGAGTTCCTGCTCCCCTGCAACTTTAGCTTCGTCTTTGATATCTCTCGTTTTAGGACTAGAAGTTTTCATGTATCGTGCTCAATTCACGAGTTTTGAGACGAAAGGATTCTTGACACGGCACGTTAATAGACAGAAACATACAGAGGTTTTGAGACTCCTGTGAAAGTGGATGCTGCAGCTTTCATGGTGTTTGATCGTAAAATTGTGTAATAGGCTAATAGCCATGGAATGTACCAAGTTTTGGATGTAGAAACATTATGTCACTGTTATTCATATTTTCCATAATTTCTTTTCAGATTTTTCCTTTTTATCAGAAATTAATTACAGAACCCGATTTTCCTTGTTCAGAAGTTTTGCAGATTTGAGGTACATTTTATACAATTTCGGACTTAAGTAATTATGTATTTGGTGTCACACTTTATTTTGTTTTAGTTTTTATTAACTTTCTTTAAAAAAAATCAGAGAAATAATTATTTCAGAACATATGCATCTCCTTCATTAGTTAATACATGAAAAGAATAGTAGTTTTTGTAGCGCTTTAATACACAACATACCCCAATTTGCCCAGAAATTCTATCCTTTTGATCTTAAAATTTATTTCAATCGTAGTCATACTATGATATATTTTTCATCTAAAGATGCTGCTATAAATAAACGATAGGCATGCATGCACAAATTAGGTCCAAAAAACAAGATAAATGAGTCCAGTTTAAATAAGTTCAACAACAAATCCTTCTACTATATATACATGCCAAATTTCATCTCACAACCTTACCTGTTTGAACTGCCTTTCGAGTGAAGCAACCTCAGTGTTTCTTGCAGTTGCCTTCTTCTTAATTTGGACAAGCTTATCGTACACACACCATGGGAAACTGATGTAGTGATTCCTCTTCATCTCCTCGTTGTAGCGACCCCAGTAATCGACGTTATAAGTCACGTGATACCAAGCCAAAGCCTTTGCATACTCATCCTTTGTTTTACCTCCTTTCTTGAACCACGATCTGGCATCATTCCTCAGAGACTTCACAGCAGCACCAATTGCTTCGGTGCTCTTTCTGCGATCAAAGGTTTTCGACATCTTCATAATAGCTCTGCTCAGTATCTCGCCTTCAGTCTTGATGCCATAGTAGACCATCAAGTTTCCTAGTTTACGATCATAGATGGTTTTCAAATCAATTGCTTCATCAATATAGTCTCTGAAGCCTTCGACTTCCATGTCAGGGTCGTAAGACCTTCTAGCAACTTCTCTCGTGAAGAATTTCAATGAAGTTGTGGTGGGGACGGCGTGCTTCACTTCCTTGAAAAGCTTACCAATTACACGCTTAGACTCGTAGGTGGGCTTGTCGAGCTTCTCCATGAAATTGGGGTATTCTTTCACGCGTAACTTGGGAGGGATCTGTGCAGGGACCCCAGTTTTGGGAAAGTCGACTGCTACTGAGTGTAGAGTAGCTAGCTCAACGCAAGGAGGGCTTTTGGCCATGGTGGGCTCCTTGTCAGCGAAGACAATGTGGGCGTTGGAGATGATTCCTAAACTCTCGTTTAAGATGTAGTTGGTGAAGTATTCCTGGACTTCCTATAACACAGACAAGATCATAAAAAGCAGCCAAGTGACAAATTTGAAGATGTGAAGAAGATTCTACGACAATTCGTATAGATGATCAAAGATGGTGTATGTACCGCAATGGTAACCTCATGATCGAGGCGTGTGGCTGGAGCAGGATCATAATCCATAGGTGGTTCTTGTTTTGGTGGAATCAAGTCAGAGTCCCAACAAACAAAATATACGTCTCCATCCAAATTACTCCCGGAACATTCATTCGGATGAGGCCTGTTATTCCAAGATATGATTAGCCCTCGAGCATATAAATAAACATATAATATGTAACACCAAAAACATAAATTATCAACACTTAATCAGATTGTGTGATTGGATTGCATCAAGAATGTATTTTTTTGACACTAATTTCTTTTACCATCTATGCCATCAAGAATCAAATTATGAATCGTCATAGTTTGTTTTCACAAGTAAAAAGCGAGTACATATACCTCATTCCCTTCTTAGGGAAAACGATACAGTCCACCATGTTATGTAGTGCTTTGACATCAATAGCTTTTAGAACCCGAAGATCGCCAGGATGCAAGCACGGATTCTTTGCCACAGCCAATTTTCCTTTAACAATGTAATTACGATCACTAGATGAATACTCATCGTACTTGATGGATTCCCCGTAGACCTTCTCTGTCCGGCACCAGAAAATTGCACAAACACTTGTCCGTAGCTTAAGGTGCCAGTTTCGTCGAGACATCCCATCATATTTCTACCTTGTGGGATGAATATTCTGGATCTCTTCCGTAAATCCAGTAGCTGAGAAGAGCAGAAAGTTTGCAGCATCATTAACAGAAACGGCTCTTCATCGGGCTTATACCCACAGTTCAACATTTCCTTCAAGATGCAAGTGTTTTCTCCTAGAGACATCAAATCCAAAGCTTCTAGAGCCTTCACTGGATCGATCAAAACATCGTTGAGTTGAGCTACTGCTTCACTTTGCTTCTTCTCAAAGACATGATCCGGGACCCCGAGAGTGGATAAGAGAGTGATGATTCGGCGATTCAAGAAGCATGGTTGATATTTGCTCCATCCCAAAACGTTTAGTTTTGTATCATCTGATTGATACTTCAACATGCTTTGTCTCAATGACATTTTGACCGATGAAGTAGGATCCAGTGCCACGACTCCTTTGTAGCCACCATATCTGATCTGAAATGCAGACGGGATATCGCGTTTGAGTCCACATTTTCTAGCAACTTTACGAGCAAAGTCGAACGATATCTTTCCAATCCCATCAGAAAAGATATATGTTTTTCCATCTCTTACGACCTCAACATCAGGGATTCTCTCAACCTCATCCTGAAGAACACTTAAAGTTTCTGTAGACGAACCAAAGGATTGACCAAGCCTGGCGGCATACTTTGCCACGTTGCGTATGGAACTGAAGTCTCCCATCCACTGCCTTATAGAATTAGCATTTATGCCGTCAGTGGTTGGAGCAAACATCCAGAGGGAGTTCTCCCTTAACTGACTTGAAGAAAATGCAAGAAACTCGAATTTCTTGCTCCCAATTTCGATGTCGTTCCTCAGTGTTGATAGTATCCTCTCATACAGCTTTGTTCTACTAGTCTCGTCTCCACCAGCTCCCCTCGGAGATAAATCTCCTGAATACATCTTGCTCAGATCTTCTTCCACGAATGAAACACGAAGAAAATTGTCAATGTGATCATGGAAGTGGCGTAACACACGATTTGATACATTTACTTCTGGACCATGGAAGTATACTTTGGTAGGAGTCACCTGAACCCTGTGAATATACACCAGGTCATTATCTACACCAGGAGGTTTCAGTTTCTTGAACGTGCGGTCGTTCTGATGCTGCTCGATTAGCCACGAGTGAGGATCATAGCAACACTTCTCCATATAGTAGAACTTTTCCAAAACATGCTCTAGGTATGTGATACCTTATCTTTCTGGATTGATCAGCCGATAGAAATTTTCATCTAGCTTCGGCCCTGGAAGACATCCATTTTGTACCAAACCGCAAACTCTAAATAATAGTCTATACGGAAATTCCATACCTCGAGGAGGTTGTATGATCGGAACCAGATCCAGATTTTCACAAAATGGCACTCCAGTCTCCAAGAGGAATGGGCTTCTACTTTCTTTGTAGTATATAGAGTTGTCTGCAAAATTTGGAAGTCCCATGTCAGGAGGAAGCTGGAGACATATACCAGAAGACTGTCCAATACATGAGGATGGAGTAAAATCTGTTGTTCGGACCCACTGATCACCTGGAGTTTCCATAAAATAGCTATAAACAGTATCATCAACCTTCTTGTATATTCGCGGTGCTCCAGTTAACTGAAAGAAAAAAGGACAAATATATCAGCTTTAGTTTCTACTTTGCATCTGTACATGTGTTGTGTAACATTACGATAAAACAAAAATACTAGTTCAATAGTTGAGCAAGAGTAATGAAAAATCAGGTGAGAACATGATCTGCAGAACTTCATTCATAGTGTTCTTTGTCGTGGAAATATACCGAGGGCCAGTTTATGAAGAAAGATCCATAAGATAACAAATGAAGCTAAAAAATACTTGAATTCTTACCTGTATAAGAAGCACCCTGTCATATTGACTGCGTGAATTATATAGCACAATCTGCCATATATTATCACGGGAGAGCTGAAGCCTGTATTCAGTTGAATCATCAGTTACAAATATATGCATGTACTTCAGCCCATGTCCGAATTTAACAGAAACAGGAGCAGCCTTCCAGAGCACTGAAAATCTGTCTTTTGATATCTGGCATCCGAAGTTCAGAGTTACACCATACATTTCATACACATATGTTCTAGGATTTGGCACAATCTCAGTATCTTGTTCCCAAACTTTCAATTTGGAAAGATTATAATTTAGGCCAAATGTTGCATGCAATCTCTCAACATTTTCTCTATCCATAAACTGTACCCTAGCATAGGCCCTCGAACCTTGTTTGGCACTTTTTACTTGTAAGGCATATATAGTACCCATGCTTGTAAATTGCTCCAAGAACATTTTGATGTCTTCAGCAGAAAGACAAGAAGGGAAACCAGACACGTGAATCGTCTTTCCCATCTTGGCCTAATGCTAACTGCAATAATCATCATGAATAAGGCTGAAAATGTGAGTTTCATGTCTCAACTAGGCAACATTACTCAAGTTAACTCAAGATGGCAATTGTTTCTAATACCGACTGCAATAATGATCATCATATCATGACTCATGATATAAGTTTGATGGCAACATTACTCAAGCTAACTCAAGGTGGAAATTGTTTCTAGTGCCTGACTGACTGCAATAATGCGCTATTATGACTCTAAATATGAGTTTGATATCTCAACTAGGCAACATTACTCAAGGTAACAATCGTTTCATGCACAAGTACTCATGCTTTACTCTTTTTATTACTTTCAACATAACCACTACCAACAAATAGAAGAACAAACCCAATTTAATACTCTAAAATAAAATAAAATATCAACAAAAATCCAAACTAAAGCTGACATCTCAAAATTCTATGAAACATTCACCAAAATCCAACTTCATAATACTAAGCTCATGAATTGTTAAAACCACGCAACAAAAGGCAAACAAACTTCCAAACATCAAAATTTCCAACTTCTTTGGTTTGATAATACATTATATATAAGAGCAGAGAGTGAGGCAAACCAGAAAAATTTACCCAAACCCTTAGTCGCGAGAGGTCAGCCTTTGAGATTTCAACGCATTCCAACTCCTTTATTGTTAGAGAGAGAGAGAGAGAGAGAGTGCGGAAAATATAGAACGATCATTGCAGTTACAAGTCAATAGTTTTTCTACTCTATTATACAAAAGAGTTGTTTGCCAACAGCCAACAACAGTGAGAGTAGAAAGGAAGACGACAGAGATTCCAGTTCCACCAATAGAATATTCTGATTTTTTTATATATATTCCAGACCTAGAGGGTGAACATGGTCGTAGAATTAAAATATACTAGCATTTCCTACCGAACAATCATTAAAATATACTAGAATTAAAATATACTAGCATTTCATATTTAGGGGTGGATCCGGTGGTTGGGTGACACCAAACGTCCCCCGAACAATCATTATCATTATCATCATTATATTATTAAAAGGAAAACGATTTTTACTTTAAAAAAATTTTACGTGGCACCCCTTATATTCCTTCATTCATATTTATCTAAATTCTTAAATTTTTTAATTTTTAAATATAAAATAATAGATTTTAAATATCTATACTAAAATCTTTGTGTCCCACATCGGTTTCTCAATCAAACTTCACCTATTAAAAAAACCTATAAATACCTAGAATCAATGTATATTTTCTCATCTTTTGTTCCACCAGTTTTATTTGGCCAATTTATTTATTAATCGGCCGAATAAATAACTATATTTTATAGATTAATTTAATTTAATTTGACCAATTTATTAATTGGCCGAATAGATAATTATTTTTTGTAGGAGTTTTATTTGGCCAATTTATTTATTAATCGGCCGAATAAATAGCTGCTATATTTTTATAATTTAATTTAATTTAATTTGGTCAATTTATTAATTGGCCGAATAGATAATTGTTTTTATTAGGGAACCAATTTATTAGTTGACAGAATAAATGATTCCAAAATAGTTTGGATAATTTATTGGTTGACCGAATTACATTTGAAAATAGTCTAATATTTTTTTATTTAATTTGATTAAAAAAAGCAATTTCTAATTTATCAGTTAATTAGGTAGACGGGCCAATTTTCAACTGACAGGTACCTCAACTCGGGATCTCACGTGACACATTTTCATTCTTTATTCTTATTAATTTTAAATTTTCATTTGATTCATTTTTTCATGTATTTTCTAAAATCTAGAATCGTCATGTATAAATTGATTTTTACGTTATTTGTAGTTGGGTTTCAAACTTTGCATAATTTATAATTGTAATTAGCAAATATTATTACTATACAATTAAGATAAGAATGAATAGTACAATCAATGTTTTTTTAAGTTTTGAGTTTATACAAATTCTAAACGAGTTTTATAAATTATGTATTTATAAATCAAATCGTGGTCAACGGGCCAATTCTGACCCAAAACCACAGAAAAATTACTACGATTTATCAACGAGTCAATTCCGACCAAGAATCGTGCGCGTAAAGGGGCCAATTCAGTACTTGCGGGATAATTTTTTTTAATATATTATGTAATTTTGAACTCATAAAATTAAGGATATTTATGGTCAACTTTTATCTTATATCATTGACTAAATAATTTTATGAATTACAATCATTCCACATAAAGTTTTGTAAAAAGAAAAAACTACCAAGTACATAGTGAAACAATTCTTGAAGTTCTATTCTCAGCTAAAAAAGTTATTGTCGAAGCTGATAAAAAAGTAAACGAATGTCATCATTTATTTCTCTATGAATATATTTGAAAAATGATTATTTATATAATACTACAATTTATAATTAAATTTTTATTTATTAAATATTGTGTGAATATTTTTGGAATATAGTTATGTATATAATTAAATATTAGTTTCAGGTAAAAAGAAAACAAATGCCATCATTAATTTTTTTGTGAATATATTTAGAAAATGATTATTTATATAATTTAAAATCAGTATTGTAGTCAATAGGCCGGTTCCAGGTCGTAACCGTCGGGGTAAACGGGATGATTATGATGCGGTGGTTTAACTTTTTTTTTTTAAATCTTGTATTGAATTCATAATGTGGCATTTAGGTCACTTTCATCTTATAGACAATTTTAACAGTATTATTCGCTATCTATATATCTCTTCTCTCTCTCACTACTCGCTCCTTCTCTTGCCTCTTTTTCTTCATAAAAAGCTAAAAGATTCAGCTTAAGAGTCGCTTTCCTTTGAGAAAGAAATATATTTTTGCCCACATCGGTTTTGTAGAAGAATAGAGCTTTAACAATTACCGAAAGTAATAAGAATATATTAATTATAATTTTTAACAAATATAACTATATGGGTTTGAGACGTAAACATGTGGTAAAAGTACTTTTTAATTGAATTTGAGATGTGTTCAAGGGATATAAATTCTAAGCGAGTTTAGTAGATTGCATAATTGAATTATTTAACGCTAAAATAATTAAAAAATAATATTTTTTTAAATCTATTACATATTAATACTATTTAATAATTTTATTAATTTTTATAATTTTCCGTCGATTTTCGACGGGTTATACGCTAGTTTCCTTTTAAGCTATATATAGGTTGAATTTATTTATTTTCCCCACATTTTCATATAGTATAATAGTAATCTCACCTGTCCAAATTCGAAACTAAATACATAAATGTAATATTATTCGGGCCAAAGGTCACGGGTTCGAATCCTCCGTCACGCGGTATCTAAATTTCCTTGCAATGTTGTTAAAAAAAAATACGTAGAGTAATATAATTAATAAATAATTGGGTCTTGTGTTACATGTATATATGTATAACGTAAAAATAAAAACTGCCCTTGCTATTAATATAACAATAGTATAAAAGCAAGCATAGAAAGTCTATCAGAAACTAAACAACAAACTTAAAAAAAAAAAAAAAAAAAAAAATAAACAAAAAACGAAAAACTGTAATTTTTTTTAAAATTTTATATTAAAACTTCAAATTTTATACAAATATGGTTCAATATTTATCAAATAAGTTATCAAACAATTAAAATTTATACATGCACTAAAAGGAAATCAATATCATTGCAAATAAAAGCCATAAAATAGATAGCATTATTCATGTTGATGTGCTCAGATATTCCTATATATATAACTAATGTATGAAATTAATATGAGATACAAAAATACTATACTTTTTACTTTGTTAAAGTGAAGAACATTTATGAGAATAAGTTAAATTGATTAATAAATATCCAAATTACAAATGAAGAACATTTATGAGAACATAAACTAAAATATCGGGCCCTTAAAAATAAATCCACGGCCCATACTTTAGTAAGTTGATTATAAAATTAAAAAAAAAAAGTTTTATAAGGCCTAAATCATTAACAGCGCCGCCGCCGCTCTTCTTCTTCACCACTCTAATTCTCTTCCACCACCTTTTTTCTATTGACTGTAAGTCTTCGTCTTGATATCAAATCAAGCATCTGCTGTACGTTGAGTTCTCACACGGCTATTGATGACAATCGAAGGATTAATACGAAATTTCGAGGGCGACTCACTCTCTTTCAACATTCGGTAATCTTTAGAGAGCTTTCACTACACTCCATTTTCTTTCTCTTGATGTTTTTCATGAGTGCATTCTTCTTTTTGCTGGGACATCACACATCAAGTAGAGAATTCGAATAAAATTTGAAGATCCATGATGACTTCTCAGTTATTATACTTTGCTAGTATTATTTAGAATCTGCTCGGAAGATATATAGATGAGTAATATGAGCAGACGCTCAAAGAAAAATACTGAAGTTGGTTGGTATATATAGATAATAAAGAATTAGCAATATCTCTATAATCTGAGATTGAATTTGAAATGCAGCTCTAATCTGAAAATTGAAAATGATTTTGTTGTTTTAAAATTTAAACTTTATTGAAGGTAGAAAGCATGCGTTTGAAACCTGAAACGATTTTCAGTGAAATGCATTAATTGTTCACCGACTTCAACAAACTTTTGCAAAAGATAAAATATTAAATATTATTGAAGGTGAAGAGGCATTTTAGGCGGGAAAAAAATTGTAAACTTTGGTTTTGATTTAATATATATATATATATATATATATATATCACGGAAGTTGGAAATATAAAACCCTTGAATAGTTTTAAAATATTACACTATTAATTAGATATTATAATGAAATATTATATTCTTCCTCGAGATAAATAGCCAACATCGACATTAAGCGCCCCCTCCCCCCCCCAACTGGTCAGCAAACTCAACTAGTCCTAGTCCAAATCCGCATGAAGGAAAACGTCTATTCAGCAAAGTTTTTTTCTTTTTCTTTCTTTTTAAGCAAAAGAAACAGAGATATTAATGGCAAATTTTTTCCCTTTTGTTATAGGCTAGATAGACTAGAGAAAGAAATAAGAAAAGAGAGTAGAGAGAAGATTGTGAGAATAGTGTGTTTTCCATTTGAGTACTAAACCTCTATTTATAATAGTACATGGAGCATGTTTAGGGATAGTTACTTGCACGACAAGCAACTCGAATCTTGGCCATCAAGCAACTAAATTACTTGGCCATCAAGTAATTAATTACTTGGCCACCAAGCAACTTGCTTGGGTGTCACTTATATATTTACAACACTCCCCCTTGAGTGACACATCTCTAAACTGATGTTGCCTCATTAAAACCTTGCTAGTAAAACCTAGTCGAAGGAAAAAGAGTACAACTGTTCCCCCTGATCTTGAGATCACTGTAGATCTTTGAGTCGACGCATGCCGATCTTGTGTATCAACTTTCTGAATGTTGATGTTGGTAATGCCTTCGTGAATAAGTCTGCTAAATTGTCACTTGAGCGAATTTGTTGAACGTTGATATCACCACTCTTTTGGAGAACGTGAGTGTAGAAAAACTTGGGAGAAATGTGCTTCGTCCTATCGCCTTTGATGTAATCTTCCTTGAGTTGTGCGATGCAAGCAGCATTGTCTTCATACAAAATAGTTGGGTTGGCCTTTGAGGAAGCTAGCCCGCATGACTCTGGAATATGACTTGTCATATTTCTCAACCATACACATTCTCGACTTGCTTCATGGATTGCAATAATCTCAGAATGATTTGAGGATGTTGCTGTCAAGGTTTGCTTCACAGACTTCCATGATATAGCAGTTCCACCAATTGTGAAAATGTAACCAGTTTGAGACTTAGCTTGATGTGGATCAGATAGATAACCTGCATCTGGATACCGTACAAGAGATTGATCTGAACTTTCCAAATAAAATAATCCAAAGTCAATCGTACCTTTTAGATACCGTAGAATGTGCTTAACACCATTCCAATGTCTCAAAGTGGGCGCAGAGCTATATCTTGCGAGAAGATTTACAGAAAAAGCTATATCAGGTCTAGTGTTATTAGCCAGATCAGTTAATGCTCCAATCTCGCTTAGATACGGTACTTCAGGACCAAGTATCTTTTCACCATCTTCAACAGGTCGAAATGGATCTTTCTTTATATCAAGAGATCTAACGACCATTGGTGATGTTAATGAATGAGCATTATCCATGTAAAAGCGCTTTAACACTTTTTCTGTGTATGCGGATTGATGAATAAACGTTCCTCCTCGGACACGTTCGATTTGCAATCCAAGACAAAATTTTGTCTTTCCCAAATCTTTCATCTCAAATTCTTTCTTTAAATATTCAGCAGTTTTATTGAGCTCTTCAGGAGTCCCAATTAAATTTAAATCATCAACATAAACTGCTATGATTGCAAATCCATTTTCGGTTTTCTTTATGAAAACACAAGGGCATATATCATCATTCTTGTATCCTTCTTTCAAAAGATACTCACTCAGTCTATTATACCACATACGCCCAAACTGTTTCAACCCATATAACGATTTTTGCAGTTTAATCGAAAACATGCTTTTGGGTTGTGACTTTAATGCTTCAGGCATTTTAAATCCTTCAGGGATTTTCATGTATATTTCATTATCCAATGACCCATATAGATATGCAGTTACTACATCCATAAGGCGAGTATCAAACCTTTGTGACACAGCCAGACTAATAAAAAATCTGAAAGTAATTGCATCCATTACCGGAGAGTGTGTTTTCTCATAATCAATTCCTGGTCTTTGAGAGAAACCTTGTGCTACGAGTCTTGCTCTATATCTCGTAACTTCATTTTTCTCGTTTCTCTTTCTAACAAAGACCCATCTATATCCAACAGGGATTTCAGATGTCGGAGTTAGGACTATAGGTCCAAATACTTTCCGGTTATCACAGGAATTCAATTCCTTTTCTATAGCTCTTTTCCACATTAGCCAATCATTTCTCTGTTTATATCCAGTAACAGATTGTGGTTTAGGATCTGGATCCTCATTTAAAATTTGATGAGCTATATGAAAGGCGAATATATCATCCACGATGATATTTTCTCTCTCCAGTATCTGATTAGAGGATGCATAATTTATTGAGATCTCATGATTTTCAGATACTTGTAATTCTTTAGGAATTACATCACTTTCATGTGATTGAATAGTCACTTGTAATTCTTCAGGAATTACATTGCTTTGATGAGTCACTTGTAATTCTTCAGGAATTACATTGGTCATTTTCGTCATTGCTTGGTTTCCATCTTACCCCTTTCTTTTTCTGGGCATAGAATCTTTGGAATCAAGTGGTCGACCACGTTTTTGACGAATTTTAGACTCATTTGCTGCCAAAGCTATTTGTCCTTCAAGGACATCAATTTTAGCTGGAGTATTTGCAGCATGTATATAAGATTGTGTCACTTTTCTTCTATCTACAAAGGCATCAGGGATTTGATTTGCAATTCTTTGCAAATAAATGATATTTTCAACTTCTTGTTCACATTGTTTACTTTTGGAATCAAAATGTGACAAGCTTTTCTCATTCCATGATATTTCCCTGTGCTTTTCAGGATGTAGATTTGTTCCCCCTAATGTTGGAAATGTCATTTCATCAAAATAACAATCTGCAAACCGAGCAGTAAATAAATCACCCGTCAAAAGTTCAATATATCTTATAATCGAGGGTGAATCAAATTCAACATATATCTCAAGCCTTCGTTGGGGACCCATTTTTGTTCTTTGTGGGGGGTGCAATTGGAACATAAACCGCGCAACCAAAAGTTCGTAAGTGAGAAACATCAGGTTCTCGACCAAGAATAATTTGCATCGGGGAGTAATCATGATTACCCGATGGTCTTATTCGAACTAATGTTGCGGCATGTAAAATGACATGACCCCAAACAGTAGTTGGGAGTTTCGACTTCATAAGCAATGGTCTAGCAATTAATTGAAGTCGTTTAATAAATGACTCTGCCAAGCCATTTTGAGTATGGACATGAGCTACTGAATGTTCAATCTCAATTCCAATTGCTATACAATAATTTTCAAATGCTTGAGACCTGAACTCACTAGCATTATCAAGACGAATTCTCTTAATAGAATTATCTGGGAATTGAGCTCTTAACTTTATAATTTGGGCAAGTAGTCTAGCAAATGCTGCATTTCTCGTAGAAAGCAAGCATACATGTGACCATCTAGAAGAAGCATCAATCAATACCATAAGGTATCGAAATGGTCCACATAGTGGATGTATAGGTCCACAAATATCTCCTTAAATTCTTTCCAAGAAAGATGGAGATTCCACATTAACCTTCGTATATGAAGGTCTAATGACTAACTTGCCTTGCGCACAAGCATCACATGGCAATTCATTTGTCATAAGAATCCTTTGATTCTTCATATTGTGCCCATGTGAATTATTAATTATCCGACGCATCATAGTAGCTCCAGGATGTCCAAATCTATCATGCCAAAGTATAAAGCTTTTTGTGTCAATGAACTTCAGGTTCATGACATGATTTATCTCAATTGCCTTTATGAATGTATAATACATTCCAGAAGGTAGCGTTAGCAATTTTTCTTTTGTCTGCTTACCGTCAGACGCAAAAGAATTTATACAAAGATATTCATTGCCACCTTCTGCTATAGTTTCAATGTGGTATCCATTACCTCGAATATCCTTGAAACTTAGTAAGTTCCTCTTAGACTTACTAGAATACAGGGCATTTTCAATATCTAATTTAGTATCATTTGACAAAATGATACAAGCTCTTCCGGAGCCTTCAATGATGTTTGATGCACCTGATATCGTGTTAACATTATCCTCAGCTAATGTTAACTTAATGAAATACTTCTTCTTTTGAAGAATGGTGTGTGTGGTGGCACTATCAGCAAGACAAATATCACAAGATTCCATTTGAATTTCTGAAAATATTTTAAAGGAAGATCAATTATTTTGAAATAAGCAATTGATTTAACGAAAAATAATGACTGAAATAAACAAAATATTTTTATTAACTTAAAATTCATGATAAAGGACTAAACAATGTCCATATTATTGTCTTCTAATGCACCACCAGACACATCCAAATTATCTATTATTGGATCAACAAAGAAGTCGAAGACATCTAAATGAGTAGTATCAATTGAACTGTCAAAGTTAACGACATTGGTTTCCTTGTCTTTTCCTTTGATTGAATCTTGATATAGATTCACAAGGTGTTTTGCCGTACGACAGGTACGTGCCCAATGTTCGGTCATGCCACATCTATGACATGCACTTTCCTTTTTAGATGAATTAAGCTCGTAGGATATTCTCTGCCTTTTGTTGCTAGAGGTTGCATCATTTGGTTTACTGCATCCACGACCGCGACCATATCCACGTCCTCTCCCACACCCTCTTCCACGTTGGTTCCCACGACCATTTTCATGGTGAAAAATTGCATTGGCTTCAGGCAATGCAGCGGAATCAGTGGGGCGGAGCTCGTGGTTTTTCATGAGCAATTCATTATTTTGCTCGGCAACCAACAAGCAAGATATTAATTCAGAGTAGTTTTTGAAAGCTTGCTCTCTATATTGTTGTTGTAACAACACATTAGAGGCGTGAAAAGTGGAGAATGTTTTCTCAAGTATATCAGCATCAGTGATATTTTCTCCACATAATTTCAACTTTGAAACAATTTTGAACAATTCAGAATTATAAGTACTCACAGACTTAAAGTCTTGTAGTCTAAGATGCATCCACTCATAACGAGCTTTAAGAAGGACAACCGTCCTTTGATGATCAAACCTTTCTTTCAAGTTTGTCCACAATTCTTTTGGATCTTTGACAGTCAGATACTCAATCTATAAGTCATCATGAAGATGATGACGAAGGAAAATTAATGCCTTAGCGCGATCATGTTCGGATGCGTTATTTCCTTCTTTTATTGTCTCCCTCAGACCCTTTGAGATCAGGTGAACATCAGCATCAAGAGCTCATGACATATAATTCTTGCCCGAGATATCAAGAGCAATGAACTCAAGTTTGGCAATATTTGTCATCCGTGCAACTCTGCACAAAAGAATCAAGGATAAATATATTATCCAAATATTTGCTCTTCGGGACTTGTAATATTCTTCAGGAATATTACTTGGGCTATTTTGAGTGTAATATTCTTCAGGAATATTACTTATGCTATTTCCATAGCATCAATAAGATTGAGTGTAATATTCTTCAGGAATATTACTTGTGCTACTCAAATAGCATCAATAAATTTTCAAGATTATTCGTGTTTCCTCATGGAATCACGATTTAAGATTAAAAACAAAGTATATATAAATGAAAAGTAATTGAGATTTTCAAACTAATTAAAAATAAATTTGTACCTTGTTGGAAAGACACGATTCTTTCCTATGGCATACCTTCAATTTAGTCGGTTAGAATCTCGTGGCTAAGGATCGTGCTTCAACGATCGAAGGGGATGATCGAGAGAGGTAGAGCTTCGGGCTTCTAGGATTTGAAGAACTTCTATCGGTGAAGGAGAGGTTCGAGAGCTTCATACTGATAACGTGTTATAGACTAGATAGACTAGAGAGAGAGATAAGAGAAGAGAGTAGAGAGAAGATTGTGAGAATTGAGTGTTTTCCATTTGAGGACTAAGCCTCTATTTATAGTAGTACATGGAGCATGTTTTGGGATAGTTACTTGCACGACAAACAACTCGAATCTTGGCCATCAAACAACTAAATTACTTGGCCATCAAGTAATTAACTACTTGGCCACCAAGCAACTTGCTTGGGTGTCACTCATATATTTACAACACCTTTAAGATTATAGTAGTTTCTTCTTTTTTTGGAGAAAAGAAAATAGTTTCTTCTGATAATGTATCTTGTATCTGAAAAACAATATACTACTATTATGATATTATCTATTAATGGCAAAATTTTATTTCCAAATAACACCGTGTCTATCTATTATGGCCAAAACTAACAAAAAGACCTAATATTCTAAGAGTCGTGATTTTGAGCCATAATGGCTTAGCCATAATAGGTTTATTTTGGTAAAAGTAGTATTTTTTGAATTTTACATAAAATAATTACTTTTTTCTTAATTATGTGTATACAATTCTACCCTTACAAGATTTTAAGAAAGAGATTAGGAAAATATATGGCTCATCTTTTATTCTTCGATTTGTTTCCTTACGCAATAGAAAGAATCAGAAGAAAATATACAGAATTCTGCTTCTCAGACAATCTTTTACTTTCTCTTCATCTTCTTTCTGCAACTACAAAGTGAAGATATCGATGGGGGTCATCTTTTCTCCAACTAAATCTTATTCAAAACCCAGTAAAACGAAAAAATAAGAAGAAAAAATTAGGATTCAAATATAAAATTCACTGAATCAAGTAAACAAATCTTTCGTCGATACCGTCCATGAATTGTGCAGATGGAAACAATCTAGATTCAGAAGCAAGTTTTTTGTGCTGATGGAAAATTTCTTCTAATTGTTTCGCTACCCAAAAGGCAGAATCAGAACCAAATCATTTTCAACCATGCTCAAACTTTTTTATTTGTGAGAAAAGAAAAGAAATCAAGAAGTGTTTGGCGATGAAGATGGAGAAGAAAAAACATCGGTGAATTGTCTGATCCATTTTTCTTGAAATAAAAAACTTGGCCCACAAGGTGTTTGATGAATTGTCTGATTGATTTAAATAAAAATCATCCATTATATCCTCATGGTTCGAATTTTGTTGTCGATCCGCCATAATATCATGACCAAATCCGAAGAGATCATCATACAGAGGGCTTAAATCGTCACCCATGCTTCCTATTTTTTTTCTCTCAACTTTTTTTAGTGCTTACTGCAATCATAATGAGAGCTTAAATCCAAATTCTATTTTGCCGTAGGAATATTGCTATCCCTTGATTTTTGGCAGATTCAGCAATCCCTTGATTTTTGACAGATTTGCAATCCATTGATTTTTGGCGGATGATATTACAATGTATACGAATAAATCTATTTCTAAAATAAACTAAGGCTAAATTAGTCACCTAAACAAATTAATTAATTATAGGAAACCAGAATTTTACAAAACCAGCTCACAAAACCCGGTTCAAGGGTTTTATGGCTTAGCCATTATGACAAAAAATCGTTTTCCATATTCTAATTATCCCACATCTATAGATCTAACTAAGTAACTATATCTAATAGTATCAATGAAGTATTTATGTGTGGAACTCAAAGAATCTATGCACATATATAATAAGATATCTATTTAAAAACAAGGTTTAATTGCTAAATAAATCCGATTTTAATTTTCACTCTTTAAATCTGCCTATAAATACCTCATCTTTCATTTTTTTTTCTGATTTTCCCCACAGCGAGTAAAGAAGAAGAAATCATCTCCTCGATTACCCACTGACTAATAACCTTAGATTACCTAGAAACGGGAATGATACACAATGGAATCGAGAGGGAAAAGATAAAAGAGAAACATAGGGCAATTTCTGCAATAAATAGAGATGAAATCGCTAACCCTCATATTATAAGTCTTTATTTTTCATAAAACGATGATTTTAGTGTTTAAAATACTACGACGTTTCATCAAACGCAGCGATTTGCCATGTCGATATTTTCGGCGTCCAACTCAACATTAATAATTGGTTGGGGGGGGGGGGGTTATTATCAGGGGAAAAATTAGAAAAAAACAAAAAATGAGGTATTTGTAGGCAGATTTAAAAGGTAAGAGTTCAAACGAAAATTTGACAAAAAATTAGATTTGTTTTGGCTATTAATCCAAAAAACAATGTTAAAATATTAGATTTATTCTTTTAATCGCAGCAAAGTCTTCAACTTTTTGATTTTTATACTATAATAAAAAATAAAATTAAATAAATGAATTTATTTTGAATATATGAATTTATTCATGTATGATGAACTTCCAAAAAATTGCCTACATGGGAAGTATTGGGTCACTTTTTTCCCGACTAAATCAGTTTGATAAGGACATGGTTTTTGTCTTTTGAACTATTTTGACTTGTTGGGTCCCACGTTGGATTCTTAACCAAATCCACTCTTATTTAGTAATTACATAAATACCCTTCATGACCAAAGTATTTCTCTTTTCACGAGTTCTCTAAGAATATCTACAACGGCGAAAATTAGAACTCCGTCAGTGGCCATTATCATTTTCATAAAGACGCCAACGGCAAGGTCAGGTCAATTTTCTTATTTTTTATTTTTTAAGATTTAAAATAAATAAATAATAGTAATAATTTATTGAATTTAACTTAGAATAAAAGACATTACATGATATTTAAAAAATTAAACGTAAACTTGATGACGGAAAATAGGGTCGTCCTTCAACGTCCTCCACGTGTGGATAATTGTGAACGGAGCCCCTTTAAAAGATGCATAGTCCTCTTTTACCCAAGCCAGTATTTGATCAGCGATAGCATTTGGATTTTGCTGGCGGCGTGACTGGTGGAACCCGTCGAAAATGAGGGCGTTACTCCTAGTTCGTTACCAATGGTGGCGCAGTTGATTCGCATTCCTCACAGTTGGCTCTATATTTTGTTCATGCATGTTTTCAAGGATAATCGTTTTTCACAAATATCATTGATGTTAGTTAGGCTGCCTGCATCGCGGCTCGAACCCGGCGTCTCGAGGGGGTCTCGAGATCGCAGCAGCTCGAGACACACGCGTTGGAGGGAGGCGCGACTCGAGATCGGCTCGAACGGCGCGTGTAGCGCACGCGTGCAATCGAAAATAAAAAATAAAAATAAAATGACTGGCGCATGCATTGCACGCGCCTAACGTTAAAAAATTTAAATACAACGGGCGAATTTCAACGGCCGAAAAATGGCTAATATTTTTTATTCAATTTTTGTAGCCTATAAATACCCATTATCATCTCCTACATTTCACACCTCTTCATCTCTTTCATCCCTCAAATATTTTTCATCTCTTTCATTTCTCCAACAAATTCATCCAAAAAAAAAAGATTATTGCTCGCCAGCAAAGCGGCGCCGATGACGGGATGGTGCTTGCCTATGCCCAAGGAATCTACAAGACATCAACCGGCAGCCCTTCTTTTCACTATTTCACAGCTTGGGAGATTTTGAAAGACAATCCCAAGTTCCTCCTGCAAAATTTCCCAGACGTCCACTCCATGAAGAGGACGACTACAGCCTAGGGCAACTACACATCTTCTGCATCCCAGCTGTCAGCGGAGGAAGCCCATTCCACCGAAGGAGAAAGCACGTCTCCTCGACCGGAGGGTCGAGATGCGGCAAGGGCCAAAAGAAAGAAACCGGCAGAGGAGTCGTCCCAGTTCGAATCCGTCATAGACCGATATGCCTCCCAACTCGGCCAGTTCGCCGAGGCCAAGCTTGAAATCGCGGTGGCGTTGCGGGAATCAGCTCAAGCGAAGCTGGAAAATGCTCGGGCGAGGAGCGAAGCTGCTCGGGCTAAACAATATGCTACCGACTTGAAAGTTGTCTCCAAGGATACGAGATTTATGACGCCGAAGCAGCTCCATATTCACATGATGATGGTGGAGGAGGTGAAGCAACGTCGGGGATGGGCGTAGTTTGTTTTCGAAATTTCAATCTTTATGTAATTTTTTATTTTTAATTACGTAGTATTTTTTTTTATTGTGTGCGTCATGTAATTTTTCAATTTTCAAATATTAATGGAAAATTCGTATTATTTATTAATTAGTGTATTTTAATTTATTTACAAATACATGAATTAATTTAATAAATAGAAGTGGGGAATTGTTTAATATGGTGCTGGAGACAGCTGCGTTGCAGGGGTAGGGGTCTCTAGTTGAAAATGGTCCTGGAGACACCCTTGAAGACCACTAGTGGTCTTCAAGGGTTGCAGATAGTCTTAGTATTTGAGTTGCACTCCTCTGCATACTAATGTATGGTGCATAACCCGCCGGACCCGACCCGACCCACGCGCCTGCTGTTTTTTTTTTTACAGTTTTTTTTTTCGACGGATCCTTCGTATCCAATTTTATGGCTCCGCCTTCGCTCCGATTACTAAAATAAGGATAATCGGCGGCGGACAACAATTTAATTTTTCGGCTCGCTACGAGGCCTTCAGTTCCCCTCGCTCGAATCTTGACCAAAAAAGAAGTGGCAAACAAAAAAAGAAAGGTAAAAAAACTGAAATTATAAAAAAAATGAAAAATTAAAAAAAAATTGGTCTAAAGACGTTGACCCGAATCAAATCCGGGTCAAATGGGTTGAGTCCGGTCGGTGGACGGGTGTTGCACGGTGCAATATTTGCACCCAAGTTTTTTTCTCAGTATTTTGTACCGTACTTGGATCAGAAACTTTTACTTTACGTGTTTGGGCTTCACTAATTCTAGTTCTAATAAGGATAATGAAATGGACCTCACCAAAATTATGTACACAAAATTGGGCTGATTGTTTTTATTAGTAGGCTTCTATCTTGAATTGAATGTGTCACTTAAAAGAATATTTTATTTTACGTTTTAAATTTAAATTGCCCAAATCATTTTCATGATTTTTGCTCTCATTTTTTGTTATTGAAATAAAAATCCTAAAAACTTTTACTGTAACAATGTTTTTGTAGGGAGATGATCATATAGGAACTTATCTTTAGCTAGGAATTAAAAATTAATTTGGACTGTTGATTTTCTTATAATCTACGGTATAAATTAATTGATGCATTAGATTATTGTTGTTTGTGCATTAAAAATGTGCTAAATTTTTTTTATACGTAAGTGATATTTTTACTGGTTCCTACGGACTCATGTAAAAATGAGTTCTGACCAGATCCACACTATATATATATATATATATATATATATATAGAGAGAGAGAGAGAGAGAGAGAGAGAGAGAAAGAGAGAGAGAAATTTGAAATAGCCATAATGACCATTAAAATATAAATTTTGGCACATCTTCTTCAAAAATATAAATTTTGGCTATTTTTTTAATTTGGTACAAAAATACCCTTAATGCAATGTGGACCGGGTCGGGTCTGATGCAGGCGGGCGCGGGTCGGTTCGCATCGGGTATAAGACATTTGGTACATCTGGTACAAATTTAGTCTAATTAGTATCAACTGTTCTAGTACATCTGATAAAAATTTAGCCTTATCAGTGTCAATTATTCCAGATTTGGTACAATTGGAACGAATTGTCAAATTGGTTCCAGATGTTCCAAGTTATGACATGGTACTCTTGGGATAAATATTCCAATTATTCCAAGTTATACTGCTCTGATTTTGCGGCTCCACCTTCGCTCCGATTACTAATATAAGGATAATCGTCGGGCAACAATTTAGATTTCTTCGGTTTGCTTCGAGGCTTTCGGCTCCCCTCGCTCGAATTTTGACCAAAGAAGAAACGACAAACAAAAAATAAAGAGGCGAACAAAAAACGAAGAGGCAAACAATTTTTTTTGGAAATAAAAAAAAATCTGAAAAAGAAAACAAAAAAAAATCTAGAAAATAAAAAAAAAACAGGAAAAAATAAAAAAATGGAAAATAACAAAATGAAAAGAAATTTGGAAAATAAAAAAGAAAACAGAAAAAAAGAAAAATAAATCTGAACAAAAAAAAAACAAAAGAAAAAAAAAAAGAAAGAAAAAATTTAGAAAGAGAAACAAGTGTCAATAAAATGGGTCAAGGAGTGATGGATTCGGATAGAAGAGGGAAATGAGTATTTAGGTCACAAGTTCAAAAAAATGACCATAATTCATATTTATGAGGAGGGTGTGCTAAAATTTCTACTTTAATGTTCATTATAACTATATCAGATGATATTTTCATACATATATGGTGTGGATCTGGTAGGAAGTCATCTTTATATGAGTCTGTAGGAACCAATATAAATATCACTTATGTGATAAAAATATCAATTTAAAAGGATGTGTACAAGTTTCATAAATGTATGCACAATGCAAAGAGTAGTATTTTCGGGTTTAATCAAGACCAAGAAAAGTTACATTATGATTATATTCCAAAAATAAATAAATAATAATATGATGCGCACAAATTACGCTAACAAAATGCATAAATTATTTAGCACACTTTTAATGCACAAACAACAGTAATCTAATGCATCAATTAATTTGGACCGTAAATTAAAAAAAAAATCAACGGTCCAGAATAGTTCCTAGTTCCTACATAATCCTCTCCCTATATATATATACTTAAAAATGTTATATAAATAGTAATTATTTATTGCCAAAAAAAATACCTTCTCTTATGTTATCTAAATCCCATGTAACTTATAAATATTTTTTTCATCCTATTTAAGATAAATGTCTCTCTGGTTGTGATGTTTTGGATATCAGTTAGTTTTATTAATTTTATATTTGTGGACGCCACTCAAATCCTCCGCTGCATAGCATAATATACCTTGCACAGCTTATATCAGAAATGACACTATAGTAGTATAGTATGTATTAGATAATAAGAGTCAATTAATTGTAACGGAATAAGTTGAAAGTTGTTATAGCTACCTTGCTGATGTGGCAAGCTGATTAGAGTGCTAAGTTACGAAGTCTGTAATCTCTATAAATAGAGAGCAAGTGAATGAATGAAAATAGATTTTCTCTTCTCAATATTATGGCTCAGTTTATATTCAACATGGTATCCGAGCTTGCAGTTTTCGATCCAAAACGGTTATGCTTCCACCAATTTACATCTTCAAATCTTCATAGTTGATCTTCATATCTTCATCCAGAATCTTCAAATCTTCATCCCCGCACTTAAAATTCTGCCATGGATTCATCCATTCCTTCATCGAATCTCACTTCTCTACCTACTATGCATACAATTACTCTGAATTGGATCGCAATAATTACAATTTCTGGAAATTCCATATCCTCGCGAATGCGCGAGCTTACGGTTTTGATAATCTGCTTCTCAAAACCACTTCTCCTCCTGAGTTTTTGGTATCTATCTCTACAGATCCAACTCGAAATCCTAAGTATCTCACATGGCTGCGTCGAGATCAGTTTATGTTCAGCTGGATTCTAGCCTCCATTTCTCCTCAGATGATGAGGTATATTGGTCGTTGTACAACTTCGGTTCAGATTTGGCAAGCCTTTGAGACTTTATTTCACTCACAGTCTAAAGCTCGTGCCATGCAGCTACGAAATCAACTTCAAATACTGAAGAAAGGCGACTCCTCCATTGATGACTACATACTGAAATTCAGAGAGATCTCTGATCAACATTGGACCGATTTCTGAATCGGATCTTATCTCCTACATTTTGCAAGGTTTGGGTACTGAGTTTGAAAGCATCAGCGTTCTAATCTCTTCCAGAAGTGATAAGATGTCAATTCATGAGGTGCAATTTGCTCTTCAGACTCATGAGCTGCGCCTTCAAAATCAAGCCTCTGCAACAACTGCAAATATTGCTTTTCACCCCCAGGCAAATGTTGCTTATCAACAAAATTATGGTGGTCAAACTAGTTATGGTAACAATCGTGGTCGTGGTGGAAGATGTGGCACAGGTTCAGGAAATCATGGCAGAGGAGGAGGAAGACACTCTAATGGCAATAAGCCTATTTGTCAGCTTTGTGGTTTGTCCAACCATGTAGCACTCAAATGCTACAGGAGGTTTGATGTGAGCTTCACTGGTTCAGAACCTTTACCCCCTCCTACTTCACAGCTCCAAGCAAATGCTGCCTTCACTAATACTAACTCTAACAAAACAGTGTCATTTAGCTCTTCTCCACAGGTTTCTCACTCTGCTGCTCAGTTTTCTCCTATAGCCTACACCGTCTCCTCCACTGCAACTCCAGCTCCATCCTCTTCTGAGTGGTATTTGGATTCTGGAGCATCTGCACATGTCGCTGCAAATCTAGGAAATCTCGAGATTCAATCACCATATCATGGATCTGAATCTCTCACAATAGGTAATGGCTCTCATTACCAATCACTTATATTGGATCTACTTCTTTGCCTAGTTCTAATTCATTTCATCCTTTAGTACTTAGTAATGTTTTGTTTGTTCCTCACATTACCAAGAGTCTGCTCAGTATTTCCAAATTTACACTGGATAATAATGTGTTTCTAGAATTTCACTGAGATTTTTGTTTTGTTAAGGACAAAAATACACATCAAATCCTTCTGGAGAGCACTCTTAAAGATGGACTCTATCATCTGGATCTTACCAAGTCCACCATCGCATCTTCTGAAGGTGTTCTATCATCCAATAAATCTCAGTCTGTAAACTGTCTCGTTGCTCATTCTTCTACTGATGTAAACCTCTGGCATGCTAGATTAGGTCATCCTTGTAACAATGTGTTGAGTTCTACTCTAAAAATGATGAGATTACTAGTATCTTTGGTCTCCAAACATTTTTGTGATGCTTGACCTGCCACCCAGCCTATGCAGATCGACCGGATCGCTACAATGAGGAGATACTTAGAAAAGTCATTACTCGGAAAAGTAGTTAGAAATAAGATACATGTTTAAGAAGTAAAAATAATCATGGGATCAAATGAGTTTTGTTCAAAAATAAACTTGCCCAAATCTTACTAGGATTCGAAGTATGAGGACTCCGGACCCTGCACGACGGAAACAATCTTAGTTTGAGTTTCTTCAATTACCCGCGATAGGATAATCGTCACAAAAAATAATGGAAATAAGTTCAGAATTCGAGTACATATCAAATGTAGAACCACCACAATATGATAAGAAAAATAATGATGACGATCTAAATAGTTGCCACCCAAATAACTTCGGAAGCCATCACACCAGTTTCCATCCCGTCGCTCATCCTGCATTTAAAACAAAAGATTTTGGGCTGAGTATTAGCGTACTCAGCAAGTTCTTGCCCTCTTTGGCAAACATTTTATCTCAAAACATTTTCATAAAGATATTGCATACAGCTTCACATATATGGGATGATACTTTGAAAATAAAACATTTGAATCCCAAATAAGTGTAAAATATTTTATCCTAGAGCAAAGCTCGTCTAGTGCGCACAATTACTTACTCCATTGTATTACCAGTCGGGACAATCAAAGGGGTAGCTAGCCCCGTCAATTGGACCGAGTTGCTGCCATGGGAATTCCCTTTTGATTTCACCCATAAACAGACTTCTGTGTACAAACCCCTGCTCGATCAAAGCCGGGGACCGATCGTTTAATGGTGGTCGGCACCCTGTGGTGTGAACCGATAATGGAAGGAATACCTATTCTTTGGTAAACACAACAATGAGTAATAAAGCATGCATAGGGTTCATTAACCTGAAATTTACCTCCGTAGGGTTCTACCCACGGTTTGAAAATAGGAACTCACCTTGCTCCTCCAAAAGCAAAATATCTCAAGCTCGATCTAAAACTCGACGTCTCCTACAAGATCGTCTCAACACTTAGGCTCTTATAATAAGGAAACTTGAAAGCACAAACAACTAAATCCTAGGTCAACCTATTCCAGATTTATCTTTAATAACTTAAAACCAACAAGGATCTTTTCGTGTTTTTAGATTCTAATTTACGGACCAAAGGTCCAAAACTTAATTAACAATTTGATTCAAAAATCCATGTCATGTCATATCATGTCATGTAATCCACATAAAAATTTCACATGGTTCATGTAGGCATATCATAGAATATTCATGCTCAAATAATCATTTTTGAAACATGTATCATAGTAACATGACTAAAAATAATTAGTAAACTTGCATTTCATATTTACATATATAATTAGAAGATAATCATTCAAGTCATTTCACATCTTAGAATTCGTAAAATATCGTACAAATGAGAATAAAAAGCAAAATCTGCATTGAGACATTTTCACATACAGTTAGCGTGCATATACATACTTCGAGTAACCATTTCCGATGGATTGTAACACAGTGAATAACTGACCTATAAGAGCACTAAACATCATTATGCAAACTTTATACTACATATTTTGAAATGAAACTGGCCTCACGTAAAAATTAGCAACGGTTTGAGAGTTTTGCTTGAACGAAAAAGGGGTTGCTACACAATAATTTCATATCTCAATAAAATCAACATATAAGACTAAAATTAGTAAAACGTGTTCCTAAGTCATTAATATAATTTATACTCTCTCCGTCCACGATTTAAAGTCCCACTTACTCTTTAAAAACTGTCCACAATTTAAAGTCTCATTCCACTTTTTGGACATTAATACCCTCCCTTCTTTTTCTTATTTACTACCCTTCACCATTAATTAAAAATCCCACAACTTAAATAAAGATTAATTTATTCCGATATTATTCCCTAATTATTTTGCTACTTATTACACCCAATTAAATTAAAAATCTCACCCAAACCCTAGCATCCCATCTGCTTCTATCTTTATTGTCTTCATACTCTCTGCCGTTTTCATTCCTCACAACCCTTCTTCAACTTCACTCTTTAATGTGCAGATCCAAACCCTAGATCTATCGCCGACATCATCATTTTCCTCCATTGTTTGTTTTTGTCAGGATGATTCCATCTACGTTCTTCGATTGCTCTTGATCTCGTGCATTCAAACCCTAGATCTATCCCTAAAATCCCGATACCTCGCTCTGAAATGGAGAATTCCTCTGAAATGGAGTTCAGTTCCTCTGAAATGGAGAATTCCTCTGAATCCCCGTGTCTTTCTGTGACGCCGGCGAAATCGATTGATGGTTCCGCCTTGGTGCCTGATTCCTCACTAATGGCGGTCGATTCTGAGATTCCACCATGTGGGCCGGAGTTTTTCGACACTGTAGTTGGTCTGTCTTCTTCGACTCCACCTTCTGAGTTTTCTGTTGTTCTGGTGCCGGAAACGCCATTGTCTCTGAGGGTCCCTAATGACGAGAAATGTGATTCTGAAATTCCTCAAACCCCATTATAGAGCAGTTTTTCGACTCCACCTTGTTCTGGGGTCCTGATTTTCCGGTGCTGGAAAGCCCATCATCTCCGGGGGCCGCTCTAGATGACATGGTGGCGAATATGTTGCCTACCGATCCGTACTACTTCCTGATGAGTGAATGCGCAAAACATCGAAAAAAAAGAAAGGAGATGGAAGCTGCTGGAATTTTCCTTTGAATCAGGTGATGAATTTCTATAATGTTCTTGGCTTCGAATGGGCGGCTGGTGATGCCATTGTTGGTTAATTTTTGAGGGGGACGGCTGGTGATGCCATTGTTGGTTAATCTTTCCCGTTATGTGAGCAATCTGTTCATTCATGTGATGATGTATATATCTCTGTGAAATGAAATCCATCTGTTTTATGATGAATTCTTATGGTGATGCCTATACCTCTGTGAATCTCTTTGATGAATTCTGCTTCATTCCTGTGATGATGCCTATATCTCTGTGAAATTTTCAGAATTCCCTGTGATGAATTCTGAATCTGTGATGAATTCTGCGGGTTTGATGATGAAATCTGAATCTGCTGCCTAATCTATGATGCCTATATCTATGAGGGTTTGATGATGTTGCCTATATCTCTGTGAAATGAATGGAAAGATTCCAAACTTTCCATCAAACACACACCACTTGAATCTATTATTGGCCTGGACACTGCACAGTTAAACATGATTTTGGGTATGAATCTCTTGGATTTACAGGTCCTATGTGGATCAGTTTCACCTGGGAGAAGGTAGTATCTGTCCTTATTTTTTGACAAGTAAAACCACTTTTCGTCAATGTGTATGGTATTGAACATGTTCTGAAATTTGAAAAATCAAGCCTCACTTTGTGGACAGAGTTGACTAAGACTCCATCTTAGTCTGGACAGCCTGTTTTCTGGGGTTAGAAAGGGTTTTATGGCATTGGTGTGTGGTTTAAGCTTATGCTTCTTCACCCATTTGTGAATTAGAAATTTGCTAACACCCATGTTACTTGCCATCACTCTCAAACTGGTTCTTTGTTGCAGAGGCAGATTCCTCACTTTTTCCTCATCAAGTGGTTTCTTATTTTTGTAAGACTTACCTATTCTCTTTGATTGTAGATGCACGGGTACTCCCAAAGCTTGCTGAGCTAATACGGCCTGCCAAATCCTCTAGATTGTCCTCAAAGAAACCTGAAATTTGTGTGCAGCTTCTTGTTTTGCACCATGGTGAAGCTTGCCGTTGCTGGAATTTTGAAGCAACCACTGTGCAATCAGATTTTTGCTGCCTTCGGATAGTTTAGGCCATTTTTTTTCTGTCTCTGCCATTCTATTTATATGTCTGAATTTTTGTTGTTTTAGTAGTTGAGAGCAGGATTTGTGAGTGGAATGGTGTATTTATTGTGGTTTTTGAGGAATAGTTTAGCTTTAAATTTCCCTCCAAGTTTTTGATCACATCAATGTACATTTCCAGGATTAATTTAATGAAGTGCAGCCCCTTTTGAGGCTTTATTTAAGCTGAAATTTCCTGTTTTGCCTCCAAAATTCTGTCGTTTGCCTCCAAAAAATGTTGTCCAGGTTTTTTTTTGTTCAATTAATTTATGCAATACAAAAGTAATTCCACAATGCAAGTGTTCAATACACGTTTTGAAAATTTGATTAATCACATTTAATTTGTTCAATACACGTATTAATGTCTTTGATCAACGGTGATGCTATATTTAATTTTCAAGCAAATAATGTTGTGTGATTAATTTAATTAAATTAAATACACCCTAAAATAGAAATGAAAAATAAATCAATTTGAATTAAAAAAGGTGAAAAGGTGGTTCCTTAATCCAATAATTAGCAAAAGTAACTCAATATCATTAACAATACCCTTTTTCTCCCACTAACTTCACTTTTTCAGCTTTTCTTAATCTCCATGCCACCACCCAATTGGGACTTTAAAATGTGGACAGAGGGAGTATATTTCAGAAACAAGGTTTAGATCAAGCATTTACCAAAAATCGTTCATGTGTTCATGTTCAAGTTGAATATTCTCTTAGACAATTTATCAAACAGTTGATGTTCGAATAACTGTGGTTTTTATCCAAACTCATGAGGTTGTCATTATTAGTATCATTGACATGAACAAGTATAAGTTACCATTACAGAGACCTTTTGGAATCTAATTTTTCATGCAACTAAAATTACTCAAAAATATTGAACAGTTCTAAAGTTATGCTCGATAGAAAATGTGTCAATGCAACCTACTTATTAGTTTCTAGAATGAGTTTCTGTGCACAGATCATGCTTAGACGCGAAACTGACTTTGCTCAGACGTCGGGAAGATTCGAGACTTAGTTTTACAGAAAATTTAGGATGTTTAGGTCATTTTAAAACAAACGGTTCGTGAAATAGATATATGACGAGCAAGATATGCTTGTCGGAATGCAACTGCACAGATTTGAATAAAAACTGATTGCGTAACATTTTTGTATAAACCACCATATATCTAAAATTTTACAGAGGCTTAGAAGACATGTCAAGGTACAACATATCAAAATTTAGAGCAAACCGAGCATTTTAACTTATAGAAACAGAGGCCGATCAGCAGCGAAAATCATGGCAAAATGAAGGAATTATCGTAGAGTGTAGATCTTATTTCCTAGCTCATGCATGCTACGGTTCTATATTCAAGGTTCATCAAATTAACATCTATGGCAGTATATACGTAAAAGAAACCAAAGGAGTCGATCCCTTACATAATCGACATCAAACAACGCACACATATCATCGAAACTCAAGAAATCAGCCCATAAACCTCTACTTGAAATGCTTTACTCAAATCATCTCGTTTTGTGTCATGCTCAACTTCTAGTCCTCCTAAACATGCTTCTAACGTTCTAAAATACATTAACACAGAATTAAATGAAAGTTAGCAAGGTACCTAGCCTCCAAAACTATCAACTTCCGATTCCGATTTCTCTCTCTCGATCTCTCACGACCTCTCACTCTCGTCCAGCTGCTGCTACAACTGCTCCTCCTACACTGTGCTCCGTGAGTTTCTGCCATCGATAGCCGTGGTGACGAAGTGATGCTGGTGAGAATGTGGTGGCAGTTTTGATGGTGTGAAGAGATAAATAGAGTGAAGTGGAAGATGGAGTGAAGTGGGTGAAGGGGTTGTTGTTGCAGAAATATACACGATGAGTGTTTCTCATAATGGTGCTATTGCTGCTGCTGCCCTTCGCGAGCTTCGACACCGGCGACAGCAGCGGTGCCACGGTGATGGTGGTGGAAGAGGAAGAGAAAAATAGAGAGGTGGTGATTGTGTGTGTGGTTGCCGAGAATGTGATCAAGAGTGAAGAAAGATGATCTTGCTTTTATCCTTGCTCGTGTTGATGCCGTTGTCTGTTGTCGTGTTTGAAGTAAGGAGTGGGTAATGTTTGCTTCATTTTCTCTCCCTAATAAGTACTATGCAGAGGATTTTAGAGAAGGTATGAGTGGTGGCTGATTTTGACTATAGGAAAATAGGGACTCATTATTACTCTTTTTGTTGTTAATGCAGAAATAATTTCCTACTGTCAAGCAAGAGCTGATTTTCTTTCCTCTCTCCATCAATTTTCGATTTTCCTTCACTTTTCTTGTCTTCTAGCATTTATCTTGCATGATGTATAAATAATGCTAATAGTAAAGTAGGTGATAGGCTAATATAACACTCTTGCTTGCACATACACACACGTAAACACTATCAGCACACACTCACACATCCTGCACATCTACATTTACCTGTATTCCACACACACATACACATATATGTAATATTGTACATTTATCTCTTAATTCACTTCTTAGATCGTTGCACGTCGTTTCTTAGCCGAATCATACTTTCGAAGAGCATTCTAATAGAGTTTTATATTACGGTTCCATCGAGCCCAATATCAAATATTACATTCTAGACGGATTTTTCTAAAAATTGAAGAGAAGATATACGGAATAATTTCACACCGTCAAAGTTATATATTTCCCATTTGATTAATTATTTCTAATTAATCAGATAACATATTCACATAATCACACAATAGCATAGTCACGTATTCATGTAATCAAATTTTCACATTTGAAGTAAATAGAACCACATGAATAATTGAAACACATAAATATATGATGCATGATGAAATTGAATTTGAATTCCTTTGATTTTATTATCTAAAATAAAATCTCATTTGAACTTATAAATAGAACTTTCATTAACTTATCACTTTTTCAAAATATTCAGGAAATAGGGACTTTCGAATGATTATCATATTCTAAAAAAAAAAATTCTAGGGACGAAAATTCGGGCTCTTACACTTGTGCCTTAGGTAAAATTCATTATATCAGTTTTTCTTCTATTCCAATTAAAACCACAACTCCCTTTCAATTGATTCACACTGATGTTTGGGGTCCAAGTCCTACTGTTTCTATTGATGGTTATAAATACTATGTTCATTTTATTGATGACTTTACCCGGTTTACTTGGATATTTCCTCTTACTCTGACATCTGAAGTGTTATCTGTGTTTCAAAAATTCTATAAATACATTACAACACAGTTTAATGCTAAACTAAAGGCAGTTCAATCAGATTGGGGGGGGGGGGGGGGGGGGGAGAATATAGAACTCTTAAACCTTTTCTTGAGTCCTTAGGAATCCAATTTAGGCATCCATGTCCTCACACTCATCAACAAAATGGAAAATCTGAGAGAAAACATTGACACATTACTGAGCTAGGCCTTACTCTCTTAGCAACTGCCTTCCTTCCTCAGAAATTCTGGTGGGATGCCTTCACCACTGCTATTTATCTTATAAACAGACTTCCCATACCTTCTTTAAACAATTGGTCTCCTTATGAATCTCTTTTTCATATGATACCTGATTATCATCTTCTCAAGATCTTTGGTTGCAGTTGTTTTCCATATCTCAGACCCTATAATAACTCTAAACTTCAGTATAGATCTTCTATGTGTGTTTCTAGGTTACAGTCCTGCTCACAAGGGCTACAGATGCTTACATCCTTCAGGGAGGATATATATTGCACGAACGGTCTTGTTCAATGAACAAGAATTCCCTCATTCCACACTATTTACTCAATCATCATCTTCCTCTCATTCATCATCTACTCCTCTACCTCCACAAAACTTTCCTATTCCAATTCCTGTCCACCATTTTCCACAACCTAGTTCATCTTGTTCTCAGCATAGCTCTCGTCACTCTCATGAATCCAGCAATCATCACACACCAACACTGCCCTCATCTTCAACTCAGTCTCACCATTCATCTTCCTCACATAATTTTTCTAGTTCTAACTCTACTGATGGCACTCGTTCCCCTCCTCATCATCCTCCTCTTCCTCCTTCTCCTCCTCTAACACCAATAATCATCATATGACCACTAGATTTAAATGTGGCATCTATAAACCCAAAGTCTTCATAGCCACATCTACCCTTCCTCCATTTGTTGTTTTCTCTTCTTCTGGTACTAGTGGCTCTCATATACCTACCTCTACACTGAAAAACACAGAGCCTACATCTGATGATGAAGCTATTGCCAATCCTATATTGTTCAAAGCTATGGCAGCAGAGATTGAAGCCATTAAGATCAAAGATACTTGGGATGTTATTCCTCCTTCTCCTGACATGAATCCCATTGACTGCAAATGGGTATATAGAGTGAAACTTTTTGCTGATGACACTCTAGATAAGTTAAAAGCAAGGCTTGTTGCTAAGGGTTTCCAACACCTAGCCGGTCTGGATATTTTGGAGACCTTCAGTCCAGTTGTTAAACCAGTTTCTGTGAGACTTTTATTCTCATTAGCTGCTACATTGACATTGGGATATCCAACATATCGATATCAATAATGCCTTTCTCAATGGGCATCTTGATAGACCAGTTTACATGAAGCAACCACCTGGCTTTCCAGACTGAGTTTTGCAGATTAAAAAAATCTCTCTATGGTCTCAAACAAGCCCCAAGGGCTTGGTATGAGAGGCTTAAGAATCATCTTTTGAGGTATGGTTTTAAACATTCTGCTTCTCATCACTCATTTTTCTTCATGAGAAAAGCTGGGAAGTTGCTACTGGTCTTGGTGTATGTAGATGATATACTCATCACTGGAGAAGATTCATCTCTGGTGACTCAGTTTATTCAAACGTTGTCCCATGAGTTTGCTCTGAAAACTCTGGGGCAGTGTTAATTTTTTCTTGGGTATTGAAGTATCTAAGAAACATCACAATGTCCATCTATCACAAGCCAAATATATCAGAGATTTACTTGCTAAAACTAATCTTCTTGACAGTAAACCTCAACCTTCTCCTTTTGATACTAGCAACAAGCTGTATAAAATACATAGTCCCTCCTTTTCAGATCCCACTCTCTATCGTAGTATCATAGGAACACTTCAATACCTCACCATCACTAGACCATATATTTCCTTTATGGTCAACAAATTAAGTCAATTCCTACAAGAACCAACTGAGCTTTAGTGGAAAGCATGCAAGAGGTTACTCGGATATCTCAAGGGCACCATTCATTATTCTCTTAAATTCTCACCCTCATCCTATCTTGCTCTTAATGCTTTCTCTGATGCTGATTGGGCCAGTTCTGATGATCGAAAATCCACCGGTGGCTACTTTGTATTTCTGGGCTCAAATTTACTATCTTGGAGCTCGAAAAAGCAAGCAATTGTGTCACGCAGTTCTACAGAAGCGATCTCTGGCAGATGCATCTATGGAAATTATTTGGATAAAATCGCTTTTGTCTGAGCTTGGCTATACTCTACCACAAGCTCCAGTTCTTTGGTGCGATAATAAAAGCGCTTCTGCACTGGCATATAATCCTGTTCTACATGATAGGACTAAACACATTGAAATAGATGTACACTTTGTGAGAGATAAAGTCCTAAAGCAGGAGCTCGATGTCAGACATATATCCTCTGAAGATCAACTTGCTGATATGCTTACTAAACCTGTTACAATTTCTAGATTTCAAATGTTAACTGGCAAACTTCCTTTTGAAAAAGGATAGTCGTGTTTTTGTGAGGGTTGTATTAGATAATAAGAGTCAGTTAATTGTAACGGAATTAGTTGAAAGTTGTTATAGCTACCTTGCTGATGCGGCAAGCTGATTACAGTGCTAAGTTATGAAGTCTGTAATCTCTATAAATAGAGAGCAAGTGAATGAATGAAAATAGATTTTCTCTTCTCAATATTATGGCTCAGTTATATTCAACAGTATGCAATAATCTTCAATTTCCAACAGCTGCCTTTCCATGCACATGTAGATGTAATGTCACCCATGCATGTAGCTTGGGGATGAAAGTCTACCTCTCTTACACTATGCACAAAATCCATTTAAAAAATAGGTCAAATTTGGACTAGCACATGTAGAGTCAAAAGTAAAAGTTGTTCACCAATTTATTTACATACATTCTAGCTAATTCTAAGAGAATGAGACCAAAATACTCTTAATAAATAAAATAACCAAATAACCTTAAGCAGTAGCACTTTTTACCATTACCATTTTCAGAAATCAAATCACCTACTACTAATTTGGAGAGCAAATCCAAATCCTCCCAAACTTCCAATCCCTTTCCGCTGTGCCGCACCGTTTATCTTCCCCGCCATCGCCATCGCCATCTCCCTTCTAGCACTGTTCGCCGTCTCCCAAACCTGTCATCTAGATAACATATTGCTACACAAACTCGTCCCAAACTCATACGATCATCAATGACGGTTTCAGGGCCTGTCCAAGCAAATTAGGCCATTGCCCGATCAAAATTTCTATTTTTATTATTGTTATATACATATTTTTAGTATTTTTCAGATTTTCGCCCTCCATCCCAACTTTGACTTCAACTAATAAGATAAGCACAAATAGATAAAAAATATATATATATTTCTTTGAGAATATCATGTGATATAGCCAATATGAGTATTGAAATATAAATTATGGCTCACCCTCTTCATAAATATAAATTATAGCCATTTTTTTGAACTTGGGATCTAAATACCCCTTTCTCTCTTTTATTTGTGATCCATCACTCTTTGATCCATTTTATTGACACTTAATTTCCTTTTCAATTTTTTTTCTTTTTTTACTGTTTTTTTTTCGAGTTTTTCTTTTTTTTTCTATTTTTTTTCTTATTTTCCAGAATTTTTTTCTTTTTTTTCTGTTTTATTTTTTATTTTTCAGATTTTTTTTTCTTATTTTCCAGATTTCTTTTTCTTTTTTTTTTCTGTTGTTTTTTAGAATAAAGATATCCGGCCACACTGTGGCCAGCCACACGCGTAAAAAAAGAAAAATTGACTATAAAAATGGAAATAATCACATTTCCCCTTTAGGGTTTATGCTTCTCAATTAGGGTATATTTTCATTTTAAAAATTTATATTACCATTTTTAGCTCGTGTGGCCGGCCACAGTGTGGCCGAATATCATTACCCTTTTTTTTATTTTCCAGATTTTTTTTCTTTTTTTCTGTTTTTTTTTATTTTTCAAATTTTTTTTAATTTCCAAATTTTTGTTTGCCTCTTCGTTTTTTTGTTTGCCGCTTATTCTTTGGTCAAGATTCGAGCGAGGGAAGCCGAAGGCCTCGGAGCGAGCCGAAAAAATCTAAATTTTTGCCCGACGATTATCCTTATATTAGTAATCGGAGCGAAGGCGGAGCCGTATAATCGGAGCCGAAGGCGGAGCCGCAAAATCGGAGTAGTATAACTTGAAATAATTGGAATATTCGTCCCAAGAGTACCATATCATAACTTGGAACATCTGGAACTAATTTGACAATTCGTCCCAGTTGTACCAAATCTGGAACAATTGGCACTAATAAGGCTAAATTCGTACCAGATGTACTAGAACAATTGGTACTAATAAGACTAAATTTGTACCAAAAGTACAAAATGCCCCATACCCGCCCGACCCGACCCGCACCCGCCCGCATCAAACCCGACCCGCTCCGCATTTCATTAAGGATATTTTCGTCCCAAATTGAAAAAAATAACCAAAATTTATATTTTTGAAGAAAGTGGGCCAAAATTTATATTTTAATAATTATTATGGCTATTTCAAAATATGTCTCCATTTCTTTTTACATTCCTCTTTCACTTGAGCATAAGACATTAACAGTTAAAAAAATGGTTGCATATTTACTACTTCCAATACAGAAAACAGAAACAGTATATACTATATAGGTGTTTTATTTTCTTCCATTCTTACTCCCAAAAAAATTCCTCATTCCCAAATATAGATTTAATTTGTCAAATATTTGTAATTGAAGTTGGATACTTTTTTTTTCTTTTCTTTTTTAAATTTTGACCGTGTAATTGCTAATAAAATATTTCCAGTTCCAAGTTCCAACCTATCTTTACTATTGTTTTAAAAAAGAGTTTTTTGATCTATTCGATGAAATCTCGTTATCATTATTAAAATTTTTTACTCCGACCTTTTATACGATAATATCCAAACCCATTTTCTCCGTATTTGGTAGGGACGGGTAAATGCCGATTGACGACCATTTCTAGTTATGGTTGTTTTAAAGATATTGTTATGAGTACTTTTTGCTCATATAATTAAAATGAAATACAAATAGAGATATATATCCGCTTCTTAACTTAATACTTATATACAAGATGATCTTTTTTCCGTCCACAAAATATACACTTTCGGATTTCCTTTGAATATACAACCGGGAGAGATAATCATTGAACATATTTCTATAAATCCAACTCAATCATTTCCTTTTATTTATTATTAGAAATGACCTTTTTTCTGATTAAAAATTGTAACTTTTTTTTTGCAGACAAAAGAATCCTAATAATTTTCGATAATACAGAATGACGTTTTTCTAATATAAATCTGATAATTTTCTCTAATCCAAATAAAATAACCCTCTACTTGTGCAAAAAAAAAAACAATTACTAATATTTTAACGCATTGAAATAAATTTAATGTTGGATATAAATTAGTGAGTAATATTTTCATTCCAAAAAAGTACAAAAATGTCACGATACTAGTTTATTTGGTAAAATATATGCTAACGTAAGAGTTGATTCGTCAGCAAACAGTACATTCATCATAGAATCTTTGCCTTTGTTAAAGAAGCCAAGAATAATTCATTTTATTATATTTATAAAGAACATTATTGACTTGAAAAGTTGAAATAGAATACAATGAGTCTCTCTCCCTCTAACCCTTCTCTCTCCAGTCTCCCCATCTCTGTCAAAATCAGTAGAAGTTGAATATATTCTTGGATTGGGTTTGTGGGATTGTATCTAAGGGTTTAACAAGCACATCGTTTGATCGTTCAAGAATTCCTTAAACCTACACTCTCCTAGTAAAGTAGTACTCCTAGTAAGTCTCTCTCTCTCTCTAGATGATGTATGTATACATATAGAATTCTGATCATCATTGCTTAAAATAATGGGGTTGAGACTCTGTAGATTCTTCTAATTTATGTTAGAACAATTGATGAGTATACAGATTTCTGAAATTTTTTTTTTTTAACTGTTGGTGGTAATTAATTATGGTGGGAGTAGTAAAAAGGAGAGGAATATTACCAAAATGTTTCAAACCTGCTCAGTTTCTTTATGAATTACATGATCTCTAATTTCAGTAAATGCATAAGTCCATACTCGAATAATGATTCCTTCTGAAACGTCAAACCCCACACATTTAAGGTTGTAAAATTAATCGAAAGTGCTCCAATTAAGTGTTCATTTTTATTCATGATCAAATATTTGGAATGGGTTTTTGGGACTTATTGCTGCTGAAATTTTATACTAATTCGTATTCATGATCAAAATGCAGTTAGCAAAATTAGAAAAAACTTGACATTTAGTACTATTTCTTATTCATGACTTGCAGTTAGCAAAATGGGAAAGACACTATTTGTGTATTGATTTCCGACACTTATTGCTGCTAAAATGTAATACTAAATCGTATTCATGATCAAAATGAGTTAGCATAATGGGAAAAACACTTTTTGTGTGATTTTCCGAGGCTTATTGCTGCTGACATTTATTACTAATCCATATTCATGATCAAAATGCAGTTAGCAAAATGGGAAAAAGTCAGACACTTCACATTGCTGGTTTTCCGAGACTCATTGCTGCTAAAGAGATCAAAAGGTTCCTGGAGGGTTATACAGGTGAGGGAACTATAGAGGCTCTAGAAGTGAAACAAGGAAAGAGTGGTTCGAGGGCTTATGCCAATGTCCGATTTACAGATAGCACATATGCTGACAAGATTATAAGCTTGGCAAATATTCGCCTCTACTACGGTTCTTCTTATCTAAAGGCGTATGAGCAAGAAAACAACTTTATGCAAAATGCTCGAACATATCCGCATGAAATGGATGGCATTACTTTGAATTTTGGATGCCAGATATCAGAAGAGACGTTTTCTGTGTTGTGGAAAGCAGCAGATGTTTCTGTCAAATTCGGAGCTGGGCTGAAGAAAATGTACTTCTTTTTGTATCACGGTGGGGACGAGTACAAGATTCAGCTGTCATCTGAAAGTATATGGCAGATGGTGCTGTATAATTTGCGTGGTCAAAGTGCTAGGCTTCTCATACAGGTTTGGTGCTTATCTCTGTGTGAATTGCAATGACTTCAGCAAGAGTTCTTGAATCTGAAATTCAAGTTCTTTTTGCTATGCTGTTCTTGTTTGTAGTTCTTGGCTTACTGCACTGACTACGTACAACTTCTAGTCTTGCTTGTGTTATCCATATATGTATGAGAAACTATTGAAGAGAGCTGATATATTTCTCTATTATTCTTCATTGCTCATGCACCATCTGCATAGAACTTCTAGTCTTTCTTGATTATGATATATTATTGTGTTACTGTTACCCATGTATGTGTGAGAACTATTGAAGTAAGCTGATCGATTTCTATCTTATTCTTCAGCTATTTGGTGCACCTCGAATCTACAAGAAGCTCAATGATTTAACTTCAGCGTATTGCTATTATGCGGAACCTCCTGATGATCAATGGGTGAGAACAACAGATTTCACTCCATCATCACGTATCGGACAATCCTCTGGTCTGTGTCTCCAGCTTCCTCACAATGTGAGTCTCCCAAATTTCAAGAAGAATTTCTCATACTACTCTGTGAAAGAAGCCCCATTCGTTTTAGAAAATGGAGTCCCATATTGTGCAAATCAGTCTCTAGTTCCGATTGTACAACCGCCACTAGGGCTCGAGTTACCTTACAGATTATTATTCAAGGTTTGCAGCTTGGTGCAGACAGGATGCCTTCCGGGGATGAAGCTAAATGCTGAATTTTTCCAATGGGTCAATCCAGAAAGATATGATATCAAATACATAGAGCATGCTCTTGAGAAGCTTTACTATTTAAAAGAATGCTGCTATGACCCTATTGCATGGCTTCGTGAGCAGTATCGCAAGTACCGATTTTTGGAAGAGCAACCAAAACCTCCTGCCATCTGTTTGGATGATGGTTTGGTATATGTTCATAGGGTTCAAGTTACTCCAACTAGAGTCTACTTTTCTGGTCCAGAGATAAACATGTCGAACCGTGTGCTGCGCAAATATCGTCGCTACATTGATAATTTTCTTCGTGTTTCATTCATTGATGAGGAGTGGGATAAGATGTATTCAACTGATTTATCTCCAAGAGTAGCTGGAAGAACACAATTGTACGAGAGGGTACTTTCAACCTTGAGGAATGGCATAAGAATAGGGAACAGGAAGTTCGAGTTTCTTGCATTTTCCTCGAGTCAGTTGAGGGAGAATTCTCTCTGGATGTTTGCTTCAACTTACGAGCTCGATGCTCATGATATAAGGCAGTGGATGGGAGACTTCAGTTCTATACGAAACGTGGCAAAGTATGCGGCGAGGCTTGGTCAATCTTTTGGTTCTTCCACAGAAACACTAAGTGTCGATCAGCAAGAGGTTGAACGTATTCCTGATGTCGAGGTCGTAACAAATGGTACGAAATACATCTTTTCTGATGGAATTGGAAAGATATCATCTGACTTTGCTGCAATGGTTGCTTTCAAATGTGGAGTTAGTGTTCCATCTGCCTTTCAGATCAGATACAAAGGTTATAAAGGTGTTGTTGCACTTGATCCCACTTCATCAAAGAAGCTTTCATTGAGGCAGAGCATGCTCAAGTACCAGCTCAAGGACGAATCGGACAACAATAAGCTAGATGTTCTGTCGTGGAGCAAGTATCAGCCGTGTTTCTTGAATCGCCAGATCATCACACTCTTGTCAACCCTCGGAGTGAGTGATCGCATCTTTGAGATAAAGCAGAGGGAAGCCGTAGCTCAGCTCGATGCTATCTTAGTTGATCCACTGAAAGCTGTGGATGCTCTAGACTTGATGTCTCCTGGAGAAAACACCAACATCTTAAAAGAAATGCTAAAATGTGGATACAAGCCTGATAAAGAGCCGTTTCTCTCAATGATGCTGCACACTTTTCGATCATCGAAGCTGCTCGATTTACGAGTGAAGGCACGAATATTCATCTCACAAGCTCGGCAGATGATGGGTTGTATGGATGAAACCGGCACTTTGAAATACGGGCAGGTGTTTGTGCAAATTTCAGGCACCGAAATGAGGGGGTTATATGAAGAGCCTATCCTCAAAAGAAAGGTGGTTGTGGCTAAGAATCCATGCTTGCACCCAGGAGATGTCCGTGTTCTCACAGCAGTCGACGTGCCAGCACTACATCACATGGTGGACTGCGTCGTCTTCCCACAAAAAGGAATGAGGTAAAGTGATTCTCTCATAGTATATGCCTTTTACAACATTCGTCTGGTTGCTAGAGCCCTTATCTAGGTGGCACGTACCTTTTACAACATTCGTGTGGCTGCTAATTTGTTTGTGTTGCGGTATTAGGCCTCATCCAAATGAGTGTTCTGGGAGTGATTTGGATGGAGACATATATTTTGTTTGCTGGGACCCTGACTTGATTCCGCCATTTCAAGTCAATCCCATTGATTATGATCCTGCTCCAAACACGCTACTCGATGATGAGGTCACCATTGAGGTAAGTAATCGTGTGTAACACAATTGATCTTGATCTTGATCATATGAAGTTACTATGTTTCTGTGATAAAGTGTGCATTTTGCGGTGCAGGAAGTTGCGGAATACTTCACCAACTACATTGTCAACGATAGTTTGGGAATCATTTCCAACGCGCACACCGTCTTTGCGGACAAGGAAAATAACATGGCACTAAGCAATGAATGTGTAGAACTGGCCAAGTTGTTCTCTATTGCAGTCGACTTTCCCAAAACCGGGATCCCGGCAGAAATCCCTCCACACCTACGTGTGAAAGAGTATCCTGATTTCATGGAGAAGTCAGACAAGACTACATACAGGTCCGAACGGATCATCGGGAAGCTCTTCAGGGAGGTGAAAGATGTCGCCCCCCACACGACTTCTCTAAGGAGCTTCACCAAGGAAGTTGCGAGAACATCGTATGACCATGATATGGTTGTTGAGGGATTTGAAGAGTACATTGATGAAGCCTTTGATTACAAGACCGAATATGATTACAAGCTAGGGAACTTGATGGAATACTATGGCATCAAAACCGAGGCTGAGATACTGAGCGGCGGTGTAATGAAGACGTCAAAGACCTTCGATCGGAGGAAAGATGCCGAGGCGCTTGGGGCGGCTGTGAGGGCGCTCAGGAATGAGGCTAGGTCATGGTTCAAGAAAGGAAGTGAGTCTCGGAATGTGTATGCAATGGCTTCGGCTTGGTATCACGTGACTTATGATTCTGAGTATTGGGGTTGCTACAATGTGGGGATGTCAAGGGATCATTACATCAGTTTCCCTTGGTGTGTTTATGACAAGCTTGTCCAAATCAAGAGGGATAGGTCTTCACTTAGGAAGCTTCAAATGAGGTTTACTAGGATGAATGT
This sequence comes from Schizonepeta tenuifolia, assembly GCA_029490685.1. Lineage (NCBI taxonomy): Eukaryota > Viridiplantae > Streptophyta > Magnoliopsida > Lamiales > Lamiaceae > Schizonepeta > Schizonepeta tenuifolia. The sequence continues at coordinate 27,844,835 of CM055955.1, forward strand.
TTAGTTTGTTGCTCATGCAAGTGCGTAGTATGGCTCTCTCTCTCTCTCCTCCCCCCCCCCCCCCCCCCCCCCCCCCTCTCTCCCTCTCTCTCTCTCTCTCCCCCCCCCCCCAGTGTGCATGGTTTTGGTGTGTCGAACTAATGCATAGTTTTTGTGGACTTATTGAATTAGACTTTATAGAGCATGTTTCTCTTATCTAAAGTTGCTGCTATTGTTAACGAGATTGGATCTTCTATTGCTTAATGGTGTCCTCTAGATTTGAAGATATTTATATACTCTATTTGAGTGGAATAAACCCTAGTCCCTATATTTAAATTTGATTTGAAAATATTTATATACTCTATTTGGGTGGAATAAACCCTAGTCTCCCATATATTTAAATTTGCAGATTGTCACATGTTAGTCATTCATTGTAGGCAATAGAAGATGTCACATATTTAAGCAATAGAAGATCTCATTTGATTATTAACTATTGTGCAAAATGTGTGCATGCTACCATTAAAATGTATGTCTCCGGAAACGCAAAAACTTGTATGCCATCTACTGCACACCATGCGACCGTGCACGTGTGGGGTGCACACGCTTATTTTTATTTATTTATTTATTTTCGAATGACCCAACGACAAGTCGCATGCAAGTGCTGCTCGTCCAGAAATATGTAATCCTAAATGTGAGAGAGAGAGAGCTCTAACAATTCAGCAATTAAAACTATAGGATACTAAAACTTACTAGTATTCAATAACATTTCTTAACACGTAGTGCAATTCAAGTTGGAATGAAGACTTTTTTTTTGGTAAAATAATTATTTTATTCCACCAATGAGAGTGACAATACAAATCAAAGAGACAACAAAAAACAGCAAAACCACACATGCAGCACGGCTCATTCCGAGCTCACTTGAAAAAACCTAGCTATCTTTTGATCCACACAACTCTCAAAGCAATCATCATTTTACTTCTCCTCACCACATCCTCCATTGTAGAAGCTTTCTCTTGAAACCTTTGAGTATTCCTCTCATTCGAGAGTTGGTATATCGCAACAACCATCACAAGACGATATATGTTGTGCTTGATTGCTTTAGATTTACGATGCATGGAAGTTCTCGTAATTTCCTCATTCCAAGAAAGAGGATTGGTAGCTATTCTTCCCATGCAGCGACATCATGCCATACTCTAGCAGAAAATTCACATTGGAAAAATATATGGTTCATATCTTCCTCTTCATTCTCACACAAACAACACTTGTCATTAACCTGAATGTCAAATCTACAAAGCACATCACAAGTAACCATCTTGCCCAAAAGAGCCAACCACGGAATGAATAAGCACTTAGGAGGGGCGATGTTATCACAAATTATTTTAGCCCAAAACACACGAGGTGGATTACCTCTCAACCCCAAGTAAACCTTCCTGATGGAGCGTAGCCAAAATATTGTTTCTGCCTTCAGGTAGCATCATGATAGTGTCTCTAGCTTGAAGTATCTTCCTCAAAACCCACGAACTCTGAGTTGGAATTAGCATGAAGAAAATATCCTGTTGTTTGATATAATATTCGTGCGTCCACTTAACACAAAGTCTATCCTTCTTCTGAGCTAAACACCAAAACAGTTTGCACACTGCAGCTTTGTTCCATAAACAAATATTGGTGATGTTCATCCCTCCAGATGTTTTAGGACAACATAGCTGCTCCCAACTTACCAAGGCTCTTTTACTAAAATCTAAGTTACTAATCCATAAAAATATCCTGCAAGCCGTTAGGATTGCTTTCAGAATTTTCTAGGGAAGAATGAAGATCTGGCACCAATATGATAGGTGGATCTTCCACTGGTAATGGATAGGTGAGTTCATTAACAAAAGGATTCCTTCTGACTCGATCGGAACGGGGTTGCTGCTCCAGCTTCTCCATTCGAGTTTGGATATCTGTGACGATATTTTTGATTTCATCCAGCATCATAGATATCTTGTACAAATCTCGTGGTACTCCATAGAGGCCATTGTCATAATGTTGTACCGTCTTCTGTATCTCCCTTAGATCCTCTGAAAATTTTAGAGGTATCTGGGGCGATATCTCAGAAATTGGGAACATTGGCTATTCCCTTGTCCTTCTGGAATTGTTGAGCCATCAATTTTGGTAATTTTGATGGTCTTCAATCATCTTTTATGTTAAAGCTTCTTCGAGGAAAGCATTAACTACAAGGCGTCGTTGACGTTTCTCCTTCATTTGATAATTACGAATAATATTTTCGGAATCTCCTTCTGCAATGCTTCGGTTGAAACGTTCTACCCAGTAGGCTAAATACCTGTGTTGGTCCTATTTTTCCATCTTTAAATAATCAAGATAGAACCTGTAACACTCGCATCTCGGACATTCGTCCGGATCCATGTTTTTCTTGATGTCCCCAGTTAGAACATAATACTTATGTATGATAATAAATAAAATATAGTCCCTCCGTCCAATTTATAAGTACCCATTTGGGTACTGACACGGGTTTTAAGAAAGTTGATAAAATGGTAGTTGGTGGAATAAAGGTATAATTGAGGGGTAATGTTAATGAATGCAATTAGTTTGTTAATGTTTCCTTAACAAAAGTAAGACTTGAAGGCAAGGGTTGTGTGTATACACTTATCTACCTTGCTCATTTTTTGTTTATGTCTCGATTTTTTTTTTGTGATTGCAATTCTGTTTTTTTATATCTAAGTTTCACCACATTTATGTACCCAAAAAAATCTTTTTCTCGATCAACTTCAATACTCTCTCATCAAATTTGGCAAAACAAATTCTCTCTCATCATTTTCACACTTCAACAACCACACGCTTATAGAGAGAAGAAATAGTCAGCCGCCCAATAAATTCACAAAAAGAGAGAATAAATTTCAATCAGATTTTTTTTCTTAGTCATATGGTTGCATCCAGAAGCTACTGCGCTAGAGCAAACTAGAGATTCCTCCCGAACGATGAGTCTCTCACTAACGACTCAATGATCTTCGAACTCGACGAGTCCGACATCTGGAACGCGGTGGCACAGCAATCGCAGTCGTCGGAGATTCGCAAAAACAAGTTCCAGACTCTCCAGAAAATTATCGTCCGCAGCGGCGGCTGGGAACGGGCGAGCCAGCGGTTCGTCGTCGCTATCGATGAATGTCCCTGACTCGTCGAAGCAGGGAGAATACTTTGGGCACTGTTGGGTTGGGTTAATTAGCAGACTTAATTAGGATGTTAATTGGGTGGGTTAGTTGTTAGGGGTGGGCCCATAGTGGCAAAGGGTATAAAATAGGGTGAAGAAATGAGGGTATGTGTAAAAATATTAAAATAGGTAGATATAAATTGGACAAAAAAATTATAGTAAGTAGGTACATATACATTGGACGCACGGAGTAATTCCTAAATAAACCTGGCTCTTATACCTTTTTGAAAGCGTGGATCTCTCGCAGCAAATATAGAAATTCATGATATAGAAGGTTTTATTTAAAAAAAATTATATTATTTGGTTTCTCCTCTCAAATATAAATGTTAACGGAAGATTAACGTCATTTACATAGTGAAGTTTTGAATTTGGACCACCTTTACACGTGTTGCACTAAGAAGTTATTTGTGCACTACACTTTGGTGTATTTAAGTCAAAAATGGAAGTGTTGAAGAAAATTCCCTTTGGATCCAGCTCCTAAACCTGCCATTAAACTGTTGGGATGCTCAATCTTTGAGTAGGATTGGTAGTTTAGTGGGAACTCCCATATGAGTGTACCACAAATCAAAGCAGAATATTCTATACACGTTTGTTGGTGGAAGTTGATATTACTCAACCTATCAAACATCATATAATTATTGAAGGAGAAGTAGGACAAAGAGTGGAACAAAATGTTCTATATGATTGGATTCCCCCTCATTGTAAGATTTGTCAACTTGCTGGATATGATTGTACTGCCAAATCGTAAGCCACACACTACACATCAATGGAAACCTAAGGAAAAGAAGGGAGAAGTAGATCAAGTTGTGGATAAGGGTAAGAAAAAGGTTGAATAGGAATGACAACAACCTAAGAGAACATTCAGTCAGGTTGTGATTGAGGGACCATGTGCTTCAATAGTGACTGTAAATGGATATCATATTTTGAATCAAGAGGACACTGATAAGGGCGAGGACCTATTCCCCATGGTTGAAACATGAAGTTAGTAATGTGCAATGTGAGGCGTTGCAATAAACCCTTCAAATAAAAAAAAAAAATTAAGGCTCGTTTTGCAAAATAAAGCAGTTGATGTTATTGTTATTTTAGAAACTAGAGTAAAAAGTGAAAAGTTCTTTAAGGTTATTGGGAAAATAAATAAGCAGTGGGTTTTTTGTTAATAATTACTCTCATGCATCTAATGACAGAATTTTGGTAGGATGGAATGCAAAGAAAGTTACGGTGAAGCTAATTGAAACTCATGCACATGGCATCTTTTGTGAGATATTTGATCTTTATTTTGGTAAAACTTTCAAGTACTTAGCAGTTTATGCCTTTAACACCATTGACCACAGAAAAGAACTATAGAAACTCATCACCAGGATTTGCCAAGGAACTTCTGATCCAATTCTTATCGGTGGAGATTTCAATACCATATTAGCTTCTATTGATAAATTTCAAGAAAATCTTGTCACCGAGGCTGATATTAAGGATTTCATAGATTGTTTATCACTTAATGAACTTAGTTAGGTAAAAATAGTGGGTAATGACTATATTTGGTGCAATGACCAAGCTGGTGCCGATAGGATCTTCTCTCTTATAGATCGATGTGTGGCAAATGAGCAATGGTGTCAACCTTATAGCTCAGTTTGTGTGGAAAATCTGGAGAAACACATATCTGATCATTGTCCTTTAATGATAAATTTTGCATCAGGGAATAAAAAATAGTCCATTTAGATTTCTAAATGTGATAGACACATCATCCTTGCTTTAAACAAATTCTTATTGAGCATTGGGGAGATCTATGACATGGAAACAACTTGTTGAATATCGGGTATAAGCTCAAGAAGATGAAGTTATCCTTCAAACAACTCAATACTAAGCGCTATAGAAATATCCCTGAGAAGTTGGAAAAGCTTAGAGGAGATCTAAGAAGGATACAACAATTGTTAACAAGCTAAATACTGAGTTGATTGGTTCAGAAAGAAAGGTGTTGGAAGATATTAAGAAATAGAGTAATATTAAGGAAAATATCTGGCGCAAAAGTCTAGAGTGGATTGGATCAAGTTGGGGGATTCAAATACAAGATTAGATCACTCCTATTCTAAAGCTAGACAATCAAGTAATGCCATCAAGCTACTGATAAAGGAAAATGGTGAAAGATGCAGTACACAAAGGCAGATAAGGGAAGAAGTGGTGGCCTTTTATAAAGATTTGGTGAGAAGTGCAACACCTAATCTTTCTATGGTGGATAAAGAGATAGTGCTGAGAGAAAATACACTTACAAGAGAACAACAGTTACATCTCTGCAGAGAATTTTCAAATGAAGAGATCACATACGCTCTCTTTAGCATGAACTCTCAAAAGGCACCTAACATAAATGGCTTAAATGTTCAAGCATGTTTGGGATGTGATTGGAGAGGAGGTTATAACAGCTATTCAACAATTCCATCATACAGGTTTTCTACCTAAAGTTGTTAATATTGCTTTAATATCCTTACTCCCAAAAAGGGTGAATGCTTGCACAATTAAAGACTACAGGCCGGTTGCTTATTGTACAATCTTGTACAAAATTATATCTAAAGTGTTGGCAAATAGAGTGCAGCAAGTTTTAGGGGAGTTGATTAGTGGAAATTAATCTGCCTTTGTTAAAGGCAGAATAATTTTTGATAATATATTGATAAGTTATGAGCTTAAAAGGTTGCAATAGAAAAGGAATCTCTTCAAGATGTGTAATAAAGATCGACATATAGAAGGCATACGATTCTGTGGAGTGGCCTTTTCTCAAATTCTTGATGCTAGAGTTGAGTTTCCCGTTTCAATTTGTGCATTGGATTATGAATTGCTTGACTTCAATTTCTATAGCATTATGGTTAATAGGGAAGTCAGTGCTCCTTTTGAGGCTAAGAGGGGATTGAGGAAAGGGGACCCTTTCTCTTCGTACTTTTTTGTCTTTGTATGGAATATCTCCATTGATGTCTACTTGAGCTTCTGCTAAGGGTTTTCACTTCCACCCTAGTTGCAAGAGATTTGGTCTTGTCTGCATGTGTTTTGCAGATGATCTATTAATGTGTGCTCGAAGAGATGTTGGTTATGTGATTGAATTAATGAGAGTGTTTGATAAGTTCTCAGTTGTCTCTGGACTAAAAGCTAATCAATAGAAAAGTTGTACTCATTCCGTCCCAAAATAAGTGGCTCGTTTCATAACAATGTGTCCCATAACAAGTGGCTTATTTTCAAATAAGAAAACAATTTACCTTTCAAAAGTTGTGGGCCATACCACTTTAACCAATTTTTACCATTCACCTTAATACTCGTGCTCAAATGAAATGTGCCACTTATTCCGTGATGGAGGGAGATTTTACTTTGGAGGAATGCCACAAATACAACAAGAAGAGATGTTGAGGGTTTTAGGAATGACCAAAGGGGAGCTGCCATTTAGATATTTGAGAGTCCCGTTACCAACCAAAAAGTTGAAAACTCTTCAATGCTAACCTTTGATCAAGAGAATAATTGAGAGAATAGATTTTTGGTCTTCAAAATGTTTGTCCTATGCAGGAAGAATTCAACTCATCAAGTCGGTTTTATTCGGAATGCAATCCTTTTGGTTCCAGATATTTATTGTTCCTCAAAAAGTTGTAAAAGTGGTTTGCTCGTAGATCCTTCATTTGGACACGAAAGTCAAGAATTTCAAAGAGAAGCTTAGTTGTCTGGGATCAAGTTTGTTTGCCGAAGCTTGCTGGAGGATGGAATATAACAAACATTCACATCTGGATCAAGGCGGCCATCTACAAGCTATTATGGAACCTAGTCAAGAGCAAGGAAAAATTGTGGGTTCGATAGGTGCATGGATATTATGTAAAACATCAACACCTCACCTCCATGCAATCTCCTTCATAAGCTTCTTGGGCGGTGCGCAAAATTTTGGGTGCAAGGGAATATCTTGGTGATTCTGTGGATGATGTTTGTGCAAATAATAGTTCTTAATCAGGAAAATTTATACTACCTCTGGTCCCAAAGTCTTTTCATAGGAGGAAGTGGCACGGGTATTAAGGAAAAAGTTGTTGAATTAGTTGTAAGTAGAGAAAAAGTGATTTAATTTGTGAGTGGATAAAGGGTCCTACATTGTGGGTAGTGATTTATTAATTAATTGAAATAGTGGTGGACCATATGTGGTATTTTAGGCAAATAAGTTGATAAAGTAAGGGTAAGAGATAATAATTTGTTGTGGGGTTATGTCCAAAAGTAGTTAGGAAGAAACTTGAGGACCGTCCCAAAAATGAATGATAAGAAAAAACTTGGGGACCGGAGGTAGTATGAGTTAAGAGGGCCACTAACACGACTAAATTGGAATAAGCTGATTTGTAGCAACTCAGCTCCACCAAAGTGTGTCTTCATTGCACGGTTAGCAATGATGGGAAGATTAGTGACCTGTGACAGTCTACTCAAGTTTGAAATAGTTGATCCGATTTGTAGCTTGTATGGCCGAGATGATGAAAATCTGAATCACCTCTTTTTTCAATGTTAGTTCTCAACTCAAGTTTGGCAACAAGTGAAGAGTTGGTGTGGATTGCAAGGGAGTCCAAGAGAATGGGATGTGAAAAGAAGTTGCTCGTCACTCATTGTGGTTCAAAGTCTGGAAAATAAAATTATATAGAAGTCTCATATCAGTGGTGATCTACTTGTTGCTCAGATTCAGATCCACTTAGTTGTAGCTTGTAGGAAGGAACCTAAATTACAAAGATTGTTCATAGTTATGGATCTGGTTATGTGCTTAGTGATTGATAGTTTTGTGGTTTGTAAGTTGCTGATTTGGCAAGCTCATTTGGTGAAATAATAATCTATTTACCCAAAAAAAAAAAAAAATTGGGTTAGATATGCGGTTTGAAGTATAAGATTTAATTAACCTCAACCATAAAGTACTCTAAAACAATGTAATAGGACCATATTAAAACATTTCATAATAAACTGCAAAGCAGCTATAATATGTATTAATTTTTATTTTTAAATGTTTCATACATATTCTTCATTCTTCTTACATGCTATTTAGATAATTGAAGATTCACTAGAGGATAAAATGCGTTTATCTAAATTGCAGTAGCCGAGTGCACAAAGAGGAATAAGACAAAAACTCTTTCTGAATAATATTATGTGAAGTGCACACATAAAAAAAAAAAACAAAAACAAAAACAAAATAAAAAAAAAGACACCATTCCAAAACTTGTATACCAGTAACCAGATATATCAATACCTGCAAAATCATTGATTTCTTCATTATAAAATCAGCGGTACCTAAAATATAACATAACAAAAACAATATTCATAACAGAAACTATAAATATACCTCTGTTACCGTTAGTCTCTTGAATGCACTTAAGTTCTTCATTGTAAACCTTTATTGCAAGTAAACATGAATTCTAATGATTATATGACTGTGTGCAGTGGCTGTCTCCATGGGTGTCTCGAGACACCCAATCCATGGAAACAGCCCAGTGCAGCATCCACTGTCTTGAGAACGAGACAGTCTTGAGACAGTGATATATTGACAAAATTAATATTCAAAAGTAATAAACTAATTAGATGGAGACACCTCATAGAGAGAGTCTCACTGCAGCTGAGTGTCTCTATCTCCATCACACCCCATAAAGACATCTTATAGAGACACTAGCACTGCGGATAGTCTAAGAATATTTGAACGCAAGTGTAAATTTTTTTCCGTTTGAAAAAGTTGCTAGGAGAACATACATACCTTGTAATTCATTTTGCTCATTAAAACCTTTCCAATAGAAAGACGTAGATATTGTTGGTTTTCACATTTAAAAAAATATATAAGAAAAAGAAAAAACTTCTAATTGCTTATTTATTAGAAAACATAAAAAAAAATTATATACCTAAAATCTTTAATCCCATAAGTTTTCTCCCAAAACAATCTGATCACCAAAATATATGTTCATACTCGCCAATTATCGTAGCTGTATTCTTCTTGGATTGAACTTGAGTAAAGAATAAATTCATAAAATTCACCAGATTATATATGTACATACTCACTTGATTTGTGCTATGTAGTTTTTCTCATCACTAATTGTTACTAAATCAAATAACAATAGTTGTAAGTACATGGTAAAAAATTACTACATCTCTAATTTACATGTAAAACAACAAATACAAAAACTGCCCATAACACCAACTGTATCTTTTTTTTTTTGTCTACAACTTAACAACTACCATCTTCTTCTTCTCTTCATAATGAACTATACACCATCTCGCTTCCTCTTCTTTGTGGCATCCAACATTAGTGGCCATGGTTTTATTTGCAGGAGTAAGATGAGCCATTTTGTCTGAAGGATATATAAGTTTACCTGCAAAGAAGAAGACAAAACAACATGTTATAGTATTAAATGTGTATATGTATATTACCTTATTTAGATTGTAGCCCTAGCCCTATTAGTCTAGTATATATATCTGTGTATCTTCTCATATTTTATTGACTGAATAATATATTCTCTTCTCCCAATATGTTTTATACTATTCTTCTCCACATGGTATCAAAGCAGATATCGAACCTGCTTGTTCATTGTGATGTTTTGATAAACGTAGTTCTTTTGCTTTTGAGCTTGTTCATTGTGATGTTTGAGGTCAGAGTCGATTGAGTCTAGAGGGGGTTTCGGGTACTTTCTGATCTTGGTTGACAATTATTCGCGTATGACATGGTTGTATTTGCTCAAACAGAGAACTGAAGTCCCTGTTGTACTAAACTCCTTTTATCATAAAATAAAAACTTAATATTCTATCGATTTGCGTATTCTCTTGAATTTACTCAAAAATCTATGTCATCTTTTTGTGATTCCCGTGGCACAATTTATCAAACTTCATGTACTTCCCAACAAAATGGAGTTGTTGAGCGGAAACATCGTCATATTTTAGATGTTGCTCGTACTCTTATGTCTGGTTATGGGGTGATGTTGTTCTTAGTGCATGTTTTCTTATTAATAAAATGCCTTCTAGTGTGGTCCATGGAGATATTCCTTTTCCGTGTCTTCATCTTGATAAACCCCTTTATCTGTTCCTCCTCGCATATTTGGGTGTGTTTATTTTGTTCATGATCTCACTCCTGGATTGGATAAGTTGTCTCCTCGTTCTATTAAGTGTGTTTTTCTTGGGTATTCTCAAATACAAAAAGGGTATCGATGTCTTGACCCGCTTACCAAGCATCACTATGTTTGTGCTGACATCACTTTCTTTGAATCTCAATCATATTTTTCTCATACCAGCGCTACTTTTTCTAATATGTTAAGCTCTACTCCTTTGCCTATTCCGGCGTCAGTATCTCCTCCAGCTCGACCCTTACAGGTACATACTCGTCGTCCTCGGCCCGTACTTGTTCTAGAACTTGTCTCTGAATCGGCCTCATGTCCTCTGCCCGAGTCATCTTCTCCTGCAGATTCTGAAGATCCCCAACCTGCCAACATAGATGATTTACCTATCGCTATATGCAAAGGTAAACGTACTTGCACCACTAAACACCCGATGTCTAATTATGTCTCTTTTTCGTGCTTGAGTCTTTTTTTTCGTGCTTTTGCTCTTTGCCTTTTGTCTACAGTTATTCCAACTTCTTACCTTGAGGCACTCAAATATCCCCTTTGGCGGGCTGCTATGGATGAGGAGATGTGTGCCTTTTTTATCTCGTGGCACTTGGGTTGTAGTAACTTCCCCTGCTTCCGCTATTATTGTTGCTTGTCGTTGGGTGTTCACTATCAAGTTTCTTGATGATGGTACCATTGATCGGTATAAAGCCCGTCTTGTGGCAAAAAGGTTTACACAAACTTATGGAGTTGATTACTTTGAGACATTCTCTCCCACTGCTCGTTTGAACTCCATTCGACACAAACTTATGGAGTTGATTACTTTGAGACATTCTCTCCCACTGCTCGTTTGAACTCCATTCAAATCTTGTTCTCATTGGTTGTCAATCTTTCTTGGCCTATATATTACCTTGATGTGAAGAATGCTTTTCTCTATAGTGATTTATCTCCGACTATTTATATGAAGCAGCCTCCAGGGTATGTTGCTCAGGGGGAGGATTCTACCAAGGTCTTTTGTCTTAATAAAGATATTTATGGTCTTAAGTAAAGTCCGAAGGAATGGTTTGACAAGTTCACTAGTGTTCTCGGCAAGATCGGGTTTAAGCAATGCAAGTCTGACCACTTTGTCTTTGTGCATCATCAAATGTCTGGAATTGTCATTCTTGTTGTCTATGTTGATGACATTCTTATATCTGGGAGTGACGTATAGACGATTGATGACACAAAGAAATACTTGCAAGAATAATTTGTTATTAAGGATTTAGGACGTCCTAAGTACTTCTTGGGAATTGAAATTGCTCACACCAGGTAAGAAATTTCTCTATCTCACCAGAAGTATGCAACAGATTTACTTAAAGAAACTGGGTTGCATGGAACGAAGCCAGTTGATACTCCTATGGATATTGACCCAAATGTCTCGGATGAAAGTGAAGATTTCTTGGAGGACAATGCTAAGGATAGACGACTTGTTGGGAAACTTATCTACTTGACATTAACACGACCTGACATTTCTTTTGCGGTTGGTTTGGTTAGCCCTTTCTTGGATAAGCCTAAACAAATTCATTGGGAAGTTGCCATTCGAATTCTTCGATATATCAAGAAATCTCCATGGAAATGATTGTTCTTTAAGAAGAATGACCATTTGAAGATCGAAGGATACTTCGATGTCGACTATGTTGGCTCTAAGACTAACCGAAAATCGACTTATGGATACTGCACTTACTTGGGTGGAAATTTGATAACTTGGAGGAGTGAGAAACAACAAATAGTTGCTAGATCTTTTGCCAAGGCTGAGTATAGAGCGATGGCTCATACTGCAACTGAGATGATTGGTGTGAAGAATCTGCTTGGAGAATCGGGATTCATTTTCAATGAATCGTTACCTATGCATTGTGATAACCAATCAGCTATTTACATTGCTAACAATCCAGTGTTTCATGAACGAACCAAACATATTGAGGTTGACTGCCACTTCATTCGTGAGTGTGTATTGAATCAAACTATTTCTACTGTGTTCACTTCTTCGTCTAATCAGATTGCTGATATCTTCACTAAACCGTTGGGCAGCAAAAGGTTCTTTGAGCTATGCACCAAGTTGGATATGATCAACATATATGCTCCAACTTGAGGGGGAGTGTTATAGTATTAAATGTGTGTGTGTGTGTGTGTGTATTATCTTATTTAGATTCTAGCTCTAGTCCTAGTAGTCTAGTATATATATCTATGTATCTTCTCATATTATATTGACTGGATAATACATTCTCTTCTCCCAATATATTTTATACTATTCTTCTCCACACGTCAAAAGTAGATTTAGAGAAGATGAAAGCTAAGAGTGGCAACTTCGAAAATAGCAGCCTCTAAGCTCACATATCACATTTGAATTTCAAATTTAAGCTCCATGTTTTGAAGCCAAAAAAATTGGATTTAAGGACTAATTTGTATCTATTCTAGATATATGAAGTACGTATTAACTGAATTATTATTAACAAATACCTAGATAATAGGATAAATTCAGTATGAAATTCTAGACGTGATCTTATCAAACCAGTCAACAACCAATCCCGTTGGTACCTAAATAATTGTTAAAGAAAGCAAAATCATAAATAAACTATTTTTTAACTATTTCGGAAGATGGACCAATAAATAAACCAATATTATCAGTTAAAAACTAAAAGAAAGCAACCAACATTACTGTGAAATACAGAAGAGAAAGAAACCATTGTAATTAACCACAATATATTAGTCATATCCCAAAAATAACTTGAAGTCCATCTCTAAAATCCTATCCTCTCAACCGCTTTTGGCGCCTAAATGGCAACATTGGTAAATACAGCCACAACTCTTCTTTTTAGTATTAAGATAGATGATTTTGAACATTTTCATTCAGAAACTTGGAATCTTATACTGAAGACTACTAACATTTGTGCTGGTAAAGCTGTACCCGCTTTATCATATCATATGGTAGTGTCAGCTTGAAATCTCTCTGCTTCCGGTTCAATGGCTTTCCCTTAACTGCATGGTCTCGATTCTCCCTCACGTCTGCCAACTTCCAAACGCAGCAATTCAGTTCTGTGTCAATGGAGTGGAGAAGGTAGACCCCTTCCTTTTCTAGGGATTTGCCATCTGAATTTTCCAAGTAGTTGACTACCATCATCCTCTCCTTGAACCTCAACAGGTCATCAGGTACTCTCAGCAACCGATCTGCACCAGCACTCGATACCTTCAAAACAAATCGCGGAGATAGAATCAGCTTTGCTAAACAACTCTAAATCAGAACACCGTGAAAATATAACAGAGTAGAAGAATTTACGTCAAGAGCTAAATTATCTGGGATTTCTTCTTCCAACTTTGTCATAAATTGGCGACTGAAAGATGCGATCTCATCCAAGCTGGGAGACCCGTGTCTGGTAAAGGGCAGCAAACAGTAGAAGATAATCATACTCGTTCCAGATTATGAATCAAGAGTATGCTTATTATGCATGTCATGTCATGTCTCATACAGAAAAGTTGAGGACTAATGAGATACAAGACTTACTCGCTTGAAAGATTATCGAGCCTCACATAGATGTACCCTTTAGGAGATGTTTTGAATGCAAAGAGCTGAAACTCTTCACCCAACTCCTGAATAATTTCTTGGGCTATTGATAACGCTTTCTCGCCCCAACGGCAATTGTTCAGAACAACTCCACCGCCGCTGCCTCCATCACCAATCTACACTTTTTTACAACTTCAAGTAAATAAAGAGCTAAGTTTGCAAAGTGCTTAGCAACATAACAAACAGTGAACCACACCTCAGGCTCGCCTTCATCCTCTTCCTCCCATTTTTCATCAGAATCATCTGAAACTTCACGAGGTAAAATGCAAGCCGGCATTATTAACCATCAACGAGGGAAGGCCACGATCAAAGACAAGAATCGTGTACAATGTTGGCTTTACGGAATTCAAAAGTACATAAAGCAATCATAGAACAAACAATCCTCAAAATATGTGTGCATAAATTTTAACTAAACTTAACAACTTTAGCAACTGGACTAGCCAAATTCTTTCGCATAACAGTGCAATGGAAAAAACATGTTCAGACACAAGCGACCATGTAAGAATACAAATCTCAACCTAAATAAAGCAAAAACTAACATAAGAAATCGAAAAATCAATAGGGATCACCGTTGAGACAATACATCAAACACATGGCACGCACTAAAAAACGAACAACTATCACCTGAAAACAGAGCTTCTTACATTGGAATTGGTCAAGGCCGATCACGTCAGGGGAATTAGCATGTAAGTGGCGACAAGCGGTGATAATAGCGAAATACGATGGCCAAATACAGCTAGGTTTGAAGCCGCCAAGAATTCCATGAAGGTCCGGTTTTGACGGAGGATCATGTTGATGAATATGAGAAACAAGAGATGACGAACAACAGATTTTCCTTGCAAATCTGTGTTGTAAGCGGCTCGAAATCCTGCATGCAAAGTTTCTCATATTTACCTATGTCCAACAAAGGCCTAAAATTTCCTAAAAAAAAAAAAAAAAAACAAAGGCCTAAAATTTCCACAGCGAACTGAAGCCAGAGTTCTTTAAAAAAAAAGAAAAAAGAAAAGAAAAAGAGAAGCAAAAAAAACCCAACAATATTAGTGCACACCTAAATAAGAATACAACTAACGCTGCAAACCGTCCGAAAATTGAAGGGAAACCACATTATGCTCAGTAGGGGCGGAGCCATGTTTGGGCTGGGGTTGACTCAAGCCCGCGCTAATGATTCTTTTTTTATTCATAGTTTTGACTATTTTCAAAAATATTTGGGATCAGTCCATGCTAACTTTGACATAACAAATGGAGCAATTTCTGTGAATTCGGAAGAATGAAGATGAGAGTTGAGCCAGAAGAAAAAATTGCAGAGGTGAAAACAATGACGGTTACGTCAATTAATGAAGAAAGCAAAGAAGAGATTAAATTAACAAACTAATAATGAAATGGGTAGTACTATTTGGACATACTATGTCCAGACATACGATGATAAAAATACAGATTTGACGGAAGTTTTTAACTAATAATTTAATTTCATAGTTTCGATAGTTTGGTTATTAATAAACATACACTTTTTAAATTTTAATTATAAAGTTTCATCTCAATTTAAATTCACAAGTTTAGGACTTGGGTGTGGATGAGAGTAAAATTTGGGAGCGGGTGTACGTGAGATCGATATTTTGGAAAGGGGTCTGAGTAGGAAAGAAATTTTAAAGGCAGTCGGATAATGTTTTTCTTATTTTAAGTACGTATGTCTGAACATACTATGTCCGAATAGAATTATTGTAATGAAATATATATGGGCCAAGCTAAGCATTTAAATAAAGAAAAATGAAAAGCTAAATAGTTTAGTAAAATTAGTACTTCTTCTATTAGGAAAAAAACGTTTTTTACCTTTAAAATAATACAATTTATTGAACTTAATGTATTTCATAAGCTCAAAAAAAAATTTAGAAAAATTTAGTAAAGCCTCCTCCACCAAAATTTTCTGGCTACGCCCCTGATGCTCAATTATAAAAAAAAAAATACTGCAATATTATTTATAAGAGAATATGATAAAAAAAAAGTATTTCTTTGACTTTACTCTACTTTCTTAAGTTGCAACAAATCAAACTATTTAAAAAAAAAATCACAGATTTCATTGTATACGATGTTAATTGTTTTGTACATCCGATCATCTTGTCACAAATTAATATTTTGAGTTTCTTTTCGCTATTATACTCATGAGATTGTAACGTTTTTTTTTTTTTTTTTGTACAAACTAAACATAATTTAAATATAAAATCATATTAAAATGATTGTGCAAAATAATTACAAGAATAAAAATATACACTGAACTTGAGCATTTATATAAGTTTTCTTAGAGTTAAGTATGATTGAAATGCAATGTGGCATAAGAAATTTTACATCAAATATAATAAAATAGATGAATTAAAAAAATGCTCATAATAAGTTAGTATAGGCTCAAAATATGAGAGATTATATGTCATATTCAATGAATGATAGATACCATAAATATGAATAGACGCGTTTTTTTTGGAAGATTTAGGAATGTAATGTTAAATAGTAGTAAAATTTATGAACAAAAAAATACATTGAGGATTTAAGATATATATGAATAATAAATGGAGGTTGCGTCATGTAGGACCTCAAATTAATAGGGAGTTCGAATCCGTAATCGTTAGATAGATAGATAGATAGATTTCTTTAGTTTTTAAGGTAATGTAGTGATAAATGTAATTGTTTATATAATATTTATCGGTAAAAATATAATTTTAAAAAAACGTATAATTATTCATGTTGTTTTCTCTTGAAGTGAAACTACATGAATTACATTGGTTTCGTATTAGTTTATAAGTCAATATTTTGGCAAATTCTCATGCATGTTTAATTTAGAATAAAAGTATAATTCTATATATGCCAATTTAATAATTTGGTAAATTAACAAATTAATATTACAACTTAATAAGTAGCCAAATTAATTTGTTAATAAAAATAAAGCTATTAATTATTTAATCAACTAATTATTAATTGATCATATGTTGTGTAAATGAGCGAGATGAGAACATATTGACTTTGAGTAATTTTTAAAGGTTCTCTAACAATAGACTCTTATTAAAAAAACGATCTAAAACAAAATTTATTTTGAACATAAACACATTAGATAGAAAGATTAAATAATATGTGATTGCTTCAAATATAATTGGGGCAATTTAATGAGCACCCCAAATTGATTTAGTGGCTGTTTAATTTTTACTCCATATTTAATTAGTAGCAATTCTTCGTGGTCTTGTATCGCGACTAAAGGAAAGATTTTCTTGCCATATTTTATTATGGAAATTTGAGATTACAAATATTAAATAATAAATATATTGAATAAAAAAATTAAAATATAATTTAAAATAAATAGAAATACCGAATAGAGAGAACGCCACGTAAGGAGAGAGTTCGAATCCGCAATATATAGATGATAATATGAATGAATCAGAGAAAATATTATTTTTTACAGACGGTGTTTTCTAAATATTCTGTCTTTTCAATGCTATTTACAATTCAAATATAAATTTAGTTGTTCCAGAAAAAAAAAAAAAACAAATTAAATTTAGCTAAAAAAGTAAATCTTAAATTTAATGATAGCTGGAGAATTTCCTATGGAACATAATTTTGAATTAATCTTCAGAAACTCTAAATTATGGCATTTTAGTGATCGACTTGCTTCAAAAATAATTTATGGAGTAGTAATTTGGATACTTTGCTGCATCGCTCAGAACAAACTTTTACTCGACCATACTCTCAATTTGATATTCATAAATTTGCAACCATCAAAAGGTTACAAAATTAAAGTTTATAATACGGTTGTAAAATACCAAAGTTGTCAAAGAGAAAATTATTCCACAAGCACAGTAATTTTCAAAAGGTGCAACATGAAATTCAAATTGTAAAACCTTAACCTACGTGTAAAGGGATATTGGCAAATAAATTATGTTGTGCAACAAATAAAGTTGCACATAATCAAGATTATGTCCCGTAAAACTACAATCGGAGAATAGTTCGAAGGGTATCAGAGAGGTTTTGAATGGTCTGTTGTTCCTGCACTGCCTGCATTTCCTGAAGTGGCATCTCTTCGTAGCACCTGCAACGAACATCACAACGAATCTTAGAAGGCGATAAAGACTGGATTTGTAGACAAATGAGATCAGAGATGATGGGGATTCATACATTTTGTGGTATGCTAATGCCTGAGCAAGATTCATCAGAGTCGGACTGGAAGTCAGCCTCTGATACACGCCCGGGGGGAGGGGTACCTGTAATAATTCGAGGAGCTAGCTATTAGCCAAGTGTCGGAGAAATTATATGAAAGGAAAGATTTTTTATTCAACTAGGAGGACCTCATTTTGTCTGCTTCTACCCTTCTTAGGCTGGGAATCGCCAGAAAAGAGCTCGTGCATTGCTTCTACAGCTATGCTTCCAGTCGAATCCCCGGGCCATCCCCCAAGCACATTTTCAGACAAAAGTGCTATCGGGGATATGTCTGTCGCCCTTAAGAACGGGATTGGTACTGTATTACCAGCAGTGTAAATGGACCAAAGCTGTTCCAAAAGATGGACCAAATAAGTAAATACTCACTGTAGGAGAGTGTAGGAGTTGAACTTGAAAGACAAAACTACCTTGTCTAATGCTTTCCTACTGACGGTCTCACTATTAGCTAATGGATCGCTCAAGCTACTGCTGCC
This sequence comes from Schizonepeta tenuifolia, assembly GCA_029490685.1. Taxonomy (NCBI): domain Eukaryota; kingdom Viridiplantae; phylum Streptophyta; class Magnoliopsida; order Lamiales; family Lamiaceae; genus Schizonepeta; species Schizonepeta tenuifolia. Next base: position 27,863,342 of record CM055955.1, read on the forward strand.
AGTCACTTGGGAAATGCTATTTACATCCATATTTTGCTCAGTTGTCGAGGCTCCAACAATGGCAGGAGTCTCAATCCTGGCAAGTTATGATGCATGGAGTCGGTGCATATTGGAATTTGGAAATTTAAGAATGCAGATTACACATGCACAATAGTCAGAGAAGTAAAGCAAGCACTCGAGCTCCTGATTCCGTTAAGAGATTAAATGCTAGAGAAAATCTAGGTGAGCATCAAAGACATTTGAAGCAAGAGAAGCTTAAGGGCGGGTTATCCATTCATAGTTTGACAGCCAAAAGAATGAGCCATTCATATCCGGAGCAACTGGCCCTTGCCTTCAATTCTTTTCTTACTTTGGCTCGAATGCTTTTTCTCCTCTGACAAAGTCCTGACTAAAGTAGGCAAAAGGCGAGAAAGACTCCGAGGGAAGGAAGGAGCTCATAATACTGAAAACTGAAGAGAGCCAAAGGAATACTAAATTTGTTACTTCGCTTCGGTATTCAAATCCTTCACTCAAAATTGGCAGTTCGTACAACAGTGTCAGTGAGTGCTAGGCCGTAGGATAAAAGAAACTAGACTTAAGGGTCATCTCACGATAACTTAGTTCAAATTAAAAATCTTAACCAATCCTCCATATAAGCCCAACATAAAGAGGTGCTTCCAAAAAAGTACTTAAAGAATTAAGTGAAGTGTCAACTGTAATTCCATATCGTTAAGCCCAAGTGAAGATGAAAATGCCCTCTAGTAACAAACAACAGTTCTATGTCTGCAATACCAAATCAAAAATGCTTGAGAAAAATACCGAGAGTCTTTAACTTTATCTCCAGTTCCACCGACTGGAGGTTTTCCAGCATATCCAGTAGCAGGAGAGGATTCTTCTGCTCGTGTAGATGCTGGCACACTAGCTGTTTTGCTAGTCTCAACTCTATCATGGATTATTACAGTTCCAAAATCACCTAGTCAAAAAATTTCTGATCAGTGTTACTAGCTTAAAGATTCAGTCACAAAACACATTCTCCAACTCAATCACTAGAGCAGTGCCCAAGTATCAAACCCAAAGATTACAGTCGAACTGCAATCTTGATTTGGATTACAGTTAAAAATATCAAGATATATTCGAAAATGCTAGCTGACTTCACTAGGTTGAGAAGCTAGTTGAATCAACCAACAGTGTTATTGGTAAATCAGTTTGTTATTTCATCTAAAATTTCGACAATTTTCAAATTAGGTTTGTTTTCTATCCAAACACAATCAAAACTTGGTTCATCTTTTTTCAAGTGATTCAATCATGCCTAAAATTGTCATCTCTTCTTTTTTGTACTTATGTAAAACTTTCTATCCAAACCCTAAACAATTGTCATCTCTGGACATGCTCTAACGGAGAGGTATCAGTTTTTATGATATCAAATATAAAGGATATTACCTTCTCCAGATGTTTTTACTGTATCCTTTATGCTAACAGCATATAATCCAGAGGTATGCTGACCATCAGGACGTCTTGATGGAACAGTATTTAGAATGGCATCAGTTGATGCTGAATCTCCTGGCGGCTGAAAGAGACGGAGTGAGATATAGTGATTACACAGAAGCATGTGCCTTAGTTAAACGAGGATTTTTCCACTTCTATATTTTGTAAAAGAGAAGAATGGTGCAATAACAGTTGTACCACCAACACAAGTAATCAAAAGGAAAACTATAAATACCCCTTCTCTCGGTAGTGTCCTGTCTGAAGCAACGTCTTGTGTTTGCAATGCCATTGATGCCCTAATTTGCTTTGCCTGCTCAATCTTCGGGACCATTGCTGATGCTCCACTTCTACATTTTTCAATGAATTTGTGCTTCATGTGATCAAAAGAAAGAAAAAGAATACTATGTAAGAACTGAAGTACAAGAGATAATTTTGCATACCTATAAACTAAACTAAACTAAAACAAAGCATGGCACACATTCAGTTAACCATGGCTTTTGAATATAAATAAAAATTTTAACAACCTCAATCTGAGTATGGGATGTGTACATTTCTTGATGAAGGCACTTAAGTAATGTTATCATAAGTTGAGCAGGATATACTTACTATAAGAGAATAAACATCCACAACTATATATCAAAACATGCGTCAGTTTTCTTTGAGAATTGCAAGAGTTCCCATCCACTAGATCCATTTGTTCAAAGTAAAATTCCTAACAAGAGCCATGAGGAAACTTCCCAAGAAAATTATGGCACACTAGAATCATCAAAAAGTCAACATCTGCAGTAACTTAGATAATGCATCGGATACAGTTAGAGGCTTAGAGCAAGTAATAAAACCAAAGAGGAATACCTTCAGCATTTCAGCTGCTGTGGGCCGGAGTCGTGGCTCCTTTGTCAGGCATTTTGCAACAAAGTCATGAAACACAAGCGACCTGCAACAATAAACAAATTAAACCTGTAGACTGCAAAAAAAAATATCATGCAATCGTGCATTACCATATTGGTGTATCTGAACAGAAAAGGGAAAAAGATGATTGGAAACATTTTAACGTAAGATCATCTAGATTTATCGTATCTGTATGCACGGTATGAAATGACTACCTGAGACACCAAGTAGGACTCCGAAAAGTTTGTCTCTTGTTTTCTCATTTTTTGAGTTGGGGGATAAGTTTGCCTCTTGTTTACTATTACCAAAATCATCCAAAAACAAATATAGAGGGTGACCACAAGACTGAAAAGATATGAACACCAACTGAATGATGCATAGATACATGTAGACTAGGGCTCTCAAACGCCAACCGAATCTTGTTATCAATGAAGTTCACTATTTTAACTCTCACCCAAAACAGTTTTAACTCAAGCATAGCGGAGGATGTACAGCACTAATATTCATGAGACAAAGTTCTTGAATCTTGATTCACATATGAATAATACTTCTTCAGGGAAAAATTCATTTTTACTCAGACCCAATACTTCTTTGGATGATGCGATAATTGAGCTTGATAGGGAATGAATAGGTAACAAGATGATGCTCCTCAAGCCATCAGTAGTAACAAAAAAATCCAAATAAAACATGAACAAGTGAATGACAGCACTTAATGAAGAAAGTCCTCAGGAATCAGGATAGTTGCTGAAAGTAGAGAAAGAATAGAAGACACACCATTTCTCTTTATCCTCGAGCATTGGGGCAGGTTCAATTGAAATCATAAACAATACCTACCACAAGGTTGGACTAGGTAAGCATCCAAAAAAGTAATATATTGCTATAAAAAGGAGCCAGAAAGTCAACAAAGCTAAGTCTTATTTGTAGGGTACCAGCCCATAGTCCACAACAACAGCGACAAAAGCTTGAGTGCACAAGCCTTGTGCAGGATGAATCACACATGAGAATGTTCTAACTCTCTCTTGTACATTAGTTATGTTAAGCATATTGACATAGACATTACCAGCACCAGCATGAATGCACCAGTTGCAAAAATCATAGAGCACTTGCAATATTAATCTGGATCCTACACAATCCTAAGGTCTCACATTGTAATAGGCATACAAATACATAGGTCAAAAATGCTAAACAAGCTACTTTCTCAAAATTTACTAGGGAACTGATGGCTGACCATGCAGTATACATATCTATATTATCTTCTAGTGCAGAAGCTAAAATTTAGCTAATCATGCACATAATCCCTTGGATATTTTCTAAATGAAATGTCTCAGACTGCATTATCAGAACCATTTTACTGGTGGTTTTAACATAACACTAACTAAAGTCCGCGGGCTTACTCTCATAGGATGAACAGCTGCTCTTGGAGGAAGTCCCTGGAAACCAAAGTTGAGTGGATGTAAAATTAGCAACAAATAAAATTGCGAAACATTTATAGCATTTGTAATTGCCACAGACAGGAACAGCAGGAGAAAATAATGAAACGTACTTCAGCCATTTCAATTGCAGAAACTCCAAGAGCCCACACATCTACCTGGAAAAAAATTGACATGATAATCAGTTAGTAAATAATGACTAGTCACGGACTTCTCTGTCACAAGCTTTTTGAGCATCAAACAAGATATATACCTTTCCATCATAACGGCTTTCTTGAATAACTTCAGGTGCCATCCAATGTGGTGTACCAATGAACTAAAGAAACAAAAGCTCAATGATGAATAGGACTTAAAAACAAATAACTGACAATTATAGTAATTATAATCTAAATAGTCCACATAAAAAGTAAATGACAGGACAAGTTTTTATAGTCTTTCTCAGATATATCTCTCACAGGATAAATATTACACCTAAATAAGATGGATTTTTAACTCTTTTCCAAGAATACAACTAACTTAGAAAGGCCTCTTTTGCAAGCAGTGGCCACCACCAGTATCATATTCATATATATTTCACATTTCACTTTTTTATAGGTCTTAATATCTCAAATTGATAGAGGCAAACAGACTTCAGTAATGGTCTCAAATAAAGTCCAAGAATTGGTGAAGCATTGCTAGGTAAAACCCCATTGTTCACATGATCAACTAGTAGTAACGAGTCTTACTATTGGTGCCAGGCCCAATGGATCAACTAGGAATACGAAAAATAATCATTCTTCAGTCGATCAGTTGATCTGATCAGTACATCAAATAAAATACTAACAAATCTTGATTTTATTAAACTACACACCAAACATTGCAAGAAACCTGATCTTAATATGTCGAAATTTACAGGTTTATATATTCACCAATATCAGTTCTGTGTAGAAAAAAGGTAGAGACAATTATGAGCAAGATACTTAAACCATTCTGATCATGTAGGCTAATGAAAATAGGTAGGTATACCGTATTACGTTTGGACATAGTTCGTGTCAACTGTGCAGCCACTCCAAAGTCACCTGTAAATATACATTATTTCACTGATTCAAGAAATAAAATACTAAATCTACACATCCAAACTGAACTACATGAAGCGAATCATCGAGATTACCTAGCCCAACAGTGTGCTGCAACATTTGTATAGGAAAATTGAGAAAGGGAGGTTCAAAACACATATGAGAAGACATAATCTTAAGACTTACCCAGCTTAACTTCTCCTTGCTCAGTCAACAAGATATTACCACCTTTAATATCTCTATGCACCTTGAAAATTGAGTGCAGGTACGATAGACCCTGGATTGACGAATTTACTAAATAAGCAGAGACCATAATCGTACATTTATTTGGCATGTACAGAAGGTCCAAAACAACTTTCTGGCAACGTAAAGTTTGAAATAGAACGAGCAATCCTGTGATAAACTATTTTTTAAGAACATTCAGTAAAATCACAAGTACCTTTATAGCTTCTCTACAAATATATGCAATTTGATACTCATCAAGAGCATCGTCAGTAACATTCATCAAGTCAGCAACACTACCACCCCCACAGTACTCCATCACTATCTGCCAGCAAATCCAAATTTTCAAAGAACTACACTTCACTTACAACCTCGGACTGAGGTTTCACATGTTAGGGTAGCAATCTCAAGACTCACCCAAAGAAAAATAACTTCAGATGCAGAACATAAATAAATAAAAGAAGACAAAAGCTGATTTTCTTCTTCATACCCAGAGAAATTCTTCTCCTTGATAGCTCCCAAGATAACGAACAACATTAGGATGGCTACACTGCTGTAACATCTCAATTTCCCCACGAATTTCTTCATAACCCTCCTCCTGCAAAATAATTAGTATTTCATAAATTAAAACTATTTGCACTCAAACAAAGAAAAACCTAACTTCTTAGTTCTTAGTGTTAACATATTGCAATCATACCCCTTCAGACAATGATATTACTTTGACAGCAACTAATTCTGAAGTCCTTAAATCTCGAGCCTTGTAGACTGCCCCATATGAGCCCTTCCCTGATAAAGCATCAATTGAAAGTTACTTTCCTATTTGTGGCAATGAAAAATAAGACATATAATTTCATATTACTTCTCTGGTTCAGTTAACTATTCAGCAATTGATTTAAATATTGCAAACCCCAGACGTTTTAAAAGAGAATATCCTAGGACACGATTTCTTGTGAACCTTAGTAACCTCCATCTATTGCGATGCAATAGTCAGACACCAACTTCTATGATATCTCAACCTGGTCAGGTAATTTATTGCAGTATCATTTATTATGAGCTCATGGAAATAAAAGCATAAACAAATTTCCTAGGTAATAGATGTATGAAACTAATACTCAAGGATGCATATGCTGATATATTAGCAGAGTAAGACCCACAGGCCACAGCAGTAGCAATGATGCTTCATATGCCTCTATTACAAGTACTGCAAGACCATAGTTTCAGGCAGTGCACTGTAATTCGTTCTTGCAAGAGTAGACAAATGGATAGCTACTTGGGATAGAAGTTGTCTTGGGTAAGCAAGCACCACTAATCATCTATAAACGCAAGCTGAATTCATCAGAACCCTTACTTGAACAGTCACTTACAACCTTATTCAGCAATTATAACTAACTTTAACTGCATTTACAATAGCTAAAATAAAATGGGATCGCTCAAGATCAGGTTACAGTTCACTATCTAAAAAATGGCATATACTAAGTACAACTACTTTGGCCAGAAGTTTAATATACACTACTACAACATATAGGATCAAATGTCCATATCAAGCAATATGCAGACAAAAACTAAAATTTTCCCCCAACAATTCAATAATCAATCAAAGAGAATAACCACACAAAACTCGAAACTTGAATCTTTACCGAGCTCATGAAGCAACTCATACTTTGTAGAAGGATCCTCTCTGGCCATGCACTCTGTTATTGAACTTGATGAAATTTTCCCACTACCCTGCTGCCTCGGCGGTGCAATTCCAGTGCCCTCGCCACCGCCACCGCTGATTTTCCTCCCCCTCCCATATCCAATCTCTCCAACCTTCTGCATACTTTCCACAGCCTTCCTCATAGTCCCCCCGCCTCCACCACCACCACCTCCCTTCCTCACCATCGTCCCCATACCCTCCTCTTCATCCTCCTTTTCGTCGTCATCCTCTCTCCTCCTCACCACAAACGTCGAAAAATCCCCAGCATTCTCCTCCTCCTCCTCCTCCTCTTCGTCACTCCCAATTCTGCCCCTGGGGCTTCTCCTCCCCCAAACCGGAGCTGCGGCCACGCTCCGCGGCTTCGAGTTCCTTGCCGAGTAGGTCGATTTCTTCCGATCAGTTTTGATAATCATCGTCCCGGAGATAGACGGATCGTCATCGTCGGAGTCTTCGATTTCGTCTCCGCCGCCGCCGAAGTCCTTGGGGAGGCGTTTCAATAGAGGAGGCAGCGATTCCTCCTCGTCCTCGACGACGTCGTCCTTATACACCATCGTGGCATAGATGTCCGCGTCGGGCTCCGGCTCTCTCGATGCGGCGTCGTCCTTGAACGTCGAATATAGGTCGGAATTCTTCGGCGGCGGGGGCTTCCGTGCTCGCCAGGACTTCGGGGAGAAGTCCATTTGCACTCACTACCTCTGGATCAGTGTGTGTGTCAATGTGTGTGTGTGTGTGAGAGAGAGAGAAAGAGAGAGAGATGGAAAAAGTTAACAGCAGTTGTTTTGTTCGCAAAGCACGCCGTGACTAAAATCGTTGAAAACGATAGTAATTCTGAACACCGCCTTCTCCATCGAAATTACTGTTGCTTCTTTAGAAGGTCTCTGATGGACATGCTGCATCTCAAGAGATCGGATTCGGGTTGAGGGTGAACTTGGATTGACCTATTGATCGGTTAATTTTTTTTTTTATTTTAATTTTTTTTTCAACACTGCTTTCAGCTCCAATTTTATAGTTCTGCCTTTACTCCGATTACTAATATAAAGATAATCGTCGGACAACAATTTACATTTTTTCAACTCACAAGACCTTCGACTCCCTCGCTCGAATCTTGACCAAAGAAGAAGCGGCAAACAAAAAAACGAAGAGGCAAACAAAAGAAAGAGAGAAAAATATCTGGAAATTAAAAAAAAAAACTGAAAAAATAATTAAAAATAATAATTAGATATTGTGACACAAAGAAATACACTAGAAAACACTTATTATGACACTTCAAAAAGCGTCCTAATAAGTCAGAAAGTAAATAAATAAATAAAATTTAAAAAAAATAGGCACGTCCACCCAACGCTCGATCGCATGAGGTACAACCTGCCGCATTCAAGTATTTGCCATTTAATAATTTCAGGTAATATTTTTTAATTTTGTTCACTAACTTATAATTTCGTTGGTGGATGGCTGACAAATTATAATTAAAGAAATCATTAGTAAGTGCAACATAAAAACTACTCCCTCTGTCCACGAAAAAAATCTACATTTCGATTTCGACACAGAAACTAACAAAGTTGATAAAGTTGTTTTGAGTTAAGACTATCTGCAAGTGGTCTCCAAAGGGTCTCCAACACCCCATTTTCCACTAGAGAAACTTTAGAGATACCTAGCTCTACAACCTAATTGTCTCCAAGCTGTCTCTAACTTTAATATTAAACAATTCCCTATTTCCATTAAATTAATTCATAAAATTGCATTAATTAAAACAAAATAAAACATTACATTAATAAAAATAAAATAGAACATTACATTAATTGAAATTAAAAAAATTACATTAATTAAAATAAATGACTATTCTTGTAGAGGTTCAAATTGACGCCAAATTAATTAATAAAAATTGGAAATTACATTCATTCAAATTAAAGTGAAAAACAATACAGTAATTAAGCCCCGTCGGTGTGACATAAACATCATCGGACATGTTGGGAAATCACACCGATGAAAAGGGATTATTGGGATCCATTTTCATAAGTAAGGAAGAGATGAAGAAATGAGAGTGAAAGATTTGAAGAATGGATAATAGTGTGAAGAATGAGGTGAAAATAATAGTATTTAATAATAAATAAGATTAAATAAATATATATATATATATATAAAAGAAAAAGAAAAAGAAAAGTAAAAGTTGAGGCTCGAGACCGGCTCAAAAGTTAGAGACCGGCTTGAAACCTCATGGCTTGCAACGCAGGGGTCTCTAGCAATGGAGTATCTCGAGACCCCCTTCGATCCCATTGCACATAGCCTAAGTAAAAAGTTAATGCATGGGTAGTGTTAATATTTTGTTTACTTTTACTAATCCTTGTTGCTTTTTTTAATGTTTAAATAGTGTCGGTGGATTCATTTCATCTCGTTTCATTCATTTTATTAGTACTGAACTAAAATCGGTTGAGTGTCATTAATTCTTTTATGCTCAATTCATTTCATTTTGTTGGTGCATTAAAACTGATTACACTTAAATTCATTTTGTTGAATTTCAAAACTTCCATTTCTGCTCAATTAAAGTAAATATTGAAATTAAAACTCATTATTTAAACATTTGGTAATGAGAATACACGACCGAAGGCAAAATTAAATAGGGAAAACCAAATTTTTCAATCAATAATTGGAGCAAAATATGCTGAATTGATAAAGGGGAATTTAAACACCACCTAACCCCTACAAACAACAATAAATACAACATTTAAGGCTCAATGAATTCATTACAGGCTCATTGAATTCATTACAACAAACTACCAATAACTATACAAGTCTCAAAAGATGGTTGATCCACGACCAAAGTCAAAATTAAGTGATGACGAGCAAAATACCATTGCACAATGACTGATTCAGCATAGCAACAATTGGAAGCTCATTCAGGGAGCAAAAAATGAGGCGATAGAGCTATTTCACGTTGATTTGAAGACAATTTCCCGCATTTGGAAGATTGCATCACCTCAGCAAGCCCAAGGAGTACCTGTCGATATTACATTCATGAAGAAAGGGTCAGAACATTTAGATAAATGGAGTATTGATGCACAAAAAATGAAAGCTCTCTCAGTTCCACATACGTCATCATTGTAAGTTATGGCAACAAACCCTCTCCGTTTCCACCTCGAAGTCTTTCGTTTTTCGTTTGCTTCTGCTGGCGGTCGGCTCCTCCTCCTCGGCGTTGGGATTAGTGGCGGAGGTAGCCCAGTATTCGGATTGAGACTCATTAAGATTAATTGAGTCAAGGTTGACCGAGACGAAGTAAGATTGTGAGATATCGGGGCACCAATTTAAAGAGTAGGGATTGTTAGTAAGGTAGATTTGAAGAATACGAAATGAATGAGATTTGAAGAGGAAATTGTTGAAGAAATTGAAGAAGAGTACGGATACAATTATATATGTCGACATACATCGAAATCGAAGAAAAATTCCTGACAATTTCTGCTGTGGAATATAGAGAGAGGCAAAAGGCAAATCAACATTAATGATATCTACAGTCTACAAACATCTATCTACAAAAACGCAAAATATTAAAAAGTAGTAGTAGTATGTAATTTGATGTCTAATATACATCGATCTATTCTATCTACCTTTCTTCCAAATTCTCAAAACACGGTCGCTTCTGCTTCTGATTCGCGGCGGCGGCGTCCGTGGCGGCGACAATCTCCCTATAACAATTCAAAAACGTGACGCTCTCGTCCACCATGAAATAGCCGATGAAAATCTGGTAAAACCGGTAGAAACGGTCGCCGAAGGGGAAAAACCAGGTGAAGACGAAGAAAAATCCTTGAAAAATATGGACGACGATCATAGCCCTAAATAGGAGCTCCACCGATAACGGATGTATCAAATTGTTGATCGCCGGCTTCCTCTTCGGATGCATCTGCTTCAATCTGATATACTCCTGGTGCAGATACGTGCTGAAGTAGCCGCCGTGGAAGACGGAGAGGTTGAGGAGGAAGGCGGCGGAGACGGCGCACTCCCAGCCGTTTTCCTCGACGGCGGTGACGAGCGATTGGCAGAGCAAGGAGACGCAGAGGTCTAGGGCGATCGGCATTGCGGTCTTCACGCTGAAGAAGAGGCGGTAGGCGATGATGAAGACGACGGCGGCGAACCAGGAGACGGGGTAGTCTAGGAAGCGGGTCATGAAGAGGACCGAGCCGTTTGCGTTGGAGATGACGGCGAGGAGGAGCCAGAACTCCGTCAGCCATGGCTGGTGGTGGCAGCTCATGAGAGAGAGGGAGAGGAGAGAGAAATCGAAATGCAACTTTTCATTTTGCGTGTTTTGTTTTGCCGCGTGGGAATGGAATGCGATTGGGGGGGAAAGTGGGGAGGTCTGGAGTTAGGGATAGGATTGGGTGTTCGGTTCCGAGTGAAATTCGGTGTTGTGCCAAACTGGTTTTAGATCCGTCGGGTTCACCGGATCCACTTTATTTGATCCAAAGTATAGTAGGTATGAAATGTTGTGAGTATATGAATTCTATCAATAGGTGTTGTGCCAAATGGTTTTAGATTCGTCGGATTCACCCGATCCACTTTATTTGATCCAAACTATAGTAGTATGAAAAATGTTGTGAGTATATGAATTCTATCAGTATATATATATACAGTAGTGGATCTAGGATTTTCATATTACCACCAATTCACCATTGAATTGAAAATATGCTCAAGCTCAATCAAATGAACACCAATAATTAACATACCATTGAACCAATTAACATGTCAAAATATTGTTCAATTTTAATGATACACTTCAAAATGCAAAAGAAAATTACATAGTTATCTTAAACCCTTCATTAACAAATGCATCTCCTCCCGCATTAGTTTCAATATCATTCTTGAACAAGAAACAAGCAAAACAAAATGCGGCATTTTTTTCAATGCTATATTCAAGCCAATCTCATTTATCAAACCAGAAAACCATAAATCAAAGCAAGCCTCCAAGATTTTTTTGAGGAAAATTGTGAGTCCTTGGTTGACAAGGTTTTTTAAGGATATAGGCTCTCCTAACCGCATCTCGTTGATTTGGGGGATAATCCATTATGCTTATTTTTTTTTCCGGATCATGAGGAAGAAGTTCAACATTATAAATCATTTCTTTTTCCTCTAATGGCACACTTTCCTCTAATGGCACACTACTAGTACTAGTACATCTTGAACCACCCAAATTCTTATCAATTTCTTGAGTTAGAGGAGAATCATTTGAAGTAGAGATTCTAGCACTAGAACAATTCTCACGAATCTCACCATCTACCTTTGAAGAGCATGAATCCACTTGAGATTTTTGTTTCTTGAACATAAATTGTTGAACATTTGATTGCTTAACCATTCCTTTTGATTTTTTTGATTTAGATGCATCATTCTTCATTTCCTATATTCAATATAGAAATATAAAATTATTAAACTAAAAATCAAGAACTCCTAAAAATCACAAAATTCACAATTTCACATTACCACCAATTCAAATTGAATCCAAAATATGTTCAAGCTCAATCAAATAAACACCAATATTTAACACACCATTGAACCAATCAACTAATCAATCAAAATTGTAATTGTAATACCCCAGATATTTTCTTCCGTCGCTAAAATAAAAATTTAATTATAAATTAAGGCTTTGCACGCCTAAGTTAAGGATTTTCAATTCTAAGACTAACGGTGAAATCCGTTTCTAAAAATAAGTTCCAGAAGTCGGTTGAATGACTACTGTATTAGGGTTTTCGCGTCCGATAAAATTTTCGTTCGGAAACTCAGATCGAAAACCGTCAGATTTTACATTCACTTTTTCTGCGATACGAGTCTACCGGAGAAAGTCAGTTTTTATTATTTTTTCGGGCGAAATTTGGACTGTCTTATCCCGACTTTTCATCGAATTTCGGAAAACGAATTATGCTTTCTGACTAAGAGATTTATTTCTAATCTAATGGTCGAATTAGATTTCGTCAAAAACGTAACCGTCTAAGAAAATAATTTCTCGATTTAATACGCAGTGTTTAGACCCGTAAAACGAGATATTTCGACTAAAAATATCCCCCTAAACCGCCACATACCCCCCCATGACTCACCTTGTTAGATATTATTCTACTTTAACACCTCATCACATTTTTCTCTCTTCTTCCCTCATCCAAACCACCACCTCTCTCTCTCCTTTCTCTCTCTTTTGTTCTTCATTCCTCTATTGAAGCTCCCAAGTTCTTCAAGCATTCAAGTTCGATAACTCAATCATCTTCCGATCGATCTTAATTCCGAGTTCATAATCGTTAAGGTAAGAGCTTCCTCTATAGTTTGAACCGAACAAAATTCCATTCCTTCAAGTCTTGTAATTTTCGAAAATTTGATGAAGATGTAGGATAATGTTCTAAGTTTAATTCATGCTATTTTCATGCTTATGAATGGATTTCATGGATAGAAATTAAGTGGAAATCATCCTCCTAATTATTTGATAATACCGAAATTTATATTAAATTGTAGGTGAAGATTTAGTTTGATTTTAGATGATTGATTTGAAGATGTAGTAAGTATGTAGTTCATCATATAATTTAATTGGATTTTTCTAAAAATAAAATAGAAATCGTAAGAGACGAAGAACCGACGATAAGTTAAGATTCGATAATAATTTGAGTATATGATTTTCATATTGGTAAATCTTAATAGTTGTTGTTCGTAATTGGAAAGTTTGAGCGAATTCGGAGAATATTGAATTTCTAGTAGAAGACGAAGAATCGTCGATAAGTTTAGTATGGATAATGATATAGGTTTATGGTTTGAATATTTGCTAATCTTAGTAGTTAATGAACGTAATTGGAAAATTTGAACGAATTTTAAGAAAGTCGAGTTTTAAGTAAGAGACGAAGAGACGAGTTCAATTGTCGATAGGAAAGTCGAATGAGGAAACTAATTTGATATTAGTGTTTAATGTCGATAAATGAACAAAATTGTAGTTGACGTTTTTTCCATTCGAGATATGAAATAAAAGTTAGAAGATTGAAATGGAATTGAAATGAGATTTGGTTTAATAATTGGATAGTTGAAAAAGACGAGGAAATGCTCGTCGTTTGTTTAATCAAGAGACGTGAAGGTGTTCCCGATAAAGGAACATGTGTCATGACTGTAAGTTGATAATAATTTCGTGAGCATAAAGGTTGTATAGCATTGATCGAACCTAGGAAACCGTGCGTCGAGTTTTATGTAACATTAGGGTTTAACTCGAACTGTACTGCAACCCTTTACTGAAACTCTCATAACTTTCTGCTCGCTTAACGAAATTGAGATCCGTAAATTGGACAGTAAATTAAACATCCGTAGATTTCTTTTGGTACCAAGTTCGTCCCCTATTTCGCAGAATTCTGTTCTGTACATAGTCTAGAGTTACTACCTTGTGCAGAAACTTTCCAAAACCTATTTTCTTAAGTTGAATTCTTTTCAACTCAATTCCTTAAGAACTTTTAAGTCTTATGAGTTATCGACTTCCGTTATGATGTTCTAAGTGTCGAGTAAGGAATCGAGTTAGTTCTAAACGAGATGTGTTCGAGTCTCGTTTCTTTTTAAACAAAAGGGTTTTAGTTAAGTGCAAATGCCTAAAAAGTCATAAACTAAATTCAATTTCTTATCTTTTATCGTCTCGACCGTTTATTAAAGTATAATTATTTTCGATAAAAGAAGGAAGTCGGAGTTGAAGACAGGACGGAAGACAGAAGGTTAAAGGTTGTTCTGTAAACGGTTAAGGTGGGCTTTCTATATACAAAATAAAATGAGCGATACTCGAAAATGTTTACTTACAGCTTTGATAAGTGTGTTTTCAAATTGATTATCAGTGCATAAAATGACTTTATTTTATGTGAGTTCTCTTGTGCCATTCTTAGTTAGAGACACCGTTAGGTGCTAACTTCAATCAGACCCTGAGTTAGTGACACCGTTAGGTGCTTTCTAGGAGAAATCGATCGGACTCTGAGTTAGTGACACTGTTAGGTGCTATCCAGAATTAGTGTACACGGTAGCCGTTGTGTGTGGTACTCTGTTGAGGGGTAATCAGCCACGGTGAGGAACGTGAGCGGGAGAAAGGCCTTCTTCCCCGGCGTTGAAAAGGGCAAGTTGAATGTAACAGCAGTAAAAATACTCGCGCGAGTAAATTGTGAAAAGAAAATGTTTAGTAAGCACGGGCCTTCGAAAGAAAAACCCCGTAGTGTTACTGTTGAGAATGCCTGATTAATCTATAAGTATGATAAGTTTTCGGCAATGTGCCCACTAAGTATGTTTATACTTAGCTCTGCATATGTTTATAAATGTGCAGGTTGAGTGACGGAAGCGACGGAGGAGGTTGAGTAGAGTTGTAAATAGAATGAAGAACTGTGTGTCAAGCTTTACGCTTTCCGCTGCCAAACTCTTCTTTTTGTGATAATGTATATCTTTTTGTCTAAGTCCCGTACCTTGAACTTAGTATCTTTTAAGAACAATTATGTCGAGCGATCCTTTAAGGTCGACTCTCTTTCTTTTTAATAAAGTCTGTTCATAGATATCTGTTGTTGTTTAATTATTGTGTTTATTTATTTTATTCTCCCTTCTTCCCCGCTTCTTAAATCCAATCCCTAGTCGCATCCCGGCTTTGCCGTCCCTTGGGATTTGGGGCTGTGACAGTAATATACTAACCATTAATTTAAAATTTAGGGTTTAAAAAAAATACCTTAAATTAGTGGAGAGTGGAAATGTGGATTGTGGAAGGAGACCAAGAAGATGAGCTAAGTAAATAAGAGCTTCAATGTCGGCGATTATTTGGAAAAAAAATTGGTTGATTTCCATGAGGAGCGGTTCTCTCTCACTCTCTCTGTATTCTGTTCTGCGTTGCTGCTTTCTTTTCTCCTCCTCCCGTTCTTCTGCTTCTTTACTTGTAATTCCTCTTTTCTTTTTTCTTTTTAATGTTATCATATATAATGTGAGCTTAATTAAATATAGTTTTGGGCCTTTAATTTGGGTTGGGCTTACTTAATCAATGTATTATTCTCATTCATGATGGATATGGCCGGTTGGGCCAAGAAAATAGGATACAATGTATTAGTAATATAATACTATTAATATATATATATATATATAAATATATATATATATAAAGGGGGGGTATAACATATTTTTTTGGGATATACGTTAATTCGGAGAAGAGAAGAAGAGATCTTACAAAGAGTGCTTTCAGAACGGGCAGCTATCCAGGTTGGTCAAATCGAGATAGAAGTATGCACAGTGGAAATAAAATTAATATATTTTTTTTATATTGGGATATATTATATGAACTATGAAGAATTAACTATTAACTAGAAACTAAGACGGAGAGAATTTAGAAGAACATTTTCTTCATTGATTCAAAGGTGTTATGTGTATGGTGTTGTGTGTTTTACAACAGAGAACTGAGCTCTTTATATTTGCATTCGTAATAAACTATTACTTTCACTATTACAAACTATTGAATAAACTATTACTAACATTATCACAACATTCTAAAAGTAATAATTTACTTTCTAGACTAGATATAGTTTTCTAGCTTTTCTTTCTATTTTTGTTTTTGTCGGCCATATGGCAAAAGCTAGTCAATAGCTAGTGATAATGTTAGTAATAGTTTATTCAATAGTTTGTAATAGTGTTAGTAATAGTTTATTACGAATGCCTATATAAAGAGCTTAGCTCTTCGTGGTAAAACTCACAACACCACACACATAACACCTTTTGAATCAATGAAGAAAATGTTCTTCTAAATTCTCTACATCTTAGTTTCTAGCTAATAGTTAATTCTTCCTAGTTCATATAATATATCCCAATATATATTAAAAAAAATATTAGTTTTATTTCCGCTGTGCATACTTCTATCTCGATCTGACCAACTTGGATAGCTGCCCGTTCTGGAAGCATTCTTGTTGTAAGATCTCTTCTTCTCTTCTCTCATTATGTGGATTAACGTGTATCCCCAAAAAAATACGCTATACCCCCCTTTTTGCTATCAGAGCCTTTGAAGATTTTGAGGCCTAAAAGGTCTAGACAAGCTTAGTAAATGTTGCTATGATAGCATAAATCCTGTTTATACTAAGAACCCGCTAGAATAAAGGATTAAATTTCTTTAAAGGCACTAATATTAAAATGGAGATGTTAGTGTGTTTTGAAGTTAAGTTTTAAGTTTTTACTCTTTGTATAAATTTTGTGTTGTTTAAAATATTTGAGATATGTTTTATCTTTAAGAAAAGGAAGATAACTAGACACATAGGAACTAAGAATCTTTCATCATTGATCCAAATACTCTTAAATGACTTGAATTTCTTAATCTAGAATATTCAACCAAAGAAAGTCATTTTGTCTCTACAGAAAACTTTAAGTCTAATTGGAAATTTAAAAAGATTTATAATCATATTCTTCATAGTGAGAATAATCATTTAAATAGTATTACAAATCTTATTTTAAATCTATGCTTTGGACTAGAAAAAGAAAATAATAATTTCAAAATTTTAACAGAATTAATACAAAAGAGTCTTGAAAAAGAGACTTCTATTACTAAAATTACAGAAAATTCAGACTTTATAAAAAATCAAAATAATCATATTATTTCAGAATTAGCAAAGCTTAAAACAAAAGAAACAAAAAATTCAGAACCTTTTAATTATACCAAAGAACTTGATAAATTAACATAAACAATAAAAAATTTAGACTTATGTCCTATTGAAAGACCCAATAAAGAAATTACTCCACCTATTTACAAACATTGGAAAGCTAAAAGATGAATAATTTTATAGGAAGGTCTACAACCATACAAGAAGGAAGAAATAGTAATTCAAATATTAATGACATAATTTCAAATTCCTTTTTAAATAGAATAACTACAAGAGGATCATGAAGTAAATCTTTAGAAAATATTATTCAAATTAAATATGAAATTAATATAGATAGAAATCTAGAAATATATAATAATCAAATTGATATTTTAAATCCAAAAATTCTATATCAAACAGGCATAATGAATATTAACACAGTATTAATAACAAGTAACAAAGAAGAAAGTTTGAGGACAGTTGATAATAACAAAAATAAAAAATTCTAAAAAATGATTTGTCCATATTGGATTAGTCGTTATAGGAATAAATGAGTTAGGAAGAAGAGAGTTAGGTACTAAAGTTTTAACAATAATAATGGATAAATCATGGGGTACTAACATGGAAAAAACTACTATTTCAGGAATGAAAGTAAATATGAGCCAAAATAGTGCAATATTTTACTGTTTACCAACAATATTAAAAGATATAAATGATTTAAAAATTTTAAAAATAGGATTACAAACAAAAGGATATGATGGTTATATAGGAAATAACCTGATTGTAAGTGTAGGAATTTTAGGAAGAGCCAGTAATAGATCTGGTATGAATTTTAAAGTAAATATAAATGGTATTGTAAAAAAAATCAATAGCAAAGGAATAGAAATGATTGATCCTATAAAAATTAATCCAGAAGATCTTGTTGGATTGGAATGGTAGTTAGAAAATTTTAATATTAATAAAGAAAACAATGTTTTAGTTCCACAGAGAAGTCTTATGTATGAAACAAGTTGACGGAGCACTGTCGTCACACACTTCGCACAAATGATATTTATAACACCTCTTGCCCAACAAGGTAGTAGTCAGCGGCAAGCGGGATCGTACCCAAGGGACTCGGCGTAATTTGTTCTTCAGATGTTGCTCAACAAAAGGGTTTTGGTCACGAAGTATCTTAATAACCTGTACTCAACAAATAACAATATCAAATAACAAAAGAGTTTGGATTGGGTTTCGAATCCATGATCATAATTACTCTTCACTCGTTCATCAGTGCAAGGATATTCAATTAACTAATTTTATCACTTGGTTTAAGGCAAAGATTAGCTAACACCCTAAGGTCATGAAGTCACGATGCTAACACACTTAACCCATGTCTAATCAATTTTACAGATCTTGACCAGAAGGCTAGATCTCCTCTCTTGATCAGCAAAGTCACGAAGACACTTCAGTAACGATGCTGCCCAACAGGCATTAAGAATAAATAGACCCAAGATAGTTAAGAGGTAGGTCAATACCGACTGCTCTCCAACACCCTTTACCTTCTTGGGCACGAAAGACACTCTCGTGTTAATCCCAATTTCTGTTAATGACTCAATCTCAATTTCTAGATGGTGATCAATCAACTTCAATATCAATTAAGTCTAGAATTAATCCTAAGTATTTCGGGAACAAAATTAATTAACGAACTAACACAATTAGACCTCATAAGTTTGAACGAGTAATTTAGAATCACTTCATCTACATCCAACCCAAATAATAAATTTAGCTAGACATAATATTAAATAAGAACACAAAGCAAATAAAGAAAAGCATACTTAGCATAAATCTGGAAAGGGGTTGCTGCCCAAAAGCGTAGTCAGCAACCAGGGTCTTGGCTTCACGCCAACAACTAAAACTAAAGCAGTAAAATACGAAATTAAAGTAAATTGCCCTTAGGACTTGTTTCTTCCTCACTTTCTCTCAACCTAGAATGCAGAACTAATCTAAACTACTGAATTCGAAGAGCTCCTTTACATGATAGAGTCGACCATATATATAGGCGATGAGATTCTAAGGTTTAGGGAAGTTTCCTTGTTGAATAAGGATTCCTTGTTGAATAAGGATTCTTCCCATGCATATCATAACCTCCGCCTCTCTCTCTTTCTTTCACATGCACGATCCTTCTTCCCTTGCGTGGTAGATTTATTCCATGATTTGGCTCGGCTAGGATGAGGAATAAAACATCCAATCCTTATCCTCTTCCTTGAAGGAAAAGAAATCTGCTGCTACTGCTGGTCCGACTCGCATCCTGCCCTTCATCGTTTGCATCCTGAATTGCCTCCGGTGTTGACCACGATCCTGGCTCCTCTGAGTACTCTGTCTGTTGGCTTAAGGATATGGGGAGGTGCTTCCTGACTTGTAGAAAGGATGTTTCGATGTTGCCCAGCTACAAGCTTCCAGCCCTATGCCCATTCGCATCGTATCGCCATCTCAACAACAGATTTTCCATCGGATTTGCCCAGCATCCACATGTTCTTCCCCTGCACATTATCTCTCGACTTGCGTGTCCTCCCAAACACATAATGACTCGATAAAGACTAAAAACACAAGGAAGAAACAAGAAAAGATGGACACAAATATGGGTTCATCACACCCACACACTTGAATTACACTTGCCCTCAAGTGTATGGTTGCGACTTTGCCCAAGACTCAAACACAGAAAAGACAAAACAGAAAACACAGACTCAAAATAAATCAGCATCTCACATGTCAGTCAAAATAGAATATGTAACAGATATTGCCATCAAACAGGTCAAGATAGAGTTATCGGACAACAAGGACATCCTCACCAGCACTCATCTCTCAAGTGTATAAGGTTAAGTGTTTACGCTCTTGACCATCATCAACAAAGTTTTTCCATAGGCTTGCCTGCCCTCTACATCTCTACTTCTTCGAACAAATTCAAACTACTTATCCTTAGGTCCTCATTGGGTTGTAATGTGGCTTATGACAAAAGGTAGGATAATATGGAAACTGGCTAAGTCAAGAACTAGGTTCTCGAGCAACACATTGCCCTTGATTCCTTACTCCTCTTTATTTAGCACACTTATTCTGGGCTTCTTATATATTTATTTATTTATATTTTTTCTTTTCTCTCTTTTTTTCCTTCTTTTTTTTTCAACCCAACACCTCTATCTTAGGTGATTCTGCCCACTATGTGCTACCCAACATTTCCTTTCATCCCTCGTTCTTCTAGACCTGAGTTCTTGACCGGGACGGCTAAAATTCAGGCTTCTATAAGTGAATAGAAAAAATACGATCCAAGCTCAAGGGGGCTAATCAAAGGATAAATGTTATGGTAGGAAATTTTTAGGCCATGGCTATTTTGAACAAAAATTGCCTAATTCATCTAAGTAGTTCTACTAAGTTACATGAAGTTTTAATTAAGAGATGCATGCAAGTTCTAGATCAACACATGTCAACTGATCATTATCACACAAGAAAGAATAATGCTGCATATGTATATAGCATTTCAAAAGCTCAAATCCTCACAGTTAATGCCCAAGAACTCATTCCGTCCTACCTTTTCACATACGACATCATCCATCTATCATATCCATTCTAACCTATCATGCTTACATGTTGATCAATAACACAAACATACATTAAAAACACAAACTGACACCCCAACACCCACACACTTTGCTTTTGGCAAAGTGGGTGCAATGTTGGGCAACAACACTAAGCAAAACAGAAACTGACTCAACAAACACAACCGAGAAGGCAATAGGATCTTCACCACACAATTTGCTGGGCAAATTATGGGTGAAGACAGTAAAACCGCCCTCTCGAACAACAAGACACTAAATAACACAAAACAAGACTCAACAATAAAACACAAAAACGAAAAATAAAATCCTAAACTAACATAAAAGGGAGGAACACAAATCAAAGAGAAGATTCAGGTGGATACCCGAATCCTTGGTGTGCAAAGAATGCCAGCTGGGCATCTCTGATCTCGGTCATCAACCTCTCCACATTGGCCAGCCTGGTCTCGATCTCAATGTTGGGCAGCACCGCTGCACTGGTGCTTGCCTCCTCCTTCTTGCCCATTGGTGGTCGCCTGCTAGATGCTGGTTTGGAATGATCAACAAACGCATATCTGCCATTCCTGATCTCGATGTCATTCATCTTTCTCAAGGCAGTTTCTCCCAACATGTTGACCGGCATCTTCGGCTTCCCCTTCAGATCACCATAGACCCCAACTCCATTCGCGAAGACTGTCACAAAGTGGCCACAAGTGCATCCCAACGCCTGCTTTGCCAACACGGTCTTGAGCTGCTCACCAAGGAACGCTGCGAAATTGACTTTGGTTTTGGTGTGCATACACCACAGTAGATATCGCTCCTTGTTGCTCAAGCTGTTGCCGCTATCACTCTTGCCATACAAGTTGTAGGCAAGGATGCGGTGGCAAAGCCTCAGGGCAGGCGTTCTTAGCTCAGTACCCTTGTTGTTGGCTCCATAGTAGGGTGTCCCATTGCTGATCTCCTTCCACTGCTCCTCATAAACCACATCTCCTGGGGATGGCACCTTGGTCCTGACCTCCATGAACTCCTTCCTGGCCAAATCTCGCAGACTCACCATCCCTAGAATCTGATTGAGGGCACTGACTTAAATCTCATACTTCTCGCCCAACAGCGAGAAGGAAATCATGCTCACCCCGTTCTCAGGGTCACTTGTTATTGCCGCCATGCTATAAACTTCCTTGACTTGCTCCTCATAGACCTCCACAGGCCACTCCAAAAACTTACTCCAGCCAATCCCCTTGAACAACTCTCTTACTTCCTGGGCAACACCCAAGTTCTCGTAGAATTTGAAGTAGAGAACTAGAGGTGCAGTCACCTTCCACTCTTTGGGCTTGCTACACGTCATCACCGTGGGCCCCTTCCTCTTCTTCCTGCTCTTAGCACTTGCAGGGGTAGACTGCTCATCATCCCCTTCCTCCTCAAGATCGTTTCCTTCTTCTTGCTCACTGACAGCCGTTCCCTTCGAAAGCGACGGCTGAAAGGACCCGGCGTCCGAAGTAGCAGACTTGTGCTTCTTCGCCAGCATCCCCTCGCCACCGTGAGGGCGTTTCTTAGCCGCCTTGGCTTCCTTCTTCTTCTCCGGACTTTCCTTTGCCTTGGTCTTTGCCTCCACCAACGCCTCCGCTGCCAGCGTCGCTGCCACTGCGTCAATGGCTTCATTCACATCATCATTGTCGCCTTCTCCCTCATCACCTTTTTCTTCTTCTTCATCCTCGCCGTCGTGCTCCTCCTCCTCTGCTTCTTCCTCTAACTCCTCTTGCTCAGAAACCTGCTTCGATTGCGTCTCCTCCTCCTGCTGCTTCTCTGCCTTTTCCATCAGGCTAGGGTTTTCGTCGCTCATTAGAAGCGTGGCGTCGACCGGCGGACTCTTAGGTACGGTAGTTCCGATCGAAATTTCTGGATGTTGGTCGGCAGAAGGGTTGGCGGGTTCCATGGGTAGTTTCCTTTTGGTGATGATTTTGGGCTTGGTGGTGGTGGTTTTGGGTTTAGCGGTGGTGGTAGTGGGGTGTTCGGTGGTAAGGTCGATATTGGTTCCGGCAGGGATCTTGTGGAATTTGTTTTTGGGACGAGTAGACACCATTGTAGGAAATTTGGGAGTTTTGATGGAGAGAGAAGATGAGAAGTTGCAGACTTGAATTTGAAATCGGGTAGTGGGGGTATAGACGTGGTAGGGTGGTTTTAAAGGGCGCGTAGTTTTAGGGGTACAGTAACCGCCTCAATCGTTGTTGACCAACAACTTAGCTCTTGCCCAAAATCCTTGCTCCACTCCCACAGCTCCTTCCCTTAGAGTGGATCCTGATCTACAACCTGCATCTTGCTCAACATCTCCTGCACACTTACGAACACAAACACACTCCGGAACAAACTTCCCCTTATGGTTAGACTCGATCATAAAATGCTTTAAAATAAAATACTTAAAACATAAACTAGCTAAACTACACTAATTTTTTGGATTTTCATGATTTTATGATTTTTTTTGGATTTTAATATTCTTACGGAAATAAGAGAATTAAATAAAAACACAAAATTAAACTAAAAATAAAATAAATAAAATACTAACCAGGTTGCCTCCTGGACAGCGCCCCATTTAAGGTCTTGGGCACGACACCCCCCTCTTTAGAAGTCAGAGGTCCTCCTCGATAGGAAACCCAGATGGTTCCCCCTCAACAAACTGTTTTTGCCCAAGATAGGCCTTCAAGCGCTGGCCATTAACTTTAAAAATCTTCCCGTTCTTGGGATCCTTGATCTCAACAGCTCCATTAGGAAATTGAGCTTGCACTTCATAGGGTCCTGCCCACTTGGTCGAAAGCTTCCCCGATGAAAGCCTAAATCTTGTTTGATAGAGCAGCACATGTTGCCCAAAATGGAACTCATTTTCCTTGATCAAGAGGTCGTGGGTCTTCTTCATCCGTTCCTTGTATAGACCGCATTGTCATATGCTTGGAGTCTGATCTCGTCGAGTTCCTGGATCTCGAGCTTCCTTGATTCACCTGCTTCATTCCAGTCGAGGTTAAGCTGGGCAACAGCCCAATGCGCACGATGTTCCAGCTCCACGGGCAAGTGACATCTCTTGCCATAGACCATGCGATTAGGGGACATGCCAAAAGGTGTTTTGAACGCAGTCCTATATGCCCACAAGGCATCATCCAAGCGCATACTCCAATCCTTCCTTGTTGTGCCCACAGTCTTCCTCAAGATCGTCTTGATTATTCTATTAGACAACTCCGCTTGTCCATTGGCTTGTGGATGGTAGGTTGTTGACACACGATGGGTAACTCCATACTTCTTGAACAAGGCAGTCACCGTGGCGTTGCAAAAATGAGTCCCTTGATCACTGATTATAGCTCGAGGAACGCCAAACCTATTGAAAATTTGAGTTCTCAAGAAGTTAGAAACCACCTTCGAATCATCCTTGTATGAAACACGAGCCTCTACCCACTTCGAGACATAATCCACTGCTAATATGATGTACTTGTTGCCTTTTGAACTTAGCAATGGTCCCATAAAATCCATGCCCCATATATCAAAAACTTCCACGGGCAAGATCGGGATCATGGGCATCTCGTTCCTTCTCGTGATGTTGCCTTCCCTTTGGCACTTCTCGCACATCTTTACCCACTCGTAACAGTCTTTAAACAATGTTGGCCAATAAAAACCACACTCCAAAATCTTCCTTGCAGTACGTTGGTGCCCAAAGTGTCCACCACACTCCTTGTTATGACAATGCTCAAGAATGCTTCGTTGCTCTTTATCCTCGACACATCTTCTTATTATCTTATCCGCACATTCCCTCCATAAGTATGGCTCATCCCATAGGTAGAAACGACTCTCATGTTTCAGCTTGTTTCTTTGATAACGCCCAAGATCGGAGGGAATTTCTCCAGTCACCAAGTAGTTCACGATGTCTGCATACCATGATTCATCTTGGGCAAGACTCAGATGCTCGTCAGAGAAAGGTCTCCTTGATCGGCATCCCATCGTCTGGCTGGAGGATTCGACTTAGGTGGTCGGCAACTTGATTCTGGGCACCACTCTTGTCCTTGATCTCTATGTCAAATTCCTGCAATAAAAGAATCCATCTAATCAATCTTGGCTTGGACTCCTTCTTGCTCACCAAGTACTTTAATGCCGCGTGGTCGGTGTACACTATGGTCTTGCCTTCTAGTAAATATGATCTGAACTTCTCAAAGGCGAAGACGATGGCCAACAACTCCTTCTCCGTGGTGGCATAGTTGCATTGGGCAGGATTCAATGTCTTGGATGCATAGTAAATAACATAACTCTCATTTCCTCGTTTCTGCCCAAGAATTGCTCCTACGGCATAACCATTGGTATCACACATTAACTCGAAAGGCATGCCCCAATCCGGAGGTTGGATGATGGGGGCTGTGATCAAGTTCTCCTTCAAGGCATGGAACGCCTTCTTGCAATCTTCGTTAAACTCCCATGGTACTTCATGTTGAAGTAGTCTCGTCATTGGCTGGGAGATCTTGGCAAAGTCCTTGACAAATCTTCTGTAGAATCCAGCATGACCAAGGAATCCTCTTAACTCCTTCACGGATCTTGGGTAAGGCAATTTGGCAATGATGTCGATCTTGGCCTTATCCACCTCAATTTCTTTTCCCGATATGACATGCCCCAAAACTATTCCTTCCTTGACCATGAAATGGCATTTCTCGTAGTTTAACACCAGGCTCTTCTCCACGCATCTCTTCAAGACTCGATCTAGGTTGTTGAGGCATGTGTCGAAGGTCTTGCCGTAGACAGTGAAGTCGTCCATGAAGACTTCGATGCACTCTTCAAGAAGGTCTGAAAAATGTGCATCATACACCTTTGGAATGTCCCTGGAGCGTTGCATAACCCGAACGGCATCCTCCTATATGCAAAAGTGCCAAACGGGCACGTGAATGTGGTCTTGCCTTGATCCTCGTCAGCAACCCAGATCTACATGTAACCAGAATAACCGTCAAGAAAACAATAGTAGTTATTACCAGCTAACCTTTCAAGCATCTCATCGATAAAGGGCAAAGGAAAGTGATCATTCTTCGTCTTTTGGTTGAGCTTCCGGTAATCTATACACACTCGCCATCCAATTTGTAGTCTCATGACCACCATCTCGTTCTTGTCGTTCTCGACCACCTGGATTCCTGACTTCTTGGGCACCACGTGCACAGGGCTCACCCATCGGCTGTCGGAGACGGGGTAGATGATCCTTAAGTCAAGAAGCTTGAGTATCTCCTTCATTACCACTTCTTTCATGGCTGGATTCAATCTTCGTTGTGGATCTCTTACTGGGGCAGCATCCTCCTCGAGCAAGATATGATGAACACAGTCCAAAGGGTTAATGCCCTTGATGTCGGCCAATGTCCATCCTATGGCCTCCCTGTACTTGCTCAGCACCTCACCAACTCTGACCTCCTCCATGCTCGATAACTCTGATGATATGATCACGGGCAAGGTCTCGTTCTTGCCAAGATTAATGTATTTCAGGTGCTTGGGTAGTGGCTTCAGTTCCAAGGTAGGTGCTTTTTGCAATTATGGCACCAACCTGTCCTCCGGTTTTAGTTCAGAGATATTGAGTGGTTCAAACCCCTGAGGCTGGATGTTGCCTGGAATCCTGGCATAGTTGCATTCCTCTTCATCTACTGGTTCTTCGTTCTGGGCAAGATCTTCTTCTGTTTGCAAGCTGGCATCCTTCTCAAGAACTGTTTGTTGCCAAAATTCCTCTACTAACTCCTCGGTCTCATTATGAGGTAACTCCTCAAGTTCCTCATCAAACTCATCAAGGGGTTTTTGTTCCCCTCCATCCTGATCTCCATCATCTCCACGGATGTTTTCAAACACGTAATTCTCTAACTCTTTGTCCGTGGAGTAGTCCTCATCGTTAGAGTCGAAGCTATGTCCATGAACTGACTCTTCCCAAAAATCTTTCTCACTTTCGTACTCATCTCCTTCGTAGAATTGCATCAGAGCACCATCTTCCTCATTATCCTCATGCTGATCAGGATCCTGGTCAACATCCTGAACTGAGTTGAATTCCGCCTGGATTGCATTTTCATTGTCTTCTACGAAACAATTTAAGCTATTCAAAGTCTCCACTTGCTTTCCATATGCACTGAGGGTGTTGAGGTGTTCCAGGGCATCATCTTGATTTTGCCTATAAGCATCGAACTCTACTACTTCTCCTGCTACTTGGACGGTCAACTTCCATGTATCGCAATCAATTTTGGTACATGTTGTCCTCAAGAATGGCCTCCCGAGCAAGATCACTGGGTTCTTGATTGCTTTCTTTCCCATGTCAAGAACATAGAAGTCGGCTGGGAATAGAAGATCTCCCACTTGACCAACACATCCTCCAACACTCCATCGGGGTAGACTGTGGATAAATCTGCTAATTGGATGGCAACACGTGTAGGAGAAAGAGGTCCAAAACTCATCTCGTCAAATATGGCTCTTGGCATCACATTTATCGAAGCTCCAAGATCAAGCATCGCCCTGGGTATTGACGTAGTACCAATCGTGCATGGAATAGCGAACATGCCTGGATCCCTTTTCTTGGTCGGGGTCTGGGAATTCATTAGGGCTGACACATTCTCCACATGAAAACGGGCATTATCTAGGTACTTTGTCTTCTTTTGGCACATCTCTCGCAAAAATTTTGCTCATTTAGGCATAGATTGCAATGCCATCAACAACGGTAGGTTGATCTCCACCTTCTTGAACACCTCCATCATGTCCTCCAACTCCCTCTGATCACGATCACGGGCAAAACGTCTGGGATATGGGATTTTGGCCTTGGTAGTGCGAGGAACGGTCCTCTTGGCCAAAGCCTCTGCTTCTTTTTCAGCCTGCAAAGATTCTAGCATCACGTCATCTTCGTCAAATCCCAGCTTAGATCTCTCCATCTTTATGTAATCAAACAAGGCTTCATCCTCCTCATTATCAAAGACTGGGTTCTTGTTGGCCTTTATCCCTTCTTCACGCTTTGCTTTCAACTCCTCGTAGATGTCATTGATATCTCCTGAACTCATTTTAGTTTCCTCTACTAGAGCTGGTTCTTTAGGTTGGGTCCTGGGCAACATCTCTGGCAAATTCTTCCCACTGCGCAACGTTACAGCATTAACTTGCTCCTTGTTGACCTCTACCTGGGCAGGAAGTCTGCCTGGTT
Source organism: Schizonepeta tenuifolia (assembly GCA_029490685.1). Taxonomy (NCBI): domain Eukaryota; kingdom Viridiplantae; phylum Streptophyta; class Magnoliopsida; order Lamiales; family Lamiaceae; genus Schizonepeta; species Schizonepeta tenuifolia. Next base: position 27,891,399 of record CM055955.1, read on the forward strand.
TGTCTTCTACCAACCTTGACAAGGTTTGGTTGATATGAGTCAGTTGAGCTTGAAGGTTGTTGGACTGTCCTCGACTTTCTAGTTGGAAGTTCTCGAAGTCTCTCCTCAGCCTTTGGTTCTCCTTGGTAAACCAATGGTCTCCTTCATGAATTCCGTCTTCGCTGGTTCTCGATATGGAGGTACATAATTATTTTGATGTTGAGGTTATTGTTGAGGTGGAGGCACATATTGTTATTGTTGCCCAACAGGCTGCTGCGGTTGTTGGTGGGCAGGAGGCATTTGATAATGGTTGTTGCCATACCTCAGGTTCTCATGCTGATTCTGCCTATAGCCGTAGTTGTTGCCATAGTTGTTGTTATTGCCATACTGGAACCTTTGTTGCCCATCACCTTGCTGGTTCTGACCTATTGCCTTCACCTCTTCTCCTTCCTCCACGAACCAACTGGGACATTCTAAGGTGACATGTGATGTTGCATGGCATACTTCACATGTCTTCACAGCTCTTTGAACTTCCTTGCCATTAACCTGCTTCTTCAAATCCTCCATCTAGCCAGACATCTTGGTCATGAAGTCTTTCATGGTGCTGACCAAGTTGTCTTGGTTGCCCTTGCTGCCTTCGTACCCCCCTCTTGGGATATCATCTTCATCTCGGGATTGCTCAGCCATGGCAGCTATCTTCTTGAACACTTCAGATGGTAGTTGATCGACTATGGCTCTTCCACACGCTGCAATGATGTATTTTCTCTCTGATGCCCTTAACCCTTCAAGAAATATTCGATCAAATCGATATCTTGAATCCGATGTTGAGGACATCTTGCCAACAACTTCTTGAACCTTTCATAGTAGTCATATAATGACTCACTTCCTCCAATCTTGATCGATGAAATGACATTCCTCCCACTTTGTATTCGGCCAACGGGTATGTATTTGTCAAGAAAAGCCTGCTGCATCTTGCTCCACGTATCAATGCTTCCCTCTGGCAAGGTGTAAAGCCACTCACGTGCCCCGTCAAGAAGTGAGAACGGGAACGTGAGCAACCTTATGTAGTCAGGAAAGGTGTCTTGGGCAGCATCTTGGTTCCTCATAACTTCAGCATCGTTCCTAACAACTTGTCCTTGTCTATCCCCATTGTTCCTGGTAGTAGTAGTGGCATAGTTCCTTACTGTGCTAATCGCCATCTCAAAGTTTTGAAGATGAGTCTGAGGATCTTCTCCAGGATGGTCACTGAATTTGGGCAGTATGTGTATCAGCGAGTACTTAAGCTCCCAATTGCCATCGATGGTGGGCAACTGGATACTTGATGGTCTGATTCCCTTGTTGTCAGGGAACATGATCTGATGTATGGTTCTTTCCGGTGTTCCTGCCATGATTGTTGATGTTTTTGTTTCTGCACTGGATGTTGACTTCTCACTATCTGAACTTGATGTTGAGCAAGAACCGTCTTCTTGCTCAGTATCCTGATCGTCTGTCAAGCTCTGCGATTCTGAAGGTTCGTTGATGCCTTCCTCCAGATCTCTCTTCTTCTTGCGTTGTTCTGCTCGATTTCTCCTAGCTATCACCTCCGGGCAAGCACCATGATCTGGTGGATCTCCGTCACTTCGTAGATGTGGCTTGGGCATAAACCGCGCTCAACACAAGCTAGAAGAACAAACTAGCTTAAAACCAAGTCCCCGGCAACGGCGCCAATTTGACGGAGCGCTGTCGTCACACACTTCGCACAAATGATATTTATAACACCTCTTGCCCAACAAGGTAGTAGTCAGCGGCAAGCGGGATCGTACCCAAGGGACTCGGCGTAATTTGTTCTTCAGATGTTGCTCAACAAAAGGGTTTTGGTCACGAAATATCTTAATAACCTGTACTCAACAAATAACAATATCAAATAACAAAAGAGTTTGGATTGGGTTTCGAATCCATGATCATAATTACTCTTCACTCGTTCATCGGTGCAAGGATATTCAATTAACTAATTTTATCACTTAGTTTAAGGCAAAGATTAGCTAACACCCTAAGGTCACGAAGTCACGATGCTAACACACTTAACCCATGTCTAATCAATTTTACAGATCTTGACCAGAAGGCTAGATCTCATCTCTTGATCAGCAAAGTCACGAAGACACTTCAGTAACGATGCTGCCCAACAGGCATTAAGAATAAATAGACCCAAGACAGCCAAGAGGTAGGTCAATACCGACTGCTCTCCAACACCTTTTACCTTCTTGGGCACGAAAGACACTCTCGTGTTAATCCCAATTTCTGTTAATGACTCAATCTCAATTTCTAGATGGTGATCAATCAACTTCAATATCAATTAAGTCTAGAATTAATCCTAAGTATTTCGGGAACAAAATTAATTAACGAACTAACACAATTAGACCTCACAAGTTTGAACGAGTAATTTAGAATCACTTCATCTACATCCAACCCAAACAATAAACTTAGCTAGACATAATATTAAATAAGAACACAAAGCAAATAAAGAAAAGCATACTTAGCATAAATCTGGAAAGGGGTTGCTGCCCAAAAACGTAGTCAGCAACCAGGGTCTTGGCTTCACGCCAACAACTAAAACTAAAGCAGTAAAATACGAAATTAAAGTAAATTGCCCTTAGGACTTGTTTCTTCTTCACTTTCTCTCAACCTAGAATGTAGAACTAAACTAAACTACTGAATTCGAAGATGATAGAGTCGACCATATATATAGGCGATGAGATTCTAAGGTTTAGGGAAGTTTCCTTGTTGAATAAGGATTCCTTGTTGAATAAGAATTCTTCCCATGCATATCATAACCTCCGCCTCTCTCTCTTTCCTTCACATGCACGATCCTTCTTCCCTTGCGTGGTAGATTTATTCCATGATTTAGCTCGGCTAGGATAAGGAATAAAACATCCAATCCTTATCCTCTTCCTTGAAGGAAAAGAAATCTGCTGCTACTGCTGGTCCGACTCGCATCCTGCCCTTCATCGTCTGCATCCTGAATTGCCTCCGGTGTTGACCACGATCCTGGCCCCTCCGAGTACTCTGTCTGTTAGCTTAAGGATATGGGGAGGTGCTTCCTGACTTGTAGAAAGGATGTTTCGATGTTGCCCAGCTACAAGCTTCCAGCCCTATGCCCATTCGCATCGTATCGCCATCTCAACAACAGATTTTCCATCGGATTTGCCCAGCATCCACCTGTTCTTCCCCTGCACACTCTCGATTTGCGTGTCCTCCCAGACACATAATGACTCGATAAAGACTAAAAACACAAGGAAGAAACAAGAAAAGATGGACACAAATATGGGTTCATCACAAGTACTGGATCTTTTAATTTAAAATTCACCGACTATATTAAAAAAGAAAATGAAAAAAGTGATGATGAAAACATTGAGCATACATTAATGGCAAATATAGAAGAAAATTATTTTTACGATTCAGAACTTATTTATGATACAGAACCTGAATCAGAAGATTATGAACAAATTGATTTAATTGGATATAGTAAATTTAATGAGATAAATGATTATTCAGATAATGAATCAGAGATAGAAATGGAAACGGGTTTAAAAATAGAAGAAGCAAGAATTTCTATTGAGCTGGTAATAAATAAAAATTTCACTGAATTAAACATATAGGAAATAGTAGATGATATGATAATTGAATGTATGACAAAATTAGGTATGAATTATGAAGAGTCATATGTTGAATTAGAAAAATACTTTAACTTGCTCTTAGTAAGTGATATAGTAAATGGTAAAAGTATGATTATAGATTGTTATAAAAAAAGAAGCAAATTTTATGGATACAACTATAACTGGATATAAAAGGCAAAAAATGAAATTTTCACATAGGACCAGGTGCAACAGAAAATACGGGTAGAATGCCAATAGGAAAATTATACAGTAAAGAAATGTTATTATTAGAACAACAAAGTCCCCAATTATGGCTAGATGAAATTTTAGTTTGGGAACAAAATGTAGTAAGCAATTGGGAGACTAATAAAAGAACAAATATTGATATGTTTGCATATTTAGAAACTACTTTAGGACCAATCGCTTTAGGATTGAATTTCGATGAAAGAATACATCAATGAGAAGTTAATTCGATAAGTTTATTTTCCCTTTTTTATATTATCAAAGAAGAAATCAAAATTCATCTTTATTGAAAAATCGAAGTAAAAACCCTTTTATTTTATTAAAAAATTAGAAAAACTCAAAAAAGAAAGAGAACTGGAATCTATACATTGATTCTTTTCTTCGCCATTTTTTTGAACCGTATGCATCAAAAGGTGCATGTACGGTTCCTAAGGGATACAATTTTACCCTACTCAACCGACTTTATCGAGAAAGATTACTTTTTTTAGGCCAAGAGGTTGATAGCGAGATCTCGAATCAACTTATTGGTCTTATGGTATATCTCAGTATCGAGGATGAGACCAAAGATCTTTATTTGGCAAAGTAAAAAGAATCAAGCACCTGAACAAATTAATCAAATAAAATCCTTAGGAGAAAATCCTTATAATTTCACAAGTCAAATCAGAATATTATTATTAGGAGTAGATCCTACAAAAGAAAATACATTTATACAAGATACTGCAATTAGAAATTTAGAATAATTAAGTATTTCACATTTTAAATATATTAGAGAATTTAGTACAGATTTTACTCGAATAATATCACAAACATGAAGAGCTATGGAAGATGAATTATGTGATAAATATTTTGTAAAATTACCAGGAGATTTAGGAAGAAGTCTTCATGAAGAATGGAAAAGACTTGACCCAAAACCTACAAATCTAGGAATTGGGTCAAGAGTATCTTTTGTTTTTCATAAATTAGAAGAAAAATGCAAAGAAGCTGCAATGCAAGAACAAATTAAAAGTCAAGCATGAACTTTTTGTAAAATAATAATTTATACACTATAGGCATATGGATATTATCAAAAACCTAAAAAGCATAAAAAAATTAGAAAAAGTACTAATTTTGATAAAAATAAAAGCTACGATAAAAATAAATATGTTAGAAAACCACAAAATAGAAATTGTAAATGCTTTATTTGTGGGGATCCAAGATATTTAGCAAATAGATGTTCTAATAAAAATAAAGATAGTAGATACAGAGAAAGAAATAATTTAGTTGAACAAATACGAGATTTTGAAATAGAAGAAATTAAAACAGACTCAGATAATAATTCAGTATATAGTATATATAGAGAAGAAGAAAAATCACAAATAACTTATACATTATGAATATGGAAACACCGTGTCAACATGTAATAAATGCTTCAGTTGTTTCATTTGTAAACTTTTTCCAGCTATTGATAAAAGATATCAATGTAATAAATGCTTGAGAGAAATATGTTTCCTATGTATACATGAAATATTTAAAATTAATATCGTACTAGAAGGAAACACATCAAATACAATAGAACAAAGTAAAAATTTAATTTTTTATAAAGAAAGAATAGATAAACATGAGATTACTATTGAACTCCTAAATCAAAAAAATACAACAATTAGAATTTAAATATAATAAATTAGAAGAAAAATATAATATAGGAAAAAATATACCTATAATAGAAAATGAATGTAATAAAATGTTACAGCAGATAGAAGAAACACAAGAAGTTATTTCTATGAATAATAAAAGTCTTGAAAGTATTAATAAGGGAACTCCAAGCCTAATAACTTTACATCGTAGTGTTTGGGTAGATCAAAGTATTTATATACCACTAGCAGCCACACTTGATACTGGGAGTACTAAAAGTTTAATAGGACATAGTCTAATCCCAGAAAAATATCATAAGAAATTAAGAGTTTATTAACGTTTATGGCCACCCTCTAGATAAAAATAATAATGGTGTATCCCAACTTAAATTACAATAAAAGAGGCCAAATTTGAGTTGATGAGACTAAAATACCCTTACTTCAATAAACCCACTAATTTTTTTCTCTCTCTTCTCTTTCTTCTCTTTCCATTTTCCCTGCAGATTTCTCTTTCTCTTTCTCTCTCTACGAATTCTCTCAAAAAAACAACTCATCTCCGGTGTCGCTCCACTCCTCTCCTTCTCCACCGCCACCCCGCTCCTCTCCTTCTCTGCTGCCCCTCTTCCAAGTCATCTTCTCCATTCAAGCTTTCTCTCTCATGCTTTATTTCTCTCTTATTCGTTTTCTCTCTCATAAACCCACAACTCTCTCTCTCTCCTTCTCTCTCGTTTTTTTATTCTCAGTTTTTGCAGAGCCATGTTCTATCTTTCTCCTTTCTTCAAATCATTTTTTTCCAGTTTCTTCGAGAATTCTTCAAAAGTTTTATTGTTGTTTTTTTCTTGTGGGTTTCGATTTGGAGTTTTTCGTTTTTTTTTCTTTAAAGCTTGTTCTCGGAAGTTTTTCTTCAATTTAAACTATAATGGAGGTATAGTAGTTTGTTTTCATCGTTTTTCTTTGGTTTGAAGTAGAATTTTGATTAGATCTGAGGTTGGAGATCTGCAAATTTGTTGTTCATGGCGGTTGTACGATATACATATGACATTTATAGTTCAATATATCGTATCATATTTTTTACGATTCATTGTACGATTTTTGTATGTCGTAACTGACTTGTGTTACGATATATATATATATATATCGTAACTTATATTCATGCAGACGAGGCATTCTTGTTTAATTGTTGCTCATGGTCACGTATAGAATCACAATATGTATGAGGGTGGAAGCAAAATAAGCGGAGGTATCATGTTCGATGTAAATATGAAGACAAATCATGTATCATGTTAAGGGGAGGTATGATGTTTGATGTATTCTTGTACGAGTTAAGTAAAATCGTAACAAACAAAGTACGATTTTAGAAATATCGTAACAATATACACACATACAATCAACCTCTACAATTTTTACAAATCTCGTAACAAACTACACACATGCATTTGTATTTCGTGCCATAAATTCAAAACCCTCACATACGAGATTAACAACACCGTAACATAGCAAGTACGATATTGAGAATATCGTAACAACATACCCACACGCAAACACCCTCACGTACGATTTTATAAATCTCGTAACAATCTACACACGTGCATTCTTATTTCGTGTCAATCCTAAACCCTGAACCCTAATCCCGTAACAAATCTCGTAACAAACTACAAACAATTCGTATTTCGTGACATCAATTATTCAACCTCACGTACAAAATTAACAATATCGTATCTACAGAAGTACAATTTTTCACACATGGCATCCTCAAATCTCAAACAAATCTCAATTATACATGCAATCGTAACATAGCGCAAGAAGTATATGACATGATTGTACAATTTATTGATCACCGTCATGTACGAGATTAACAACATCGTATCTACAGAAGTATAATACATGATATCCTCAAATTTCAAACAAATCTCAATTATACATGCAATCACAAACAAATGATTTTACACTTGTAGAAATGTGGCTATAATTATCACTGACCTCGATACGAGATAACATGATATTGTACAAAAGATGTTATAAAGTTGCTACGATTTGATGCAAAGTTGTAGCAATTATACATACAAAAAGGTGTTTTAGATTGTACAAACATATCTCTAATACGGGTGTATGATTGAATATATCGTATTATATATTGTACGACATACATAATATCGTATTTGACGATCACGAAATATGGACATACAGTGCTACAATTTTCATTTATTTTTACATTATCACTACGATAAATTGTATGTTGGTCATCACTTGAAAACCCTTGACACAAATTGTACTATATTCTAAAGTTCATCACTTCACTGCAGCCTTTGCTTCGGGCCCGAAAAAGTCGAGCACTTTGTTGATATCTCCAATTATACCGTCGTAGCTATAGCATTGGACTCTGTGGTGGGGTGGTTTAGTCAACGGTGGTCAGATAAGTGTCCACGCAACCTTCAAAATAATTAGATACAAAGGTGTCAAATATGTATTCATGTACGAGTTAAGAAAAATCGTAACAAACCAAGTACGATTTTAGGAATATCGTAACAACATACACACATGCAATCACAAAAATACGAACAATACGTATTGTCGTGGCATCAATTTCTCACGCTCACGTACGAGATTAACAACATCATAACGGATAAAGTACGACAATATCGTAACATACCAAGTACGATATTGAGAATATCGTAACAACATACACCCTTGCAATCACCCTCACGTACGATTTTACAAATCTCGTAACAAACTACACATATGCTTTCACAAAACTACAAACAATTAGAATTTTGTGCTATAAATTGGTCACCCTCACATACAAGATTAACAACATCGTAACATATCAAGTACGATATTGCGAATGTCGTAACAACATACACACATCCAATCACCCTAACTATACACATGAATTCATAGATAATTCGTATTTTGTGGCATCAATTGTTCACCCTCACGTACGAGATTAACAATATTGTATCTACAGAAGTACTACTTTGCACACATTCTATCCTCAAATTTCAAACATATCTCAATTACGTAGTCAATGCCGGTCGAACATGTGTCCATGCAACCCTGAAAACATTGAGATACAAAGGTGTCAAATGTATATTCATGTACGAGATTGACAAAATCGTCACATAGCAAGTACGACATTGAGAATATCATAACAGCATACCCACATGCAATCACCCTCACGTACGATTTTACAAATCTCGTAACAAATTATACACATGCATTCTTAACAAAATCGTACGAGTTCCCCAAAATTGCTACAAAATATGCATGAATAGGTCAGCCTTGAATACGAGTTCAACAAAATCGTAACCACAAAAGTACGATATTCCAAATATCGTAACATCATACGCACATGAAATCCAAAAACACAAATAAATCGTAATATCGTATCAATTTTAAGCAAAAACATATGGACAAATTTATCAAATCGTACTAAATATGTAACGATATTAATCAAAGTAGCTACAAAATATCTTTGAATTGGTTAGTCTTTAGTACGAGTTTAATAAAATCATTGCCACAAAAGTATGATATTTCTAATATCGTAACATCGTAAATACATGAAATCCTAAAAACACAAACATATCATAATATCGTATTAATTTTAAGCAAAAACACATGCACGAATTTGTCAAATCGTACCAAATATGCAACGATATTCCCCAAAATATCTACCAAACATACATGAATTGATCAGTCTCAAGTACGAGTTTAACAAAATCGTAGCAACAAAAGTACGACATTCTGAATATCATACCTCATTCATATGAACAACAAACGTTGCTACGAGAGTACGACTTTGATCAAAGTCGTGATATCTGTAAATCGTACAACTGCGAAAATTTTCGGATGAGAAATCACGATGGGTGATCGAGGCGGCGGAGAAGGAAAAGAGCGCGACGATAAAGAAACAGTGAAGCGGGGCGCAGATGGAGAAGAAGAAAAACGAGGCGGCGGCATAGATCTAATTTTCTAGTGAGAGAAAGCAAAAGAAGAGTGGTAGAGAGAGAAAGAGAGGGAAAGAAAAGAAAGGGTGGTGGTGGTGGTGGTGGTAGTGGTTGGAAAGAGTGGCAGAGCGGTGGCGGAGCAGCGGCGGAGCGGAGGCAGCGTGAGAGAAAGGGTGGTTGTAATACCCCGGAATATTTCTTCTGCGTTAAAAATTTAAAGTTAATTAAAATTATGGCTTTGCACGCCTAAGTTCCCGATTTTCAATTCTAAGACCAACGGTGAAATCCGTTTCAGAAAATAAATTCCAGAAGTCAGAGGAACGACTACTGTATTAGGGTTTTCACGGGCGATAAAAATTTAAATTCTAGAACTCAGATCGGGAAACCGTCTGATTTTTACTTTCACGAAATTGCGATACGAGTTCGCCCGAGAAAGTTCGTTTTTATGATTTTTCCGGGCGAAACTCGGAGTGTGACGTCCCGAGGTTTTGTCGGAATTTAAGTTTTAAATATTATTTTCCGAGTAAGAAAAATATTCCGGATTTATTGGTTAAATCGGAATTCGCCGAAAACGAGCTGAAATACGTTTTTATTTACTCTATTTTTATAACGTCGTATCGCGAAGGAAAAACGCGTATTTTTCCCTAATTTTTATGTTGGCCGACTTCAACATGACACGCACATAGATATTTCATTTGTTTATAGTATTAAACCTTTATGACTAACTACCTTATATAATAAAATACTAGACACCTAAGCTAAGTTAATTAAAATATCAAATGTTGTCATCTTTCTTCTCTCCCTCTCTCTAACTCACGAAACACACACATACATATTCCTCTCTCAATTTTTCTCCATTCTCCATTGAAGAAGCTTGAAGCTTGGGCAAGGATTTTCATCCATCTTGATCAACTTTCATCCAATTCCATTTCTACTTTCATAAATCTCAAGGTAATCACCACCTCCACCTTTCTATCCAATTGGATTTCCTTTTCTTCAATTTTCATGTATGGACCGAAAAATTGGTAGATAAATTAGGATAATATTTAAATCTTAATTCATGTTATTTGATGATTAGTAATTAATCCCTATGGTTAATTAATGAAGAAAAATCAAAAGCCCTAAATTTCTATTGAGGACCGATTTTTAGGGGTTTTAGAGGGTGGATGATTTGAGTTTAATTGGTTGGATAATTAAGCTTAGGAAGGGTTTGATTGTTGATTAAGGCAAAGAAGAGATTAATTCCCCTATAAATTGATGATGACCAAAAATTTAGGTTAGGGTTTGAGTTTGGATTTCAATTTATGATGTTGGAGGTATTAGATGGTATTATAATCTAGTAATTGATGAAATTGGTGATCGATTATGAGGTTTGAAATCGATAATTGGAGAAATAGATTAAGTATGTGTGAATTGGGAAAATGTAGCAAGTAGTAATTGAAATCGATGAGGAATTGGTGTAGTAATTGATGTGAATTGTTGGAAATGAGATGTAGTATGATGATGGATCATTATACAATTTAATTGGAATTTTCTAAAAATATAATGAAAAACATAAGAGACGAAGAATCATTAATAAGTCGAGATTTAGTAACGAATTGAAGATATGAGATACGTATTATTGAATCTCGATAGATGAGGAATCATATTGTAGAAATTGAACGAATTCCGATAACATTGAAATTTTGGTAAGAATCGAAGCAACGAGCCTAAGTAAGGATAGAAAAGTCGAATGAGGTTTCTAATTTGATATTAATGATCGTTGGTAATAAATGAACAACTTTGTAGTTGACGATATTCGCATTCGAGTTATTAAATGTTAAGTAATAGTTGTAAACGAGGAGTAGAGACGAGAAGTGAAATTGATTTGGTATAGTAATTGATTAGTTTTGAAATGTCGAGGTTTTAATCGTTGTTTTTAGTAATCGAGAAATGAAATGGAGTTCATCGCGTATGAGGTTAAGTGTTGACTGCCTTGAGACAGTAATTTCGTATGAAAAACAGAGGATCGTCATAAGTCGAACCTAGAAAGCCGTGCACCGAGTTAACGAGCCTTAGGGTTACACTCGGACTGTTTTGCGACGTTTCACGGAAACTGTCATATCACCTAGCTCGCTTAACGAAATCGAGATCCGTAAATTGGAGAGTAAACTAGACATCCGTGGCTTTTTGGTATAGGGAACATCCCCTGTTTCGAATTCTCCTGTTCTGGGTGAACTTACTGATCTGTACAGTAATGTTAAGAATCTAGTTTCCTAAGTTGAATTCTTCTCAACTTGATTTCTTTTGATCTTCTAAGTCGTTATAAGCTATCGACTATCATTAATGACTGACCTCAGTGTCGAGTAAGAATCCGAGCGAGTTTTAAAAGAAAAGTGTTCGGGTCTCGTTCTAGATTAACTAAAAGAATCTAGTTAAACGTGCAAATGCCTAAAGCTTAAGAACTTAAAAGATTAATTCGATTTCAGTTTCGAATTCCATTTTCTTCTATCGACTCGACAACTTATTGTTGTTTTATTACTTGCGTTCAAAGGAGGATGTTGAGGTTAGAAGACAGGACGGAAGATCAGAGACAGAAGCACGAGTACTAGTTCTGTAAACGAACGAGGTGGGCTTTCTAAAACCAAAATCTCCGTTGAATGCCATTACTTATGAAGTAATATTACATGGGCTTTTTGAAAGTGTATCAATTACTGCCTTATTTATATGCGAGCGTTGCTCGAAGGTGTTTACGTTTTGCTTTAATAAATGAGTATTAAAGTATTTATATGCGAGCGTTGCTCGAAAGTGATTACGTATTGTTTTAATAAGTGAGTATTAAAGTTCTATCAGTGCTTTAATGAATTGTTTATGTGAATTCTATTATGTCTCTCTGCGTTAGCCCTCAGGTGCTAACCAGAGTATTGGATTCTGAGGCTGCTATCCAGATAATTCCAACTAAACGATCAGATTCTGAGATAGCCCACAGGCGCTATCCAGAGGGACAGTTTCTGAGTTAGCCCTCAGGTGCTTTCCAGACGATCGGATGTGAGTTTAAAACCTACAGTGTGTCATTCAGAAATTAAATGTATATATATCAGTAAAAGTTTTATATAAGTGTTTTATGAAATGATGCATAATTAAGTCAATACTCTTGTGAGTTGTTTTCGGCATTGTGCCCACTAAGTACTTTTGTACTTAGCCCTGCATGTTTGTTTTCTTTGAATGTGCAGGTTGAGTGATGAAGGCGGAGGAGGTTGAGTAAAGGTCTTTTCTCAAGAAAGAAGTTTAGTTGAGCCTCGATTTCACATTCGATATGTGATATCATTTCTACGTTTTCCGCTGCCAATTCTGTAAACTAGTTTCAGTTAGTATATAACTTTAGAACTAAGTTTCATTCCTTGAACTTAGTCTCTTCTAAGAACAGTTATGTCAAGTGATCCTTCGTGATCAACTCTTTCTTTCATTAATTAAAGTCAGTTCCCTTATTGTGTAAATCCTTTCAGTTTTAAGTTGTTATTACTTTAAAACTAGTTTTCTCTGAATACAGTTTGACGAGCGATCCTTCAAGATCGACTCTCATTTATTCAAGTTCATCGTAATTAGTGTTAAGTTAATGTGTTTTTAATCATTTATCCCCCTTCTTTTCTGTTTCTTTATTCCAATCCCTAGTCGCACCCCGGCTTTGCCGTCCTTCGAGAGCTGGGGCTGTGACAGTGGTGTGGTGGGGGTTGGAGAAATCTGCAGAGAGAGAGAGAGAGAAAGAGAGAAATGTAGAGAGAGAAACAAATTTGAAAATGATTTTGAAAGATGGTAATAGGTAAAATTTTAAAAGTAAGTCCAAGGGTATTTTCGTCTCATCATGTCAAATTTAGCCTCTTTTATTGAAAATTAAGTTGGGGTACAAAATTATACCCCTTAACTCTAAAGGGGCCTCTCTACTAGTTAACTCAAAAATTAAACTATAATATACTAACAAGAACCGTAGAAAATAGAACAATGACAATTACACACGAAATCAAAGCAATAGGAATTCAATTCCTAGACTTTGCAGGAAATTTTGGTTATAAATATGAATTACCACAAATTATTGTTAATCCAAAATCAGTAAAATCAAAAGATTTTTTGTTAGGATTAATAGGTGAAGATAGGATTAATAGGTGAAGATATAACTAAAATAAAAATAAATTATCTAGTTAAACAAAAAATTGAAAATCCGGATATAAGGATTATTACAGCAAATATAGAATATTCTCCTCTTGATAGAGAATAATTTAAAAAACGAATTCCATAAATGATAGAACAAAAATTAATAAGAAGATCAAAAAGTCCACAGAACAGCCGCCTTTATAGTAAGAAATCATTCAGAAATTAAAAGGGGAAAGACAAGAATAGTTTATAACTATAAAAGATTAAATGATAACACAATAGATGATGGGTATAATATTCCAAATAAAGATAGATTAATTAGTTTAATCTAAAATAAAAAGATTTTTAGTAAATTTGATCTCAAGTCAGGATATAATCAATTACAATTAGAAGAATGGTTTAAACCATGGACAGCTTTTACTTGTCAAGAAGGACATTTCGAATGGAATGTTCTAAACTTTGGATTAAAAAATGCTCCATCAGTTTTCCAAAGATTTGTGGACTCTATTTTTCTAAAATATGATTTCTGCCTAGTTTATATAGATGATATTCTTGTAGCAAGTAATAGCATTAAAGAACATGAATACCATTTAGAAATAAGTTTTAGAGAAATAGAAAAACAAGGTATTGTAATAAGTAAAAGAAAAATGGAACTATTCAAACGAAAAATATCCTTTTTAGGATTAGAAATTGGAGATGAAAAAATTGAACTACAACCACACATTGCAGAAAAACTATTAAATTTTCCAGATAAGCTATAAGGATTAAAACAAATCCAAGCATTTTTAGGATTGCTAAATTACGTTAGAAAATTTATACTAAATCTTAGTAAGCTTGCAGGACCATTATATAGTAAGACTACTAAAAACGGTCAAAGAAATTTTAATAAAGAAGACATTAATTTAGTAAAGAAAATAAAAGAAGCAGTTAAAAAAATTAAACCACTAGAATTACCTCTAGTAACAGATTATATCATCATAGACACCAAGAAAGTAATACAGATGAAGAAATTCAAGAAACTCACAGGGATTTCTAAAAGATGATGACAAAAGCAGTGACGAAAATTTTTATCATTACTAGCATTTTGTCAAAAAGTTTTCTTTACTTTTTGAATTTTGGGCCACGATTGTTATGTCGGCCAAAAACATTGTAAAAGCAGTAATTTACTTTCTAGACTAGATATAGCTTTCTACCTTTTCTTTCTATTTTTGTTTTTGTCGGCCATATGGCAAAAACTAGTCAATAGCTAGTGATAATGTTAGTAATAGTTTTTTCAATAGTTTGTAATAGTGTTAGTAATAGTTTATTACGAATGCCTATATAGAGAACTTAGCTCTTCGTAGTAAAACGCACAACACCACACACATAACACCTTTGAATCAATGAAGAAAATGTTCTTCTAATTTCTCTCCATCTTAGTTTTTAGCTAATAGCTAATTCTTCCTAGTTCATATAATATATCCCAATATATATAAAAAAATATATTAGTTTTATTTCTGCTGTGCATACTTCTATCTCGATCTGAACAACCTGGATAGCTGCCCGTTCTGGAAGCATTCTTGTTGTAAGTTCTCCTTTTCTTTTCTCTCATTATGTGTATTAACGTGTATCGCCAAAAAATACGGCATACCCCCATATATATATATATATAAACGAAAATGACTCTACGTAAAAAAAAATCTTACGTGGCATCCCTCAAATTCCTTCTTTCTCATGGGATAGACGGGTCCATTTCAAACCAGTGGTTCAACCTATTTTTTTTAAACTTATGTTAATTTCATTTGATAGGATAGTCAAAATAGCACTTCTTAGAAGTGAAATTTAAAAATGTCACATTTTTTAATTGCTTATAAATCTAACACGTTTGGACATTTTTGCCCTTCATTTGGCCAACAAATTACCAAAATACATCATTCACATTAAAACAAATTTGATATCAAATACAAATTGTTAATTAAATAATAAGATTTTGTGACTGAACAAAAAAAAAGTTCCACCACCACGTTTCCGCCGCCGCCGTGCCACCGCCACTGTCGTTGGCGGTAACAAAAAAATTTTTGTTGACTGAACAAAAAAAAAACATTACATCACCACTTTTCCACCGTCGTCGCTGTCGTGTCGTCGCTACTATCGCCGACAATCAAAAAAAAAATTGTGTCTGAACAACAAAAAAAACATTCCACCACCACTTTTCTTCAGTCGCCGCCAGTGATCACAAAAAAAATTGTGACTAACTAAAAGAAATTAGTTCCATCTCTTTCAGTGACTATCACCAAGCAGGAACGTCACAAAAAAAAATTTGTTACCGGCGATGGTCACAAAAAAAATTGTGAATCACAAAAAATAAGTTGGGAATCAGAACAATTTTGACATGAACAAAAAAAAATTGGAAAACAACATGTTTATTGTAGCGTAAATCACAAATAAATAGTTATGAATCACAAAACAAAATCATTGTAAATAAGAAGATATTCAATGTGAACAAAAAATAAAATGGGAAGCAACATTTATTAAATTGTGAAATCACAACAAAACAGTAATGAAATAACAAAAAAAAATATAATTCCATCTAATTCCAAATCTGGAATTGAAGCTGGTGGCGCCGTCAATTTCCAATTTCTCTCCCTCTCCAAACCCTACAAATGGTGCCCCGTCAAATCCTACCTCTTCAACCAAGACCTCGACTAAATTTTTGAATCAGAATATTCTCTCTACTCTTCCCCCTTAATCCTCTTCTTCGGCTGATCGGAAGAGCTCGACGATATTTGCCATGTCATCGATAAAAAGAGCTCCACCGTTGCGGCTCTTCCGCCTTCGCCCCGTCTTTTCATCATCGCCTCCGCCATGACCAGCCCGCTCCCACTTCCCCTTATCATCGTAGTCGGTTACCTTCTCCTTACCCTTGGCTAAAACCATTCCGAATTACCTCAATTATGGCGATTTATGCTGACATTTGTTTTGAATTGTTCATAGCATGACTTCTGCATTTCTACAGAGAGAAAATTAAGAGTGTGAAGAGAGAGTGAAATGTCTGTGTCAGTGTCAGCGTGTGTGGGGAAATAATTAAGGAAATTAAAATTGCAGATGGAATAAATAGAAAATAATATTTATTCGTCAAATGAATATAGAATCGTCGGCGCTTGTGAAGAAGATGAAGGAGTGACGACGACGCTGTGAAGATGAAGGAGTGACGACGACGCTGTGAAGATGAAGGAGTGATTGCGGCGCTGCGGCGGCGGCGGGGTGGCGACTGGTTTCTAGAGAGAGAGAAGAGATATAGTCGAGAGAGAGAAGAGACAATGGAGAAGAGAGAGAGAGAGAGAGAGAGAGAGAGAGATAGAAGAATAACAAAAAGAAAGAGAGTGAAAAAGAGTAAGGAGGGGTAGAAATGTCCAAAAGTTACATAATTATAAGGGATTATAAAAGGTGACATATTAAAGTGATAACAAAGAGGTGTTATTCTTGGGGAATTCCTCATTTTTCATAATGTAGGATATTTAGCGTCACTTAATTCTCACAGACAATTTTCAAAATTATTTTTCTTCTCTAAATTGGTACTCCCTTCGTCCAAATCCCAATAACAAGGTCTCACTTGTTTTGAGCACAGTTATTAAGAAACAAGAGTAAAAAGATAGAAGTGATAGGTCCTACAGCTTTCGAAGGGTTAAGGAGGTGATTGGTATGATGGAATGGAATGAGGTTAACAATGGAATGGAACTAGGAATAAAATGGAATGTGTAAGTTGATTTCTATGTTTAGTATGCACAAGGAATGAATAGAATAATGGAATCAATATTTTTTTATCCATTATGTATATGTGCGTGTGTAGTATGTGTATATATATTTGTGTGTAGTGTGTGTGCACGCGCGCAGTAGGCTGTCAAAATGGGCCCGAAATAGTCCGGCCCGACAGGCTAGCTAGCCCGCTCCACCCGTAGTTTTGGTCGAGCTGGGCCAAGATTTTAAAAGCCCGAAAAATACCGGGACTATCTGGCCCGACCCGTGCGACCCGACGAGCCAAGCGTTCACAGGCCAAAAAGCCCGCCGGGCTTCGGGCCAATTAGGCCCGTCGATTAGTATTGGACAATTATTTATATTTCTATGTAATTATTAATTCATTACTACTAAGTGATTGGGCTTATTTCTTTTTTTTGCATAAATGAAAAACTTTGGGCCCAAATCTTATTGACCCAATTTCTTATTTAAATTAATTAAAACCCACCTAAACCCCCAATGTCATCTACCCTACACCTACAACCATCATCCCACAGCCACCCCACACTCCACAGCCGCAACCAGCCACCCTTTCCCAATCTCTCGCTAGCGCTCCACAGTCCATACTCATAGCCACTGCTGCTCCATCAATGCAGCAGTTGCGATTGCATCCACTAGTGCACCATCAGTAATTCTGCCCTATATCTCTCTCTCTCTTTCTCAAAATTGTTTGAGATAGAGGTGATTACTGGGTTCTCAAAACATAACCTTGAACCGGCCATTTTATTAAAATTTTGTCATATTAGAATCTGATTTAGTGTCTGATTATGCCTTCAATTTTCATATTTTGATTCTGAATTTTTTGTGCAGCTTCGGGCCAAAACGGCCGGACCCGCCCGACGGCCCGTGTAGGGCCGGGTTGGGCATAACTTTTAGCGGCGCGTAGAAATTTCAGGCCGGCCCAACTCGGCCCGTAAACATGCTTTTGGCCCGATGGGTAGGGCTGGGCCACCCCGGCCCGAACGTTTTGACAGCCCTAGTGCGCAATGTATGTATATATATGTATGTGTGTAGTGTCTCTGTGTATGTATATGTGTGCGTTTGTGCAGTGTGTGTATATATATTGTGTGTGTATATATATGTGTATATGTGTGTAGTATGTGTATATATATGTGTGTATAAATGTGTGTGTGTGCGCGCAGTTTATGTATATATATGTGTATGCAATGTGTGTGTGTATATATATATATGTGTGTGTGTGTAGTTTGTGTATATGTGTGTAGTATTGTAGTGTGTGTCCAGTGTGTGTATATATGTGTGTGTAGTGTATGTATATGTATGTGTGTGTCTCTCTAGTGTGTGTATATATATATGTGTGCGCGCGCGTGCAACATGTGTATATGGTGTATATGTGTGTCTATACAGTATGTGTATATAAGCTAGAATTGATGGAAATAATTTATTGATTTTTGTTTTGATAAAATTGATAAATTGTAAAATATATGAGGATAGATTAATCAAAATATAAAAATGAGAGCATTAGGAAGGCTAATACCATAGTTTGCATAAGGAATGACTAATCTCTTGGAGAATTGAATGACCATTCTAGATGGAATGACGATTCCTAATCGTAAAACATACCAATCAAAGGAATTGAATAAAGGTAGGAATAACCTTTCCATTTCACATTCCATTCCATCATACCAATCACTACCTAATTTTTTCCGTTTAAGATTGAGACTATGCTAACGGGGCAGACGAAAAAGGAAAGTGAGACCTTACTATTGAGATAGAGGGAGTATTTGATAAAGAGATATTTGCTGTCAAAAGAAACCACCACAATTCTTATTCAAAATCGAAGCAGGAGAATTTAATTTAGAGCCAATTCCCTCATCGATTTTGAAAACAAAGAGAGTTTTGAAATTATTTATAAAATTGTATGTTTAAATATGTATAAATTTACTTATAACTAACGAATAATAATTTTTTTTATAGTTTTATTAAATAATGATTTTCCGTTAGTGTGTATTTGCTATGCAGTATAGTGGTTAATAGTTGAGGTCAAAGGTCTCGATAATTAGATATTAGAGATTCAATTTCAAAATATTTTTTTATAACTATCAAATAAATTGCGGCTAATAATTTTAATTATCTTACTGAAGCATGTGGATTAAATTGAACTAAAAGTATCAAAACTAATAAATTAAGACGGGAGATTTAAGAAACAATTTTCTTGAACTTAATTAGAAATTTTCACTTTCAAAATAAATTTCTATTATTACCAAGTAAATTAAGTCTAATAATATCCCGTCAATTTTCGACAGGTTGCATACTAATATTATATAAACGAAAATGACTCCCTTCATTCATATTTATTTAAGTTCTCCAATTATTTTGAATTATTAAACATAAAAATAAGCTTTAAATATTAATAATAATTAAATCTTCCATCGCACATCAATTTTACATGAAACTTGAACTATATTGAAAGTCTTAAATATTTAGAGTCATTATGTATTTTCACATTCTTCTCTCTCTTCTCTCTCCTCTCACACACTCTCTCTTCGTCTTCGTTTCCTACCTCTTTCCGCAACCACCATCTTCTACACCGTCTCTTTCCATTGCTGTCAACCACCGCCTCCACTATATCTACTTAGGTGGCCGCCGGTGATGGTGGACAATTGTGGCGTAGGGGTGTTACTAAAGTATATAAATCTTATAAATTATTATGTATATTTTCTAACATTACTTGACCCTCAATAGTCATTCATCCTTTAGGTTTTTTGTTTTCTTTTATTTATAAAAATTCTATTTAAAAAAACTTAAATAAAATGATACATGTTGGAATTTTTATTGAGATGAATAATTAATTATCATTACATATATTTGATTAATTAAATAATTAAGAATTTAAACAAGTTTTATATATTATACAATTTTATACTTATACTTAAAATTTAATTTCATTTTTTTTATCTTTTATTATTTATACTAGAGGTGCCCATAGAAATGGTCAACGACGGGTCGATTCTGACTTGAAATTTTGGGGGTAAACGGGCTGATTTCGACCGACAATTCAATTAATTTCTAATATATCCAAAAAATGATACATTATGAAGTGACAAACTGAGCTAGTAAAGAAACTCAAGATATCTACCTAATCTCTCCATTTCTTCCCTGCTTCATTATCGGAATCACGTTGGATGAAGATACACTTCCTCGAATCTGCAAGAAAAAGGAGGGCCAGGAGTGTTTCCCGACAATCAAGTTAGGTTGATAGAACAGGAAAGGAAAGAGGAATGAATATTGCTGAAAAGTGAGTGAAAGGTAGAATGTGTCTATAGAGTGTGTATTTTCGATAGAGAGAAGGGGGGATATAGCCAAATCACCCCTTAGATTACAATGTTTATCATGCAATATAATATGGTAAAATTCTAGCCAAATTCATGACTTTTAGACAATTATACCCTTACTATAAGGTGGAAGTTTTATTTTCAGTTTTTCACCACAATTCAAATATATAATTTTACCATTTCTCTTTTTCACGTCTACACCACATTTTCTCTCACTAAAAATTCTCTCAAACCTACTGCCTCTTCTCCTCCGCCATTTTTCTCCTCCGTCACCGCCATTTCCGCAGTTGCGCCACCTCTCTCCTCACCATCTTCTCTCGGTCGTTTCTCATCCATCTCCGCCTCCATCCTCCGCGACTTTTCGCCTCCGCCACGATTTATCATCTCTGCCACCGTACCAACTTCCTTGCTCCAACAATTGCAATATCCATCGGAATCGGTGTCCAAAAGTGGAAAGTCAAACAGATTTGAAGTAGAATCGGCTAGATCTGAAAGTGACGAGGCTACCCAATACAATCCACCGTTCGTATCTGAAGCCAGCGAAGAACAAAACAAAGCTACAAATATTTTTCTCTCTCTAACATTGCTGAAAAATTTGGGGTTTTTGCTTCAAAGAATTTTTGGAATCATGGATTTGGTATGACTTGTTGTTGGTATAATTTCGTGAATTGAATGAGTAAATTGATACGATTTGTGATAAAATGTGTTACTTATTACGAATCTGACAATATCTGCTGGTTCTTGTTATTATCGAAACTTATTTCCAGATCTATCGCCCACGTTATGATTTTATTATTTCGTAACATTATGTTTCAAATGTGAGAACTACATTACGATTGAGAAATTCGTAATGAGGATATCATATTTTGATTTTGTTACACCATTACGAAATTTGCATTTCGTAACTAGTTGTCTCTCATTGCTTTTTTTGATATGTTGCTTACCGATATGAATTTTAACTTCGTAATTGGGATATCACATTCTGCTATTTATATATTGGTACAAAATTTCATTTCGCAATGTTTTTTGCTGCTACGAAATTACCATTTCGTATTACGATTTAGGAAATCTGCTCTGCTTTGATTCCCTATTACAATTTAGTTATTTCATTTCGTATTGAATATTCTGTTACTATTTTATATTCTCATAACATTTTTGTGGCGATTTAAAATTTTCGTATTGGAAATTTGGATTATACACGTTACGAATTTTGTTATTCGTAACTAACTCTGCAATGTGAGAAGTGTATATTAAGTTACGAAAATTAAATTTCGTAACACATTTGTGCCGATTTGAAATTTTCGTATTAGAGATTTGGTATACATGTTACGAATTTCGTAATAGCTACGATTGGTGAATTGATTTGATTTGTGGGTGCACTTCATACGAATCTTGTTATAATCGGCTGTTTTTTTCTCAGATATGTTACACATGTTACGAAAATTACAATTTCGTATTGAGTAATTTGTTACGATTTTTTAGATTTTCGTATTAGAGTAATGATACGAAAAGCAAGAATAAAATGTTACGAAATGTGATTTTCATAATAAGGTTATAACTTTGTTACGAATTTAGAATTTCGTATTGGATATTCTGTATCCCTGTTACGAAATATGTATTTCGTATCGTCATTTTTATGCTTATTGAGGTTTTTTGTGCGGTTTAGTAACACTGTTAATTATGTTGTTACTAATTTCGTATTTCGTAACAAATGTTACCAATTTCGTAACAAGTGTTACGAATTTCACAATGTGTAACTAATTTTGCTGTGTGATCTGGTTACGAAGTTACAAATTTGAATTTCGTAATACATTTGGGGCAATGATACGAAAAGCAAGAATAAGTGATACGAAATGTGATTTTTATAATAAGGTTATAACTTTGTTACGAATTTAAAATTTCGTATTGTATATTTTGTATCCCTGTTACGAATTTCGTAATTCGTATAGTCATTTTTATGTTTATTGGATTTTTTTTGTGAGATTTAGTAACACTATTAATTATGTTGTTACGAATTTCGTATTTCATAACAAATGTTACCAATTTCGTAACATATGTTACGAATTTCAAAATTTGTAACTAATTCTGTTGTGTGAGATGTTGTTACGAGAATTTCGTAACACATTTGTGCGATGTACATATTTTTGTCCTGTTTTTAACCCGGTTAAGAAGTATAATTTCGTAACACTTATTGTTGATATGAATTTTGAATTTCGTAACATTGTGCTCCTTCGCTTTTGTTGTGAATTCTTGTTACGTCGTAACTAATTCTGATCAGTTACGAAATTGTAAAATCGTAACAGGTTGTGTTTTGTAACCGTGTTAAGAATTATAATTTTGTAACATAATTTGCTATTTCGTAACATTATTTACATGTTCCGAATTATTGATTTGGTTTCATTGTTGTACAACAAATGAACTTTTAAACGAAAGAATCTGGCATCAGAATACCATCAAATTGTGCTAACTGGTGGTGAGAACACAGTAAAGGATATCTATTGTGTCTTGAAATCATTTGGGAAGAAATCCATCAAACAGTTAAGGCAATCAATACTTGGAGCCTTCATGAAGCTCCCCGACATCGTCTCAAGATCCGGAAAAGCGCTCCATTACATCATGACTTGTTTCTCTATTACAAATTACAATTTTTTATTTCATATCAACATGACTTGTTTCTGGATTATGAATTTACAATTTTGTATCAGTTTGTCATTATTCTATGTTACGAATTTTACATTTTGTATCAATATGCCTTATTTCTCTGTTATGAATTTATGATTTCATAACACTTTGTCATAATTCCATGTTACGATTTTATGAATTCAAATCAGTTTGTCATGATTCCATGTTACGAATTCAATATTTCGTATCAAACTTTCTCTATTACCAATTTATGATTTCGTATCAGTTGAACATGATTCCATGTTACGATTTTATGAATGCGTTTCAGTTTATCATGATTCTATGTTACGAATTCAACATTTCGTATCAATTTGCCTTGTAGGTCAAATGCATCTCATCAAATGCATACATGTTATGGTCTTTTTTCAATTGCACCTCAAGCTTACTCAAAAATTGTTGAAAGGTTATACCCATTGAAGAATGGGAATATATTCCTTTCTCAATCCACATATTTATTCTCATCCCAGTGTCCTCCATGCACAACAATTAAACAAGATGGACTCATCTGCATAAAATTAAGGAGTAAGATTTTAAATTCGTAACAAATCTTCTTGTTATGAAAACAACAAATCGTAACACAAAAACAAAATCGTAACACAACACTTCATGATAAAGCAGTTACGAAAACAACAAATCGTAACACAAACCAAAAATCGTAACAATCGTCTTGTTACGAAAACAAAAAATCATAACACAAAAATAAAATCGTTACAATTACAAAATCGTAACACCACACTATATAATAAATAAGTTACGAAAATAAAAAATCGTAACACAAACACAAAAACGTAACAAATAGTTTCGTTACGAAATACACAAATAGTCAAAAATCAATTTGCTACGAAATTAAAAAATCGTAACATACTAAATTGTACGAAAAGTTAAATTCGTAATGAAATTAATAAAATCTTAAGAATTACAAAACCGTAACACCACACTACATGATAAAGTAGTTACGAAAAAAATAAGTCGTAACACCAAAATAAAATTGTAACAAATCGTTTCACTACGAAATTCACAAATAGTAATAAAATAGTTACGAAAAACAACAAATCGTAACAAAAATTCAAAATCGTAACAGCATGCAAAAACAGTAGTTCTCAAATCGAAAAACATAGCCCAATCCAAAACTACAACAACAATCAATGAGAAAACAAACTGAAATACACATGCAACACACAGCTAAAAAAAAAATTCAACAACCAAATCAAACAATCAAAATTAATAAGCAACAAAATACAAAATAATACCTCAAAATCTAAGAGATAAGAATGACAACAACGGCGACACGAGGCGAGAGAATATCGACGACGGCGAGAGAAGATCGACGACAACGAGGCGAGATAGATAATAACAGCACCGAGGCGAGAGAGAACGACGACGACGAGGCGAGAGAGAGCAGAACGACGTCGGTGGCGCGAGAGAGCAAACAACGGCGGCGGTATGAGAGAGAGTAGAAGAACAGCGGCGGCGGCGGGAAAAAAAGAGAAAAAAAATGAAGAAACCTCGCAGAGAAAGAAGAAAAGAAGAGATGAATAAGAAAGAAGAAAAAAGAAAAAAGTATGGGAGAGAAAAGGAGAAAAAGTGAAAAGTAAGGGCATTTTTGTCCAAAATATACATCTTTGGCTAGAATTTGATAATATTAAGTTATTTGACAAACATTGTATTCAATTTAGTCAAAGTGGCTATATGGATAGATTGTCTCTTTTCGATATATATACTCGTGAGATTACTTGGAGACAAAGTTGTAGCCTTTTGATATTTTGTTGCTGCTTCCTTTATACGTGCTACTATTCTATTGGCTGTTATGAAATGTACTTTTTGACTACACAACGCACATGCAGGTTAAAGTGCCTTTATTTGTCACGTATGTAGACAGGTAAGATTCCTCACGGGAGACCTCCGAAGAGAACTCATTGAAGGTCTCTCGAGAGATCTCATCAGAGAGCTTAGCCGAGATCCTCTACGCTTCATACACCAACTGGCTTAACTTTGTAGTTATTGATGCCCCGAATTGTGCAACCTTATCATGCTTCTTTATTACGAGTTTTACTGCAAATCTAGCATAACAATTACTAAGTCCACTATTAATTTTGACTATTCCAATTATATCTACGGGATCGTCTCTATTTTGACAACTCAATCAGATCTCACAGAGACTAGGTTATATCAATTTCTTTTTTAAGTTGAAGTTATTATCATGATGTAGGACATTTAGCGTTACATTTATCCTATAGACAATTTTAGAAAAAAATGGAAAAAAAATATTCTCTAAATCAATATGGGACAAAGAGATATTTGATGTCAAAAGAATCTAAAAGTCGACGTGAGACAATCTCTTTGAGAGTCAAATATGATTTTGTCCCACATCGATTTTGAGAAGAAATTAACGGAGATTTGAAAATGACCTATAAAAATGGAAGTGAATTAAATTTGAATTCTTTTAACGGGTTTATATGTAAATAATTTTTTTTTTGAAAAACTTAAAATAAAAAAATAATTAACAAACAATATTTTTCTTATATTATTTTAGAGTAATGATATTCGGACACACTGTGGTCACCCACATGCGTGAAAAAAAGAAAGTTGACTATAAAAATGGAAATAATTACATTTCTCCCTAGGGTTTATGTTTTCCAATTAGGGTATAATTCTATTTTTAAAACCTATATTATCATTTTTAGCGAGTGTGGTTGGGCATAGTGTGTCCGAATATCATTACTCATTATTTTATATCAACTTTTATTTATTTTATTAAATAATAATTTTCCATTCGATTTTCAACGGACTATACACTAATGGCTTTCATTTCTTGGAATATAATTATATGAAACAAATTTTGAAATAGCCTAATAACCATTAAAATATAAAATTTTGCCCACCTTCTTCAAAAATATAAATTTTGGCCATTTTTTTCAATTTGGGACAAAAATACCCTTAATGAAACGCGGAGTCACGTCAGGTCTGACACGGGCGGGTGCGGGTCGGTTCGGGCTTATGAAATGAGGCATCTGGTACATCTGGTACAAATTTAGTCTTATTCGTACCAACTGTTCTAGTACATCTGGTACAAATTTAGCCTTATTAGTACCAATTGTTCCAAATTTGGTACAGTTGAAACGAATTGTCGAATTAGTTCCACATGTTTCAAGTTATGACATGGTACTCTTGGAACAAATATTCCAATTATTTCAAGTTATACTGCTCTAATTTTGCGGCTCCAATTTTACGAATCCATCCTCGCTCGAATCTGGACCAAAGAAAAAGCGGCAATCGAAGAGACAAACAAAAATTTGGAAATTAAAAAAAAATCTAGAAAAAAATAGAAAAAAGGAAAAAAAAAATGGAAAATAAATAAGAAAACAGAAACGAAAAATAAATCTGAAAAAAAAAACAACCGGTAAAAAGAAATTTGGAAATGGAAACAAGTGTCATAAAACTGGTTAAGGAGTGATGGATGCGGATAGAAGAGGGAAATGAGTATTTAGATCCTAAGTTCAAAAAAATAGCTATAATTTATATTTATGAAGAATGTGAGCCAAAATTTATACTTTGATGTTCATTATGGCTATATCACATACTACCTCCGGTCCCCAAGTCTTTTCCTATCTTTACTTTTTTGGATGGTCCCCAAGTTTCTTCCTAGCTACTTTTGAACACTACCCCACAACAAATTATTATCTCTTACACTTACTTTATCAAGTTATTTACCTAAAATACCACATATGGCCCACCATTATCTCAATTAATTAATATATCACTACCCTTTATGTGGGATCCTTTCTTCACTCACAATAAATTCAATCACTTTTTTTCTACTCACAACTAACTCAACAACCTTTTCCTTAATACCCGTGCCACTCCCTCCTAGAAAAAGACTTGGGGACCAGAGATAGTAATATTCTCTAATTATATTATGTGTATTATATGAGTCCAAGAAAATCATAATTGATGATTTATATAAATAGAATTGAACTGTTTACAATAGTTGTACAATTTTTTTGTCTAAGAAAATTGTAACTGATGGTTCAAATGAAAAATGAACTGTTGGGAAAAGTTAAAAATCTAGTAGTAATTGTAGTTCACTTTCGATTTCAAGAGAATGAGAACTTTAAATTGGAAGTTGAAACATTTTTTCGTATATGATTTTATTCATTTATCAATTTTTATTCATGTGAGTGGTAGTTTATAAGGTCATACATGTTTAATTTTCAAATCCAACTTTTTTTAAAGGAAAATAGCTTATCTTAATCAAGAGGAATCAAACATTACAATACTCAATAACTACGAGGACCAATTATCATGCTATACGGCAGTTGAACTCAAGCTCAAAGCTATTTTAGCTAAGCTATGCGCCCGCTATATTGCCCTCACGTCGAGCATGTTCAAATTTTTGTCCATGACAACAAAATCGAAAAGATCATCACTCAAAACGCTGTCAACTTCATTGTCATCTCCTAGAATGGAACGACAAGGAGAGAATCTATAAACACTTCCACAGGTGATATCTCTTTTATACAGTGACATATGTCGTGCATTGCTGCTCGTAGCTCTTCACGTAAAATAGAACTTGACCGAGGTACTGGTTTGGCCATTGCAAACACAATTTTATCATTATAGTCCCTCAGAATAGCACCGATTCCACCCCCAGCCATTCAACTCATCGTCTTCATAATCGACGTCCAATCTATAGCTACCTCTTGCTAGGCTCTACCATTTCACATCCCCTTCCAAAGGAAGAATTTTGTTCTGACACACCGCTTGTTGTTTAACAGCCAAGAAAGCATATGTTAGCACCATACTTTGCTCCAATAAATCACTATCTCTAAATTTGACATTTTGATGTTTCTCTTAGCACAAGCCCTTCCACATCAGCCTAATACACATCAACAACATTCCAAAATCCTCCCTCGACACTCCAACTCTCATAGCCTCATCAATCTCTCGTACATTACCATTTCCCCATTTCATTAAAATGCTCCAAAAATGCGAAGTCTTCGAAAATAATCGGACCTTTTCACAAAACATCAAATTGTGACTTATTGTTCCCCATCCCTTTGGGCACCAACCACACCTCCTAAAAAAGGGGCAATTGTTGCAACTTTAGATTCATTTATGTAGGGACAAATCTCCTAATAACTCTCCAAACAAAAATCTTCACGCCAGGCGGCAAATCAAAACTCCACAAAAATTTCCACCACTTCGCATGGTTATCCTCCGAGCTTGATTCTGGCGAATCGAAATATTTTGTAGCTAAAAGGTAACCCGATTTACCAGTTTACACACATTTTAGATCAAATTTCCATATCATAACATCTTCCGTACTACCCATCTTTCTCTCAACTTGCAATACCTCGTCCACCTCAAATTTTAACAGCATTTCCCTCAGTTTTCTCATATCCCAACCATTATTATCATTAAACAATTCGGCAAGAATCGACTCACCATAACCTTTGGCCTGAAATCCAATTGTACAATAGTGTACATTGAAAAAAAATTTAGAGTTATTCATTATCTACGCCTTAGTGAGGGTTTTGGGTTTAATATCGTCTATGTGTAGTGTAGTATTTCGACGTTATTTGATGGTGCAACAATCATACCTTGTTTGGTAGTAGAGTGGTTACACCTCTATTGGTGTGTAAATGTCTCACCTAACATAGGTAGGGATTTAAGTAAATTATTTCTCTACATTTATCTACCTTCTCCAATACTCTCTCTCTCTCTTCCATCCACACTCTCTCTCGTTCTTCCGCCACCATCGACCCCCTTTCGCCACCGTGCCGCCGCCGGACAGATCAGTTATCCTTCTCGTGCCTTTCTCTCCCGCACCTCTCTCCCTCTTTCTCTGCTTCATCTATTTGGCGGCGGTGACAGTTGAGAAAGGCATGGGAACAAGCTGCTCTAATGGAATACGGCGAAGCAGCCGCCAACACCACCACCGTCTCCGTCCCCGCCACTATAACAGCAGCTGCACTCTTTTTTCTGTCTCTATCTCTCTCCGAAATACCTCCTAAAACCCTAGATCCCCAAATTGAATAAAGATCTTTCAATTCAATTGAAATCTGTAATTGCAAGAAGCAACACAGCTTTCGAATGAGCAGCTGTAGAAGGTTAAGACAGAAGAGAAAGAATAGAAAAGAAACATGAAAGAAGAGAAACCAGGATAATCAGCAGCTCGAATGCAAATCAGTGCGAATTGTGAAATGTCATCATTTAATTCCTGACTTGGTACTAATAAGCTGCTGAATTATATAGTCTTGCAGAAAAGTCTCTCTCTTTGTTTTCTATTTTTGATGAATTGATTGGATTTTGTTCCTCGCAAATATATAACACCTTGAAACATTTGAAACTAATTGTACTATTCATCCCAAATGCACCATTGTACCGCATCATAGTTTTTAACAATCGAAACTAATTGTACCATTTGGTCACAATTTTATCATGTTATAATTTGGGACAATTAAAATTAATTATACAATTCATCCTAATTGTACCGTATTTGGTATATTTGGGATAAATAAGGCTAAATTTGTACCAAATATATTAATACTACTGGATTCTAATACTCGCCTGCAAACTAACCCGACCCGCCCACATCTTGACCCAATCCGCGCGCCCTTTATTTAGTGTATTTTTGTCTCAAATTACAGAAAATGGCCATAATTTATAATTACGAAGAAGGGTCAAATATTGTGTTTTAATGCTAATATTGGCCATTTTAAAATTTCTCTCTTATATATATTGGGTCTTAATTCTCACACTACCGTCACTACGATTGATTTTTATATATATGTATATGTACCTCATGTAATTTTCTAAAAAAATACATTAAAAATCAGTTTTTTATAGTGAACTAGTCCCTTTGTTCACCAAGTAATGCCCCATTTGGTGGGTGATACGGAGATTAAAAAATCTGATAAAATTGTTTTGAGTGGGGTAAAAGTTAAAAGTAAGGTTAGTGAGATAATGACAAAAAATAGTGGTAATGACAAAAAATATGATATTGACAAAAAAGTAGGAATAAAGTTGTTGGATGACAAAAAAATAGAAATAAAGTTAATGTGAGGTGGGATCATCAATGACAAGGGGTAGTGATTTTAATAAAGTAACGAGGGTATGTTAGTAAAAATAACAAAACAGGACAAATGGATAAGGATAGTAGCACTTTTCATATTATAATTTTAAATTATAGCATTTTTTTTAGTTTCTTAAAATTTTAGCACTTTGTGACTCTTATGTCCCTACATCTTTTGTCAAATTACCAATTATACCAAGTAACAAAGATTATTTGGTGATTTTATAGTTTTACACATTTCTCAACTCCAAACTCAAACCTTTTCACCGCTACCGCCACCGCCTTTCAGCCGCCCCGCCACCTCCACCATCGCCGCCGCCATCGGTGGTCACAAAAAAAAATTTGTGACTCACCAAAAAAAAATGTGACTCATAGAAAGAAAAAAAAATAGCCGCACCCCCGCCACCATCGCCGGTGGTCACAAAATTTTTTTTGTGACTCACCAAAAAAAAAAAAAAAATCCGTTGTGCCGCCGCCACCATCACCGCAGTTGTCATCATCGCCGTCGGTGATCACAGAAAAAATTGTGATTCACCAATAAAATTAAAATCCGCCGCCTACTCTTTACCTCCACCGCCACCGCCACCCCGTCGGGCCGTCGCCGGTGGTCACAAAAATTTTTTTGTGACTCACCAAAAAAAAATTCACTTTCCCTGCCGCTGCCACCTTCGCCGGTGGTTACAAAAAAAAATTTGTGACTCACCAAAAAAACAATTATGACTCACAAAAAGAAATAAAAACCCGCCGACTACTCTCTGCCGCTACCGCCACCGCGTCATCGCCGGTGGTCACAAATTTTTTGTTGTGACTAACCAAAAAAAGTGTGTTAATCACAAAAAAAAAATAGTACTCCCTCCGTCCACAAATCAAAAACCCATTCGGGTTCCGGCACGAAGATTAAGAAAATTTATAAAGTTGTTTTGAGTGGACTAAAAGTTAGAATGTAGGGGTAGTAGGATATGTTGGTGTATGGAGCCTGAAAAGGATTCCTTGGCCACAAGGTTTCTTTTTTCTTAGCCCACAAGTTGTTTTCTAGTTTAACTAGGACTAGAATTCAATTTGTGCTATTATAAATAGACGCTCTCCTATTCTAATTTTTATCCAGAAAAATATAGTGAAATTCTTGGCTTGGCATCGCCCCCAGACGTAGATACACATCATATCGAACTGGGTAAACAATTCTCTCGTGTTTTCTCGTGATAGTATGTGTGGGTATTATTTCCTAACAACTGGTATCAAGAGCCTGAGTTCAGAGGGACTAGTCACAATGAACGACGGAAAAGTGCTGATCGAGAAGTTTGATGGATCTAACTTCGGTTTCTGGAAGATGCAGATTGAGGATTACCTCTATGGTAAAGATCTGTATCAGCCCGTCAAAGCAAAGCCAGAAAAGATGACTACGGAGGAGTGGGAGCTATTGGATAGAAAGGCGATGAGCACGATTTGTTTTTCGCTGTCCAAGGATGTAGCTTATCACACGAGGGCGGCCAAAACCACGAAGGAGATGCTGAAGATCCTGGAGAAGATGTATCAGAAGCCATCTACGGCGAACAAGGTACATCTAATTAGGTGTTTGTTCTATCTGAACATGTCAGAGGGTACACTGGTGCAACAACATCTCAACGAGTTCAACTTGATCACCTCGCAATTGGACTCGGTTGATATCAAGTTTAATGACGAACTTCGAGCCCTAGTTATGCTTTCTTCTCTGCCAAAAAGTTGGGTGAACTTGGTGACAACAGTTAGAGCTGAACACGCAAAACTGACGTTTGACAGAGTAAGGGATCTGATGATTGGCGAAGAAATTCACAGGAGACAACAATTTGGATCTTCTTCTTCGGGGTCAGCACTGAGAACGGAAAACAGAGACAAATCAAAGAGAAGGCAAAATCGGGGAAGGTCAAAGTCCAGAGGAAAGAGCCGATCCAGGAAGGATAAGAGTTCAATCAAGTGCTGGAATTGAGAAGAGTTCGGTCACTACCAAAGTCAGTGTGAACCACCGCCAAAGAATAAGAATAAGAATAAGGATCAGAAAGATAAGAAGACAGCGAACGCAACCACAACCGTAGATGATGGCAAGGCGTTGGTCTTGAGTGTGACCAGTCCGATGGAGTCGTGGGTGCTGGATTCTGGAGCGTCGTTTCACTCATGCAGTAATGTAAGCGTGATGCAAAAATATGTCTCTGGCAATTTTGGGCGGGTGTTTCTCGTGGATGATGAGCCTTTGAAAATCGTGAAAAGGGAGACGTGCGAGTAGCGACATCAAATGGAGGCATCCTGAAGCTGAATGAGGTCAGACATATTCCCGGACTGAAAAGGAATTTGCTTTTGGTTGGGCAACTTGATGTTGAAGGATATTCAACGACGTTCGGCGGCGCTGTTGGAAGATCACCAAAGGAGCTATGGTAGTGGCTCGTGGAAAGAAGGAGGGTACCTTGTATATGACAAGTAACTCCAAAGAGTGCATTGATCTAGCGAGTGTAGCGAACAATGCTGATTTGTGGCACTGTCGGCTTGGCTACATGAGCGAGAAAGGGATGAAGATAATGTGTTCGAAGGGTAGGCTGCCTGG
Organism: Schizonepeta tenuifolia; assembly: GCA_029490685.1. Lineage (NCBI taxonomy): Eukaryota > Viridiplantae > Streptophyta > Magnoliopsida > Lamiales > Lamiaceae > Schizonepeta > Schizonepeta tenuifolia. The sequence continues at coordinate 27,924,331 of CM055955.1, forward strand.
CCTGGAAACTGTTGAAGTTGGCCTATGCGAGAATTGTGTGTTTGGGAAGCAGAAAAGGGTGAGCTTCTCAAGAGGCGGCAGAACTTTGAAGACACAGAAGTTGGAGTTGGTCCATAGCGATCTATGGGGACCAGCACCTGTGAAGTCCCTTAGTGGCTTAGAGTTTTACATCACCTTCATCGACGATTGCACTAGAAAGGTATGGGTTTTTCTTAAGAATAAATCTGATGTGTTTGATGCTTTCAGAAAGTGGAAAGCCCTTGTAGAAACTGAAACAGGGCTGAAGGTGAAGTGTTTGAGGTCCGACAATGGAGGAGAATACGAACTTGATAAGTTCAAGAATTATTGTGCTGAGAACGAGATTTGCATGGAGAAGACTGTGAAAGGAACCCCTCAGCAGAACGGTGTTGCAGAATGCATGAACCGGACACTGAATGAGCGAGCAAGATGCATGAGGTTGAAAAGTGAGTTGCCTAAGACGTTTTGGGCGGATGCAGTCAACACAGTTGCATTCTTCATCAACGGAGGTCCATCAGTTCCGTTGGAGTTTCGGATACCTGAGGAAGAATGGACGGGAAAAGAGGTAAACCTATCTTTCCTACGCATCTTTGGTTGTGTTGCTTATGCTCATGTTGCTAATGTTGAAATAAGTAAATTGGATGCTAAGTCTGTTAAGTGTACGTTCAATTGTTATGGTAGAGATGAGTTCGGTTATAGGCTTTGGGATGAGCAGAACCGAAAGGTTATCCGTAGTAGAGATGTGGTTTTCAATAAGCAGGTGTTGTACAAGGACAGATTGAAGGCATCAAGCTCTGACAATCCGAATTCCCAAGTGGTCGAGTTAGACATCTCAAACTCGAGTGGGAGCAATGAGGGTCAGAATGTTGAAGAGGTTCTTGAGGACGAGCCAAGAACCCCACCCCCGAACAATCCGATGCCAAGACCGGCTAGGGAGCGACGTGCACCCAAAAGGTACTCGCCCTCTAACTTTTATTTGTTACTTATTGACGGTGGTGAGCCTGAATGCTATGCAGAGGCAAGTGTTGGAAGTAATAAGCGAAGGTGGAGAGTTGCTATGGATGATGAGTTAACATCTCTTCTTCTGAATGGCACTTGGGAACTTGTGGAGCTCCCAAAGGGCAAGAAAGCATTGCATTGCAAGTGGGTCTATCGAATCAAGGTTGAAGCGGATGGTAGCAAGCGCTACAAGGCTAGGCTGGTTGTCAAAGGGTTTGAGCAATGATACGGTATTTGATTGTACTGATATGTTTACTCTTGTTGTGAAACTAACCACTATTCGTTTGGTGTTGAGTATGGTAGTTGCAGAAAACCTGTTGTTACATCAAATGGATGTAAAAACAGCATTCCTTCATGGTGATTTATAGGAGGGTTTGTATATTACACAGCCCAAAGGATTCGTAGTGAAAGGGAAAGAACATCGTGTATGCAAGTTGAAGAAGAGCTTGTATGGTTTGAAGCAAGCTCCGAAGCAGTGGTACAAGAAGTTTGACAGTTTCATGTTAGAGATTGGTTATACGAGATGCCACGCAGACCATTGTTGCTACTGTAAGAAGTTCGACAAAAGCTATCTCATCCTTTTATTATATGTTGACGATATGTTGATCGTAGGAGCAGATGCAAAAGAGATAGATAAGTTGAAGAGGCAATTGTCCGAACGATTCTCCATTAAGGATCTTGGAGAAGTAAAATAGATTTTGGGCATGAGAATCGAGTGTGACAAGGCGGCAAGGAAATTGTATCTTTTACAAGCCATTTACATTCAAAAGGTCTTAGAAAGATTCAACATGGATGAATCGAAGCCGGTGAGTGTGCCATTAGGCAGTCACTTCAAGTTGTCGAAGAAAGAGTCGCCGAGTACAAAGGAGGAACGTGTCGAAATGAAGAAAGTTCCCTACACTTTGGCAATTGGTAGCATCATATATGTCATGATGTGTACGAGACCAGATATTGCGCATGCAGTGGGAGTAGTGAGTCAGTTTATGGGTGATCCGGGCAAGCAACATTGAGAGGCTGTTAAGTGGATCTTGAGATACTTGAGAGGTACCACGGAGAAAACCTTATGTTTCGATGGCAAGAGTGTTAAGCTGGTCGGTTATGTTGATGCAGATCTGGTGTCTAATGACCTTGATGGGAGAAGAAGTACAACCGGGTATGTGTTTACTTATGGTGGTAATACTATTTCTTGGACTTCTAAGTTGCAGAAAATCATGCTTTGTCTACCATGGAGGCTGAGTATGTAGTCGTGACGGAGGCAAGTAAAGAGATGCTGTGGTTGCAGAATTTCTTGAGAAGATACTTGGAAGTGAGAATCCAGTCGACATGTTTAGTAAGGTGGTGACCTTAGAGAAATTGAAGCTATGTAGAGCTTCAATTGACATTGGAACTTGAAGAGAAGGCTAGGCGATGCTAAACGGAGCAAGGAGGAGGACAAGAAGATATGGTTACTTGGGAGTTTCAGTCTCCAAGTGGGAGATTGTTGGTGTATGAAGCCTGAAAAAGATTCCTTGGCCCACAATGTTTCTCTTTTCTTAGCCCACAAGTTATTTTCTAGTTTAACTAGGACTAAGATTCAATTTGTGCTATTATAAATAGACGCTATCCCATTGTAATTTGTATCCAGAAAAATATAGTGAAATCCCTGGTTTGGCATCGGCCCCAGACGTAGATACACATCGTATCGAACTGGGTAAACAATTCTCTCGTATTTTCTTTTCGTGTTTTCTCGTGATAGTGTGTGTGGGTATTATTTCCTAACAGGAGACAAAAAAATGGTGGTATTGATCAAAAAGTAGGAATAAAGTTGTTATGATGACAAAAAAGTAGGAATAAAGTTGTTGGGAGGTGGGATCATCAATGGTAAAAGGTAGTAAATAAAGGAAAAGGAATTTGTGGACAAAAAAAATATGGATAAGTAGGTATTTGATTCGTGGATAGACGGAGCATTTGTTAAATCACAAAAAACAAAAAAATCACAAAAATAGTTGGCGAGGCATCAGCTTTTCTCCGGGGGCGATTTCACGCCGGAGTTATGCTTCTTCTCCATGAACTTCACAATTCATGACAATTACAAATCCCGTCAAATTCAATTAATCAACCACAAAATTAATCTTATTAATTCATACATGGGTAGTGGAGAAGTGCGGCGGTTCACTCTTCTCGTAACCGTTTCCCAGGTTTTGGAATCCCTATATTTATCCTCAATTCCTTCTTCTTATGCAATTCCGATCGCCTCTACTTCGACGATTTCATTCCATCTCTCGTTCCCCATGAACAGCTCGACGCCACTCAGATTTATTTTGCGCTCCCTATCGTCAGGCTTCAGTATCGGCTGGCCACCTCCGACATGGCAGCGTTGGCCGTGAAGGCCAGCCTGGCGCTCGACCAAATGGACCGTTGATGGAAGAGCAAAGCTAGGATCTCCCCTATAGCTAGCAATTAGGTACAGGCGGAGGTGGACGAGGATCTGCAGTTACTGCGGTGGCGGAGAGTGGCGCCACTGCGGCAGAGGGTCGGCGAGGAGGAGGTTTAGTCTGAACAACAAAATTCAGATCTATAGTCTAGCATTGAAGAAGATGAATGCAGAGAGAAAGAGAGAGAGAGAGAGAGAGAGAGAGAGAGAGAGAGAGAGAGAGAGAGAGAGAGAGAGGAGGAGGAGGAGGAGGAGGAGGATACGTCGCCGAAGTCCACAAAACTCAAGTGCTAAACGTTTCAGATGTGGCCACGCCAAACTCGCTGGCAGCGGTGCGATGCAGTTTTTCAACGTAAGGCTTTCCAGCGATGAATCGGAATAAATGATCTGAGGCAACGTGGCGCCGTCCTTCTCTGCCTGTTCGGCGATGTAAACTTGGATCCGCGTGTCTCCGCTATCGTAGCCAATCCAGACGTTGTAGAACCAAGGGCTTTCGGAAGTGAGAGTGATGTTGTGGGGAGCCAGAGATCGACGGCGACAGATCTGACATTGTAGAGGTCTAGGCCACGTGGTTATCGTCGGGGTCGAAGCCTTGCTTGAAGGTATCGAGCTCAATGGCTATCACTCTATTGGAGGAGGTGCCAGAGGCGAGGATGTGGTGGTTGGGGCGGCGCCAGGGCAGCGGCAACAAGGATGTGGTGGTGATGATTGCTGCCATCACTTTGATAAGAGAGAGAGAGAGAGAGGAAGAGGTGCCGCCAGAGTTGTGGTGGTTGGGGCGGCGCCGTGGAAGCGACGGGAGGAGATGGTGGTGGTGATTGCTGGAGAGGGAGGGAGGAGGGAGGAGGAACAACTGAAAAAAATTATGGGAAAATAAATAGGAGGGGTAAAGTTGAAAATAAGTGCTAGATTTTTAAGGGATTAAAAAAAATGCCATTATTTAAAATTATAATCTAAAAAGTGCTATAATACCTAAAATCCTTAAATATGACATTAATTAGTGAACAAAAACAAGAGGTGAAACATGGCATTACTTCGTGAACGGAGGGAGTAGTATATTCCATATTTAGGAAACAATTTTAATGTGTACAACTACAATTAGGGATGCACATAACTAGACCATACAAACAAAACGAGGTGGGAAAATGAATCGATAAATCCAATAAGTTTAGACAAAAACTTGGGTGCATAACATACACCGTGCAACACTCGACCTGGACCCACCCGACCCGGCGCGTGAGATTTACAAGCGCCGCCTCCACGTGCGGCGCGTGTATCTCACGCGCTACAATTTTTTTTTAATATTTTATTTTTTCCAGTTTTTTCCCCCTTTTTTGGTTGTTTGCCTCTTTATTTTTTTGTTTTCCGCTACTTCATTGATCAAAATTCGAGCGGAGGAGCCGAAGGCCTCAGAGCAAGACAAAAAATCCAATTGTTACCAGTCAATTATCCTTATATTAGTAATGTGAGCGAAGACAGAGCCGTAAAATCGGAGCCTTCGGCTCCGCCAGATAAAAAACAATTGTAAATTACGAAAAAAATAATTGAAAAAAAAAACTGATAAAAAAACATTGACCCCGATTTGACCGAATTGACCGGATCGGATCAGCCCATCTTCATGGTGGAGATGTCTCCACCCAAGTCCAACTCATAAGTTTACGGTTCAATTATGAATTTTAGCCATAAAATTGAGAAGCCCGACAGAAACGAGTCGGATGCGGTCAAGTTCGGTTCGAACCAAACGACCCAAAACTAAGGGGGTGTATTGCATGTGAATTTCTGTTGGACTTTGTAGACTTTAAAAGTCTATAGATTTGGGAAATCCTATAGATTTGAGATGGAGTTGAAGATGGATTTCAGGGATTTGGGGCGGAGTTTTGTGAAATTTGTACTGGATTTCGGGTGGATTTTTATCGACTTTCGTTGGATTTGAAATTCATCACCCCAGCGCCCGCTGCAATCCAGCGAGAGCACGAAATGAAAATTCCCAGCCCCTGCTGCAATCCAACGAGCGCGCGAAATAAAAATTCCCAGCCCCCGCTGGATGAAATTATGAACCCATACTTCTTTCAGGCATTTCATCAAACACTTTCTGAGCATTCGACAGACTCCCGCTATGATCATCAGCAGCCTCACTCTCGTCTATTCCAAAAAACCTGCCTCCAACAATTCTACTCTTTTCTCGCCTTTCCAATAACCTAAATTCTCCCTCTGTCTCTCGTCTTATAACGCTCTCTTTTTCAAGGCATATCTCAGAAGCAAAGCCATCTGAGTGCTGAGATGATTGTGAAAACTGTTTGAAGGTGCGTTCTTACTAATACCAATAAACACATGTCACAAAGCGGGGAGGGAACAACCAATTTTTAACATGATTAACTTAAACAATTAGCTTTCCTTGGATTTAATTCTCCAAACAACACTTCTGTTTCCACAAGGCATGAATAATTTTCAAGATAAGTCTTCAGACATGAATTTCATACTTCGATGATAAAATGAGGCGATGAAAATCAGAAAAAACTCACAGCAGAAAATTATGAATATATTTCATCGTAGGCACAAAACTATGAATATATTTCTTCCACTATCCTAAAACCATCGCCACAAATTAAGTAGCAAAATATGCGTAGGAATAAGGCATGATAACCCAGAAGAATACGAGACTTCAAATCAAAGTAATTCCAAATCGCAGTTGCAAAGCGAAAACCACTAGATGCGGTAACGAATTCAAAACTCACCTTCAACTATAGTATAATTCCAGAAACACGCAAAAAACAAATGCACAGAACAGTGTTATATGACGTATTTGCGAGTGTAAGTGAGTAAAGGTGATAAAGTGAAGACGACTAAGTTGTTCGCAAAGATCGTTGGCTTCTAGCGCCGGCTAGGATGCCTCAGCGACCGCTCTATCTCACCCGGCACTGAAATCTATTGGATTTTAGAAATCTCACTGATATCGTGTGGATTACGTCCAGTATACTTTGGCCTTCAAAATCTAATGAAAGTCCAACAAATATCATGTATTTTAAACTCCATGCGGTATTGAATACACTAAAATTTCATAAATCCGTGTGTCTGTGTTAGCCTAGTAGTAGTAAGGTTAATGTCCGGACCAAAGGTCACAGATTCGAGTCCTCCGTCACGCGGTATTTAAATTTTCTTGCAATGTTGTTAAAAAAAAAAAAATTCATAAATCCAAATAAAATCTAATCCAATACATAATGAAATCCACATCTAACACACCAAAATTTCTAAAATTCATGAGAAGTCTACATCCACTGCCCCAAACTTTTGAAATCTTTTAAATCCAACAGAAATCCCCTATCAAAATACCGCTTGAAACTCTAATTTTTCCAGTTTGTCTGAAATTGTGAAATCCTCCCAAGTTGAGAAATCAAGAAAAAAACCTAACTCCTCCCGTCACGATTCGCCGGTGCCGACCGCTTTGTTGTTACCGACTCGCCAATCTCCGCTGACCGGACTCCACTCCTCGTCGTCGCCGTCGCCGACGCCAACTATTACTCTCCATTGCATCAGCCTATCAGGTATATTACCAAATGCCTTGAGTTACCCATTATTTTGTCGATACTTTTATTTTCCTCCCTCTTGAAATGTTTTTAGATTCATTCACTATTGAAAAATAGAGATTCAATAGATAGAATGATTGATATGTTTGTAGTAGGATTTTGCATGGAAGCAGCTTGTTTGATTTTCAAACATGTCTGTTATCCAGAGAGGTTTACTTGCCTCCGACATTTCTGCATTTTCGATCAGAATGATACAGTTAATGACGTAGCCTTTGAACTATCTTCAACTATCAATCATCAATGCGCTAATTAGCCCATGACAATTCGACTTATTATTGGATTGCTAGAACTTGCTATCCGTTATCATCATACTTTCTCCTGCAATAATAATGTTTGTTTCATACTAGAAATTTTTCTTGATGCTAGTCAAGATTATGGTTATCAGAATATACCATATGCGGCACTCATCAGATTTTTTGTCATTGGTCGATCGCTAGCATGAAATTAGTCAGTCGGCTGACATTAACTGTGTTATTTCGGTTCGATTAGGTTTAACTTGTTATCACTACTATATGGTGAATTTTCTAATTAATTGGTGCATGACATCAGTGCTCAAAGTACGAATCCTTTATCTTTGGTAAATTCAAGATCATCTTCTTTGCGACAATCATGATTGTTGGTTCACTTAGGGGAAAGCCGACGAATTTTCTGGCAGTTGCACATGTGTTCTTTGCGGTTGTTTGCAAATTTATCTTGTTTGAGTTTGACGAAGTTATTTAATGCAGCAGGACCAGGAACATGTTTGGGGCCCGAGTTAAACTGAAGGGATGGCAGCAGGCTGCTGTTGCAGTTGGATCAGCTGTTGGAGCATTGTTGGATCCACGAAGAGCTGATTTGATAGCTGCTCTTGGGGAGACAACTGGAAAGCCTGCATTTGAAAGGGTTCTTGAGAGGATGAAGAGGAGTCCAAAAGGCAGGGTGAGCTTTTCATTCATTACAAATTGGATGCTATTTTGTTGAATTTTGGCATAATATATACACTCGGACTGTTACATCGCCATCTCTTGTAGACAAATTTAGTGGCTTCATTTGATGTACATAGTATATATTCATGTGTGGCTCATTGTACTCTTCGTCTAACTAGATCAGATTAACTAAAAGTGACATAGGGAGAAGAACGCCAATGTGCTGAATGCAGGGGAACTCTATCTTTTCAGGCTCGTTGTAATCATTCTTATTAGTTTAATATAGTAGAGCCTTCGGGGATAAAGCACAGTGGCAAAGTCGACATTGATCTCTCTGCAATCTCGGCTTTAATCTTATCTCAATCTAATATGGAAGTAAGAAATGTGAATATACATTCGCTGGATCTGTATGTATCTAGCCTTATTAATAAGTTAAGTGGCATTAGCTTGATAAAGATGGTTTTAGGAACTTTTAGTGCAAGACTCTGTCTGCAGATGGCTTTATGAGAAAGAATGCCTTGCAATCTCGTGTGATCCCAACTTGTGGGTGGTTCTGTCTTTTGAAGGACTGCACTCATAAGCATCATAGTTTGCTTAGGCATATTAACATCCTATATGCAAGTCTTGTTCGATTTTCTCCTTTGCTCTTCATAAGTTTTGGCTTACAAATTTGATTTAGATATTGCGTGTCAAATGAGATGCATGACAACCCACTCTTTTTCTGGACCTCTATGCGAAAAGACATGAAAATATGGAGATTTATCCTTTTTGAATCTTCTTGTTATCTTCGTTGATGAATAAGATTTACCTTATTTCCTTCTCAGGCTGTACTATTGGAGCGCCCTCGTGTCATATCTGCTAACGTAGGGCATGCATGGGACCTTCCACCGAATACATTTGGCGCTGCATATGCTAAGTTTATGGGATCCCGGAACTTCTCTCCTGACGATCGGCCACCTGTCAGGTTCATGGAAACAGAAGAAATAGCCTATGTTGCAACCCGGGCACGTGAAGTGCACGACTTCTGGCACACACTATTTGAGTTACCTACCAATTTGATTGGTGAATTAGCACTGAAGGTTATAGAATTCGAGCAGATGCTTCTCCCCATGTGTGCCCTATCTGTTGCTGGGGGTACTGCTAGATTCACACCTAAGCAGAGGAACTTGTTCTACCAGCATTACTTCCCATGGGCTCTCCGCGCTGGTGTGAAATGTACGGATCTAATATGTGTGTATTACGAACGCCATTTTGACGAGGACTTGGAAGAATTTCGTCAGAGATTGGGAATTGTTCCTGCTCCTCCTCCCCCGCTACGTGCAGTCTGAAGTCGACACTTGCTGCGTCCTACAACAGGATTTGTTTCCCGTGAAGAATTAAAAAAGATTTTGTCTTTCTTTTCTTTTCTTTTTCTTTTCCAATCAAATTGATAGTAGCAAAGAACTTGTAGCTGTAGCCTTTCTGTTTTTGTACTATAGTTTCACTGTGTTAATATGGTTTTTTTGGTAATAAGAAGTTAGGGAATTTCACAACAGCAATGAGAATATACACCTGTTTCAAGTATGAAACACCACAATAAATAAGATGCAACAAAGAATCTCGTTTAGTTATTTTACAAACATATTTGTCTGCCACAAAGCTTGGCAGATTGCAGCAAAGACTTGAATACCATATATTGCTGCCACATTTACCAACAAATAACCCAAAACTTCAACCAGAAAATTTCACAAATTTTGCAGCAAAGACACAAAATCCCATATTGCTGCCACATATACAATTAAATATCACAAATCACACGGCCTGGGTCGTTAGTTGCTGCTGCCGCCACCAAACAGGTATCCCAAAGAAGAACCTCCTCCAGGAGCAGCATGGACCTTTGTTGATGGTCGATCCTGTGAAAGAGCAACGGTTTGAAAATAAACAAACGAGAAGCATTGGAGGAATTGACGGACAGACACAAAATGATGCGAGAAACATGACAAATATATTATATTCATCTTTGCTCTAGCAATAAATTCAGTTACCCTTTTGTACATAATGAATCTATAATGAAATATACATCTCTCATATATCAGATCCTACAAACAACAATTGGATCAAAAGCAATAAACAGATACGTGATCAAATGCAATAAACAGACAAAACAGAAAACTAAAGGAGAATTTGTCTATATAGCTAATGGGATGGATGATGGGGAATTACTTCATAAGCTTCATCTTCCCTTAAGAATGACTGCTCCGTAAAATCTTCAATGCAAGTAAACAACTATCAGACATAATGACCATTCTTCGTGCAAGAACTAAAATTTATTTATTCTTTTATATAACATAAAAGATAGAATGTCATCACAAATCCCATGTAGGTATCACAATCGTAAAATAACACATCATCGTCATCATCATCCAATCAGGTAAAAAAGAAGGGAGTGAATGAAAACCACAATTATAACTTCATACCAAGCACAAAATGTTGTTTCATCGGAGACATACCGTGATGAAATTGCAAGTGCTCTGACCATCTGCTCTGATGTAGTTGTTGGTGGTGCTACTATGAATGCCTGCAGGAATCTGCTTGCTAATGTCTACTGGCTGAGGACCGGCATTAGGCTTTGGCGAAGGTTCTTTACTAGCAGCAACCCTACTCTCACTCAGGGCAGCCTGTGCTTTCTCCACTGCTGGCTTCGGAGCCTCACCGCTACCAAACAAGTAACCTAACGAGCTCTGTCCTCCACCGCTGCTAACTCCACGACCCATATTTCCTAATTTCCTAAGATCAATCAAATGCCACAAACTTAATCACAACAATGCAGATGGAAGTAACAATTAGAACCTAATCATTACTAAATTCTGTATGTTTAAGCCGAAATTCCCAGAAAATACAAACCAACAGACAGATTGATTTCAACTACTATAGTGAATTCAATTTCCTCCACCTATAATTATCTTAAAAAAGATCAATTTTTTAGGGTTCTGAAACAAAAAATTGGCTTCAATCTAAGGCTGCAGCAAGAAACTAATAATCTAAAAACAAGAATCCTTTGATGTTCACAGCTCCCTAAGCTACAATTGAAAATGGCAAAGGCAACAAATTTCAAGATCAACTGAATTATTCTTCATGAAATTTAACTAATTGCATCAACCACAGTTACAATCACAAGATGCATAATCAGCTCAACCCAATAAAATCTTAATCAAAAAACACAACATTAATCACTCTCCCCACCAAAAAAGATCATAGCCCAGAAATCAAATAAACAACAATATACGTTTGAGCAAATAATTCAAATACACATCACACATCAATCAATTGAAGATTAAATTCTCGACTTACCTTTCACTTCTTGATCAGATCTACCGTATGGTACCATGAAAAGTATTATGGAGCACATAATTCTACTTCCAGTCAGTTATTGAAGCTTGCAGGTAAGCTGGCATTGAGGTTTGGAATTTAGTGGAAAGGGAGCCAGTGGCACTGTTGGCAGCGAGTGATGGTGCGCCAGTGGAGTGAGTAATTTAGGAGTGGACGTAGCTGTTTTTTATTCTAAGACCTAAATGAACCAAAATGCAAATACACAATACATAGGGCCTCACGTTTAAAACGATCATGCAAAGTGTGATTTTATTTATAGATCCCTCAACATGTATCAAATTACCAAATCCCCTACAGAGCTCGTTAGGTCACTTGTTTTATTTAACTTTTGATACGTGTGTGCAATAGCATATTCAGGATTTTGATTTTTGAATTATCATGTCCATTTTTTAAGTTCAGATATATTTTCCAGTGTAATTAAGATTAGAACCTTTTTTTTAATGTAATTAAGATGTATAATTTGCAATAATTTAATGCATTAACTTCATAATACATAAATTACAGTAACTTAATGTATCGTTAAATTTGAGTCATTAATTTAGAAAAAACAATTCAATTTTATTCTCACTTAAGATAGCATTTCTCACTTAAGATAACATTCTCTAGGAGTGGAAATCGGTTCGGTTACGTGTTAACCGCACCGATAACCGAAATAACTGATAACCGTTTAACACGTTTTTTTGTAACCGATAACCGAACCATAATTATTTTTGGTTAACCAATAACCGCTGCGGTTATTTCGGTTCGATTTTCGGTTAACCTATTTTAACCGAATATAATTATGGAAAGTAAAAACAAAGAATAAAACATAAAATTGTTATGCAAGCCACAAATATATTTGGAGTTATATTCTATTATTTACATCAAAATTCTTCAGATTGTTATATGTGAATGTGATCATGAAATAAGAGTTCAAACTTCAATCAAAATAAACATGAATTCGAATTTTCTAAGAATTTGTTAGTACACAACACACACTTAAATTTATAAGAGTATTGTCCATTATAAATAAATATATAGGATGCAATAGATTTTATCCAAAATTGTATTATTGTTGAAATATACGATACCTAATTAATTGCATTGCATTATAGTATATGATTGATTATGTTAAAACATAAAACTAGTATTAGTAAATAATAACAATATTATGCTATGAAAGTAGAGTACTACATAAAATATATTTAGTAGTAATATTAAGATATAAGATGAGAGTACTACTTGTAATATATTAGTAATAATATTGTATTTAATATACGAATTAAGAATTCGGTTAATTCGGTTATTATCGGTTTAACCGTTCAGTTATCGGTTATAACCGATAACCGCATTTTTACTAATTTCATAAGCGATAACCGAACCGATAACCGTAATATGCGGTTTCCGGTTAACCGAAAATCGTCGGTTTTCGGTTAAATCAGCTATTAACCGATTAATCGAAACCGAATTTCCACCCCTAACATTCTCATCTGATCCTCTTACTATATATATATGGATTGAATCATATAGAAACTAGTCTTAATGTGGGAATTAAGAACTCATCCTAACCATCTATTTTTGTGGATCTATGGTTATAATTAATGTGTTAATTAGTCAGTTACGGTTTTTATTTTTTTGTTAGGGTAATTATGTATAGTTGTTTTTGTTTATTTATTGAAAATCCCTACAGTTTTGAGATTTCATTTAGGAAGTGGTTATTTAATCATTTAGAGGGATTATTATTTTCTAAGTGTTACTATTATCTCTATAATTATTATGAGAGTTATATATCTCCATTATCTTTATATTACTATAAAATTTATTTTAGTATATATTTGATTATTATTTTGGACGAGTTTTAAAGCTATTCATCCACTAATGTATCATTATGCATATTTTAATATTCTCTCAAAGTAAATTATATTTTAAAATATTAGATGCTTCTTAATTTCATTATGCATTCTTTATAAATATTAGATTCTTCTCAATTCAATTATCATATCTATTTGAATTATTCTTTTAAATAATTTTAATGCTTAATAAGTCAATTTTCATGCTTGCATTGATGAAATTTCATACTTAATAATTCAATTTTCATTCTTATGTTAATAAGATTTCATGATTAATAATTTAGCTTTCATGCTTATGTTAATGAAATCTCATGCTTAGTAGTTCAATTTTTCATGCTTATATTAATAAAATTGCAAGTTTAATAGTTAAGCTTTCATGCTTATGTTAATTATATCTCATACTTCCAGTTAACATAGCATAAGCATGACTTTTAATTTATATTCTAAAATGACTAATTACAATTTCTTACTATTTTCTTCTAAATAAAAATTACTAATTCTTCATCCTATTATCGATAGCTAGTATTGCATATGTTAACAAAATTTAAAGAGAGAGAAAAAGAGTGGGAACGTCAATTGCTGAATAAAAAGATTTGGGGATTTAATTTTATTTTTAAGTTTTCCACAGCAAATAAAATTAGCAAAATAAATGATACAACAAATAATCTCAACGGTACAATCTAATAAAATGAAGGGATGGGTTCCTAGTTTTTACATAGGAATTAGTTTTTATAATAACTCATCCACACACACACACACACACAACACACACACACATATATATATATATGTGTGTGTGTGTGTGTGTGTGGTAAGAACACATTTTTATATGAGAAATGAGAACAAATCTACACCATATATTTACATTGATCGATAGAAAAGAATGGTTTATGTTTTGCTACTTAATAAGTTAGTTCATGGATGATGAAGGTTACTATAGTGATCTTTTATTTTTTGTAACTCTCGACTAACATAATTAATGTGATGCCATATCATTATTTTTGGCATCTTTAACCAATTCATTTCACTCACATTGATTTGTTTAGCCCTTTTTTTTGTTTTTTTTTCCTTCAGAAAACTTTTGGTTTAGTACTCTCTCCGACCAATTGATAATATCCCTTACTTTATGGGTACAATTATTAAGGAGTAAGAGTAAAATGGGAGAAAATGGTAGGTCCCATCCATTTTGAATAGTTTAATATTTCCACTTATAATAAGGGAACATTATCAATGGGACGGACGAAAAAGGAAAGATGGACATTATCAATGAGTCGGAGGAAGTAATATTTAAATTTTCAGAGTTCATTAGTTGAAGTTTCGATTGAAGTTGGATAAATGTGTACCAATTTTTTTCTTTATATTTCCTGTTTTAAGTTTCGTTTGTTTGGTGTATCTTGGTTGATTATTGTTTTTTTTTTCTTTTTTGATATATAATTTCGGTTTTTGGCGATGCATAAACAACCTTATAGAAATGCATAAATAATATTATCAAATGCATCAATAGGATATAAATAATGCAAAATGTAATACTTAATTACTATACTGCAATAATCCTAATATGACATATTAATATCTTATTTGGTTTTTGACCATGCATTTTCGTCATTTTTATGATGCACAAACACATTTGCATGAATGCATCAATTATTAATTTACAAACATTATTTATTAAATGCATTAATACAAAAAATAATAAACAATGTAATAGAAAATATTATTACTTACTAACTTTTTTTTAATTTCATGGAAATTGCTCGGATATATTTTTATCAGGTTTGGGTTGATGCTATTTAATATTTTTCAATATTTGGACTTTGGTAATGCATTTTTTTTTATTATTGTAATGCACAAACAACCTTACAGTAATACATAAACAATATTATCGATCGCATTAATAATAAACAAATAATGCAACATATAATAAATATTTACAATACTACAATTAGAGAGTCAAGTAATCATGATATCTGACAAGAATGCATCAAATATTAATTCATCATTAATATTTTTTTTTTGAGCTAATCAATTCATCATTATTATGATGCACAAACACCATCACATGAATGCATCAACTATTAATTCATAGTAAACAATATCAAATGCATTAATACATGAAAAAATAATGAATTATGTAGTACAAAATTTTTCTTAATGCAATATAGTACGTGGAACAATAGATTCTTTTTTTTCTTTTATGGATCGAGAATCATTATATTTAAATAATATTTCACCACAAATTAGGTGATGCATTTATATATTTTTATATACTGCATGGAATGAATAGATTCGTGCATTTTGAGTAGAGTAATGACGAAGGGCCGTCGTTACACTCTTCGCACAAATAAAAAATTTATCAAACACCTCTTGTCCAATAAGGTAGTAGTTAATAGCAAGTGGGGTCGATCCCAAGGGACTTGACGTAGATCTGCTCTTCAGGTAGTTCTCAATAAAAGGGATTATGGTCGAGATGTATCTCAATATCCTGTAACTCAACAAATGAAATATCAAATAACAAAGAAGTTTGGATTGGGTTTTCGAATCAATGATCCTAATTACTCATTACTCGTTCATTGGTGCAAAGATATTCAATTACTTGATTTCATTACTTGGTTTAAGATAAAGATTAGTTTATACCCTAATGGTCATGAAGTCACGATATAAACACACTAAGCCTATGTCTATCCAATTTTACAGATCTTGACGAGATGGAAAAATCTCCTTTTTTGATCAACAAAGTCACGAAGACACTTCAATAACGATGTTGCCCAAAAGACATTAAGAATTAACAGACCCAAGACAGTCAAGAAGTAGGTCAATATCGACTGCTCTCCAACACTCTTTACCTTCTTGGGCACGAGAGACTCTCTCGAGTTTAATCCCAAATCTTGTTAATGACTTAATTTCAATATCTAGATGGTGATCAAGCATATGTCGATATCAATTAAGTCTAGACTTATTCTTAAGTGTTTCGGGAATAAGATCAAATAACGAACTTACACAATTCGACCTCACAAGTTTAGAACAAGTAATTAAGATCACGTCATCTACATCCAACCCAAACAATAAATTTAGCTAGACATAATCTTAAATGAAAACACAAAACATATAAGGGAAATCATACTTGAAATTAAACTGGAAATGGTTGCTGCTAAAAAACGTACGTCAATAACTAAGGTCTTGGCTTCAAGCCAACAACTAAAATCTAATGCAGAAATATTAAAAACGAAATGTAAAAGCAAATTTGCCCATAGGATTTGTTTCTTCCTCACTTTCACTCGATCTAAAATGCAAAACTAAGCTAAAGCTCTCTCTAAACTCGTACATATTACAACATGAAGCGGCCATATATATAGGTGATGGAATTAGGGTTAGGTTAGAATCCTTGTTGGTTAAGGGCTCTTTCCATTCTTATCCGCCTCTTTCCTTGTCTATCCGGCTGCGATTTACTTCCCTTCCATGGTAGATATCTTCATTGATTAGGTTTAGCTAGAATAAGGAAAGAAATCTTCGATCTTTATCCTCTTCCTTGGAGAAGAAGAAATCTGCAGCTGCTCTGACTTACATCTTGACTTCGATGTCTGCATCTGGTATCACTTCCTATACTGACCAAGATCCTGGCTCCTCCGGATACTCTATCTGTTGGCTTCAAGAATATGAGGAGGTGCTTCCTGACTTGTAGATTGAATAGAACGTTGTTGCCCACCTACAAGCTTCCAGCCCTATGCCCATTTGCATTGTATCGCCATCTCAGCATCTCAACAACAGATTTTCACGGTTTTGCCCAAGATCCCAACTGTTCTTCCCTGCACACCATCTCTCGACTTTGTGTCCTCCAAGACACACTTTGACTCTATAAAAACTAAAAAGAACAAGAAAAATACCAGGAAAGATGGACACAAATATGGGTTCATCACACCCACACACTTGAATTACACTTGCCCTCAAGTGTACAGTTGCGATTTTGCCCAAGACTCAAACACAGAAAAGACAAATCAAGAACACAGACTCAAAAGTTCAGCACATCAACATGTTAGTCAAAATAGAATATGAAATATGTAAATAGAGTTATTGGGCAATAAGGGTATCCTCACCAGCACTCAACTCTCAAGTGTATATGGTTAAGTGTATACGCTCTTAACTAATATCAACAATATTTTTCCATAGGCTTGCCTGCCCTCTACATCTCTACTTCTTTGAACAAAATCAAAATCACTTATCCTTAGGTCTTTATCGGGTTGTAGCACGGCTTAAGGCAAAAGGTAGGATAAGATAGGAACTGTTCATGTCAAGAAGAACTCAGTTTTTGGGCAACAAGTTGCCCTCGACTCCTCACTCCTCTCAAACACCACATGGTCCCTAGCAAACTTATTCTTTCAGGACTTTTATTTTGTTATTTTTTTCTTTTTCTTTCTTTTTCCTTTTTTTTCTTTTTTTTTCACTTTTTTGTTTTGTTTTTTTTCTAAGTCCTTAACCCAACAACGCTAAAATAGGTGATATTGCCCAGCTAGCTACCCAACATTTTCCTTTCATCCCTTCTTCTTCTAGACCTGAGTTCTTGATCGGGAAGACTTATAAATTTAAGCTATAAGTGAATCGAAAGAACTATCATCAAGCTCAAAGGGGCTAGCAAAGGATAACTGTTAAGGTAGAGAATTTTGGCCATGGGCTAATTCGAACAAAAACACCTAATTTATCTAAGCAATTCGACTAATGTTACATGAAGTTTCAATAAGAGATGCAGACAAGTTCTAGATCAATAAGTCTCAATTGGTCATTATCACACAAGAAAGAAATAAATGTTGCACATGTATATAGCATTCAACAGCTCAAAACCTCACAGTTCTTGTCCAATACTCATTCCGTCCTACCTATCTACATATGGCATCATCATCATTTACATCAACATACCTATTCTGACCTATCATGCCAACATACTAATCAACAACTTAAACAAATTTTAAAAACACACAAAACAGACCTATATCCCAACACCCACACACTTTGCCTTAGGCAAAGTGAGTATGATGTTGGGCAACAACAGACATAAAAAAAATTAACTCAACAATTAAATTAACAACGATCCCACCCACACACTTTGCTTTCAGCAAAGTGAGTGAAATCGTGATCAACAATTATTTACAAACAAAGCCGAGAAGGGAATTCTAAAGTCTTCACCACACAATTAGCTGGGCAAATTGTGGGTGAAGGCAATAAGAACACCTTCTCGACCAACAAGACACAACAGAAAATAAAACACAAAACAAGACTCAACAACAAAACACAAAAACGAAAAACAAAAACCTAAACTAACACAAAAGTTAAAGGAACATAAAATCAAAGAGAAGATTCAGGCGGGTACCTAAATCCTTGGTGTGCAAAGAATGCCAGTTGGACATCCCTAATCCCGATCAACATCTTCTTCATGTTGGCCAGCTTGGTCTCGACCTCGATGTTGGGCAGCACCGCCATATTGGTGCTTGCCTCTCCTCCTTCTTGACCACGGGCGGACGCCTGGTAGATTTTGACCGGCCATAGTCGATGAACACAAACTTGTCGTTCCTCAACTCGATGTCATTCATCTTCTTAAGAGCCACTTCACATATTCGGATGCACCACATTATATAACAAGATGCACCACTAAGTGCATTGAGATGCACCATATTTTTGGTTTTTTTTTCAATTTTATTTATTTTTATTTTTATTTTTTTAGGGTGAGCTCATATGTACCACTTCATATATTTGGATGCACCACACTATATAACGAGATGCACCACTAAGTACATTAAGATGCACTAGTTTTGTTTTCATTTTTTTTTTATTTTCGTAAAATACTGTGTATCTAGTTACACTGTGTGGTGCATCTAGTTACAATGTATGGTGCATCTGGTTACACATTGTGGTGCATGTCCGATTTTTTTTCCGTTCTTTTTTTTACAAATGTTTTATCCCAGCTCCGCCTTCGGCTCCGAATTTACGGCTCTGTCTTCGCTCCGATTACTACTATGAGGATAATCGTCGGGCAATAATTTGGACTTTTTCGGCTCGCTCCGAGGCCTTCGACTCACCTCGCTCGAATCTTGACCAAAGAAGAAGCGGCAAACAAAAAAACGAAGAGGCAAACAAAAAAATGGGGCAAAATAAATCTGAAAATTTTAAAAAAAAATTGAAAAATTTGGTGCATCTCAATGCACTTAGTGGTACATCTCATTATATAGTATGGTACATATGAATACATGGTGTGGTGCATATTGCTTGACCGTAAATAAAAAACGAAAAAAATGAAAAAATGAAAAAAAAAATTGGTGCATCTCAATGCACATAGTGATGCATCTCATTATATAGTGTGGTGCATCTTGGGTGACCGTTAAAAAAAAATCGAAAAAAAAGTCAACGGGTTAACCGGGTTGACCCGGGTTTGACCCGCTTTGACTAAGCCAAATCTTGACCCTCTATCACCCATAGATCTATGGTGAAAATCTATTATCATTTCTTAGGATAATATTCATTCTCATAAGATCTCATATATATATATATATATATGGGGTCCAACTTTTTAAATGCCAAAACATAAAAGAGTAATCTTCTATAGCCTATTTATAATTTACACTCTTTTACATACCAAAAATCTTTAAAAGACTAATATACCCTCAAACTTACAAAATAATAAAATAAAAGTTAAATAAAAAAACAACAAAAAAACAAAATAAACCCTACCCCCACCCACCCGCCGTCCCCATCCCTCTCTCTCCCCCAAATCGGTCCCCCCACCCAACAATCTCCCTCTCTCTCTCCCAAATCGGTCCCCCCACCGCCGACCTCTCTCTCTCTCTCTCCATCTTCATCGTGACATCCGTCCTTCACGACCTCACGACAGCTCCTCCTCACGATCGATTGATCGTCGTGAACGGAAGAACATGAGCAACCGCCACCGCAATGAGTCGCCGTCGACGTCCTCCGGCGAAAAGGAGGAAAATTTGAATTTTCGAGTCCCAATTCCACCGGTTAGTGCCCTTTCTTTTTTCGAAATTCATGCTTAAGTCTTCGATTGAGAATGCATGTATTTTAGTTTTTACATGTTAGAAATTGTTATATGTTAGAGTTAGGATTTTCATGTGGAAGATTTCGACAATGTTTTTGGTGTAATAGAGTTGGAGATTTTTGAATTCGTTCGTGTTGGGTAGTTCGACATTTGCTGTGTTGGTTTTGGTGTTCTTACGGGGTCGATGGAGGTGGGGAAGACGACGGCGAAAGAGCTCTGGCGTGCTCACGATGGGCTTCCCATCGTGAGGTCACGTTGAGGTTTCAATTGCCCGATCACGATGACACTCTATCGTGAGCCCACGATGGAAACCTCAGCGTGACCTCACGATGGGAAGGCCATAGTGAGCTCACGATGGGAAGCACATCGTGAGGTCACCCGAGAGCTCTTTCCCCCATCCTTCATCTTCTTGTGTTTATGTTGGTTTGTTGAATTATAACACGTTACCATGCACTTATACTTGGTTTTATTGATTTTGTAGGAACATTATGAATTTGTTAGACCCGCCATGTTGTACTCGTCTCCTAAAGTAAACCTTTACATGAGGGTAGACGTGTTTGATGAGATTAGGCGAGTTCTATTTGAAATATCCGGTGATCATCAAGCCGAGAATTTTCTAAGAACCGGTGTTGTTGGGCGGTTGATTGATGCTAGAAGAAATCAGAGTGCAAGTAATGCGCTAAATCTAACAATAGCCCGACAGTTGCAAGGGGTTGGTGCTAATCGGGTACCAGAGAATGAGCTTTGGTTTTATCTTGGTCATACGACCCTTCGTATGACGGCAGTGGAATATGCTCTCATCACCGGCCTTCACTTTGGAAACTCTACATTTAATCCTTATGCAGTTCATGTACCTCCTAGAACTGGCATTCACTACAGATTTTTCAACGGCCGAGAGATAAAGGCAAATGAGTTGCGCGACGCCTTCAACAGAAAACAACTTGGGAGAGACATCGATGACTATTTGAAGGCGGCCAACTTGCTTATTTACTATTATTTCCTCCTATGTCGGGATAAACCCACCATAGAGGATTGTGCATGGACTTTAGTTGAAGATTTCGAGGCTTGGGATGC
The DNA here is from genome assembly GCA_029490685.1 of Schizonepeta tenuifolia. Lineage (NCBI taxonomy): Eukaryota > Viridiplantae > Streptophyta > Magnoliopsida > Lamiales > Lamiaceae > Schizonepeta > Schizonepeta tenuifolia. The sequence goes on from CM055955.1 coordinate 27,945,561, forward strand.
CTTCCCATGGGGCTCGTACACCTGGGGCGCACTATGTCACTATGTGTACAACGCCCAGACAGTCCCCAAGGACTACCACCTCTATGGTCCGGTTTGGGCTCTACAGATTTGGACTTATGAGATGATTCCGGTGTTGGGAGGTCGATGTGGAATCAAAGATCACATCGAGAGAGTGCCCCGGTGCTTGATGTGGGCCACAAGAGTGATGAAAGTTGATTTCAGTCAATTCTTCGATAATATACGGGTACATTTATAATCTTATAATGTTTTTCATTCATTCAATGATGCACTCTATATTAGTTTCTAAAATTCTAATATTACCTTTTCATTACCTTTGCAGCTTCAGGTATTGGAAAGTTTTGAAGCTACGGAAGCAGAGCGTTATGAGTATTACATGCTGAGCTTCGAAAATAGAGACCCTTTTGATGTTCGATATATACCTCCCAAACAAATTGCTTCCAGAAATAACCCGACTACAAAGAATGCCAAACAGAAAACTATGGGAAAGTTGAAGCAGTTAGCAGCACGGGTGGTCCGTGGTGACCCGGCACGACAGATGTCCAAGCGTCGTCAGGAGGGTACCCCACCACCTCGCAGTTCACCACCTCCTAGTTCACCACCTCGCCGTTCACCACCTTCTACTTCACAGTGGGGGCCCTCGGGAGAGCCAGACAGGGTTTGTTGTTTGCACAGACGACCATGCCCCTTCCATGATGAGGGCACGAGCAGCAGGGGGGGCGAGATTGAGCGCCGGTTGAGGAGTGTTTTGGACGACGAATCTGACAACGGCTTCCTTGCTAAACTGACTCGGAGAATGAGTCAGTTTTTTGTTATGAGGCGCCCAGACAGTCCTCCACAACAGTCACATAGGAGTCGTAGGACGGCATTGGATGCGGCCCGTCACTCTACCTCGGCATTTGACGCTCAGATGCGGATTGGTAGGATCGACCAGGACTAGGATCCGGCCTGTCACTCTAGTGCTGCAGGTTTTAGTCACATGCAGACCTCTCCAGTTCGGCCCCAGCAACCTCCAGTTCAGCCCCAGCACTCTCCAATGCGGTCACACCATTCTGCAGTTGGGTCCCACCACGACGAAAGGCAGACTTCCCGCCGCTCTGAGCCGGTGCCTTTCCAGTACTCTCACCGGCAGACTTCCCAACACTTCCCAACACTCTGAGACGGTGCCTTCCCGTTACTCTCGCCGGCAGACTTTTGACCACTCTGCGCCGGCCCCTCTTCACGACTTTACGGCTCCTTCTCGGCAACCTCAAATCGGTGTTACAGTCCGTGATGAGCCGTTTCAGCAGTTTGGGCCGTTCCAAGCCGATCAGGAAGCGCAGTCCTCACAGCAGATTGGTCAGGACTTGTTTGCCCAGCTCTTTCGCCCGATGCCGATGTCGACCCCTTACGAGACAGTGCAGCAGCCCATTCTAGAGACGCCGCAGCAGCCTATTCACCAGATGACGCAGCTGCTCCCTTACCATACACCTTTGTAGTTGACCTATGGTCCGAGTGAGCATCAAGGTTCCAGCTCACACACTCCCCAGCAGTGCGTTGTAGATGATCCGGTTAATGAGGATGATGCTCAATATGAGGAGCCGGATCAGGAGGGTGGTGGTGAGGAGGTAGGTGATGTTGCATTGGGTCCTCGGGAACGTAGACCGTCTGCTGCTCTCCGCACCCCTTTTCAGGGTGCAAGACAAAGTAGAATGGAGAGGTTGAGGATGATGTATAGTGACTTTAGGAAGCAGGGATATGAGTGTTATGTGCCTGTGCTTGAGACGAGTTATCGTCTAACAAACCAATTCTTTGATCGGGTGGAGGATCCGAAGGAGGACTTCCATCAAGATGTAATGGACCTCTACGTGCTTTCGGTTCACACGAGGATCCGAGTGCATAACCGGACTGCTCCAAATATTGGGCCAACTAACACGATCATTATCGGCACTCAGTTACTTGTAAGTTTTTAATATATATTCTTTATATTTTACTATAAATATTTAAAAATGATATTAATCTTGTATGTTGTCAATTTGATAGCAAGTTTTGCGTGCCGAGCTGCAACTCCTACATCCGAAGGATAAAGAATTCAAGCATATTAAGGGGAGGCCCACATATAAGGGTTGGGAGATGCATCCGGGATTACATGACATTGTGCACGGGTTAGACTATCCAAATGCCGTTCCATGGTCGAATTGCAAACATGTAAGTGTTTATGGTGATATATATTTCAAGTTTCTAACCATTCATTATTGATTTAAATTATTCTATTTTTGTATTAAAACAGATCTGCGCTGTGTGTAATGTCTTTGATAATCATTGGGTCACGATTCGGATAAGTATTGATGATTGGACGGTTGAGTTGTACGACTCAATGTCACACCAATATGATCAACAAAATGTTGCGCCTATTGATTATGAGCTCAAGCCCATTACTCGTCTTGTTCCTCGTCTACTAGCTCTCTCAGGCTATTGGACTAACAATGCAACAATGACGAAACGAGATAGTGAAATGAAGCTTTTGAAGATGCCGATCAAAGACCAGTTTGCCCAGACAGACAGTCACAGTTGCGGCCCCTTTGCATGCATGTATTTGGATCGTTTGATTAGTAGTAAGCCGAGACACTGGAGGAACATCACCGAACGCTACATTCAAAGATATCGGTGGCTCGTAGCGACTAGGATTTATTGACTTGCTGTACTTGACAACGTCTAGTTTTATTAGTTTATTGAGTTTATGATGTTTGAAACATGTATTTGGATCTTATTTTTATGGTAGTTCCTTAGTTTATTGACTACATGAATGAAATAGTAGTTTTGAGCAGGTAAACCCCTAAACTCTCGGGTCTGGTCACGATGCCAAGGCAGTCGTGAGGTCACGATTAATACAACCGTGAGCTCACGATGAGGACGCTAAACCCCATCGTGATGTTAGGATTTTTGACTAATTATGGTGTTTTAACCTGTTATATTATTTTGGTACGTGTTAAATATGTTCTACTTAACATTGAAATACATCAACAAATGAAAAATTACACATTTAAACACACACTTATAGTGTTGGCGAGGTGTGTGACACAATAATGAATACATTACTATATGTTACATATACAATGACTCTTGCATTTGATAAACAATACACCTCTAACAATAACCCATTTAGTGTTTCTTTGATATAAAACCGCAAAATATGATGTGCAAATGTTTGTTAAGACATAATATAAACATTACAACACTAATTAATCATTATTTTAGACGTAATTGTTCCTGTTTATTAGTTCACGACAAGATAAAAATATCATCGTGAACCTGGTCGTGAGAATGTCATCGTGATCACGATGTACTCATCAACGTGACCACACAATGGCATTATCATCGTGACCTCACGATGGAATCGTCATCGTGAGCTCACGATGATAATGCCATCGTGAGGTCACGATGATAATGCCATCGTGTGGTCACTTTGGCGTGGTCATCGTGACCTGTCCAGAAACTCGAAAACAATTAACATTCAAATTCAAGTTACCATCGCATAAAACGGAACATCAAATTCAACACAAATTTTAGTACAAATTCATACAGAACCAAATCACCAAATAAAGTCATCAAATAGGTCTAGTAGTTCAAACATAACTTTAAAACAAATCTAAACTATAACCAACACGCTAGTCGACATCTAGAGCCGTGGAGGGTGACGCACCATCGTCCGCTGCTTTATTTCGGGCCTCAAGTTCTGGCGGCAACCAAGCAGTGTCCCTTAGGATCAGCACTCGGCATCTAATAATTTCCCGTGTCGACTCCATCACCTCAAAGATCACGGCATCATCTACTTTGAGGTCGAAAGTGCGTGTGAATTGTTTCCACCCTGCATACTCAAACTTCGGTTTCTTCAAAGATCCAAGGTACATCAACTGACATTCAGTTCCATTATGATTGGCAACCAGTGGCACATCCGCAGGAGGAAGTTTACCGACAATATGTGCTGGTATATGCTATATTGCACACAAAGCATTGATTAAAAGTCATACCAAACAAATTAATTGTTTGTTTAGTGGTACAAATTCTTACCAAATACCAAGGGGCCAAAACATGTGACTTGGCTAGGATAACATCAAAAAAGGGCTTGTCTCCTGATAGGCAGTTCAAGTTTGAATCGGATGGATTGGTCGACATCTACAACCATCCAAATGCGACAAAACATAAAGTGAAGACAAACATCAACATCTACATCAACCAATTAAATTCAATAATTTGCCACATTTTACATAAATCGAACATCATTATCAACATCAACATCTCCTACCAACTTCAACAATTGACACATAAAACAACATCTTCGAAATTCAACATAGCAAACCAAATTAAAAAACAACAACATATATCGGACATAAAACAAAAGATAATTTCATAACTCCTATAATTGGGTGACATTGAGGTCGAAGAAATGTACCTCTAATCGGAAACGAGCGGTGGGGGCGGCGGCGGCGGCGGCGGACAAGAGAAGCGGAGGTATTGAAAAGAGGGAAGAGGGAGATAGGAATGAGATAATAATGATATATGTTGGATATTGGTGGAAAAGAAGGTAATGTACGTATGGTTGAAATAAAAAGTTTGAGATTCTGTAGTACTTTATCAGGAAATCTGGATTCATCACGATGGGATCACCATCGTGAGGTCACGATAGGAGTGACCATCGTGAGGTCACGGCTTTTCCTTCATCGTGACTTCACGATGGCTCGTCGTGACCTCACGTTGCAGATACCATCGTGAGGTCACGATGGTTTTGTCATCGTGATCAAGACAGAGACTCACCAAAAATCATCCATGTATGCAAATAATACCTGTCTCAAAAATTCTGAACATAATAACAGATATTAAAGGTTTAAAAAGGTCAATACAATGCCATAAACTCAACAAGTTCTGTTACTCCTATATTTCATCTTCAATTGGGTTAGGACATGCTCTAATATCATGACCCTCACGACGACAATTGCTACATCTTTTTTTCCTCCGGCGTCGTTGACTTGATTTTACACCCCCAAAATCATGAAAATTTTGTTCATCCTCTGTTTGTTGGAGAGGGATATTCAAATCGACTCCACCAGGGGGAATAGATGTCGTGCATTTTTTTCTGTTGTGCCCAGATCCACCACACCTTGAGCAAACTTGAGGATGGCGTGCTCTCGTGCCTTCAACTGCTGACCGAGCACGACTCGTTCTTGGACGACCGGCCTGACGTACATCTTCTGGAGGATAAACCCTAATTGATTTGATCTCCGGCGGCACATTCCACTCATCGGGGTGTGGTATTTGATTGATATGCTCAGCATAAGTCTGTCTTAGGCCGTCTTGTTTGAAATATCTATGTACGAAATCGTACACGTTCAAACCAATGCCGGCCCGCCTGTTAAAATAGGAAAAATAGAATTACTTACATACAAAATGAATATAAAAATACTAGAAAATTATAAAAAATAATATAGATTTTACCTTATAGCGGCAACAACATGCTTACATGCAATCCTATCCTCATCGAAGACACGACAATCACACGTCCAATTTTGAAGATCCACTTGATATTGTTGATTATCTTCGTCTACTTTATAAACATGGTCGGTGATTGCTCGAACAGGAAGATGGAGACTCGCTTGCACGGATAGAGAAAGCTTGTTGAATGTAGTTACAGTCAACACATGATTTCTCGATTCAGCATCAGTACGCCGCTCGTCAAACCAATCCTCCAATGTGTGGCGAAATGTTTCAAGTAATGAGCACACTGGTAAACGCCTTCCCCACCATAAAACACTGTTCACGGATTCGACAACATTGGATGTCAGTAATCCATAGTGCCGCACATGACACTTTGGCCTAGCCCATCTCTCTGGTCCAATTTGAGAAAGTCTTCTGTGAGCACCATTAGGACTTACAGTGTACAACAATTCAAAAAAGTTTTCAAACACTTCGTGGCGATAACTAAATGCTGCTTCATAAAAGAGTGTGGCCACAGTTTTGCCGTATGGGGTCAAATTTTTCTGCAGATGGTGATAGCACAATCCGTGGAATGCATTTGAATAGACGGTTCGAACTGCATTCCTAATGCTCTTATGTTGGTCGCTCACTATCAACAAATCTTCGGGTGGATTGAAGCATTTGCGTAAGTTATAGAGAAAATAAGTCCACGACTCATCGTTCTCTATCGGACCAAGGCTAATTGCAAGCGGAAACACTTGCTCGTTCCCATCCTTCGTGCAGGCAACAAAAAAGGTTCCTTTGTTTCTACCCTTAAGATGAGTCCCGTCTACTATGAGCACAGGGCTAAGACACTGCTCAAATGCTCTAATACACTGTCCAAGGGCAAGGAACATGTGACAAAACATTCCTTCACTAGTCGTCTGCAAGTCGTATACAGTCCCAGGATTACGTTGTTTCAACAAATACAAATACGACGGAATCTTCTGATATGACGAGGGGAAGTCACCGTACATTCTCTCTATCGCTAGTTGCCTTGTTCGGACGGCAAAGTTGTATAACATTTGAACGCCGTATCGCATGCGCATCTCTGCCATCATCTCCTTAGGCCTCAGAACGACCTTCTCATCTATCAATTTCTTAGAAAAATAAAATGCGGCCACCTCGCTACTCACCGACCTTGCACGTGCATCACTGTTCAAATCTGATCGGCAACTGTGCTCCAATGTCAACTTAGTAATCCGAAAAAGAGTTGCACATTCCGTAGCACACAACCTAAACGTGCAATTCTTTCTATCACTCCTACATAGGTACACTGCACGGTTCGAAGCGGAGCGATCGGTCTTACACTCCACAAAGTGCTCCAAATGATACATTCCTACAGCTATCCTCAACTCTTGCACTGATCGAAATATCGATCCTACCTCGAGACTACCATTGATGACGATAGGCCGCTCAACCCACGCCAACGGTATTGCGCTTTCAATGTCAGGATGTGGAATGATCCAATTGCGCTGTGTACGCTCATGCTCAACCTCATTTTCTGATTGATGGTCCGATGAAAAGTGTCGCTGCCCCATGAGCCTATCCATTTGTGCCGGCTGTCCAATCCAAGCATAAAACTCTTCTTTCAATGATTCAAGCAAATCTTTACGACGATCTTCCTCTTCATCTTCGGATGTAGACACCGCTTCATCCTCCTCATAATCTTCATCATATTCATCATCATCACCATCGTCACTATCATCTTGTGCACCCGAGGTGCTACCTCTCACATTAACTTCGGGGGCGGAGTTCCCGCGGTTTTCAATCACATAAACTTCAGGATCTTCTTTAGGGTCCGCTAACATCGAAGTAATTCTAAATCGCCCCGCAATAGCACTTTTGCTTTCATGCCGTTAATGGTTGTGAGGTACCATAACACATATTCGGTCTCCTTCCCACCATTCAAACCCTCTCTAATGAGTTCCACAAGGTTAGCACGATTAATCGTGCCGGGATCGATGTAGACAACAAATAAATCCCCGTCCATATATGTCGATCGCTCCCAATGACCGCCGTGATATATAATAATACGGCGTAAAGACATCTGAAATTAAGAAAATATACAAAAATGAAGTATAAACAATCAATGAAAATACTTGTTTAGCACACATCTGTGCTGGTCACGATGGTGATCACCATCGTGAGGTCACGATTCGTGAGCTCACGGTGGCAATTGTCAACGTGACCTCACGATCGTGATCTCACGATGGCAGTTGTCACTGTGACCTCACGAATCGTGACCTCACGATGGTGATTACCATCGTGAACACGGTGAACTTGTCCATCGTGACCATAGCAGAATTCGTGTGCTTAGCTTAGAACTAGGTATTTCAACTTCTTTTAACCCCACGATACCATGAAGTTTTTAATTTAAGACACCATTATATGAACAAAATAACATATTTCATGACATAAGATGAAACATATCTTGTATTATACTTTCAAAAACCCTAATTTCACCCTAACAATAACCCTAATTTCAGCAGCAACTTATATCAAATGAACAAACATTATACATATTATGCTTACCTTTGTATGAAGTAAGGAACGCCACGGAGCCCCCGTTGATGCTTTCGTTCTTCTTGGGCGAGATCTTGGATGCTTGGTTTTTTTTTGTTTTTTGGGTGTATGTTTGTTGATTGTGTTTTGAATGTGAGGTTATGAGTTTGAATGAGGATTATTCTTCCCCATTACTACCACCACCAACCTCAGTGGCTTCATTTATTACCTAGTACACCCGAAAATATTCACCAAATCGAATGTGCAGATACATTAATGAGTTTCGCATGCATCAGTCGTGGTCACGATGGCAGTGCCATCGTGACCACACGATGGGACTGCACCGTGACCTCACGATGGGATTTCCATCGTGAACAACCCATCGTGACATTCCCATCGTGACCACGTGCGCAGTCAAAAGTATGACACGGTTGACTTTGAAAACTAAGGGTATTTTAGTACTTTTACAAGATTTTGGTATACAAAAGAGTGTGTTTTAAAGATAGGCTATAAAAGAAGTGTTTTTTATGTTTTGGTATTTTTTTGTTAGTTTCCTCTATATATATATATATATCTATTATGGGGTGATCTTGTGTGCATTGTGCACTCAATGAGACATGTTTGACCCGAAAAATCCCGACCTGCGCGTGGCGCGTGAGATACACGCACTGGCTGTCACGCGCGGCGCGTGCATCTCACGAGCCCTATTTTTTTTAATCAAATTTCATATACAGTAAAACCTCTATTAAGGAATATTTTTGGGACTGCAGAAAAATATGACACAATGGGAGGTTATTCCTAAATAGAGTTTGAAGAAGAATTTTTAATTATTTTCTAATTTTAATATACATGAACAATAATTAAATATTATAACCAAATACATGTATTGTATAATGTATTATGTGAAAATATATGTATTGATTTATTTCTCCTAGAGTATGTAGAGTCTATGACTTAAAAGTATGCATTTAACTTGCTCGATAAGTTGGAAATATTTTGGATTCAATAAGCAGGTGATCATATGAACGACCTATTGAAGACATGCAAGTTAAAGGATATGGTTACATAAAAAAAAATCATTGTTACAAACAACTTTAGAAAAGTATTTTAATCAACCTAAATCTATTGTAATGATATATATTATTTAGTATGATTTATTCCTAAGTAGAGATGTATTTTCTTAACATGAGATCGAAAATAAATATGAATTATAACAAGTATAGAGTTTATTTCTATTTATAACTGGTCCCAAGTTATGATCATGAAAATATATGACCAAATGAGAATTTATTTCTAAATAGAGTATTAATTTCTAGAGTTTCTAATGTATATTACCGTTTTCCGTTAAATAACAAATCTTGTCCGCTAGCCTGGGTTCGGACCCCCAATCATGCATAAGCATTCCATTTTTTGTGTTTTCTTTGTGTTTCCTTTTCTTTCTATTTATTTCACTTTTCGTTTTGGTTTTGGTTTTGGTTTTTGTTTTCTTTTTAGTTTTTAATTAATGTCTTAGTTTTTTCTATTCTTTTATTTTCCCCCTTTTTCTTGTTATCATTTTTTAATATACTACAATTGATTATTATTATTATTATTTTTTAATTGTTTCGATTTTTGTAAAAAAATTATTTGTTCCAATAATATTTTGTTAATCCAATGAGCATTTCATTTTTACTTTTTATCAAACATTACCTTTCTTAATATTAATAATTACTTTTTACAACAAAATTAATTACTTGAGAAAATAATTAAAAGTAAAAACTTGCCATGAATAAATGTAAACATTGTCGTTATAAAAAAAGTAATATTTTGAAACATTACTTTTCTTTATATCAATGATTACTTTTCATTACGACAATAATTTCTTGGCCAAATAATTAAAAGTACGCGTTCTCTGAAAAAGTTAACATTGTCATGAAGGAAAGTAATATTTTTGAAACATTTTTTTTGACATCAATGATTTCTTGTTTTTACGACAATAATTACTTGAATTATTTATATATTTTTATTATGCTTATCATTGCATAAATTAACGAAATACTAAAAGTACAAGTTCTCATGAACAAAAATAATTTAATCATGTGAAAATTCTACAATACTTTTATCGTGGAAAAAATTTGAAAAAAAAAGAAAAGATAGAATAAAAAAAATAAAAAGGGAATTAAAATAATAAATAATAAAAAATAAAAACTAAAAAAAGGAAAAAACCTGAAAATAAGTAAAATGGAAAACTAAAAAAGAATTGAAAAGGAAAAAAGAAAATATAAAGAAAATCTAAAAAGGAAAAGAAAAAATGAAAATGGAAAAAGAGAAAAGGAAATAGGTAAAAAACACAAAAAAAAGGAAAACTAAAATAAAAAAATGAAAAGGAAAACTAAAAAAAGAAAGAAAAAACCTGGAAACAAGTAAAATGAAAAACTAAAAAAGAATTGAAAAAGAAAAAAAATGTAAGGAAGATCGAAAAAGGAAAAGAAAAAATGATAATTGAAAAAGGGAAAATAAATTAGGTGAAAGAAAAAAATAAATAAATTAAAAAAATGTTAGATGTTAAAAATATGAAAAAAGAAAAAAAAAACTGAAAAATGGAAAAAACCTGAAAATGATAAAAAAAAGGAAAAATAAATATTTAAAATATGAATAAACCTGGAAAAGAATATTAAAATAAAAAAATGAATAAAAATGAAAAAATAAAAAAAAAATGAATAATTGAAAATGTAAGAAAAAAAGAAAAAAAAACTGAAAAACGAAATAAGAAAAAACTTAAAAAAAATTGAAAAATGAACAAAGGAAAAAGGAGTTGGAGATATGCAATTGTTGAGATTCGAACCCGCATTTACGGGAGAGAGAATTTGTAGGCGCATTACCAACCAAGTGAGCTACAACCTTTATTTTGAAATCATATGCAGTAGTGCGTGGGTCGGTCGGTGTTTTGTGATTATCTGTTCTGATTTGAGTAAACTTTGTGAAATAGCTGATACATTTGTTGTCCTTATTTGTGAGCTTTTTATGACTGTGGAAGTAATTTTGCAGGAGATTGGGGAGAATAATAGAATTTGTGAGAAAAGGCAAGAAATAAAGAGAAAGTAGCCGAACAACAAGTTAGCCGCCGCTTAAGAGGTCTCTCATATATGAGAGGTCTCTCATTTTGAGCGGTCTCTCATTCCCTCATCACTCATTTTCCCCGTATTTTGATTCAGCGACCGCTCATCAGTTTTAATTTATAGTTGTCAGATTTTGTGCATGTTTACTCCGCGTTCGCTTATGTTTTAGCGGGCGCCCATGAGTTATTTAAATTAGAACAGTTGTAATATTTTTTAGGTTATCTTTTTCCAGACGGCGACAGTAGTATTTTTTGCGGAAGCAATTCAGGAATCTTTTCTTCATCTTTTTACTATTCGCGTTTGAGGATTAGATTTCTGTAAGAACTATTTCAGTATTATTCCATAGATATTTTTTACTTTGCAATTATATTCCAGTATTTCATTCCTATTGATTGTTTTGATCTGGTATTTTATGTTTTATATAGAATTAGATTTCGCACTATTGATATTGCTTGTTATCGTTTGTGATCTTGAATACTTAGCTTATTTCTGCTTGTCAATCTTTTACATGAATGTCTATTGGTTAAGAATTATTATTGTCTAGGGTTTATAGATTGTCAATCTTATTTTTATGATTTGTTCTAAGTCTATTGTATTAATGATTTGGCATTTAAATTTAGTCTAGTTAATTGTGTACGTAGAGTGAGAGTGTCAGACCCAACCTTTGTTTAGAGTGTTTAGGATTTATTGCTTTTTGTGCGTAGCATGATTAGTCGCCCTGCTTAGCTTTCCTTGAGAGACGACTTGGGTTAGCTTATCACACTAGAATGACCTCGTGCTATTACGAGTCAATTCCATAGGTGTTTTGGGTTGAGTCAAATTTTGGCGCTGTTGCTGGGGAAGGCTTTAGGCATTTGATTGTGCTATTTGTTTTCTGTGATTATTTTATTTTATTTTATTTTTCTTTTGGCTTGGATATTTTTCTCCCTCCGGTGCGTTTAATTTGTTTGTTAGTGTTGTGTATGCAAGGTCGCCGAAGCTTGAAGATTAAGCTAGCACCTTACTTCAACAACATCAACTGACTTCGTGAGGTCTTGTCTAGCTTGAAGGAAGGGTCCGAGTCCAATTCATCTGTTTTTGTGGAATCTGAGCTACTAGAAAGAACAACTTCCAATTCAAACTTGGAGGATTTTGCAGAAGATAATTCTGTTGATTTTAACAAATTGTTTGTGAACGGAAGTGATCGTGAAGAAGAAGTTCATTCCAACCACGATCAAGAAGATATGGCTGCAAAGAAAGCAAAACTTATGGGAGTTTATTCTCGACCCATTATTGAGGTCATAACTTCAGCAATTGTTCTTCCAACTGCCGTTCGAAATTACGAGTTGAAGCACAATTACTCCAGCATGCTTCCATGTTTTTACGGCATGCCCAATGAAGACGCATTCAAAATTTGTGCGTAAATTTTGTTCGGTGGTGCAATATTTTCCTCTATTGGAACTCATAGAGGATCAATTAAAGCTCAAGTATTTTTCATACACTTTGAAAGACCGGGCCCGGACATGGCTCCTATCGTTGCCGTCAAACTCCATAAACACTTGGACGGATGTTTGTGAGAAGTTTATGCTGAAATTCTACCCTAATCACAAGACTCAGGAGATTCGAACATAGATTATGAATTTCATGTAAGGTGCTGACGAGCCTTTTCACGAGGTATGGGAGAATTTCAAGAGCTCCTTCGGCAGTGCCCACAACATCAATTGGCTCTGATCATAGTTAGCCAGTTCTTCTATGATGAGTTGCTCCAAACAACTCAGTTTATGGCGGACAACACTGCAGGGGACAATATTGTAAAGAAGATTGCCACATAACTCAATTAGATTTTCCAGACTTTAGCTGAGAGCTCCCAACAAAAGTCGACTCGTGGAATAAGGGTTGAAGCGAGTGCAGTGACACCTAACTATGAGCTCTAGAAGCAGGTTACAGGTATGATGAGAGAGCTAAAGAAGCTTAAGATAAGCCAAGTGGAAACCCCAACTCCTCCACCTCATGAATCAAATGTCGAGACTTGTGGCATTTGTGGAGATTATGGTCATGGAGCCAATGAGTGTCATAGGATGGAAGAGTACACACCAGAGGGAGAAGCTGAAGTGTATGCTGCTTAGGGATAACTAGGGAGACCCCAGTTCGAGCAACGACCAATGTACAACCAAGGCCCAAATTCTGGTTGAAGGGGTCAGCAGAGCTCAGGATGGAGGAATCGGGCCCCTAGTCAAGGGGCGGGATCGAGTCAAGGCAATCACTTTCGCCGACCTCCATAGTAGATAGGATATTCAAATCAGCAGCAGTTCTATCCGCCTCAGCAGCAATTCCTATTTCCACAGCAGCAGAATTTCCCTCAGCAGTATTCACAGCAGTTTCAGCAGAATCCACAACAGTTTCAGCAATACCAGCAGATTCCCATGCAACAAGGGAATTTTCAGCAGCAGTAGTATCAGAATGGACCTCAGTCATTGGAAAAGACGATGCAGTCTTTTATAGAGATGAGCAAGCAGAACATGGAGTCTCAGGCTGCTACCATTAAGCACCTTAAGACCACTGTTGGGCAACTTTCTGGTACGTTGAACCAGATTCAACAGCATCAACAACCAGGGAAGCTTCATGGGCAAGGGTTGCAGCCTCACCAAGCTCAAGCTGTTACCGTCCTTTGCAGTGGAAGGATGGTTGATAACAAGGTAGAAATGCCTGTTGAGGAGCAACCTAAGGAAGTTAGCATGGAGGAGCAAGCCCAGGAGAAGCTTACACCAAGAGAGCAAGAAAAACTGCAAGATAAAGAGTCCGAGGTGAAGCTCCACAAGGCTACCAAGCCATATAGGCCACCGGTCCCATATCCTAGTCGGTTGAGGAATGAGAAGCAAGATCAGCAGCTCACTGATTTCTATAACATGTTGGCAAAGGTTAATATGAACTTACCCTTGCTACATGTAATCCGGAATGTTTCGGCCTACGTGAAGTTTTTCAAGGAGTTGGCTTCCAAGAAAAGGAAGTTTGAGGATAATGAGAAGATCCTTGTGTCCAAGGTTGCAAACTCTATCATGCAACAACCCCTACCGCCCAAGCAACGTGATCCAGGTAGTTTTGTTATTAATATTGCTTTGGGGAATGATAAGAAAGCCTCGAGTATGTTAGATTTGGGGCCTGGGATTAATTTGATGCCTTACTCTATTTTTAAGCAATTAGAGTTAGGTAATTTGAAACCCACTCGCATGTGTTTACAACTTGCAGATAGGTCTATTAGGTATCCTCGTGGGGTAGTTGATGATATCTTGGTTAAGGTGGGGGGATTAATTGTCCCAATTGATTTTCTTGTGTTGGAAATAGGTGAAGTGCATGAGAATAGAAAAGAACATACCTTGTTGCTAGGAAGATCATTTATGGCTACTACTAATACGTTGATTGATGTGAAAAATGGAACAATAAAAATGACCGTATTAGGATAGTGACAAAGCCGTCATTTAGCCTCGTGCAAATAAAATTTATTTTCTCCTTTTGCCCAATAGGCAAGTAGCCAGTAACAAGTAGAGGTCGATCCCACGAGGAATTAGTGTAGTCTTCTCTTCGGTGTCACTAAAGTAGGGGTTTTTTTTGCTCACGAACTAACTCAACAACTGTAACTCAAAACTGAAATCTAAACAAAAAACTTATCAAATTACAAAAGTACTTGGATTGGATTTGAATCATTGATCCTAATTACTTCACTCCTTCATCGGTGCAAGAATATTCAATTACAATATTTTATCACTTGGTTTTAAGCAAAGATTAATTCATGCCCTAATGGTCATGAAGTCATAACATGAATACTCTAAGCCTTTATCTATCAGATTAAATAGATCTTGACCAGAAGATAAGATCCCTTCCGTTGATCAACACAGTTACGAAGACACTTCAGCAACTGTATTGACCAACATGCATTAAGAACAAATCAGACCCAAGACAGCCAAGAGGTAAGTCTATACCGACTGCTCTCCAACACTAATTACCTTTTTGGGCACGAGAGACTCTCTCGAGTTATATGCCCATATCTGTTATTGTCTTAATCTCAATATCTAATTGGTGTACAAGCAATTATCAATTTTGACCAAGAACTAATTATTAGACTTCAGTGTTTCGGGAATAAAAATCATGCAACGAACTAAACCGATTAGACCTCATGAGTTCAAACAAAGTAATTAGATTCAAATCATCTACTCCAATCCAAGCAAAAGAATTTAGCTAGACATAACAATAAAAGAAAGCACAAAGGAAATTAAAGTAAACATACTTGAATAAATTCTAAAAAGAAAACTGTTCAACAGCGAAGTCAACAACGTAGGTGGTCTGAAAGTAAAATACTAAAAACAAATCTAATTTAAGAATTCTCGAAACTTAAATGTAAACTAACTAAGAACTAATAAAAGACAATATGAAAGTGGTGGTGGTGGTCTGAAAGTCGTCCAAAGTCGTCCATATTTATAGTCCAAGGAATTAGGGCTTGATTCGATTACTTGTGGGCTTAGGATTCCTCCCTTCTTTGGCCTTATTTCCTTGTATGGATTGTTGGAGATTTATTTCCTTCTCACGGTAGATATCTCCTAGATCACGTTTAATTAGGATAAGGAAAGAAAAGTTTCCATCCTTATCCTCTTTCTTGTAGAGAAAGAAATCCATCTGTTACGCATGTTGCCCAACAACTTCCGTTCTGTGCCTGCTACGCCTGTCTTGTCCACGATCCACTGTGATGCGTTTCTTGCCCCAACATCATATAAACAAGTTTTCTGCCAGTTTTTGCCCAACATCTATGATGGTCTCGATACGAGTTCTGGTGTAGGGGGAGGGGGTGGGGAGGAATACACCAGATAAGACTTTTTAAAACAACCCCCTGAAAAATAACTCAACCGAGTAAAGAAGCTCAGTTGGAATCACAACTGAGTAAGAAACACTCGGTTGGAAGTGATGTGCTGTGCGGAATGTGGTGGAAAATAACTCGTATAAAAATTAACTCACGCTTTTATGCACGGTTGGTCAATAACCAAAACAATTGATGAATAATGCAGTTTGTATGCAGGTTAGATAGTCAGTTGAATATGCAATAAGATAAGTGAAAATAAACACAACACACAAAGATTTAACGTGGTTCGGAGAGAACTCCTACGTCCACGGGGAGTTGTGAGTCCACACAACTCAGTCCAAGTTCTTCTGGACAAACCACAAAGCTTACACGGGCTTTGCAACCATTGGGATAAGTTTGCGGGTACTTATCAACCTTACAGTTTAGTTTTCGGGTACTAAACAACCTATCTACTCAGTTACGGAAAGAGTAGGATCCTAAAACCTTTTCAGGTGAAAGAAAGGATGGGTTCCAACTAAATAGCTCGAACAAGAAGTGAGCTATGATCTAACACTCTACGAACTCTCACAAAGTGATGTTCTCAAGGTTGGATCTAAACACACTCAGACAGAATTTAACACTCTAGAACTCTCAACTAATGATGTTCTAAGAGAATGAATCTAGTTCAGCTCGAGTAAGGAATTTAGTTCTTTCTTTCGCTCTTGGAAATTGTATGTCTTGTCTCGTGTGTGTCTTGTATCTTGTGAGTGAATGAATGCCTCTATTTATAGGCGGAGAGAATCAACTAGCCGTTGGAAGAGCTGTTGATCTCTGTTCTTTGATAGCGATGGCTTGTCTCTCATCTCTGCAGACTTTCCGTATTTGGCAACTGCGTGCTTCTGCTTTCCATCTGAGACAGCCTTGTGTTGGGCCAAATGAGGTAATGACAGAGAGTCAAACCTTCACGTGACTTTCTTATTTGAAATTCAAATCTCAACGTCAGACTTTCATCAAGGAGAGGTTGGTTGAGATTTTCGATCTACATCTGACTGGTTCTTCAGCTGATGTTCTGTCTGAATGCTAACAGTTGAACTCTCAGCTGATCTGAACTTCATGCTGTTGATCTTCTTGGTTTGAGGTCCTACAACTAATGTTCTGAAACTGAACGCTCAGTTGTCCTTCTTGTATCCGATCAGTTGGGTTCGAACGCTCAGATGACTTTCTTTCATCTGATGTTCTCTTCCCTTATCTACTTCTCATCTGATGAATGCTCAGTTGTCTTCCTTACAACTGATGTTCAATTGCAACTTCTCTTGAACGTAACTTCCCCCTTTTTCAATACTTAGATGACTTTTGCATCTTCCACTTTGAATGCTCATCTTATGAACGCTCAGCTGTCTTCCTCACAACTGATGTTCTATCCGATTGAAGCCTTGTTTCCGTCTTCAGCTGGAGTCCTGTAAAGATAAAATCTTAACACTGCTCAAACAGCGAGCCTAACTACTAACATTAGGATCTAGCAACATCTACTCGGTTGGGGTCAATTGGTTTTGGAATCAATCAAAACTTTTAATAAATTTCCCAACAATTTCCCCCTTTTTGATGATGCCAAAACCCCTTATAAGAATTCTAAAACCCTTACAGATCACAACTGATCTAAGTCTAACTGACTTATCTAAAATCTCATCTGAAATTCTAGACTGTCTATAAGATGAAAATATCAAAGGGTTAGCACAGTTATAACATGGTATTGAAATAACTTTGCGATTCAGAGCTTGGACAATGAGAGATTGTTCATCAAGGTGAATCTTATAACTGAATAGTTTTCATTACAATTGATTGTTACAAAGATAAGCAAAAAAACCAAAAATTACATCAGTTGCTCAAAAACTATCTGAGCTAAAATTGTAGCCCATACTTACTGAAAATCCTAACAAAAATTTCTCTCTTAGAAGTTGACTCCTTTGAGATATCAACTCCGTGCTCCTTGCAAACTTGTCTCGCTTCAGCTGTAATCTTTGTCCGGTTGGGGGTACGGGAGTCTGGGAGGAAAGGAGGCTTGTATGTGACCTTCTGAGGGACGGGGACAGAGTTCAAATCTAGTTTTGCTTCAATCATTGCACGTCTGAACTGGCTGAACATCCCCGGATCCCCAGTGTGCAGCTCGGTTAGCGCCTCCTTGAAAGCTCTCCTCGGATCGTCAGTTGCGTAAACCTTCCTGTAGTAGAAGTCGTTTACGAACTCCTGCTTGAACAGCTCCCATTCCTCATTCCACTTAGTTGGCATCCATTTATCCACATGCCTGAACTGACTCTGAAGCTTAGTCTTCCCCGGCAACCTCTGCTGTCTTAGCCGAGCTTCAGTCTTGACTTGATGTTTATCGATTCGGCGACGGCTGCGGGAGGCAATGTTTCGATCCAAGTTCTTGGTTATCTTATCCAGCTCCTCCTCAAACTGATTGACCCTTCGAGCTTGGCTGGCAGTGAACTTCCTGATCCAGCTCGGGTTCAAGTAATCTTTCTCCTCAACATCCATAGCCTTGACAGCTGCAATGCACTCTTCGGTTGTGATGCCGTCGAGTTCCGAATCAAGCTCGGCTGCGATCTCGGCTATGGAGTTGTACGAAACTCCAAACTTCTCCGCCAGCTCCAAGTCTTTTGACATTTCAGCTCCACCGACTTCGGTTGACTTGGGAGCGGCTTCTTCGTCTTCTTCCTCAGCTGAGATTTTGCTGCAGCTGGCACTTCTTCCTCGGCTTGGGTCTCTTCTTCTTCCTCAATCTCAACATCCGCCTCTTTATCTTCCCCCTTTTTGGCATCAGCAACAAGGCTTGCTACTGAACCATCGAGAGAGGTGAGCTGTTGTTCGGCGAGTTGAATGCGGTTGAAGAGTTCATCGACCACGCACTCGTTCTCCATCTTCTTCGCCAGTTCGGAGTCCCGGCGCTCTTGTTCGGCTTTCTTTAACGCAGAGAGGTTTTCAATGACCTCTGTTTGAAAAGCAGCGAACTCAGCCCATCGCGACTCGAACCTAGACTCCCATTCAACATCTTGAGTCTGTTGCGACTTGGCGAGATTGGAGTCGGACAAGGATTTGATGATGTTCAGCGCAGACTTGTATCTCAGCACAGTTGACTTTAATTCAGAAATTTCTTGACTGGTGGAGGAGGAGAATTCATCCAGCTTTATCTTCAGTGAGGCATTCTCCTCCACCAGCTCCTTGTGCTTCTCTTCTCGTGCTTCCAACATCCTCAGCTGATCGACTTTGTGTTGCTGGAGGTTGGCGAGCAATTCGGTTCTCAGCTGGTTCACCCTCTCAACGATCAGCTCACAGATTTCTTCGGATGAGGGAGCTGGCTGATCAGCTGGAGGGGCTTGTTCAATCATAGCTAGAGGCTCAACTGTGACCATGGCTTGTCGGTTGGCCAAGTACAGTTTCAGTTCTTCTTCTTCTTCATCCTTCGCTGCTGCGGCGGCTGCATCCAGATCATCAAGGAACTCAGCTGACTTGATGAGCATGTTGTCAAGGAATTCAACGCAGTCTCGTCCAGCTGTTTCCCTTGTATCAGAGCCTTTTGCCTTGCTTTGGTCCATCAGACGCGTAAGCAGGGCCACCTTGTTGTTGTAAGCCACTTCTAGATTTGAGTAGTTGAAGTAGGCTCGGATGCAAGATTCGTCAGCCTTCAGTCGGTCCCAGCTGTGCACCCTGATTGTGTCTTCCTTCACGTACCAGTGACTGAAGATCAGGTTGAACTGGTACAGCAGCTCGGTTCCAAGAGTGGCGAAGACCGGCATGTCGCGAGCTTCAGGGAACATGCCTATCAGCTTCTGGAAACAATAGGCCACCTTGCCTTCATGTTCCATAGCGATTGCCTGTCGGTCAGCTTCATCGTCTATTGGAGATGGGGATAGATCATAAGGCAACGGTTCAAATGTTTCATCAATGTTGGCCAGAGAATTGGTCACAACATCGGCATCGAGTTGGGAGCTCAGAATATCAGATTTAATTGGGAGGGGGGTTTCAATTGGTTCCTCAACATTGGCCGAAGGAGCGGTCACAATGTTGGTATCGAGCAATGAGCTCGGAACATTTGGCTATGGTTGGGTTGAAAGAGCAAGAGGCTCTGGGGGCGGTACGACATCAACTCTTGCCGTGGGGGAGGTTGGAGCATGTTCAGTTTCCTCAAAAGAGGAAGATGCATCCGACGTCACGTCTGTCTCTATCCCTTCCGCCTTATTAGCTCCGGTGGCGCGAGGGACTATCTCGAAAGTGGCGGTCTCAGCTGAGCGGCTCGACTCGGATGGCTCCTCCGCTGGTATCGCTTCCTCAGCTGGTGCATCCACAGCTGGTACGTCAGCTGGCTCCTCAGCTGGAATTTCTTCACCATGCTCCTCAGCTGGCTCCTCAGCTGACATCTCCTCAGTTGGAATAACCTCGGCTGGTGCTTCAACCGTCTTCTTGAATTTTACCCTTAGCCTTTTCTTGGCAGGCTCCTCCTCTTTCTCTTGCACTGACTCAGCTTGTTGTCGGCGTGCAACTTTGGATTTTGTGGGTCGAACGACAGCTGGTTCCCCCTCAGCTGTGGGCTCGGCAGACTTCGCAGAGTGTAGACACTCCTAAGCACCTCCTGTGCCTTCTTCGCTGTTGGGAACAACATCAACTTTTTGACTGGGGTCTTTTCGCAATCTTCCCATACCATGTTCCGACCCTCAGTTGTGATCAGGATCAGAGATGAGATTTTGCACCCGAAGTTGAGCGTCCCCTTCACATTCAACAGTTTCTCTCCGGAGTCAGTTGTGGTCTCGGAGATCTTCTGCTTCTCCTGGATCAGTTGGTTCAGAAAATATTGGAACCAGTTGATCTCGTGTTTGTGCTCCAAAGCCATCAACTACTTCAACTTTGGTCGGCTGATGGCGCCGAATGCTTCACTGTAGACGAACACGACTTTCGACACAACATCGAACAAGAGTCGATGTTCTGGCTTCAATTTTGTCCTTTGCATGTTGCTCCTCAACTTCTCCGGCGAGATCAGAGCATTCTCCAGGAACTCATCTGCTTGCTTGTCGGTTATGTTCTCAAGAGATTCTGTGGCGGCGTGGTTCACTGGAATGACATGGCGGAGAACGTCGAAAACTGCGATGGGGAAAGACACATGGCGAATAGTCCTGGCCGGAACATCGCGTTGGCGGCAGGAAACTTCCGTTGTAACTCCTTCTCTGCTGTCGATGGACGACTGCAGATTCACGTAGAATTCGCCGACCTGACGCCTGAGCAGGTGGGTGGGGCAAAGCTTCGCCCATTCCAAGAGGCCATTATCTTAGAGGATGCTTGTGAGGGGAGCCAACACAGGCGACTCCAATTCCTCGTTGGAGAGGATCTGTTCGAAGTGAATCTTTGACACCAGCAGGTCGAACGATTCTTCGTAAGAGGTGGGGACTAGAGATGGTCCGGAAGATGCCATTTTCTTGCCTTTGGGAGCCATTTAGGATCACTGCGAAGGTATTTATATAAGAAGTAAGGGAAATTTTTTGCAGAAAATAGTTAGACAATCTCTGAGAAGATGATGAATAGTTATTGCAGATAGATACGAATGAGGAAGGTAAGAGATCACTTCCTGATTTTCCGCCTTTTATAGGTTTTTGACTTGGTTGAAATCGACGGCTGGGGTTAAATGGCGCGAATCCATCAACGGCTGAGATCACGCGACTGTTGACTATCTTTGACTTGACGTCATGCACCGAGTTGCAACCCGCGCGTGAGAAGGTGTACAGTTTTTCTTGTCAGCCCAGTCACACTATAAAGTAGGCTATAGATGTTCAGCCGTACTTTACATTTAATGCGACATGATGGCTATTTTAATGTAACTGACTTGCTCAGGAATGTTTGAATTTATTTCAAACATTCTCATTTAAGAACATAACACCTTCAACCATAAATGTTACCTGCCAGCTGATGTCAGAATCAGCTGTGTTCCAATGTTGCGGCATACCATCAGCTGACTCGAGTTCGTCTGTTCAGCTGATGTCTGATCCAACGTTGCAGCATACCAACAGCTGACTCGAATTCGTCTGTTCAGCTGATGTCTGATGTCTTCGGTTGGCAATCCGCATCTGAGATTCTCCCTTCATCTGAGCTCCCCCCTTAGATGGATATCTATCTCTTCACCTCAGCTGGTTCCTCATCTGATGGATCCAACAATCCAAGTAGATCATATAACATCTTGAACCGTGCTTCGGCTAGAGGTTTGGTGAAGATATCTGCTCTCTGAATCTCAGTTGGAATCTTCTCCATGGATACGTCCTTCTTCTCAATATGGTCTCGGATGAAATGATGTCGAATGTCGATGTGCTTGGTCCGAGAGTGATGAACAGGATTCAAAGAGATAGCAATGGCACTTGAGCTATCGCAATGAATGGGAACCTGTCCAGTTGCAACTTCATAGTCTCTCAGCTGTTGCTTGAGCCACAGTACTTGCATGCAGCAGCTACCGGCAGCCATATACTCTGACTCGGTTGTAGAAGTGGCAACACATGCTTTTTTCTTGGAAAACCACGAAACTAGCTTGCTTCCCATGAATTGACAGTGTCCAGATGTGGACTTCCTGTCCAACCGATCTCCGGATAGATCTGCATCTGAGTATCCAGTTAGTTGGATATTTTCGTCGGTTGGATACCACAACCCAACATTTACAGTTCCCTTCAGATACTTGATGATGTTCTTTGCTGCCAACATGTGAGCTTCCCTCGGTTGAACTTAGAACCGGGCACACACTCCAACCGCGTAAGATATGTCTGGCCGACTGGCGGTTAGATAGAGCAAAGAACCGATGATCCCTCTATACTTATTGGCATCCAAGAGCTTTCCTTCAGTTCCAGGTTCAATCTTCCAGTTAGTATTCATCGGGATCCTTGTTGTCTTACTTGTTTGCAATCTGAACTTGGTGATGAGCTCCTTAATATACTTGGACTGATTGATGAATATCCCTTCTGGTGACTGCTTCACTTGAAGTCCAAGAAAATAGTTCATCTCGCCCATCATTGACATCTCGAACTTCTCCTTCATGAGATTTGAGAATTTTTCACACAGCTCCTCCGACTTGGAACCGAATATGATGTCGTCGACGTAGATTTGCACAACAAGTATATCTTCTCTAACTTTGATGGTGAACAGGGTTTTGTTAACTGACCCTCGTTTGAACCCCGAGTTCAGAAGAAAACCACAAAGAGTGTCATACCAAGCCCTGGGTGCTTGTTTCAAGCCATAGATTTCTTTCTTCAAGTTGTACACTCTTCCATCTCGAGTCTCAAAACCGGGAGGCTGTTCAACATATATATCTTCCTTGATATCTCCGTTGAGAAAGGCACACTTCACATCCATCTGATAGACCTTGAACTTGTGAAATGCAGCATAGGCTAGAAAGATTCGGATGGCTTCCAGCCTTGCAACCGGTGCGAAGGAGTCCTCGAAATTGATTCCTTCTTGTTGGCAATATCCCTGAGCTACCAACCTTGCCTTATTCCTTACGATGAATCCAATGGCGTCTCTCTTGTTCTTGAAAATCCATTTTAATCCGATGACTTTGACACCATTTTGTCTTTCTACCAACTCCCATACACAGTTGCGTAGAAATTCATTCAGTTCTTCTTGCATGGCTGTTGTCCAGTGAATACAGTTGAGAGCTTCCACAACATTCTTTGGTTCTGGTACATCAGCTACGAAGAAAGAAATCATGGCAACATCTCCAGCTTGCTCAAACTCCTCCAGAACTGCCAACTCCTCAGCATATTGGGCATAAGTGTTGGAATCTTCCTCGGTTGAATCTTGAGTCGCAACTCTGCTCCTTGTACGCACATCTTCGGTTGGATCTCCGATGATGTTGTCAGTGGAATGATCTTCATACCATCTTCTGTTGCATCTTCCTTCTTCTTCCAACTGTGGCTGTTCCGTGATCTGAGCTGTGGGAGATGCTGGACTCTTCTGAGCTGGTAATTTATCAGTTGTTGAGTCTGGATCCTCAACATTGATAACATTTTGAACCGAGCTTGGTTGGGCATCGGATGCTGATGCAGTTGGAGTGACATCAGCTGGAGTTCCCCCTTGAGATGAGCTGGGGTCCTCGCATTCATCTTCAGAGGAGTATGGATCATCATCCTCGGTTGCCCATACCAATGGTTCAGCTAGATTCTTTTCCCTTAGTGCTTGCGATCTGGGGATAACAGGTGGAGCTTGTGAATCAGTCTGTTGTCCTTTAGCCTGTTCCCTGCACTCAAAAGTAGATTCATCAAAACTAACATGAGGTGTTATCTCCACAACCCGAGAGCTGTTGTTGAAAACTCTATAAGCCTTGATTCGAGCGGCATATCCAAGAAATATGCCTTTCGAAGCCTTGGCATCAAAAGTTTTCAACTGAGTCTTCCCATTGTTGTGAATATAACACTTAGAACCAAAAATGCGAAAATATGAAATATCTGGCTTCCTGCGTCTCCATAGCTCGTATGGTGTCTTTCCCAACCGCTTGGTTAGAAGAGACCGGTTCTGGGTGTAGCATGTTGTGTTGATGGCCTCAACCCAAAATCTCTTTAGCAGAGCTGAGCTTGTCAACATGGATGTAGCTGCATCTTTCAGTGTTCGGTTTCTTCGCTCAGCTACTCCATTCTGTTGCGGAGTATGCGCAGCTGATGTTTGATGAGTAATTCCATGCTTCTCGCAGTACTCGATGATGGTTTCATTTAGAAACTCGGTTCCACGATCTGATCGGATGGAGATGATTTTTATTTCTTGTTGGTTCGATATCCGATCCATCAGCTTGGGTAGCTTATCTCGGGTCTCACTCTTGTATCGCATGAAAATGGTCCACATGTATCTGGAATAATCATTTGTTACAACAAGGGTATACTCGTTGCCATTCATGCTCTTTGGTGTGACTGGTCTGAAGAGATCCATGTGGATCAACTGTAACACTCGGTCGGTTGAGGGTGTTGTCTTCAACCGGAAGGAGGATCTAGCGAGCTTTCCCAACTGGCATGCACTGCAGATATGTGTTGTTGAAAACACTCGGTTAGGTATGCCTTTTGCATGTTCTTGTCTGGCAAGTCGGTTCATAGTCTTGAAATTCAGATGGTTGAGCCTTTTGTGCCACATCCAGCTCACATCTGAACTGCTCTTTGATAACAAGCAGGTGTCAGGAAGACTACTGTTCCAGTCAGCATAGTAGACATTTCCGGTTGGCGATCGATTTCCCAACAATATGACCTGCTTTGATCTGACATTTTTAACCCTGCAACCCTGTGCATCAAACTTGACAGAGAAACCATTATCACAAAATTGGCTGATGGAGAGCAAGTTATGCTTCAATCCATCAACATAAGAAACATTAGAAATCGAAACATGATTGGTTTCAAGGGCACCGTAACCTCTGGTGTGACCTTTTGAGTTGTCACCAAAGGTAACTGAGGGTCCTTCTTTCTCCACGAAACTCCTAAGCAAATCCTTCAGATTTGTCATATGTTTCAAACATCCACTATCCATCACCCACAGAGTTCGTGATGCTTTATTCTTCCTCAGTTGTTTCTCCTGTACCTGCAAGGAGAAACTCGCTTAGGTCCCCAATTTCAGTTGGGTACTGGAGGGTTAGAACCAGTTCCCCCTGGAACTGTTAGTCTCTTTTCCCTGTATACTCGGATAGATTTATCATTCCAGATCACTTTTCCTTCATCATCAACTATAACAACACCTCGGTTATCCTTAGGCTTGTTGTTAGTAGTGATGTTCTGTTTCTTGGGAGGAGTTGGATTTCTCCCATTCTAAGCTTTCGGAGGAGGGGCTTTCCCCCTGTTTTGATGGCGGTTTTTATCCTGTTGGATTCGTCGTTGAGGTAGGACGCCATGTTGGAATCTTTGTGGCTGATTCTGATTCCAACTCCCTGAATGTTGTCTGTAGCTGTTCATGCCCTGTTGGTGGTTCATGTTGTGGCATGAATATCTCCAGCTGTTCGACTTGTTCCTTATCGGTTGACTCGGTTGGAACCTTTGGTTGAACTGATGATGGAACCACTGTTGATTCAGATGGTTGGATCCTTGTCGGTTCTGCGATCGGTTCCATTCTTTCTGATGTTGACTCTGAGGTTAATGCAGAGGTCGGTTCTGATTCTGAGTTCGGTTGCGATTGTGTCTTCGACGCCTCTGATTCCTCTTCTGACTTTTGGAACATTCCCCCTCGGTTGATGTCCCAACCGATGGAACATTCTGTCCTCCATCTACTGCTCATTTTCCCTTCTTAGTTGTGGTTCCCTTGGTCGGTTGAGCTTGCTGAGAAGTGGAGGTTGGATTACTTTGGGGAGACTCAGGTTCAACTGTGTTAGGTTCGACAACCTTGGCTTCCACAGCTTTGATGAAGGTTGCTGGAGGGATTCCAGTATCCTTGATCACATCATAACCGAGTCCTGACACGTCATCTATCTGTCGGCTGTAACTGATAAGATTCTCGATGATCTTGGATGACTGATATAGCTTTATTAAGTTGTCCTTCTCAGTTTGCAACTCCTTAAGGAGGACAACTATATGCTCGGTTTGTCCGTCTGACTTCTTTATCAGCTGGTCGATCTGAGCCTCTTGATTTTTCAACTGATCTCACTGCTCCTTGATCTGCTTCGTCAACTCCTCATCGGTTGGAGCATTAGTTCGATTGACCACATTCAGTTGATTTTTGAGATTATCTATCTCTTCAGTTTAACTCTTGATCAGATCGTCCTTTTCGGTTAAGGATTCTTCAAGTTTGGAGAACTGTTCTTGAAGAATCTTAAACTCAACCGATTGCTGATGCAGTTTCTTACTGAGTTCTTGAAAGTCACTCCAGGAGGGTTCCAACTCTTCATCCAGTGATTCCTACATGTTAGAAATATTGGAAGAATTTAACTTAGCAGGATTAGAGTGTACCTCAGTATCATCTTGGTCGGTTCCAAGTGCCATGAGGCATTGATCCTGACTGATGGCGTTGTTGGTGGAAGTCAGCTCATCCTCATCTTCAGTGTCAGTGAAGATGTCCATGTCATCAGCTGCTTCTTCTGCAACCATGGCCTTGTTCTTTCCAGCTTGCTTGGCACTCAACGCTTCTCTCTCTTTCTTCGAGAGGTCTGGACAATCTACTTTGAAATGTCCTTCCTTGCCGCATTCAAAGCAACTGTTGTTCATAGGCTTTGAGTTGTCTCGAGTTTGGTTAGATTTGTAGAACCTCTTGTATTTGCCGAACCGAGTGTCCATGTCAGCTAGCTTCTTTGACAGGGCGGCTATGTTCTGTTGTAGTTCCTCTCTACTTGGCTCCTTTGCAGCTGTGTCCGCAGATCTTGTTGGCCTTGATGTTCGCGGCTTTGAGTAGTCAGCTCGGAGCGCTACTGACTTGGTGGCTGAACCAACATCCTCATGTCGACTCGTCTGAACCGAGGACTGAGATCTTCGTCGGTTCACCTTGTACTCATTTCCCTTTAGTATTGAGAACAATCTTTCAGTTCCCATCTCACCAAGTCAGCTCGGCTCTCGTGGATATTGGTGAAGGTATCCCACTCAGCCGGTAGAGCTTGTAACACTTTGAGATTGATTTCTCTCAATGTGTATTTTCTTCTTCGGATGGACTGGATTCTTCTGATGATATCCATAAACCGGAGCTTTAGCTGATCAATTTTTTCATCAATTCTCAGACAAAAGTTGTCGAAGTCTTGGCAGGCATGTGAGAACTTGTTCTCCTTTGTCTCGTCGCTTCCTTCACTCAGCGATGCCAAGATATCCCACATCTCTTTGGCAGTCTCACACTCCTCTATCCAAGGCAGATAATCTTGTCCAACTGTGGACATGATCGTGCTCTGAGCCCAGATGTCCAACTGGCTCACTTTGGCTTCCTCTAGAGTGTAGTTTTCTAGATTTTTCTCCACTAACTCCACAGTTGCATCCCCATCGTTGGGATTTGTAGGAGTGCGAGTGATTCTCTCCCTGATGATGATCGGTCCGGATGTCAGTACTTGTTGTATCCGATGATGCTTTGACAGTAAGATCTTCTTCATCCGAGTTCTCCAGGATGTATAGTTTACAACCGAGAACATGACCACGATCTTATCCTTGACGTCCATCTGCACACAACAACAGAACAGATATGCAAGCAAATATGCACTAGCGTGATAAAAAGATCTGTTCAGTTGACCACTGCAGAAAATACCTCGAATTCACACCTCGTGAAACAGAGTCAACAGTCTTTTGAACCACTGCTCTGATACCACTTGATGGTCCCGATACGAGTTCTGGTGTATGGGGGGGATACACCAGATAAGACTTTTTAAAACAACCCCCTGAAAAATAACTCAACCGAGTAAAGAAGCTCAGTTGGAATCACAACCGAGTAAGAAACACTCGGTTGAAAGTGATGTGCCGTGCGGAATGTGGTGGAAAATAACTCGTATAAAAATTAACTCACGCTTTTATGCACGGTTGGTCAATAACCAAAACAGTTGATGAATAATGCAGTTTGTATGCAGGTTAGATAGTCAGTTGAATATGCAATAAGATAACTGAAAATAAACACAACACACAAAGATTTAACGTGGTTCGGAGAGAACTCCTACGTCCACGGGGAGTTGTGAGTCCACACAACTCAGTCCAAGTTCTTCTGGACAAACCACAAAGCTTACACGGGCTTTGCAACCATTGGGATAAGTTTGCGGGTACTTATCAACCTTACAGTTTAGTTTTCGGGTACTAAACAACCTATCTACTCAGTTACGGAAAGAGTAGGATCCTAAAACCTTTTCAGGTGAAAGAAAGGATGGGTTCCAACTAAATAGCTCGAACAAGAAGTGAGCTATGATCTAACACTCTACGAACTCTCACAAAGTGATGTTCTCAAGGTTGGATCTAAACACACTCAGACAGAATTTAACACTCTAGAACTCTCAACTAATGATGTTCTAAGAGAATGAATCTAGTTCAGCTCGAGTAAGGAATTTAGTTCTTTCTTTCGCTCTTGGAAATTGTATGTCTTGTCTCGTGTGTGTCTTGTATCTTGTGAGTGAATGAATGCCTCTATTTATAGGCGGAGAGAATCAACTAGCCGTTGGAAGAGCTGTTGATCTCTGTTCTTTGATAGCGATGGCTTGTCTCTCATCTCTGCAGACTTTCCGTATTTGGCAACTGCGTGCTTCTGCTTTCCATCTGAGACAGCCTTGTGTTGGGCCAAATGAGGTAATGACAGAGAGTCAAACCTTCACGTGACTTTCTTATTTGAAATTCAAATCTCAACGTCAGACTTTCATCAAGGAGAGGTTGGTTGAGATTTTCGATCTACATCTGACTGGTTCTTCAGCTGATGTTCTGTCTGAATGCTAACAGTTGAACTCTCACCTGATCTGAACTTCATGCTGTTGATCTTCTTGGTTTGAGGTCCTACAACTGATGTTCTAAAACTGAACGCTCAGTTGTCCTTCTTGTATCCGATCAGTTGGGTTCGAACGCTCGGATGACTTTCTTTCATCTAATGTTCTCTTCCCTTATCTACTTCTCATCTGATGAACGCTCAGTTGTCTTCCTTACAACTGATGTTCAATTGCAACTTCTCTTGAACGTAACTTCCCCCTTTTTCAATGCTTAGATGACTTTTGCATCTTCCACTTTGAATGCTCATCTTATGAACGCTCAGTTGTCTTTCTCACAACTGATGTTCTATCTGATTGAAGCCTTGTTGCCGTCTTCAGCTGGAGTCCTATAAAGATAAAATCTTAACACTGCTCAAACAACGAGCCTAACTACTAACATTAGGATCTGGCAACATATACTCGGTTGGGGTCAGTTGGTTTTGGAATCAATCAAAACTTTTAATAAATTTCCCAACAATCTATCCTGTAATGCCCTGCACATATTTTCTCGACTTTGTGTCCTACCAAACACATAATGACTTGAAAAGACTCAAAACACAAGGCAAAAACACAAGAAAAATGAACACACATTTGGTTTTATCACACCCCCACACTTGAATCACACTTGCCCTCAAGTGTGCAATTGCAATGATTTTACCAAGACTCGGACATGGAAAAGACAAATCAAGAACACATAATCAAAACACAAGTCAACAAATTAGTCAAAACAGTGTACAAAATATGCAAAGAGAGATTGCCATCACATAAGTCAAGATAGAGTTATTGATCAACAAGGGAATCCTCACCAGCACTCATCTCTCAAGTGTATAGGGTTAAGTGCATACGCTCTTAACCAACATCAACAATGTTATTCCATAGGCTTGCCTGCCTCTACATCTCTACATTTTTTTTGAACAAAATTGAAATTACTTATCCTTAGGACTTAATTGGGTTGTAACGTGGCTTAAGGCAAAAGGTAGGATAATTTGGAATTTGGCTATGTCAAGAACTCAGTTTTTGGGCAACAAAGATGCCCTAGATTCCTTACTCCCCTCAAACACAACATTGGGCCTAGCACACTTATTATTTTTTTTTATCTAGGACTTAGTAGCGCACGCGCGCGTGCGCACGCACGCACGCACACACACACACACACACACACACACACACACACACACATATATATATATATATTGCTTTTTTTCTTCTTCCCTTTTTTTTCTTTTTTTTCTTTACTAAATCGTTAACCCAACACCTCTAATCTAGGTTTTATTGCCCAACAACAGCTATCCCAACATTTTCCTTTCATCCCTTTCTTCTTCTAAACCCGAGTTCTTGACCAGGAAAGCTATTAAATTAAGGCTCATATAAGTGAATAGAAATAATTCGATCCAAGCTCAAGGAGGCTAGACAAAGGACAAACGTTTTGGTAGGAAATTTTAGGCCATGGGCTAAATGAACAAAAATTGCCTATTTCATCAAAGTAATTTCAACCAAGTTATATAAAGCTTCAACAAGAGTTGCAGACAAGTTCTAGATCAACTTGTCTCAATTGGTCATTATCACACAAGAAAGAAATAAATGTTGCACATGTATATAGCATTCAACAGCCCAAAAGCTCACAGTTTTTGCTCAAAAACTCATTCCGTCATACCTATCTACATACGACAATCTCGACATACATATCAACATACCTATCTTGACCTACCATATTAACATGCTGATCAACAACTTTTAAAAACACATTTTAACAGACCAACATCCCAACACCCACACACTTTGCCTTCGGCAAAGTGGTAAAATGTAGGGCAAAACAGACACTAAAAACATTTTGACTCAATAAACCAACAACGACCCCACCCACACACTTTGCTTTCAATAAAATGGGTAGGGTTTTGACTAAAAAAACTCAATAAAATCAAAACACACAACAAAACAAAATCAAAAACAAAACCTAAACTAAAACACAAGGGAGGAAACAAGAATTAAGAAAAAAAAATATGACAAAATACCTGGATATGTCATGGACAAAATACGTGTTGCGAGCAAAATGAGTAGCTTGGACGGTCACCATATGTGTTGCTCAACTTCTTCCATTCTGGTCAAGATCCCAAGGTTCGCGACTCCTTGTTTCTTGGGCAAAGCAGGTGTACATCCTGTCCAACACTCATAGTTTTTGGAAAAAAAGTGTTGCATGCATGTTTTGCCTTCTTTTGATAACACGTTGAGCAAGTATGAACTCCTTGTGTGCGACAACAATCCCCTTCAGTTAGCCCATGCTGCTGCCATAGATGTCGTCCAGAGATAGCAGACTTCCTCTTGCCCTTGACAATGATTCTGGGTAAGAAGACCGCGCTGGTGGTATTGCCTTCGCTTTTGATTGTCATCCCAATCTTGCTCTATTGCCCAAGCTCCTACACATCATGAACAAACCATACCTTCTACGAAAATACTACATAATCTAGGAATCAAATAAATAATAAAATAAATAAAAAAGAAAGATAATACCAGGTTGCCTCCTGGTCAGCGTCTTGGTTAACGTCGTGGGCACGACGTGTGACTCATTTAGTGTTCCTCAAAGTCAAGGAGATCTAAAGCCTCCTTTTGACCAACATTGTTCCCATAATATGAATTATTTTTCTTGATGATCCGGTCATGAGCTTTCTTCATCTTCTTCTTTTGAGGCCATGCTTGCATATCCAACTTATTTATAGCATGGTTGCGTTGCTCCACACCTAAAGATCTCTTGGCCTTGCGAGTGATCTTCAATTCATTATCTTGAACAGACTCCTCTTGGGCAAAATCCTTGGTTCCGCCCTCTTGATCAAGATCATCAATACCGGTCTGTTGCTCAAGATCCTCCTCAGTTGGCTCAATAATGTCAATGCACCTGACCATCTCAATATCATGGTGTTGCCTTCGTGTGTCGTAGGCATCTGTTAAACATGGATTTTAACCTCATTTTGGGACTTAATTGATATTATTTAGTGGTGGAAAAATCTTGTTTAAAGCAAGTTCAAGCTTTTAATTTGTTGTTTTGGAAGAATTTGATACTTGCTCGTTCTTGGTGAATTTTGTAGGATTTGAAGACCAAAGTAGAGAGAATGGAGCTAAGAGATATGAAGTTTGACTCAACAAGAGTTTGTAGGAAGAAACGGCTCGAGAAAGAGATTAAAATTGAAGAAGAACGAGTCGAACAAAGTTTGAGCGCGCAAGGAAGAAGAATGCGACTGCATAGGCTGCCGTATAGGGGTATGCGGCCAGCTATGGGGCCGCATAAGGGACCGCATATAGTTATATTTCAACTACTGAGGCTCTCGGATTTTTATGCGGCTGGGCATGCGGCCGCATAGACTCTCGGAATTTTACACGATTTTTCCTATTGTGACTCTAATTCTTTCCTTATTTTATTTTCTATTCCCACTCGAATTTTACTTGTTTCCTAAGTATAAATAGACCTTCTAGGGCTTATTAGCAGCAAGCTTTTACATACATCATAACTTTGGCATCTCTTGGAGATTGGGAGCTTTTTTAGAAGACAAGAGATTCAATTCCTAGAACTTCACTATGGTTTTTCTATTTTTATGTTTAGATTTGAATTCTTATGTTGTTTTGCCATGATTATGTGTGGCTAAACTTCTTATTATCTTATGGTTAGAAAGTAGATGGATATTTGTTCTTGAACTTCTCTTTTAATTGATTAATCATGACCTATTCTCCTTTACTTTATTCTTGTGCTTTTTCATGTCCGATTGCTTGATCACCAATTGTGCATTTAGTTGTGTTAGTTTGATATCAAAAGAAGATAATTAATACTTGAACTGAGAATAGGGAACATCCTCTTCAATAAAGTCGAAAGATCTTGAGATTAGGGTGAAGATAAATAATCTTAGGAACGATTAGGAGTTATAAGTTAGTAATTAATTGGACACAATAGTCTCTAGCTTATAATCCACGGTTTATTTGTCGTGACAGCGGGCTTAAACTAATTTTGTGATTATCTTAGGGAGAATTGAGTCCTTTAAATGATTAATTGATTAAGATGAGTTTGAGATTGAATATCCATTGAAATCGAAGATATAAGATAATATCTCCTTTATTTGATTCCAAATTTGCTCTTTGTTTTATTCAAGTTAATTTCGTTTTCTTTGTTATAATTAGTTAAACCAAAATCCTTATTCAAGAGTCTAAATAGTGAATGTCAATTGAAAACAGTACTTGTGATATTGACCTTATTCAATCTCTGTAGATTCGACCTTATTTACTACAATTTAACTGTGCACTTGCAGTGTTAATAAAATAGTGAACAAGTTTTTGGCGCCGTTGCCGGGGATTGATATTAAGATTTGTGATATTGTGATTAAATTGATTGAGACTAATTTAGACATTTATTTTCAGCTTATTTATTTTTAGTTTAATTTCTC
Source organism: Schizonepeta tenuifolia (assembly GCA_029490685.1). Lineage (NCBI taxonomy): Eukaryota > Viridiplantae > Streptophyta > Magnoliopsida > Lamiales > Lamiaceae > Schizonepeta > Schizonepeta tenuifolia. The sequence goes on from CM055955.1 coordinate 27,979,296, forward strand.
GTTTCTCTTTATTTTTGCTGTAAGTAGTTTATGCTCACGCGTGCTAGTGACAAAGAAATAGTACAGTTTGATCCTGAAATTGAAGCTACTGCTCAGCATAATAACGCTAAGAAAAAGAAGAAGAAAAATATGGCTATAGCTGAGGAAGTAGCAGCTCTTAGGAGGACTATTGACGAGCTTATGGCAAGAGAAGAGGAGCGAACGCGTCGTCTGACGCCTATTCAGCAGACATTTCAGCCTACGCTGAACGCGAGAGTTATACCCCGACCAGGACTCAATGCTACTAATTTCAAGTTGAATTCGAGTTTGATTCAGATAATTCAAGCGAACCAATATGGAGGGCATGTGACGGAGGATCCTAATGAGCATTTGGCTCAGTTGGAGATGTGCAGTACTACCAAGATACATCAAGTCCCTGAAGATGCTATCAAAATTCATCTCTTTCCATTCTCATTGAAGGATAAGGCGAAGATGTGGTATCAGTCTTTAGAGCTCGGGGCTAACACCACGTGGAATGACATTGCTCAGAAATTCTTGTTGAAGTTCTACCCTCCGGGCCTTATTCTAAAACTAAAGATGGATATAGTGCAGTTTCGTGAGTTTGATGGTGAGACTTTCTACGAGTATTGGGAAAGATTCAAGGAGAAACTTCATAAATGTCCCAACCATGGATTCGATGCTGAGAACCGCATTCTCATGTTCTATAATGCTTGTTCGGTGGATATGAGGCAAAGAATGGATTCTGCTGCCAATGGGGCTATTCTGGCAAGAGGAAGTGATGAAGCTCTGGAAATTATTGAGAGATTGGCTGTAAATAGTTATCAGTGGCCAACGGAGAGTCTTCAATTTCGGAAGGTGGCAGCTATGCAAGGTGCCGATCCCATGGAAATCTTGACCAATCGTGTTGTCAATCTCACCAACAAGATTGATTCTTTGAGCTTGAGGCAACCAGAGCAACAAATTGTGGGGCAAGTGCGGATGGAAGAGCTAATTGGGTGAACAATATGAATGGAGAAAATTTTTGAGGAAATCAAGGCCAATATTATCATCCCAGTCGGCATCCGAATCTTTCTTATGGAAATCCGAACAATGCACTGCAGCCCCCACCCAGATTTTCCGTCACTAATAAAGCTATTAATGATGCTAAGTTCGAGAAGATGGAGTCCTCAATTGGAGCTTTGGAGACCCACATGAAGATGATGGAAACTGAATTGGGACAACTAGCGACCTCGATTGGAGGGCAACCTCAACAAGGGCAATTCCCGAGTAACACGGTTGTCAACCCAAAAGAGCATTGCAAGGCCATTAGTTTGAGGAGTGGTACTTCTTATGAAGGACCGACGATGCCCAATGAAGATCCAAAGCAAAGGGTAGAAGAAGAGGTTGTTGAGAAGGAGGTGCAAGAAATTCTGAGAAGCAAAGCAGTGGATGTTCCGACCTCTCTCACTAAGCCAGTGCAGATACCACCATATCCATCTACATAAGTGGTGACTCCGTTTCCTCAAAGGCACCAAAAGAAGAAGAATGATGCACAATTGTCTAGACTTTTGGATATTTTTCGGAAGGTGCATATTATCATTCCATTGGTGGAAGCTCTTCAAAGTATGCCGAGATATGCTAAGTTCCTCAAAGATGTGATTTCTCAAAAGAAAAAGCTGGGAGCTTATGAGACGGTGAATCTCAATGAGGAGTGCAGCGCTATTTTGCAAAGGAAGCTTCCGACAAAGATTAAGGATCTGGGGAGTTTCACTGTGTTTTGCATTATTGGAGGAAAGTCATTCGAGAGGGCTCTATGTGATCTTGGAGCGAGCGTTAACTTGATGCCTCTTTCTATCTTCAAGAAGTTGGAAATTGGGGAGATTCGGCCTACTACTATAGCTCTTCAAATGGCGGATCGATCGGTGGCTTATCCTAGAGGCATAGTGGAGAATGTTCTTGTGAAAGTTAGCGAATTTATATTTCTCGCTGATTTTGTTGTGCTCGATATGGAGGAAGACAAGGATATGCCTCTTATTCTTGGTCGGCCATTTTTAGCGACGGGGCGAGCTCTTATTGACGTTGCCAATGAGGATCTCACATTGAGAGTAAATGATGAGAGTCACACGTTCTCCATTTACACTGCTTTGAAGTTTTATGGAGAGCTGGATACCCAACCGATGGAGGAGTGCAAAGTAATTGATGTAGTTGATTCTTGCGTGGAGTCGACTGTTTGGAGAGCATCACTCGATCCATTGGAGGCTTGTTTTTCTTATTCTCTTTTCTTCTTCTTGTTTTGATCCTTTGTCTACTAATGATGCTTTTTTTACCTTGAGTTGTTTGAGTGTTGTAGTGTTTTAGATGGTATGAAGGAGTTCAAAAAGGGGGGAGGAAGATTCTTTCGTTTAAGAAGACAAGATGATCCCAAGCCACAAAAGGAGAGACCGCCCATGCTCGAATTAAAGCCATTGCCCAAGGATTTTAGATACGCATTTTTGGGCGAAAATAAGACTTGTCCGGTAATTGTATCGCCTTATCTTTCTTGCTCTGGTCTTGATAGTCTGTTGCGTATTTTTAGAAAACATAAGTCTAATATTGGTTGGTTGATTTCTGATTTGAAGGGGGATTAATATATCTGTATGTGTGTTCTATCACAATCAACTTCCTCTTTTATTTTCAAACTTATTCAACTTTATTTTATATCGTTGAATAAGTTTGGGGGGATGGAGAAGGGGGTTGATTGTTTCTTTTAATTGCTTTTTAGGTAATTTTTTTTTTTTTTTAGTAGTAGTTTTAGTTTTGTTTTTAAAGTGAAGTCTTAGAAGTTGGAGTTGGTTTGTTTGTGAAATAGATATGGTTTTTGGTTGATTATGTGACTTGGCTTATGATGAAAGTGTTGGATTTTTGAAATTTATTGCTTGTGATCATGTGATGAATTGTTGAGTAGTGATTGATAGTTCTAGATGTTTGGCCTCGATTACTTGAATCATGTTAAAACCGTGTGAGAATTTGAGCCTTTACCGTTATATATTTTCACGGTGTATTCTTTCTTGTGTGTGAATTGATCAAGCATGCTTGTGAGTCTCTAGAACTTGCATTGGTTTCTAACTTGAGATTTCATAGTGTGCTCATGGATAAAGAAATGATCTAAGGCCATCTTTCTTAGCCCGTTTTTGCTTCTATTTTGTCCATAATTGAAATAATCCTAGTTTGCCCAATTTGAGCTTTTAACCCTTTTCTTTCTTAAACAGTTGGTAATTGGGTAGATGGGATGGATTGAGTAAGGAGAGGTTATGAAGATGAGGTTGTGCTAGTTTGTTATGAATATTTGTTGCCTATATAAGCTAAAAAAAAGAATGAAAAAAGAAAAAAAAGAAAAAAAAAAAAAAGAGAAAAAGTAGTGAAAATTTGAGTATAAGATAATCTCTCCTTTATTTGATTCCAAATTTGCTCTTTATTTTATTCAAGTTAATTTCGTTTTCTTTGTTATAATTAGTTAAACCAAAATCCTTATTCAAGAGTCTAAATAGTGAATGTCAATTGAAAACAATACTTGTGAATCTTAAGTTCAATTTCTGTGGATTCGACCTTGTTTACTACAATTTAACTGTGCACGTGCAGTGTTAATAAAATAGCGAACAAGTTTTTGGCTCCCTCACGATCATCTCCTTAAACCTTTCATGATATTCGTAGAGCGACTCATTAGCTCCCATCTTGATCGTGGTAATGGCCTTCCTTACACTTTGGATTCGGGCAACATGGAGGTACTTGTCGAGGAATTTTTTTTGCAATTGTTTCCATGTTTTGATGCTCTCATCGGGCATGGTATATAGCCACTCACGCGCCCCATCATGTAGAGAGAAAGGGAACGTGAGCAACCTCACATAGTCTGGAAACCAGTCTTGGGCATCATTTTCATCCTGATTTTGGACAGGAGATTGAGTGCTCCTAACAGTGCTACATGCCATCTCGAAGTCTTAAAGATGCCGTAACGGATTCCTCCTCGAGGTGATTGCTGAACTTGGGCAAGATCTGGATCAATGAGTACTTTAGCTCCCAATTTCCAGTGATCTTGGGCAACTTGATACTCGAAGTCCTGATGCCCAAGTTGTTGCCTGAGAACATCAACTCACGAATGGTCTTCTCCGCCATTCTTCTCGGGATCCTTCACTCTCTAGGTCAGAGTAAAGATCGTCTCGCTCAAATCTCTCTTCTTGAAGAGCAAACTATCTTGGAACTAGTTCCCCGGCAACGACGCCAATTTGACGAAGCCATCATTTAGCCTCGTGCAAATAATATTTGTTTTCTTCTTTTTCCCAATAGGCAAGTAGCCAGTAGCAAGTAGAGGTCGATCCCACGAGGAATTGGTGTAGTCTTCTCCTCGGTGTCACTAAAGTCGGGTTTTTTTTGCTCACGAACTAACTCAACAACTGTAACTCAAAACTGAAATCTAAACAGGAAACTTATCAAATAACAAAAGTACTTGGATTGGATTTGAATCATTGATCCTAATTACTTCACTCGTTCATCGGTGCAAGAATATTCAATTACAATCTTTTATCACTTGGTTTTAAGCAAAGATTAATTCATGCCCTAATGGTCACGAAGTCACAACACGAATACTCTAAGCCTTTATATATCAGATTAAATAGATCTCGACCAGAAGGCAAGATCCCTTCCGTTGATCAACACAGTTACGAAGACACTTCAGCAACTGTATTGCCCAACATGCATTAAGAATAAATCAGACCCCAACATTAATTACCTTCTTGGGCACGAGAGACTCCCTCGAGTTGTATCCCCATATCTGTTATTGCCTTAATCTTAATATATAATTGGTGTACAAGCAATTATCATTTTTGACCAAGAACTAATTATTAGACTTCAGTGTTTCGGGAATAAAAATTATGCAACGAACTAAACTGATTAGACCTCACGAGTTCAAACAAAGTAATTAGATTCAAATCTTCTACTCCAATCCAAGCAAAGGAATTTAGCTAGACATAACAATAAAAGAAAGCACAGAGGAAATTAAAGTAAACATACTTGAATAAATTATGAAAAGAAAACTGTTCAACAGCGAAGTCAACAACATAGGTCTTGGTCAACAGCCAACAACAGAAATCTAAAGTAAAATACTAAAAACGAATCTAATTTAAGAATTCTCGAAACTTAAATGAAAACTAACTAAGAACTAATAAAGGACAATATGAAAATGGTGGTGGTGGTCTGAAAGTTGTCCAAAGTCGTCCATATTTATAGGCCAAGGAGTTAGGGTTTGAGTCGATTCCTTGTGGGCTTAGGATTCCTCCCTTCTTTGGCCTTCTTTCCTTGTATGAATTACTGGGGATTTATTTCCTTCTCACGGTAGATATCTCCTAGATCACGTTCAATTAGGATAAGGAAAGAAAAGTTTCCATCCTTATCCTCTTTCTTGTAGAGAAAGAAATTCATCTGTTACGCATGTTTCCCAACAGCTTTCGCTCTGTGCCTGCTACACATGTCTTGCCCACGATCCATTGTGCTGTGTTTCTTGCCCCAACATCATATAAACAAGTTTTCTGCCAGTTTTTGCCCAACATCTATCCTGTAATGCCCTGCACATACTTTCTCAACTTTGTGTCCTCCCAAACACATAATGACTTGAAAAGACTCAAAACACAAGGCAAAAACACAAGAAAAATGAACACACATTTGGTTTCATCAGAGAGTCCGTATCTTTTTCTGTGCATCATAGTCGTGCTATGCCATCATCAACTCTTACATGAGTGTTCTTACATAGATGTTATTGATAGCTTGGTCGAGATGGTTTTTGTGCAGGAACAAGACTTTGTTGAGGTTTTGCAAGGTCGGCAGATATGAAAGAATTTGCTCGGGAATCCGAGGACGGAGAAAGGGGTTTTATAGCTAAGTTTTCCATTGATGAGCCCATGGTACCTGAGGATACCATGAAGAATGAAAAACCAAAGTTGGAACTTAAGGAGCTTCCCAAAAACCTTAAGTATGTGTTTTTGGAAGATGATAAGGGGAAGCCAGTGATCATATCTAGCGAGCTCACATATGAGCAAGAGGCAACTTTGATGGTAGTTTTGAGAAGGAACGAGTTGGCTTTTGGATGGAGCTTAGCCGACATTCAAGGAATAAGTCCAGCTACATGCATGCATAGGATCCGCTTAGAGGAGGGGGCAAGACCCAAGAGAGATGGCCAAAGGAGATTAAACCCTGTTCATGGAGGTGGTGCGCAAAGAACTCCTTAAGCTATTAGCAGAGGGAATTATTTTTCCTATTGCTGATAGTGAGTGGGTGAGCCCCGTGCACGTCGTTCCTAAAAAAAGGTGGAATTACGGCTATACTCAATGACCAAAATGAGTTGGTACCGACTCGTCCTGTTACGGGTTGGCGCATGTGCATTGACTTCAGGAAATTGAATGCTGCTACCAAAAATGATCATTTCCCTCTCCCTTTTATTGATCAAATGTTAGATAGATTGGCATGACATGAATTTTATTGTTTCCTTGATGGTTTGTCGGGTTATTACCAAATTGTAATTGCGTTGCAAGATCAAGACAAGACGACATTCACCACTCCGTTTGGCACGTTTGGCTGCAAAAGGATGCCATTTGGGTTGTGCAATGCGCCAGGGACCTTCCAATAGTGCATGATAGCGATTTTCTCCAAGATGATAGGTAATTTTGTGGAAATTTTCACGGATGATTTTTCCGTGTTTGGTCAGTCTTTTGATGATTGTTTGGGAAAGATTAATTTAGTTTTGAAAAGATGCATTGAGAGTGGCTTGACTTTAAGTTGAGAAAAGAGTCACTTTATGATGACGAGTGGTATTGTGCTTGGTCATGTAGTGTCTAAAAATGGCATAGAGGTCGATAAGGCTAAAGTTGGGGTTATTGAAAAATTGCCCCCTCCCATTGACGTGAAAGGTGTTAGAAGTTTTTTAGGTCATGCTGATTTTTACCGGCGTTTCATTAAGGATTTCTCAAAGATTAGCCAACCTCTGTGTAGATTGCTTGCCCAAGATGTTCCCTTTCACTTTGGTGATTCTTGTATGCATGCTTTTGAATTGTTAAAGTTGAAACTGAGTACTGCTCCTATTGTGGTTGCACCTGATTGGTCTATGCCATTTGAAATAATGTGTGATGCTTCTAATTCTGTTGTAGGAGCAGTGCTTGGCCAACGTGTGGATAAAATGTTGTGTGTGATTTATTATGCTAGTTTGACATTGAATAATGATCAAATAAATTACACCACAATTGAAAAAGAGTTGCTTGCTATAGTATTTGCTTTGGATAAATTTCGTGTTTACATTATTGGGTCTAAAGTAATTGTTCATAGTGATCATGCTGCTTTGAGATATTTGTTGACTAAGGCACAGGCTAAACCACGTCTTATTCGATGGATTTTGTTGTTACAAAAATTTGATGTGGAAATTAAGGATAGAAAATGGAGTAGAAATTTTGTGGTTGATCATTTGTCTAGATTAAATCACAATGTGGTTGAACCTGGTCACAATATTATTCCTGATTCTTTTCCTTTCGAGCATGCTTATGAACTTACCTTTCTGCCTTGGTATGTTGATATTGTGAATTATCTGGCATGTGGAGAATTAAGACTAAATCTAATTTCCTAGGAAAGGAAAAGATTTCTTGCTATGTGCAGGCACTATTATTGGGAAGATCCATATCTATTCAAGCTGGGAAAAGATGAGGTAATTAGAAGATGTATACCAGCGGAAGAGCAACAACAAGTCTTGAGCATGTGCCATGCAGCCCATTGTGGTGGACATTTCGGTGGACAGAAAATAGCTCATAAAGTCCTTCAATCTGATTTATTCTGGCCATCTCTATTTAAAGATGCACATACTTTTTACCTTGCATGTGATAAGTGTCAGAGGGTAGGAACTATTGGACGTAAAAACGAAATCCCTCTTACTAATATTCTAGTTACGGAAATTTTTGATGTTTGGGGCATAGATTTTATGGGTCCATTTCCTGTCTCTCATGGATATGAGTATATTTTGCTTGCTGTTGATTATGTGTCCAAGTGGGTAGAGGCAATTCCCACACAGACAAGTGATGCTAATGTGGTGTTAAAGTTTGTGCAGGAAAACATTCTTTGTAGGTTTTGATTTCCAAAGACCATTATCAGTGATGGTGGCAAACAATTCTGTAACAAGCTGTTTGCGAAGCTTATGACAAAGAATGGTATTACACATAAGGTGGCCACACCTTACCATCCTCAGACTTCCGGCCAAACTGAGACAAGCAACCGACAAAGTAAAGGTATTTTGGAGGAAATAGTTCAGCCGTCACGTAAGGATTGGTCTGTGAAGATCAATGACGCACTGTGGGCATATAGAACTGCCTTTAAAGGAGTGCTCGAGATGATTCCAAATCGCCTTATTTATGGAAAGGTGTGCCACTTGCCTGTAGAGATCAAGCATAGAGCATATTGGGCCATTAAAGCCACAAATTGCGATCTCGATACTGTAGTGAAGCAGCGTATGTTGCAGATGGAAGAATTGGATGAGTTACGCAATGAGGTGTATGATCAAAATACATGTGTATGCCCCAGACGGACAATACACGCTCCTGAGCCCACTACCGGACTGGCTAGTCTTAGTGGCAAGCTAGGGTCGATCCCACGGAGAGTGAGGAACTACTTTACTCTTCGGTGCACAAATTGAGTTGTCACGGTCTCAACCTGTATATCTGCACAATAAACTAAACGGAAATCAAATATAAAAAAGGGGGTAAGATTTGGGGTAGGTCATGATCATTGTTGATATGTTTATTCGGTCATGGGCATACTGAAGATCCATCTATGCTTCATACAAACTCAAGGCATGGCCCAAAGACATTGGGGCGTTTCAAGAGTTCATACTCCACACTTGGGATGGTTGAATCCCTTGTTGTCGTCTTGGTCCGAAGGTCACGCTTCGCCCCGGTCACAAGGCCGTGCTTCACTCCTCCTTAGATAGTAGTCATACCCGATCTCTCCAAGTATGACCCTCACCAACCTTCTCTCCCAAGCTTCCCATGTCCGCACCTACAGAGTAGACATAACTCGCGGGATACTCATTTCCAGGACCACGTCCAACTCGATCATCGGTATGCCTACGATACGCGAGATGAGTCCTTTGGTCGATAACCATGGCTTGATGCCTCGTCACAGTTGATGGGTGATTGTTAGAGAAGCCCAAGACTGAAGAAGGACGCAGTATCCCCTTGTCCATTCCTCACCATCCAGATCTACAGCACCATTGAAGGCGCTGCTCAGCTACTCGGTCATAGGCATACTGAACATTGCCGTCTGTCATGCCCTGACCTTTGCTTGTCATGGTACAGCTCTAATCGAGCGAAGATCACCCGCTAGATCAGAACTGCCCATGGGTTCTGCTCAGATCTCTCTGGAACCACTGGATCCAACCGATGGCACAAATGCCTCGCGAACATTTCACATATTAACACTTAATCATTTTCCCACCCAAATCTCACCAGGGGAATTACTCACACATAATTAAATACATAAACACAAAATAAAATGAACACATGAATAGAAGAAAATACGAAATACTTGAATAAATACCAAAGGCAAACCGCCTTGGGCTTGTTCTTCACAACGAAATTGAAATAAAAGCAAGAAAATTGTTTGGTACGAAAATGTAAAAGAAAATACTGAACTAAAGTGTATCTTGGGACTAAAAATGAAGTAGAACACGATGGGGAGTAGCCTCCTTTGTCAGCCACACTTGCTGGCTTTATATAGTTGACAGACGTCAGTCTAACCCTAACCCAGCTGTCTGACAGTATCCCTGTAACTGACTTTCCATAAATAGATGATCGTTATTGATTTGATTGTTGGGGATGATTGGCTTAATTGATTGAGTTGACTTTATCTTTCTCTTGCTGTTGATATCCCAGATTCGCTGAAACCTTCCATCCTTGGCCCTTCACACGTTTTTCCATAAATAGCCCATATGTGCTGATTGGGACAGTCTGTCATGGCCTTACCAACATGAGTGATCACCTTTCATATTTAGCTTGATCCTTGATTGATCTGATTGGTGATTGGCCATCAATTATTGATTGATTAAGTTGACTCCACGTTTTTCCAGATCTTTCCATTGTTAGGACTCGCCAAAATCTCCTTAATATCTCCTTCACGCGTCTTTCCATATTTGGCTCTTGCTGCTGACTGCTACTGTCCAGCATGGTCATATTGACTGCATCCTTCAGTTAGCCTCGCACCAGGTGGTACACTTTGGAAATCATCGCTGCTCAGATGCAACTTGGGCTGATTTGTCTCAGTAATGCCCATTTCGCTCATATTTCGTCCATATGCTCATTTCCGAGCTTCCACCTCCAAAATATCTGTTTTCTCCCCTATACGACTCATACAAACACAAAAGAAAAGAAAAATGGGGCCAAAAAGACCCAAAAGTCGAAGACGCATCAAACGGCTCTATGATCGCTGTATTTCTCACAAAGAGCTTTGCCCAGGAATGTAAGTTCTTTTATTCAACTCTAGATTGAAGTCATTTTCGGGCAAGCTAAAATCTCAATGGAGTGGTCCTTTTATCCTTAAAGAAGTATTGAATCATGGAGCAGTGGTGTTGGGCAAGGAAAGCACCGATGAAAGTTTTACCGTGAATGGTCATAGGGTGAAGCCTTATTTGGAACATGGTTCTGCGCCCATCGTGGTGGAGTCTTAAGCACTCCATGATCCGAATTCTTAAGAGTCCTCTTGTGTCGAGCTCTCGACCTTAACTAGAGCGCTATTGGGAGGCAACTCATATTTATTTTTCTTTTCCATTTTCAGTTTCTTTATTTTATTGTTGTTTCTTTTTTATGATTAATTGGTGTTCCTTCCTTATTATTATTAAACTGATATTAATTTTCTTATTGGTGCAAGTTGTGTGACCATTGCATATGGGAGTATTTGAGGTGGAGAATGCAAAGGACGTCGCAGATAGAGAACGCGTTCGCTCATATTTCAGCGACCGCTCATATTGTTTTTGGGTGTTTTTTGCCACAGATGAAGAGAGCGATCGATAATATCTCAGCGTTCGCTTATATTTATTGTTGGGAGTTGTCGCAGATGAAGTGAGCGCTCACTCAAATTCCAACGGCCGCTCATATTACAACAATAAAAAAAAATAAAAAAATATAAGAAAAAAACCCTAAGGGGGTTCCTTAACCTCCGCTTATGCCATTCTCTCCTTAGTTCTTTTCTCTCCAAAAGCTCCACACCAGAACTCCTTAAGCCGCTGCTCACCTTCAAAAATTCCTTGCCACGCGGCCGTCCCTCTCTGAATTCCGCCGTTGCACCCTCCATTCCAGTCCTTCTTCACCTTCCTTGAGGAATTTCCAGCCGTCTCAACCTCGTTGATCCACCATTGCCATCGCTCATTGTTACAGCAGCTTTCACAATTGCCGTTGCACTTCTTTGACAGCAGTCATTCCTTTCACAATAGCCTCCGCTCACTCGACTCATTTCTTCCCCTCAGCAGTCGCTCACCTCCACATAGTGACTTCTAGAGCAGCTACTTCTTCTACATTAGCCGCCGTTCATTGTGTTCGTGTTTTCTGCCATAGTCGCCACTTACATTCCTTAGATTTTAAGCGGCCGCTCCTTGTGCAGTCGCACTGTTCATAGCCATGATTCGTACAAAACAGATTGATCTGGTCGTACAGGCCCGTCTTCAATGAGAGGAAAATGAACGCCAGGCATGTGCTGCTTATTATGGTGCTCCATTTCAGCTATATTCCGACGTGGAAGCTGAAATTTTTCAGCGCTTATCTCGAAAGGAATTTCCGGCTCCACGCATGATTGGGTGGATTGAAGTTGATACTTTTCGCTTAACCACTCAGGTGAAACACTACTTGTCTTTGCTGGGCTTGGATAAATTTGCTGATATGTGTTTTCATGGTTTTTGCCCATTAGCATATGAATTTCTAGTGAGCTTGGAATTTAATCACAATTGGAGGTCATGACGCGTAGATTGATGAATGAGTCATTTGAGGTTAAACCACAACTTATGAATTAAGTATTCAAATTTAATTTATCTGGGGTTAAAGAGCGACCGAAGGAGTTTGATTTACATAGTGTGTGGTTTGAGATATCTGGTTTTTAAAAATTGGGTTACTATTGGAGTATCTGCAGGCCTCATAATTGACCCTACTTTGGCTATTTTGTCATAAGTTTATAGCCTACAAAATTTCAGGAAAAGAACAAGCCAATAAAGTGAATGCAGGCGAGCTCTTTATGTTGTGGATGAGCGACATGACGGGGCACACACATTTTTACTCTGCGCTTGCTTATGTTTTAGCAGACGCCCATGAGTTATTTAAATTAGAATAGTTGTAATATTTTTCAGGTTATCTTTTTCCAGACGGCGACAGTATTAATTTTTGGGGAAGCAATTCAGGAATCTTTTCTTCATCTTTTTACCATTCGCATTTGAGGATTAGATTTCTATAAGAACTATTTCAGTATTATTCCATAGATATTATTTACTTTGCAATTATTTTCCAGTATTTCATTCCTATTGATTGTTTTGATCTGGTATTTTATGTTTTATATAGAATTAAATTTCGCACTATTGATATTGCTTGTTATCGTTTTTTTATCTTGAATACTTAGTTTATTTCTGCTTGTCAATCTTTTACATGAATGTCTATTGGTTAAGAATTATTACTGTCTAGGGTTTATAGATTGTCTATCTTATTTTTATGATTTGTTCTAAGTCTACTGTATTAATGATTTTGCATTTAAATTCAATGTAATTAATTGCGTACGTAGAGTGAGAGTGTCAGACCCAACCTTTGTTTAGAGTGTTTAGGATTTATTGCTTTTTGTGCGTAGCATGATTAGTCGCCCTGCTTAGCTTTCCTTGAGAGACAACTTGGGTTAGCTTATCACACTAGAATGACCTTGTGCGATTATGAGTCAACTCCAGAGGTGTTTTGGGTCGAGTCAGCAGGTCAAACCCAACCCGCCTCACTCTATGCACTAGTGCATGGAAGTTTTGGTATTTTGGGCACAGCGACACCCCCATGTTCCAATGTGGCTCACCACTGTGTGTGTGACAAAAATGGCTAGTTAAGGGCAAATGTCTCTCATTAATGAGAGATTTTGAATCAATCATAATTGCATACGGTGTAGTGTGTGCCTACCGTATTTGAGTGTAGATGTCCCCCTCTATAGGTCTGAGCATTCGGGCGGTTCGGACTCAATCTGAACCGAACCAAAATTAACCGAACCGAATTACGTTTTATTTTTCAAATCAAACCAAACCGTATTATATGTGTAACCAAACCGAATTCAAACCATAATTTGAGGTTTCGGTTCAGTTAAATTCGGTTTTAACCAATATTTTGATTCATTTTAAGTGTTTATTTTCACAGCTTAAAAACTAAATTATAATGCATAATGGACAACATATTTTTCTTAACATTTGCACATAGGGAGTAATAGATTTGCACAAAACATAGTTATTATATTGGTTCAACCAAAGCCAAACAACATTGGTAATGATATGTGCCGCACGCGACACTGCAGTTGAAGGCGGGTTATTTGGGATGGAAATATGACTTTATGATTTGGCACATAGTGTGTATAAGTGACAGTTATATTATCACAATTTCACTCGTAAAGTTTGAATTATTTTTTAACATTAGTATATAGATATAATAAAATATACTAAAACATATACATACATTTCGGTTTTCGGTTAGAGACCAAATTTTTCGGCTCAACCCGAACCAAACCGAAATAATTTTGGGTTTCAATTTCTCAAACCAAACTGAACCATTATATTAGAAAAATCAAACCAAACCGCTAATTATAGTTTGGTGCAGTTTGAATTTTCAATTCGGTTCGGATTTTGCTGACCCCTAGCCCCTAGAGATTGCAGTGGATAAAGTCATCATGTGCAAATATCAATATAAATCCATATAAGAACTGCACTTAAAATGAAGTGTGACAAACTGAATATATATAAGGTGTAATAAACTTTGTATTCTTCTTATTACTACCAATTATTATAAAAATGCTAAGATGGTGCTTCAAACTAATTTCATGATATAGATTATGACCTCCTACCTGCTTCAATAATGCTTTTACTCAAATTAATCACCGAAATAAATACTAATATCCACTAATATTCATTCATTTTTTCGAAATTCGAGTCCGATCCACTGATATTCGTAAGAATCAACATAAAAAATACTCCCTCCGTCCCGCCGAATACGGCCTGTAATACGTATATTTATACTTTAATTTAACACCCTAATTACTGACTGCCACTTCTAATTTGGGTTCACTAATCTGGCTTGGCCCACCATCAGAATACTTAATGTCTAGAAACCTTACTCTCACACACTATTCACTATCTCTCCCATTCTCCCTCCCACTCCGCCGCATCGTCTCTGTAAACTCTCCCTATACTCGTCCCTCTCTATCGCCCTCACTCCCACTCCGCCATCTCTGCCATGATGAATACGCCTGATACTGAAACCCCTCCTGATTTCGATTGGGATCATTCATCCTCCCTCACCGATACCGTGATTCTAGAAACTCCACCACTTTCTCCACTCTATAAGCCGATTCTGGCAATGATTCCCTCTGATCTGAGCGGGATGGTGGTTCCCGACACCGAAGAACAAATCGATGCTGCAAATTTGTGGATCGGTGCGATGGAGGTGCAAGATAGGTATAGGGTAAAGAGAACGGGTCCATATCGGCAAATATTTCGCAGCCCTCAAGCCGCCGTGATGAAGGGGAAGAAAGTCCGGCGTCGATCCACCAATCTGAGCGGTGGAGGTGCGGCTAATATCACCACTGGACTTGGTGCAGATCCGACGATGTTAGGAGTTTTTCTACCACGCTTATTTATGGTGAGATCTTTCCTTATGACTGCCGATTACACCTGTTATGTTTCCTGTTGATTACACCTCTGTTATGGGTCTATGTCTGGAATTGATTGCTGCTCAAGAGTGTCGTGTGGTGTGAGTCTAATTGTGGCTGAAATGATGTGCATTTTCTCACTGATGAACTGATTTATGTGTGATTGATTCACTCTATGCATCTGTGATTCAATTTTCAACCTATATGAGATGTGAATCCTATGGTACAACTTCAAATAATGAAGGCACAGGCATATGTTTGCACTTCACTGGTGTTAGTATGACTTTGCTCATTCTGTGTGTTCTGAAATGACTCTATACTACTTACATGCAAATGTTGTGTGTCTGGGGCAGTTCTTGCCAGCTGAACTTGGCTGAAATGCATATTAATCTCACTTTATGTTTCTGAAATGCATATAAGTTCACTGATCAGTCCTGCTGCCTTAGTTACAAAACATGTGCATATTTCTACTGATTACACCTAAAACATGATCAAAATGTACACTAAAGTATGTTTTTGAAGGCATAATCACAAAAACAAAACAAAAAAGACATGTGCATTCACTAGAGGGTTCATTAAGCTGCTGCACTGTGCAGTCCAAGCTACTACATTAACTCATCAATTCCTTCCACTTCTCCTTGCTCTTTGAGATGATCTATGCACTCTTTGACAAGATCTGCATCAACATCCAATGTTAGTGGCAACATGTCATCTCTAGTTAGAGCATCCTTTCCCATATGGGGAATTTTGTACTGATTATGCCCTTTCAACTTCATCACTTCCAACATGCAGCTCTGTAGGGTTAAGAACACCTTGTTCAGCTTATAATCATCTTGTTTTTCAAATGATGCTTTGACTGCATTCACTAGATCATCTGTGCTGGTACAAACTGTTTGATGTTTTATGCTTTGAATGGCTCTAAACCAGCCCAAATCTAGTATGTTCATGTCTGGGGAATTGGGTGGTTGTTGAACTATTCTGATATCCAAACCATCTGAGCTAGCTGCTGCTCTGAAATCTGGGTCAAAATCTTTGATGTGAGGCCTTGCATTATCTTGTTGAAAGTAGATTTGTTTGCTTGCACCTACTGGCCAACATGATTTTACTGCTGGTACAAGCTGTAATCATTGAATGCATATTAATCTCACTTCTTGTTTGATGAAATGCATATTTAATCTCACTTCTTGTTTCTGATTAATCATTGAATGCAAAGGAATATGCTACTCTTTTCATTGAATGCATATTGCTGCTAACTTGTCCTCAATAAATGCACATGCCACTGTTTTCATTAAATGCATATTTCTTGTACCTTGTCCAGAATGAATGCACATGCCACTGTTTTCATTTAATGCATATTTCTGGTACCTTGTCCAGAATGAATGCATGTGCTGATACCTGATTGATGAAAGCATTTTTCATGACTGTCATATTGATGCTTTGAATTGGTTTCTGCTCCAAAGTTCCTGCAATTCTGTTTTTGGAATTCCTCTGTGCTGGTAGCATTTCTGTGAATGGGAAGATACCTATCTTCCCATCAAATAGAAGGTTGCCATCTGCATGGTAAATAGGCCTTCCAACTGCTGCTATAAACATTACCTTGCCTATGTAATGTTTTGATTTGCAAGTTCTGTGGGGTTCTTCCTCCTCAGGTGTTAAGTAGTACCTCTGTGATGCTTTTGTTATATGGAACCACTTCTCATCTATGTGGACAACATTGAACATGGTCTTGAACTGCACCTTGTTGAGCATTGCATCATACTTTAATGCCTGAAGTGAAAACTTTAACCTGAGCAACATATTTGAAGCTGTAAGGGCAGGTTTTATTGCATTTGTGTGAGATCTGATCAGCCCTTTAGTAATCCATCTTCCCACTGTACTCTTGGCTTGATCAATTCCAAATGCTAGACTTCTAATAGTTGATCTTTTTGATAATGGCAGCCCTCGGATCCTATCCAAATCCACTTGTATAAGTGTTACTGGTTCTCTGTTTTTTTTCTTGCTTATAGACTGCATTGGCTGATTCTCTTGTCTTTGCTTTGATGCCTCAGCCCACAACCGACTAACTGTTCTCCTTGAGCTGCTAAACTTGGTGATTGCTTCCTCCATTTTGCCATAAGCTGGCTTCCCATTTCTGCTGCCTTCAAGAAGAAACTGTACGATGGAGTTTCGAGTGGCTGTGGAGAGATCTTTCTTTTTGGGTGGAGCCATTTTGATGAAGTTTCTGCTGTAAAGGAACTCAATGAATGTATATTATGCTGTTTTATAGACATGGCCTAGTGTAGTTTAGAGGGAAATTTGAATTTGTATGAAATTTGAATTTTGGTGTCAAAAGTTGTACTGGAACCGCCATTTTTCTGATATGTGTAGCAGGTTTTAATTTTCACCATTTGTTTATTCAATTGTACTGTGTAGATATGGATGTTTTAATTTTCAAGATTTGTTTATTCAATTGTAGGCGCACTATTGCAACAGTGAAACTCACTTTATTACCAACATTAATTATTGTATAATTTATACACTAAACACTCACTTTATACACAATACCCTTTATTCTTAATCTCCGTGCCATTACGAACTAGGCCGTATTACATGGGACGGAGGGAGTATGTTCCAATAAATGTTTTGTTCTTTTTAATCTTAAATGTAAAAGTCTACAATTCATATTTAAGAATTAGTTAAAAAGTCAGTGTTAAATTTTAGATTTCGTAATCGTAATCGTAATAATATTGAAAGAGAAACAACAAAGAAAGATAAAAACGTGGTTTGTTATGGATAAAATGCACATAATCACATAATTTAAGAATTTACGATTTTAACAAAACACTTGCTTGTTTATGGAAAATAGATGGTTAAATATAGCAAATGGTTAAAAATAAATTAATATCTCAATAATCCGTTACAAATTTACCGTGATCTTTACATTAGTTTATGATAAGCTAAATTAATAAACATGATAAAAAAAAAAACAAAAAAAAAGGACGCATAGTTTCAAGATTATTCTATCAGAAGAGTAAGTCAAATAAAAAGATTTACTGCGACACTACCATGATTGCAATATTCTATTTTCCTTCTTTCTAGAACGATAATATAAATTTTAGGAAAATTTAAACAATATTTCAGCAAATTCAAGAAAAGTCAACCATCTCATGAAGCACAAGACCCCTCGGCCCTCATGACTCGGCCGACCCAGTTAGATAAAAAGGAAATCTTTTTAATCATGAATTACCAAAATATTTAATACTCCCTCCATTCCGTTCAAGCACAAGTGTCCAGTTTGTGCTGGGCACGGAGATTAAGAAAGCTGATAAAATTGTTTTTAGTAGGGTAAAAGTTAAAATATAGGGTGTAGTGGAATAATGACAAAAAAATAGTGATAATGATAAAAAGGTGGTGGTATTAATCAAAAAGTAGAAATAAAGTTGTTGTGAGGTGGGGTCATCAATGATAAATGGTAGTAAATAAAGGAAAAGTATAAAGGTATAGTTGTATAAAAAGTCAAAGTGAATACTTATGCTCGAATATTCGTACGGTAGCAAAGTGGACACTTGTGCTCGAAGGGATGGAGTACTATATTTTTAAGCAAATTAAGATGTTGGCTTCAAAGTGAAACAGAAAAAAGAAGAAGGGAAATCAGAGCAGAATATTTTGTATGCATATATAGTTATATTTTATTACTATTTCAGTTAAAGATTTATTGTAGAAGTTCCGTTTCCATGTCTGCCTCTGCAGGTTTTGTTTTGGAGTAGAGTGACCTTGAAGGTACGCTGCAAAAAAAGAATTGCATAAATCAGATGCTTGGCTGTAATCTTGCTTCACTTTCACGATCTCTCTTTCTCTCTCTCTCTCTCTCTCTCTCTCTCTCTCTCTAGTTGGTAAGTTTGGTATGGCATAATGATGAAGCATGCTCATTTTCTAGCCCCGTTGATATTCTTTTTCTTTTTTCTTACTTAATAACTTTAATATGTCGTTTTTTTGTTTTTAATTTGTGGGTTGCAAATTGTTGCTTGTGAGTAGTATATAAAGATGATGTTTTTGCAGTATGTACCAGTGCGAGAGAGTGTTATAGTTCATATGATAAATATTTGCAATAATTAATAGGTGATCAGCTCTTGATTTTGTTCAAAGTTTCTTTCTTTTTCGTTTGTTTGTTATGTGTGATTTGAAATGCAGGCCGATTTGATTATGAAGAAAAATAATTCTATGAATGTTATTTAGTGATTACCAAGTATCGGTATTTTATGAATCTTAATTTACTAATTATAGAGATTAGCTTTCCTCTTGCTGAATGTTGAATTATCTCGGTGAGACAAGCAAATCTGAAATGAGATTAGATATAAGTTTTAATATTTATATAGTAATATATTATCACCTCTTAATTTGATTTTTTTTTTTTGTTTTTTTGCTTTTTTAAGTGTTTAGAATTTGATTTTCTCCTGTAAATGACTGTAATTGAAGTGACTTTTTTTCCCCATCTGTTTCACTAATGATAGAGTTTGATTTCTGCTTATGAGTGATTAAATGACTGTAGTGTGATTAAAAATCTTTAATTGAATTTTTGCTGTGTTTTTATTTGGATTCTTCTATTGGTTTTTGATTTAGAGATAGGTGTTTCGGTTTAAAACATTTGTATGTTCTGGATTATTGCTGATTGTTGTTTATGTACATCGATTTGGTCTTCCAGTTGGAACTTGAAGAAGGTATCTTATAATGGCTAATCAAGTATCGAATGGAGGGAACCACGTCTCCACCAAGCCGCCTCCCGAGCCTTCACCTCTGAGAAAAGCCAAATTCTTCCAGGTAGACTACGAACTGTGTTTAATGTGACAATGTGCCTCTCAATTTAGTTCATCTTGAAGAAAACTTTCCTAACTCGGTTCTTGAACTCTGCTCAACAAACAACACGAGCTGCCAGGTATATTGGTCAAGGTTTCGTAATTACCTTGTCCCACGCAAATCGTTTACCCGTAACTATTCAATACCCCTATAAAAAAAATTGATTACACCAGAACGTTTCCGAGGCCGAATCCACTTTGAATTTGATAAATGCATTGCTTGTGAAGTATGTGTCTTTGGGGACTGATAAATTTTTTACTCTGCATGCTTTAGTTGAGAGCATCGTTGTTATGATCATTGTCATTAATTATATGCAAAAGTAGTTAGTTTATATGTTCATCATTCTGAGTTTTGAATTGGTTGTTCCCCTTTGGATCAATAATTTTGTTTATTATCAGTTTCGGTGAATTTAATAAGAAGTTGATTGGCAGGCAAACATGAGAATTTTGGTTACTGGTGGAGCTGGATTCATTGGTTCTCACTTGGTCGACAAGCTGATGGAAAATGAGAAAAATGAAGTGAGCATTTCTTTCTTATATCAGCAACATGAATATATAGATTATATGCATATTCAAACCTTTTATGTGTGGGGGGGTTTTACTTAGGTTATTGTTGTGGACAACTATTTCACTGGATCGAAGGACAACCTAAAGCAATGGATTGGCCATCCTCGATTTGAGCTTATTCGACATGGTACACAGTCTTTTTGGTTAATCACTTATCCTATGCTTTCAATTTACGTCCAATAGGGTGAGGCGTGCCTCTGACTTGTCAAGGAACTCTTCAAAGTTTAAGGAATCAAATGATTTATGTAATAATATGCTTCAATTCAAACTGCGCGTGTAGTTCTATGCATGTAATGAATGCTATCCAAAAACTGAACAAGGGAACATGAAGATCATTCTTTGCATTTTGCTACATCCTTAGTACAAGAGAAATAGCATTTTTTTAAAAATCTTAGGATTGAGTTACATTGACTATTGGCTGTTATTTTTGTTCATTTGTCGTCACTTCTTTTGAGAAATATATATAGTATATTCTAAACTTTTATTTGGTTTCGTGGAATATTGCCCCGACTTTTCTCTTCTGGTTTTAAGTTCTCTTTTTCTTATTTCCAGATGTCACGGAGGCTTTGTTAGTTGAAGTTGATCGTATTTACCATCTTGCTTGCCCAGCTTCCCCGATTTTCTACAAATACAATCCTGTGAAGGCCAGTTTCTGAAATGAATCTCTCTCTCTCTCTCTCTCTCTCTCTCTCTCTCTCTCTCTCTCCCCCACATATATGTATATATATATATATAGTTCGCCATTGATTATTGATGTTTAATTTTTCAATTTAACAGACGATAAAGACAAATGTAATCGGAACACTAAACATGTTGGGACTTGCCAAGCGAGTGGGGGCAAGGTTTGACGAGGATTGTTCACATTCTTCTCATTTTCTGAATGTTTCTTTTGATCCCGTTAATTTATTTTCTGTAATACTTCACTAGAATTCTGCTGACATCGACATCAGAGGTTTATGGTGATCCACTTGTGCACCCTCAGACTGAAGACTATTGGGGCAACGTGAACCCTATAGGTACTTTATGCTGATAAACAATCTTGTTTTTAAGGCATCTGGGAACGAGATGAATGATGATTGGCCCGTTTTGTTATATATTGCAGGAGTTAGAAGCTGTTATGACGAAGGAAAGAGAGTAGCAGAGACTTTGATGTTCGATTATCACAGACAGCATGGAATTGGTATTAGCCTCTCTTTTAATATTTGCGTAAATTATCCAACTTCATGCATTTCTAACCATTGATGAAATGTCGAATTCTCAAGAGATTCGGATTGCAAGGATCTTCAACACTTATGGACCCCGAATGAACATTGATGATGGTCGTGTCGTGAGCAACTTCATAGCTCAGGCAATACGGTAAACTCAAGACGCCTTATTCATGTGTGTATGTGTTTGAGAGTGAGAGAGAGTCTTCGATGACTAACTTTCTCGAGTGCCACTCTGTGCAGCGACGAGCCTTTGACAGTTCAGTTACCAGGAACTCAAACTAGGAGCTTCTGTTATGTTTCTGATATGGTATGTGAAAGAATCATTATCTTATGCAACCAAAACTGCATTATAATCCTCTTATAATCTCGTTCAATGTGCCTTCTCGTTAGGTTGACGGCCTTATCCGCCTGATGGAAGGAAATAACACCGGACCAATCAACATTGGCAATCCAGGTGAATTTACAATGACAGAACTTGCAGAGACTGTGAAGGAGGTAACTTTTTTCAACTTTTGAAGCCATTCTTTGACCAGAACTAGCAGCACCCTGAGTCAAGTATCTCACAATTAATCTAATGTGAAATTCGCAGATGATCAATCCGAACGTGAAGATCATAACTGTTGACAACACTCCAGATGATCCTCGCCAGAGAAAACCTAACATAACGAAGGCCAACGAGCTGCTAGGCTGGGAGCCGAAGATCAAGCTGCGCGATGGCATTCCTCTTATGGAGGAAGATTTCCGCAAGAGGCTTGGAATATCAAGGAAGAAGTGAGAAAACACTTATATACGGGTCCTGCGCTTTCTCTTCAAGTCAAATTTTATTTCATTTCTTCCCCTTGTTTTGGGGGTTTTTTGCCAAGAGTGTGATTTTTGGGGTGCTATGAAACTCTTTGCTACAAATAACATATTGAGAGACATTGTTGCATCAAACATATTCTATGAAATACTTTTGTTCTCTCATATCCTTTTCTTTTATAACTGTGAGTTTATTCTGAATGACACTAATTACAATCAACGGCTGCAATCAAAAAAATGGGTGGCTCGTTGCGCCTGCTAAGACTGCTTCACTACTGTGATGTTTGATATTTCTAACAGTATCCTCAGCAGTGCCTGAGGCTTGGAGAAGAAAGGTGAATGATCAGCGCCTTTGAGGTGAAAGACTTGGTTTGGTGGATCCGACTGTATCATCGCTTCCTGCAGTGGTTCAGGTATGGCGAAATCTTCGTCTGTCTTAACATAAAACCTTGGGATGGAACCATACTTTTCTGCTGAAAGTGAAATCTTCTCTGTCACTGGTGCAAAAGGTACACCCCTCATTGATACTGATGCTAAAGCCACATCCTGCACATTCAAAAACACACACACACACAGCGAGAAAAGTTTGTGGTGAGAAATCTTCAAATGATGAATGCAGAAACTTGAAATTCTCAGACTTAGATTAGGATTGATAGTCTGATTGTACCTTTGATGGAGTTCGATTGAACAAGAAATCTTCGAGAAGCGATTTCTCGTACTCCATAGCAGTTGGCTGTTGTCTCTTCCCATTTGCATATACGAACTTCTGAGCGCGTTGGTTCAGATCAGTTAAGCCTGACTGAAAAGACAAGTTTAAGATCAGAAAAAGAAGCTTCAAAACATTGAAATAAAATGCGTTTTGTCGAAAGTTTGCGGACCTGTTTGGAGAAGACAGCAAGGGCATTCTGGGAATTACTGAGCATGGTTGCAGCAACAAACACAGCTCTTGAAACTTTGCTGGGATTCATCTCCATTGCATGAGAAATGCAAGCTCCACCTAGATCATGTCCCACCAAAATCACCTGCATTTTTTATTTTTTATCGTCACCACAATTCAACAACACAGAATAATTTAAAAACTTAAAGATTCTGGCCTTGATATTGGAATCATAACCCAAGTTTTCGCGTAAAATGAAGATAATACATACCTGTTTGTGATCAGCAAGATTTGCTAGGAAATCAGTGAGAGGTTTGGCATATTGAGTTATAGATTTGATGTTATTAATGTCACAAAAATTGGCTCCAGAGCCACTAAGGTCTATAGCATCAACTTCACATTTAGCTTCTTTCAAGAGGGCTATAATTTTGTACCAGCACCATGCCCCAAATCCTCCACCATGAACTAGCACAAAATGCTGCTGCTTCTCTTCACCCTCATATCTTGCAGCATCCTAAAATTATCCAATATAAAAAGAATTACACAAAAAATAATGGCCAGAGATTTACAAAGTTAAATTTATTCCTTAGATAATTCGTGATGATGTCATTTCTTTTGGTGTGGAAAAGAAAAATAAATAATTATAGGGTTAACGTGTAATTACGATTAAATAAGTGGCCCCAAAAGGCAACTAAGAAAGTTATTAACATTGATTTGTTATGCAGCTACCTGATAACTACACAACTTTTCTCATAAGTCAATAAAATTAAAATAGTACTCCCTATGTCCCACATTATTTGTCTCACTTTCTATTTTGAGCGTCACATTCTACTTGTCTCACTTTCCATTTAAAAAAATAATTAAGAAATCACTTTATATCACTTCAGCACCATTTTATATCACTTTATGTCACATCAGCACCACTTTATATCACTTTATCAATTAAAAAATACTTTATATCACTTTATTAACTACACTAACCACACCCTTTATATTTAATCTATTTTTTCTTAATCTCCATGTCCGGAGTAAATGAGCCAAGTAATGTGGGATGGAGGGAGTATTTTATAAGTATATACTTCCATTAGTCAAGATTGAATTGTAGCTCCGCCTAAAAGTAAAATTTCATTTAGACTTTTCCTTCCAGTTGAAAGAGACAACGCAAGTACTAAGACTTTTTCTAACCCAAAAAACCCAGAAAAAGAAAATGAGAATTTATTCTATTAAATCCAAGAAACATAGTATAACAACATTCAAAAATCTGCATTATTGAAAACAATAAGAAAAAATGTGAAACCTGCATATTAGGGAGGTGCAAAGAGAGAGGAGAACTGGAAACAGAGCGTGATCGCCTAGCAAACTTCTTGGAAGAAGAAGAAGAAGGAGGAGTCTTGGTCGAGACGGAGCGGTCTAAATGGAGTAGAAGATCGCTTCCTCCATTATTCTGCAAGTGATGGTGGTACAGCATGGAAGCAATCTGAGCTTGCTTCTTAATATAGGATTCGTCGAAAACTTCCGAGGTTTTCATGGCCGGAGAAGAAGATGATGATGAAGCCGATTTTCTTGATTTTCTGTGGGGAGCTGAGGGTGAAATCAATGGAGGGAGAAGCTCCTTTGGTGGAGATTTGGACACTGTTGAGATAGAGAAGCATGCAAGAGAATTCCCCATCTTGGTTTCTCTCTCTTGTTATTTTTGCATGAGAGAATGGGAAAGATTATTGACAAATGAAATGTAATTGTGTGCTTTTGTACCTCAATTTATAAGTGTCTGTGTTTGTGTTTGACTGTGTGTGTCTGTGTGTGTGCGTTTGTGTCAAATGTGTGTGTGTGTGTCTAAGAGAGAGAGAGAGAGAGAGAGAGAGAGAGAGAGAGAGAGAGAGAGGACTTGGTTGGGGAGGCAATTGCATTTAAGAAAATTGGACAATTTTTAATTTGGTATTAGGTGAATAGGTGGATTGGTGTAGAACATATAAATTAAATGAAGAGGCCATATCTGTAATTTTGGCATGCGCAATTGATTCCACAACAATACTACATGTGAATGACTATGTAATAATGATAGTCTTAATACTATCAATAAATCCTTTACAAAAAAGCAATAAATCAACATCTCAAGAAAAAGAAAATAAGGGGTATGACTATTCTTGTTTGACAAAGAATACATATATTGAAGAAAAATGTAAATGTGCAAAATTCCCATCGACTTAAATACAACACAATTTATATCTCAATATTTTTCATGATTTGAATACGTCAGGATTTGTATAAGGCGAAAATTCATACTTGCATCAATAATTGTACCAATTATTACTAAAAACAAGGAGACCATTATTGAACCAATTATAGAAAATATAATTACTCCTGTTTCTTGTTTATCTGTACTACTATCCACCATGTGATATTTAAATAGAATAATCTCTAGTCTAGTCGGCCCAACAAATTTGGCGTGAAAATGATGAATGAAATAAACAAATAATCAAACACAACATTTAAAATATAGTTGGCGCAAGAAAAGGCCAATTTTGACCATCACATTGAAGTCCACAAAAGGGAGCTTCCTTAATATAATGGCTTCAGTTTTCTTTATTCAAAAAAATAGCGGAACAAAGAAACGATAAACGAAACTTCCAAAATTTTAATAATTTGAAAAGAACATCATACTAAACCAAATCAAAAATTAGATTGACTAAACACAAAGATTCAATTATAACAAACAACAATGATCTTTTTATATCATATAAAAGACATATTCATACAAGAACTCGATTTCCACATTAAAATTCTTTCATCTGGGCAGGGTGAATTCGGTTGTCGGCAAGGCAAAGAACCAGTAAGCATGAAGCGTTGGCATACACCAGCAGCTATTGCATTGAGTAACACGGAAATAAGACCAGCTTTTGTACACTGTGCCTCTTCATTTATGCAAGTAATCCATACTGCCCTCGGAGATATTTAGAATCAATCATCCATTTCACGAAATCATTCATACAAAAGGCTTTGCCTTTTTTGCAAAAATGTGGTTTGAGGCTGATGATGATATTGTGCTTCCAAGAATTCCTCCTTTGTTTCAACGTGCAGAGACGGGCATTAACATTTGCAGTCTCTTCTTTGCTGCAGCAGAACAAATTAATTATGAAACCTTTGTCCATAATCTAAGGATAAACACTTCCAAATGTGGGTTCTGCTGTGCATGCTTCAAACGAGAAAAGTTTGCAAGAAGTGTGTGTGTTCCTTCAGTAGACGTACCAGAGAATGTCGTTTAACCATGGGAGAACTATTCTTGCAAGGCATAGAACTGAGGGGCCAGCTCAGGTAACCACAAGTAATCTATAGTAGAAACATTTCGGACATAATTCTGGTTAGTTCGGACTAATTCATTGAAGATTATGCATTCTGGCTTCTTCCGGAATAGTACAGACGAAGGATGAATCTGGACCACGAGACCACTAGACAATGCCCTGCCATTTGATGAAATCACAACTTGAGATGTCAAGGAAACAATATCAATCTTTGCCACTCACACTCAGAAAAAGGGAGAGAGGAGAGAGATTAATCTACCTGTAAGTACCATCAGGCTGCTTCAAAGCTGCATTTAGGAAAAAGGAAGCAGCTAAGCATCTGCGTAGTGGAAGCATGTCCTCCCCACATGAAGTGACACGAAAACCCATTTGCTCAACATTCCTCTGTATTTGACTACAAATATAGCACAAAATCCAGTTTGAGATATGGGTATAGAGAAATTTCAAACAAGGTCCTCAAAAAGATGAGGGCAAACACACAAAAAAGATCAAGTAAAAATGCTGCCAGCATAGAGGCGCCATAGTTCAAGATCCTAGATTAAATTAAATGAACACTTTAGAAAACTTAAGCAAAGGAAACCACATCAAACCTGTGGATATCACGGGCATGTTTCAAAGAGCGGCTGTTGATAAAATTCTGCTTACACCATTTTCTGAGTTTCTTTTCAGCATTATCAGGACTGCTTAGCAGCGTGCTCTTCTCCAATAACTCCTCAGAAGCACGATATATCTTTAGTAATGTCAAATGATCTCCATCTAGACTTGAAAAGCTTCTCAAGGCAGTTCGCGACTGCATCAAAGATGAGTGTGAACAAGAAAAATACATAAGCAGATACAACAGTGTAGTGTTAGATGGAATATCAGTTCTTGCATGTTTTCCATCAGTCGATTACATTCCCATTTGGAAATAATACCCAATAAGAAAAGAAATGTACGAGAGAAGACTACAGCAGTACCTCTTCCAACTTTTCACGGGGAGTATAATATATGGATTCAACGGAGAGCAATGCAACAATTATTAACATTTCCTCCAAGCAATCAAATTGATTGGCAACAATGAGGGCCTTAGAATAAATAGGATCCAGTGGAAGCCTAGCCATTTGATGACCAATTGGATCGGACAATTTACTTCCGTCTGTAAGGGCACCTAACAAGAACAACAACTCCATAGACTTGATGATGGACATCCTGTATCATAAACACAGTAGACAGTAAATTGCTAAAGCTGCTTGAAGAAAGTACAGATGACATAAAAACACACCCTGCAGCAATAGATCCGCTAGATAAAAGTGGGGAAATCAAAAGGAGCAGTTATTTACAAAGCTGCACTAGACAAAAAACGAGGGGGAGGAGCGGTAAGCTGTAAAGCACCTGTCTGGTTCTTCAATGAAGTCGAAACCAAGAATATCATCAATACCGAGAGCTTTAAGCTGCAAAATTACATTTGCAAGGTTGCATCTTTTAATTTCTGGTGTTGTAGAAGCTTTCAGTTTGTAAAATTCATTCTCCGGATAAAGGCGGTAGCATTTCCCCTGTCCTTCTCGGCCAGCACGGCCACTGCATTCAAATTGTAATATTCCATCACTTATTGTGGACATCTTGTAAGAAAATTGGCCGTGGCTTTTTCCTTTATCTGGAAAAGGAAACGACAGGCCGACCATGCTCTTTTTCCATTTACTTAGTATTCTTCAACTCAACAACATTAAATTTTTACCTTAGACAATAAAAAATAAGTACAATATTAGTGTGGCCAAGGGGCTCAAGGATCAGAAACACAGACTGTTTGTTAGCATGTATAGTTGAGCTGCCTTATACATGCTTCATATGATTACAGGAAATCCATTTTAGAAAAACATGCAAGCACAAAGTCATCAGAGATTAAGACAATATCTTCAAATATAATAGGCCCGTCCTTCGAAAGTTGACTCCACAATGCGCAGTATAACTAAATCCAGAAGTTGGCAAATCATTAACAAGAGAAAGGAGGGGGAGGCATAATGAACCGTCATAATATTATATAAAAAAAATGAAGAAATCTGAGGTGAACTTAACAAGTACAAATTTATTCTTGTGGAGATTAAGTTAAGATCAATTCAATTTCATTACCTCCGCTGAAGTGCTTGTGCCTTTGAGGTTTTAACAATAATTAATGGCTCAATCCCTGTAGAAGCATCATAGGTGCGTACTTTGACCATTCCTGGGTCAATGACATACTTGATGCCAGGTATAGTCACTGATGTTTCAGCAATATTGGTAGCTAATATTACCTAAACATCACACAATAAAAAAAAAAAAACATATGGTCAAATATATTGGTTTCATGAGATCCCTAAGTCGGAGAATGAATTATCGGAGAGTCGAAATTCTGTTCACAATATAATGGCAGGAATGCTTAGAACTGCTTTAGAAAAAGAAAAAAAGAAAAGTGAGTTGTTTATTTTCTCCAAATGGTAACAGCTTGCTTTAGAAAGAAATATTCAAGAACGTATGACTAACTTTAGTTTACAATATCCACAAAAAAGCTGATGCAACAGGCTGTCTAGTTAATGAACTCATTAGATAAATGTACTGAGGGGAAAAAGAAAAAAGAAAGAAAGAAAGAAATAAAACAACCTTACGAAAACCACTCGGTGCAGGCATGAAGACTTTCAATTGTTTCTCTGATGGAAGAGATGCATATATTGGAATAACCATAAGCTTCTGTTTACTCTCAGGTAATTTAGGAAGGCGCTCCTGGATGAGCCTCTCAATAGATTCTATCTCTTCTTGGCCAGTTAAGAACACAAGTATATCACCTGGTCCTTCTTCTAGATGTATCTGGAAAGTTGAAAGGAACCAAAATTACAGTTCAAGAACACATCAGCAAGGACCAACCACTAAAGCTATACAAAATAAGTGGTCTCTCTCTTCTCAAAGTTCATATTTATTTATTTAACAGTAAAGTCAGACAAGATAGTTTGAGAGGGGAAATTTAGGACCTTAAAAAAATAAAATAATTCAATTAAGAATCTCTTTTCTCCTCCCAAATGGGATAAGAATTAAGAAACTAAGCAGGATTCTGTTTTTGCAGGCAGATCATCTATAATGCTCTCGCGTAAATCAATTTCTTAACTTGAAACATTTTATAGTTAAGGAGAGAATAAGAACGGATTATTTTAAGCTATCAAGAA
Organism: Schizonepeta tenuifolia; assembly: GCA_029490685.1. Lineage (NCBI taxonomy): Eukaryota > Viridiplantae > Streptophyta > Magnoliopsida > Lamiales > Lamiaceae > Schizonepeta > Schizonepeta tenuifolia. The sequence goes on from CM055955.1 coordinate 28,008,945, forward strand.
ATAACATATAATATACTTGGATGTTTACAGAGAGGTGGTATCAAACTTTCAGTTTTCATCCAGTCTGTTGCGTACAGTTTCCTTTATGAAATTTTTTAAGGTTCCAGATAAAAGGACACGAGAAATAACAAATGTATCAACATCTTTAGAATTTTCAAGCTTGTCTGGAGCATAAGATGAAACAGGTGTCAGCCAAAAAGTTTAAGAGTGATTAGTGCAATAAATTATGCAATAAGAAAAGAGAGGAAACACTGCATTAACCTGAAATATAGTAATTAAGGTTGCGTCTACATAATCAGTCTCTGGTTGATGAGTGTATAGGATATCGACAGGATACTGTCGGCCCTGGACATGCACAGCCCTAGCACCACCAAAATACTCGGAAAAGATTTTTGCATCCAAACTGGCAGACATAATAACTAACTTCAATGGTGATAACTTTTTGCCTTGATTGTGCTTCAGAATGCTGGTGGATTCAACCTCGTTCTCTTTTTCCAACTGTATGCCATTCTCAGCTTTTACATGTTGATTAGGTACCGTGTCACTGCCACCTCGCGACCTTGTTTTTTGAACAGTCTTCAATAGACCAAGCAATACATCAGTATGGACTGTTCTCTCATGAGCCTCATCCACAATAATTACGGAATATTTAGAGAGATATGGATCCAGTAATGCTTCCCTGTAATCGTAATTAAAACACAAGTTATTACTGAGGGATGTACATCCAATAATTAGTCGCTCCAAGCATGAATCATATGCCTTTGTGGATAGCAGGGGCATGTGAGTTTCACATACAGAATGTCAGAAACAACTAACCTACAATTTTGTTTAATGTAACTTGTGCAAAGTGCATGTTTCCTTTACCTCAATAACAAGCCATCCGTCATGTATTTAATCCTTGTTGAGGTGGAAGTCACGTCCTCAAATCTAATGGCATATCCAACCTTTTGGCCTAATGTTACTCCACATTCCTCGGCAACCCTTTTAGCGACTGTTGTTGCAGCAACACGTCTAGGCTGAGTTATCCCAATGACTCCACCATTGCGGCAAAACCCTCCATTAAATAGATACTGGGGTAACTCTGTCAAAATAATATTAATATCAATGGATCGAATGTTCTGATTAAAGTTGATAAGTAAAATTGTGCACATACGAGTATAATAAAGTAAATTCAACAATTTGACAAGGTGAAACTCCTAAAGAACATAGATCTAAGCACAAGAAGGACGTACTAGTATGTCATTGGCTCATTGCATGAAACTAAGTTATAAGAAGGCCACGGGTTTTAGTATTGAAGTTGAGAGCTGAGTATAGGCCACGGATTTCAGGCAGGAAACAAGCAACATTAGCAACGAGGATAAACTAAAGGATTGGTGCAGGTATATCCACAAATTACATTATGCTAGTATAAATTGCATTGTGTGCACCTAAAGAAGACTTAAAATGCAGAAAGGAGAGGCCACAAGGCAGGCTAATAAACTACTCCATTCACCAAATTTTGGGCATTAAGTAGGAAAATTTTGTCAGGAAATTCTTAATTGGAAAAGAATAAACAACTCTCTTCTTCCTTTAATCACTACATTGTATAGAGCCATAAGAACTTTGGAGGTCTACTACGTCTATCTAGCATTGATATAGACTAATGCAACACTAGTAATCGCGAGACTCCTTGACACATACATAAAATAAGTAACTTTGAAAGCAATATCAAACGAGTGTGCAATCCTACTATTAAGCTTAACCAAGAAGAAGGAAAAACTTTCATCTAAAACTTACGCGTTGTCTTCCCACTTCCAGTTTCACCAACAATAATTAGTACATCGTTATTGCGAACCTCCTCCACTAGTCTCCTTTCCACTGCGCGATACCAAAAGTTTGAAGCACCATCCTTTCTTTAAAATTTTGCACTCAAAACAAAATACAACTTTCATAATCAGAAAATCTTTTCCTAATCAAATATATACCTCTGTTTGAAAAGTGCAAAATTGTGAAACCAACCAAAATTAAACGCAAGATAAGAACTTCACACCAAAATATTTTAGAAAAAACGCGTCATAGTAATTATTGAAAGTAGAAAACACTTGCCCGCAGCAATCGGTAATGCTTTCCTGTGCTTCTCGATTTTTAGGCCCCTGAAATCATTCAAAGAATAAATTTGCAAGTGCACAAATTTGTAAATAATATTGTTGCTGAAACTATTGGTATGAATCAGTATGTAAGAAAACCTGGCAATAAAGTCGGCTTTAGGGCCATTGAGCTGATTGATTTTGACATTGTGATAGTTGTTGGAGGCCATTGCCGGCATGGCGGAGAGTTCTGCAGCAAAAGTTTTTTCTTTTTTGTGTTTTCATTACTCCAGCTAAGTATCTATATAGTATGTAGGAATTTTTTCAACTTTTTTTAGTCGAATTTTTGTACTTTTTAGTTATGTGTTTCTTATAAGACAATTAATTGCCCTAAATCAGAGAAATTGAGACTTACCAGAAGAGAGCGACGAGCGACTGGCAGCGGCGGCGGCGACCGGCAGCGGGCGGCGTCTTCTGTTTCAGTATTCTACTTCCCGACTTTGTTCCTTTTTCTTTTTTTTTTGGAACAGAACTAGATTTTACTCCCTTTGTTCGCTAAAAAATAATGATAAAATGGTCGTGGCTAGAGTAAAAGTTGAAAAGTAAAGGTATTTTTAATGACTTTGATTAGTTTATTAATGTATTGAAATTTAATATGACTTTATTAATAGTGTGTAAATATATTAAAACTTGGATTTTTAAATTTAAAAAATGTATTTCCTATTATAATTAAGGGATGTTGCATGTAATTAATTAATTCATGTTATTTTTTCTGTTCATAATTTTCGAAACGTTGATATTAATTCCTGATTATCATTAATAAAGTTGATTAGTTTCTTAATCCCTAATTATCACTTGGATGCTAAAATAAAAATAGAGGGTGGTAAGTGCTAAAGGCAAAAAAAAAAAACAGGTTTTATTTTTAAGATTCAAATAAACTGATTTTTCTTTCTATGCATCTTTGTTAGAAAAAAATTCAACATCGTAATGGAAATAGCAGTGCCATTAGAAAAATGTGTCAAACCAACTCGCTAAACAATCTACCAACACAACTCAATAAACCAACAAAAAGCCCATCGAAAACCTATCATCGGCCAGCCACCACCAGCCGCCATGAGCAGCGCCTAATCTCGCAACTTTCGTCGTCGGTCCGGCGAAGATGATGACGACAATGCCAAGACCTCTGTCACGCCTTCCACCACCAAAATCAACAGAACCGGCCCCAACGCCAAATCCAGCAACTTTGGCCGGCGGGCCGGCGACGATGAAGACAACGACGCCAACGACGACGACGCCGCCAACGAATTTCAGGTAGGAGTTGTTAAAGGCCTGGTCGAGGCCAACAATGATGTTTTGGGTCTCATTCTCGTTGTCCTCGGCGATAAAGATGATCTGCGGCAGGTAGACGTTGTTCTCGGCAGAGAAATTGGCGTTGGGGTTGCGGCGGGCGGCGATGGAGAGGCAGCAGATGTAGGAAGTGAAGAGGATGGTGGAGAAGAGAACGAGGAAGCTAAGGGCGATGGCATAGACGAGGCCGATGGACGAGAGGCTCTAGAAGAAGGAGGGTTTGGCGGTGGCTAAGGGCGGTGGACAGTGGGAGAGGCGAAGGGAGGAGGTGGGGGGAATGGCCATTTGAATGGAAAGAGAGAGAAAGAGGGTGAAGAGAGAGAGAGAAGGGTGGGGTGGTGAGTTGGAGCATTTGATGTTGGGTAATTAGTGATGGATTATGTGTTAAGTAATTTGGGTAAGTATGTGGAGGTGGGTCCAAATAATAACAAATAAATGTAAATAAAGGAGATTGTTGAGGGTATAATTGTACAAAAAGTGAAATGAAACTTTTTTTGGTGAACAAGGGAATGAGTTAAAGTGAGACTTTTTTTTCGCGAACGGAGGGAGTAGTTAATACGCACTATGTAACGACATATTTTCCTAAATTTTTCTTCATTTTTATATTTTACTTTTTTTATCTCCTATAGTCGTATTTAGTGGGTATCCGACCCTAATAGGTGCGGGTTTGAGGGGCATTTGATATTCATGAATAGCTTCGTAGTTAGAATTCGCTATCCATTTAGTTCACGAGTACGGGTATGGAGTTACTATCCGTACCCGCAAAACTTGTTTCCCCGCAAAAAATACCCACAAAAAATACCTGAAAAATATCCGCAAACTATTCGACTATTTATTTTTCTTTCTAAGCCCAAATATTATTTAGTGTATGTAATGTAATACTTTGGCCCAATTTCCAAGCCCAACCCAATACCCCTAAAAATTATTCCCTCCGTCCAATTTATGTCTACCTACTTACTACAAAAAAATTGTCCATTTTATGTCTACCTAGTTTAAGAATTTTACACCTATACTCTCATCCCTTTTCCCTATTTACTATTTTTTGTCATTGATGACTCCACCTCACATCAACTTTATTTCTACTTTTTTATCATCCCAACAATTTTATTCCTACTTTTTGGTCAATACCACCTCTTTTTTGTCATTACCACTATTTTTTTGTCATTATCTCACTACCCCTCAAATACATCGTTATTCCACCAACTATCACTTTATCAGCTTTCTTAAAACCCGTGCCACACCCCAAATGGGTAGACATAAATTGGACGGAGGGAGTATAACTCAAAAGCCCAACCTACTACCCAACCCCACGTCTGCTACTGCTGCGCCTCCTCCCCCTCTCATTCTCATTCCTCTCCCTCCCTCTCTCTCTCTCCTCGCTCTCTCCGCCTCTCTGCGCCTCTCTCCCCTGCTTTTCCTAGACCGTCGCCGGCCACCACTCCCTGGCAGAAAATTGCCGCCCCTCACTACAACTTCTACTCCGCCTCTTTTCCTCCTTCTTTTCTCCGTCGCCCAACACTAGCACTGTCTCTTCCTCCGTTTTTTCTCTGTCGCCGACCACCACCACCAAGGTTCAATTTTGCCGCCGCCCGCCACCACTGCCTCAGAAAAACGTCCGCGCGCCACCACCACTCCCTCAGAATTTTGCCACCACAAAGAGGGGCTGCCACATACCTAATTTCTCCCTCGATTCGTTGTTGATACTGCTCTTCTTCTAATTCAGGTACCACAATTTATCAACTTCAATAATGGCGGTGAGCACGACGCCTCCGGCGCCGATGCTGAGCAAGAAGTTCTTGAGGGAGGGCGAGAGGTCGCCGCCGGCCGGATTGGATGGCCTGAGTGGCAGCGGCTTTAGGAAGACGTCGGTGGGTGGCGGGTTGGCGGATACCCGACGGGTGATAGGTATGGGTGGAGAAAAGAACCCATCACGGATGGCGGGTCGGGTGGCGGGTACGGGTGGAGCTCGTGGGTACGGGCATGAATATCCACTATTCGTGTCCGTTGTACCCCCATCCCTAGTCGTATTGTTTTTTGGAGAACTTATACAAATAATATGCAGTAATTAACATTTTGCACCACCAATGTAATTAGAGCCACTTTTTTGTGCAACGGTCTCACAATGTAGATGGGCGCATAGCGCGTGCACGATATGCATGTGCTTTTCACACGCTCACGCGCTGATTTTTTTTAATTTATTTTTTATAAAGTATGGTGCTTCTTATTTCACGTTGTGGTGCATCACATTACACAGTGTGGTGCATCTACCACATTATGGTGAGTTTCAGTACATATGGTGGTGCATTTCATTATACATGGTGGTGCATCTGCATACACTAGGTGGTGCATTTCAAAAAATACTCAAAAAATATATTAATAAAATTAAAAAATGGTGCATTGCAATACACTTAATGGTGCATTTCATTATACACTGTGGTGCATCTCACTACACGTTATGGTGCATATCATCTGACTGTAAAAAAAAATGAAAAAAAAATTTGGAAAGTCAACGGATTGACCGAACTAACCAGGTTGACCCCGGGTCTAGGTCGGTCTCACCTAATAATTTTCCATATTGTTAATCAATTTAAGATAAATAATATCAATCTTATTGGAAATTTTATGTTGGCGAATTAACAAATCATCAATAGTATATAGAATAGCAAGGTTTACATTCATACCACGTGGAGCGCCCTCAATTTTCTATTCTTATTTATCTTAATTCTCGTATTTTATACAATATTAATTTATATATTATTAATATTGATGTCGATTTGAATCATCTCCTTAATTTTAGGTCCTACATGACTCTCTCTTCATTCGGTAATCCTATTTATCTTAAATCTTAATTTTAATCATTTTATTCATATGTATATTATTATTATAGTTAATATTTTCTAAACTACCATATCCATAATAATATAATACTAAAAAATATATAAATTCCTTATTGGCATATTATAATCAATCATGCAATCCATAATAATATAATACTAAAAGAGGCAAATTGCCATATGTCATTAAGAGACATGTACTATCAAATTTTGTCAAAAGTGTTCTTTTGATCAAAGGTGGGGAATATTAGATCCAATTGGATGAAAATACTCTTACTTTCTACCTATTTTTCTCTCTTTATTTTCTCTTTCCTTATTTTTCTCCCCCCTCTTTCACTGCCCTTACTTCTCTTGCGCAGCTTTCTTTCCTCCCACTTTCTTCTCCTTCCATTCTCTCCCCACCACCACCATCGTCGCCTTCATTCTACCAACACCGTCGTCGCTCATTCATCTGTTGCCACCGTTGTCTTCTCCATTCTCGTCATTCATCTACTAAGATTTCACCACATTTTGAATTTTCATATGCAGATTTCTCTCTCTTCTTCTCTCTTCTCTTCTCCTCCGTTCGTCCATCTCTGTTCATCCACGCTCATTTCCGCCGCCGTCTGCAACATCCAGAACCATCACACCAACTATTGTCGATACTCGAAGGAAATCCATAGACCTCGCTGGAAATCCCTATATCTAAAAAATTAGGGTAAATGAATTTATTTGAAATTTTTACAATTTATGATTTTTTTAGACTTGTTTTTAGTCATTTATAGGTTTTTCGTATAGTTTCTAATGATTTCTAATGTATTTGGGTTCTAAAATTAGGGTAAATGAGTTTATTTGAAATTTTTACAATTTATGATTTTTTTAGACTTGTTTTTAGTCATTTATAGGTTTTTCGTATAGTTTCTAATAATTTCTAATGTATTTGGGTTGAATTATGAGCAATTTCGATGTATTTGTGCAGATTTCTGGTTTGTTTATGTTATTGCAGGAGGCTGCTATTTGTTGTTAAAAACTTGTCGATACGCAGTACGTATTTGTAAATGCGTACTACATACCTAAAGGAGTTTGCATGGTACGCAGTACGCATTTAGAAATGCGTACTGCGTACAAAGTAACCACACTCAGGTACACAGTACGCATTTATAAATGCGTACTGCGTACCATACAAACACCTTCAGGTACGCAGTACGCATTTACAAATACGTACTGCGTACTAAGTAAACATATTATGGTATACAGTACACATTTAGAAGTGCGTACGCAGTACCAAGTAAACAACTGCGTACCATGCGGATACTTTTAGGTACGCAGTACGCATTTAAAAATACGTACTGCGTACCTTAAGGAGTTCAAGTAATAATCAGTTGGTAAGCAGTACGATTTTGTAAATTCGTACTACGTAGCTTAAGGTATTCATGTAATATTCAGTTGGTACGCAATACGATTTTGTAAATTCGTACTGCGTTACCATTAAGATGTTGGTACACTGGTACAAGGTATTGACATTTCGTACCAGTGTACCAAAATCAGAAGTGTGTATATAGTACAAAATCTGCATTTCGTACCGAGTGTACTTAAAATTTTTGAGTTGATTTCTAATTTGTTTCTGTTTATGTAGGAGGTTGCTGTACGATGTCAAAACTTGTTGGTACGAAATGAGTTTATTCAAATCAGTAGTAACTCGTACCAGTAGTTGATATCTTACAAGAACTCAAGAAACCAATGTTGTGGCTAGAATCATCTATTTTTACAGCATGGATGGAAAAACAATAACATTGAATAAAAGGATCAAAGATTAGTGAATGTAGAATTCTTATTTGTATATAATTTGCTATAATTTCTGGTTTGTAAACAATTTGTTACAATATGAATATTATTAGTACGAATATTTATGTTCATACGGTGTTTTTGAACTAGTAACCGATACGAATATGCATATTCGTACTCGTTTATAGCGGGATTTAGAACTGGTACACAATACGAATTTGCATATTCGTACTCGGTGTGAAATTGGTACGTGGTACGAATTAAACAATTCATACCAACTTTTACGGATACATAATATTCATACGAGCAAAATGTAATATTACACGAACAATAGAGAGAGAAACATGCTAAAACATAATCTTCATTCTCATAGTTTCATTAGCAGGTGATTGAACTAAACCATTTACATCAAACATATACGTACTAATATCGTTCTCTAATCGAACTTCTAGCTTAATCAATAAACATTTGAAAGTTATACCACTAAGCGATATATGAATATACTTTTTTTTACCACCCTCATAATTATTGTCATTTCATTCTGCTCCATGGGCAACAACTAAACAACATGGCCTCGTCTGCATCAAAATACATACACAACATAAATTTAAGAAAGTAACAGTAAACACGGTACGAAATTACAAATCCGTAGTTACGCAGTACGCATTTAGAAATACGTATTGCATACCATGTCAACATAATATGGTACGCAATACGCATTTTTAAATGCATACTGCGTACCAAGTAACCACACTCAGGTACGCAGTACGCATTTATAAATGCGTACTGCATACCATGGGAAAACCTTCAGGAACACAGTACGCATTTACAAATACGTACTTGGTATGCAGTACACATTTATAAATATGTACTGCGTATCATGTCAACAGATTATGCACGCAGTATCCATTTCTAAATGCGTATTGCGTATCAAATAACCATACTCAGGTATGCAGTACGCATTTATAAATGTGCATTGCGTTATCACACCCCGACTCCTGAAGTGCGACGATGCTAAAACTAACACTACTAAACCATCCATCACTCAACTCAAATAAGGGGAAACATGCTCGGGGAAACAAGGGAATATCAACGGAAAGCGGTAACATTCGAGACATGCTTTCAAACATATATCGAAACAACCAACGAGCACGAATAATTTATATATCAAGTTCGAATAGGAACAAGTATTCAAGTCAACAAGAAACGAGATTCATAAAAGACAGAAATTAGTATCGAGCACATCGCTCGAAATTAGAACATGTATCAGAGTATAATATCCAAAAGACTTCAATAAACAAAAGCATTGTATTGCAGCGGAACCCCCGACTCAAACCCAACAACTACATGTATGAAGACATGCAATTGCCAGTCTAACTTTCGACTCGATCAACAAAATATATATCACACCACACCACCAAGCTGTCCTCTTCATCCGCATCTTGCTAACCTGCACGTTTAGAAATACATGCAGGGCTGAGTACTTCGTACTCAGTGAACACATGCCAAAAATATTTGAAAAACTTTGCTCTTAGAGCTATATCAATTGAACATGCCTTGCTGTAGCATCACAAGTACTAAGTGCAGTGAAAACAATTTTACTTATGAATGCAAAAATATTTTTCTTTCGAATAGACTGCGCAGTCAAAACAATATATATATACTCAAGCAATATGTATCATCTACCACATTTCACTCTCACTGTGCTGAGAAGTAGACCTCCTTCTCGAACACTGTGACCGGCCCAACCGAAGCAAGGCTCGCAGTCACCTCAAACAATTCATATACCACACGTGGGTTTCCTGCCTTTTACAGGACAATAATATCTCAACAAGCAGATGATAACACATACCAAAAACTCAAGTAAAAAAGGCAAGTCAACTGAACTTTAAAAACTCACATAATAATACTCAATAATCATAATAGCATTCATCGATAGTTTTGGCTTTAGAAAAGCCCACCTTACTTCCGACGATTAGCTAGGCGGCTTACTCTTTCTTTGTCCTCGCTACTTCTCCGTCCCGCTCGTTCCTTTATATTTTGACATCGATAAAAGAAGTAAGACAGGATGCTTAAGACGTAAAGTAGACATTTGTTTCGACTGAAGGACTTCTACTTGACTCGTCTCTCTTTATTTTTATCTTTTCTAAGACAATCTCGATTCTTGGCTTTCTCGTTCTCGGTTCTCACTCTACTCGGTTACTAATTACTGTATCTAGTATTCTCGTTTCTAAATCATTAATGCTATTCGTTAATTGGTTAATGATATTTGCTAATGTCTTAGCATTTCTTGAAACGTTAATTATCTAAACTTCATTATTCGAATCCTTACTCACATTCTCAATTAAATACTCGATTATACGAACATCATTCACGTCATGAGCACGCATTCTCAACAATTTGAACAATCATTTCATTATAATCAAAGCATAAATATTTTACTCAAGCATATAGATTCAGTTAAGCATATTCAATTATGTTTAATCACATAAGTCTACTCAAACGTATTTAATTCAACATAGAATTTCAATCAATCATCATAATTTTAAATTGGAATTTAAATAAACGTATTATCTCAAACTCGATTCACACTTCAAGTCACATTAACAATTACTCGTCATTACTCGACTCTAGTTTTGGAAAAGACATATTTCAAATAATAAAATTTTTCTTGGATTAAAGCTTAAATAATCGTTTAATATCTCTTAACTTAATATACAACGTTATTTCCAAAGACGTCGTCTTTTCCCAACTACTTATACGTATTCACATACGTACTATTACTTACGCTTCTATTATTATTTCTCTTTTTCTTTTAATTAAACACTTATTGAAATAAAAATTCATTTTCTATTTATAACTCGACTCTTAACTTCGTCTTAAAACTCGATTCTTAAATTATTATCTTTATTATTTCCTCGACTCTTTTAATTTAAAACGATTTGAAAATCAAACTCGATTGACTTATTCGAACATCATTACTCGGCATAATATTCATAAACAAATACTTAAACACTTATTATTTATAAACTCGATTATCAAAATAACTCTTATTAAATCTTATTCTCCTTTTATAACATTTCTCAATTAATTACTTTAATTCGCTCAAATAATTCTTACTCGACTCTAATCTCATAGTTTCTCTTACTCGACTTATTTCTTTATTTATTTTTCTAAGCTCGACTCAACTTATTATTCTCATATTCTATTATTTCTTATTCAATGAAGAAATTCTTATTTTAGTTAATTTAGTCTAACTTTATTATTAAACTTCAAACTTCTCGACTAATTTAATATCATTCGGATAATTCATTCTCGATTTAAAAGCTTCTCGTTGATTACTTATACTCAACTCTATTATTATTATTATTATTATTATTATTATTATTATTATTATTATTATTATTATTATTATTATTATTATTATTATTATTATTATTATTATTATTATTATTATTATTTATTATGCTCGTTATTTCTCGTTTATTCAAACGACTTAATTCTCAATTACTCGACTCAATTTTCATACTCGATTCCTAACTCTATTTCTTTAATTCTATCTCGTCTTCTATTTCTCATTATTACGACTTCTGATTCTCCTTTATCTAATTCTCGATTTCTCTAATCTCGATTTATTTAACTCGATTAACTCTTTCTCTTAATCTTTAATTATTAATTAAAGAAATTACTTTCCTTTATTATTTTCTAATTTATGAGTCATTACTCAATTAATAATTTTTCTCTTTTTTTTATTTAGTTTTAACAAATATCTTGAATATTTTATTATTTTAACAATTAATTTCTTTTAGAATTAATTTTAATGATATTCAAATCTTCAAATAAACACCAAGAACACCTAGAACACCAAGAACACATATTCAAAAACTCATATTTTTCACCAAGAACACCTAGAACACACACTAGGTATTCTTTCTCATTCCTTTCGATTTTTACCTCATTTTCATTCTTAAAAATCATCTTCTTCATCTTAAAAATACTTACTTAATATCTAACACATCAAATTTTACACACAAAATACTCATATCATCGTAACATCAAAAATCATCATAAAAATCATTTTTCTCTAAAATCATATATAAACTCAATTTTTTTTTCCTCAATGAACATCATAGTGGATTTAAATCATCATATACTCATAATCATCTCATGCTCATTATATCATCAAATCATCAACAAAATAATCAAATAAAAATACTCCTCCATACCTCAAAATACACGGCACACATACATAAAATTAAGGCATGGATTTTTCTCAAATTTCTCATGCATAAATCTCAATCAAATCATGCTTATAAACACATATAAAGTAATTAAATCATCAAAATCATAGAAATCGAATTTCATTCCTTTTGCCCTAAAATTTTCGGTTTCTACACATTTTTAGGGGTTTTAATTTTCTTTCTCTTTTAATCCATAGATTAATCACTAGGCTTGATTTCCTATCGATTTCCTCACTCGAATTTCACATTGAATCTCATATCAAAATCCCTAATTTGCCTATGCATAAATTAAATCATGCATGCATCTTTTCTTTAAAGATTATAGAGATTACATATATACATGTAATCAAATAAATTAAACCTACTTTTAAAAATTGAATGGAATTCCTTTCTTGAATCTCCTTGGACCGTAAATGGAAGGCTTGGGAGGCTTCAAACCCTAGCTTTGATCTCCATAGTAGGTTTCATCTTGAATTCCTCAAGAAAAATGAAACAAAAAATTTAATCATCTCTTCAAAGGCCTAAGTGCCGAAAATTATGAAGAAGTTTGAGATAATTTTTGATTGAATATTGAACTCAAGGACTTATGGAATAATCACCTCTTCAACTTGGATATAGGAGTTTGAAAAGGTTGAAGATCTCTTGATTTTTCTTGGAAGCTTGGAGCTTGGAATTTGAACTTCAATGGAGGAATTCCTCAAGTGTGTGTTGTGTGTGTGTGTTCGGTGGAGAGGGAGAGAAATGGAGAGGAATTTTTCTGTAATACCCCAGAATTTCCGTACGATCTTAAAAATTTAAAGTTAATAATAAAAATGGCTTTGCACGCCTAAGTTTACGATTCTGAATTCTAAAACCAACGGTGAAATCCGTTTCTGAAAATAAATTACGGAAGTCAGTCAGATGACTACTGTATTTAGGGTTATCGCGTACGAAAAATTTTTAGTTCTAGAACTCAGAACGGAAAACCGTCTGATTTTTACATTCACGAAATCGCGATACGAACTCGCCCGAGAAAGTTCGTTTTTATGATTTTCCGGACGAAACTCGGACTGTGTCGTCCCGAGTTTTCGTCGGAATTAAAATTTTAAATATTATTTTCCGATTAAGTTTAATACGTTAGAATTTTTGGTCGAATCGGAATGTGACGATTTTGTGCCGAGCTACGTTTTTCATCGTTCGATTTCCGTAACGTCGTATCGCGTCGGAAAAGTGCGTAATTTTCTTCTTTTCCCTCTCATGACCGACTTTGCCACTCTCTCTTACCTTGATATTTTCGATTTTATATAGTATTTAGCAATGACTCACCATATAGATATTTCTATTAACACTTTACACCTAATAAAATTATGTTATACATAATTTAGTCACCATCTTCACTCCCTCCCTCCCCAAAACTCGGCTGCCCCTCTCATCTCTCTCCCATTTTTCATCTTTCCACCATTGTTGAAGATCTTCAAGTTCTTGAGCAAGATTTTTCACACAAGTCTTCATCCAACCATCGAAGTCTATTTCTTTCTTTATTAATTGTCAAGGTAATCTCCTCCTCTCTAATCCTATCCAATTAGATTCCTTTTCTTTTTATTTTCAAGATGGATCGAAATTTATGGGTGGGTGAATTAGATGTTTGATCTTCGATTAGTGTAATTAGATGTGATTAGATATGAATTTAGGGATTAAAATTGAATGAAATCTAAGAACCCTAATTCCTAATGTGTACCAAAATTAGGGAAAATGTGTGGGATGATTGAATTCTTCAATTGATGGTATAATCATGCTTAGGAGGTGTTCAATAAGTGATTAAAACAAATAGAGAACGAAAACCCTAAGAAATTGAAGAGGACCGATTCTAGGGTTTAGGGTTTGAATTGGGAATTTTTGTTTAATGTGTAATTGGACTTGAATTGTTTAATGGATGATATGGTAGTATGATTAAGAGATTAATGATGATGTTTGATGAAGAAAATCAACCCCCCCTCATGTATGTAAATACCGAAAATTTGTAGAAAATTAGGGGTTTGCATGTAGTTGATCTAGTTGAGGATTTGTTGATGAAATAATGTTGTTAATGATATTAGATGTTGTTATGAATTTATTTGGAATTTTCTAAAAATATTTTTGTGAGTCGTAAGAGACAAAAAACTCGATCTAAGTTGAGATTTAGTAATGTTATGAGGTGATGTTGTATATAATAATGATCTATGTTAGATGATGTTTGATGACGTAGAAAATGAACGGAATCCGATAACTTTTGAAATCTCGTAAGAGACGATCAAGTGGTCATAATTAATAACCGAGAAGTCGAATAAGAATTCTAACTTGATAATAATGTTCATGATGGACTAAGGCATAACTTTGTAGTTGACGACGTGAGCTTTCGAGCTATTATTATATGAGTTGTAGTAATAGTCGAGAACTAGAAACGAGAATTTGTTAACTTGATTTTGGTTTAGTAATTGGTAGTTGAGACGACGATGTTTAGAACATCGTGCTAAAGAAACGAGTTTTGAGAAGGAGTCCTTCACGTACGGGAGTACGTGCTGACTGCCTTGAGAGTCCAGTTTTGTGAGAAATCGATTACGAGAACTTAGAACGAACTTAGGAAGTCATACGTCGATTCTATCGAGCAACTAGGGTTAGCGCGGCAGTTTTGCGACCCTTCCCGGAAACTGTAATATCTTTTAGCTCATTTATCGGATTTGAGATCCGTAAATTGGAGCGTAAACTAGACTTCCCAAGCTTTCTAGTGGTACAGGGCTCATCCCCTGTTTCCAATTCCTCTGTTCTGGGCAGCCCCCAGAACTACTGCTTTGCGCAGTGATTTTTCAGGATTTATGTTACTAAGTTGTTTCCTTCGCAACTTAGTTTCTTTCGATCGTTTAAGCCGTAATAAGTTGATGACTATCTTCTCTACTGACCTAAGAGTCAAGTATGAGACCTTTCGAGTTCTAAACGAGATTTGTTCAAGTCTCGTTCCCGTTTAACTAAAAAGAAACTAGTAGCGTGCAAATGCCTAAAGAAATGAAACGACTAAATCCTAATTCGATTTTCTATGATCGATTATCTTTTACGACCGAATTTAAAGTGTTATTATTTTACGATGAAGGAGGAAGCCAGTAGTAAGGAAAGGACGGAAGATCAGGAGATTGGAAGCTAGTACTTAGTTCTGTAAACACTAAGGTGGGCTTTTATATATAAAACAAAACGAGCAATGCTCGAAAAACCTTTCTTTATCGCTTTGATATCTGTGTTTTCAAAGTGATAATTATGGCATGAACTGTTTTATGTTTTATGTGAGTTCTCTTGTACCTATCTGAGTTAACATTCGTGTTTTCCAGATTTAGAGTTAATCTAAATAGGTTAACTAACGATCGGCTCTGAGTTAGCTGCTAAGTGCTTTCCAGAGTTAGTGCACTTTGTAACCTGTGGTGTATGTGATACCCTGTTGAGGGGTACCAGCCACGGTGAATGAGAATTGGTCAAGATTTGAACGTAACATACCAGAAAATGCTCGGCCGAGTAAATTGTGAAAATAAGTCAGAAAATGTTTAGTAGACACGGGCTAATTTCAAATAAAATCCCGATGTGCTACAAATTAAGAAATGCCAAATTATCTTACTTATGATTATGATTTTGGCATCGTGCCCACTAAGTACTTTCGTACTTAGCCCTGCATGTGTTTTCTAAATGTGCAGATTGAAGCGACGAGAGCGGCGGTGGTTGAAGTTGAGTTGAGAAGTTAGGATGCTTTAGCTATGACTTAATTTCTGCTGCGAAACTCTAGAATCTTTTGAGGACATGTATATTTGATGAACCACTGTAGTATGAGTCTGTAATCTTGAACTTAGATACTTTCGAGTACTTTTGTCGAGTAATCCTTCGCGATTAACTCTTCCTTTATATTAGTAAAGTCTTGTTCATTGAATGTATGTTGTCTTTTATGTATGCTTAGTTAGTCAGTTCCCTTCTTCCCCGCTGTAGACACATAAAAATTAATGAAAAATATTAATTTTATATTTTATTTATATTTTAGGAATTTTATTAAAGATAAATCCTAAATTAAATAAATATAAATTGATATTTAAAAGATGGAGATTTTTTACCAATTAGAAATTGACAAGTGTCATTTCTTGGTCATTAAGTCAAAGATCTGATGGAGATTACTACCAAAATTGAGGAGCCAATAGAATTGTGCCACCTCAGCCCTAAAGCCCGTCTTGGAGTCCAAAAGCCCACCAAGTCCACTACGTTTTCACCTATAAATAGGGGTGATTGGAGAGGTAAAAAACACACCACAAATCATATTGAAGAGCTCAAGAGTTGTAGGAAAATTCTCTACAACATTCAAGGCGTTCTTCGCGGCATTTAAGGCGTTCTTCGTGGAGTTCAAGGAGTTCTTCACCAAAAGCGTCCCAAATCTAGCATTTGATCCAGAAACAAGGCGTCGGCCCTCCGGATTAACGTTATCAAGTCAAGTATCAAAACCGATCAAGATCAAGGAGGCTAAATCTCCAAGGATCCCGGAAGCTGCTTGAAGATCGTTCAAGAACAAGTGGAAGAGACGAATCAGAGGATAAAAGCTAGAGATCGAACCCGCATTTTACTTCAAATCTTCAAATATTTATTTGTACACGATTTATTGTGTTTGTTATAAATACATAAAATTTGGAGATCATGCAATAATGCCGGCACCTTTGGAGATCATTTGGTGAAGCAGTTTGTTCGCTCACTTAAAGGGAATGCTTTCGATTGGTACACGGATTTAGAGCCAAACTCAATCGACCATTGGGAGCAGCTTGAGCACGAGTTTCTCAATCGATTTTATAGCACTAGAAGGACGGGCAGCATGGTGGAGCTCACAAGTTTCCGGCAGTTCAAAGATGAGCCAGTAATTGACTACATAAATAGATGGAGGAACCTTTGCCTTAACTGCAAAGATCGATTGTCCGAGTCATCTGCCATCGAAATGTGTATTCAAGGGATGCATTGGGGCCTGCAATATATTCTGCGTGGAATTCAACCCAAGACGTTCGAGGAGTTGGCCACAAGAGCACATGATATGGAGTTGAGCATGGCATCAAGTGGAGTTGGAGGACCGCCTGTTCAAGAACCCCGTCGATTTAAAGAGAAACAAGAATTCAAGAAAGGAGGCAACTCTTTTGACAAAGTTCCAAAGAAAGAATCAATGGCGGTAAAAGCAACTTCTGTTAAGTTTGCAAGGAAAGAAGTCAATAAAGAGGATAAGCCGAATGCTTTTCAAGACATGGGGCAAAGGAGGACGACTCTAAAAGAGCAGCAACAAAAGAAGTATCCTTTCTTAGATTAGGATGTCTCTGGCATATTTGATGACTTAATCAAGGAGGGACTTGTTGAACTGCCTGAAATGAAGCGACCGAATGAAGCGGGGCAGACTAATGATCCAAAATATTACAAGTACCATCGGTTAGTGGGTCATCCCATACATGATTGCTTCATCTTCAAGGACAAGGTTATGCAACTAGCTAGACAAGGAAAAGTAACGCTCGAAGAAGACAATGTCGAGGCAAACCTCATCACTGTCGAAAGCATAGAAGAAGATAACGAAGCTTTTTGCGGAGTAGTGAATCAAGAGAATGAAGATGCGTTGATGGTGGCATTTTCCAATGAAGATTTACAGCTTGGATCCGAGCCTCATAATCGACCTCTGTTCGTGAGTTGTTATACCAACGAGCAAAGGGTGAATAGAGTACTCATAGATGGAGGATCTGCGGTAAACATATTGCCGTTAAGAACTTTGAAAGAGTTAGGAATCCAAGTTGAGGAGCTCGCAAGCAGTCGGTTGCTAATTCATGGCTTCAATTATGAAGGACAAAGAGCTCTTGGGACAATAAGGTTGGGCCTACTGATTGATGATATGAGATCAACCGCGTTATTCCAAGTAATTGATGCAAAGACCTCGTACAACATGCTTCTTGGTAGACCATGGTTGCATGAATATGGTGTCATCCCCTCGACATGGCATCAATGCTTCAAATGTCACCAAGATGGTGTGGTAAAGACAGTTGTTGGTGATCATAAGCCCTTTTCGGAAACCGAATCATACTTCGCCGAAGCAAAGTACTACATGGTAAGGACAAAAACTCCAAAAGAAGCACAAGTTCAATGCCAAGAGGGAGTTGAAAGGAGCAAGAAGGAGGATAAGCCTTTAGACGGGTTCACTATGCCTTTAACAAAGATTGATGCTACGAAACCCGCTCAACAATCATTTGGAGGATTTGTTCGGCCAAAACAAGGTAGTGCTACGGAGCATGGCGAACTTACAAGCCCTGAAGTTGCTAACTGCTTTGGACCAAAGGCATATGAACTGCTTGTGAAAGCCGGATACGATCCCAAGGAGAATTCGAAGGTTACGGGCCAGCATGAGCCTGAACAAAAGGCAGGCATGAATGCATCAAAGAAAGAGGGCCCTGTAGTCCAAGGTACTAAAGCAGGCTTGGGATTCATCACACGAGGTCCAGTTCGTATTGCCATCAAAAGGGCAACTACAAATTATGTCTTTGAAGGAGAAATATCATCTGAATTGGATGCTCCTAAAAAGAAGAAAGTTGAAAGAGTGTCGGCCTTCAAGAGGATAGGAAAAGGATGGGTGAAACGAGTCTCTGTTTTCAAGAGGCTTGGTAAAGATAAAGGGGTCGAGCAAAGAACGACTCGAAAGTTGAGGAGTATTGTTCCATCTCGGATGAAGAGAAGTACTATATTGACTGTGTCATGTGGAAAGATGTTGAAAGCCAAGATGAAGACGGTCATTCATACGCAAGTCCCTAGAAAGGATGAAGATGAAGAAGATAGAGAAAGTGTGGCATCATGTAACTACGCCATGGAAGGTACTCAAAATCAAATCGCTCAGGATAAGCTACGTCGAGATATCGCCCGTCTACTTAGGAGTGGCGTCATTAGAGCAAGTGACATAAGAATAATAGGAGAAAGACAAAGAGATGGAACGATGAGATTGCGCATAGACTTCCAAAGTCCTGTGCAGAGGAGTGAAGAACCTGTTGAGGAGGTCGCTTTGTCACATCATATTACTCTTTGTGAAGAAGGGAGTGTTGAAGAAGAAGATGCGGATATAGCACCCCCACAGTTTGAAGAAGGAGTCAAGTCCACCGTCGATGAATTAAAAGAGGTCAACTTGGGTACTATTGATGATCCACGACCCACTTACATCAGCGCTTCATTAATGCCGGATGAGGAGCATGCATATGTTGAGCTCTTGAAGGAGTTTAGGGACATATTCGCTTGGATATACAAGGAGATGCCTGGTTTGGATCCAAAGATAGCTGTTCATCACTTAGCTGTTTAAAGGGGGCAAAGCCTGTCAAGCAATCTCAACATCGATTTCAACCGGAGTTGATCCCGTTGATTGAAGCCGAAATTAACAAGCTCATCGAAGCCGGATTCATTAGAGAGGTGAAGTATCCAACATGGATCTCTAGCATTGTACCGGTAAGGAAGAAAAATGGACAAATCCGTGTTTGTGTTGACTTTAGAGATCTGAATGAAGCATGTCCTAAAGATGATTTTCCACTCCCTATCACTGAGTTGATGATTGATGCTGCCACCGGACATGAAGCTTTATCTTTTATGGATGGATCTTCCGGTTATAATCAAATTTGCATGTCGCCAGCCGATGAGGAGATGACAGCGTTTCGTACTCCGAAGGGAATATTCTGTTACGTTGTTATTCCGTTTGGATTGAAGAATGCGGACGCCACATACCAAAGGGCCATGCAAAGGATATTTGATGACATGCTCCATAAAAACATTGAGTGTTATGTGGACAATGTGGTTGTGAAATCGAAGGCAAGAAGTGATCATCTCCAAGACTTGAGGATGGTCTTTGAACGATTGAGGAAGTTTGGGCTAAGGATGAACCCGTTGAAGTGTGCATTTGGAGTGAAGTCTGGAAAATTCCTTGGTTTTATTGTCCGCCATCGAGGTATAGAGATCAAGCAAGCTAAGATCGACGCGATCATGAAGATGCCGGAGCCTCGAAATATACATGAGTTAAAAAGCTTGCAAGGGAAGTTGGCATATTTAAGAAGGTTTATCTCAAATCTTGTCGGACGGTGTCAACCCTTCAGTCGGCTCATGAAGAAAGGTATACCATTCGAGTGGGATCAATCATGCCAAAATGCCTTTAAGAGCATCAAGGATTATTTGATGAAACCTCCTGTTCTAGCTGCACCGGTTGCAGGCCGTCCGTTGATTTTGTATCTCGCTGCTCAAGAGCGCTCTATGGGGGCATTACTTGCACAAGTTAATGAAGATGGGAAAGAGAATGCATTGTACTACCTGAGTAGGACAATGACGCCAAATGAGCTCAATTATTCGCCTGTCGAGAAATTATGCTTAGCCTTGATATTCTTGATTCAAAAGTTGAAACACTATTTCCAAGCTCACACGGTGCGCTTGATTTCTAAGGCAAATCCGTTAAAATATGTCATGTCCAAACCAGTTCTGTCGGATAGGCTCGCACGTTGGTACCTGCAGTTACAACAATTCGAAATCGTTTATGTTCCCCAAAAGGCAGTTAAAGGGCAAGTACTAGCGGATTTCTTGGCTGATCATCCACTACCGGCCGAGTGGGAGTTAACCGATAATCTCCCTGATGAAGACGTGTTGTTGATTGATGTTTGCCCTCCTTGGATTATGTATTTTGATGGGGCATCTCATAGAGAGGGAGCCGGAGCCGGAGTTGTATTTGTTACACCCGAAAAGGAAGTGTTGCCCTATTCTTTCACTTTGACTGAAAATTGCTCCAATAATGTAGCGGAGTATCAAGCATTGATCCTTGGTTTAGAGATGGTTGTGGACGCAAAGAGGTTGCATATGAAGGTGTATGGAGATTCCAAGTTAGTGGTAAACTAAATACTTGGACTGTATGAAGTAAAAAAGCCAGAGTTGTTGCCATATGTCAAGTACGCTCAACGCATCATCGCATGGCTTGGAGATGTGGAACTTGGGCATGTTCCAAGAAGTGAAAATAAGCAAGCTGACGCATTGGCTAAACTCGCTTCTACAATAGCTATGTCCGAGGAAAAGATTTCTGTACCAATTTGCCAAAATTGGATTGTTCCACCTATTTTTGAGGATGAAAAGGAAAATTGTGAAGATGACGAAAGTCATGTCGTAGAAGTCTTCGAGATAGAAAAAGAGGATTGGCGCCAAGTATTTGTTGACTACTTAAAGTATGAGAAGTTGCCAAGTGATCCACATAGAAGAATAGATATTCGTCGTCGTGCTGCTCGCTTCATATACTTCAAAGGCACGCTCTATAGGCGCTCGTTTGACGGAATTTTCTTGAGGTATTGGGGAAATGAAGAAGCTGCAAAAGCCATGGAAGAGGCACATTCTGGGATCTGCGGTGCTCATCAATCCGGTCCGAAGTTGCACTTTCGAATCAAGAGGATGGGCTATTATTGGCCAACCATGGTGAACGACTGCATGGAATATGCTCGAAGGTGTAAGCCTTGTCAGTTTCATGCAAATCTAATTCATCAACCACCCGAGCCGCTGCACCCCACGGTCGCGTCTTGGCCTTTTGATGCTTGGGGCATGGATGTCGTTGGACCTTTGACGAAATCATCAAAGGGGCATTTATACATCTTGGCTGCAACGGATTACTTCTCCAAGTGGGCCGAAGCAATCCCTTTGAAAGAAGTGAAGAAGGAGAATGTTGTTGATTTCATCAAAGGTCATATCATCTATCGTCATGGGATCCCTCGATACATAATCACCGACAATGGGAAGAATTTTAGTAATTCCTTCATTGACAAGTTATGTGAGAAGTTTGGGTTTAAGCAGAGGAAGTCATCCATGTACAACGCGCCGGCTAATGGATTGGCCGAGGCTTTTAATAAGACTTTGTGCAATTTGTTGAAGAAGGTTGTTGCAAAGACGAAACGCGATTGGCATGAGAAAATTGGAGAAGCACTGTGGGCTTATAGAATGACGTATAGAACTCCGACACAAGCGACCCCGTATTCCTTGGTGTATGGTGTAGAAGCGGTGAATCCTCTTGAGCAACAAATTCCATCGCTAAGGATTGCTATCCAAGAGGGCTTAACTGAAGAAGAGAATGCTCGCCTACGGCTTGAGGAGTTGGAAGCCTTGGATGAAAAACGGTTGGAGGCTCAGCAAAGATTGGAATGCTATCAAGCTCGCCTCTCAAAGTCTTTCAATAAGAATGTGCGGTTGCGTTTGTTTCAAGTTGGAGACTTAGTGCTAGCTGTGAGGAGGCCAATTATCACCACTCATCGTGTTGGAAACAAATTCGTCTCTAGATGGGACGGGCCTTATGTCGTCACCGAAGTTTACACCAACGGCGCATACAAGCTGATAGATGAAGAACGTGTGAGAGTTGGTCCGATTAATGGAAAGTTCTTAAAGCGCTACTATCCTTGAAGATTGGAGTGCTACCTGTGCAGAAATAAAAAAAAAAAAAAAATCGAAAAGGAAAAAAGCCAAGAAAGAGAAAGAAGTCCGCTCCATGACGCACGAGCTTAAACTGCATGTTACTCCTGGCTCGCATGAGTATAAACTGTGTAAAGGCACCCACCAATGAAAGTATACGTGGTTAAACTGCTAACTTCTCCACCAAGAGTTAAGTTAATGTGGCTAAACTTAATTATCCCACCAAAAGGTAAAGTTATGTGGTTAAACTGTTATTTACTCCACATTGTCTATATAGTGGTTAAATAAATAGTCACTCCTGGCCCGCATGAGTATAAACTGTGTACGGCTCCCCCCCTTAAAACTCAAGTTAGTTTTACTTCTTGAACTACGTTTTGACTTGATCCTTTTTATATAAAGAGGTACGTAGGCAGCTTGGATAGATTCTAAGTTCAGTCATGCTTTTAAGTCAATCATGCTTTGTGTCTTCCTTTAAATTGGATGAATGCAAGTAATTGAAATTCAAAATTGAAGCAAGTATTCAAGATAAAAAGACGACATCCATGAATGACAAGAAGCAAGAGGAAAAAAAAAAAAAATACTTCATTGCATAAAAGTGTTCATCAAAAGTGCAACAAAAAGAGAAAAGAAGTAAAACAAAGTACGAAACAAAAAGGAAAAACTATGTCTAATCAAAGGGCTTTTGGTCCTTCAATGATTGTTGAGTGGCCTCCAACAGTTCCTTCGAGTCCTTCAAGTTCTTCAACACTTCATCATTCACTAAAGGTGCATCCATAAGTTTGTCAAGTTCTTCTTTGAATCCAAGCACTTTGTTTTGGGTAATTTGGAGTGTGCCTTGGAGTTGCTTCATCTTCGATGATAGCTTAGCAACCTCTTCCTTCATGGAGTCGACTTGAGCAGCTTGTTCCTTTGCCTCTTCACTTGCATCATGGAACTTCTTTTGGACTTCTTTCAAGCGTTGTGCAGCAGATCCTTCAAAGTCATGAGAGGTCGATCGGGCTTTGTCATAGTCACCAGCCTTATAAAAAAATGTGTTCAAGCTCTCTTCAAGATGAGATATATCAAAGCCATAAGAATACTTCTGCATGCATGACATTGCCTTGCGAATTTCATCCTCTATGGATGACAAGTCATCAACCAAAGTTCTTGCTATCTTGGCTTGAAGATCGCCCCAAAACTCTTGCAAAAGTCTCTTACATCGATCGGCAAAGAGAGCGGTACTATTGAACTCAGACTTAGTTCCGACTGGTGGAATTTGCCTGTTGGAATGGTGTGTTCCAAGTGACTGACTTGACCCGCAAGATTGATGGCAGCTTTGAGAGTCTTCAAGATCATCGATGCCAAGGATTTTCTCTAACTACAAAACAGATAAAACAAAAGTTTGTTAGAAATAACTACTTCCATGAAAAAGATGAAAGTAAAAATGGAGAAGTAAAACCTCAAGAGTAGCTTTGCGTCTACGATCGACACTATCTTCACAAGAAGCTTCCTTAGGCGGACTAACATGACTTTGCCGACGAGGATTTGCATTGTTGCTAAGAGAACCATCCAAGTGATTTAATGATGATTTTCGCTTTCCATTAGAAGATTCTTCCAAAGATGCTTTTTTTTTCTTAAATCTTTCAACGGAATTGAAGTTGTTTTCTCCTCGCTCACTTGTAACACAACTTGTACATCTTTTCCACATTCTTTGGAAGCATCATGTTCTTGAAGTTGGGTCAAGATCTTGAATTTCTTCTCAACAAACTCTCCATAGATTTCGTGCCACCAATTCTTGTATCCAGGCGAAGTGAACTTCTTAGGGTTTTGAAGCGAGCTCGGGATCATGGCCCTAGGTTGGGAGTCTTCAAGCACACAAGCCTGCCAAAATTGAATGCCATCATCCAAGTTAGCTCTACGAACATCTTTCTTGAGGATGCCGGGAGGAAGCTGATAATATCCAAACTGACGGCCGAAACGATGCGGACTATAAGGCTCAACAATAAATTCTTCACCAAGTCGCCAAGTCAAGTAGTTGGAGCGGATGGCCATAAAGAAGCGACGATCGACTTCGTTTACTTTCTTGTCATCTTTGTATGGAGTAACTTCTTTGTTCTCGATCATGGTGGAGTTCCAAGCAATTTGATCATACTTGTAGATCCGCTTTCGTGCATCTTCCATATTGTAGTTCCTTGCCCCTCCTTCGCCTGAGAATTGAACCATTCGAGGCGCACGCACCTTATCATCAAGAGGGAAGTGAGTCTTGAAGTAAAACGCCAACCAACCATATACGAAGTGAATGGGAAAGACTGCATCGATTTTAGTAAGGTCATGAAGTTTTGAGATCTTGTTAAGACCCCTATAGATGCTCGTCAAGACAGGGACAGCTAGTGAAACCTTGTTCCTATTCACCATGATGCTCGCCATCTTGAAAGTACTCGGCCGAATTACGTTTGCATCATCTTCGGGAAGAGCGAAAGTACTCAACCAACAAGCAAGGTAGGCCGCCAAATAAGCTTCCTCCATTTGGTGATCTCTAGCGCCTACGTCCATGAATGGGGCCTTGTGAGTAGAAGTCCATGCCGCATGCCCTTCAAGCTTCCCATTTGGATTGTGAGTTACCTTAGGACGCGTCTTCCCCTTGGAGTCTTTTCGGGTTGGAGGCCTTGGATGTTTGAAGCTGTCCTTGAACCAAAATTTGATCTATTCATCAACAGAAACTGGAGTGGTGGGAGCTCTCGCCTTCTTCCGAAGTATGTGGTAGCCGTGAAGCAAGTGCTTGCAACTCGGACGGATAGCGGATCCTCTCTCGAACATCTCCTCCGCGGATGGAACCGTCTCGTCATAAAGCATGCCGTCTATAGAAAGTCCGGACAGGTAATGCAGATCCCAAAGTGAAATTGAAGCTCCCCAGTCGAAGTGAGTAAAGTGTTGGTGGACGGGCACCAGGACTCGCAAAAGGCTTTAATAACTTCCACATTGCGATCATAAGTGAAGAAGGAGGCATAAACAGCATCGTAGAGTCCGCTCGCTCGAAGGTCATCTTTGCAGCGGCAAAGTACGTCTTCCGTCCACTCCCAAAAGCCTTTTATGAAGTGTGCTTCTCCAGGAAACTCTGTGCGCTCTCCCCATGCAACCTTTTCGGCCATCAAGGGTCCCGTGCGCTCTCCCCATGCAACCTTTTCAGCCATCAAGGGTCCCGTGCGCTCTCCCCATGCAGCCTTTTCGGCTATCAAGGGTCCCGTGTGCTCTCCCCATGCAGCCTTTTCGGCCATCAAGGGTCCCGTGCACTCTCCACATGCAGCCTTTTCGGCCATCATGCGTCTTCCCAAGGTCGATAGTGGTTCCGAGTTGCCCACAGAATGGTGATGAGTGGAGCAAAGAGAGTAAACAATAGATAGAGATCTTCCCACTTCGTGGCTTTGGCACCATCCGTTGGTATGGAGCGAAGTTGAATATTTCGGCCATTGATCATGGGTGCTAGATTTATGCGACCTCAAACGCGTTGCCTTCTCCAAGTGTTGACGTTTGTCATCCAAAGTGAGTAAATAAGTCCTTTTGTTCTCGGTGATATCCTTGAAGTAAACCATGATGATATGCACAAAACAACAACATAAGAAGAGAGAAGACAGATAATCAAACAGCTGGTGTGCACAAATATATGCAAGAAAAAGAAAAAAAGTTCATTCAGGAATTTTGTCAAACATATGATGTACAAATAGTCTACAAAGAAAACAAAGGGATGGAATGCAAACGAGATTAAGGAATTCGCCTTATGGTCTTTGGACTTCTTCTTGCAATTGGTTTCCTGCAAAAGTCACAAAAAGAGTTGGTTCAAAATTTTGAAAAAAAAAGAAGAAAAAATCTGTTCAGAATTTTCGTCGAACAGTTGGCGTGCAGCATGTTAACCAAAGGAATTTGATGAAAAGACAGGTGAAATTAACTGATACATGAAACTAATTGGTGTAATAATAAACATCAATCAGCTAAAACTCCACCTTCTCGGTTGAAATATAAGTAATACGGAAAAATCGTATTAAGAAAGTTGAGGAAAAATCTGTCTTTTGTTTAGAATTTTCGTCGAACATGTGGTATGCGGCGTGTTGTAGGGCATAATTTGATGAACTTAAACGATGAAGCTTACCCAAGAGATTCGAATCTATACACCAATAGGTGAATGCTGGTTTTTGTCTATTGATCTCTGTAAGAATTTGAAAAAAGGGTGGAAGGAATCAGTTAAGGAAAAAACGAGAAGAAAAAAGTTGCTGCTTTCATTCAGCAAACCATCAAACAGTTGGTGTGCAGAATTTCAGAAACACGAATTTCACAAAGATGGAAGGATTAAAGTTACCAAAATTCGACGGTAACGAGAAAACTCAAGGTTTGTTCGCCCTTCTTAGTTCTAAACCTCTGTGGAGTAATTTCGAGCGAAGGAAGTAGGGTATTTATAGCTATCATCAAGTGTTTGATATGGTAAACAACTTCAAGAAGGAAACGAATTTGTTTCCAATAGAATTCTACCTAGAGAAGGAAACGTAGCAATAGAATTCTACCTCAAGCAGGGAATGTAGGGAAAAAAGAGAAAATTGCTGTTAAAATCGTGATTCTAGAAGGGTGCGGAAGAGTCTCTTTGCATGGAAACTTAAAGCTTCCTAGTGTGTTTCAACGACAATTGATTACCAAGGATAATGATTTGTTAATTGTGCATCGATCTACTCAGTAGAATAGAATTCTTGCCCCACAAATTTTCGGAAAAAGGGGATAAGGAATTCTCGACAGCCCATAAATTTCAAGTGAGAGGGATTATAAAATTATTCCATATTATTTGGTTTGGGCTTGTTGGTGGAATGAGTTTATGCCCGTTAATCTGATGCCAAACTCAATCCTGGAGCTAGTAAAGAAGTGATTGAGGGATGCGAGCAGCGTAGACGGTGTCGTCCTCGTCGGTGGCTCAATGAGGATTCCGATAGTGCAACAATTGCTGTAGAATTTCTTCAATGGGAAGTAGCTCTGAAAGAGCATCAACCCCAATGAGGTCGTTGCTTATGGAACTGCAGTACAGGCAGCGATCCTGAACGGTGAAGGCAATGAGAATGTGCAGGATCTCCTCCTTCTTGATGTAATGCTATTGTTGTTAGGACTCGAGACGGCCGGAGGAGTAATGACAGTCTTCGTTCCTCAGAACACCACTATATCACAGCTAAGACAATAACTGTTATTAATATATTGTCTTATGCATTAATATATTAGTATATTAATATATTAATATATTAATGCATAATGAAAGCACTGTACTCATCTCTTATACTAATATATTAATGCACAGTACGTTTGATTAGCATTGGTGGAAATTAAAGGGTCTCTTATGCTAATGATGCACGGTAGTACAAATTTTAAACAAATTTACTTATACTAGTAAGCCTAATCCCAAGTTCAAGACCTCCTAAATACGAGTCTAAACTATTTATAAATTCCAAGCTTAAGTTCAAGAACTCCTAAATACGAGTCTAAACTATTTATAAATTCGAAGCTTAAGTTCAAGAACTCTATGAAACGAGTCTAAATTTTCGCACTTCAAAATTCAAGAACTCTTTGATACGAGATTAAACTATCTAATGAATTTCAAACGTCTTGAGACTCATTCGTTTCCAAGACAAATTGTTCACAAACAAGTCTTAAGGGGGCATTTGTAGACGCATAAAAATTAATGAAAAATATTAATTTTATATTTTATTTATATTTTAGGAATTTTATTAAAGATAAATCCTAAATTAAATAAATATAAATTGATATTTAAAAGATGGAGATTTTTTACCAATTAGAAATTGACAAGTGTCATTTCTTGGTCATTAAGTCAAAGATCTGATGGAGATTACTACCAAAATTGAGGAGCCAATAGAATTGTGCCACCTCAGCCCTAAAGCCCGTTTTGGAGTCCAAAAGCCCACCAAGTCCACTACGTTTTCATCTATAAATAGGGGTGATTGGAGAGGTAAAAAACACACCACAAATCATATTGAAGAGCTCAAGAGTTGTAGGAAAATTCTCTACAACATTCAAGGCGTTCTTCGCGGCATTTAAGGCGTTCTTCGTGGAGTTCAAGGAGTTCTTCACCAAAAGCGTCCCAAATCTAGCGTTTGATCCAGAAACAAGGCGTCGGCCCTCCGAATTAACGTTATCAAGTCAAGTATCAAAACCGATCAAGATCAAGGAGGCTAAA
Organism: Schizonepeta tenuifolia; assembly: GCA_029490685.1. NCBI lineage: Eukaryota > Viridiplantae > Streptophyta > Magnoliopsida > Lamiales > Lamiaceae > Schizonepeta > Schizonepeta tenuifolia. The sequence continues at coordinate 28,037,845 of CM055955.1, forward strand.
TCTCCAAGGATCCCGGAAGCTGCTTGAAGATCGTTCAAGAACAAGCGGAATAGACGAATCAGAGGATAAAAGCTAGAGATCGAACCCGCATTTTACTTCAAATCTTCAAATATTTATTTGTACACGATTTATTGTGTTTGTTATAAATACATAAAATTTGTGTTTACACCCGTTTCTTTAATCCAACCCCAGTCGCACCCCGGCTTCTGTCGTCCCTCGGGATTTGGGGCTGTGACATTTTCTTCTCTCTTCCTTGAGAAGTATCGAGAGAGAGAGAGTAGAGAGATAGACTGTAGAGTGTTTGAGAGAGAGTGTTGGATACAATGTATCATATTAGCTTTCATAATAAGATAGGATAGATATTATGGAATATCATGATTAATATTCCTAGTAGGTTTTGAAAATAGGATAGCTAGAGAGAGATTAGGGAGAGAGAGAGTGAGATGTCGGTGGAGAGGGAGAGAGATGAGAGAAATTCTCTTCTGATAGATATAATTTTACCCGGTTGAAAAGTTTTCCGGATAAAAAGTCCATATTATTTCATTTATACTGAAAACGGCTCTAATCTCTTCTCGTCTCGTTTCCGACACTAAAAACATCTCGAACCTATCTCATGTCCCACTAAATAAATCAAGGATTCCGAATATCTAATTTTTAGGTCAAAATTCCAAGTAACGAAGAAAACCTAAAAATTAATCGGCTAATTAATCCATTAAGAACTAAACTCTTAGAATTCTCTCAGGTGATCTCGGATAAGCTTCTAACATATCTCAGGGGTCTTAGAATTAATTCTAGATTTAAAAGACACTAATTAGATCAAATTCTAAGTTCGTCGGTGAATAGTGTTTTCTCGGTTCTCGTTACTATTCACTGAAAATAAAAATTTTCAAAATTCTCTAAAAGTCATACTCATGCTCAAACTCATGTAAATAAACTCAATCAATGCATCACATCCTCAACTCGAGTAGTTAAAACACATAAATTCACGTTGAAGCACATAGGGGCATTTTAGTCTTTTCATAAATTTTCTTTTTCCTTAGAAAATTTTTATCACTCAAAACTTGATAATTAAGCATATTAACTCATTTAGAACGCATTTAAGGACTTATGAAAGCTCGGGGTATTACATGCGTACCATGCAAAAAACCTTTAGGTACACAATACGCATTTACAAATACGTACTTGGTACGCAATACAAATTTATAAATGCGTACTGCGTGCTATGCAAAAACCTTCAGGTACGCAGTTTATATTTACAATTTTTAAAATTTTTATCTCACATTGCTTTTCAATAAGACTTCACTCTTGAAAAAAATTATATAAATATGTAAGATCAATGTGTATTTTCTCATTATGTAATTATTTTGCACAAATACACAAATAATTTAATTTGGCCAATTAATTAGTTAGCCAAATAAATAATTTTATTTTTATTTAATTTTTTTGATTCAATATAAAATATTGAAGAATGCAATTGAATCTCTATATTGCATCTAATATCCCATTCCTATTTAATACTAATATTGGATCAACTTTATTATTTTCGTACTTTAAATTGGTATCTTAAACTATTAGAAGAGAATGAAGAAAAGTGTACAGAATAACATAATATATAAATGATACACTTCATTCGTCTTAAATTTTAAAGAAACTTGAAAGTACAGTTTATCTATGAAATGTTCGAATATTATAATCGAGAATATATACGTAATGTTGAATTCCAGTATTATAATTTGAATTTAGGACTAACATATAGGAACAAAAAAGTATTTTCTTTGTTTTTATAAATTGATTGTGGATGCTATCTATCTATCTATGTATATTAACAATTATGGATTCAAAGCCTTCCTTAATTTTAGGTTAACAATTATGGATTCGAGGCCACCCTTAATTTTAGGTTGTAGGTGATGTAATCTTCATTCAATATTCTTATTTATCTTAAATTTATATATATTGATAAACATGGATTTTCACTTGTTTTCGGGTTTTAAAAGTGCATATTTGTTGTGGAAATTCATGTTAGAAAGCAAATTTTAGTTTATTATTGATTTGTTTTGAAGAATTTGATAATTGCTTGTTTTATTGTGAAATTGTAGGTTCTTGGAAGCTTAAATGTGGATAAACGAGCATGTGGAAGAGTAGTTCGGCTTCACACGAGTTCTTGGGAGAAAACGGCTTGAGAAACGGCTTAGAAACGAGGGAAAACGAAGTCAAGCATTAGAAGAACCCTTCATGCGGTCGCATGAATGGAGGAAGTGGTTCGCATGACCGTATGCAGTTGGCCATGCGGCCGCATGCCAGACCGCATGAGGTCCGATGTTACCCCAAAATTTGTGAAAAGTTTGCATTTTCCATGCGGTCATCCATGCGACCGCATTGCTAGGTGGTGACACGCACCCGTCGTGTGGTACGATCAAAATACATGTGTATGCCCCAGACGGACAGTACACGCTCCTATGCCCACAACCGGACTGGCTAGTCTTAGCGGTAAGCTAGGGTCGATCCCACGGAGAGTGAGGAACTAGTTTACTCTTCAGGTGCACAAGTTTGGTTGTCACGATCCAATCCTGTTTATCTGTACAAAATAACTTGGAAACAATCAAATATAAAAGGAGTAAGATTTAGGGTAGGTCATGATCATTGTTGATATGTTTATTCGGTCATGGGCATACTGAAGATCCGTCCATGTTTTGTATAAACTCAAGGCGTGGCCCAAAGACATTGGGGCGTTTCAAGAGTTTATACTACACACTTGGGATGGTTGAATCCCTTGTAGTCACTTGGTCCGAAGGTCACGCTTCACCCCGGTCACATGGCCGTGCTTCACTCCTCCTTAAATAGTAGTCATACCCGATCCCTCCAAGTATGACCCTCACCAACCTTCTCTTCCAAGTTTCCCGGCTCCGCACCTACAGAGTAGATATAACTTGTTGGATATATATTTCTGGTAACGCGTCCAACCGGTCATCGATATATCTACGATGCACAAGATGAGTCCCTTGGTCAATAACCATGGCTTGATGCCTCGTCACAGTTGGTGGGTAATTGTTAGAGAAGCCCAAGACCGAGAAAGGATGCAGTATCCCCTTGCCCGTTTCTCGCCATCCATATCTACAACACCATTGAAGGCGCTGCTCAGCTACTCGGTTATGGGCATACTGGACATTGCTGTCTGTCATGCCCTGGCCTTTGCTTAGCATGGTACAACCCTAACTGAATGGAAATCACCCGTTAGGTCAGGACCGCCCATGAATTCTGCTTAGATCTCTCCGGAACCACTGGATCCAACTGAAGGCACAAATGCCTCACGAATATTTCACATATCAACAAGTAATCATTTCCCCTACCCAAATCTCACCAGGGGAATTACTCACACATATTGAAATACATAATATCTAAGATATTGTGCAAATCTCTTCCACGCGTCTTTCCTTCTTTAGATTCGGCGGCTGACTGCTGACTTCGGTAATGGTCATACAGTTGCATGCTTTGGTTAGTCTCGTTCCAAGGTTCTGTTCATAGACACAACAGCTGCAAGATCTTCTTTGTTGTTGGATGCATTGCATTAATACCACGAATGCGAATGATGAATAACAACTTAGCTTCAGGGTTCACATGAAATCCTCCTTTCAACCTCGCTTCATGCTTTAGCTGCGCTTCCTCTCCTGTGCTGCATACTCCTTGGTGCAGTCATATTCCTGCAACTGATTGAAAATACTCCAATACTGCTCATTCTTACCATCTTTCCTCTGTTTGCCTTGGACAAAGCTTCCTTCCCACGAACAACAGCTTCCTTCCCTATACAAACACTAAAGACACAAAAAAAAAATAGAAAAAATAGGGCCAACTGGCCCAAAAGTCGAAGACGCATCACACCTACACACTTAAACCATACTTGCCCTCAAGTATGTAGGTGGATTAACAGAAGACACCAAGAAGAGAGATTAACAAAAAAGGAATAAAACTCCAAGACACGAGATTGCGCAGTCACATGAATCAGTTCAAGCATTCATGCATCAACTATGTTAACATCCCACAAACCCATTGAGCAAATACATCACATAGCAGTGTTAGCAGTTTTCCCTCACACACTCAAGTGTTTGGCTAGTGTTTTACTCTCGTCTTATGTTGCATTAACTCTCCTATAGGCTTGTTCATGGATTCATTGCAAATACTTAATTTGGTGCAGGTTATCAAAGGGTTTTTATTTGGTTGTAAGGGGGCATTCAGAGCAGAGGTAGGGATTTCTGGATAGTAGTTTAAAACTTGGTTCCAGTCATACCGACTAATCTTTTCGGTACTAGTGCTCCCACTCAACCTCTTCTTTCTCTTGTCATGGGGTTGTTTCTTCTTTCCTTAGGCATGTATTATGTTCTGAGCAACATTCATAATTCAATTTATTTTCTTCAACTTATACCTTCCCTTAAAACGAAGGTTCTACCCCTTTTTTCTGCGGTGAGCCCTCTTTTCTCAATTATGCTTTTCCACTTAAAATACTGATCTACCTTTCCTCTTTTGTATAATGTGGGAGACACACTCTTAATTAAACATCAAAACAAAGGTTTATGAAAGAATTGCTTCGGCTCAAAGTGGTTAGCAATAGTTTATCCAGTTTTTAGCTTATAGGCTTCTATTCTGAAAGAACTGCCCTGATCCTCTAAACTACACCAACCAGCTAGAATCCATTAACAAGTTCTATGATCACTAAGCAACATAGTCACACCAGAAAATAAATGCATAGCGGCTCAATTCTCACAGGCATGGACTTCAATATGCTCTCTACTGCTATCAATGCAATGATGCTCATCATACCAATCATACCAGTCAAACCAAACAGCATGCTTCACACCAATTCATATAACTAGCGCAACACACACACAAAACCTAATCAACACCAGACTCCAACTGACATATTGACACAAAACATAAAAATCAAAAATGAAAAACAAAACCTAATCTAAAAGTAGGAAATAGAAACTTAGTCGTTTTGGTCGAAGGCATCCTCCTCCTCCACATCAGCCTTTGCCATCAACGCCTCGAAACCAGTCTTCATGGTTGTATGCATCACTGCCATCTCATCTCTCAACAATGCAACTTCCTCACGCAGCTCCTTCAGTTCTGCTACCATGGTTGCTACTTCGCTATCGGTAAAACGCGGTACCGCCTGCTCTCCTGCCCTGCGCGATTCGGCTCTGTCTGCTGCTCCTTCTGGGTAGACCAATGAGTAGATTCCATGTTCATCCACCTCAACAATCCTCCATCTCACGAAGCACCCTTGATCCAGAAATCTAGTGTCAGCAACTGGAAGATCATCTGGCTTCTCCAAGTTGAAATTGGTGAGATTCTTCGCAAGAATTGTCACCAACGGGCAGAGAGAGAGGTACTTGTTGTGGTGTGTCACTCCAAACTGGAACTGCAAGGCTGCAATGAACCCGAAGTTCACCTTTTTCTTTTTCGCCATGCACTATAGCAGGAATAGCTCTTGCTGAGTTACCACATTCGAGCCCTCCAGGCGGCTGTAAATGTTGTAAGCCAGCCACCTGTGGCATATTTGCAGAGCTGGATCTCGAATCTCATTTGATTTGCTGCTGTTCTTCACATACTTATCCTTGGTGAAGATGGAGGACCAGTAGTAGTCAATCCGAGACTTCCATTCGGAAGAGGCCATTGTCTCTGCCTCTTTGTACTCATCCTCATACACCTTCCGTGGCTCGAGTACTCCGAGTTGGATGTTCAACTCATTGATAGAGAGAGGGAACATCCTACCCCGCAGTTGAAAGCGCAGGGTACCCGGGGTCTCGATGGTGTAGTTGCCATGGGGTTTGAACTCGACCGTCCCCATGAACTCCTCCGACAGCTTTTTGTAGGCTGGGTAATTCCATCCCAACACATTTCCCCATCCAATTCCTTCAAAATATCCTTCCACCTTTTCCTTGATTCCAAACCCTTCCAAGCTTTCTGTGAGCAGGAAATACCAAGGAATAATTTCCCGGTTCTGAAGGATGGCATACCATTGACTGTCTCTCGGTATGGTCGTGCCAGATAAAGCAGACCGCACCAAACCCTTCTTCTTAATTCCAGCCTTCTTGGTGGTGATGCTTGGTGTAGACTTCACCGGGGCGGGTATTTCTCCAGAGTTAGAGCTGTCCATAGTCTCCATTTCCTCTTTCTCTTATTCCTCCATCCCTTTCTCTTCTTCTTTCTCCACTTCTCCTTCTTTTGCTTTTCTTTTCTCCGCAGCAGTAGCCTTCCTCACCGTGCTCGTGGTGCCGGTCTTACTCCCCCCTTTACTTTGTTTGGATTTTGGCGGCAAAGGGGGTTTTGAGACATCTAGCTTCCTCCTGGGCCCCACCCCTTTCTCCCTGCTTTGTGGTGCTGGTTCGCCTTGGGATTGCACAAGGGAATTTCCCTCTTTCCCGCCTTCCTCCATAGCTTGTTCCTCCTCCTCGTCATCGGAGGCGGTCTGACCATCCTCCTTTGACTGAGAGTTGGAACGAGAAATGTTGGGTTCGGGAGTTGGTTCTTTTGGTGGGGTTTGCGACACAAGGGCTACTTTCTTCAAGGTGGTTGCAGAGGTCTTCTTCTTCGCTGCAGTGGTAGTAGTGGTGTTTTTAGCTATAGGCTTCTTCTTTTTTTTTTTCTTAGGCAGCTGGTCATCCGCCTCTTCCTCAGCCTGACCCTGACCTTGAATTTCTTCCACCTTCCCTTCACCGGTGGTTTATTTTTCCGGCGAAGGAACCTGCTCCTATTTTTCCTCTTCAACAAACAGAGGAGTTGTAGTTTTCTCTGTGCTTTGCGTAGGAGTTCCTTCTGAGATAGCACTGCGTGTCTTCCTCTTTCCTACTGTCAGCGCAGGTTTTGCAGCATCAGTGCTTTTCTTCCCCGTGATGGTCTGCGTCCTGTCGGAGGCGGCGTTGCTCTTGGTACTTTTTCTATTCGCAGGTAATTTGACTCTAGCCATGAAGGTTGGAAAATTAGGGTTTCTGAATTGTGAGTGATTGGGTGTGTGGAGAAAGCAAAACTGACTTCTTAAATTGAGTATTTCAAATGGCGGTTGCAGCGAAATGGGGAGAGTGGGTGTAATGTGTAGCAATTATGGAGGATGTGGTGGTTTAATGGGGGAGTGTTTAACCGATGAGAGGGTGGAGATGACGGCTATGGAAGCTGAGAAATGATTAAGGAATGAAATCATTACCATATTTGAAATTAAAAAATTATGCGAAACTCGAAGGGGCGCAGTCACTTCCCAAGCAGACTGTGTCAGACGCGCTTCCATGTCACTCCTCGATTAGACCTCTCCCAGATGAAACAATACCATGGACCTCCACCTACACACTTTGCATCGCAAAGTGGGTTCAACATTTACCTTGGGCCTCCATTTTCTTTGGCCCATTTTCCCCAAGCTCTGATTCAGCCCAAAATCACTTAATAAAATAAAAACTTCTAAACAGCAGATGAAATAGCGGTTGTGGTCATATCGACGACCACTCCTGGGTTGCCTCCCAGTCAGCGCTCTTGTTTATTTTCTTGAGCTCGACGTACCCAAATCTGATTTTACTGGTAGACAGGGTCTAGGAGAGAGCATTTCTCCTTGCTTTTCTTCATCTCAAAGTAGTCAGTAGGGTTTCAAGCGGTGACCATTCACCACAAATGTATCACTTCCATTTAAATTGTATACCTCGACACTTCCATTTGGAAATATTTCCTTCACGATGTATGGCCCTCACCATTTGGATCTGAGTTTCCCACTCATCAACTTAAAGCGAGAATTGAAAAGTAGTACGTTTTGTCCAACCCAGAATTTCTTCTTGCCGATTTTTGCATCATGAATTTTCCTTGTCCTCTCCTTGTATAGAACTGCATTGTCGTATGACTCTAACCGCAATTCCTCTAACTCACTCATCTGCAATTTCCTTTCTTCTCTGGCCAAAGTCATACTGAAATTGATTTTCTTGATGGCCCAATATGTTTTGTGCTCCACTTCTACAGGTAAGTGACACCTTTTTCCAAACACAAGCCTAAAGGGTGACATCCCTATTGGGGTTTTGTAGGCAGTTCGGTATGCCCATAACGCATCCCCAAATAATTACTCCAGTCCTTCCGGTTAGGTTGGACCACTTTTTCCAGTATGCCCTTGATCTCTTTGTTCGAGATTTTAGCCTGTCCATTGGCTTGGGGGTGATATGCAGTTGTCACTTTATGTTTCACCCCCATCTCTTAGTGAGTGCCTTGATAGTAGCATTACAGAAATGAGATCCCTGGTCGCTGATGAGAATCTTTGGAACTCCAAATCTGTTAAACACTTGGTCCTTCAAAAATTCTGCCACCGTATGAGCACCATTACTTGTTTTGGCCTTAGCTTCGACCCACTTAGATACATAATCGACTGCTACCAATATGTACTCATAATGTCCAGACTTAGGGAATGGTCCCATAAAGTCTATTCCCCATACGTCGAAAATTTCTACAGGCATAATGAGCATTTGAGGCATCTCATCCCTTGCGCTAATGCCCCCAACCATTTGGCACTTGGGACAGCCCTGTACCTATTTCCTTGCATCGGCAAATATTGAAGGCCAATAAAATCCGCTATCCAAGATCCTCTGTGCTGTTCTTCTTCTACCAAAATGTCCACTGCATGCAGTACCATGGCACATTTCCAAGATTTGGGCGTGCTCATCCTCAGGAACACACCTCTGTATGACCTGATCTGTCCCTATCTTCCATAAATACGGTGCTTCCCAAAAGTAGGAACGGGCTTGTGTGACCAATTTCTGCTTTTCAAATTTGGTCTTCCCTGATAGCACTTCTTTTGTAAACAGGTAATTTGCTATATCTGTAAACCATGGCTCTTTATCGGTCAAGGTATACAAAGTCTCCATCTCTGTTTGATCATATACAACATACAACTTTTCATCAGGAAAAGTGTCCTCTATGGGCTCTCCATCATCCTTGCTCATTTGTAGCCTGCTCAAATGATCTGCCACAAGGTTGGCAGCTCTTTTCTTTTCCCTTATTTCGATGTCAAACTCTTGTAGCAGTAATATCCATCGAATGAGTCGTGGTTTAGATTCCTTCTTCGCCATTAAATACTTCAAGGCTACATGGTCTGTATATATAATTGCCTTGGTGCCCAAAAGATATGATCTGAATTTCTCTATGGCGAACACCATTGCTAACAATTCTTTCTCGGTTGTGGTATAGCTGCCCTGAGCTGGATTGAGGGTTTTTGAGGCGTAGTAAATGACATAGCTTTCCTTTCCTTTCTTCTGTCCTAGTACAGCTCCAATCGCATGATTACTGGCGTCACACATAATTTCGAAAGGTATCTCCCAATCTGGGGCTGTATAATAGGGGCTGACACCAATCTGTCCCCTAGATTAAGGAATGCTTCCTTAAGTCATCATCGAAGTCAAACTGAACATCTTGTTGCAACAGTCGAGTCATGGGCTTAGCAATTTTCGCGAAGTCCTTGATGAAACGTCGATAAAACCCTGCATGACCAAGGAATGCCCGTATGTGCTTGACTATAGTTGGATAAGGCATCGAAGTGTTTATGGATGATTTCACGGTATATGGAGACTCATTTGACACATGCCTTGATCGCTTAGAGCTGGTATTGAAAAGATGCGTGGAGAAAAGCTTGGTGCTTAATTATGAGAAGTGCCATTTTATGGTAAAGGAAGGTATAGTGCTGGGACATGTCATCTCGGAAAGGGGGATCGAAGTGGACAAGGCAATTTGGAGAAAATGTTCATCATGCACCTTAAAAGGTTCCAGGCGCATTGCACAGACCAAAGGGCATTCTTCGATAGGAAAATGTCCCATACACGCATGTGAAAGTTGTTTTCTCTTGGTCCTCTTGCGCCACAAAGATTTGCATATATCCCGAATACCCATCTAGAAAGCAGTAATAAGCATTACCGGCTAGCCGTTCGAGCATCTGATCGATTAAGGGTAGCGGGAAGTGGTCCTTCCATGTGACCATGTTCAATTTTCTATAGTCTATGCAGGCTCTCCATCCAGTTTGTAACCTTGTTGGAACCAGTTCTCCCTTATCATTTTCTACCACCTGTATCCCAGATTTCTTCGGTACGACATGGACTGGGCTGACCCACTGGCTGTCACAAATAGGAAAGATAATTCCTAACTCTAGAAGTTTCAAAATCTCTTTGAGCACCACTTTCTTCATTACAGGATTCATCTTTTTCTGTGAATCTCGCACTGGTCGAGCTCCTTTCTTCAGGTATATATGGTGCATGCATTCAGTTGGACTGATTCCCTTAATGTCTGCCAAAGTCCAACCAATGACTTCTCTATTCTCCCGTAAGACCCTGACCAATCTTTTCTCTTGCACCATTGTCAGATCTGCATTGATGATTACTGGAAGATGTTTGGGCAGCTTCTTTAATTCCAAGATCGGTGCTTTCACAATTGAAGGAAGTAACTTTTCGTGCTGCTCATACTGAGAAAACAATTCCGATTTGCCCTCTGTTGATCCTCCAACTGAGTACACTTCCAAAATAATTTCTCTGATCTTTTTATCCACCTCTAACTCTGCCTCCAAAGTGCTTTCCTTGAGTGAATACATCTCCATAATAGCTTCCCTTATCTCAACATCTGCTGTTTGAATAGCATCTCGATCGGTAAGGCTAGCTTGTATCACTTTGTCTGTGGAATCACTAGTACTGAATTCCAAGCTTTGCTCTTGTACCAGAGGTTCAAATATGTCGATCATCTCTACAGACTCCATCTCTGGTTTTCTCTTCATAGCTTCATATATATTGAATTTTTCCACAACTCCATCGATTTCACAAGACAGTATGCCTGTCTTCATATCCAATTTTGTTCCGACAGTCATCATGAATGGTCTGCCCAATAAGATGGAATTCTCTTTCGCTTCTGACCCTGTATCCAACACATAGAAGTTGGCCGGAAAGATTAACTCACCCACTTTGATTAACACATCCTCTATCAATCCTTCCGGATATGCATTGGACCGATCTGCCAGTTGTATGACCACTCTGGAGTTCCTTAATTCTCCCAACTTAAGCCTGTTGAAAACTGCTAAGGGCATCACATTTATCGAAGCCCCTAGATCCATCATGGCTTTATCCATATTTCTTCCTGCTATGTTGCAAGAAATGGTGAACATTCCAGGATCTTTACGTTTTGGGGGTAATTTCTGTTGAATCACTGCTGACACACTTTCCCCCATCACATATCGAGCATCTTCTTCCACTTTCACATTCCTTGAACAGAGATCTTTCAGGAACTAAGCATATTTAGGAATTTGTTTGATTGCGTCCAGTAATGGTATGCTAAGTTTCACTTTCTGAAACATTTTCATCATCTCGTTGGCTTCCTTTTCTTTGCCTTTCTATCACAGTCTGTCCGGATAAGGTGGTTTAGTTTGATCATTACCAAGCTGTTCTCCAGTAAACCCATGACTGGTCCCCTCATCTCTTTTTCTGTTAACTTCTGCTTCGGCCAAATTTTTCTCAGCTTGCTCATCCTCCACTCCTGTTATTATCACTTGTGCTTGTTCTTTGTGATTAATTCCCTGAGGGGGAAGCTTTCCTGTATTTTCTTCCACTTTGGCCAATGCTTTTGCCAAATGACCAATCTGTACATTGGTCTGATTTATACTAGCTCGAACTTCATTTCAAAATTTCTCACTTTCCTTGGCCATATTCTCAATGGCCTCTTCCCAAGGTGCTTGCCTTTGATGTGGCATTTGATAAACCTGTTGCTGTTGTGGTTGGTAGTTCTGTTGTTGTGGTGGTCCTTCCTGATACTGTGGCTGTTGTTGGTGCTGGGCATACTGTTGAGAGGATCCTGGTATGCCTGTGTTATACTGTTGGGGTTGGCCATCTTGCTTCCATCTGAAATTAGGATGATCCCTCCATCCTCAATTGTAAGTGTTAGAGAAGGGATCATGCTTTCTATGAAATCCTTCGTTTTCCCCCATAGCATTTACATCCATTATGTCCTCAGCAAAATTAGGGCAATTCTCAGATTGATGCCCTGTTGCATCACAAAGGCCACACTGTCGTACGTTCTTCTGTATGGTCAAATCACTCAGCAGTGCTTTGATCTCCTTCATTTCTTGACTCAAAGTTGTCAGTTTATCCTTGTCTTCTTCCTTAGCTGGCAACTCCCTACTCCTTTCATGTCCATCATCTCTTGATTCCTCAACCATCGTTCCCAATGTTTTGAAGATTTCTTGGGGTGTTTTTGCCATCAATGACCCATTGCATGCAGCTAACACCAATCCTCGATCATTCCTCCGCATGCCTTTTACAAAGCTCTCAACTTGATCCTTAGGTGTGATCTGATGGTGCGGACAGTTGCTTAGGAGCTGCTTAAATCGAGTCCAATACTCATAGAAGGATTACAGCCCATCTTGTTTGATGTTTCTGATTTCCCATCTCATTCTCTCAACTCGTGTTGCTGGAAAGAATTCTTCTAGGAAGCATTGTTGCATTTCTGCCCAAGAAGTAACACTTCCTTGGGGTAGATTATATAACCATCTCCTTGCACGATCCACCAACGAGAATTGAAAGAGCACCAACTTCACGTACTCCTGTTGATTTTCGTTCCATTGGTGCATCACTGTCATTTCAAAATCCTGGAGATGAGTATGGGGGTCATCCCCAGCGTATCCATTAAACTTCAGTAAGACCTGTATCAGTGCTGGTTTTAGGTCAAACCGCTCAGGGTCGAAAGGGTTTGCTGGTAAAGTGATCCTATTCGGCCTGAGATTCAGATTAGTTGGGTATGCCAACTGTTTGAGGGTCTGCGCTTGCTGTCGATCTACCATAGCGTTGCATCTCGCTATCCGTGCAAGTGTGCGTAGTTGTCGTTCAGTTCGGTCAATATTTGGATAAAAAATCAATGTTCTTTGTACTCGATGAGTTCCATGCATACACTAGTAGCGGAAAATGGAATGAGAAGAGTAAAATTGTTGCGCGTCACTCCCTGGCAGCGGCGCCAATTTTGACACGCACCCGTCGTGTGGTACGATCAAAATACCTGTGTATGCCCCAAACGGACAGTACACACTCCTATGCCCACAACCGGACTGGCTAGTCTTAGCGGTAAGCTATGGTCGATCGCACGGAGAGTGATGAACTAGTTTACTCTTCAGGTGCCCAAGTTTGGTTGTCACGATCCAATCCTGTTTATCTGCATAAAATAACTTGGAAACAATCAAATATAAAAGTGGTAAGATTTGGGGTAGGTCATGATCATTGTTGATATGTTTATTCGGTCATGGGCATACTGAAGATCCGTCCATGTTTTGTATAAACTCAAGGCATGGCCCAAAGACATTGGGGCGTTTCAAGAGTTTATACTCCACACTTAGGATGGTTGAATCCCTTGTAGTCACTTGGTCCAAAGGTTACGCTTCACCCCGGTCACAAGGCCGTGCTTCACTCCTCCTTAGATAGTAGTCATACCCGATCCCTCCAAGTATGACCCTCACTAACCTTCTCTTTCAAGTTTTCCGGCTCCGCACCTACAGAGTAGACATAACTCGCGGGATATACATTTTCAGTAACGCGTCCAACCGGTTATCGATATATCTACGATGCGCAAGATGAGTCCCTTGGTTAATAACCATGGCTTGATGCCTCGTCACAGTTGGTGGGTAATTGTTAGAGAAGCCCAAGACCGAGGAAGGACGCAGTATCCCCTTGCCCGTTTCTCACCATCCAGATCTACAACACCATTGAAGGCGCTGCTCAGCTACTCGGTCATGGGCATACTGGACATTGCTGTCTGTCATGCCCTGGCCTTTGCTTGACATAGTACATCCCTAACCAAATGGAGATCACCCGTTAGGTCAGGACCGTCCATGAATTCTGCTTAGATCTCTCTGGAACCACTGGATCCTACCGAAGGCACAAATGCCTCACGAATATTTCACATATCAACAAGTAATAATTTCCCCTACCCAAATCTCACCAGGGGAATTACTTACACATATTGAAATACCTAATATCTAAGATAAATAAACACATGAATGGCAGAAAATATGAAATACTGAATTAAGAAAGTACCTAAGGCAAACTGCCTTGGATTTGTTCTTCACAACGGAATGTAAAATGAAACTGATAAATTGTTTGATGCGTAAACTGTAAAAGAACTAAAAGTAAAATGTTTCTTAGGTTGAAAACTATCGAATAGTAGGGGTAACCAATGTTGTGCCAGCCACACTTGCAGGACTTTTATAGCTGAGATGACGGCAATTGAAACCCTCCGCTGGTAGACTGAATCGGCATGATTGATTCTTTCCATATTTAGCTTGATCTTGATTTATCCATGATTGAGCAGATTGATGATTGGCAATCTCCAATTGATTGATTGAGGGTGATTAACTGGCTTCGAGATCCTTCTGCACATGGACGCTCCACATGATATTGTGCAAATCTCTTCCACGCGTCTTTCCTTTTTTAGTTTCGGCGGCTGACTGCTGACTTCGGTAATGGTCATACAGTTGCATGCTTTGGTTAGTCTCGTTCCAAGAATCTGTTCGTAGACACAGCAGTTGCAAGATCTTCTTTGTTGTTGGATGCATTGCGTTAATACCACGAATGCGAATGATGAACAACAACTTAGCTTCAGGGTTCACATGAAATCCTCCTTTCAACCTCGCCTCATGCTTTAGCTGCGCTTCCTCTCCTATGCTGCATACTCCTTGGTGCAGTCATATTCCTGCAACTGATTGAAAATACTCCAATACTGCTCATTCTGACCATCTTTCCTCTGTTTGCCTTGGATGGAGCTTCCTTCCCATGAACAACAGCTTCCTTCCCTATACAGACACTAAAGGCAAAAAAAAAAAAAACAGAAAAAATAGGGCCAACTAGCCCAAAAGTCGAAGACGCATATAGCGGTTTGGCCCAAAAATTTTCCTACTTGATTTTAATTCTCTTCCTAGTTAGGATTTAATTCCTACATATTTTATCTTAGGTTTTTAACTACAAATACTCCTTCTATTACATGCATAGAAGAGATACCACCTTACACCTTCTATTATTTTTTCATAGTTTTTGTTTAGTTTAGCTTTGTCTTGGAGCTTTTGAAGACTTGTTTGAGAGTTTAAGATTATGTTTCGACGACGATTTTTCTTATTTAATGACTATGGATTCTTTTTCTTTTTTTTTTGTATGTTTGATTTAATTATGAGTAGCTAATTTTCTTGTATCCTAGGGTTAGAGAGTAGATGGATAGTTAATCTTTGATTCTTAATCGATTAATCAATTACGACCTTCTCTTCTTTTTTATGTTCTTGGTTTGAATTGTTTGCATGTTTCTTGATCACCAACTTTGCATGATTTGATGTATTAACTTGATATATGAAGAAGATAATTAGTACTTGATCTAGAACATAGGACACGCATTGCAAAATAACCAGGAGGGAACGAGTCTTGTGTGAGAGCATTAATCTAATCGATCTTTTTGGAGTTGCGTATAATGTTTGTCGGGAATGAAAACTCTTGCATGTGATCAACAATTTATTCACTACGGGAGTAGGTTTAAGCTATCTTTGTGATTGTTCTAAGAAGAGTTGAGTCCCAGTGTTAATTGATTGATTGGTTAAGAGTTGAATTTTAATTATCCATTGAAATAGAAGTCTTAGGATATCTTTATCATATTTGAATCTTTAAGTACTTTTATTTTCTTTTTGCTTGCTTTTTATTTGCTAGTTAGTTTAATTAGAAACCCAAAAATTAAAGTTCGGAGTCTAAATAGAGGATGATGGTTGAAAGTAGTACTTGTTAAATTATTACAGTCTCTGTGGAATACGACCTTACTTATTTGTACACAATTACACCCGTGCACTTGCGGCGTGTGAATAAAATAGTGAACAAGTTTTTGGCGCCGTTGTCGGGGACTGTTTTAATTTTAGAAATATTACAATTAGATTGTTTAAGACTAATTTAGACATATATTACTACTATTATACTAATTTTGAATTTTTTTTCTTGTTGTGATTCATAGGTAGTGCATGCAAAGGAGGTCACAAGGATAACCCTTGGAGCCTCTTAACCCAGAGATTGAAGCTACTTGCCATCGCAACAACGTAAGAAGGGCTCGAGAAAACAATATAGAGGGCCAGGTGAATAATCAAGCTCCCGATCCTGCAATTAGAGCTTTGTAAGAACAGATTCAGCAGATTCTAGATGCCCAAAGGGCTAGAGAGGAGACGTCGATCAAAAGCGAATTCCAACCAGTGGTGCAGCAAAGAGAAGCATTTGGACCTACTATTAATGCCAACATATTTGAGCTCAAGCCGACACTTATTTCCATGGTGCAAAATAATCAATTTGGAAGAAGGCCGGCTGAAGATCCTTATGCACATCTGAGTCAATTCCTGTAAATCTATGAGACAGTCAAACAGAATGGAGTTCCACACGATGCCATAAAGCTTTGTCTCTTCCCTTTTTCCTTACGAGATGAGGCTAAGCTTTTTTTCCACTCTTTAGATCCGACTACAGTTACAACTTGGAATGAATTTGTGGAGATTTTCCTTTACAAATACTTTCCTCCAAGCAAGAGAATGAAGCTGAGGTCAGAGATACAACAATTCTATCAATTTGACGGAGAGACTTTCTATGAGGCATGAGAGAGATTCAAGGGGATGCTGCGAAGATGTCCTAATCATGGGATTTCCGCCAGTGAAAAGGTTTTGATTTTTTACAATGGGTGCACTGGAGAAATCAAGAATCTCTTGAATGTCGCCGGTCAAGGAGATATTTTGGAGCGTGGATATGCAACTACAACGGACATCATTGAGAAGTTTGCACCATACAATCATCAATGGCCGGATGCGATGAGTGTACTAAAGAAAGTGACGATCCTAACAAACGACGATCCCATAGCTAAACTGACTGCTCAAATGTCAAATTTCATGACCAAGATAGAAGATATGATGACTCAAAAACATGGGTTCCAGGAGAAGCAGTGGATGTTAAAGATGTCAATTATATCAACCGAAGAGGCTACGAGAATTACAAGCAGCCGTATGGGTACCTTCCTGGAGCAGCTTATAGGACATCACAAAGGCCTCAAAACTAATACCAAGATACTAGGACCAATCCTAACTTTTCTTATGCGAATCCCGATAATGCATTACAACCACCGCCCGAATTTGCTGTCTCTATTGGCGAAATTGTGGAGGAGAAGAAATCACAACTTGAGGATACACTTATTAAATTCATGCAAGCAAGTGATGTTAGATGCAAGGATATTAAGACACGGATGTCGATTATGGAGAAACAACTTGGTCACATTGCCAACACCTTGACAAGCCAACATCAACAAGGGCAGTTTCCAAGTAACACCGTGGTCAACCCAAAGGAGCAATGCAAAGCAGTCACATTGAGAAGTGGTACCTCATATGAAGGACCCAAGATGCCTAGTGATGAGCCGGAAGTGAGTGAGGTTGGCAAACAAGACAAGAAGACATCCAACTATCCGAAGGAGAAGGCCAAAGACAAGGAAAAAGTGGTTGATTCAAAAACGACAACCAAGAAAGTGCCGACTCCTCAACCCTTTGTGGCTCCTATCCCTTATCCTCAACGTCATCAAAAGAAGAAGATAGAGGAATAATTTGCGAGATTCTTCGATATTTTTAGGAAGGTCCATATCAACATTCCATTGGTAGAAGCCTTACAACAAATGCCAAATTATGCCAAGTTTCTCAAGGATGTGATCTCTCACAAGAAGAAGTTGGGGGATTTTGAGACCGTTAATCTCAGTGAAGAGTGCAGCACCATCTTACAAATGAAGTTTCTAGCCAAGACCAAAGATCCGGGGAGCTTTACCATCTCATGTGTGATTGGAGGAAAAACTTTTGGGAGAGATCTTTGTGATTTGGGGGCAAACATAAATCTCATGCCCTTGTCTATTATCAACAAGGTGGAGATTGAAGCACTCAAGCCAATGACTGTTGTACTTCAAATGGCGGATAGATCGGTCACTTATTCGAGAGGAGTTGTCTAGGATGTCCTTGTCAAGGTTAGTGATTTTATATTTCCTGCCGATTTTGTTGTTCTTGACATGGTGGAAGACAAGGACATGCCCTTGATCCTTGGCCGACCTTTCTTGGCAACGGGGTGACAAAGCTGTCGTTTTACTTCGCGCATATATATTTATAAGTTTTCTTGCCCACAATAGCTAGTAGCTAGTAGTAATTAGGGTCAAACCCAAGGGAATCGGCGTAGTCTCTCTTCCTTGTAACTGGTGTTGCAAAATAACAGCTTTGATCATGACTACACTTGTCTTGGTCAACAAGTACTAAAAACTATAACTGAAATCTAAATAGAAACTTGATCAATAATAAAAGAGATCTAGATTAGGGTTGAATCATTGAACTTAAACTCTCACTTGATCATGGGTGCAAGGATTTTAGTTACAAGCAATTACTATTTGGTTTCCAAGTAAATTAATTATAGCCCTTTGGTCACGAAGTCACTACTAGAATACTCTACTTTTTATCTATTCTTTTTTATTCAGATTATGCCAGAGACTCTCTAGACAAAGCCCCTTTCCTGGTCAAGATAGCCACGAAGACTCTTCAGCAACTATATTTGCCCAAGAAGCTTTAATATCTTTTAGACCTAAATCAGCCAAGAGGTGCTCAAGACACCGACTGCTCTCTAATACTCGTTATCTATTCAGGCACAAGAGACACTCTTGTGTTGCCCCTGATTCTATTGGTGATCTAGATTTCTTAACTTATTGGTGATCAAGCAATTAGTTATCTTGCCCAAATCTATTATTAAGACCTAAGTATTTCGGGAATAAAAGCATGCAAGTATGTAGCACGAATTAGACCTCACGAGTGTTTAGGTTTACGTTCAATTCATCTCACCAATCCAGGCTTAAGAAATTAGCTAGACATCATAAAACTGAAATTAAAACGAAAAATATAAAGCAGAACGTACTTGGAATTAAAATTAAAGATGAATTGTACTCCAGCAAAACAGAAATCGTCTTGGCCACAACAGCCAACTAAAACTAAAGCATAAAATATAAAGTGTTGCCCGTAGGACTTGTTTCTTCGTCACAACTCTCAAACGTAAAGTAAACAAAATTTAGAATGCAAGGGATGCTGAAAGAGAGCTCCTTACAGAGTGAAAGCAGCTATATATATAGGCGTGAGGTAGGGTTTGAAGTCGGCTTCCTTCATGGGCTGGACTCTTTTCCTTGCTTGGCCTTCTTTCCTTGTTTGGCGAAGATTTGATTCACTTTCCTTCTTCTTGGCAGATTTAGATTTGATCGGATCTTGTAAGATAAACATGGAATATTTCCATGCTAATCTTCTTCCTTGGAAAGAAACTATCAGCCTCCGTCCTTGGCTCTTCCATCTCTGTCTTGGTCACGGTCATGCTTGTCTTGCTCACGATCTGCGCCACTCCAAGTACTATTTGCTTGGCATAAAGATATGTAGGGGGATGGGGTACTATCTCACTTGCAGCTTATTCCTGAATATTCACTTGATTGCCCAAGCTACAAACTCTATGTAGGGTTAAATGTTTACGCTCTTGACCAATATCAACAAGGTCATTCCATAAGCTTGTCTGCACACTGCATCTCTACCAAATCTCAACACTTATCATTAGGTCTTAACGGGTTGTAATGTGGCTCAAGACATAAGGTAGGAAATATTTAGGAACTAGCTATGGTCAATTTGAACTCAGTCCTGGGCAAAGTTTGCACCAGTTTCTTCATTCTTTTGGCAACTCTGGGCCTTAGCGCACTTATTTTTTTTAGGACTTTTTATTTCTCCCTTTTTTTTTCTTTACTACTATTTTTTTTAAGTCCTTTACATGACACTTCTAAAATTAAGGCATGCTAAGCATCCTACAAAAATCAGGTGTCTTGCCCAAGATATAATGCCTCCTGCCCTCCTTCCTTCCATTTTCCTCTAATACTAAGTTCATGTGACCGGGCAAGCTACATTTTTCAGGCTATATTTAGTGTATAGAAAGAAGTATAATCAAGCTCAAAGGGGCTAAGCAAAGAAATAGACAGTAGGTAAGTCATTTTTAGCTTTGGGCTTAATCAACAAGAAACTGTCTAAATCATCTAAGTGTCGTGATCAATTATGCTTCAACTAGAGATGCAGGCAAGTTTTGGAATTTCCAAGTTTCATGGTTATACTCACAAAGAAAGAGAAGATACTGTATAAATATGACAGAATCAAATCCTCACATAGGTTGCTCAAAACTAAATCCATTCTACTTGTCCACATACGACATGCTCAATCAAACATACTCATTATGACCAAAACTCTAATCATGCTGATCAACAACAACACAACAAAACAACCCACCCACACACTTTGCTTCGAGCAAAGTGTGTAAAGTGGTGACCAAGACATAACAAAAACTGACTCCACAAAAATTTACAAAGACAACCTACACCCACACACTTTGCTTTGGGCAAAGTTGGTAAAGTGTAGGTCAAGACTCAAACACAAAAGAGAGAGAAATTCGGATGCCCCCACCACACAATTTGCTTTGCAAATTGTGGTTGAAGGGCAACACAACATCCTTCTCGACCAACAAACACAAAACTTAACACGACAAACAAAAGAAATTAAAAACAAATTAAACTAAAAACTAACCTACACTAACAACTAGAGAGGAAACAAATTAAGAGGAAACGGATTCAGGAGTATACCTGAATCCTTGGTGGGCATAGAATGCACGTTGGCCATCACACATCTCAATCTGGGCTTCACGAATCTCGATCAACAACTTTTTCACTCGCTCCATCCTAGTCAACAGATCAACTTCCTTGGGCAACTCTCCACTGGCACTCGCTTTTCCTTTAGCGGTCACGACAGCAACTGGGGGCTTGGGAGGAACCTCCTGGACTTCAGTGTAGTCATTGAAGACTGGAGTCCCATCTTCATCCCGCTGGATATCCTTCATCCTTTTAAGCACCTCAAAGTCAAGGTGCTTCTCCTTCATGGTTTGAAGCTTATCTAGCTTCTCCTGCAAGTCCATCCCATGCGCATAGGCAGTCAGAAAGTGCCCACAGGAATACCATTGCACCGGCTTCGTGATCACATCCTTCAGATGCTCGCACAGGAATGTCGCGAAGTTGACCCTGATCTTGCATTGCATGCACCACAACAGATAATGCTCTTTGTTGGACAAGGAGTTCCCACTGTCAGTCTTGCCATACAGGTTGTAGGCAAGAATCCTATGGCATATGCGAAGGGCATTAGTTTTGAGCTGGTGCCCCTTGTTGTCCAATCCCTTGTATGGCCCAGTGTCAATATCCTTCCAAATAGCTGCCCAATCCTCTGGCTTAAACGTGGGCACTCCTCGCTTTGCCTCCCAAAACTCCTTCTTCTGGGTCTCCTTGAAATCAATCATGCCCAGAATCTGATTCACCTCATTGATGTGATGCTCCACCTCCTCGCCCATGAAGTTGAAACCGATCACCACAGGCCCCATCTTCGCGTCGACCACCATATTCACTGACCTATACATCTCCCTAACCAAATCCTCGTACACCACCACCGGCCACTCAAGAAACCTACCCCAACCAATACCCTTAAATATCTCCTTCACCTCTTGGGCAACACCTAGGATTTTGTAGAGTTTGAAATTGAGAACCCTAGGCATAGCGATGCCCCTTGGCGCTGGTGTTCCCAATGGTCGTCTCCTCGTTTTTGTCCTCGACCCCGCATTCTTGACCTTGAAAATGCTGATTGGGGTGGCATTGATCACCTTCTTCTTCTTAACTCTGACTTCACCTTCTTCACTGTCATGCTCCTTCTCCACCGCCGTCAATTTTATTTTAGCGGTGGAATCGGCAGGATCCCCTTTCTCTACTGACGACTCCACTAGTCGTGTTGACCCAACATCAGAGGCAACTCCCTTCCCCTTCTTGGATGGGGAAGGCTCCGCTACAGTACTCCACTTCATTTTCAGCGGCTGAACTTACTCCTCTTCTTCCTCCTCGGCATCGTCATCGCTATTATCTTCGGCGGTCTCCTAAGTGGCTTCCGTCTTTTGATCAGCAACGATTGGTTCTTGCCTAGAAACCGCTACTTCTTCTTGTTGCTGCAGAAGAGTTGGATTCTCTCCGTCTTGAACCATGAGTTCAACATCCACCGGAGAAGGGCTTGGTGTAATCGTCGAGCCAATGGTGGTTGCCGGTGCCTCTTCCGTCATGATTTTCCTTCGTGTGGTAGTGGTTTGTGGTGGAAGGTTTTCAGTGGTGAGATCAATGTGGAAATCGGACGGGATTTTGTAGAGTTTGATTTTATTTCTCGTCGATACCATTATGGAGAGGAGAGGTGGTTATGGAGGGTTTTGTGGAGAAGAAAGAGAAAGAAAGGGGAAGATAGAAGGTTGCGGTTTGAATTGAGGGAGAGAGAAGGGAGATGACGTGATAGTGGGATGATGGGTGCGGCTTTTTAGGGTAGTTTCTGACACGCCGCCTTTGATGTGATGGCGGTTGTCATCCATCAGGCCTAGATGCCCAAGATGCAGCCTATCTCGACCATGGTTATCACTCGTACAACTCTCCTTCACCATTGCTGCTTCCTTGTTGTCCCTGACTTCTACAGCTTGACCAACAAAATACGACTTGCAAGGAAAAACACTACTTCCTTGGGTTAGTACTAATAAAATGTACTTAACTGTATTAAAATACTTAACTAAATATAATTTTTTTTAATAAAACTAAATAAAAGAGAAGGAAAGAAAACGTACTAGGTTGTCTCCTGGTTAGCACCCCATTTAATCGTCTTGGGCACGACGTTCAAATCCTTACTCAATAATCCTCCTCATCAGGGAGTTTAGAGGACTCCCCAATATCTTTCTAGTCTTGCCCATAATAGGCTTTCACCTTGTGTCCATTAACTTTGAAAACCTTCCCACTCTTTGGATCCTTGATCTCGACCGCCCCATTAGGATGTTGAGCTTGGACTTCAAATGATCCTTCCCACTTGGTAGTGAGCTTTCCCGACTTAAGTCGGAACCTTGTCTGATATAGCAACACTTGTTGCCCAAAGTCAAACTCTTTCTCCTTGATCAGCAGGTCATGGGTCTTCTTCATTCGCTCCTTGTACAAGCTGGCACTATCATAGGCTTGGAGTCTAATCTCTTCCAATTCTTGAATCTCAAGTCTCCTTACATTGCCCGCTTCATCCCAATCAAAATTTAATTAGGCTATTGCCTAACGAGCTCGATGCTCTCAAGCTCAACTGGCAGATGACATCTTTTTCCATAAACTATGCAATAAGGGGACATCCCAAATGGGGTTTTAAAAGCAGTCCTATATGCCCATAACGCGTCATCAAGGCGCATGCCCCAATCCTTCCTCGTGATGCCCACAGTCTTTCTCAGTATAGTCTTGATTATGTGATTAGACAGCTCAGCTTGCCCATTAACTTGAGGATGGTAAGCAGTAGATACTCGGTGATGAACTCTATACTTCTTGAACAAGGCAGTGATCATGACATTGCAAAATTGTGAACCTTGGTCACTGATAATAGCTCGAGGAACACCAAACTGACTAAATATTTGAGTTCAAAACTCGCAACCACTTTGGAATCATTAGTTAGTGATGCTTGAGCTTTTACCCATTTGGACACATAATCCACTACCAATAGTATGTACTGATTCCCACGAGAGCTGGGCAACGGACCCATAAAATCCATGCCCCATATATCAAACACCTCGATCGGGAGGATTGGCATCATGGGCATCTCATTTCTCCTTGTTATATTTCTTTTCTTTTGACAACGATCACAATTCTTTACCCAATCATAGCAATCTTTGAATAGTGTTGGCCAATAGATTCCACACTCCAAAATCTTCCTTGCTGTTCGCTAGTGCCCAAAATGACATCCACACTCCTTGTTGTGGCAATGCTCCATTATACTCTTTTACTCATGATCTTCAACACAACGTCTAATAATCTTATCACAACACTCTCTCCATAAGTAAGGCTCCTCCCATATATAAAATTGACTCTCCGCCTTGAGTTTATTCCTCTCATATCGACCATACTCTGAAGGTATTGCCCCAGTCACCATGTAATTCACCAAGTCAGCATACCATGGTTCGTCCTGGGCATAGCTCAGATGTTCATCAAGAAACGTTTTCTTTATCGGGTTCCCATCCTCTTCCTGGAGTATCCTGCTCAAGAGGTCAGCGACTTAGTTCTAGGAACCACTCTTATCATTGATTTCCACCTCAAATTCTTGTAGAAGAAGAATCCACCGCATTAGTCTTGGTTTCGTCTCCTTTTTGGTCATGAGATACTTCAATGCAGCATGATCAATATAGACTATAGTCTTGCGCCCAAAAAGATAAGAACGGAACTTCTCAAAGGCAAAAACCACGGCCAACAGCTCTTTCTCCGTAGTTGCGTAGTTGTATTGGGCAGCATTCAACATCTTCGAGGCATAGTATATCCCATAACTTTCTTTTCCTCGCTTTTTCCCAAGCACAACACCTACAACAAAACAACTAGCATCACATATTAGTTCAAACGGCATACCCCAGTTAGGAGGTTGGATGATCGGGGCTGTGATAAAGTTGTTTTTCAAAATATGAAATGCTTCCTTGCATTCCTCATCAAATTCCAAGACACATCATTCTGCAGCAACTTGGTCATGGGCAGAGCTATCTTGGTAAAGTCCTTTACGAATCTTCTATAGAATCCAATGTGCCCAAGGAAACCTCTAAGTTGCTTGACATTGTTGGGTTATGATAGCTTCCCTATGATATCGATCTTGATCTTGTCAACTTCAATACCTCTTTCCGAAATAACTTGCCCAAGGAATATCCCTTCCTTGACCATGAAATGACATTTTTCATAGTTCAACACTAGGCTCTTCTCAAGACATCTCTTCATAACTCGCCCAAGATTTTTGAGACATGAGTCAAAGTTTCGTCCATAGACTATGAAATTGTCCATGAAAACCTCAATACATTCCTCAAAAAGGTCAGAAAAATGTGCATCATACATCGTTGGAATGTGCCCGGAGCGTTGCACAATCTAAATGGCATCCTTCTATAAGCAAAGTTCCAAACGGGTATGTGAATGTGGTCTTGCCTTGATCCTCCTTAGCTACCCATATTTGCATATATCTAGAGTATCCGTCAAGGAAACAGAAGTATTTGTTGCCCGCTAACCTCTCAAGCATCTCGTCAATGAATGGCAAAAAAAATTATCCTTCCTAGTTTTCTGATTATGCTGGCGATAATCAATGCACACCCTCCATCCAGTCTGAAGTTTCATGGCCACCATCTCTTTTTTTTCATTCTCGACCACCTGAATTCCTGACTTCTTGGGCACCACATGTACTGGGCTCACCCAACGATTGTCTGAAATTGGGTAGATTATGCCCAAATCCAGGAGTTTCAGGATCTCCTTCACGACCACTTCCTTCATGGAAGGGTTCAACCTTCTTTGTGGGTCTCTGGCCAGGACTGCATCCTCCTCGAGCAAGATGTGATGCATGCAATCCATAGGGCTTATGCCTTTGATGTCAACCAAAGTCCAACCAATTGCTTCCTTAAACTTGCTCAAAAGTTCTCTTACCCTATCTTCTTCTTCCATCAAGAGTTCTGAACTTATTATCACGGGCAAGGTCTCATTCTCCCCAAGGTAGATATACTTTAGATGCTTGGGCAACGTCTTCAACTTAAGTTTTGGTGCTTTTTGTAGTGAAAGCACCAACCTATCTTCCGGTTTCAACTCTGGAATGCTAAGTCGCTCGAAACCATGATGTTCATTGTCTTCATTCTGCACATACCAGCATTCGTCCAACTTTTCTTGGTCAAGATCTTCACTGTCTTGACCAAGATCTTCTTCTATCTGTTGCTCAATAATATCTCATTCCCCCAGTTTTCCACAATTACCTCATCGAACCAATCTAGTGGAAATTATGATTCAACTTCGAAATCGTCCTCTTCTAGCAATCCTTCATGGCCTTCAACCTCTAAAACTTCCAAGTTATTAACCATTTCCATTCCTTCCTCGAGCAAACAGAGACTATTCACTGTTTCTACACCCTCGAACTTGTTCTGCTTGTACGCATCAAATTCCACCGCTTCACCCGCTACTTCAGCAGTTAGCTTTCCAGACTCACAATCAATCTTGGTTCTTGCGGTATCTCAAGAATGGTCTCCCGAGCAAAATCACAAGGTTCTTGGCCATCCTCTTCCCCATGTCTAGCACATAAAAGTTAGCAGGGAATATGAGATCCCCCACTTTGACCAAGACTTCCTCCAAAATTCCGTTTGGGTAAACCATTGAAAGATCCGCTAATTGGATAACAACTCATGTTCGAGTTAGTGGTCCAAACCTCAACTCGTCGAACATTGCCTTGGGCTTGACATTGATAGATGCCCTTAAGTCAAGCATTGCCCTTGGTATCATGGTTGTCCCTACAGTATATGGTATAGCAAACATCCCTAGATCTCTCTGTCTGATGGGTAAGTGCGGGTCCATTATCGCAGAAACATTAGCCATGTGAAACTTGGCATCATCAAGATACTTTGTTTTCTTTGTGCACATCTCCCTCAAGAATTTAGCACACTTGGGCATTGAAGGAAGTGCCACCAACAAAGGCAGGTTGATCTCAACTTTTCGGAAGACTTGCAACATTTCATTCATCTTTTGTTGCTCTCTGTCTCGGGCAAATCTCCTTGGATAAGGTGCAGTGGGACTATTGATTTTGGGAACAGTCCTCTTGGCTAACATAATTGCTTCATTCTCAGCTTTTAGGGACTCGAGCAATTCTTCATCTTCTTTTGAACTAAAAATGGGATTCTTCTTGGCCAAGATGACAGCCTCCTTCTCAGCTTCAAGCTCATGATACATTTCTTCCAGATCGTTTGAACCCATTTTGGTGTCTTCTACCTTCTCTGGTTCCTTCGTTTGTATCTTGGGTACTGTTTCAGGCAAGGGTCTTCCGCTTCTCAAGGTCACAACATTGACCTGTTCCTTATTAATCTCCACTTGGGCAGAAAGGCGCCCGCTCTTTTCTTCAACAAGCTTAGATAATGTCTGAGTGATATGTGTCAATTGAGCTTGGAGATTGTTAGAAGTGCCTCGACTCTTAATCTGAAAATTCTCAAAGTCCTTCCTAAAATGATCCATGGTGTCCTTCATAAATTCTCCTCTGTTCTAATCGTGATGGGGAGAAACATAGAGATGCTGTTGCTGTTGGGCAGATTGCCGAGGCTGTTGATGAGGAGGTGGTACCTGGTAGTGGTTGTTGCCATACATCAGATTCTCATTTTGGCGGAATTCAAAGTTATTGTTTTTCCCATAACCGAACCTCTGCTGCCCAGGAACACCTTGTTGATTCTGCCCCATAGCCTTGACTTCTTCTTCCTTAATGAACCAATTGGGACAATCAGAAGTGATGTGGGTCGAGGCTTGGCATACTTCACATTTCTTGACAACCTTCCTCACCACTACTTCTTTCCCATCTACTTTCCTGTTTAATGCCTCCATTTTATCATCTATCTTGGCCATGAATTCCTTCATAGTATTGACCAGAACGTCTTTGTTTCCACCATGATCGTGTGAATTCCCCCTGGGAATATCATCCTCATCTCGAGATTGCTCGATCATAGCAGCTATCTTCTTGAACACTTCCGCTGGCGATTAATCGACAATTCCTCATCCACAAGCAGCTATTATCCACTTCCTTTTGATGCTCGCATTCCTCGCATGAAATACTCAACGAGATCAATCTCTTCGATCCAATGTTGTGGCAATGTGACAACATCTTCTTGAACCTTTCATAGTACTCGTACAACGACTCATTGGTGCCCATTTTGACCGAAGAGATTGCATTCCTTAAACTTTGGATGCGGCCAACAGGAAAATACTTGTCGAGGAATGCCTGTTGCAACTTCTCCCATGTGTCTATACTTCTCTTGGGCAAGGTATAAAGCCACTCTCGTGCCCCATCAAGTAGTGAGTAGGGGAACGCGAGCAACCTTACGTAATCCTCAAATCTCTCATGAGGGTTAGTGACCCTAACGGTACTACATGCCATCTCAAAATTCTGAAGATGAGTCTGTGGATCTTCCCTTGGATGATTGCTAAACTTGGGTAAGATCTAGATCAACGAATGCTTAAGCTCCAAATTTCCGTTGATCTTGGGCAGCTTGATGCTCGAGGGCTTGATACCCTTGTCATCAGGGAACATGATTTCCCTAATGGTCTTCTCTGCCATTTCTTCTTGTTGTGATTCTTTGTCCTCTTGGTCAGAGTAAGAATTGTCTTGCTCGAAGTAGTCGTCTTCTATGAAGCTCAGTACCGCTTAAGGTTCGTTGGCGTCGTCCTCCATGGTACATTTTCTTGCTCGGATTGCACTAACCTCCTTCTTAACATCCTCAACGAACAAAAGTTCTCCTGGTTCACTTTGAGTTTTAGGCTTAGGCATACACCGAACTCAAACCTGAAGATTAACTATCTTAGAACCAATTCCCCGGCAATGACGCCAATTTGACGAAGCCATCGTTTTACTTCACGCAAATAAATTTATAAGTTTCCTTGCCCACAATAGATAGTAGCTAGTAGTAAGCTGGGTCAAACCCAAGGAAATTGGTGTAGTCTCTCTTCCTTGTAACTGGTGTTGCAAAATAACGGCTTTGATCACGACTACACTTGTCTTGGTCAACAAGTACTAAAAACTATAACTGAAATCTAAACAGAAACTTGATTAATAATAAAAGAGACTTGGGTTAGGGTCGAATCATTGAACTTAAACTCTCACTTGATCATGGGTGCCAGGATTTTAGTTACAAGCAATTACTATTTGGTTTCCAAGTAAATTAATTCTAGCTCTTTGGTCACGAAGTCAATACTAGAATACTCTACTTTTTATTTATCATTTTTATTCAGATTATGCCAGAGTGTCACAGCCCGACTTCTAGGGTATTGAAACGACTAGAATGCAAGGGGCAGTGAGGTGGAACAACTAAACTTTAACTCAAGAAACATGCTCGATGAATAAGAATTTAACTCAACAATGGATTCATAATTACAATAAGGTGGGTTTTTAATCAATTATTCTCAAATGAATGAATATCCAAGCAAAGTATAATATCAAATCCAACAAAGAGAATTAGGTTTGGTGATTAACAAGTATTGCATTCAAAAGTAGGCCACCTTTTAGTCTCAATAATCAAATGGTGGTTAAGGAAATACGAGGATTAGTTAGAAGATTTTATCAACGTTTTAAAACGGAATTCAGAAAGGATTTAAGGTTTGTTCGAGCACATGAGCTCATTGTGAAGGATTCGAGCATGCAATTAAACATATCAAAATAACGGTATTGCAGCGGAATTTAAACAAACGACGTCAAATCCCAAGGCTATATGTATGAAGACGTATAATTGTATCCCCATCGTTGGGATTTGTAGGAGTGCGAGCTATTCTTTCTTTGATGATGATCGGTCCGGAAGAGAGTACTTGTTGCATCCTATGATGCTTCGACAGTAAGATCTTCTTCATCCGTGTCCTCCAGGATGTATAATTTACTACCGAGAACATGACAACGATCTTGTCCTTGACGTCCATCTGCACACAATAACAGAACAGATATGCAAGCAAATATGCACTAGCGTGAAAAATAGATCTGTTCAGTTGACCACTGAAGAAACTTTCTCGAATTCACACCTTGTGAAACAGAGTCAGTAGTCTTTTGAACCACTGCTCTAATACCACTTGATGGTCTCGATACGAGTTATTGGTGTATGGGGAGGGGGAGGAAATACACCAGTTAGGATTTTAAAACTAAACTCCTGAAAAATACTTCAATCGAGTAAAAAGACTCAGTTGGAATCTCACAGCTGAGTAAGCAACCTCAGCTGGAAGAGTGGTGTTGTGCGGAATGTGGTAGAAATTAACAACTCGTAAAAAAACTCACGCTTTTGTGCAAGGTCGGTCAAAAACCAAGACTGTTGATAATGCTAAGATCAGTTTGTATGCTGGTTAGAAGGTCAGTTGAATATGCAAGAAATTAACAAAATAAACACTAGCACACAGAGATTTACGTGGTTCGGAGAAACCTCCTACGTCCACGGGGAGTTGTGAGTCCACACAACTCTATCCAAGTTCTTCTGGACAAACCACTCAGCTTACGCAGGCTGAGCAACCGTTAAGGATAAGTTTGCGGGTACTTATCAACCTTACAGTTTAGTTTTCGGGTACTAAACAACCTATCTACTCAGTTGCGGGAAGAGTAGGATCCTAAACCTTTTCAGGTGAAAGAAAATGGGGTTCCAACTAAAAGCTCGAACATGAAGTGAGCTATGATCTAACACTCTACGAACTCTCACTAAGTGATGTTCTCAAGGTTCGATCTAAAGACACAAAAACTAACTAACTCTAGAACTCTCAACAAGTGATGTTCTAAGAGATTAAATTCAGTTCAGCTCGTGAAGAATATTGCTCTTTCTTTTGCTCTCTGGTTTCTTCTCGCGTGTGTGTCTTCTTCTCATCTTCGAATGAATAAAGGCCTCTATTTATAGGCGGAGAGTATCAACTAGCCGTTGGAGGAGCTGTTGATCTCTGTTCTTTGAAAGCGATGGCTTGTCTCTCATCTCTGCAGACTTTCCCGATATGGCATCTGTGCTCTTCTGCTTTCCATCTGAGATAGCCTTGTGTTGGGCCAAATGGGGTAAAGACTGAACGGTCAAAACCTCACGTGACTTCCTTTTTGAAATTCAAATCTTAACAACAGACTTCCAACAAGGAGTGGTCGGTTAAGACTTTCGATCTTCAACTAACTTGTTCTTCAGCCGATGTTCTATCTGACAACTAACAGTTGAACTCTCAGCTGACTTCATCTTCAAGCTGTTGATCTTCTCGGTTGAGTTCTACAACTGATGTTCTGAAACTGAACACTCAGTTGTCTTCCTTGTATCTGATCAGTTGGGTTCGAACGCTCAGATGGTTTCCTTTCATCTGATGTTCTCTTCCCTTTTACTACTTCTCATCTGATGAACACTCAGTTGTTTTTCTTACAACTGATGTTCTATCTCTTGAATGTGACTTCCCCTTTTTGGATACTTGACTATTGATCTGAACTTTGAACGTAACTTCCTCCTTCTTGATTCTCATCTGACAAACGCTCAGGTGATGTTCTTATGTCTTTTCCCTTTTTGCATTCTGATGAAGTGAACGCTCAGTTGTCTTTCTTACAACTGATGTTCTATCCGAGTGAAGCCTTGTTGCCATCTTCAACTGGAGACCTGTAAAGATAAAATCTTAACAATGCTCAAACAGCGAGCCTACCTACTAACATTAGGTTCTGGCAACATCTACTCGGTTGGGGTCAGTTGGTTTTGGAATTCATCAAAACTCTTACTAACAAATTTCCCAACACACATATATATATATATATATATATATAATCGTTTTAAAGAGTTTGCCACTTGTGACAGCCATAAAACATTTTATTTATTTTTTGAAATCGGCATGTTATTTACTTGGGTATGAATCAATCTACACATCTCATCTTCTTTCGATGGTGTCGAGAAGTAGGCCTCCTCTTCGAGCACTGTGACCGGCCCAATCAAAGCAGAGCTCACAGTCTTTACATAACTGGCCCAACCGAAGCAAGGCTCACAGTTACTTAACGACTGGCTAAGCTGTAATAAGACTCACGATCACCTAGTCTAATGCATGCATTGTCCCGTCTTGTAGGACTTCATCCCGTGCGTCCACAGGATTCATTCACATAATATCAAGTAGATGATTTCATACCAAAAACATTAAAACATAGGCAAGTCAATCAATTTCAATAAAAAACGCATATAATAAATAAATTACGCATTCATCGATTAGTTTTAGTTCAGAAAGCGCACCTGGAAGTGGCGTAATTCAATCTATCTCTTTTATTTCGCTGCTTCTACCTCTCGTCTTACCTCGTACATTTCAAAATAATATTTAATGAGGACAAGTTCGGAAAACAACGAATGCTTGTCTCCTTTTGCTCGAACTTCTACTTGACTCAGGCTCAAATCTCTCGATTACTCTATTTAACTGCTCGATTCCTATTTTCTACCCAAGCTTCAATCGACGGCTGAAACTCTCAAATTTTCTAGGTTAATAATATAATCTAATTTCCAAAATTTATTGGAAATCAGTAACTCACTACTTAGCAAAATCAATTTCTCGTTTTTTTTAGTCATTTACTTATCAAAGTTCTCAAGATTATTCTTGATTATTCACACAACATTTTTCAATAACATCAACTACACATACATGCTTGTATAAATAATCAATATTTATATTCTATTATTGTTTTGCTCGACTTTTTAACTTGGACTTTAGATTCTCGTTTTCTTATGCAATTAACTTCGTTTCACTTAGAAAAATTCAAGGAATCTAGTTATAATTTTATTTTAGCTTTTAAGACTTTTTACTAATTTTAACGAGTCGATGCTCGGTACGTTTCTCGAGATATATATATATATATATATATATATATATATATATATATATATAAACTTGCTCAAAATATTCTCAAATTTTTATATCTTACTAATAATAATTTTAATTGAACGATTTCTTATTTGATTATATTTTTGCACTCGAGAATCGAGAAAACACTATTTATACTTATAATTTTTCGTTATTTATCTATTTTATTATTAAGAACTCATTTTTGCTCGATTAAACTTCTAACATACTTCAATTTATTATCTAAACTCTTTTAACTCTTTAATTTACTTAATTTCACTTAATTTCTCGTTAGTCAACTTTTTGTTATGTTTTGTTGACTTTTTCAGAACTTAGTCGCACGAATTTCAAATTGAGTGATTCAAGTGGCTATCGTACTTGTTTTGATCTAAATTTTACGTTTATAACATCATTTACATCTTTTACTTAGCCAAAATTTATCAATTTTCCATTTTAATTTTCTGCACTAAGTCATTTTCTTTATACTTAGTATTTTTCAATATTTCCAATTGCTAGTATACTTAAAATTACTCCAATGAAACTCTTATAACATCAATATATGCAATTCCTCATAAAAACAAAAGTTCCTAATTCTTATTCTTGAGTTCTTCGAATTTCTCTATAAATATATAATTTCTTGCTCAATTTTGTTAATTCAAAGTCTTATTATACTTATAAAGATTTTAATTGCATAATTCCTTCATCAATTTTATCTTTTAGCCATAGAAATGAAAATCATTATTAACCCTAATTTCTATTGATATTTTAGGGTTTTCTTCATAGATTTTTATTTCTTTCAATTGGATACATAATTATATTCCAATAAATCCTAATTTCATTATTTTAGGATTAATTCATCTCATTAACTTCAAGAGCACTTAGAATTTTATTTCCATATACTCATAGGGTTTGATTAGTTTGGGGTTTTTCTCTTTAATCAATCAATTCTTGATTCTAATCTCTTATCTTATTCTAATCAATTTGAATTTCATTATTCTTAGCTTAATTCATCCATTTAGACTTAAGAAATTTAAAACCAAAATTTCTTGTGCTTAGTGTGGTTCAAAAATTTTAATCTCTTATGTTAGGGAGATTATTTCTTCAATTCCTTCACAACTTAGACTTATTTCTCTTCCAATTTCACTTTCATAACCTTAATTAAAACATATAACTATAGGAATAAAAATTCCCAATTTATTTCTTTCATATTCTTGAATTCTTACTCTTATTAAACTTATGAGTTTATTTCTTTTGATTGATAGAAATTTACTCTTAGCATATCTTAAATTTCATTTTTAATCTATCAATATAGCAATTATAACATAAGAATTATACTTTATCTTTTTGGGGCTAAAATTTTCGGTACTCTACATATTTTTAGCAAATAAATTCTTCACTTTAATTCATTCATGATTTCATACTCTAGCATACTTGAATTATGGATTTCCCTCTTCAATTTAAACATACAAGCTATATTTCATTTTTTTTTTCAATCTCACTATTCATCATTTTCCTCAAGTGAATTTCTTCATTAACATGCTTATTTCTTCAATTAAATCATCAAGTCATGCTCAAATAACATCATCTATATCATCAAGATCATAAGATCAACTAAAGCATGCAAACCCTATTTTTTTTCAATTTCGGTTTTCACATGGATTTTTCCTTCATGGATTTTCTTCTTTATTTCATCATGCGATCATCCTTAAAACATGTATCTAATCATATTATCATCATAGAAATCAAAGACATGAACTCTTACTTCTTCTTCCTATCTCACGGCAAACATACATATATATGCATAGCTTGGATTTCTTTTTCTTTCTGTCCTAGTGAATGAAATAATATACTTGATCAAGATTTCATGCATGGATATTCAAGAACATATCTATCTATTTCTCATGCTTAAAATTCGATCATATAAGAAAGAAAGAATGGGATTCTTACTACTACTCTTTATCGATTAACAACTTCTCTTCATTCCACGTAACTCTAGCTCTTTCATTATGCTTGAATCGATGGAAAATGATGGCTAAGGGCTGCTGAAAATTCTTCGGCGGTTTGGAGGTGATGGAAGGAGGAGAATTGTGTTGGGGAGAAAGAGAGAGATGATTGAGTGAGAGAGAGAACCGATGGAGAGAGAGAGATGGAATAGAGTAGTAAGCATGTGATGGTGAGAGTAGGATTGAGAGTGGGGAAGCCTTGAGAGGTGTTGAATATATTGAGAGTAGAGAGAGCCGTGCAAGTGAAGAAATGGTAGAGGATAAGAGAGAGTGTTCTTCATTCCATGGTGTGAGAGTAGGGAAAATAGAGAGAGTAGGATTTGAGAGTATGGAATCAAGAGTAAGAAATGGAAATTGAGAGTGTGAGAGGTGTGTGTGTGCTGACCTGAGGCAAGAGAGACGCGAAAGAGAGAGTTCTAGATATAACTAGGTAGATTCTGTGTAGATTTTATCGGGTAAAAATTTCCGAAAGAAAAGATTTTACGGTATAAAACATCCCTCTTAAAAATATCTATTTCTCTCGTCTTAAAAACTCATCTTCGACACTTTTCCGACATCCAAATCCACTCTACTTCACACCAATACTCACGAATTAATTTATAGATTCGGAAAACCTAAGTTTCGAATCAAAATTCCAAGAAACGAGAAAAACCGGAAATTTTACTTTTCATATTCGTCCTCTCCACTAATATGGCTTATAACTTAAATTGTAGGCATCGAATTTCACTCGAAATTTCACCACTAGTCATAAAAAAATTTCTAGATTTGGAAGAGCCCAACTTTTAGGCATAAATTCCAAATAACGAAGAATGTCGTAAAAGTTACGATTCACTTAAATAAGTTTTCAAAATAAAATCCAAACTCAACTCAAACGATCTCGGAATTTTTTTAACTTGCATCAATAGTCTTAAAATAATTTCTAGAGTCCAATGACACTAATTAGATTGAATTCGGAGTTTGTTGACTGAGGGTTGACTTTTTGGTCAAAGTTACTATTCATCAGAAAGTCAACTGTCACGAAATTTTCCGAAATTCAAACTCATGCTCAATCTCACATTCTTAAACTCATATAACTCTTCACTTCTTCGTTTCGAGTTACCGAAACAAGAAAAATGACAATTTTACCCTCCAGGGGCATTTTGGTAATTTCACGAGAGAATTTATTCTCGGAAATTTTATCACACAGAATCGCACATAATCACATATAATAACATTTAAGAAGCACTTAATCACACATAATCACATTTAGGACGATTAATTTTGCTTAGGAAAAATAGGGTTATTACACCGAGACTCTTTAGACAAAACCCCTTTCTTGGTCAAGATAGCCACGAAGATTCTTCAGTAACTATCTTTCCCAAGTAGCTTTAATATATATCTTTTAGACCCAAATCAGCTAAGAGGTGCTCAAGACACCGACTGCTCTCCAATACCCGTTATTTATTCACGCACAAGAGACACTCTTGTGTTGAGCCTGATTCTATTGGTGATCTAGATTTCTTAACTTATTGTTGATCAAGCAATTAGTTATCTTGCCCAAATCTATTATTAAGACCTAAGTATTTCGGGAATAAAAATATGCAAGTATTTAGCACGAATTAGACATCACGAGTGTTTAGGTTTACGTTCAATTCATATCACCAATCCAGGCTTAAGAAATTAGCTAGACATCATATAAACTGAAATCAAAGCGAAAAATATAAAGCAAAACATACTTGGAATTAAAACTAAAGATCAACTGTACTCCAGCAAAACAGAAATTGTCTTGGCTACATCAGTCAACTAAAACTAAAGCAGAAAATATAAAGTGTTGCCCGTAGGACTTGTTTGTTCCTCACAACTCTGAAACGTAAAGTAAACAAAATTTAGAATGCAAGGGATGCTGAAAGAGAGCTCCTTTACAGAGTGAAAGCAGCCATATATATAGGCGTGAGGTAGGGTTTGATGTCGGCTTCCTTCTGGGCTATACTCCTTCCCTTGCTCGACCTTCTTTCCTTGTTTGGCGAAGATTTGATTCGCTTTCCTTCTTCTTGGAAGGTTTAAATTTGATTAAATCTTTTAAGATAAACATGGAACTTCTTCCTTGGAAAGAAAGTATCAGCTTCCGTCCTTGGCTCTTCCATCTCTGTCTTAGTCACGGTCATGCTTGTCTTGCCCATGATCTGCGCCACTCCAAGTATTATTTGCTCGGCATAAAGATATGGGGGTGGTGGGGGGGGGGGGGGGGGGTACTACCTCACTTGCAGCTTCTTCCTGAATATTCACTTGATTACCCAAGCTACAAGCTTCAGCCCTTTGCCCATTTGCTTCATATCATTGCCCATGGCCTATTAAGCAGATTTCCACTGGATAATGCCCACAATGCCACCTGTCCTGCCCTGCACATACTTCCTCCACTTTGTGTCCTTCCAGACACCATACAGACTCTAAACACACACAAAACAAGAACAAAAGACACGTAAAAATGAACACAAATATGGGTTCATCACGGGGAGAGCCCTTATTGATGCTGCTAGTGGAGAGCTTATCTTGAGGGTGAATGATGAAAGTCATACATTCTCCATCTACAATGCTATGAAGTTCTATGTTGAAGGGATTTCTCAAGGCATGGAGGATTGCAAGGTGATCGAGTTGATTGATTCATGCATTAGTTCGGAAGTGTGGAAATCATTCCATGACCCTATAGAGCCTTGTATTTCTAACTCTCTCTTTTCATCCAATTTTAATTTGCATCCAAATGCTTTTGATGAAATTTTGTTTGAGTGTTGCAAAATGATAGAGAGCCAAAAGGAGTGTTCTAGAAGAGGAGAGAGATTTATGGAGTTATAAAGAGATGGAGTGAAGAAGGTAGAGAACAAAGTGACACCTAAGCTTGAGCTAAAGCCATTGCCCGGACACTTCAAGTATGCTTTCTTGGGAGAGAACAACACATACCCGGTAATTGTATCGGCTTCTCTTAATCCTTATGAGCTTGATTGTTTGCTTCGTGTTTTGAGAAAGTATAAGTCGACTGTAGGGTGGTCTATTTCAAATTTGAAAGGGATTAGCCCGTCGGTTTCCGTGCATAGCATTTTGCTTAATGAAGATGCTAGACCTAGGGGTCAAAATCAAAGAAGACTTAATCATGTGATGCAAGAAGTTGTTAAGAAAGAGTTGTTAAAGTGGCTTGATGCAGGCATAATTTTTCCTATTTCGGATAGTGAATGGGTTAGTCCAACCCAAGTTGTGTCCAAAAAGGGGGGAGTCACTGTAGTTGAAGATGAAAATAAGGAATTGATAGCTACTAGGTTGAATGAGGGTTGGAGAGTGTGTATTGATTATAGGATGTTGAATGCAACTACCCATAAGGATCACTTTTCCCTTCCCTTCATTGATCAAATGCTACATAGGTTGGTCGGGTTTGAGTATTATTGTTTTGTTGATGGATACTCTGGTTACAATCAAATTCCCATAGCCCCCGAGGATCAAGAGAAAACAACCTTTACTTGTCCATATGGAATTTTTGCCTTTCGATTTATGTCTTTTGGTTTGTGTAATGCTCCTCCTACTTTTCAAAGATGCATGATGGCAATTTTTCATGATTTGATTGAAAATGTGATGGAGGTTTTCGTGGATGACTTTTCTGTGTTTAACACTTCTTTTGATAATTGTCTTGATCATCTCTCTATGGTTTTGCAAAGATGTGAAGAAACTAACCTTGTTCTCAATTGGGAGAAGTGTCATTTTATGGTTCGTGAAGGTATAATTCTTGGGCACAAAGTTTCTAGTGCAGGTTTGGAGGTTGATTGAGCCTAGATCGTTGCTATAAAGAAGTTGCCATTGCCGACTAGTGAGAAGTCGGTGAGGAGTTTCTTGGATCATGCTAGATTTTATAGGAGGTTCATCAAGTTTTTCTCCAAGATAGCCAAGCCCCTGTGTAAGTTGCTAGAGAAGGAAAACAAGTTTATTTTTTATGAAACTTGTTTGGAGGCGTTTGAGACACTCAAGAAGGCTTTGGTTAGTGCTCCTATTTTGGTGGAGTCGGATTGGTCGCAGCCGTTTGAGTTGATGTGTGATGCTAGTGATATAGCCGTTGGAGCCGCTTTGGATCAAAAGAGGGACAAAATCTTTCGTCTACTATACTAGTAGGACTCTTGACAAGGCTCAATCCAATTACACCATGACGGAGAATGAGATGTTAGCTTTGGTTTATGCTTTTGATAAGTTTCGATCGTATTTGATTGGAACGAAATAAATTGTGTACACCGATCATGCAGCTATTCGTTATTTGTTTGAGAAGAAGGATGTCAAGCCAAGGTTGATTCGGTGGATTCTTTTGCTCCAAGAGTTTGATGGGGAGATTCATAATCGCAAAGGTTGTGAGAATGTAGTGGCCGACCATTTTTCTAGATTGGAGAATCTCGTTGAAAGAGAGGAGCTTGGAGTTCCAATCAATGAGAGTTTCCCAGAAGAGCAAGTGTTGCAAGTTGCCTCCAAAGTTCCATGGTATGCCGATTTATTTAATTATCTTGCTTCTAATGTGCATCCTCCTTCGGACTTGAATAGGTATCAAAAAGAAGTTTTACCATGATGTGAAGATCTACATGTGGAAGAAGCCATTTTTGTATAGACGGTGTTCTGATAAGGTGATTAGAAGGTGTGTGCCCGAGGAGGAATGAGAGTCGATAATCTCTCAATGCCATTCATCGCTTAGTGGAGGTCACTTTAGGGCTAATCGGACGGCTATGAAGGTGCTTCAAAGTGGATTTTTTGGCCAACCATTTACAAGGATTGCCATGAGTTTACAAGCCGCTGCGATCGTTGTCAAAGAATGGGGGGAATCACCAAGCGTCATGAGATGCCCTTGACGAGCATAGTGGAGGTTGAGCTCTTTGATGTGTGGGGAATTGACTTTATGGGTCCGTTTGCGAGTTCTTACGGGAATCAATACATACTTTTGTCAGTCGAGTATGTCTCGAGATGGGTAGAAGCCGTTCTAACCCAAACCAACGATTCCAAGGTGGTGTTGAAATTTCTTCAAACGCATATTCTTACAAAGTATGGAGCCCCTCGTGCTTTAATTAGTGATGGTGGTTCTCATTTTTGTAACAAGTGGTTGAAAGGTTTACTTAAGAGATATGGAGTGAAGCATTGAGTTACTATGACTTACCATCCCCAAGCCAATGGCCAAACCGAGCTTGCGAATAGGGAGATCAAACAAATTTTGGAGAAGACCGTCAATGGAAGTCGCAAAGATTGGGCGAGCTTGCTCGATGATGCACTTTGGGCATATAGGACGGCGTACAAAACCCCTCTAGGTATGTCTCCCTATCAATTGGTTTTTGGTAAATCTTATCACTTGCCCATTGAGTTTGCACACAAGGCGTTTTGGGCTATGAAGAAGTTGAATTTTGATTTCCAATCAGCGGGGAAAACAAGGATGTTGCAACTTAATGAGTTGGAAGAATTTCGAGAGGAGGCTTATGAGAACTCAAGTTTGTACAGGGAGAGGACTAAGAGATTTCATGAACAAGATGATTCAAAAGAGAGAGTTTAAAGTGCGGGATTTGGTTTTGTGTTTAACTCTCGTCTTGGACTCTTTCCCGGAAAATTGAAGTCTAGGTGGTTGGGTCCATTCCAAATTCAAAAGGTGCTTATAGGTGGAGCTGTTGAGTTTCTTAATCCTCAAGGTTCGCCTTTTAATGTGAATGGCCAAAGGATCAAAACTTATTATAGCCCCGACCAACTCAAGGAGGTGTCGAGCCTCTATTTTGAGGAAATTTGAGTTAACCTCGTCTATTACTTCAAGCTAACGACGTTAAACTAAGCGCTAGTTGGGAGGCAACTCAACGAGGTTCATTTTTAGTTTTGCTTTACATTTTTATAGTTTTTTATATTGGTATTGTTTAATTTTGTTTTTGTCGTAGCCCGACTTAGAGTGAAGATAACTAAGCCGAAAATCCGCGAATAAATAATAAGGTAATAAGAAATCTTGATAAAATGAATAAGCTGAAAATAT
Source organism: Schizonepeta tenuifolia (assembly GCA_029490685.1). Taxonomy (NCBI): domain Eukaryota; kingdom Viridiplantae; phylum Streptophyta; class Magnoliopsida; order Lamiales; family Lamiaceae; genus Schizonepeta; species Schizonepeta tenuifolia. The sequence goes on from CM055955.1 coordinate 28,078,330, forward strand.
CCAACTCTGGCCCAAAGAAATAAACTTACTGTCACAGCCCCAAATCCCGAGGGACAGCAGAAGCCGGGGTGCGACTCATAAACAGAGCAGAAAAGGAACCTCTGCTCTGATACCACTCTGTGGTATCACTAAAAGAATAACTCATACTAGAAGATTGACTCATAAGCAGAGCAGAAAACGAACCTCTGCTCTGATACCACTCTGTCACAGCCCCAAATCCCGAGGGGCTGACTAATTAAACATACATAAAAGACATCATACATTTAATGAACAAGACGTTACTATTAAAAAGGAAGAGTTAATCACGAAGGATTACTCGACAAAAGTACTCGAAAGCATCTATGTTAAAGATTACAGAATTAAACTACAGTGATTTTTTAATGTACATAACCTCAAAAAGAGACTAGAGTTTTGCAGCGGAAAGTAGGTCATAGCTAAAGCAATCCTAACTTCTCAACTCGACTCAACTTCAACCACCGCCGCTGTCGTCGCTTCAACCTGCACATTTATAAACACATGTAGGGCTAAGTACGAAAGTACTTAGTGGGCACGATGCCGAAAACATAATCAAAAGTAGAGATAATCTGGCATTTCATACTTTGTAGCACATCGGGGGTTTTATTTAAAATTAGCCCGTGTCTACTAAAACATTTTCTGACTCATTTTCACAATTTACTCGGCCGAGCATTTTCTGGTATATTACGTTCAAATCTTGACCAATTCTCATTCACCGTGGCTGGTTACCCCTCAACAGGATACCACATACACTACAGGTTACAAAGTGCACTAACTCTGGAAAGCACTTAATAGCTAACTCAGAGCCAATCGTTAGTTAACCTATTTTGATTAACTCATAAATCTAGAAAATACGAATGTTAACTCAGATAGGTACAAGAGAACTCACATAAAACATAAAACAGTTCATGCCATAATTATCACTTTGAAAACACAGATATCAAAGCAATAAAGAAAGGTTTTCGAGCATTGCTCATTTTATTTTATGTATAAAAGCCCACCTCGATGATACAGAACTACTAAACAGGTTCCCGTTCTTCGGTTCTTCTGTCCTTTCCTTAGTGCTAGCTTCCTCCTTCATTGTAAGATAATCACACTTTAGATTCGGTCGTAAAAGATAATCGCATATGGAAATTCGATTTAAGTTTTAGTCGTTTAGTTTCTTTAGGCATTTGCACGCTACTAGTTTCTTTTTAATTAAACGGGAACGAGACTTGAACAAATCTCATTTAAAACTCGAAAGATCTCATACTCAACTCTTAGGTCAGTAGAGAAGGTAGTCGTTAACTTATTACGGCTTAAACGATCGAAAGAAACTAAGTTGCGAAGAAAACAACTTAGGAAAACAACTTCTGAAATTTCACTGCGCAAAGCAGTAGTTCTGGGGACTGCCCAGAACAGAGGAATTGGAAACAGGGGATGAGCCCTGAACTGTTAGAAAGCTTGGAAAGTCTAGTTTACGCTCCAATTTACGGATCTTAAATCCGATAAACGAGCTAAGAGATATTACAGTTTCCGGGAAGGGTCGCAAAACTGCCGCGGCTAACCCTAGTTGCTCGATAGAATCGACGTATAACTCCCTAAGTTCGTTCTAAGTTCTCGTACTCGATTTCTCACAAAACTTGACTCTCAAGGCAGTAAACACGTACTCCCGTACGTGAAGGACTCCTTTTCAAAACTCGTTTATAACCACGACGATCAAACCTCGTCGTTTCAACTACCATTTACTATACCAACAACAAGTTAACAAATTCTCGTTTCTAGATCTCGACTATAACTACAACTCATATTATAATATTCTAGATGCTCATGTCGTCAACTACAAAGTCGTTCCTTAGTCCATAATAAGCATTATTATCTAGTTAAAAACCCTACTCGACTTCTTGATTATTATTTACGACCACTTGTTCGTCTCTTACAAGATTTCAAAAGTTATCGGAATTCGTTCATTTTCTACGACATCAATCATCATCTAACGTAGATCATTTTTATACATATCATCACTCCATATCATCAACCAATCTCGATTCATTCCTAAATTCTTGTCTCTTACGATTTCATTAACATTTTTAGAATAATTCCTATTAATTCCCATCATCATCTAATATCATTAGAAACATTAATTCATCATCTTATCATCAACTAGATCAAACTACAACCAAACCCCTATATTTTTCTCAATTTCGGTATTAGCATGCATTAGGGGGGGGGGGGGGGAGGTCGATTTTCTTCATCGATTAACAACATTAATCCATTTATCATACTTTTACAACATCAATTAATCGATTATCAATACCATTACAACATTAATCAAAAATCCAACTCAAACCCTAAGCCTAATTTCGGTCCTCACTTATAATCATAGGTCTTTTCATTTCTTCTTGTTTTAATCACTAATTAAACTACTCCTAAGCAATATTATACCATCAATTGAAGAATCAAATTATCCTACATGGAACCCCCAAATTTTCGGTATTTAGATAGAAATTAGGGTTCTTGGATTTCTTCAATTTAAACCATAGATCCATATCTAATACACCTAATTACACTAATTAAAGATCAAAACATCTAATCTCCATCATCATAATTTTCGGTCACTAAGAAAAATAAAAGAAAGAAGATTTCGAATGGATAGATCAAGAGATGAGAAGATTACCTTGAAGTTTACTAAAAGAAGTTAGAAGATTTGATGGAGGATTAATGACTTGTGTGAAAATCCTTGTCCAAGAACTTGGAGCTTCTTCAATGGAGTTTTGGAAGAAAATGGAGAGAGATGGATGTGTGTGTGTTTCGAAATAGAGAGAGAGAGAGTGTGAGGATGATGACTTCTAGTTGTATGATATATATTAACTTAATACATAGGTGTAAAGTTAATTAAAGATCTAAGTAGTGAGTCATTAGATTAATACTATAAAGTAATGAAATATCTAGCTAGAGAGAGTGATGAAGTCGGTTAGAGGAAAAGAAAAAGAAGAAAAATACGCGTTTTTCCGGCGCGATACGACGTTACGGAAATCGAAAGACGAAAAACGTAGCTCGGCACAAAATCCTCAAATTCCAATTCTACCATAAATTCCGATATATTTAACTTAATCGGAAAGTAATAATTAAAAACTTAATTCCGACAAAAACTCGGGACGTCACAGTCCGAGTTTCGTCCGAAAAATCATAAAAATGAACTTTCTCGGGCGAGTTCATATCGCGATTTCATGAATGTAAAAATCAGACGGTTTTCCGTTCTGAGTTCTAGAACTAAAAAGTTTTCGTACGCGATATCCCTAAATACAGTAGTCATCTAACTGACTTCCGTAATTTATTTTCGGAAACGGATTTCACCGTTGGTTTTAGAATTCAAAATCGTAAACTTAGGCGTGCAAAGTCATTTTTATTATTAACTTTAAATTTTTAAGATTGTACGGAATTTTTGGGGTATTACATCTTATCCCCCTTGCGAAAAATTTTGTCCCGAAATTTGCATACCTTCTGCAAAAAGATGAGGATATCGCTCCTTCATCTTCTCCTCGAGTTCCCACGTGGCTTCTTCTTGCCCGTGGTGGTTCCATAGCACTTTAACGATTGGTATCGATTTGGTTCTTAATTCTTGGACTTTCCTATCCAAAATCGATATTGGCTTCTCTTCGTAGCTTAGGTCAGAATCAAGAACTATGTCTTGCTGACTAATGACATGGTTAGGATCATAGACGTATTTTCTCAATTGAGAAACGTGAAATACGTTATGAACACTTCCTAGACTTGGCGGTAAGGCCAATCTATAAGCGACGGGTCCTATCTTCTCGAGGATTTCGTAAGGTCCTATGAACCTGGGTCTTAGTTTACCCTTAACTCCGAATCTAAGGATTCCTCTAGTCGGTGATATCTTAAGAAAAACTTTATCTCCTATTTCAAACTTAAGATTGGTTCGACGATCATCGGCATAAGACTTCTATCGGCTTTGAGCTTCTTTCATTCTATCACGTATCTGCCGAACTATCTCAATCATCTCATTTACTGCATCGGGGCCTAGGTTCTTTCTCTCACCTACTTCGTCCCAATAAAGTGGTGATCTACATTTCCTTCCATACAAAGCCTCATACGACGCCATTCCTATCGTGGCTTGATAGCTGTTGTTGTAAGTGAATTCGACTAAGTGTAGAATTTCTTCCCAATTCGCGCTTCGGTCCAATACCACTGTCCTTAACATATCGACTAAAATCTGAATCGTTCTCTCGGACTGTCCATCTGTCTGTGGGTGAAACGCTGTACTGAAATTAAGCTCTGTTCCCAATTCTTTCTGCATCGTAATCCAAAATCTCGAGGTAAATTTGGCGTCCCTATCGGATATTATGACCTTGGGTACTCCATGCAGACGTACAATCTCTCTGACGTACAACTGAGCTAGTTTCTCTGATCCGTAGGTAGTCTTAATCGGCAAGAAATGTGCTGACTTCGTAAGCCTATCGATAATCACCCAAATTTATGTGTTTCCTCTTCTTGACTTAGGCAAGCCTGTGACAAAGTCCATAGCTATGCCTTCCCATTTCCATTCTGGGACATCCAATGGTTGCAGCAATCCATACGGTCGTCGGTGTAAAGCCTTAACTTGCTGACATGCCAAACATCTTTCTACAAACGAGGCAACGTCTCGTTTCATCCCATTCCACCAGAAGTTCCTTCTCAAATCTTGATACATTTTCGTACTTCCTGGGTGTGCTGTATAAGGCGTATCGTGAGCCTCACTCAAGATCTCATTCTTCAGTTCACTGTCGTCATCAGGAATACAAATTCTGCCTTCATAAAGGATCGCATTGTCTGGTGCTTCAGAATATCCATCTGGTTTCTCTGTTCTTATCTTTAATCGCAACTTTTCCATTGACTCGTCCTTCCTCTGAGAACTGATGATTCTTTCTCTTAAATCTGGTGTAGCTTCTAATGCTGCTATCTGACTTGTTATTGTAGCTGGCGTGTCGAGCACTTTGATATCCATCTTCTCGAATTCTCGTACTAAAGTTTCTTCTTCTACAAAGAGGCATCCTAAATTCGTTGGAGCCTTGCGACTCAATGCGTCTGCTACCACATTAGCCTTTCCTGGATGATAGTTAATTCCGCAGTCGTAATCCTTGACTAGTTCGAGCATCTCCTTTGTCTCATATTTAGTTCTTTCTGCTTGAAAAAGTACTTCAGACTCTTGTGATCGGTGAATATCTCAACCCTTACACTATAGAGATGGTGTCTCCAAATCTTCAACGCATGCACCACGGCTGCGAGTTCTAAGTCGTGGGTTGGGTACTCAACTTCGTGAGGTCGAAGTTTTCGTGAAGCATAAGCTATGACTCGTCCATCTTGCATTAAGACACAACCATTTTTCGATGCGTCGGTGTAGACCACATACTCCTTGTTTGTGTCTGGAAGAGCTAATACTGGCGCTGTGGTTAATTTCTCCTTGAGCGTTTGGAAACTCTTCTCGCACTCGTCCGTCCATTTAAATTTGGTTTCCTTCCTGAGTAGCTGTGTCATCGGCCTAGCAATCGTGGAGAATCCTTCGATGAATCTTCTGTAGTAGCCTGCCAAACCTAAGAAACTTCTAATCTCGTTCTGACTCGTTGGTGACTTCCAGTTGTGCACTGCTTCTACCTTGGCTGGATCCACTTTGATTCCTTCCGCCGATACTATGTGCCCAAGGAACATTACTTCTTTCAACCAAAATTCGCATTTACTGAATTTAGCGTAGAGTTTTTCGGCTCTTAGTGTTTCCAACACTATCCGTAGATGTTCCTCGTGCTCCTTTTCATCCTTAGAGTAAACGAGGATGTCGTCGATGAATACTAAAATGAATTTATCCAAGTAAGGGTGGAAAACTCTATTCATAAGATCCATGAATACAGCTGGAGCGTTGGTTAAACCAAAAGGCATTACTAGGAATTCGTAATGGCCATATCGGGTTCTAAAGGCGGTCTTCGGTACGTCTTCAGGTTTGATCTTCAGCTGATGGTACCCTGACCTTAAATCTATTTTGGAGAAGACTCCTGCACCCTTGAGTTGATCGAACAGATCCTCGATCCTTGGCAAAGAATATTTGTTCTTGAGTGTGGTCTTGTTTAGTTCTCGATAATCTATACACATTCTCATTGATCCGTTCTTTTTCCTAACAAATAACATTGGTGCTCCCCAAAGTGAGACACTTGGCCTGATGAAACCAAGGTCTAGCAATTCTTGTAACTGGATTTTGAGCTTTTCTAGTTCTTTCGGTGCCATCCTATACAGGGCTTTAGACTTAGGAGCTGCTCCTGGTTCTAAGTCGATCGTGAAGTCCACATGACGATCTGGTGGCAATCCTGGTAATACTTCTGGAAAGACGTCTTCGTATTCATTCACAACTTTTACGTCTTGGATGGACTTCTCGGCTCCTGGCTCCCCGACTAGGTACACAAGATAAGGTGTGGTACCTTTCTTCTTCATAAGTTTCGTGGCTTGAAGGGCTGATATAATTGGTACGCCTCTACCCTTGGAAATTCCGTGGAATTCGGTTGGTTCTTTACCCAGGGGTTGAAAAGAGATTTTTCTCTCGTTGTAGAGAATTGTGGCATAATTCTCTGACAACCAATCCATTCCTAGGATTATATCTACGTCCCACATTATCATAACGTTTAAGTTGTTCGCCTTAACCTTAAGAGTTCCGATTTCTAGTTCTAGGTTAGAGCAAACATGCGTGGAAGTAGTGATCTCTCCTGAAGGTGTGGCTACTCTCATAGAATGTGCAGCTCTTACAGGTCTGATGTCTAAGTTATCGGCACACGAGCCAGCAATGAAAGAATGCGATGCGCCAGTATCAAACAGTATCTTAATAGGGATGTTGTGTAGTTTTCCCATACCTGCTAGGTTGCCTTTTTCCTTGTGCTGGCCACCCTGTTTGATAGCGCATGCCCTCGCATTCTGTTGCTGCTGTGCATGCTGCTGGAACTGCTGCTGGTTCATTTGCTGCTGCGGCTGTGCTTGTATGGCTCTGAGAGGTATGGCTTGCAGCGGTTTCGAGCAATCTTTCTTCATATGCCCCTTCTATCCACAATTGAAACAGTTGGGGGTGCCTATCTGACAGACTCCGGGATGGGCTCTGTTGCACTTAGGGCAGACAGGAATGGTAACCCTCCCTGGGTTAATTCCTCCCTGGTTGAAGTTTCGTTGCTGCCCTTGCGGCTGGTTCTGTTGACCGTTGCCTTTCCATGGTGCGTTCTGCTTATTTCCCTGAATAAACAACCCCGATTGGTTGTTTCCCTGCCACGGTCTTTTGTTGCTGTTGTTGTTGTGGTTGTTATTCTGGCCAAGCTGCAGATAGCCCTGTTGATTTCCCTTTCTCTGGCTCCCTGGTTGTTGAAGTTCTGATTGTAGCCTCCGCTACCTCCTCCATTCCACTTCCTCTTTCCCTGATAGTTGCTATTATTGTTGTTATAATAGCCTCGGTTCTGGTTCTGTGCTGGAGCTGATGCAGTTGGTACAACCTTCTTCTCATCAGGCACGACGGCCTCCATTTCCAATGCTCTTCTCAAAATATCAGTGTAGCCTAGTCCCCCATGACTAGCTAACGCGATTCCCAGTTCATGTCGTAGTCCCCCTTGGAACTTCTTCGATAATTTCTCCTCGGTATCAACCAAAGTCGGCGCATACCTAGACAGTTCACAAAACATAGCGTCATACTCTGTTACGGTCAGCTTTCCTTGCTTCAAACTATAGAACTCGGCTTCCTTCTGTGCTCTATACGTCTTGGGTACGTACTTATCAAATAGTATTTCCTTGAACTCTTCCCATGTGAAACGAGCCAGCTGCTCTGCAGGTATCACCTTCTGCCTTGCTTCTCACCAATAATCTGCCGATCCAGTCAGTTGGAACGTGACACATAGCATTCTCTCCTCATCAATGCATCTGAGGAGTTTGAATATCTTCTCAGTAGATCTTACCCATAGCTCAGCATCGCTAGGGCTGCCTGTTCCATTAAACATCGGGGGGTTTCTCTTGAGGAATAAATCCTCAATATCCCTACAGGGTGGTGGTGGAGGTGGTGGTGGTGATGGGGTAGCATTCTGCTCGTGCTCTTGTTCTCTGTCGTTCTCTGGTTGATGTCTCCCACGTCCTCGAGGCCTCCCAGGTCCTCGACCTCTCCTATTGTTAATGTTTCTTGGCGGCATTTTCTTTGATCTAAAGAAATTTGAAATTCTCATTAGTCTTTTCTGTTAATCGCTCTTAGTACTTACTAGCTCGTTCTCAACTTAATCAAGTTCACGGGACGACATATCGAACATAATTCCGATATTACTTCAAAATCTTTTAACTTTCAAGTTAAACTTAAATTTCTCGTCACACGAATTCATTGACATTCTGATTTAATTACACGATTCATAGGAAATTTTTCTCGTGATTAAAAACCCTCTCATGGGTCATGTATATATATATACATCAAAAAGAATATTAATTCTGCCTCCAATGAGGACTTATACAAAAAGTTAGACTACTACTAGTCTAAACTAGGCTGATTGCCTACTATTTACCGGGTGCACTAACAAGCTGCAACTCCGTACCTACTAAAAGTACTAGAACGGAAACGATTCATAAAATTTCGTATCCGTTAGAGTACTACAAAAACTAGTTACTGATCCGACTATATACAGGACAAAAGAGCTACTACTACTAACATGCGTCTACGACGCTCTACTCAACAGACTATAGTCGAGTCGGAACTGCCATCTACGGCCTAAAAACCCTGAGAGTCCTCCTCTGGGTCCTCCTCCGAATCCTCGTCTGGGTCCTCCTCAGGATCCTCGTCCGGGTCCTCCTCCTCAGACTCTAAACCAAAGACGAGCTGGAGTGCCTCGTCCTTCCTCAGAGTAGAGCCGTCAGAAAGTGTAAGCAGAGGTGGTGACGGTGCCTCTGAAACTGTCTCCTCAAGGTCGGAAACAAGGTAGTCCTCACTGATCTCTACTGCACGCTTCTTCAGGAGAAGAAGGTGCTCAGGAACGGAACCGGAACCTGAACCCGACTCGAACTCTTCCCTAGAACGGACTCTGGACGGTCCTGTCTCCATCTGACCTCTGACTACGCCCCACTTCTCACAGATCTCCTCAAGCGGTGTCAGTGGAGATGGTAGCTCTAACATGGCGGCAAGCTCCGCGTCAATCCCTCGGTACTCTGACTCTGCCCGAAACAGTCCTGTCTCTAAAGGTCCTCTGACTCTAACACAAACGTCAGGTAAGAACGGTGAAGATAGTCCTAACAATGCGGCTGTCTCGGCGTCGATCTCTACGAATCCCGGTCCTGGGATCAACTCCTCGATCTGTGTACTCACTGGCGGTAACTCTGGTGTAACAGCGGGCTCTGCGTCCTCCTCTAACTGCTCTAACTCCGCATCAGACTCCTCACTCGGTACAAAGTCTGGTGGTAACTCCAACAAGGCGGAAAACTCTGGGTCCAAGTCGAGGTGCTCTAGCTCGGTCTCTGCGGGAAAGTGACTGTAGGGGAGATGCGGCTCAAAAGGAACTGGAAGCATAAATCTGCTGTCAAAGAAGCGCCTGTGTACAAACAGGGCGAATCCTGTGTAGTTGCCGGTCGGCTCTGTGTCGTCGCCGAAAATCCCTAGAAAGTACCACGCCACGCGGTGTGCCCAACCGCACCATTCGTCCGGTAGGTGTACAATCAGGTCTGATATTGCCTGACTCTCCGGAATCAAGTGTCGTACTGAAAAATAAACTGACGAAAAGTTGCTCACTATCTGTCCCACATCCTCCTCACCGTAATCTGCCTCGAACTCATAATACTCGTCTTGTATCATATCTAGTATGGTACGCTCGCTCGTGGCCAAGGGCTGGCTCTTCCGAGCAGTAATGCGAGTCCTAGCCATCCTACAAAAGTTTTAAGGAAACACAGATCAGTAACAGGTAGGGAAAATAACTTATCTCAATGAAATACTTAAATTACAAAATGAACATTCCTTATTCAATTGTAACATCACCACTTAAGACAACCACTTATCAAGACTTCTAGCAATTCAAGAAATTGTACTCAAACAATATATATATATATATATATATATATATATATATATATATATATATATATAATTTCAAGATTTTATTTCCATTCTTATCTTACTACATTCTTACTTACTTACCTTAATTCTTTATTACTTTCTCAACAACATTTCTTAATGATTCTTATTTATTAAAATAAAGTACGTCTACTTTGTTCATGTTACTTATTCCAAAGTAACATCCATTCACAAAAGAATTTGTCGTTAACGACTCTTGATACTCGTACTATTGGTAGTCTTTGCTCAAAGACGAAATATGGAAAAAATTCCAAAAGAAATGGAATATAACTTAAAGAATAACTTTTCTGGAAACTAAGTTCCTGTTGTCGTCGCTAGAATCGGGCGATCGATGGAAAAATTTAATCAAGCTTCGTGCTCGACTTCTAATAATTTATACGATTTTTCTTCGTAGAGTTCGATCAGGGCGAACTCTACTGAAACACGGACGAAAAGAAAACGGAATGACGTGACACGAATGATGTCATTTACGTTACTTACACATAAGCAACGTTCACTTATTTCATTTGGCTTTGATTCTCTTTATTCTATATTTGTCGTCTCGTTCATATCTTTCTTAATTCGAAGTCGAAAGCTTCTTAAACGTCTAATCGTTTACTCCGTTTACTAACACGATTTACCGTACAATTTTTATTTCATTTTCCTCGCAGGAAATTTTTGTTTGAATTTTTAAAACAAGGTTCGACTTTGCCGAATCTTCATTCATATCACTTAACGCACGTGACATTCATCAGTAGAAGTTCTCCTCGTGTCGGGAATCTCCTTTCGAAATCATTTCATAATAACGTTTTTTTAAAACGTCTAAATTCTCGAAGAACCGGAAAGATCTTAGGTTTCGAGTCTACGTTCTCATTGAACTGGAAAAAATCCCTAAAATCCGACTATATTCTTGTGTCCAAAAATTTTTCATAAGAAAGAAATTATCGCGCAAATAATTTCACATAAGATAGTACTTGTACTATCACATAATCACATAAAGTATGCAAAGTATAAAAATTATACTTCCATAAAATTCTTATTTTTGGCACACAACTCATTCTCATTCTCAATTTCGTTGAATACTTGTTCATAAAATTTCTTATTTAAAAGAAATCACATAATTAAAATTCTTTCCTTTTTCTCGTTGAGTCGACGTAGCAGGAGGTTGAGTTGACATCTACATTCTCAATCTTAGTGTTATAGTCTAACTCTTATCTTTTACTTGAAAGAAGACCCTGATCTAGAGTACATACAAATACTCTATCCTATGACTCGAAAGAAGACTCGATATAGAGTATGAATGAATACTCTATATTATTTCTCGAAGGAAGACTTGTATACAAATACCACTCTGTGGCATTACTAAAAGAATGACTCATACTAGAAAAGAATGACTCATAACCAGAGCAGGAAACGAACTACTGCTCCGATACCACTCCGTGGTATCACTAAAAGAATAACTCATACTAGAAGATTGACTCATAAGCAGAGCAGAAAACGAACCTCTGTTCTGATACCACTCTGTGGTATCACTAAAAGAATAACTCATACTAGAAGATTGACTCCTAAGCAGAGCAGAAAATGAACCTCTGCTCTGATACCACTCTGTCACAGCCCCAAATCCCGAGGGACAGCAGAAACTGGGGTGCGACTGGGATTGGATTAAAGAAGCGGGGAAGAAGGGGGCTGACTAATTAAACATACATAAAAGACATCATACATTCAATGAACAAGACGTTACTATTAAAAAGGAAGAGTTAATCACGAATGATTACTCGACAAAAGTACTCGAAAGCATCTAAGTTAAAGATTACAGACTTAAACTATAGTGATTTTTTAATGTACATAACCTCAAAAAGAGACTAGAGTTTTGCAGCGGAAAGTAGGTCATAGCTAAAGCAATCCTAACTTCTCAACTCGACTCAACTTCAACCACCGCCGCTGTCGTCGCTTCAACCTGCACATTTATAAACACATGTAGGGCTAAGTACGAAAGTACTTAGTGGGCACGATGCCGAAAACATAATCATAAGTAGAGATAATCTGGCATTTCATAATTTGTAGCACATCGGGGGTTTTATTTAAAACATTTTCTGACTCATTTTCACAATTTACTCGGTCGAGCATTTTCTGGTATATTACATTCAAATCTTGACCAATTCTCATTCACCGTGGCTGGTTACCTCTCAACAGGATACCACATACACCACAGGTTACAAAGTGCACTAATTCTGGAAAGCACTTAATAGCTAACTCAGAGCCAATCGTTAGTTAACCTATTTTGATTAACTCATAAATCTGGAAAACACGAATGTTAACTCAGATAGGTACAAGAGAACTCACATAAAACATAAAACAGTTCATGCCATAATTATCACTTTGAAAACACAGATATCAAAGCAATAAAGAAAGGTTTTCGAGCATTGCTCATTTTATTTTATATATAAAAGCCCACCTCGATGATACAAAACTACTAAACAAGTTCCCGTTCTTCGGTTCTTCCGTCCTTTCCTTAGTGCTGGCTTCCTCCTTCATCGTAAGATAATCACACTTTAGATTCGGTCGTAAAAGATAATCGCATATGGAAATTCGATTTAGGTTTAAGTCGTTTTGTTTCTTTAGGCATTTGCACGCTACTAGTTTTTTTTTTAATTAATCGGGAACGAGACTTGAAAAAATCTCGTTTAAAACTCGAAAGGTCTCATACTCGACTCTTAGGTCAGTAGAGAAGGTAGTCGTTAACTTATTACGGCTTAAACGATCGAAAGAAACTAAGTTGCGAAGAAATCAACTTAGGAAAACAACTTCTGAAATTTCACTGCGCAAAGCAGTAGTTCTGGGGACTGCCCAGAATAGAGGAATTGGAAACAGGGGATGAGCCCTAAACTGTTAGAAATCTTGGAATGTCTAGTTTACGCTCCAATTTACGGATCTTAAATCCGATAAACGAGCTAAGAGATATTACAGTTTTCGGGAAGGGTCGCAAAACTGCCGCGGCTAACCCTAGTTGCTCGATAGAATCGACGTATAACTCCCTAAATTCGTTCTAAGTTCTCATACTCGATTTCTCACGAAACTTGACTCTCAAGGCAGTAAACACGTACTCCCGTACGTGAAGGACTCCTTTTCAAAACTCGTTTATAACCACGACGATCAAACCTCGTCTTTTCAACTACCATTTACTATACCAACAACAAGTTAACAAATTCTCGTTTCTAGATCTCGACTATAACTACAACTCATATTATAATATTCCGGATGCTCATGTCGTCAACTACAAAGTCGTTCCTTAGTCCATAATAAGCATTATTATCTAGTTAAAAACCCTACTCGACTTCTCGATTATTATTTACGACCACTTGTTCGTCTCTTACAAGATTTCAAAAGTTATCGGAATTCGTTCATTTTCTACGACATCAATCATCATCTAACGTAGATCATTATTATACATATCATCACTCCATATCATCAACCAATCTCGATTCATTCCTAAATTCTTGTCTCTTACGATTTCATTAACATTTTTAGAATAATTCCTATTAATTCCCATCATCATCTAATATCATTAGAAACATTAATTCATCATCTTATCATCAACTAGATCAAACTACAACCAAACCCCTATATTTTCCTCAATTTCGGTATTAGCATGCATTAGGGGGGGTTGATTTTCTTCATCGATTAACAACATTAATCCATTTATCATACTATTACAACATCAATTAATCGATTATCAATACCATTACAACATTAATCAAAAATCCAACTCAAACCCTAAGCCTAATTTTGGTCCTCACTTATAATCATAGGGCTTTTCATTTCTTCTTGTTTTAATCACTAATTAAACTACTCCTAAGCAATATTATACCATCAATTGAAGAATCAAATTATCCTACATGGAACCCCCAAATTTTCGATATTTAGATAGATATTAGGGTTCTTGGATTTCTTCAATTTTAACCATAGATCCATATCTAATACACCTAATTACACTAATTAAAGATCAAAACATCTAATCTCCATCATCATAATTTTCGGTCACTAAGAAAAATAAAAGAAAGAAGATTTCGAATGGATAGATCAAGAGAGGAGAAGATTACCTTGAAGTTTACTAAATGAAGTTAGAAGATTTGATGGAGGATTAATGACTTGTGTGAAAATCCTTGTCCAAGAACTTGGAGCTTCTTCAATGGAGTTTTGGAAGAAAATGGAGAGAGATGGATGTGTGTGTGTTTCGATATAGAGAGAGAGAGAATTTGAGGATGATGACTTCTAGTTGTATGATATATATTAACTTACTACATAGGTGTAAAGTTAATTAAAGATCTAAGTAGTGAGTCATTAGATTAATACTATAAAGTAATGAAATATCTAGCTAGAGAGAGTGATGAAGTCGGTTAGAGGGGAAGAAAAAGAAGAAAAATACGCATTCTTCCAGCACGATACGACGTTACGGAAATCGAAAGACGAAAAACGTAGCTCGGTACAAAATCGTCAAATTCCGATTCTACCATAAATTCCGATATATTTAACTTAATCGGAAAGTAATAATTAAAAACTTAATTCCGACAAAAACTCGGGACGTTACAGTCCGAGTTTCGTCCGGAAAATCATAAAAACGAACTTTTTCAGGCGAGTTCGTATCGCGATTTCGTGAATGTAAAAATCAGACGGTTTTCCGTTCTGAGTTCTAGAACTAAAAAGTTTTCGTACGCGATATCCCTAAATACAGTAGTCATCTAACTGATTTATTTTCGGAAAACGGATTTCACCGTTGGTTTTAGAATTCAAAATCGTAAACTTAGGCGTGCAAAGCTATTTTTATTATTAACTTTAAATTTTTAAGATTGTACGGAATTTCTGGGGTATTACACTTACAATATCAACAACAATGAAATCATCATTAAAGTTGGTTTAAAGTTGGATTCAACGGAAGGTTTACAACAGCAACAACTTTCACAAGATAACATATTATTATTCAAGAGTTCAGGTAGCTCATTGTATCTAAAAGGGAGATGTTTTATTACATAACACGAATAGAATATAAATAGAGCATTGCAGTGGCTAAACGCGATTAGATTATATGTATGCAGACATATAACTCGAACTTGAACTGACCTCTTAAGAATGTACACAACAGAACCCTTGCTCAGCACGCTTCCATCTCCGATCGGAGCTTATCCTGCACATTTTAGAAATAATATGCAGGTCTGAGTACGATACATCGCACTTAGTGAACACGTGCCAAAAGATTTAAAAGATGCTACTTAGAGCTATAAATATAACTTGCCTTTTCAAGCATAACACAAGTGAAGTTTTACAAAAAAATAAAAAAAAACATTATCATGTGCATGCTGAAAATAGCTTCTTTTATAAATAAAAACAAAGGTGACTGCAGTCAATACTTAATATGTATGAAATACATCTACAAACATCATACAATGAAAGTGTTGAGAAATAGGCCTCTTTCTCAAACACGTGTGATCGGCCGACCGAAACGGACAACTTACAATCACCATAAAGTGTACACAAATCTTGCCTCATGTAGGACCAAATTTATCCTCCTTCCGTAGATGTTATCATACACAAAAACTCGAAGAAAAGTTGGCAAGTCAATTACTTTGAAATCATCACACATATATATACATATAAGCACACACATATCTTTTCTTTGGATAGAAAGCCTACCTGACTCAGCTTCAACTTTACTTACTCTTCTTTCTTCATCACGTTTCACTTGCTGTCCCCTCTCGTGCATTCATGAGGTAGATAAATATAAGGATAGGCAGCAAGAAATCAAGAAAATGAAAGCATTGTTGAAAAATTCATAAGTTTCTGCTTCAACTTAGCTCCTAGAAAAATATTTATTACTCGATTTATACTACGTAGACTTACATGACATGCTTAATGTACATCTCGTATTTATCTATACCGTACCAACATTGCTATCATAAGCCTATAAACCAACATATGATCACCAAGAAATCATCATTCAAACTCATTGTTGATTTATTCAAAAAGTTTTAATTACATATTCACCTTCAATTTCATCAAATTGAATCAAGATCAAAATCCCCAAATCTAAAGAGCCCTAATTTTCGCCCCTTTTTCTCATTTTATTCAAAACTATCAAATTGCCTTCAATATAATCTAAGTTCTGGTTAATAGCAACCACTTAAACTCATATTAATCATCAATTTGATTATCAAGGGCAAGAATCAAGAAACCACATTCTTCTATGAAACCTGCGAGAGTTTTGGGGCCATGAGGTAGGATTAATTTGATTTGGTTATTGCTAATAATTGGCTCTAGAATGAATTATACAAGAGGTTCAAAGTCAAGATCATCATTCATCATCTTACAGATTTCGTAGTGAGAGCAGGGGAAAGAAGAAGAGGACTATCAGTTACCACTCTTAGTTTAGAAATTGATGAAACTAACCTCAACAATGATTTACATCTTCTTGTATGTTAGATGATCCTCGAGCTTGCTCTATGGAGAAAATATGAAACAAAGGAAATTACAAGGCTGATGGAGGTAGCAGAGAGTGTGGAGAGTGGAAGAGTGAGAGATGGAATGAAATGTCGAGAGTGAGGGAGTGAGCTGTGTGTAAGTGTTAATTTATTGAGGAGCTAATCCTTATCCAAGAGAAGCTTCTGAAAATAAAATCCTGGATATGTTGTATGAATAGGAAAGTTTATTATATAATATTCGTATCTTCTTTATAGTTAATTTAACTTATTAGTTAATTAATTATAAGCTTCAATACTCCAGCTTGTATACTAACAAAATTCTCAAAGAAGGGTTAAGTTTTCACACGAGGGTCTCGAAAATTCGGTGAAAACTAATCCATCGATACAAGTTAATATTCATATGCCCAGGTTAACTTATCTCTCATATAAATAAATTATCAAATACTTATGTGCTCGTATCCTTCTTCACCTCTTTGGTTTAAGCTATCCGAGAAAAATAAATAATAACTTCGGTTACAGCAAATTTAAATTTGCCAAAGCGTAAATCCTTTCACATTTTCTTTTATAACTTGTAATAAATCTTATTTTAATCAATATTAAACTATACTTAGATAAATTAAATAAGTTAAAAAAATGACGGGGCATTACATCCTCTCCCTCTTAAACAAATTTCGTCCCGAAATTTGATTACATAAGAAAAAAAAGCTCGGGATATTTTTCCTTCATCTTATCCTCCAACTCCCATGTTGCTTTTTCTTGATCGTGGTGCCTCCATAGAACTTTTACAATGGCGATGGATTTATTTCTTAATTGTTGGATCGTACGGTCTAAAATCGCCTCAGGTCTTTCTTCGTAACTCATGTTTGGTTCGAGAGCTATCTCTTCTTGGTGGATAACGTGTTTGGGATCGTACACGTATTTTCTTAATTGTGATACGTAAAACACGTTGTGCGTATTGCCAACATTTGGTGGTAAAGCCAACTTGTACGCGACAAGGCCTCTTCTTTCTAAGATTTCGTAAGGTCCGATGAATCTCGGCTTGAGCTTTCCCTTTACTCCGAATCTATGAACTCCTTAAGAAGGTGAAACCTTCAAGAAAACCTTATCGCCTATCTTGAATTCCAGTTCTATTCTTCGAGTATCCGCATAAGATTTCTGACGATCTTGGGCTTCCTTTATTCGTTGTCTTATTTACCGAACAATTGCAATCATCTCTTTTACCGCATCAGGTCCTAAGACTTTTCTTTCACCCACTTCATCCCAGTTAAGTGGAGATCGACATTTCCTGCCATAAAGGGCTTCATATGGCGCCATGCCGATTGTCATTTGGTAACTATTATTGTAAGCAAACTCAATAAGAGGTAAAGTCTGCTCCCATTTGTCTCCTCGATCCAAAACAACTGTTCTGATCATGTCTCCAAAATTTGGATCGTTCTTTCTGATTGACCGTCAGTTTGCGGGTGGAAAGTTGTACTAAAATTCAACGTAGTGCCTAATTCGGTTTGCAAACTTCTCAAAAAACGAGAGGTAAACTTGGTATCTCGATCAAATGTGATCGACTTGGGCACTCCGTGCAATCATACAATCTCATATACGTACAATTGAGCTAGCTTATCCAACCCGTAGGTGATTGGAATTGCTATAAAGTGTGTGCACTTTGTGAGTCTGTCCACAATCACCCAGATGACGTTATTTCCTCTATTTGACTTGGGCAATTCAGATATGAAGTCCATGGTAATATGATCCCATTTCCATTCCAGAATTTCCATAGGTTGGAGCTTTCCATAAGGTCTTGATGCAATGTCTTTACCTGCTGGCACAAATGAAACTATATCTCACTTCATTCATTCCCACCAAAATTTTTGTTTGAGGTCTTGGTACATCTTTGTGCTTCCTGGGTGGGCTGTGTACGGAGTGTCATGAGCTTCACTCAGGATTTTATTTTTGAGCTCCTCATTGTTTGGTACACAAAGTCTTTCCTTGAATAATAAAGCATTGTCACCATCCTCACTAAAATCTTCAATTTCTTTTTGTCGAACTTTTAGCCGTAGCCTCTCCATCTTCTCATCTTCCCTTTGTGCACTAATAATCTGCGTTCTCAAGTCAGGAGTTACCACTAATGCTGCGACTACTTGTTCTATGGCTAGTGGCGGTATAGCTCCTTCCGATCTCAAATCCTCAAAATTTTTGATGAGTTCCTTTTTCTGAGCAAGGAGAAATCCAAGCTCGGATCTGCTTTTTCTACTTAAGGCATCAGCTACTATGTTAGCCTTTCCTGGATGGCAAAAAATTTTGCAATCATAGTCTTTTACTAGTTCAAGCCATCTTCGCTCTCATATTTAATTCTTTTTGCTCGAAAAAGTATTTAAGACTCTTATGGTCTGTGAATATTTCACACTTAGCTCCATATAGATGGTGCCTCCAAATCTTCAAAGCGTGCACTACAACTACTAGCTCTAAGTTGTGAGTTAGGTAATTCATCTTATGAGGCCTAAGTTGTCTCGAAGCGTAAGCGATGACCCTTCCTTCTTGCATCAACACGCAACGAAGTCCATTCTTGGAAGCATCCGTGTAAATGATATAGTCTTTGTTAGCTTCCGGAAGTGCTAACAATGGGGCAGTGGTTAGTCTTTTCTTAGCTCTTGGAAACTCTTTTCGCACTCGTCCGTCCATTTATATTTTACTTCTTTCTTCAATAATTGGGTCATAGGTCTTGCTATTTTGGAGAATCATTCGATAAATCTCCGATAATAACCGACTAGACCTAAGAAACTCCGAATTTTGTATGGTGTGGTTGGTGACTTCCATTCTTGTACTGCTTGCACCTTTGCTAAATCAACTTTGATTAAGAGACAATGTGTCCGAGAAAATTCACTTCCTTTAGCCAAAACTCGCATTTGCTAAATTTGGCATAAAGTTTCTCAGCTCTCAATTTTTCCAAGACGATTCTGAGATGTTCATCGTGTTCTTGCTCATTTTTTTAGTAGACTAGAATATCGTCAATGAAACTCTGTGACGAACTTGTCTAAATATTCTTGGAAAACTCGGTTCATACGATCCATGAAGACTGTTGGAGCATTTGTTAACCCAAAAGGCATCACCACGAATTCGTAATGACCGTATCTTGTTCGAAATGCGGTCTTTGGGATGTCTTCTTGTCGTATCTTCAATTGGTGATAGTCTGATCTCAAATCGATTTTTGAGAAAACGCTAGCTCTCCTAAGTTGATCAAAAAGATCATCTATCCTAGGTAAAGAATATTTGTTCCTTAACGTCAATTTGTTCAACTCGCGGTAGTCTATGCACATCCTCAAACTACCGTCCTTTTTCTTGAATAATAATATTGGAGCTCTCCATGGAGAAAGACTAGGTCGAATGAAACCTAGTCCGAGCAATTCTTGAAGCTGAACCTTTAGCTCTTGCAACTCATGCGAAGCCATTCTATGCGGTGCCTTTGAGACTAGAGCAGAGCCAGGTTCAAGATCGATGGAAAATTCTAATTGCCTATCCGGTGGAAATCCTGGCAAAACTTCAGGAAAAACGTCATTATATTCTCGTACTATTGCCACGTCATCTATATTTTTCTCTTGCTTCAGATCCTTGTTCAAATAGGCAAGACATGCTTGCGCTCCTTTTTTCTTCAATAATTTCTCCGCTTGAACCGCTAAGATTATCGCCGTCTTTCTATTCCTCATTTCAATTCCAAAGAATCGAGTTGGTTCTTTCGCAGGCGGCGAAAAGAGATTATTCTTTGGTTACATTGAATTGTAACGAAATTCTGCGACAACCAATTCATTCCTAATATGATATCTACGTCCTACTTACTTATTAAATTCAAGGCTTTAGCCGACATTTTTAAAGATTCTAACTCAAAGTCTAGGTTTGGGCAAACTTGAGTAACTACAGTGGATTGGCCTACAGGAGTAGTTACTCTCAAATCTTGTTTAGTTTGCTCTATCTCAAGCCCAAGGGTATCAACACAAGCACACGATATAAATGAATGAGAAGCACTGGTATCAAATAATATAATAATAGGTACGCCTCTCAACTGGCCCATACCTGCCAAATTCCCTTGATCATTTGCATAAGGTTTCTGATCTAGAGAAAAAACCCTTTGGTATTGTTGTTGTGGGTCTTGTTGAGGTGGTTGTTGTTGCCTTGGTCGCTGAGCTTGGGGTTGGTGAGGTTGATGAGGGCGCTGATGTGGAATTCCCCCCATAGCTTTTAGGTGTGGAGACTGATATTGACTTGGCCTACCTCCACTAGCTCCTTGCTGTTTGTTCGGGCATTGATAAGAATAATGACCGACTTGCCCACACGTGTAGCAGCTATTGCTACCAGCCTTGCAAATCCCTTGGTGCATTTTGTTGCACTTGGGACATGGAGAATTCCTTGAGGGCCTTGGGGTGCGCTGCCCTGCCCAACAAAAGGCGGTCTATTCTTTCCCGAAGTTGGTTGTTGCTGATTTTGTCCTTGCCATGGTTTCTTATTCGGTTGATTGAATTCCACTTTCTCTTTCATTTTTGGTTTTGGTTTTGGCCAGAAAACGAAGAATTAGCATTTGCTACTGAATTGGGCTGAAACAGGGGAGGTGTTGGAGCTTGGCTTGTCTTTTCTGGCTGCATTGCCAACTCCATATCTAGAGCTCGGTTCAATGCCTCCGCATAGGTTAGACCACTTTGACTTGCTAACACGACCCTTATGTCTTGACTCAGCTCGACACGGAATAATTCACAAATCTTTTGATCCGTATCTACTTTGTCGAGAGCATAACGAGCTAGATCACAAAACTTGCGATCGTATTCTGCCACAGTCTTCTTTCCTTGCTTTAAATTAGAGAATTCAACTTCCTTTTGCTTTGCGGTAGCTTCTAGGAATATATTTTTCGTAGAGAAATTTTTTAAATTGATCCCAAGTGAGGTTTGCAAGCTGTTTCTCGGTGTAAGTTTTCTGTCTTGCCTCCCACCAATAATCAGCCGAGCCTTTCAGTTGAAAAGACATACACATGAGACGTTCTTGATCGTCACAACGAAGAAATTTAAAGATCCGTTCTAGAGCACGAATCCATTTCTCCACTTTGGCCGAATTTCCTCTTCCATTAAAGGTTGGTGGGTTTTGGCGAAGGAAGAGTTCCTCGATTCTTCTTTCGATCTGATGAGGTGGTGGTGGAGTAGGTTCTCTCCTCTCATCATCCACATTTCTTCTCTTATACTGGATAAAGAAAATTTAAAGAATTAAAAACTGTTTTCATATACAATTTATATACATTTTATCCATATTTACTTATTTAAGCTATTTTATCTATGCTCATGAAGACTTCTCATTTTTTTTTATGCTAACACTTTTATCCTAATAACCAAATTCCGAATAGAACTCATGCATAAAGGAATATCATATAGTTTAAGCACATAATAGAGAACTCGTCATTTAAAACAAATGACTGCTTTGGCCATTTTATATACATCGTGAAAATTGCCTCATAGACGACTTTCTACAAAAGAGGAGGGGTATACAACAAAATGCCCCTAATATTAGATGTGATGCTCTAACCACATCACACCAAAATAATGAGACTCAGTACGGGCTACCGCTCCGTCACCGGCTCGCCGAAAATTGTTAAGTCATATCCATGCATCAGATATATATACAAACATACACACACTACATACATCTTATTATCAGAAGAGTTAGAGATTATCTCGCGCCGAGGTGCCCTCGGATGGCTCTTCCTCATCTGCTTCACTTGGGTCTTCTGTTCAGCTTAAATTAATCCTAAGTTGCACGCAAATTAACGTGGTCGTGTACATTGATTAAGTTAAACCCGAATATTATATCTCTCGAGGAAGACTTAACAGGGCAATGTTTGTATTGCGAAAAGGAACAGAAAATGAAAAGAAAGCAATAAAGATTGATTGGGAATTTGTTTTAATCTAAGGAAATTAAAGATCAAGAATTAATCTAGGCAGAAAATAAAACCCTAATTCTAAGAACATGAATTGATTCATAAATATAATTGAAACTAAAAATAAAAACTCACAATTTAACCGAAGAACTGGAAATTAAAACTGAATCCATGGTGGAAGTCTGTCACAAATCCGTACGAATTACACAAAGAAAAGCTATCTAGAACTGGGAAGCAATACTGGAAAGAAAAAGTAACTTGTTTCTGATGCGAGGTGGAAAATAAAAACGTAAAAAGAAGGGCGGAAATATAATACGATCGCATCCCTATTTATAGAGATTTTCCATACCGCCTCAACCAGACGAGCATTCAGAGCAGACGATCGTTCCACACCTCAACAAATCACACCAGACGAGCGACCAAGTCGGGCGATCGCCATCTGGGTCTTCACTTCAACTCAAACCAGACGAGCGCTTGAGTCAGGCGATTGCTGATGGTTTCTCTTTCACGATGGACGATCGCCTAGAGTGGACGGTCGCCCAATACCGCTCTCTTGCTTCACGAAAACTCAGGCCAAACGGTTGCCTATCATGGGCAATCGCCTATGGTTTCTCTCTATTGCTGCCCGCACACTTCACATTTAATAGCGGGCGAGCGCCTGTCACAGGCGCACGGGCGAGTGCCTGTCAATTTCTGCCTCGCGCGCCCTTTTTGTTTCGATTATATCTCTCTCGTTCGAACTCCGATTTGCGCACGGTTTTCACCTACAAACTCGTATTAAGATGTACTTCAATCCTATCATGTTCAAACTACTCAAATATTTGTCACATAATCTCTCATTTATGTCCATCTCTCGTCTATTCTCGCACAATTCTACAAAACCAACATGTTAGCGAGATTAACTAGAACCAATGAATTTAACAATAAAATCCGACAAAATAGTGATGAGAAAGATCACTTGACATATAAATACACATCAAAATAAAGCACAAAATGAGGCTAAACATCTTCCTCATCTTCTTCCATTGGCTCATCTTCCTCGTTTTCCCTAGATTCCTTATCTTCATCTTCATTGTCTTCTCCTACCTCGTCAGATTTCTCGGCTTCGACCTCGCCTTGATGATTCAATAGAGTTCCCAACTGATCAGCAGAGGGTGTTGGATAAATACTCTCGAAATTCAGTGTGTTGAAAGGAAGGTGTCGAAGGGTGGTTGTACCAACGGGCACCTCAGCAGTTGAATCAACATCTGCGTTGTCTTTATTACCAACATTCTCTTGTGGCTTAGATGATCCAGCCTCATAGTCGCTCGCTTGATGATAATTATTCCCATACATACTAATTTGAAAGGTTGAGTCTGATGGATCTGGAGGTGGAAGGATTCCCGAATATGGATGGTATGGGGCTGCCTCAAAAGGAGTCGTTGATTGTTGATTGTATCTTGGTCCGTCTTGATGAAGAAAGTAAGAGATAGGACCAGTAACTGAAGAAGGTGGCTGCGTGATGAAGGAATTTGTGTCGAAGGCAGATTGTGAATGATAGGCCTGCTGAACAGTCGAGTCAGAAACCGAAGCCAATGGCTGAAGCACAAAAAGAACCGGATCATCTTGAAGCAAGGGTTCAGACATCATCCCCTCTTGAGTGAATCGTGTCTAAGGATGATGCGGATCTGGTGGTGGCTCGCTAAAACGGTAGTATCGGTTGCTAATAGTCGCAATAAATTCTATAAAATTGCCATAGAGAGTGTCGCTTCCAGGCTGCATGCCTATGAACTCGGGCATTATTGAAGCAGCCCATTCTCCCCAGCGCGGCGGCAGTAAAGGAATGATGTGCATGATGCCTTCCAACCCCGAGACACCGTGCTCGCTTGCATCCAACCAACA
Organism: Schizonepeta tenuifolia; assembly: GCA_029490685.1. NCBI lineage: Eukaryota > Viridiplantae > Streptophyta > Magnoliopsida > Lamiales > Lamiaceae > Schizonepeta > Schizonepeta tenuifolia. The sequence goes on from CM055955.1 coordinate 28,102,670, forward strand.
GTGATGATAGTGAGCTAGAAACTTACCAAGCGTGTCTCGATAACTCATCCTATAAGAGTTGAACTCTCGCAAAACCACTTCGGGTGTAGGCTCCATTCCTATAAAAGAATTAACACGAGTTAAGCACACAAGGACCATGAAACTAAATCTCCAAATAATCTCTCAATCCATAACATACTCATCGTCGCTTTTCCAAGGTGGTGCAATGCTCATGTTGCATCCCAGTAACATATAACTTTCTTGCTTGCATAAATGTTCCAACATCTCGAATATAACAGGCCCATCACAAAACAACCTTATTAGAAATAATACATTCACTTCAGACAATAATATCTTGCATACCTCTACATCTTTGAACAATAAATTAAAAAAAAAAACACATACCTCGATAACCCATAAGAGATGGCTTGCAGAGCATTATTTTTATGATTTAACTAGTCTAGGAAATTCAAACTAGACTATACTCGAAAGAAAAAGGAAAAGTTCAAATTCAGAGCGAATTAATGGCTCTGATACCATTCTGTTGTAGCCCGACTTAGAGTGAAGATAACTAAGCCGAAAATCCGCGAATAAATAATAAGGTAATAAGAAATCTTGATAAAATGAATAAGCTGAAAATATCCAACTCTGACCTAAGAAAATAAACTAACAATATCAACAACAGTGAAATCATCATATTAAAGTTGGTTTAAAGTTGGATTCAATGGAAGGTTTACAACAGCAACAGCTTTCACAAGATAACATATTATTATTCATGAGTTCAGGTAGCTCATTGTATCCAAAAGGGAGATGTTTTATTACATTACACGAATAGAATATAAACAGAGCATTGCAGCGGATAAACACAATTAAGTTATATGTATGCAAACATATAACTTGAACTTGAACTGACATCTTAAGCATGTACACAATAGAACCCTTGCTCAGCATGCTTCCATCTCTGATCCGAGCTTATCCTACATATTTTAGAAATAATACGCATGTCTGAGTACAATACATTGCACTCAGTGAACACGTGTCAACAGATTTAAAAGATGCTACTTAGAGCTATAAATTGAACTTGTCTTTGCGAGCATAACACAAGTGAAGTTTTACAAAACAAAACATTATCTTGTGCATGCTGAAAAATAGCTTCTTTTATAAATAAAAACAAAGGTGACTGCAATCAATACTTAATATGTATGAAACACATCTACAAACATCATAAAATGAAAGTGTTGAAAAGTAGGCCTCCTTCTCAAACACGTGTGATCGGCCGACCGAAACGGACAACACACAATCACTATGAAGTGTACACAAATTTGCCTCGCACAGGACCGAATTCGTCCTCCTTCCGAAGATGTTATCATAAACAAAAACTCGAAGAAAAGTTGGCAAGTCAATTACTTTGAAATCATCACACATATCTATACATATAAGCCCACCTGGCTCACCTTCTACTTTACTTACTCTTCCTTCTTCGTCACGTTTCACTTGTTGTCCCCGCTCATGCCTTCATGAGGTAGATAAATATAAGGGTAGGCAGCAGGAAATCAAGGAAATGAAAGCATTGTTGAAAAATTCATAATTTTCTGCTTCAACTTAGCTCCTAGATAAACATTTATTACTCGATTTATACTACGTAGACTTACATGACATGCTTACTGTACATCTCGTATTTATCTATACCATACCAACATAGCTATCATAAGCCTATAAACCAACATATGATCACCAAGAAATCATCATTCAAACTCATTGTTCATTTATTCAAAATTTTATAACTACATATATTTTCACAGAATTTTCTGCACTGCTGCCACACATAATGAATAAACTACTTTAATTGGCAACGAATTTGGGAATGAATCCTATACCAATATAAAGCCACAAATATCTAGTTTTCTGCAAAATTTACGGAGCTTAAAAATATTGAGCGAGTAAAAAGTTATGCTCGTTTTACTAAACTCTACCTGGCTGGCAGATTTTCCTGGGAAAACTGGTTTTCTTCCCCAAATCATTGACAATACTTCTAATATTGCTCATGTATTCAAATAGCAAGTATAATCACTCCATAAACAGATTTTTCTCACTAAGCATGAGATCAGTCTCACATAAGAATCAGTTTATAATGCCAAACAACTCATTTTAAGTTTTCTCCAACAAGTAGGATAGGTATATCAACTCAAAAATCACAAACTCCAATCTATAACTCCTTTAACTCCTACTCATAGATGATTACTTTACTCTGACTAAAATACTCCAGACTCCATTTAAGTATGTCATTTTTCTAGCTCACAAGTTTAAATTAATTCATCTCTCTATGTTATAAACATATTATGACTTTAAAAGGGAAATAGGCAATGTCACAACCCCAAATCCTGAGGGACGGCCAAGCCGGGGTGTGACTAGGGGTTGGATTAAAGAGGCGGGGAAGAAAGGGGAATTATTGAATAAATGAATAAATTAACATCTATAACCTAGATAAAAATGCTATGAACTGATTCTTATTAGACAAAAGAGAGTCAATCTCGAAAGATCGCTCGACAAAGTTGTGATCAGAGAAGACTAGGTTTAAAGTATGAACAACTTAAACCGAAAAGATTAACAACAATAAGAGAGTTATTTTGCAGCGGAAAAACGTAAAATGATAACGCAATTCTTCTTTCTTATAAACGACCTTTACTCAACCTCCTCCGTCTTCGTCACTCAACCTGCACATTTAAAAACAAACATGCAGGGCTAAGTACATAAAGCACTTAGTGGGCACATTGCCGAAAATATATCATACTTAGTAAAGATTAATCAGGCATCTGTTCATAAACACTCGTAAGACTTATACTACTGTACACTTAATTCTGGATAACACACTGTAGGTTGACTCAGAATCCGATCGTCTGGATAGCACTCTGTGGGCTAACTCAGAATCTGTCCCTCTGGATAGCACTCTGTGGGCTATCTCCGAATCTGATCGTTTAGTTGGAATCTCTGGATAGCACTCTGTGGGCTAACTTAGAATCCAATACTCTGGATAGCACTCTGTGGGCTAACTCAGAGAGGCACAAGAGAATTCACATAAAATAATTCATTATGCACTGATAGTTACTTTAATACTCACTTATTAAAGCATTAAGTAAACACTTTCGAGCAACGCTCATTTTATTTTGATAGAAAAGCCCACCTCAAGGCGATTACAGAACAACTAAAGCTTCTGTCTTCTGTCTTCCGTCCTGTCTTCTAATCTCGACGTCCTCCTTCTAATCGTAAATAATCACACCTTAGTAATCGGTCGAGACGTTAAAAAGATACAGAAAATCGGAATCGGTTAAGTCTCTTAGGCCTTTGCACTTTAACTAATCTCTTTTGATTAAAAGAAATGAGACTCGAATAATTCTCGTTTAGAACTAACTCGGTTCCTTACTCAACACTTAGGTTGGTTAATAAAGGGAGTTGATAACTTATAATGACTTAGAACTTCACAAGGAACGAAGTTAAAAAGAATTCAACTTAAGAATTTAGACTTAAGAAAGTTTCTGCACAAAGCAGAAGTTCTGGAGTTCATACAGAACAGATTTCTGAGAAAAAGGGGATGCGCTCTGTACCAAAAGAAAGCCACGGATATCTAGTTTACTCTCCAATTTACGGATCTTAATTTCGTTAAGCGAGCTAAAAGTTATGACAGTTTCCGTGAAAGGTCGCAGTTGAGTCCGCGCGAAACCCTAATGCTCGATAAAACTCGACGCACGATTCCCTAGGTTTAATCAATGCTATACAACCTTTAAACTCACGAAAATTTCATCTCAAGGCAGTCAACATGTACAACCTTTTATGACAAACTCCTTCACATTTCTCGATTAAAAACTCGATGTATAATTACTCGTCTTTTTCAACTAATCATTTACTATACCAAATCAAATTCAAATTTCACTTTCATTCTACAACTTCTCGTTTATAAACTATAACTTATATCATCTGGTATCTCGGATGGAAATATCGTTAACTACAATATCGTTCATTTATCAATAACAATCATAAATATCAAAATGGTTTTCCTTATTCGACTTTTCTATCGGCATTTAATCTCGTTTCTTCGTCTCTTATCAAAATTCAAACCTTCTTAGAATTCATTCAAATTTTCCGGTTATGATCATTAACTAACAAGATTAACATATATTCAAATCACAAACCCAAATCATTATCTAATCTCGACTTATCAATGATTCTTCGTCTCTTAACAAAATTTCGACGTTCTCCGATTTTGTTCAAACTTTCCAATATCGTTCATTATCTATCAAGATTCACTAAGACATAAATCACATATTCAAATTATTAACGAGTCTCAACTTATCGACGAGTTTTCGTCTCTTACGATTTTTATTTTATTTTTAGAAAAATTCCAATAAATTATATAATCATCCTCAAACATACTACATCTCATTTCTATCATCATCTCATGCAAATCGTATCATTTTCTACATCAAATCATCACTTCTTTCTCTCTTACACTTTTATTTTTATTTTTAGAAAATTCTAAAATAATTCATGCATCAATCTATCATCATATAGAACACGAATCCACTAATCAATCATTCTAAAAATCGAACCAACATTAAACCCCTAATCCTTCTATTTTTTTTCGGTAATAATAATAATATTAGGAGGGATGATTTCTTCATGATTTCAATCCATAAAACCATTCCTAAGCATACTATAACATATATTAAATATAGATTCATCATCCTACTTCATCTCCAATTTTTTGAAAAAAAAAACAAATTTATGGAAAAGGATTTTTGTTCGGTTCAATCTCGAGAGGAAGCTTTTACCTTGTCGATTATGGAATCGGAACTAAGATTGATCGGTAGATGAGGGACTTGTGGAGCTTTGAAAGCTTGAAGAATGACTAACAATGGAAGAAAGTGAGAGAGAAGAGAGGGAGAGGGTGTTGGCGGTAATGGAGGGGAAGGAGAGAGGGAAATATGGTGAGGTGTTATGGTACTATTCCATAAAGTAGAAAATAAACTAACAAGGTGGTGAGTCACACACACATAGGCGGTTGGAGGGGATATTTTGTTCAAAAATATCGCATTTTACGGGTCTAATACGACGTTATAAAATCGAGAAATTAAAACCCTAGTCGGTTACGTTTTTGATGAAATCTAATTCGACCGTTAGATTAGAAATAATTCACATACTCGGAAAGTGTATTTCGATTTCCAAAATCCGATAAAAAGTCGAGATAAGACAGTTCAAAATTCGCCCGAAAAATAATAAAAACTGACTTTCTCCGGTGAACTCGTATCGAAGAAAAAGTGAATGTAAAATCTGACGGTTTTTCAATCTGAGTTTTCGGGTGAAAATTTTATCGGACGCGAAAACCCTAATACAGTAGTCGTTCAACCGACTTCTGGAATTTATTTTCAGAAACGGATTTCACCGTTAGTCTTAGAATTGAAAATCCTTAACTTAGGCGTGCAAAGCCTTAATTTCTTAGAAAATTTTTATTTTTCGACGGAAAAGAAACGTCGGGTATTACAGGCAAGAAAATCCAGTTTTATTCGAACCCACTTATAAAATGCTTAATCAGATTCCTAGCTCATAATTACAATTTCAGTTGATCATTACAGGAGAAGAATAAGAAAATTTAAATTAGTTATAGCTTTCAATTTCTGCAAAATGAGGTTTTGCAAAATTCCTACAAATTTAATTCATGTTGTAATAGTTATCACAAGCTCATATTCAGCTTCAATTTCATCAAATAGAATTAAGATAAAAAAAAATCCCCAAATCTAAAGAGCCCTAATTTTCGCCCATTTTTCTCATTTTATTCAAAACTAACGAATTGTCTTCAGTATAATATAAGTTCAGGTTTATAACTACCATTTAAACTCATATTAATCATCAATTTGATTATCAAGGGCAAGAATCAAGAAACCCCATTCTTCTATGAAACCTGCGAAAGTTTTGGCGCTAGGAGGTAGGATTAATTTGATTTGGTTATTGCTAATAATTGGCTCTAGAATGAATTATACAAGAGGTTCAAAGTCAAGATCATCATTTATCATCTTATAGATTTTGTAGTGAGAGCAAGGGAAAGAAGAAGAGGACGATCAGTTATCACTCTTAGTTTAGAAATTGATGAAACTGGCCTCAACAATGATTTACATCTTCTTGTATGTTACATGATCCTCAAGCTTGCTCTATTGAGAAAATATGAAACAAAGGAAATTACAAGGCTGATGGAGGTAGCAGAGAGTGTGGAGAGTGGAAGAGTGAGAGATGGAATGAAGTGTCGAGAGTGAGAGAGTGAGCTGTGTGTGAGTGTTAATTTATTGAGGAGCTAATCCTTATCCAAGAGAAGCTTCTGAAAATAAAATCCTGGATGCTTTGTATGAATAGGAAACTTTATTATATAATATTCCTATCTCCTTGATAGTTAATTTAACTCATTAGTTAATTAATTATAAGCTTCAATACTCCAGCTTGTATACTAACAAAATTCTCAAAGAAGAGTTAAGTTTTTACACGAGGGTCTCAGAAGTTCGTTGAAAACTAATTCATCGATACAAGTTAGTATTCATATGCCCGGGTTAACTTATCTCTCATGTAAATAAATTCTCAAATACTTATGTGCTCGTATCCTTCTTCAGCTCTTTGGTTTAAGCTATCCGAGAAAAAACAAATAATAACTTCGGTTACGGCAAATTTTATTTTGCCAAAGCGTAAATCCTTTCACATTTTTTTTATAACTTGTAATAAATCTTATTTTAATCAATATTAAACTATACTTAGATAAATTAAATAAGTGAAGAAAATGCCAGGGTATTATATTTGTAGGATTAAAAAAAAAATCGCAATAGAGTCATACGATTGGAATCTCACCGCATACGGAGGAAAAGGAAGCCGCATGAGGCCATGCGGTCAGGGCATGGGGCCGTATGCCGGACTGCATGAGCCTGGGAGTCGAGCCTCGTGAGAAAAGTTTCTCGCATTTGGCATGCGGTCCGCCATGCGGCCGCATGCCCTTCGCCGGTCCAGCTTTTTCGTTGCCCAAAACCGGGTTTTGACCTGTCCAAAGGTAAGTTTTCTCTCCCTCTCTCCTCAAATTCGAATTTATCACTTTTTTTTTAGACACCAACACATTTTTCTCTTCCAAATTCTCTTCTCCTTTAATTTTCTTCCATTCCAAGCAAGACAAAGGTTTGTTTAGTTACCATGGGGCTAAGGAAAGATAAGAGGAAATCAAAGGATGCCGGAAAGAGAAAATCTAAAGAAAAGGGATCTTTGTCTCGTTAAGCTCTTTACGTCAAATGCAATGTTGATGGGTATAAATTTCATCTTCGCACAAGTGCCGGTAGCGCCAAGTGGGAGGTATTGAGAAAATTGAAGATCAAATCTAGCCGTTTCATTTGTGGTGCCACTATAGAAGCTTTAGGGATAGCCGATTCCATGTGGCTACATGTTGATAGAATGGGGTCGCATCCTATTTTGACAGCGAATTGGCTCACTTATCGTGGTATCACTTCGGAATTCCTTTGTACATTGGAAGTAGAAGAGGAGAATACTGTTCCGGTTCGCATCAAGTTCCAATTGGGGGATAAGCCGCGTGTGTTGAGTACCGCCGAGCTTAATGCTATTTTATCTTTCCCTGATAGCATTGCTTACCATCTTCATGGCATGTACGCCGCCAACCTTTGGAGAAATTGTTTTAATGGAGTACGAGGCTAAAACCCAATTCACTCCGGGCTATTCCAAGGCATCTTCTATTTGCAATCCCGTCTTTCGGTACATTCAAAGAGTTCTTGGGTTCATTTTTCTTGCTCGTGATAATTGTGGAACAATGCGGGCCGATGAGTTACATTTTCTTCAAGGGATGGTCACCGGTACTTATATGGATGTTGGGGCGTATTTGGCCAACCAATTCAAGTTGCAAGCCGACATTGATGCGGTTCCTATTTGCATTGAAGGTATGATTACTCATATTGCTTCGTTTTTTGATGTTGATCCCGGTACGCCTATTGCTTGCAAGAGTATTTTGGTGGATATGCATTTCTTGAGGTCTCACAAGATGATAAGGGGGGTTCACCGTCTCTTTTGGCGACTCAAGGAGAATCCTCCTAAGCTTTTCTCCTTGCCTCATCCCAAATTGACTTCTGTTGATGCTTGGGATGAGAATGATGTTAATCTACTGATGATGACTTCATTGCATCGTCAATTTACGATTGATGAGCCGCTTCATGGGCCTATTTTGGGGGATGTACCTTATGGATATAATGATGGGGGTGATGACCATGGTGGCGATGATGAGCCTCAAGGAGAGCCTCAACAACAAGAAGTTCCTCAAGATGCCCCAGGCCCTTCCAACCATCGACGCTATGTGCCGTCTTCATACTTTGATGCTATGAGCAACGCCTCAACACTCATTTTGAGGCGACAAGCACTCGATTGGATACTTTTTCCAATGACGTGCATGCTCAATTTGATCGCCAAGAGGAGGAGGCTCGTCGTCAATATGAGGCCCAAATGCAATATAATGAGGAGATGCGAGAGATGATGCAACAAGGGATCACCGGCATATTTGATTTGGTGTGAGGCCAACACCATCCTCCGCCTCCGCCTTTTTGATACGGTGTGTTTGTTTCAATCAACTTTCTCTTCTTCTTACAAACTTATTCTTCCTTGTTGTTGAATAAGTTTGGGGGATGGAGAAGAGAGTTGATTGTGTCTTTAATTTTATTTGATTACTTAGTTTAATTGTTAGTTATTTAGTTTAGTTTCGTTTAGTAATTTGTCTTAGTTTAAGTTCTATAAAAAAACATGTTTTTGGGTGAATGAGTGACTTGGCTAATGATGAAATTGTTGGTTTGGATTTAACTTGATGAATTTGAGAATTTCATGAGGGATTGAGCATGAATGGATGAATTGATTGTTTTAGCCTCTTTAGAATCAAAATAGCCTATGTGAGATTTGGGCCATGACTAGTACATATTCATAGTCTATTTCATTCTTGTGTGATTTGTCAAGCATGCGTGTTAATCTCTAGAACTTGTCATGAATCTTTCTTAAGATTGTGTTAGTATGCTAAGAATTAGGAGATGATTTAAGGTCATCCTTGTTAGCCAATTTGTCCTTTTTTATTGTCCAAAATTCTAAATTTATCCTAGTTTGCCACTTTGAGCTTTTGAGCCTTTTCTTTGTTAACCTAATGGTGAATTGGGGTAGATCTCTTTAGGGAATTGGTTGTGTTTAAAAGAAGAATGCAAGGAAGGATTGAATAAGTACCTATATTTAAAATTTCAAGTTGAAATTGGCCCTTATAAGCTCATGAAAGTAGAAAAGTTATAGTTTGAGGAAAAGAAAAAAAAAGGGAAAATAAGATCATAAAAGGGCAAAAAAGATTTAAGGAATAGTGCTACAAAGGAATGTTGTGTTGAGAATGTGAAAAGGGTAGAAGTGTTTGTTATGATGAAGGGGCTTGTGATGCTTTTAAAAGTTGGGTTTGTTGTGTATAAGTCACTTAGCCTAAAAATTTCATACCTTACCAAAGAGCCAACATTACAACAAAAAATAAAGTCTTTTTTTATCTTAGTTTGAAGCATACATGTGAACAATGGCGAAGTTAGATAATTGGCAAGCATATGGTAGATTGCATGTTGTGTTTTGACTTGAGCGTATATACTTCCTATTTCATACACTTGAGTGTTGAGAGTTCACTTTACTACTTCCTATGTCGTGAGGATTTTAAAAGGGGCTAGAATGATTGGTTTGTTGGTTTGTGTTTGATTTTGATTGGGTTTTTGCATGAATCATATTATTGAAAATTTTTGAAGCCGATTGAGTTACAATTTCGCTTTAAATCCATGTTTATTTTTGTTTCTTTTCTTTTGTGTTGTTTGAGGGCAAACAACTCTTTAAGTTTGGGGGATTGATAAACATAGATTTTCAGTTGTTTTTGGGTTTTAAAAGTGCATATTAGTTGTGGATTGTAGATTCTTTGAAACTTAAATGTGGATAAACGAGCATGTGGAAGAATAGTTCGGCTTCACACGAGTTCGTAGGAGAAAACGGCTCGAGAAATGGCTTAGAAACAAGGGAAAACAAAGTCAAGCATTGCAAGAACCCTTCATGCGGTCGCATGAAGGGAGGAAGTGGTCCGTATGACCGCATGCGGTTGGCCATGCGGCCGCATGACGGACCGCATGCGGTCCGATGTTGCCCCAAAATTTGTGAAAAGTTCGCATTTTCCATGCGGTCGTCCATGCGACTGCATAGCGAGGTGGTTTGGCCCAAAAATTTTCCTACTTTGATTTTAATTTCCTTTCTAGTTAGGATTTAATTCCTACACGTTTTATCTGAGTTTTTTAGCTATAAATACTCCTTCTATTGCATAGAAGAGATACCACCTTACACCTTCTATTATTTTTCATAGTTTTTGTTTAGTTTAGCTTTGTCTTTGAGCTTTTGAAGACTTGTTCGAGAGTTCAAGATTATTATTTCGACGATGGTTTTTCTTATTTAATGACTATAAATTCTTTTTCTTTTTATTATGTGTTTTGATTTAATTATGAGTAGCTAATTTTCTTGTATCCTAGGCTTAGAGAGTAGATGGATAGAGACAGGACTAGCTACCTTGTGAGCACCTTGGAGATCACTTTATAAATGACACTACGACATGCAATTGGTCTGTATTCTCTAATAGAGACATGACTAGCTACCTTAGGCAGGAGAGTCACAAAAGTTGTATTCACAGCTTTTGGCATAAATCCAATCTCAAAGAAATCTTGCACAGGAGAAATTATATCCCTTCCTAGAATTCCCCAAGTCTTTTGAAATAAGAATGCAATATAGTCATCCAAACCTGGGGCCCTCTGTGGATTCATGCTAAATAAAGCTATTTTGATTTCAGTGCTAGTGAAATGAGCACACAACTTCTGTTGTTGAGTCAAAGTCAGTATATTTCCTTTGGCTAGGATTTCTTTATCCACCATGGGAAGACTTGATGTTGCACTTCCTATAAGCCGAACATAGAACTTCCCCACTTCCTCTTTAATTTGGTTTTGCGTAGAGCATCTAGTTCCATCATCTCTTATTAGCAGCTTGTTGGGAAAATTAGTAAAGATTTTGATTTATACCAAAATCCAACTGACCCCAACCGAGTAGATGAAAGCCATCAGTTTGAACTTAGCTAGAGCTCACTGTTTGAGCGTAGGGATTTTATCTTTACAGGTATCAAGCAGAAGAAGACTGCCACACTGAAGACGTCAGTTCGTGAAGAACTCAGTTGATACCCAAAACTCAGCTGACCCTCAAACTCAGTTGATATCCAAAACTCAGCTGACCCTCAAACTCAGTTAAGACCAAAGCTCAATTGTACCATGGACTCAGTTGGACAGCAACTCAGTTGACTCATCAACTTACCCTTGTAGCTCAATCATAAAGAGAAGTTGTGTCGAAGTCAGATGTCGCAAAGCGGGGAAGAGAAGACTTTGAAGACGTTGAAAGAAAAAGAGCTGAAGTCCAAATTCAAATCTACTCAGAATCACAAGTTAGCTGGAGAACTTACTATAAATGGACCGACAACAGAGACGCGCATAAAGCGATGGTTACAGTTGCCATTTTAGGAAAGTTTTCAGAAAAACAGGTGGAGTGTCATGCCTTTAGCAGAGATCAAACGGCTCTTCCCAACAACTAATTAGATATCCCTCTATAAATAGAGGACTCCACATCTAAGCTTAATGAGAGAGTTTTGGGCCAGCGCAGAAAGATAGAAGAGAGAAAATTATCATCGCCGAAGAAACAACAGACCATCCCACTCTCCAGCAAGAAGACCTCAGTTGAAGACTAGTAGAAGTTGAGTGTCCAACCCTCCTTCTATCTTTGATCTAGCCTCTCAAAAAGCCCCTTTGTAATACCCCAGAAATTTACTACTGTCTTAAAAATTTAAAGTTAATAATTAAAATGGCTTTGCACGCCTAAGTTCATGAATTTGAATTCTAAGAATAACAGTGAAATCCGTTTCCGAAAATAAATTACGGAAGTCAGTTAGATGACTACTGTATTAGGGTTTTCGCGGTCGAGAAATTTCTCGTTTGAAAACTCGGTTCGACAAACCGTCGAACTTTACATTCACTTATTTCGCGAGACGAGTAAGTTAGGAAAAAACGTTTTTATTATTTTTCCGAACGAAATTCGGACTGTGATGTCCCGAAATTTTGTCAGATTTTAGGTTTTAAAATATATTTTCCGAGTAAGTTAAAGATGTCGGATTTAATGGTCGAATCGGAATTCGAAGAAAACGTGCCGAATACGTTTTTAGTTTCTCGATTTTTATAACGTCGTAACGAGCCGGAAAATACGATGAATGGGATAAAAATTCCCCTTGACCGACTTCATGCATATACCATGGGATATTTTTTTCATTTTTATATGATTTCCACTTTATGACTCATGCTTCCATTAGTATTTTAATAATTATAATTGGACACCTATGTTAGTTGTTAGATTATAACTTAATTAACTAAAATCTCTCTCCCTCTCTCCCCAACCAATACCGCCAGCCACCTCCATCTCCCTTTCTCTCAATTTTTCTCTTCTCCATTGAAGGATCTTGAAGGTTTTGGCAAGTAATTTTCCACAAGTCATCAACCACTCATCTAATTCCACTTCTACTTTCATTATAATTCAAGGTAATCATCCTAGCTTCACTTCTATCCAATTAGATTTCCATTTCTTTAATTTTGGATATGGACCGATTTTAATAGATGAATTAGGATGATGATTTGAGCTTTAATTCATGCAATTAGATGTGTTAATAGTTGATTCTATGGTTTAATTGATGAAAAAAAAATTAAGAACCCTAAACCTAGGGTATGACCGATTTGAGGGGAATTGAGTAATAGGATGAGTTAATCTTAATTGATTGGATAATTGAGCTTAGGGAAGGACTAATTGAGGATTTATGCAAGAAGAATGAGATTGCCCTAACTTTTAGATGGACCAATTTTGTTAGGGATTAGGGTTTGAAGATGGAAATCTAAACTAATGATGATGTAGTGAAAATCAATTAATAATATATGTTGTGGTGAGCTTAGAGATGATAATATGGATTGAATTGAGGAAGAAAATCACCCCTCCTAATTAATTGTTGTTACCGATTTCTATAGAGGAATTAGGGGTTTTGTGTAGTTTAATTGTATTAATGATTTAGTGATAGAATAATGTTCTAGTTGATGTTAGATAATGATATGAATTAATTGGAATTTTCTAAAAGTATAATGAAAAACGTAAGAGACGATGAATTGAAAATAAATCGAGTTTAGTTAATGAATTGAAGTGGTGATATATGTAGTAATGATCCTTGATAGACAATGAATAATGTTATAGAATTTGAGCAAATTCTAATGATGTTTGATAATTCGTAAGAGGCGACTAAGCGATGATAAGTAATGATAGAAAAGACGAATAAGGAAAGTAATTAAATATTAATGATCGTTATTGTTAAATGAACGAGTTTGTAGTTGACGACATGTTCATCCGAGTTATGAAATGATAAGTTATAGTTGTAAACGAGAAGTAAAAATGAGAAGTTGGAATTGTTTTGGTACAGTAATTGTTTAGTTTGAAAAGACGAGGTTCTAATCGTCATGCTTATAAATGAGAAATGAAAAGGAGTTCAACACGTATGACGATACGTGTAGACTGCATTGAGTCAGGAATTTCGTGGAAAATGAAGTGGAATAACGTAAGTCGAACCTAGAAAGTCGTGCGCCGAGTTATCGAGCCTTAGGGTTAAACTCGGACTGTTTTGCAACGTCTCACGGAAACTGTCATATCTTTTAGCTCGTTTATCAGAATTGAGATCCGTAAATTGAAGAGTAAACTAGACACCCGTACCTTTCTTTTGGTATAAGATTCGTCCCCTTTTTCGCAATCCCCTATTCTGTACAAACCTACTGATCTGAACAGTAATTTCCAAAACATAGATTCTTAAGTTGAATTCTTCTCAACTTAATTCCTTTCAATCTTTTAAGTCGTTTCAAGTTATCGACTACTCTTTATCTACTGACCTCAGAGTCAAGTACAGGACCTATTGAGTATTAAACGAGATGAGTTCGTATCTCGTTCCCGTCTAACTAAAGAATCTAGTTAGCGTGCAAATGCCTAAAGACTTAAAAGACTAAGACGATTTCGATTTCAGTTTTCTTTTGTCGTCTCAACAACTTATCGAGGTTATATTTTATGTACGATAAAGGAGGAAGTCAGCATAAGGAAAGGACGGAAGATTGAAGAACGAAAGCACGAGTAGTAGTTTTGTAATCTTCGAGGTGGGCTTTCTATTATATAACAAATAAAATGTGGGGTTTTCCACAAATCGAAAGTTATTCTTTATGAGCTTTGATTATTGTGGTTTCAAAGGGATAATCAGGCATAAACTGTTTTGTGTTTTATGTGAGTTCTCTTGTACCTTTCTGAGTTAGCCATCGTGCTTTCCAGAATTATGAGTTAACCATTAGGTGTAAACTAAACGATCGGACTTTGAGACTAGCTATCTAAAGTTAGTGCACTTTGTAGCCTGTGGTGTATGTGGTATCCTGTTGAGGGGTAGCCGGCCACGGTGAATTATGACTGGTCAATATTTGAATGTAACATCTATGAAAAATGCTCTGCAGAGCTAACCTTTATGAAAATGAGAACGAAAATGTTTAGTAGGCACAGGCTCTTAAAAAGAAAAACCCCAGTGCGCTACCGATATGAAATGCCTATTTTATCTATACCTATGATTATGTTTTCGGCATTGTGCCCACTAAGTACTTTTGTACTTAGCCCTGCATATGTTTTCTAAATGTGCAGGTTGAAGCAACGGAAGTGGTGACGGTTGAGTTAGGAGTTAATGTTGTCAATAGGAGAAGACTATTTATGTAGTTGCATTTCCGCTTCCAAACTCTAGACTCATCTTTTGTTGAAGTAAATCACTTTTTGATTTAAGTTCTGTAAATAACTTAGAATCTTTTGAGATCTTGTTCGAGTGATCCTTCGAGATCAACTCTTTCTTTTGATAATGAAGTCTTGTTCATAGATATTATGTTGTCTGTTATGTATGTCTATTCTTTCATCCCCTTTCTTCCATGCTTCTTTAATCTAATCCCAGTCGCACACCGACTTCTGCCGTCCCTCGGGATTTGGGGCCGTGACAGAGTGGTATCAGAGCAATCGTTTCTGCTCTGCATACAAGTCTTCTTTCAAAGTAGTCAGATAGGGTATTCGTTCATACTCTATACCCCAATCTTCTTTCAAGTAAAAGTTAGGTCGTAACACTAAGATTAAGAGTGTAGACGACAACTCAACCTCCCGCTACGTCGACTCAACAAAAGAAAGAAAGCAAGAAAGAAAGAAAGGAAAGAGTTTCAAGAAATGTGATTCCTTTTAAGGAAAAATTTTGAATAAGTATTAGAGTCGAGAATGAAATAAAAGGTGCCAAGTAAAGAATTGTTTGAAAGTATAAGAGATATACTTGAGATATTTTGTGATTATGTGATAGTACGAGTACTATATTATGTGAAATTATTTGCGCAATAAATTCTTTTAATTTGAAAATTTTGTTGGCATGAGAATCTAGATTGATTCTAGGGATTTTTCCCAGTTCACTGAGAACATAGACTATCGTTCTAAGGACTTCCCGATTCCTTGAGAACATAGATGTTTTAAGAAGTATTGGATCCAAATGATTTCGAAAGAAGATCGTGAAACGGGAAGGACTTTTATAGACGAATGTCACGTGCGTATAGTGACATGAACAAAGACTCGGCAGAGTCAATTTTTTTTTTAATCAAGAGCCGATAAGAATTTCCTTCAAGGAAATAAGATAAGTAATGATAAGGTACGTTAATTCTGTACCAAGTAAACGAAAGAGACGAATGTTACTTCCGTAAAAGTAACATGAACGAAGTCGTTTTCAGTTGGAGTTCGCCTCGTTCGAACTTCAAAAAGAGATTTGTTTTAATTATCGAGAATCGAGTACGAATCTTAGTTAATTTCCAATGATCGATCGATTCCAACGACGACTAGAACTTGGGTTCTAAAGTTATTTCTCCAGTAATTATTCCATTTCCTTTTTGGAATTTGTTTCATAATTCATAATTGAATGAAGAATACGACGAGCACGAAATTCAAGTGTCGACAAAGACCAAAAAATTCTTTGGAAATGAATGTTACTTTTGAATAAGTAACATGAACAAAGTAGACGTACTTTATTTTAATAAGTGAGAATCGTTAAGAAATTTTCTTCAAGGAAGAAATAATAAAGAAAGAAAGTAATTAAGAATAAAGAATAAAGAAAGTAAAAAGGAAATAAGTAAGGAGGTGATAAGAAATGAAGTAAGAAAGTAAAATGAATATATAAGATAAGGAATGGAAATAAAATCTTGAAATTTTATTTCTATATATTGTTTACGTGCAATTTTCCTTGAAATTGCTAAGGTATTTAAGATAAGTTTGTCGGTTTAAGTGGAGACATTACAATTGAATAAGGAATATTCATTTTGTAATTTAAGTATTTACGTAAGATAAGTTATTTTCCAACATGTTACTGATCCGTGTTTCTTAAAAGTTTTGTAAAATGGCTTCTAGTAGTGACATGGCTCAGGAGAGTCAATCCCCACCACAGCGTACTTGGGCAAATCAGATATTAGATAAGTATCAAGATTTCGAGGCAGACCCGAGACACGACATAGGACAAATAATTAGTAACTTTTCGGCAGTTTATCATTCAGCCCGGCATTCTATTTCAGAGGGTCAGGCTATTTTCGACTTGATTAGACGACTACCAGAGGAATGACATAGTTGGGCGCATGATACGGCATGGTACTATCTTGGGATGTTTGGCGATGATGTAGAGCCAACAGGTGATTACTATGGATTCGCTTTAGAAGTACACGAGCGTTTCTTTCAGAGCAGGCACATAGCAGCATATCCCATTCAGGCGCATCCTTCCTACACTCACTTCCCGGCAGATTCAGACTCAGCGCATGATGGGATAGGTCCAGAGATGGCTGCACAATTAGAGATCCTTCCAGTGTTTGGACCTAGCGAGAACACGGAAGAGTTAGTTTCAGAGGCAGAGTACCCGGTGATTGACGCAGAGATAGCTGATAGGTTAGGGTCACCTACTTCTTTTCTACCCGAGCCTTCTGTGAGAATTCGGGGACCATTCGAGACAGAACAAGGGTACTTAGAGACAGACGTAGAGCTTACTGCCCTGTTACAGTTACCATATCCATACAGACCCCTTGACGAGATTTGCTCAGAGTTGGCCAGAGTCAGAGCAGAGTATGAGGCAGGACCGTCCAGGGTCCGTTCCAGGGACGAGTACGAGTCCGGTTCCATTCCAGAGCACCTTCTTCCTTTGAAGAAGCGTACGGTAGTGTTTGATGATGATTGTTTGGATTCAGACTTAGAGGAGATTGGTTCAGAGGCACCATCACCACCCCCACTTACACTTTTTGACGGCTCTACTTTGAGGATTGACGAGGCACTCCAGCTCGTCTTAGGTTTAGAGTCAGAGGACGAGGATCCGGAGAAGAATCCGAAGGAGGATTCTGAGGAGAATCCTGAGGAGGACCCGGAGGAGGACTCCGAGAGTTTATAGGCCGTAGAGAGCAGTTCAGACTAGACCGCAGTTAGTTGAGCGGAGCGTCAGGGACGCATAGTAGTAGTAGTAGTGGTAGTCCTTTTGTTTTGTACATAGTCGGATCAGTAACTAGTTTTTGTAGTACTCCAACGGATACGAAGTTTTATGAATCGTTTCCGTTCTAGTACTTCCAGTAGTACAGTAATGTAATATGTTAGTGCATCCTGTACAGGTAGGCAGTCAGCCTAGCTTAGACTCGTTGTAGTCTAGTTTTTGTATAAGTCCTTGTTAAAGGCAAAACTAATATTCTTTTTCATGTATATATATATATATACATGACCCGTGAGAGGGTTTCGATCACAAGAAAGTTTCTTATGAATCGTATAACTAAACCAGAATGTCAAATGAACTCGTGTAACGAGAGTTTAATTTAACCTTGAAGGTTAAAAGTTGAAAGAACTAGAATCGAAGTTAATATTTATTCTCTTTTACGTGAAATTGTTAAGTTGAAAAAAAGGATTAGTGAGTAAATGAAGGCTTAAAAAGCGAGTGCTAATGAGAAAATTTTTGTATCTTATAGTTCCAAAATGTCGCTGAGAGTTGTTAACAACTAAAGAGGACCTGATAGTCCTAGAGGATCTGATAGAGGTCAAGAACAATGTATAGGCGAAGAAAAGCAAAACATCGAGTAACCCTTCTACTTTCCCCACCTCCACAACAACGTAACATTGAAGATTTATTCTTCAGAAGAAATCCACCAGTTTTCAATGGGTCTAGTAACCCAAGTGATGCGGAGCATTGGGTACGCTCTATAGAAAGAATTTTTGAGCTTCTTAGATTTAGTGATAAGGAGCGCTTAGTATGTGCTGCGTCTCAGCTAGCCGGACTAGCTAAATACTGGTGGAAGACTAGATAGGAAATTATGCCAGCAGAGCAAGTGGCTCAAATCACTTGGAATGATTTTAAGGAGGCATATTATGATAAGTATGTATTCGATCAAGTGGAAACTGAAGAGGAAATAGCAAGAAAATTTCAAGGAGAACTTAAGTATAAACTGGGAATAGCATTGGCCAGACACGAAGGACTGAGCTATGCAGAACTACTAGGACGAGTCCTAGAAATAGAGGCAGTAGTGCCAGATAAAGGAAAAATGGTTGTGCCCATACCAACACCAACCCAGACTTCCACTCAAAACCTTCCCAACAATAATATTAATTATAGAGGAAAAAGAAAATGGGAAGGAGGAAGTAGCACTGACTGTTACCATTGCCACAACGATCAAGGAAAACAGAGTAGAAATCGACAAGGCTTTCAGCAGCCAAATAAAGATAACAACTACTGTAAGAAGTCGTGGCAAAGGAATAAACCACAAGGAAATAAACAATTAGGACAGGGGAAGGGAAATAATCTACAAGGATAACCGCAAGGACAACAGAGGAATTTTAACCAAGGAGAGAATAACCCAGGAAGGGTTACCTTTCCTGTTTGTCAAAAGTGTAATAGAGCGCATACCAGCGTTTGTCAAGCAAGCACGGGTGTTTGCTTTAACTGCGGGCAGAAAGGACATATGAAAAGAGAGTGTCCGAAGACACTGAAAGCGGCAGGACAGAACCAGTACGGACAGCCCCAATCTCTTAGGGTGATTCAAGCACAGCCGCAGCAGCAGATAACCCAACAGCAGTTCCAGCAGCACGCTCAACAACAACAGAATGCAAGGGCATGTGCTATCAAACAGGGTGTTCAGAATAAAGGAAAAGGAAACCTAGCAGGTATGAGAAAACTTCACAACATCCCTATTAAGATACTGTTTGATACTGGCGCATCGCATTCTTTTATTGCTAGTTCGTGTGTGGGTAACTTAGATATTAGACCTGTAGGAGATGCACCCGCTATGAGAATAGCTACACCTTCAGGAGAGATCACTACTTCCACGCATGTTTGCTCTAACCTGGACTAGAAATCGAAACTCTTAAGGTTAAAACGAACAACTTAAACGTTATTATAATGTTCGGCGTAGATATAATCTTAGGATGGACTGTTGTCAGAGAATTATGCCATGATTCTCTGCAACAAGAGAAAGATCTCTTTTCAACCCCGGGTAGAGAACCAACTGAATTTTATGGGATTACGATGGATAGGAGGATACCGATAATATCCGCCCTACAAGCCAAGAAGTTGATGAAGAAAAAAGGTTGCACCGCTTATCTCGTATACCTAGTTGGAGAACCAGAAGCCGAGAAGACCATTCAAGACGTGAAAGTTGTTAACAAATACGAAGACGTCTTTCCAGAAATATTACCTGGTTTACCACCAGAACGTCATGTAGATTTCTCGATTGACCTAGAACCAAGATCGGCCCCTAAATCGAAAGCCCCATATAGGATGGCACCGAAAGAACTAGAAGAACTTAAAATCCAGCTGCAAGAATTGTTGGACCTTGGATTCTTTAGACCGAGTGTTTCACCTTGGGGAGCACCCGTTTTGTTTGTCAGAAAGAAGGATGGTTCTATGAGGATGTGCATAGACTATCGTGAATTAAATAAGATTACCCTTAAGAATAAGTATCCTTTGCCAAGGATAGAAGACCTCTTTGATCAGCTTAAGGGCGCGGGAGTCTTTTCAAAGATAGATTTAAGATCCGGGTATCATCAATTGAAAATCAAACCCGAGGATATACCTAAGACTGCTTTCCGAACCAGATATGGCCATTACGAATTTCTATTTATGCCATTTGGTTTGACTAATGCTCCCGCCGTATTCATGGATCTCATGAATCAAATTTTCCACCCATACTTAGACAAATTTGTTTTAGTATTCATCGACGACATTCTCATTTACTCCAAGAATGAGGAAGAACATAAGGAACACTTGAGAATAGTCTTAGAAACGCTTAGAGCCGAGAAGCTTTACGCCAAGTTTAGTAAGTGCGAGTTTTGGCTGAATGAAGTAATGTTCCTTGGACACATCGTATCAGCAGAAGGCATCAAAGTGGATCCTGCCAAGGTTGAGGCAGTGCGCGATTGGAAATCGCCGACAAGTCCGAACGAAATTAGGAGTTTCCTAGGTTTAGCCGGTTATTGCAGAAGATTTATCGAAGGATTTTCAACGATTGCTGGACCTATGACGCAACTACTTCGGAAGGAAAACAAGTATAAATGGACGGATGAATGCGGGAAGAGTTTTCAGACACTCATGGAGAAGTTAACCACAACACCAGTGTTAGCTCTGCCAGAAGCGAATAAGGAATACATGGTCTATAAAGATACTTCGAAGAACGAATTAGGTTGTGATTTGATGCAAGATGGAAAAGGTAATAGCTTATGCTTCACGACAACTCCGACTTCACGAAATTGAATACCCAACCCACGACTTAGAACTAGCAGCCGTTGTGCATGCGCTGAAGATTTGGAGACACCATCTCTATGCTGTTAGGGTTGAGATTTTTACGGACCATAAGAGTTTGAAGTACTTTTTCGAGCAAAAGGAATTGAACATGAGACAAAGAAGAGGGCTTAAATTAGTTGAGAATTATTATTGTGGTATCAATTACCATCTAGGAAAAAGCTAAGTGTAGTAGCAGGCATGCTGAGTCGAAAGACTCCAACTAAGTTTAAATGTTTCTTCATCAAGGAAGAAACACTTATACGAGAATTCGAGATAAAGAATGGAGAGGTGCTCAATACAACTGAAGCGATAACAAGCCAAATAATAGTAATCGTAGCTACACTAGACTTACGAAAAGATTACAAGTGCCTAGAGAAAGGACGAGTCAATCGAGAAGCTTCGACAAAGGATAAGAACAGATAAACCAGACGGTTATTCCGAAGCATTGGATAATGTGATAGAAATTAAAGAATGGACTTAGTATTCCCGATGACAACAAATTTAAGACTTAAGAAAGAATTCTTGGTAGAATTGATCGAAACGAGACGTTGCCTCATTTGTAGAAAGATGTTTAGCTTATCAACAAGTGAAAGCTTTACACTGACGACCATACGGGTTGTTATAACCGTTAAGTATTTCTATGTAGAAATGGAAGAATATTTTTTTTGACGTTGATCAAATTGTTATAACTATAGTTATTAAGCTACGATAAGTATTTGTGCCTTACAAGGCCTTGTAGAAGAAGAAGTTTCAGATAACTGTCTTATTGTCATAAGGTAAGTGAAAGAAAGAACCTAGGATCAGATACGGTTAGGGAAATGATCGAGATTATTCAGCAGACACGAGTTAGAGTGAAAGAAGCCTAAAGGTAATGAAAGAAAGAAGTTGAAAGAAGATAAAAGTCTTAAGAAATATAGGCTTAAATTTAGAAAATAGGGACAAGACTTTCCTCATGATTATCCTTCAAAGGATAACATGATTAATTCCATGCCTAAAGCTTCGAAAAAGATTTATATGATTAGTGGATATCTTGAAAAATATAGCTTCCAATACGGATAGTTATGGCGTTGTTGCCAAGTTTATGGAATGTTTATTATATGTGTATCTCATTTTGAGAAAATGTGTGTGTTCGATTCTGCACACGTGGTTTTGTCAGCAAGACGTTGTTCTTGGAACTGACTTAAGTTATGAAGAAAGACCGCAATCGATCTTGGATCGAAAAGCGTGAAAGTTAGGAAGCAAGTCGATACGATTAGTAATAGTGTTATAAGATCATCACGGGCAAGAAGAAGCCCCGTGAGAACTTGAAGAAGAGTTGAGGAAGGAGTACCCCGAACAGTTTAAGAAGATAAGCAAATTTCGGGACGAAATTTTTCGTAAGGGGGGTAGGATGTAATACCCCAGAAATTTACTACTGTCTTAAAAATTTAAAGTTAATAATAAAAATGGCTTTGCACGCCTAAGTTCATGAATTTGAATTCTAAGAATAACGGTGAAATCCGTTTCCGAAAATAAATTACGGAAGTCAGTTAGATGACTACTGTATTAGGGTTTTCGCAGTCGAGAAATTTCTCATTAGAAAACTCGGTTCGACAAACCGTTGAACTTTACATTCACTTATTTCGCGAGACGAGTAAGTTAGGAAAAATCATTTTTATTATTTTTCCGGACGAAATTCGGACTGTGATGTCTCGAGATTTTGTCAGATTTTAGGTTTTAAAATATATTTTCCGAGTAAGTTAAATATGTCGGATTTAATGGTCGAATCGGAATTCGACGAAAACGTGTCGAATACGTTTTTAGTATCTCGATTTTTATAACGTCGTAATGAGCCGGAAAACGCGATAAATGGGATAAAAATCCCCTTGACCGACTTCATACATATACCATGGGATATTTTTTTCATTTGTATATCATTTCCACTTTATGACTCATGCTTCCATTAGTATTTTAATAATTATAATTGGACACCTATGTTAGTTGTTAGATTATAACTTAATTAACTAAAATCTCTCTCCCTCTCTCCCCAACCAATACCGCTAGCCACCTCCATCTCCCTCTCTCTCAATTTTTCTCTTCTCCGTTGAAGGATCTTGAAGGTTTTGGCAAGTAATTTTCTACAAGTCATCAACCACTCATCTAATTCCACTTCTACTTTCATTATAATTCAAGGTAATCATCCTAGCTTCACTTCTATCCAATTAGATTTCCATTTCTTTAATTTTGGATATGGACCGATTTTAATAGATGAATTAGGATGATGATTTGAGCTTTAATTCATGCAATTAGATGTGTTAATAGTTGATTCTATGGTTTAATTGATGAAAAAAAAAATTAAGAACCCTAAACCTAGGGTATGACCGATTTGAGGGGAATTGAGTAATAGGATGAGTTAATTTTAATTGATTGGATAATTGAGCTTAGGGAAGGACTAATTGAGGATTTATGCAAGAAGAATGAGATTGCCCTAACTTTTAGATGGACCGATTTTGTTAGGGATTAGGGTTTGAAGATGGAAATCTAAACTAATGATGATGTAGTGAAAATCAATTAATAATATATGTTGTGGTGAGCTTAGAGATGATAATATGGATTGAATTGGGGAAGAAAATCACCCCTCCTAATTAATTGTTGTTACCGATTTCTATAGAGGAATTAGGGGTTTTGTGTAGTTTAATTGTATTAATGATTTAGTGATGGAATAATGTTCTAGTTGATGTTAGATAATGATATGAATTAATTGGAATTTTCTAAAAGTATAATGAAAAACGTAAGAGACGATGAATTGAAAATAAATCGAGTTTAGTTAATGAATTAAAATGGTGATATATGTAGTAATGATCCTTGATAGACAATGAATAATGTTATAGAATTTGAGCAAATTCTAATGATGTTTGATAATTCGTAAGAGGTGATTAAGCGATGATAAGTAATGATAGAAAAGACGAATAAGGAAAGTAATTAGATATTAATGTCACAGCCCCAAATCCCGAGGGACGGCAGAAGTCAGGGTGCGACTGGGGTTGGATTAAAGAAGCGGGGAAGAAGGGGGCTAATTGAATAAACATACATGAAAAATATCGATAAACCATGAACAAGACTTGAATATAAATAAGAAAGAGTTAATCCCTAAGGATTACTCGACAAAAGTACAAAAAGAAACTAAGTTCATATTTACAGACTTAGACTACAGAGTATTGTTCAAAAGTACATCTCAAAAAGAAATTCAGAGTTTGGCAGCGGAAGGGTTCTAACTAAGCATCCTATCCTTTAACTCAACATCAACCGTCGCCGCTCACCGTCGCTTCAAACTGCACATTTAGAAAACAATGCAGGGCTAAGTACAAACGTACTTAGTGGGCATGATGCCGAAATCATAATCATAAATATAGACAAATATGGCATTTCATAAGCATAGCACATCGGAGTTTTATTGAAAGAATCCGTGTCTACTAGACATTTTCTGACTTTTTCTCATAAATCACTCGCGCGAGCATTTTCTGACTAATGTTACGTTCAATCTTGACCAATTCTAATTCACCGTGGCTGGTACCCCTCAACAGGATATCACATACACCACAGGTTACAAAGTGCACTAACTCTGGAAAGCACTTAGCAGCTAACTCAGAGCCGATCGTTAGTTAATCTAATTAGACTAACTCTAAATCTGGGAAACACGAATGTTGACTTTGATAGGTACAAGAGAACTCACATAAAACATAAAACAGTTCATGCCATAATATCACTTTGAAAACACAGATATCAAAGCGATAAAGAAAGATTTTCCGAGCACTGCTCGTTTTATTTGTATATAAAAGCCCACCTTGATTTACAGAACTTAAAGCAAAACTTCCAACTTTGGATCTTCCATCCTTTCTCTACAGTTGGCTTCCTCCTTCATCGTAAAATAAACATACTTAAAAATGGTTTGCAAAAGATAATCGATTAAAGAGAATCGAAGACGTTTTAGTTGTTTAATTCTTTTGGCATTTGCCCGCTTACTAGATTCGTTTTACTTAAACGGGAAACGAGACTCGTACCAATCTCATTTAGAACTCGGAAGATCTCATACTCGACTCTCGGGTCAGTAGAGAAGGTAGTCGATATCTTAATACGACTTTAAAGATTAAAAGAAACTAAGTTGGAAAGAATCAACTTAGGCAATTTACGTTCTAGTTCATTAAACGATTTATGAAATTTCTCGTTTATTACTTCTTTAAAGAAAGGATAAGAGATAAGATCTCGACTGGTTTTCATCACTCAAGGTCCTATACTTGACTCTAGGGTCAGAAGGGAGATATTCGTTAGATAAAACGGCTTAAACGATCGAAAGAAACTAAGTTGTGAACTAAACAACTTAGAAACAAGAAACTGAATTTTCACTGCACAGTCCAGTAACTCTGGAGGCTGTCCAGAACAGAAGATTTGGAAACAGGGGATGAGCCCTGTACCACTGGAAATATTGGGATGTCTAGTTCGTGCTCCAATTTACGGATCACAAATCCGATAAACGAGCTGTAAGTTATTACAGTTTCCGGCGAGGGTCGCAAAACTGCCGTGAAAACCCTAATTGCTTGATAGGTTCGACGTATAACATTTTAGGTTCGTTCTAAGCTCTCGTATTTGATTTTTTTAGAAACTGGACTCTCAAGGCAGTCATCACGTATTTCCGTACGTGATGAACTCCTTCTCAAAACTCGCTCAAAAGCACGACGTTCTAAACGTCGGATTTCAACTAACAAGTACTAAACCAACAAAAATTTCAAAACGCGTTCTAGTTCTCGACTATAACTATAGCCCATATTATATCAACTCGAAAGCTTATGACGTCAACTAGAAAGTTGTTCTACATTTCATCATAAACAATAATATCAAATTAGAATTCCCATCCGATTTCTCGATTATTAGATACGACTAAAGGTTCGTCTCTTACGCGTTTTTCAAAGTTGTCGGATTCTATTAAAATTTTACGACATTAAACTACGTCTAACGTGAATCACTTTCATGCATGCAAACATATCATAACATCATTATAACTCAACTTATAAGGTGATCTTTATCTCTTATGTTTCATTAAACATTTTTAGAAAATTCTCAATTAAATTCTATAATCAACTAACATGATTTGCAACATAATTTAACCAACAATTCATCACTTATATCAAACATGTGGAAACTCTTAATTATCCTATACTTTTGGTTTTTATAAAGATGTTAAGGGGGTGATTTTCTTCCCCAATTAACTACATTTATTTGCTAATCAACCTCTTATATCATCAATTAATCAATTGTAAATCAATTACCAACTAACATGCATAAAATCCCTAAATTCAACTCAAATTTTAATTGAAAATTCACAAACACACATAGGGCTTTTGATTCCTTTTCATTCCAATCACTAATTAAACATCTATTAAACAAGAATCAATCATCAAATGAAGAAAATTAAAAATCCTACAAATTACCTAAAAATTTCGGTATTAACACAAGAGATAGGGTTCTTGGTTTTGATCAATTTTAAACCCTATTTAATTATCTAACACATCCAATTTCATTATTCCAAGATCAATTCATCCATTTCAATACTCAAATTTTCGATCAAGAAAAGAAAAGAAATCCAATTGGATAGAATTAAAGAGGAGATCATTATCTTGAGTTCTTGTGAAGGAATTAGATGAAAAGATGGATGAATGATGATCTAGGAGGATTTTCTTGTTGTAGTTCTTGAAGAACAACAATGGTGATTGAAGGAATTTTTGAAGAGAGAGGGGAGAGAGATGCCGAGAGAGAGATGGTGAGGATGAGAGAGTTTGAGGTTGTTTTATTTGTTTAAGACATTTGCTATGCTGAAAAGGTTGAAAATATGAAAAGTGAGGATTAAGGTGTCACTTAATTAAACAATGTCTACATGCATGTTCCCCACTAAAATAAATAATAAAAAAATAAAAATAAAACGGCTGCATGCAGAATTTTTAGAAGGGTTACGGATTTTTTCGGAGCGATCCGACGTTACGGAAAAACGAACGACGAAAAACGTTGCTCGGTACAAAATCGTCGCGATTTGATTTGACCTTAAATTCTAACGTATGAACTTAATTGGAAAATAAATTTACAAAAATTATTTTGACAAAAACTCGGGACGACACAGTCCGAGTTTTGTCCGGAAAAACATAAAAACGAACTTTCTCGGGCGTGCTCGTATCGCGATTTCGTGATTGCAAAAATTAGACGGTTTTCCGTTCTGAGTTTACGAACTAAAAACTTTTCTTACGCGCTAACCCTAAATACAGTAGTCGTCTAGCTGACTTCTGTAATTTATTTTTAATAACGGATTCGACCGTTAGTCTTAGAATTCAAAATTGTAAGCTTAGGCGTGCAAAGCCATTTATTTAATTAACTTTAAAATTTTTAAGAACATAAGGAATTTACGGGGCATTACATCCTACCCCCCTTACGAAAACTTTCGTCCCGAAATTTGCATACCTTCTGCAAAAAGATGAGGATACCGCTCCTTCATCTTCTCCTCGAGTTCCCACGTGGCTTCTTCTTGCCCGTGATGGTTCCATAGCACTTTAACTATTGGTATCGATTTGGTTCTTAATTCTTGAACTTTTCTATCCAAGATCGATATCGGCTTTTCTTCATAACTTAGGTCAGATTCAAGAACTACGTCTTGCTGACTAATAACGTGCTTAGGATCATAAACATATTTTCTCAACTGAGAAACGTGAAAAACGTTATGAACGCTTCCTAGGCTTGGCGGTAAAGCCAATCTATAAGCGACTGATCCTATTCTCTCGAGGATTTCATAAGGTCCTATAAACATGGGTCTTAACTTACCCTTAACTCCGAACCTAAGGATTCCTTTGGTCGGGGATATCTTAAGAAAAACTTTATCTCCTGTTTCAAACTCAAGGTTGGGTCGACGATTGTCGGCATACGACTTCTGTCGGCTCTGGGCTTCTTTCATTCTATCTCGAATCTGTCGAATTATCTCAATAATCTCATTGATTGCATCTGGGCCTAAGTTCTTTCTATCGCCCACTTCGTCCCAATAAAGCGGTGATCTACACTTTCTCCGATACAAAGCCTCAAACGGTGCCATTCTTATTGTGGCCTGATAGCTGTTGTTGTAGGCAAATTCGACTAAGTGTAGAATTTCTTCCCAATTCGTGCTTCGATCCAAAACCACTGTTCTTAACATATCGACCAAAATTTGAATCGTTCTCTCTGACTGTCCATCTGTCTGTGGGTGAAAAGCTGTACTGAAATTAAGCTCTGTTTCCAACTCTTTCTGCATCGTAATCCAAAATCTCAAGGTAAACTTAGCATCTCTGTCTGATATTATGACCTTTGGTATTCCATGCAGACGTACAATCTCTCTGACATACAACTGAGCTAGTCTCTCTGATCCATATGTAGTCTTAATCGGTAAGAAGTGAGCTGACTTCGTAAGTCTATCAATTATCACCCAAATTGTTGTGTTTCCTCTTCTCGACTTAGGCAAGCCTGTGACAAAGTCCATAGCTATGCCTTCCCATTTCCAATCTGGGATGTCCAATGGTTGTAGCAATCCATACGGTCGTCGGTGTAAAGCCTTAACTTGCTGGCATGCTAGGCATCTTTCTACAAACGAGGCAACGTCTCGTTTCATTCCGTTCCACCAAAAGTTTCTTCGCAAATCCCGGTACATTTTCGTACTTCCTGGATGTGCTGTGTAAGGCATATCGTGAGCCTCACTCAAGATTTCGTTCTTCAATTCGTTGTCGTTGTCAGGAATACAAATCCTATCTTCATAAAGTATTGCATTGTCTGGAGCCTCAGAATATCCTTCCGGCTTATCTGTCCTTATCCTTACTCGTAACTTTTCCATTGACTCGTCTTTTCTCTGAGCACTAATGATCCTTTTTCTCAAATCTGGTGTAGCTTCTAATGCTGCTATTTGACTTGTTATCGTTGTTGGCGTCTCAAGCACTCTGATATCCATCTTCTCGAATTCTCGTACTAAAGTTTCTTCTTCTACAAAAAGACATCCTAACTTCGTTGGAGCCTTGCGACTCAATGCGTCTGCTACCACATTAGCCTTTCCTGGATGATAGTTAATTCCACAGTCATAATCTTTGACTAATTCAAGCCATCGTCTTTGTCTCATGTTCAGTTCTTTTTGCTCGAAAAAGTACTTCAGGCTCTTGTGATCGGTGAATATCTCAACTCTTACACCATAGAGATGGTGTCTCCAAATCTTTAGCGCATGCACTACGGCTGCAAGTTCTAAATCGTGGGTTGGGTACTCAACTTCGTGGGGTCGAAGTTGTCGTGAAGCATAAGCTATTACTCGTCCGTCTTGCATCAAGACACAACCTAATCCATTTTTCGAGGCATCAGTATAAACCACATATTCTTTATTCATGTCTGGAAGTGCTAGTACTGGCGCTGTAGTTAACTTTTCCTTAAGAGTTTGTAAACTCTTCTCGCACTCATCCGTCCACTTAAACTTGGTATCCTTCCTGAGTAGCTGCGTCATCGGGCGAGCGATTGTAGAAAATCCTTCGATAAACCTTCTGTAATAACCAGCTAATCCCAAGAAACTTCTGATCTCATTCTGACTTGTTGGTGTCTTCCAGTTGTGCACTGCTTCTACTTTTGCTGGATCCACCTTGATTCCTTCTGTCGATACTATGTGTCCAAGGAACATTACTTCCTTCAGCCAAAATTCGCATTTACTGAATTTGGCATAGAGTTTCTCAGCTCTTAGTGTTTCCAACACTATTCGTAGATGTTCCCCGTGCTCCGTCTCATTCTTAGAATAAATGAGGATGTTGTCGATGAATACTAGAACAAATTTGTCCAAGTAGGGGTGGAAGACTCTGTTCATAAGGTCCATGAATACAGCTGGAGCGTTGGTCAAACCAAATGGCATTACTAGAAATTCGTAATGGCCATATCGGGTTCTAAAAGCGGTCTTAGGTACATCTTCAGGTTTGATCTTGAGTTGATGATACCCTGACCTCAAATCTATCATGGAGAAGACTCCTACACCCTTAAGCTGATCGAACAGATCCTCAATCCTTGGCAAAGGATATTTGTTCTTGAGAGTGATCTTGTTTAGTTCTCGGTAATCGATGCACATTCTCATCGATCCGTCCTTTTTCCTAACGAAAAGCACGGGTGCTCCCCAAGGTGAGACGCTTGGCCTGATAAAACCAAGATCTAGTAACTCCTGTAATTGGATTTTGAGCTCTTCCAGTTCCTTCGGTGCCATTCTGTAAGGGGCATTAGACTTAGGAGCTGCTCCTGGTTCTAAATCGATCGTAAAGTCCACATGACGATCTGGTGGCAATCCCGGTAGCACTTCCGAAAAAACATCTTCATATCCGTTCACGACTTTTACGTCCTGAATGGTCTTCTCGGCTCCTGGTTCTCCAATTAGGTACACAAGATAGGCTGTGGTACCTTTCTTTTTCATGAGTTTCGTGGCTTGAAGGGCCATTATGATTGGTACACCTCTACCCATTGAAATTCCGTGGAATTCGGTCGGTTCTTTACCCGGCGGCTGAAAAGAAATTTTTCTCTCGTTGCAGAGAATCGTGGTGTAATTCTCTGACAACCAATCCATTCCTAGGATTATATCTACGTCCCACATTATCATAACATTTAGGTTGTTCGCTATAACCTTATGAGTTCCGATTTCTAGTTCTAGGTTAGAGCAAACATGCGTGGAAGTAGTGATCTCTCCTGAAGGTGTGGCTACTCTCATAGATTGTGCAGCTCTTACAGGTCTGATGTCTAAGTTATCGGCACATGAGCCAGCAATGAAAGAATGCGATGCGCCAGTATCAAACAGTATCTTAATGGGGGTGTTGTGGAGTTTTTCCATACCTGCTAGATTACCTTTTCCTTTGCACTGACCGCTTTGTTTGATAGCGCATGCCCTCTCATTCTGTTGCTGCTGTGCATGCTGCTGAAACTGCTGCTGGTTCATAGGCGGCTGTTGCGGCTGTGCTTGGATGGCTCGGAGAGGTACTGCTTGAAGCGGTTTAGGACAGTCCTTTTTCATGTGCCCCTTCTGTCCACAGTTGAAACAGTTGGGGGTACCTATTTGGCAGACTCCAGGATGGGCTCGGTTGCACTTCGGGCAGACAGGGATGGTAACCCTCCCTGGGTTATTCGCTCCCTGGTTAAAATTCCTCTATTGCCCTTGCGGCTGGTTTAACTGATTATTGCCCTTCCATGGCGAGTTCTGCCTGTTCCCTTGAATGAACAACCCCGATTGGTTGTTTCCCTGCCACGGCCTCTTGCCATTGTTGTTTCCCTGATTGTTGTAGCCCTGACTGTATCCTCCGCTACCTCCTCCGTTCCATTTCTCTTCCCCTGGTAATTGCTACTGTTGTTGTTGTAGTAGCCTCGATTTTGATTCTGCGCTGGTGCTGACGCAGTTGGTACAATCTTTTTCTCATCAGGCACGACGGCCTCAATTTCCAGTGCTCTTCCCAGTATGTCTGAATAACCTAGTCCTCCATGACTAAACAAAGCGATTCCCAATTCATGACGTAAACCTCCCTGAAATTTCTTTGATAACTTCTCCTCAGTGTCGACCAATGTCGGTGCATACCTCATCAACTCGCAGAACTTGACGTCATATTCCGTCACAGTTAGCTTTCCCTGCTTCAGATTATAAAATTCGGCCTCTTTCTGTGCCCTATACGTCTTGGGGACGTACTTATCAAAGAAAATCTCCTTAAATTCTTCCCACGAAAAACGAGCTAGATGCTCAACAGGTATCACCTTCTGTCTTGCTTCCCACCAGTAGTCTGCCGATCCCGTCAGTTGGAAAGCGACACACAACATTCTCTCCTCATCAGTGCATCTGAGGAGTTTGAAAATTTTCTCGGTCGACCTCACCCATAGCTCAGCATCGCTAGGGCTACCAGATCCATTAAACATTGGAGGGTTCCTTTTGAGGAAGAGATCCTCAATATCTCTACGGGGCGGTGGTAGAGATGGTGGTGATGGTGACGGGGGTGGAGATGGGGATGGAGTGATATTCCGCTCATATTCCTATTCTTGGTTATTTTCTGACTGACGTCCACCACGTCCTCTCGGCCTTCCAGGTCTTCGACCTCTCCTGTTGTTAACATTTCTCGGCGGCATTTTCTTTAGTCTAGAGAAGAATTGAAAATTCTCATTAGTTTCCTTTTGTTAATTACACTTAGCACTTACTAGCTCGTTCTCAACTTAATCAAATTCATTGAACAACATATCAAACATAGCTTTGATATCATTTCATTAATCTTTTAACTTTCGAGTTAAACTCATTTCCTCGTTACACGAGTTCATTTAACATTCTGATTTTTTTTTATTACTTAATTCATAAGAAATTTTACTTGATTTAAAAACCCTCTTTACGGGTCATATATATATATATATACATCCAAAAAGAATATTACTTTTGCCTCCAACGAGGACTTATACAAAAGGGTTAGACTACTATTAGTCTAAACTAGGCTGACTGCCTACTATTTACTGGGTGCACTAACAAGCTACACTCCGTATCTACCAGAGTACTAGAACGGAAACGATTCATAAAATTTCGTATCCGGTAGAGTACTTCAAAACTAACTAGTTACTGATCCGACTTTATACAGGACAAAAAGCTATTACTACTACTGATATTTACCCATGTCTATAAAGCACTGCCTACCTAAACTGTAGAAGAATCCAAAAATTACCCCGAAGTCTGCAAAATCCTAACAACCCTCCCCTGGGTCCTCCTCAGGGTCCTCCTCCGGGTCCTCCTCCGGATTCTCCTCCGGGTCCTCCTCCTCGGACTCCGAACCAAAAACCAGCTCGAGTGCCTGGTCCACCCTCAGAGTAGAACCGTCGTCAAGTGTAAGCAGGGTGGGTGAGGGTGCCTCAGAAACAGTCTCCTCCAAGTCGGAGACCAAGTCGTCCTCTCTGACCTCTCTCGCTCGCTTCTTCAGGGGAAGAAGGTGCTCGGGAACTCAACCTGAACCCGACTCGAACTCCTCCCTAGAACGGACCCTAGACGGTCCTGCCTCCATCTGCTCTCGGGCTACTCCCCACCTCGCGCAGATCTCCTCGAGTGGCGTAAGTGGAGAAGGCAGCTCTAACATGGCGGCGAGCTCCGCGTCGATCTCTCGGTAGTCTGGTCTCTCTCTGTACAGTCTCGTCTCCAACGGTCCCCTGATCCTAACACAAACGTCAGGCACAAACGGTGAAGACAACCCCAACAGCGCGGCTGTCTCAGCGTCAACCTCTACAAAACCCGGGCCTGGGATCAACTCCTCAATCTGCTGTTCAACCGGTGGTGACTCTGGTGTAACTACCGTCTCCTCGTCCTCCTCTGGCTACTCTAACTCAGCCTCAGACTCCTCCTCCAGTACACCGTCTGGTGGTAACTCTAACAAAGCCAAGAACTCCAGGTCTAAGTCAAGCTCCTCAAGCTCCGTCTCGGCTGGAAAGTGACTGTAGGGGATGTGTGGCTCTAAAGGAAGGGGAAGCATAAACCTGCTCTCAAAGAAACGCCTGTGCACACACAGGGCGAATCCGGCGTAGTTGCCGGTCGACTCCGTGTCGTCGCCAAAAATCCCCAAGAAGTACCAAGCTGCACGGTGCGCCCATCCGTGCCACTCGTCCGGTAAGTGCACGTCAAGTCTAGTATTGCCTGACTCTCCCTGATCAGGTGTCACACTGGGTAGTAGGCTGAAGAAAAATTACTAACAATCTGTCCCACATCCTCTTCTCCATAGTCTACCTCGAACTAGTAGTACTCATCCTGCAACATATCAACCATAGTGCGCTCGCACGAGGCCAAAGGCTGGCTCTTCCAAGCCGTAACACGAGTCCTAGCCATCCTACAAAAGTTTTAAGGTAACACGGATCAGTAACAGGTAGGAAAAGAAAATAACTTATCTTAACGAAAACATAAATTACAAAATGAATATCCCTTATTCAATTGTAACATCAACACTTAAGTCAACCACTTATTAAGACTTCTAGCAATTCAAGAAATTGCACTCAACAACATATATATATATATATATATATATATATATATTTATATACGTAAAATTAAAGATTTTATTTTCATTCTCTCATCTCACCATATTATTTCTCATTTTAATTCTTCTATTTCTTTTATTTCTTAACTCATTAACTTTTAACAATTTTCACTTATTAAAACAAAGTATATTTACTTCGTTCATGTTACTTATTCAAAAGTAACATCCGTTTTCAAAAGAATTTATCGCTTACGATTCTTGATATTCGTACTAATTGTAGTCGTCGCTCAAGACGAAATATGGAATTTAATTCCATAAAAAGAAAATGAAATATAACTTAAGAATAACTTCCTGGAAAATTAAGTTCCAGTTGTCGTCTCGTTCATATCTTTCTTAACTCGAAGTCGAAAGCTTCTCAAACGTCTAATCGCTCCGTTCTTTTATTAATACGATTTATTGAATTATTTTATTTATTTTATTTCTTTTTCCTCGCAGGAAATTCTTAGACGACAAGTTCGACTTTGCCGAGTCATTACTCATGTTACTAAGCGCACGTGACATTCATCAGAGGAAGTCCTTCTCGCGTTAGGGATCTCCTTTCGAAATCATTTCAAAACAATGTTTCTTAAAAACGTCTAAGTTCTCGAAGAACCGGAAAGTTCCTTAAGTTCCACGTCTACGTTCTCATTGAACCGGGAAAATTCCCTAAAATCTGACTATATTCTCGTATCCGCATAAATTTTTATAAAAAGGAAATCATTGCGCAAATATTTTCACATAAGATAGTACTTGTACTATCGCATAATCATGTAGAGTATAAAAATTATACTTCTGTAAAATTCTCATTTTTAAAACACAACTCATTCTCGTCTTCAAATTTTTATTGAATACTTGCTCATAAATTCCTTATTTAAAAGAAATCTCATTATAAAATTCTTTCATTTTTCCTCGTTGAGTTGACGTAGCGGGCGGTTGAGTTGACTTCTACGTTCTCAATCTTAGTATCATAGTCTAACTCTTATCTTATACTTGGAAAGACGACTCTGATCCAGAGTATATACAAATACCATGTCTCATGACTCGAAAGAAGGCTCGATATAGAGTACAAACGAATACTCTATATTATTTCTCGGAGAAAGACTTGTATACAAATACCACTTTATGATATTACTTAAAGAAATGACTCGTACTTGAAAAAAAATGACTCACACTAACTTATACTAGAAGATTGACTCAGAAGCAGAGCAGAAAACGAACACTGCTCTGATACCACTCTGTCACAGCCCCAAATCCTGAGGGACGGCAGAAGCCGGGGTGCAACTGGGGTTGGATTAAAGAAGCGGGGAAGAAGGGGGCTAATTGACTAAACATACATGAAAAACATTGATAAACCATGAACAAGACTTGAATATAAATAAGAAAGAGTTAATCCCTAAGGATTACTCGACAAAAGTACAAAAAGAAACTAAGTTCATATTTACAGACTTAGACTACAGAGTATTGTTCAAAATTACATCTCAAAAAGAAATTCAGAGTTTGGCAGCGGAAGGGTTCTAACTAAGCATCCTATCCTTTAACTCAACATCAACCGTCACCGCTCACCGTCGCTTCAACCTGCACATTTAGAAAACAATGCAGGGCTAAGTACAAACGTACTTAGTGGGCACGATGCCGAAATCATAATCATAAATATAGACAAATATGGCATTTCATAAGCGTAGCACATCGGAGTTTTATTGAAAGAATCCATGTCTACTAAACATTTTCTGACTTTTTCTCATAAATCACTTGCGCGAGCATTTTCTGAGTAATGTTACGTTCAATCTTGACCAATTCTAATTCACCGTGGCTGGTACCCCTCAACAGGATATCACATACACCACAGGTTACAAAGTGCACTAACTCTGGAAAGCACTTAGCAGCTAAGTCAGAGCCGATCGTTAGTTAATCTAATTAGACTAACTCTAAATCTGGAAAATACGAATGTTGACTCAGATAGGTACAAGAGAACTCACATAAAACATAAAACAGTTCATGCCATAATATCACTTTGAAAACACAGATATCAAAGCGATAAAGAAAGATTTTCTGAGCATTGCTCGCTTTATTAGTATATAAAAGCCCACCTTGATTTACAGAACTTAAAGCAAAACTTCCAACTTTGGATCTTCCGTCCTTTGTCTACAGTTGGCTTCCTCCTTCATCGTAAAATAAACATACTTAAAAACAGGTTGTAAAAGATAATCGATTAAAGAGAATCGAAGAGATTTTAGTTGTTTCATTCTTTTGGCATTTGCACGCTTACTAGATTCGTTTTACTTAAACGGGAAACGAGACTCGTACCAATCTCGTTTAGAACTCGGAAGATCTCATACTCGACTCTCGGGTCAGTAGAGATGGTAGTCGATATCTTAATACGACTTTAAAGATTAAAAGAAACTAAGTTGGAAAGAATCAACATAGGCGATTTACGTTCTAGTTCATTAAACGATTTATGAAATTTCTCGTTTATTACTTCTTTAAAGAAAGGATAAGAGATAAGATCTTGACTGGTTTTCATCACTCAAGGTCCTATACTTGACTCTAGGGTCAGAAGGGAGATATTCGTTAGATAAAACGGTTTAAACGATCGAAAGAAACTAAGTTGTGAACTAAACAACTTACAAACAAGAAACTGAATTTTCACTGCACAGTCCAGTAACTCTGGAGGCTGTCCAGAACAGAGGATTTGGAAACAGGGGATGAGCCCTGTACCACTGGAAATATTGGGATGTCTAGTTCGCGCTCCAATTTACGGATCACAAATCCGATAAACGAGCTGTAAGTTATTACAGTTTCCGGCGAGGGTCGCAAAACTGCCGTGAAAACCCTAATTGCTTGATAGGTTCGACGTATAACATTTTAGGTTCGTTCTAAGCTCTCGTATTTGATTTTTTTAGAAACTGGACTCTCAAGGCAGTCATCACGTATTTCTGTACGTGACGAACTCCTTCTCAAAACTCGCTCAAAAGCACGACGTTCTAAACGTCGAATTTCAACTAACAAGTACTAAACCAACAAAAATTTCAAAACGCGTTCTAGTTCTCGACTATAACTATAGCCCATATTATATCAACTCGAAAGCTTATGACGTCAACTAGAAAGTTGTTCTACATTTCATCATAAACAATAATATCAAATTAGAATTTCCATCCGACTTCTCGATTATTAGATACGACTAAAGGTTCGTCTCTTACGCATTTTTCAAAGTTGTCGGATTCTATTAAAATTTTACGACATTAAACTACGTCTAACGTGAATCACTTTCATGCATGCAAACATATCATAACATCATTATAACTCAACTTATAAGGTGATCTTTATCTCTTATGTTCATTAAACATTTTTAGAAAATTCTCAATTAAATTCTATAATCAACTAACATGATTTGCAACATAATTTAACCAACAATTCATCACTTATATCAAACATGTGGAAACTCCTAATTATCCTATACTTTCGGTTTTTATAAAGATGTTAAGGGGGTGATTTTCTTCCCCAATTAACTACATTTATTTGCTAATCAACCTCTTATATCATCAATTAATCAATTGTAAATCAATTACCAACTAACATGCATAAAATCCCTAAATTCAACTCAAATTTTAATTGAAAATTCACAAACACACATAGGGCTTTTGATTCCTTTTCATTCCAATCACTAATTAAACATCTATTAAACAAGAATCAATCATCAAATGAAGAAAATTAAAAATCTTACAAATTACCTAAAAATTTCGGTATTAACACAAGAGATAGGGTTCTTGGTTTTGATCAATTTTAAACCCTATTTAATCTATCTAACACATCCAATTTCATTATTCCAAGATCAATTCATCCATTTCAATACTCAAATTTTCGATCAAGAAAGAAAAAAGAAAAGAAAAGAAATCCAATTGGATAGAATTAAAGAGGAGATCATTACCTTGAGTTCTTGTGAAGGAATTAGATGAAAAGATGGATGAATGATGATCTAGGAGGATTTTCTTGTTGTAGTTCTTGAAGAACAACAATGGTGATTGAAGGAATTTTTGAAGAGAGAGGGGAGAGAGATTCCGAGAGAGAGATGGTGAGGATGAGAGAGTTTGAGGTTGTTTTGTTTGTTTAAGACATTTGCTATGATGAAAAGGTTGAAAATATGAAAAGTGAGGATTAAGGTGTCACTTAATTAAACAATGTCTACATGCATGTTCCCCACTAAAATAAATAAATAAAAAATAAAAAAAAAACGGCTGCATGCAGAATTTTTAGAAGGGTTACGGGTTTTTCCGGAGCGATCCGACGTTACGGAAAAACGAACGACGAAAAACGTTGCTCGGTACAAAATCGTCGCGATTTGATTTGACCTTAAATTCTAACGTATGAACTTAATTGGAAAATAAATTTACAAAAATTATTTTGACAAAAACTCGGGACGACACAGTCTGAGTTTTGTCTGGAAAAACATAAAAATGAACTTTCTCGGGCGTGCTCGTATCGCGATTTCGTGATTGCAAAAATTAGACGGTTTTCCGTTCTGAGTTTACGAACTAAAAACTTTTCATACGCGCTAACCCTAAATACAGTAGTCATCTAGCTGACTTCTGTAATTTATTTTTAATAACGGATTCGACCGTTAGTCTTAGAATTCAAAATTGTAAGTTTAGGCGTGCAAAGCCATTTATTTAATTAACTTTAAAATTTTTAAGAACATAAGGAATTTACGGGGCATTACAATTAATGATCGTTATTGTTAAATGAACGAGTTTGTAGTTGATGACATGTTCATCCGAGTTATGAAATGATAAGTTATAGTTGTAAACGAGAAGTAGAAATGAGAAGTTGAAATTGTTTTGGTATAGTAATTGTTTAGTTTGAAAAGACGAGGTTCTAATCGTCATGCTTATAAATGAGAAATGAAAAGGAGTTCCACACGTATGAGGATATGTGTAGACTGCAATGAGTCAGGAATTTCGTGGAAAATGAAGTGGAATAACGTAAGTCGAACCTAGAAAGTCGTGCGCCGAGTTATCGAGCCTTAGGGTTAAACTCGGACTGTTTTGCGACGTCTCACGGAAACTGTCATATCTTTTAGCTCGTTTATCGGAATTGAGATCCGTAAATTGGAGAGTAAACTAGACACCCGTACCTTTCTTTTGGTATAAGATTCGTCCCCTGTTTCGCAATTTCCTGTTCTGTACAAACCTACTGATCTGAACAGTAATTTCCAAAACATAGATTCTTAAGTTGAATTCTTCTCAACTTAATTCCTTTCAATCTTTTAAGTCGTTTCAAGTTATCGACTACTCTTTATCTACTGACCTCAGAGTCAAGTACAGGACCTATTGAGCATTAAACGAGATGAGTTTGTATCTCGTTCCCGTCTAACTAAAGAATCTAGTTAGCGTGCAAATGCCTAAAGACTTAAAAGACTAAGACGATTTCGATTTCAGTTTTCTTTTGTCATCTCAACGACTTATCGAGGTTATATTTTATGTACGATAAAGGAGGAAGTCAGCATAAGCAAAGGACAGAAGATTGAAGAATGAAAGCACGAGTAGTAGTTCTGTAATCTTCGAGGTGGGCTTTCTATTATATAACAAATAAAATGTAGGTTTTTCCACAAATCGAAAGTGATTCTTTATGAGCTTTGATTACTGTGGTTTCAAAGGGATAATCAGGCATAAACTGTTTTGTGTTTTATGTGAGTTCTCTTGTACTTTTCTGAGTTAGCCAACGTGCTTTCCAGAATTATGAGTTAACCATTAGGTGTTAACTAAACGATCGGACTTTGAGACTAGCTATTCAAAGTTAGTGCACTTTGTAGCCTGTGGTGTATGTGGTATCCTGTTGAGGGGTAGCCAGCCACGGTGAATTATGACTGGTCAAGATTTGAATGTAACATCTACGAAAAATGCTCTGCAGAGCTAACCTTTATGAAAATGAGAACGAAAATGTTTAGTAGGCACGTGCTCTTAAAAAGAAAAACCCCAGTGCACTACCGATATGAAATGCCTGTTTTATCTATACTTATGATTATGTTTTCGGCATTGTGCCCACTAAGTACTTTTGTACTTAGCCCTGCATATGTTTTCTAAATGTGCAGATTGAAGCGAC
This sequence comes from Schizonepeta tenuifolia, assembly GCA_029490685.1. Taxonomy (NCBI): domain Eukaryota; kingdom Viridiplantae; phylum Streptophyta; class Magnoliopsida; order Lamiales; family Lamiaceae; genus Schizonepeta; species Schizonepeta tenuifolia. The sequence continues at coordinate 28,142,816 of CM055955.1, forward strand.
GGAAGTGGTGATGGTTGAGTTAGGAGTTAATGTTGTCAATAGGAGAAGACTATTTATGTAGTTGCATTTCCGCTTCCAAACTCTAGACTCATCTTTTGTTGATGTAAATCACTTTTTGATTTAAGTTCTGTAAATAACTTAGAATCTTTTGAGATCTTGTTCGAGTGATCCTTCGAGATCAACTCTTTCTTTTGATAATGAAGTCTTGTTCATAGAGATTATGCTGTCTTTTATGTATGTCTATTCTTTCATCCCCTTTCTTCCCTGCTTCTTTAATCCAATCCCAGTCGCACCCCGGCTTCTGCCATCCCTCGGAATTTGGGGCTGTGACACCCTTCTTTGATCGAGTCTAGAATATAGGTTTTTGCTTAATTTGTGGCTGTAACACTCTAATTTACTAAACTAGAATGCTACTCTTTTATCACTAATAATGCCGAAGTAAATAAAATTTTTGCTTAGTAAAAATAACATCAAAAACTTCAAACGGTTCCAACAATTTAAATTCAAGAAAACAATAACATGATCAACCACTTAATAAAAACTCCAATCCTAGGAATACGAAACTTGAACCATCATTCAAAAGAAACAAACCAAATAAAATTGCGGAAAAGTCTAACTTAATTAATTCAATTTAATAAACTTAAACATTTATTGACAACCCGTTTCCTTCCACGCAGCTCCATGCTCACTGACCTGAAAATATTTTTAAAACGTGGGTGAGTAGTCATAAAACGTACTCAGTGGGGGGTCATACTTGGGATACTTTCATTCTTTTGTCCAAAAACATAATTATCAAAGGAAAATAACAGATATCATTCTCTTCTATAAACCACAAGAGCTCGAAGCATTAAGGCGAATATAGAACATATAAATCACTATGCACAAGATATTCTTTAACATATAACCTACCAGAGCTCGAAGCATTCAAGGCGATTATATGCATCATTCATATTTCACATTTTATATCACATTCCATATGATAACAAAATGTTGGACATATATAAAATATTTTATAAACATCCACTTTCACGTTTAAATCCACATTCATCATAAATCACTTTTGAGTTTAGAAGAGTTTTACCCACCTCAAACTTGAGCACAAACAATCCAAACAATTACAAGAAAGACGAGGGTCCTAGTTGCACCGCACCTAGTCAAATAAAATAGCCAAAATATAAATAAGAGCCTATTTAAACTTAATGCAAACAACCTAATTAATCAGCTTATTGAACCAATTGTAATTTAACTTGTTTTGCATATAACCTCGATTAAATCTCTGCATGACCAATATCTTAAGGAAACTAAATAATAGTATTATTTTATTAGCAAAAATTCTGCTACATTTAATAAGTCATCTACGTGTATATCAAGCATTCCTACCAGTAGTAATTAAAAAATTGTGATTCCATTTTTTTTAATTAATAAAACAGAAACTTTAGAAAAGATCCAAATTGATACTTTATAAATTATTTAATTAATCAAAACTTCCATTTAAAATCTTGACAACTGGACCCCACCAAAATTAAAGAATACTATAATGTTATCCAACACCTTCTTCATCCCTCTTCTTTGTACACGTACACACATATATAATAACCAGATAATTTCCTACTCTCTGCCAACAACACCTTCAATTGTCTAATAAGATCTCGAAATAGGCGAACAAATTTTTAACTAGTCTCTTTTCTCTGATTTAATACTAAAAAAATTATCAACTTACGAGTTCGCTTAAATCCTGGTTTTATAAATAAAAGAGGAATTCCTAGAACAAAACCCGATGAAATTGAAATTCGAATTCTCATCGAAGGGATCAATTGGAACCGTGGCTGCTGGTTCTGAATAAAGAAAATAAAGAACGAAAGTAACCCAACCACATTTTCAAGGAAACTCGCGGCCGCCAAATGAAACACTTGCTTTAGAACAACACTTTGGTTTGCGAATAAAACCTTGTAAAAGTGGAGGCTGGGGTTTTTATTTAGTTTGAAAAGAGTTTGAGTAGGATTAGAAGTGGGAAACGTGGGGTTAAGAGTTTGCGAAAAAAAACGAGTTCTAGATACATTCTAATACATATACTAATCCTAAAATCTTGATTACATATTAGTATAATTTTTTTTAGTAAATAAAAATAATAAGTATACGGTTTATTTTATCAGCATTCAAATAAATTCTGCTTCCTAATAACCCAAACTTCAGCCCAACATCAAGGAAAAGTAAGTACTAAAACAAAATGAAACTTAATAGCTCACGATCACAATCAAAATTCTAATATGCGTGCTTAAGTCCAAGTTTAAATATCAGCATAATCCCTCTAACTAGGGGCGCAACTACGGACTCCTTAAGTCTGAACTAAATATTCGAGCAAATAAACGCCAAAATATTTCATATAATAGATGCGATAATAAGTCACATAAAATAAATTAAGCTTATTGATAATGCACGGTGTTACAACCCTACCCTCTAAAAAAAAATTTCGTCCTCGAAATTAGATCTTACTTGGTGATACTAGAGACTGATATTTGGCTAAGAGTTCATCCTCACGCTCCCATGTAGCTTCGTTGGCTCCATGCCGACTCCATTGCACCTTGATTAGCATCACACGCCTATTTCTAAGCTCATGGATCTTTCGGTCTAGGATATCAATAGGCTCTTCTTCATATGACAAGTCCTTGTTGAGCGTTATCTCCTCATATGCCACCATATGACTCGGGTCGTGCAAATACTTCCTCAACATTGAGACGTGGAACACGTTGTAGACTGACGACAAATCAGGCGACAAAGCCAAACGATAAGCCAAATCTCCAACCCTTTCCAAAATCTCGAAGGGTCCGATGTAACGGGGCCTTAACTTTCCTTTCTTGCCAAATTTCAACACACCTTTCATCGGAGCGACCTTCAAGAACACTTTTTCTCCAACCTCAAATTCTAAATCCTTTCTCCTCTTATCAGCATAGGATTTCTGTCGATCTTGAGCATCTTTGAGTCTCTCTCGGATTTTCTTAACCATCTCAACAGTACTCTCAATCATTTCCGGTCCTAGCACCATTCTCTTTCCAACTTCGTCCTAATAAATAGGCGATCTACACTTTCGCCCATAAAGTGCTTCATACGGAGCCATCTTGATACTTGTGTGATAACTATTATTATAAGCAAACTCAATCAACGGCAAGTGGGTCTCCTAATTACCTCCAAAATCTAACACACAAGTCCTCAACATGTCCTCCAAAGTCTGAATTGTCCTCTCCGATTGGCCGTCGGTTTGTAGGTGATATGCCGTCAAGGATTTCAATTTAGTACCCAATGCTTTTTGCATACTCATCCAAAATCTTGATGTGAAGCGTGAGTCCCTATCAGAGATGATAGATTCAGGCACTCCATGTAGACGAACTATCCCCTTAATATAAATTTGAGCCAACTGCTCCATAGAGTACGTCATTCTCACAGGTACAAAATGAGCAGACTTTGTCAACCAGTCGACAACAACCCACACAGCATCGTGACCTTTCACCGTCTTCGGAAAACCTATCACAAAGTCTATGGTGATGTCTTTCCATTTCCATTGCGGAATCTTCAACGGCTTCAGTAGTCCTGAGGGTCTTTGATGTTCGGCTTTTACTTGCTGACAAGCTAAACACCGTTCCACATATTCTGCTATCGATCTCTTCATGCCCCGCCACCAAAAAGTTCTCTTGAGGTCATTGTACATCTTTGTAGTTCCCGGATGTGCTGTGTACAAAGTCCGATGAGCCTCATCCAAAATCTCCTTTCTTAAACTCTCATCTCCCGGCACACATATCCTATTAGCAAAACGGAGTGTTCCGTCACTTGCGACAGAAAATCCTTTCCCATCTTCAGTTACTTCTCTAGCTCGCATCTTCTCTAAGAATCCATCCTCTTTTTGAGCAAGTCTGATTCTATCTCGAAGTGTCGGTCGAACAACCAAAGCTGCAATAATCGCGTCTGACTCTTTGGGGCTGGTCAGTACTTCAAGACTCAGCTTCTCAAAATCTTTGATAAGCTCCTCTTGCTGCGTCAGCTTCATCTTCGGGTTTTGCACTCTTTTTCGACTAAGAGCATCGGCTTCCACATTCGCCTTTCCAGGATGATACAAAATCTTGCAGTCGTAGTCCTTGACCAACTTTAACCGTCTACGATGTCTCATATTCAACTCCTTCTAAGTAAAGAAATATTCCAAACTCTTATGGTCCGTGTAGATCTCACATGTTCCTCCATAAATATAATGTCGCCAAATCTTTAGGGCGTGGACTACTGCTGCCAACTCTAAGTCATGAGTCAAGTAATTCTCCTCGTAATCATTCAATTTCCTAGAGGCGTAGGCAACCACCTTACCTTCTTGCATCAACACACAACCCAAACCTTGTAACGATGCATCGTTATAAATCACATATCCCTTTAAACTGTCAGGGATAGTCAAAACTAGCATCGTTATTAACCTTTCCTTCAATGTCTGAAAGCTTTTCTCGCACTCTTCGGTCCACTCAAAAGTTACATTCTTTCGAGTAAGTTGTTTAAGTGGTCCGACAATCTTAGCGAATCCCTCAATGAACCTTCTATAGTATCCCGCTAATTCGAGGAAACTTCGGATTTCTGCAGCACTTGTCGGCGTTTTCCAATTGCTGACAGCCTCAACTTTTACAGGATCTACTTCAATACCTTCCGCCGTCACTACATGCCCAAGAAAACCAATTCGATTCAACCAAAACTCGCACTTTTGAAATTTAGCATAGAGCTTTTCCTTTCTCAAAATTTCCAAAACAGTGCGCAAGTGAGATTCGTGCTCCTCTCGATCCTTTGAGTATACTAGAATGTCATTGATGAAAACAGTGACAAACTTGTCTAAAAGCTGATGGAATACTCAATCCATCAAATCCATAAAGACTGCGGGTGCATTTGTCTATCCGAATGGCATCACTACAAACTCATAATGGCCATATCTTGTTCTAAAGCCCGTCTTTGGAATATCCTCATCCTTCACCTTCAATTGGTGATACCCTGATCTTAGATCTATCTTCGAGAATACTCCAGCACCATTGAGTTGATCAAAAAGATCTTCTATTCTCGAAAGAGGGTACTTGTTCTTTATAGTGAGGTTGTTCAAGTCTCGATAATCAATGCACATCCTTATGTTGCCATCCTTCTTCTTCACAAATAGCATCGGTGCTCCCCACGGGGAAACACTTGGTCGGATATGGCCCTTATCCAACAACTCTTATAGTTGCACCTTTAACTCTTGCAGTTCCTTCGGTGCCATTCTATATGGTGACTTGGATACTGGTGCTGCTCCAGGAACAAGGTCGATGGTAAACTCTACTTGCCGCTTCGGCGGTAATCCAGGTATTTCCTCGGGAAACACGCTCACAAAATCTCGCACTACTACCACGTTCTCCATTCTTAGTTCCTCGGGTGCTGATTCCACTAGATTTACCAAAAATCCTTGACATCCACCTTTCTTCAACATCTTTACAGCCTTCATTGTCGAAATGATTTTTGGTAACTTCCCAATCTTTGCACCAAAGAAAATGAATTCTTCCTCATCTGGCTTTTCAAACACCACTTCTCTTTCATGGTATCGTATAGTAGCAAAGTTGCAGCTCAACCAATCTATGCCTAATATCAAATCAAAATCTCGCATCTCTAAAGTATACAAATTGGCATTAAGTTCTTTTCCTCCCAAATCAAACTTAACACCCTTAGCCATCTTATCGGTTCTTAAAGTTTTGCTTGAAGGGATCTTAACGTCCAAGTAGGCTTGTCAATGGGCCGGTTCTACCCGGCCCAGAACCGTTAAATGAGCACCGGTTCCGGTTTTAGAACCGGCCTAAAACTGATCCAACCCGGACCGGATCCGGACCGTAAGTTCAAAAATGCCAACGGATGGGACCGGTTCCTCACCCATGGATAATAACGGGACCGTAAACGAATTAAGGATTCTTAGAATCTGAATTCACACTTTCACAGCAAGAACCCTTATTCCATTCCCAAAACTAAAATTTCAAGTTTTTCAACCACCTGCTCGCCGCCGCCTCTGAACGTTGCTGCCGAGCGCCGCCGCTGAACGCCGCCGCCGAGCGCCGCCGCTAGAGAAACAGCTGAAGGCGAAAAACTTCTCTCAGTGTCTCAGCCTCAGTGAAAGAGAACATCAAGAAACTGAAGGCCGAACCCCCAAGCTATTCAATTGTAAGTATCCATACACTTCTATTGTTGTTATTCGATTTTTCACAGAATACCCATTATAAATGATATGGGTTAACTGCGAATTTCATGAAACTAGTCAATTTTTTGAAGAAATTATTGAGTTTAAAATTTGTTACTTCGGTTAGCTTCGCTATTTCAATCTGAGTGAAATATAGTGGGAATGTTTTGGGGGTGTGAGTCAAAATGTATGCTTTGTTGATTGAATTAATATGTTATTTTTTTCTGGTTAATTGTTGTAGTAAATCCTACTGTTACTTCATTATTGGTTTTATGAAACGAAGAAGTTGGAACATCAAGAATAGCATGTTTTGGTATGAATAATGAATGCTTGTACAAAATTTGAAGTTTTGAATAATGGGAATTATCTTACTTGCGCATAGATTGTAGCATAAGGTTTCAAGACTTTGGAAAAAACCTCCCATATCACTGATTCTTGGTGTTAATAAAAATTTCAGCATTGATATGCAAGTGTAGATTATGTAGAGGCTAGAATCACAAATCTTAAACAATCCTTAATCATTTTTTTCTTTTTTCGAGTGGGAGTGTTGGTGAATTGATGAAAGTGTTCGACTTCTATAGTTCTATATATGGAATTAGTTTCTGTCTTGTTCATGGAAATTGGAATGCTTGTCCTTTAAACTGATGTCTCTGAAATGTATAATGTTAACTCTGCAAAATTTTGTTTAGTTTGATGATTTACTTATAAGATAATGCAACTATTTGACAGAATCTATAATTAATAAATAATAAGTGATGATTGACAAGCAAAGTTGTTGTTAGTCAAGAATCATTTACTTTTAAATCTTCTGGCAGTAGTAGTTTATTAATCTATAAATAATAAATAATAAGTGATGAGTGAAATATTATAATTTATTTATTATATACCTTTCCTCTGTATTTGGCCATTCTACTCTACATTTCTACTGTGGCACTTCTTAGCACTTCTACACAATTTCCATGTTTCTCTTTGACTTTGGATGCAGTTTCTAGTTTGTGTTTGATATTGGGAATTAGTTGATTGTTGATACATTGTTATTTTGGAAAATTTGCTAGGTAAATGTCTCAAAGAAGTGAAGGTTAGAGAACCTATGGAAACTCCTATTGAAATTGTTGCCGACAAAGAAACTCCCGTAGAGAGTGCCACTACAACAACATCAAATAAAAGTGGCCCCAAAAGAAAAAAGTCATTGGTTTGGAAGCATTTCACTAAAGTTGAAATCAGCCCCGGAGTGTTCAAAGATGCAACATGTGATCATTGTAACAAGACACTGAATTGAAGCAACACGTCAGGTACTTCTAGCTTAGGAAAACATCTTAGAGGCCCTTGCCCGAATTTTAGGCTTGATGATTCTTCTACTAGTGGTTATCGAAGTCCTAGAAGTGAATACAAGTTTGATCAGTTGAAAAGTAGAAGGGATTTGGCAGTGGCATGCATTAAACACGATTACCCATTCAATATAGGTGAGCATGACTATTTTGAAGCATTTTTGAATGGTTTGAATCCTGATTTTAAGTTACCTTCTAGAAATACCATTAGAGCTGATGTGATTGATATCTTTGAGGAAGAAAAAAAGAAAATCTACACTTTATTAGATAATCTTAGCTGCAAAGTGTCGTTAACTACAGATCTTTGGACTTCAGAGCATTCTAATAAAGCTTATTGTTGCATGACTACTCACTTTATTGATGATTCTTGGGAGTTGCACAAAAAGATCCTTGCATTTAAGTTGCTTGAGTATCCACATGATGGAGATAAGTTGTTTAACTTCATGAAGGATAGGATTCTTGAGTGGAATTTAGATAGAAAGGTGAGTTCAATTGTTGTTGACAATGCTTCTGCCAATTCTTCCATGATAACTAAGCTTAAGTTGTGGCTTGTTTCTGGTTCATCAATTCCTCTTTCTGGAGAGTTGTTGCATGTGCGTTGTAGTGCACACATCCTAAACTTGATTGTGCAAGATGGGCTTGGAGAAATTAGAATATTATTAGATGATATTCGAAAAATTGTGCGATACTTGGAAAGAACTCCTTCTGCAATGCAAAAGTTTGAAAGGGCCAAGCAGCAATGCAAGCTTCAAGACAAAAAAGCTGTGGCTATTGATGTGCCAACTAGATGGAACTCAACCTTTGAGTTACTCGAGACAGCATTGCCTTTGAGGGAAGCATTTGTCCGACTAGAGCAGATTGATCAGGGTTATCTTCACAATCCTTCGGCACAAGAGTAGGATATTGCTGCAATTGTTGTTGGGTGCTTGAGGACTTTCTATGAAGCTACCAATCTCTTTAGTGGTAGTAAGTATCCAACTTCAAATGTATTCTTTCCAAGTGTGTGTGATATACATTTGAAGTTGATTGAATGGGAAAAAAGTGAGCATGAGTGTCTTAGGAATATGTGTGTTCCTATGAAGAGAAAATTTGATAAGTATTGGGAGGAGTGCAATCTTGTACTAGCTGTTGCAGTTGTGTTTGATCCTAGATGCAAGATTCATATTGTCGAATACTTCTATACACAGATCTAAGGTGAGGAAGTCGCAGTTCGACATATGAGTAGGGTTCAGAATGTGTTGAATGACCTATATGTCTTGTATGGTGGTAGTTCTGTACCATCTCGTGGGGTTGCTTCTAGTAGTTCATCAGTTGGGGCGCAAAGTGCGATTTTGCGTGGTTTTGATAACTGGTATGATAAATCTCATGCTTCAACTTTACAACAGTCGGAGTTGGAAACGTATATGAGTGAACCCAAACTTCCTCAAGATGATAAGTTCAACATTTTGAAGTGGTGAAGCATTAATGCTACTAGATTGCCTATTTTGGCAAAGATAGCACATGATATATTAGCTGTTCCAGCTACCACAGTCGCCTCAGAGTCTGCATTCAGTCTTGGTGGCCGAATCATAGATGAGGCACGTTCTAAGTTGAGCCCAAGTGCCGTTGAGGCATTGGTAGTTGCAAATGATTGGATACCACGACTTACAGAGAATGGTATGTATTTACATAACAATTATCATCGTACATTTGTTTATCATTAAATTTGTGTTTTTTATACTTGTTATATGTGTTTGTAGTGCACAGAAGGATACCTACAGTCTCTCGTGATGAAGTTCTAGGTGCAATAAGTGAAGAAGATGAAAATGAGATGTGAAATGATGATATTCCATTGTAAGTTTCTGGACACCGTTTAATATACTACTCAAAGATCGTTGAATTTACTTCTAATATTAATTCTTTTTTCTTTTGTTTTTATTTTGCAGGTGCTTAGATGGAGAAATCTAGTGATTAGGTGAATATGTATACTGTTGGATGTTTGAATGTGTATTTCTTTGGCGGCATTATTACTCTTCTTGGTTATTGTTTGGTGAAGGGGCTTTATGTAGATTGTTTTGTTTGATTTTGATTGACTTTGTTACACACTAAACCTGTCTTGATTTGTAATGTTTAATACCTAATTGGTGTAAATTGCTTAGATGGAGGAATCTAGTGATTAGTCCAGTTGAGCCAATCAAAACAAAACAAGATAATATTGTTGGTCAATTTGTGTTACAACTCATTTAAATTTTAAAGGCACAAATAAAACAATTAATAATGTTAATAGTCTTATTTTAACATTTAATATTGTAGAAATGAACTTTACAAAATTTGCAATACATATTGGATCTGATGAGTTTTCAAAATAGAATCACAAGTAATTGAATGGGCCAAATCCATTTCAAAAGTAACATAGGATTTAGGCTTATGTGCTTTGGACCTTGGTTGAATTTTGTTTTCGTAAACTTTCATTCACAATTAACATAATTTTGCCCCAACAATTAACAAAAATGCAGAGATATAAAAAAAAATATTGTCGGGTCGGGCTGGAACCGGTCCGAATGGGTCGGTCCGGGTAACACTAGAGCGGTTCTGGGTCCGGAACCTGAACCGGAACCGGAAATCTCTAAGGGGATGGATTGTCCACCGGTTCCGGTCCGGTCCGGGTAAAACCCGCCCGTTGACAAGCCTACGTCCAAGGCTAAGTTCTCTACTTCTAAGTTCAAACCGGCTTGCATGCAAAGACTTTGAGATATGAATGAATGTGACGCGCCAGAATTAAATAATGCCAAGACAGGTAGTCCAGAAACTGTTATCATACCTGACATGTTACCGTTTCCTTCGCCGGCCTCTTGATGTGAGAAAGCAAAGAGTCGTGCATTCTCTTTAGATCTTGGTGCATTTCCACTCGGTCTCGCTCCATTTCCTCTTCTCTTGGGGTAATTGCTAGCATAGTGCCCCGGTTCATGACAGCTGTAGCACACGCTTGTGTGTTGGAAGCACTTTCCAAAGTGATTCTTACCACAATCCTGACAAAGTGGCTTCTCGGTTGAGGCAGTGTTTCTGGAACGAGCATGTGTTCTCCCTCTCTTACTAACAAAGTTTCCCTTTCCGTTGCCACGGTTGTCCCAGTTTCTTTTTCCCTGAAAGTTGCTATTGCCAACGGGCACTTTGTCCACCTCTAATGCAGCCTCAACTACAAGTGCACGCTTGACAGTAAGCCTATAGTTGACATTCTCTTGCATGGAGAGGATTCCTCGAATCTCGGGACGGAGGCCATTCAAGAAGAAGTCAGCCTTGTCTTCCTCCGTAGCCACTAGTCGCGTGGCGAATCGAGCGAGTTGGATGTACTTTCGCTCATAGTTAGTTACACTCAAGTTTTCTTGCTTGAATTCGAGAAATTCTCGCTGCTTCTGGTTGCGATAAGCTCGCAGCATATATTTGTCCACCACCATTTCCTTGAACCTTGCCCAGGTAAGGCCTTGGCGCTCTTCTTCAGTTAGATTGTTGCGGTGTGATTTCCACCACTGTCCAGCTTCCTCGACTAGCTGGAATACAACACATGACACTGTGTGTGCATCATTGCACTCAATGTGCTCGAATATCCTCTCAAGTTCTTCAAACCACTCCTCCAAACCTAAAGCTCCATCCCTTCCGTTAAACTTTGGCAGAACATAGTGGCGGAATTGCTCAATAGCCCGGCTCGTTGCTGCCCCAGCCTGATCTTGGTTTTCTTGGTTGTTGTTGTTGTTTTGAGCAAGACCTTGGAGTGCGTTAATCAATTCTTACATCATAGCATTGTTTCGTGGTCCTCCCGCCATTTCCTATAACCAATACAAATTTTAAGATTCGCATACTACGTCCACAATAACTACAACTTAAAAGCTCGTAAACGTACACTATGCCTCAAATAACTTCAATAATAATAATAAAAATATCTTATTAATCGAAAAGAAAAGTTCCTATGTACGATCTCAAACTAAAATAACAAATTCCAAAAGAAATAAAATAATTATATCATATTTAACTCCATAAAATTTGAACTAGCCAAAACATCAATCACTCATCATCACTACTAGTCTCCATAATTTCTTTTGAGGCGGGTCCATCTCCTTCTTCTTCATTCTCCAGCCCCATTTCTAGATCCTCCTCGGGATCTTCTTCGGAATCCCCTTTGGGATCCTCCTCGTCCATGGGGACTTCATTCTCTTTCTCTTGAGGCACCTGCACCATTTCTTCCTCCTCATCGCCCCTTCCCAAGAAAATGTTCACACAACTTTGCATGAGCATGGTCATGAAAGTCTCATAGCGGTTGAATCGGGATACGTCCTTTAGCTTGTCAAAGAGTCTATTCGCCATTGGCTGGAGGTCGGGATGTATACGCGTAATAATATGCCGGGCCGCTGTTTCCTGATCAATTCGGGGTCCATACATTCCCATCGCATGCCAAATGTCCCTAAAGACCATAAAATTATCGGTAGTACCCACCTTTGTATCCCACACTGCATCCCAAAAGTTGGCTAGCGCTCACTCGTGCAAGTACTTGGGTGGTAAATTTCTGTTCTCCATCTATCATTCATCAAAGGTTACTTATGAACAAATTCTATATCGACCCTAAGTTCGAGGACTAATCAAAATCAATTATCATAAATTTCTTTATCATCATTTCATAAAATCATACTATCATGCATACTTGTGCTCATACTAATCATAAAACACATACTTTCATTCTCAAACATTAAAATTATAAGCATAGAATAAATACCTTGAGCAGGAGCGCAGGTTGGAAACGGGTAGAGTACTTATTCCTTTTAACTTATCATCCTATAAAGCAAGTCTACGGGAACGTAGACCTGCTCTGATACTACTGAATGTAACACTCTAATTTTACTAAACTAGAATGCTACTCTTTCATCATTAATAATACGGAAGTAAATAAAATTTTTAATTAATAAAAATAACATCAAAAACTTCAAACGGTTCCAACAATTTAAATTCAAGAAAACAATAACATGATCAACCACTTAGTAAAAACTCCAATCCTAGGAATGCGAAACTTGAACCATGATTCAAAAGAAACAAACCAAATAAAATTGCGGAAAAGTCTAACTTAATTAATTTAATTTAATAAACTTAAACATTTATTGACACCCCGTTTCCTTCCATGCAGCTCCATGCTCACTGACTTGAAAATATTTTTAAAACGTGGGGTGAGTACTCATAAAACGTACTCAGTGGGGGGTCATACTTGGGATACTTTCATTCTTTTGTCCAACAACATAATTATCAAAGGAAAATAACATATATCATTCTCTTCTATAAACCACAAGAGCTCGAAACATCAAGGCGAATATAGAACATATAAATCACTGTGCATAGGATATCCTTTAACATATAACCCACAAGAGCTCGAAGCATTCAAGGCGATTATATGCATCATTCACATTTCACATTTTATATCACATTCCATATGATAACAAAATGTTGGACATATATAAAACATTTTATAAACATCCACTTTCACGTTTAAATCCACATCCATCATAAATCACTTTTGAGTTTAGAAGAGTTTTACCCACCTCAAACTTGTGCACAAACAATCCAAACAATTACAAGAAAGACGAGGGTCCTAGTTGCGCCGCACCTAGTCAAATAAAATAGCCAAAATATTTATAAGAGCCTATTTAAACTTAATGCAAACAACCTAATTAATCAGCTTATTGAATCAATTGTAATTTAACTTGTTTTGCATATAACCTCTATTAAATATCTGCATGACCAATATCTTAAGGAAACTAAATAATAGTATTATTTTATTAGAAAAAATTATGCTATATTTAATAAGTCATCTACGTGTATATCAAGCATTCCTACCAGTAGTTAAATTAAAAAATTGTGATTCCATTTTTTAATTAACAAAACGGAAACTTTAGAAAAGATCCAAATTGATACTTTACTAAATTATTTAATTAATCAAAACTTCCATCTAAAATCTTGACTACTGACCCCACCAAAATTAAAGAATACTATAATGTTATCCAACACCTTCTTCATCCCTCTCCTCTGTACACGTACACACATATATAATAACCAGACAATTTCCTACTCTCTGCCAACAACACCTTCAATCGTCTAATAAGATCTCGAAATAGGCGAACAAATTTTTAACAAATCTCTTTTCTCTGATTTAATACTAAAAAAGTTATGAACTTACGAGTCCGCTTAAATCCTGGTTTTATAAATAAATGAGGAATTCCTTAGAACAAACCCGATGAAATTGAAATTCGAATTCTCACCGAAGGGATCAATTGGAACCGTGGCTTCTGGTTCTGAATAAAGGAAATAAGGAACGAAAGTAACCCAACCAGATTTTTTAAGCAAACTCGCGGCAACCAGATGAAACACTTGTTTGAGAAGAACACTTTGGTTTGCGAATAAAACCTTGTAAAAGTGGTGGCTGGGGTTTTTATTTAGTTTAAAAAGAGTTTGAGTAGGATTAGGAGTGGGAAACGTGGGGTTAAGAGTTTGCGGAAAAAAAACGAGTTCTAGATACATTCTAATACATATCCTAATCCCAAAATCTTGATTACATAATAATATAATTTTTTTTAGTAAATAAAAACAATAAGTATACGATTTATTTTATCAGCATTCAAATAAAACTTCTGTTTCCTAATTACCCAAACTTCAGCCCAACATCAAGGAAAAGTAAGTTCTAAAACATAATGAAACTTAATAGCTCACGATCACAACTAAAATTCTAATATGCGTGCTTAAGTCCAAGTTTAAATATCAGCATAATCCCTCTAACTAGGGGCACAACTACGGACTCCTTAAGTCTGAACTAAATATTCTAGCAAATAAACGCCAGAATATTTCATATAATAGACGGGATAATAAGTCACAAAAAATAAATTAAGCTTATTGATAATGCGGGGTGTTACAGTGTCCAAGCAGACTCTCTCTCAAAAGATCGAGTCTTTAAGCCTTAGGACGAAGCCTCCACTTCTCTCTATGTAGAAGGCTTCATAGTTGGAAAAACCCCTAACCCTCAAACCTTAGGTCTGACTTTGAACCCGCAATCAAAGTCGCTAGGTCCCTTTGAACCCGCAATCAAAGTCACTAGGTCTCTTTGAACCTGTAATCAAAGACTAGATCACTTAGAACCCGCAATCTAAGAAACCTTACTAATTCCATCGATTTCTTCTTAGTTTTCAAAAAGGATTTGATCCTTAATTTTTCAAGCTTTGATTCTTATACCTTGTATATCTTTTCATGCAAGGGAAGAATTGAAATCCATCTCCTTATCATCTTCATACCCATCGAGTTCATCATCAAGACAAGGAGAAGTTGATTTAATTTTTAAGTATGATTTCATTCATATATTTGAAGATATGTATATGTATAAGTACGATGAGAAAGGAAAAATATGTATGTTTATTTTATGTTTAGGCAAGCCTTAGGATGGTAATGATGATGGATGATAAGATGATAAACATGAGATTAAGAAATTGATCTAGGAAATTAAAAGATGAAGAAAATAATTTTTCTTAAGAAAAATGCATAAAAATCGAAGAAAAGAAAAAAATAGGAAATTAATTCCTTGATGATTATTTGGTGATTATTTGATGATATATGTTTATGATGATGATTTGAGTGATTTTTATGCATAGATGTGAACTTGAGAATTTTTATGCATATATATACCGATTTTTTTGAATAAAAATGAAGAAAATATGTTTAAATGCTCATTTATGAATTTAATGATATTTTTGATGAATATGAGTATGATGAAGCATGAAAATATGGTTAGGATATGATTTTGAGTGATGATATGAATTTTTTGAATTTTAAGCAAAAATTCGAAATATATATATATATATATATATATATATATATAGGGAAGAGATCATATGTAAAACCTCTTTCCCGTAAGAAATGAGAAATAATATCATCCATCCAATTTGAATAATCTATGGTCAAAAATTTATTTCTATATTTAAATTATAATATTACGTTGCATAATTAATGAAGGGGCATCAGTGTACTTTTATTTTGAGAGTGGACGGTTATCCCCTTAAATTAAGGGGCAAATTTCCGTTTTTCTTTTGCCATCTATTTCTACATATTCATCTCTCACCACTTCTCTCATCCATTTTTACGTAGAAAACATACTAATGCACTGAAGACTATTTAAGGATTTACGATAGAGTTATTGAATGTCTAAAATTCTCCACGATCAAATATACCAAATGATGCACTGTATTATTATCTTAATGCACTTAATATTTTTGTACACTGCATAAGTACACTATTTTTTTATAGTGCATTACAAATTGTGCAAAATAATATAATATAAAACTAAATGCATTTGTAAAAGTAATCTATCGAAAAAAAGAATCATAATTCATTCTACTCTTTTATTAATGCATTTACGGTAGAATTAATTAAAAGTTTTTGTAGGGTGTTGAATCTCTAAAATCCGCCACAATTAGTGTTGCAAAATAATGCATTGTATTATATACTATCTTAATGCACTTAATATTTTCGTACACTACATAATTACACTGTTTTTTATAGTGCATTACAAATTTGTGCAATATAAAATAATATAAATCTAAATGCATTTGTAAAATTAATGTATCGAAAAAAAATTCATTCTACTGCTTTTAGTAATGCATATATACAACCACTTGGAGATAAGGATTTGCTTCAACTTTTTAATACAATTTTGTGATTAAGGTTCCCACTTTTCACACACGTCTAGGTGATTTTTAATATTTTCATGTTATTAGAATTTTAGTAATTTTCTATTATGACCTTATGCGTATATCAATTAGTGTTGTTAATTAATAAAGTACTGTATGAACAGTTATGATCAATCAATGTTGATGGTTAGATTTTAGATAATCAATGGCTAAAAATACTTCTTATTTCTTACCTTAAGGAAACTTTACATGAGAACTCACCCCTATATATATATATATATATATATATATATATATATATATATATATATATATATATATGAAGAAAATAGGCTTTTGATGATCTTAATGAAGTATAATGATATTGATGATGATGATGATGATGATGATAATACTATGATGTTAATGATGAATATTTCATTGAGTCAAGATGCATGAAAATTGAGAAAATAAAAGAATATGATTTTATTAAATTTTATTGAATTTTTGGAGATAAAAATTGATTAAAATGAGTATAAGTATATATATGAGTATTTTTTATGTTCTTGAGTCAATATGAAGATATGAAGATATGTTCTTCATGTTCTTGAAGAATTTATGAAGATTTGAAGATGATATAAAATAATTAGGAATTAATTATTTGTTATATAAAAATCAATATATATATAAATATATATATACATATATATATATATATCTATATATATATATATGATGAATTTCATTAGACAATGATGAAATTAAAGAGTAAATGACATATTGAGCATGTTTTAAGTAAATTGAGAAAAGAAATAAAATTCTATGAATTTTATCCTAAAAAAATCGCTATATATATATATTAGATAAAAGAAAATAAGAAAGAAAAAGAAATATTTAAAGATGAAGTTATGAGTTAAATAAAACAAAGAAAGATATTTCTTTGTTGAGCAGTGAAAATTATGAGGATACAAGTGAAGTAATGCATGAGTTTGAAGATAAAGTCTAAAAGAAGATAGAATATTATTATTATTATTATTATTATTATTATTATTATTATTATTTTGAGAAATAAAAAGAGGAAATTAGAGTAAAGAAAATGAATTTTCCATGAGAAGATGTCTTATAAGTAGAGTGAACGAGTCAAGGAAGTGAATTACTCGTATTTGAGTTCGTAGATGATAAACGAGAAATTAATTAAGAAATATTATTGAAGAAATAATAATAAAACTAGAATATTCAATTGATAGAATATTTCTTGGAAAATTTAAAAGTCTTGAATAATATAAGTCATGATATTGATGATTAAGTTTTTTAGTATACTTTGATGATTGATTGATGCTATGAGATGTTAAGTAAATGAAGAAGAGATATAGAAGTTGAAATACGAGCGAGTATACGTAATATATGAGAAAATGAGTTTATTAAGTTTTAAACATTGGATGTTAAGTTTTTTATTATATATGATGTGTTAAGTGATTTGATGATGATGTTTGAGTAAAAATAAGCAAGTTTGCTTTTTGAATCACTTAAAAAGGAGTTAAGATGTAGAAGTTATCGAGCAATGAAGTTTTGAAATAAAGACGAATTTTTGTTTAATAAAAACAAAAATTGTCACAGCCCCAAATCCCGAGGGACGGCAGAAGTTGGGGTGCGACTGGGATTAGATTAAAGAAGCGGGGAAGAAAGGGGATGAAAGAAATAAACATACATTAAATGACAGAATACTTCTATGAACCTGACTTCATTAGATAAAGAAATAGTTGATCTCGAAGGATTACTCGACATAGTTATCCAAAAGCAAACTAAGTTATAGTACAGAACTTAGACTACAAAGTTATATACAAGATAATACAAAAGGTTTAGAGTTTGGCAGCGGAATAAACGTAGAATGTGACTCTATTCTTCTTTCCTATCACTATCCTACTCAACCATCACCGCTTCCGTCGCTCAACCTGCACATTTAGAAAACATATGCAGGGCTAAGTACATAAAGCACTTAGTGGGCACTTTGCCGAAAATATATAATAAGTTTTGATAAATCAGGCATTCTTATCTCTGTAGCACATCGGGGTTTTCTTTAAAAATGCCCGTGTCTACTAAAACATTTTCTTATCATTTTCACAGTTTAGCTTGGCCAAGCATTTTTCTGACGGATGTTACGTTCAATCTTGCCCAGTAAGAATCACCGTGGCTGGTTACCCCTCAACAGGATACCACATACACCACAGGCTACTGTGTACACTAACTTTGGAAAGCAAGTCGGCTAACTCAAAGTCCGATCGTTTTAGTTAACAAGTCGGTTAACTAATAAATTCTGGATAACAGGTTGGCTAACTCAGAAGGGTACAAGAGAACTCACATAAAACATAAAACAATTTATGCCTGATAATCACTTTGGATAAACACAGTTATCAAAGCTATAAATATCACTTTCGATTTGTGGAAAACCCCACATTTTGTTTGATATATATAAAAGCCCACCTTAAAGATTACAGAACTTCTAATCGAGCTTCCGTTCTTCAATCTTCCGTCCTATCCTTGTGCTGACTTCCTCCTTCATCGTACATAATCACACTTTGATAAGTCGTCGATACGATAAATGAAAATGAAAATCAAAAACGAAATCGAATTAGTCTTTTAAGCTTTTTTTAGGCATTTGCACGCTAAACTAGATTCTTTTAGTTAAACGGGAACGAGACTCGAACGCATCTCGTTTAGAACTCACTTGGTTCTGTACTTGACACTTAGGTCGGTAAAACTGAAGTCGATTGCTTACAACGACTTAGAAGATCAAAAGGAATTAAGTTGAAAAGAATTCAACTTAAGAAACTAAGTTTTGGAAATTACTGTTCAGATCAGTAAGTTCACCCAGAACAGGGGATTTTGAAACAGGGAACGTGCCCTGTATTATAAGAAAGCCACGGAAGTCTAGTTTACTCTCCAATTTACGGATCTCGATTTCGTTAAGCGAGCTAGGAGATATGACAGTTTCCGTGGAACATTGCAAAACAGTCCGAGTGTAACCCTAGGGCTTGATAACTCGGCGTACGACTCCCTAGGTTCGACTTATGTTATTCCACCTTATTTTCTACGAAATTACTGACCCAAGGCAGTCAACACGTATCCTCATACGTGATGAGCTCCTTTTCATTTCTCGATCACAAACACGACGATTAATTCTTCGTCTTTCAAACTACACAATTACTATACCAATAACAATTTCTATCTTCTCGTTTCTACTTCTCGTTCACAACTATAACTTATCATTTCATATCTCGGATGTAAAAGCCGTCAACTACAAACTCATTCATTTAACAATAACGATCATTAATAACCAATTACTTTCCTTATTCGACTTTTCTATTGATACTAACGTTCGATTCTTCGTCTCTTATGAAATTTCCGACGTTATTAGAATTCGTTCTAACTTTCCAATTATGATCATTTACTAACGAGATTAACTTATATTCACATCATAGACCTATATCATTATCTAATCTCGACTTATCGTCGATCGTTTGCCTCTTAACGAAAATCCTACGTTCTCCGTTTTCGTTCAAATTTTACAACAACGATTATCGTCTAACGAGCATTACTAACATGCAAATCATATTATTAAAACATTAACGAGCTCTAACTTATCGACACGTCTTCGTCTCTTACATTTTTCAATTTATTTTTAGAAAAATCTCAATTAAATATATAATCATCCTCGTTCATCCTATATCTCATTTCCATTAATCAATCAAGCATATCATAACATTTACTATACTAAATCATGCGTTCTTCGTCTCTTAGGTTTCAAATTTTATTTTTAAAAAAATCTAAATTAATTCATAGAGTCAATTAGTAACATGTAGATTACTAATCTATCAATCAATCACCAAAGAAATCGAGCTACGATCAAAGCCCCAAAATTTGAAAAAAAATCGGTAATACCCTAAGACAAAGAGAAGTGATTTTCTTCATGATTCAATCCGTAGAACTCGATTTTAAACATCCTAGAACATGAATCGATTAAAGAAAAACATGCTATTCCATCTTCTACATTTCGAAAAAAAAGAAAATGATGGAAAAGGAATTGTGTTCGGTTCATATTGGAGACGAAGTTCTCACCTTGCGGAATACGAACTCGGAAATGGAATTGATCGGTAGATAGAAGACTTGTGTTCTTGAGAAGAGCTTGGATGAAGAGTTTTAATGGAGGAATTTGAGAGAGAATGGGAGAGAGAGAGAGAGAGAAAATTTGGTTATGAGGGAGAGAGGGAGAGAAAAGGTGATGACAAGGTGATTTTCTATAGCATAAAGTAGAAAATATCTCACTTACGGTGGTGACTCGCTTAAGGGCCGTTTGTTTGCGAAATTTTGACAGAAATATCTCGTTTCCAAACTTTAAACGATGATTAAAAAGTCAAGAAATACTTTCTTAGTTAGTTACGAATTCGACGAAATCTAATTCGTCCGTTAGATTGGAAATAATTTACGTACTCGGAAAACCTAATTCGTTTTTCAAAATCCGAGAAAAAGTCGGGATTTGACAGTCTAAATTTCGCCCGGAAAATCATAAAAACTAACTTTCTCCGGTGAACTCGTATCAAAGAAAAAGTGAATGTAAAGTTCGACGGAGTTTTCGGACGAAAAATCTATCGGACGCGAAAACCCTAATACAGTAGTCGTTCGACCGACTTCTGAAAATTATTTTCTGAAACGGATTTCACCGTAAATCTTAGAATCGAAATTCATGATCTTAGGCATGCAAAGCCATAATTATTAATAACTTTTATTTTTAAAGACAGAAGAAATTATCCGGGGTATTACGAAAATTGAGGATTTTTAATAAAGAAAAAGATTAAATGATGATTATTGATGTTGAGTATTAAGATTGAGAGTATATACGAGTATGACTTCGTATTTTGAGAAAAGACGACGTATTTTAGAATCGAGAAATATTAAATAGAAGTTTGAATATTAAATGTCATAGCCCCAAATCCCCAGCGACGGCAGAAGCCGGGGTGCGACTGGGATTGGATTAAAGAAGCGGGGAAGAAGGGGACTGACTAATTAAACATACATAAAAGACATCATACATTCAATATACAAGACTTTACTATTAAAAAGTAAGAGTTAATCACGAAGGATTACTCGACAGAAAGTACTCGAAAGCATCTAAGTTAAAGGTTACAGACTTAAACTACAGTGATTTAATAATGTACATATCCTCAAAAGACTTAGAGTTTTGCAGCGGAAAGTAGGTCATAAGCTAAAGCCTTCCTAACAACTCAACTCAACTTCAACCATCGCCGCTCTCGTCGCTTCAACCTGCACATTTAGAAAACATATGCAGGACTAAGTACAAAGGTACTTAGTGGGCACGTTGCCGAAATATATTCATAAGTATAGATAATCTGGCATTTCATAATTTGTAGCACATCGGGGTTTTATTAAAATTAGCCCGTGTCTACTAAAATATTTTCTGACTCATTTTCATAATTTGGCTTGATCAAGCACTTTTCATAGATGTTACGTTCAAATCTTGACCAATTCTCATTCACCGTGGCTGGTTATCCCTCAACAGGATACCACATACACCACAGGCTACAAAGTGCACAAACCTTGGAAAACATATAGCTAACTCAAAGTCGATCGATAGTTAACATCCTAGCGGTTAACTCATAAATTCTGGAAAACACGAATGTTAACTCAGATAGGTACAAGAGAACTCACATAAAACATAAAACAATTCATGCCATAATTATCACTTTGAAAACACGGATATCAAAGCGATAAAGAAAGGTTTTCGAGCATTTCTCGTTTTGTTTCATATATAAAAGCCCACCTCGATGATACAAAACTACTAAACAGGTTTCCGTTCTTCTGTTCTTCCGTCCTTTCCTTAGTGCTGGCTTCCCCCTTCATCGTAAAATAATCAAACTTTAATGCCGGTCGCATAAGGTAATCAAAAACGAAAATTCGATTAAGACTTAGTCTTTTTGATTCTTCAGGCATTTGCATGCTTCTAGTTCCTTTTAATTAAACGGGAATGAGACTTGAACAAATCTCTTTTAGAACTCGAAAGGTTTCATACTTGACTCTTAGGTCAGTAGAGAAGATAGTCGTTAACTTGTTACGACTTAAAAGATCGAAAGAAACTAAGTTGCGAAGAAAACAACTCAGGAAATCAAATTCTGAAAATTCACTGCGCATTGCAGTAGTTCTGGGGACTGCCCAGAACAGAGCAATTGGAAACAGGGGACGTGCCCTGTACCGTTAGAAAGTTTGGAATGTCTAGATTACTCTCCAATTTACGGATCTCAAATCCGATAAACGAGCTAAAAGATATTACAGTTTCCGGGAAGGGTCGCAAAACTGCCGCGGCTAACCCTAGTGGCTCGATAGAATTCGTCGTATAACTTCCTAAGTTCGTTCTATGTTATCGAACCTACATTTTCATGATTTTAACACTTCAAGGCAGTCAACACGTACTCCCGTACGTGAAGGACTCCTTTCCGCCGTTCGTCCAATAGCACGACGTTCTAAACATCGGCTTTCCAAACTACCAAGTACTATACCAAAACAAGTTAACATTCCTCGATTCTAGTTCTCGATTATAACTACAACTCGATATTTAACAATCCGAAAGCTCATGTCGTCAACTACAAAGTCGTTCCTTAGTTCATAGTAAGCATTATTATCTAGTTAAAATCCTTACTCGACTTCTCGATTATTATTTACGTTCACTTGTTCGTCTCTTACAAAATTTCCAAAGTTATCGGAATTCATTCATTTTCTACGACATTAATCGTCATCTAACGTAGATCATTATTACATATATCATTACCTTATATCATCAACTAATCTTAACTTAATTAGGGTTCTTTGTCTCTTATAATTTTTATAAAAATTTTAGATTAAATCCAATTAATTAACAACATTAACTTATATCATTAGGAACCATAATCTATCATCATTTCCTTAATCAGAGATCAAACTACATAAACCCCTATATTTTTCCTCATTTTCGGTATTAACATAAATTAGGGGGAATTGGTTTTCTTTATCAATTAACATCCATTAATCCAACAATTATACTAATACAACACTTATTAATCATTTACTATACCATTACAACATTAATTAAGAAACAAATCCTCAAACCCTAGCCCTAAATAAATCGGCATTCTCTAGAACTTAGGGCTTTTCATTCCTTTTTGTTTAATTCACCAATTAAACTACTCCTAAGTCTAAATAACCAAACAAATGGAGAATCAAATCATTCTACATCTAAGCCCCAAATTTTCGGTATTACCTAGTCTTTAGGGTTATTGATTTTCTTTCAATTTTATCCATAGATATCATATCTAACACATCTAATTATACTAATTAAAGATCATAACATCACCCTACATCCTTATAAAAATTGGCCCAACACAAAAGATGGAGAGAATTAAAAACTAATTGGATAGATCAAGAGAGGAGGTAATTACCTTGTGATTTAATGAAACAAGAAGTAAGATTTGATGGTTGGAAAATGACTTGGAAGAGAAATCCTTGCAAGAACTTTGAAGCTCCAACAATGGTGAAGAGAGAAAATGAAGATGATGGACTAGATGGTGGTGGCGGCAATGATGTGGTGAGAGGGAGAGATGGTGATGACTAAACTCATGCAATAGTAACTCTCTTAGGTGGCTAATAAAATAATATTAGAACATAATTAGAACATTAGGTGTCATTTACTTTAGATATAAAAATAAAATATCAAGCTTAGAGAGAGAGTAGTGATGTCGGCCATAGGGTAGAAATTAGGAGATAATACACATTTTTCCGGCGCGATACGACGTTACGGAAATCGATAAACAAAAAACGTATCTCGGCACAATATCGTCAAATTCCGGCTCGACCATAAATTCTAACGTATTTTACTTATTCGGAAAATAATATTTAAAATCTAA
Source organism: Schizonepeta tenuifolia (assembly GCA_029490685.1). Classification (NCBI taxonomy): domain Eukaryota; kingdom Viridiplantae; phylum Streptophyta; class Magnoliopsida; order Lamiales; family Lamiaceae; genus Schizonepeta; species Schizonepeta tenuifolia. The sequence continues at coordinate 28,166,970 of CM055955.1, forward strand.
TTTCCGACAAAAACTCGGGACGTCACAGTCCGAGTTTCGTCCGGAAAATCATAAAAACGAACTTTCTCGGGCAAGTTCGTATCGCGATTTCGTGAATGTAAAAATCAGACGGTTTTCCGTTCTAAGTTCTAGAACTAAAAAGTTTTCGTACATGATAACCCTAAATACAGTAGTCATCTAACTGACTTTCGTAATTTATTTTCGGAAATGGATTTCACCGTTGGTTTTAGAATTAAATTTTATGAACTAAGGCATGCAAAGCCATTTTTATTATTAACTTTAAAATTTTAAGTCAGTACGAAATTTCTGGGGTATTACATTAAATTCAAAATAATTATTATTATTTGAGTCATTAAAGGTTTAACGAAATGATTTTCGTTAAAAGTTCAAAGTTATAAGTTTTTAAAAGTTAAGAGACGAGCAGTAACGAGTTAACAGTTAACTGTGTTCGAAATGTGAATTATTTTTAAGTTTATTATAGTTGATTAAGATATTGTGACTAAGTAGGATTTTATTAACCTACTTACTTGAGAAGTTAATTATTTATTTAATACAAGTGTTTGTTTATTGATATAGATGCTCGATTAAAATAAAAATGTTTGAGTATTGATGTGAATACATGATTATTGATGTTAATACTCGATTATGATGTGAATATTGAACTGAATGTTTGATTATTGATATAAGTGCTCGATTATTGAGATGAACGCTTGATTATTGATGTAAATGTTTGATTATTGATGTGAATGCTTGATTGTTGAAGGAAATGCTCGATTATGATGTGAATAACTTGTGATGATAATCGAGAATTGATGTTATGATTTTCTGAGTTTATATAACTCGAATGATTAACATGTATAAGATGAAATGATTAGTAACTTCACGTTTTGTGTGAATGTTAAAATGTTATTTTCTAGAAACGAGAATTCAAGTTTGAGAATTTTCTAGAACTGAGTGAAAGACGATAATCTGAGAACGAGAAACCGAGAAAGATGTCGACGTAGAAAAGATTAAATAAGATAAAAGAAATACGAGTCAAGTAGAAGTCCTTCAGCCGAGTCCTAAGACTATTATACATTTTTCGGAAAGATAAACTCGATCTTATTCGATGTTATTATTTAAAGGGTCGAGCGGGACTGAGAAGTAGTCGGAAGCGTAAAGTAAGCAACCTCGACTCAATATACCAGAAGTCAGATGGGCTTTTCTAAAACCAAAACTCCAATGAATGTTATTACTTATTGAGTAATATTATGTGAGCTTTTAAAATTAATTGACTTGCCATTTATCTGAGTTTGGTATGCTTTATCATCTACATGAGTTATAATATCCTGTGTGAGGCATGAACCCACGTGTGGTTATTTGATTGATGAGGTGACTGTGAGCTTTACTTCAGTTTAACCAGTCACAGTGTTTGAGAAGGAGGCCTACTTCTCAATACAATGATGATGTGGTAGATGATTCATACATGTTATATATATATATATATATATATATATATATATATATATATATATATATCTATATATATATATATATATATATATATTCGTGTGCGCACACATCTTTAAAAAGAAAAATGATTTATGCATTCACAAGTGAAATGTTTTCAAATGTACTAATACTTGTGATGCAGTGGCAAGGTAAGTTCAATTATATAGCTCTAAGAGCAAGTTTTTAAAATGTTTTTGGCAATGTGTCAACGTGCAGGTTAGCTATGAATGAGGATGGCGAGGGTGATTTTTGGTGGTGTGTTTTCTGTTGAAAATCGAGTCGGCAATTACATGTCTTCATACATGTAGTTGTCAAGAGCAAATGATATCTCCGCTGCATGATAATCTTTTGATAAGCTTATGATAATCTTTTTGATGAACTATATTTTGAAATACTCTGATATGGCGATGATACAATGAGCCGTGTGCTTGAAATAATTTCTTAATTCCTGTTTGTCTTCGATGTTTGCTTAACTTGGAGTCGAGATACTTACCATTATTTTTGAGAAACCTATGTAAATTATATATGCTAGATCTTTGACGAGTAATGTCTTGATTGCATGTTCATATCCATTATCATTTTAAAATTTCCAAAACCATATTTCCGAGCATGGTTCTTGTCGAGTCAAGTTTTATTTGTTGGTTTCACATTCTTAAATTGATTGAAGTATTGTTATGTTGCATCTCGGGTTGAGTTGTGACATAAATGGTATGTTTATTTGATGGTTTCACTTTCACACTCCAATGGAGTCTGGTCGTTCTTACACACCGGATTTCGGGCTGTGACATATTTATTAGTTGACCCCTCATCAAATAATAAATATAACATTTACCACGTATATTATAATAACACATATTATTGGATTTAATCCAACAACAAAATCTAATCTCATACCTGTTTTTGCTAGTTGCAGTGGCTTCTTCGAATTCTCTTCCAAACGAGGCTTTCCAGCAGGAATTTCCTGAGTAGTAGGACCTTGATTCATCTCCAATCTCCTCTGTGGTCCACATCTGTTCGTATTGGCTGTATTCATCTGGGCTAGCTCAAAATAATTGGGTACTATTTCATCAATTTTCTCCTTCCCTCTGCGTGTTCCTAGATTTTCACTCAGTGCTTCCTTTAAACTCGATTGTCCTGATGCTTCCGATCCAGCCGTCATTGCTCTCATCATCGTCCCTATAACGGTGATCTTCCTCGGACGGCCCGTTGTTTGCTTATGACCGGAGAGTGCACATGTTAACAAGAATTTACTAACATGCACTGAGAGTTCAAAAATTTCTTTCGTATATTATGTTTCTAATCACATTCAATAGTTAGTTTTATTGAAAATTTTAATTTGATAAGAACAAACTAATTACTAAATAGTCAAATATTATAATTTTTCGTTTTCAATTTTGTAACACGAGATATTATAAAGTACAACGAAATTGTTAATTGTTAAAGTATATACACATCAAAAAAACGTTTGATTTTTGTATTTGCAAAGAAATCGTTTCATTTTATATTACTAATCAACCAATTAATAATGTGGTTTAATATAGATCATCCTCATAGTCATCAATTATCAGTTCTCATATCGTATTATCTATATTATTTAAATGAAAACGATTATATATTGTCTGTGTTTTATGTGGTGCCCCTTCATTCTTCCATTAGTATTTATTCAATTCTCTAATTTTTACATTATTAAATATAATTTTAATATATAATCTTAATGAAATATGTGCATTAAAATTGAACTAAAAAGGATAAAAATAGTAAATGAAGATGTGAGAATCACATAACCATTTTCTAGAATTTAATTAGAGAATAAAGATTTTGACTTTCAAAATAAATTTTTATAACTACCAAATAAACTGCATCTAATATTTAAATATGTAGATTAAAATTGAACTAAAAATAATCAAAGATAGTAAATGAAGACGGGAGAATAGCAGAACATTTCTATTTTTAAATTTAATTTACATACTAAAAACTCTCATTTTCAAAATAAAATTTTAATAACTACCAAGTAAATTATGGCTAGTATTTTTAATAATCTTGATGAAGTATTTGGACTAAAATTAAACTAAAAAAGGAAGAAAAATGGTAAATGAAGACCGGAGAATCACATAACAATTAAAAAATGTAATACCCTAGAAATTTCGTACTGACTTAAAAATTTAAAGTTAATAATAATTATGGCTTTGCACGCCTAAGTTCATGAATTTGAATTCTAAGATTTACGGTGAAATCCGTTTCTAAAAATAAATTCCAGAAATCGGACGAACGACTACTGTATTTAGGGTTTTCGCGTCCGTCAAATTTTTCGCCCGGAAACTCGGAATTGAATTCCGTCAGACTTTTACATTCATGAAATCGCAATACGAACTTGCCTGAGAAAGTTCATTTTTGTGATTTTCCTGAAGAATTTTGGACTGTGACGTCCCGACTTTTTCTCGGATTTTGAAAAACAATTTAGGTTTCCGAGTACGTTAATTATTTCCAATCTAACGGACGAATTAGATTTCGTCAATTCCGTAACTAACTAGAAAAGTATTTCTCGACTTTTAAAACGGTGTTGAAGAGCCGAAAACGAGAAATTTCGTATAAAATTTCCTCGCCAAACGAAACCTAACGACTCACCATTGTTGTAGGATATTTTGTTGCTTACTTATGACTCACCATGGTGAGTCATCACCCCACCCTCCTTATCTCCATTACCGCCCCTCACCATCTCCCACTCTCTCTCATTTTCTCTAAATCATCTTCCATTGGAGACACCATCTCAAGCTCTTCCAAGATCCACATCTCTTGCTTCTACCGATTAATTTCCAATCCGACTTCATATATCGAAAGGTAAGAACTTCGTCTCTAGTTTGATCCGAACAAATCTTCTCTCCCCTCTCTTTTATTTTTTTCGAAAATTTGGGAGTGAGATAGCATGTTGTTCTTGATCGATACATGTTCTAGGAAGCTTAAAAAAAAAGTTCTATGGATCAAATCATGAAGGAAAAATCAAGAACTCCAAGCCCTATAATTACCGAAATTTTGCTGTTTTGGGGCTTTCATTTCATGCTCGATTTCTTCGTCGAATTGATGATAGATTAGTGTCTCTCATGTCGTTAATTGATAGTATGAATTGTTTTAGATTTTTCTAAAAATAAAATCCAAAACCTAAGAGATGAACAAGGCTCGATTTAGGTTAGTAAATGTTGAGATATGCTCGAATGTTTAATGGAAATGAATTATACGATGCATGAGGATGAATATATATTAAATTGAGATTTTTCTAAAAATAAAACGAAAAGTGTAAGAGAAGAAGATGTAGTGATAAGTCGAGGCTCGATAATATTTTGATAATATGATTTGCATGTTAGGAATGCTCGTTAGATAATAATCATTGTCATGAAATTTGAATGAATTCCGTTAACTTTGGAAAATCCGTAAGAGACGAACAAATGTATGTAATTAATGATAGGAAAGTCGAGTAAGATTGATAATTGGATATTAATGATCATTAATGTTGAGGGAACGAAATTGTAGTTGACGTCGTGTGGATCCGAGCTATAAAATATTGAGTTCATGTTATAATCGAGAAGTTAGGACGAGAATCGATAACTTGTTGGTTTAGTAATTGTTTAGTTGAAACGACGAGGTTTTAAACGTCATGTCTTTAGACGAGTTTTGAAAGGAGTTCTTCACGTACGAGAGTACGTGTTGACTGCCTTGACGTGACAATTTTGTGAAAATGTAGGTTCGATAACTTAGAACGAACCTAGGAAGTCGTACGTCGATTCTATCGAACATTAGGGTTAACCGCGGCAGTTTCTGCAACGTTCCACGGAAACTGCAATATCTTTTAGCTCGTTTATCGGAATCAAGATCCGCGAATTGGAGAGTAAACTAGACACCCGAGGCTATCTTTTGGTATAGGGAACGACCCCTGTTTCGCAATCCCCTGTTCTGGACAGACTCACTGACTTCGTGCAGTGTATGTTCGAATTGTAATTCCTAAGTTGTTTTCTTCTCAACTTAGCTTCTTTCGATCTTTGAGGTCGTTATGAGTTAACGAATGCCTTTTTCTTACTGACCTCAGTGTCAAGTATAGAGCCTTGAGTGCTAACAAGATAGTTCGTATCGTGTATCCGTTTAAGTAAAGAATTTTAGTTAAGCGTACAAATGCTTAAATCGTCTAAAGAACTAAAACTTAATTTCCTAAGTTGATTCCTTTCCAACTTAGTTTCTTTTGATCTTTTAAGTCGTAATGAGTTATCGACTATCTTTTCTACTGACCTAAGAGTCGAGTAAGGAACCTTTCGAGTTTTAAACGAGATTTTTTCAAGTCTCGTTCCTGGTTAATCAAAAAGAATTAATAGCGTGCAAATGCCTAAAGAACTAAAAAGACTACGACTAAAACCAATTTCCAATCTCCGTTTCCTTTAATTACTTACGATCGAGTTTAAAGTATGTTTATCTTACGATGAAAGAGGAAGTCAGCAGTGAGGAAAGGACGGAAGACTAGAAGACGAAAGTACGAGTAATAAGTTCTGTAAAGTATAAAGGTGGGCTTTCCTATATATCAAATAAAACGATCAATGCTCGAAAATCTTTTCTTTATCGCTTTGATAATCGTGTTTTCAAAGTGATAATCATGGCATAAACTGTTTAAATATTTTATGTGAGTTCTCTTGTACCTATCTGAGTTAACATTAGTGTTTTCCAGAATTTATAAGTAACCGTTAGGATCGTTAACTATCGATCGGCTTTGAGTTAGCTATATGCTTTCCAAAGTTTGTGCACTTTGTAGCCTGTGGTGTATATGGTATCCTGTTGAGGGGTAACCAGCCACGGTGAATGAGAATTGGTCAAGATTTGAACGTAACATACTAGAAAAATGCTTGTACAAGCTAATTTATATAAATGAGTCAGAAAATGTTTAGTAGACACGTGCCATTTTCAATAAAACCCCGATGTGCTACGATTATGAGATGCCTGATTATTTATACTTATGAATATGTTTTCGGCAACGTGCCCACTAAGTACTTTTGTACTTAGCCCTGCATATGTTTTCTAAATGTGCAGGTTGAAGCGATGGAAGCGGCGAGGCTTGAAATAAGTTGTCTAGGAAGACTTTAGTTAGTATGAATCACTTTTCCGCTGCAAAACTCTAAGTTCTTTGATGTTCTATACATTACGTAAAACTCTGTAGTTTATGTCTGTAAACTTAAACTTAGATGCCTTTTGAGTACCTTCTGTCGAGTAATCCTTCAAGAATTACTCTTCCTTTTGTAAATAAAGTCTTGTTCATAGAATGTATGATGTCTCCTATGTATGTGATGGTCCCGATACGAGTTACTGGTGTATGGGGGGGGGGATACACCAGTTACGATTTTCAAACTTAACCCCTAAAAATAACTTCAACTGAGTAGAGCAGCTCAGTTGGAATCGCAACTGAGTAAAGAACACTCAGTTGGAAGTGTAGTGCTGTGCGGAATGTGGTGGAAATTAAACTCGTAAAATAACTCACGCTTTTATGCACAGTTGGTCAAAAACCAAACAGTTGAGAATGCACAGATGCGATTTGTATGCTGGTTAGTCAGTCAGTTGAGAATGCAAGAAATAACTGAATAAAGAAAAACACAAGCACACAGAGAATTAACGTGGTTCGGAGAGAAATCCTACGTCCACGGGGAGTTGTGAGTCCACACAACTCTGTCCAAGTTCTTCTGGACAAACCACTCAGCTTACGCGGGCTGAGCAACCGTTAAGGATAAGTTTGCGGGTACTTATCAACCTTATAGTTTAGTTTTCGGGTACTAAACGACCTAACTACTCAATTGCAGGAAGAGTAAGATCCTAAACCTTTTCAGGTGAAATAAAATGAGGTTCCAACTAAAAGCTCGAACGTGAAGTGAGCTATGATCTAACTCTCTACGAACTCTCACTAAGTGATGTTCTCAAGGTTCGATCTAAAGACACAAAAACTAACTCACTCTAGAACTCTCAACAAGTGATGTTCTAAGAGATTAAATTCAGTTCAGCTCGTGAAGAATATTGCTCTTTCTTTCACTCTCTGGTTTCTTCTCGCGTGTGTGTCTTTTATTTTCGAATGAATGAATGCCTCTATTTATAGGCGGAGAGTATCAACTAGCCGTTGGAGGAGCTGTTGATCTCTGATCTTTGAAAGCGATGGCTTGTCTCTCATTTCTGCAGACTTTCCCGATATGGCATCTGTGCTCATCTGCTTTCCATCTGAGATAGCCTTGTGTTGGGCCAAATGGGGTAATGACTGAACGGTCAAACCCTCACGTGACTTCCTTTTTGAAATTCAAATCTTAACAACAGACTTCCAACAAGGAGTGGTCGGTTAAGACTTTCGATCTTCAACTAACTTGTTCTTCAACCGATGTTCTTGTCTGACAACTAACATTTGAACTCTCAGCTGACTTCATCTTCAAGGTTGTTGATCTTCTTGGTTGAGTTCTACAACTGATGTTCTGAAACTGAACACTCAGTTGTCTTTCTTGTATCTAATCAGTTGGGTTCGAACGCTCAGATGGCTTCCTTTTCATCTGATGTTCTCTTCCCTTTTACTGCTTCTCATCTGATGAACGCTCAGTTGTTTTCCTTACAACTGATGTTCTATCTATTGAATGTGACTTCCCCCTTTTTCTTTTGGATACTTGACCATTGATCTGAACCTTGAACGTAGCTTCTTCCTTCTTGATTCTGATGAAATGAACGCTCAGTTGTCTTTCTTCACAACTGATGTTCTGTCCGAGTGAAGCGTTGTTGCCATCTTCAGCTGGAGACCTGTAAAGATAAAATCTTGACAATGCTCAAACAGCGAGCCTAACTGCTAACATTAGGTTCTGGCAACATCTACTCGGTTGGGGCCAGTTGGTTTTGGAATTCATCAAAACTCTTACTAATAAATTTCCCAACAATTTCCCCCTTTTTGATGATGCCAAAACCACTTACAACTTTAAACCACTACTGATCTAAACCTCACTAACTTATCTAAAATCTCAGCTGAAATTCTAGACAGTCTATAAGATAAAACATCAAAGGGTTAGCACAGTTATAACAAGGTATTTAAAAGACTTTGCGCTTCAGAGCTTGGACAATGAGGGATTGTTCATCAAGGTGAATCGAATATAATTGATTAGTTTTCATTACAACTGATTGTTACAAAGATAAGCGCAAAAGCCAGAAATTACAACAGTTGCTTGAAAACTAAATGAGCTAAAATTGTAGCCCATACTTACTAAAGATCCTAACAAAAATCTCTCTCTTGGCAGGTGACTCCTTAGAAATATCCAATCCATCCTCCTTGCAAACCTGCCTCGCCTCAGCTGCGATCTTCGTGCAGTTCGGGTTGCTTGAGTCTGGGAGAAGAGGAGGCCGATAAGTAACCCTCTTGGGAACTGGAACTGTGTTCAAGTCCAGGTTGGCGTCAATCATAGCCCGCCTGAATTGACTGAACATGCCAGGATCCCCTGAGTGCAACTCGGTCAGCGCTTCCTTGAACGCGTTCCTCGGGTCATCAGTAGCGTAAACCTTCCTGTAGTAGAAGTCGTTCACGAACTCCTGTTTGAACAACTCCCACTCTTCATTCCACTCGGTCGACATCCACTTGTCAACATGCCTGAACCGACTCTCGACCTTGGACTTTGCTAGCAACCTTTGTTGCTTCAATCGAGCTTCCGCCTTTGATTGATGCTTGTTGATGCGGCGTCGGCTACGGGAGGCAATGTTACGGTCCAGGTTCTGGGACAACTTCTTCAGCTCATCCTCGAACTGGTTTACCCTCCTCGCCTGGCTGGCGGCAAACTTCCTGATCCAGCTCGGGTTCATATAATCCTTCTCCTCTACATCCATAGCCTTGGCAGCTGCAATGCACTCTTCGGTTGTTATCCCGTCGAGTTCAAAATCCAGCTCGACTGCGATCTCAGCTATGAAGCTGTAAGAAACTCCAATCTTCTCTGTCTGCTCCAAGTCTTTAGACATCTTAGCTCCACCGACTTCGGTTGACTTGGGAGCAGCAGACTTCCTCTTCCTCAGCTGAGATTTAGATGATTGAGCAGCTGGCACTCCTTGTTCTTGGGTCTCTTCTTCTTCCTGCGCCTCAACCTCCGTCTCCTTCTCTTCCCCCTTTTTGGCATCAGCAACAAAGCTTGCTACTGAACCGTCCAGAGAGTTGAGTTTATCCTCGGTTAGTTGAACACGGTTGAAGAGTTCATCGACCGCACACTTCAGCTCGATCTTCTTCACCAGTTCGGAGTCATGGCGCTCTTGTTCGGCCTTCTTCAAGACAGAGAGATTGTCGATGACCTCTGTCTGAAAGACAGCGAACTCAGCCCAACGCGACCTGAACTTGGACTCCCATTCTGCATCCTGTGTCTGTTGGGACTTAGAAAGATTTGAGTCGGCCAAGGATTTGAAGATGTTGAGCTCCGACTTCAATCCCAACAGAGTTGTCTTCAACTCCGACACTTCTTGACTGGTGGAGGAGGAGAATTCGTTCAGCTTGGTCTTCAGATCCACATTCTCCTCCACCAGTTGTTGGTTCTTGAGTTCTTGTGCTTCCAACGCCCTCAGCTGGTCATCTTTTTGGTGCTGGAGGTTGGCAAACAGTTCACTCCTTAGCTGGTTGACCCTCTCAGCTACCAGCTCGCAGATTTCTTCAGTTGATGGAGCATGCTGATCAGCTGGAGGGGCTTGAGCGGTCAGAGCTAGAGGCTCAGCTGTGACCATGGCTTGTTTGTTGGCCAGGTACAACTTCAGTGCTTCTTCTTCTTCTTTTGCTGCTGCGGCAGCTGCATCCACATCCTCAAGGAAATCAGCTGATTTAGCCAACATGCTGTAGAGGAAGTCGTCGCACTCCTTTCCAGCTGTTTCCCTAGTGTCCGTCCCTTCAGCTCGACTCTGGTCCATCCGACGAGTGAGCAGCGCAATCCGATTGTTGTAAGCCACCTCCAAGTTGGAATAGTTGAAGTAGGCTCGGATGTGGGACTCGTCTGACTTCAGCCTGTCCCAGCTCTGCACCCTGATTGTATCTTCTTTGACATACCAGTGGTTGAAGATCAGGTGGAACTGGTACAAGAGCTCGGTTTCCAGAGTGGCGAAGATGGGCATGTTGCAAGCCTCAGGGAACAAGCCTAGCAGCTTTTGAAAGCAGTAGGCCACCCTGCCTTCGTGCTCAAGCGCAACTGCCTGAAGGTCCTCCACTTCATTTATTGGGGAGGGGGTAAGATTAAATGGCTGAGGTTCAAGAGGTTCATCGATGTTGGCCAAAGAGTCGGTCACAACATCGGCATCGAGCTGAGAGCTCGGAATTTGGGATTCGGTTGGGAGAGTGGTTTCAATGGTTTCCTCAACATCGGCCGAAGGAGCGGTCACGATGTTGGCATCGAGCAGAGTGCTCGAAATATCTAGTTGAGGAAGGGTAGAAAGAGCAAGAGGCTCTGGGGGCGGTACGACATTATCTCCTACCGTGGGGGAGGTGGTAACATCTTCAACGTCCTCAGATGAGGAGGATGCATCCGACGTCTCGTCTTTCTCCATTCCCTCAACATCATCAGCTCTGGGGGCTCGAGGGACGATCTCGAACGATGCAGCCTCAACTGAGCGGCTGGATTTGGAACGCTCCTCAGCAGGTGTCGACTCAACCGGTGCCTCCTCCTCAGCTGGAGCTTGCTCCTCAGCTGGCTCCTCAGCTGGTACCTCAACTGACTCCTCAGCTGACTCATCAGCTGGCACCTCAGTTGGCTCATCAGCTGGCACATCAGCTGTCTTCTTGGTAGACTTCTTGAACCGTGCCCTTAGCTTTTTCTGGGCAGGTTCCTCAGCTGACTCCTTCTCCGACTCAGCTCGTCAGCGTGCAGCTTTGGACTTGGCGGGGAGAGCAGCGGCTGGTTCCCCCTCAGCTGTTGACTCAGCTGTCTTTCCAGACTCCCTCTTTTCCTTAAGAGTGTAGACACTCCTGAGCACCTCCTGTGCTTTCTTGGCTGTCGGGAACAACAGCAACTTCTTCAGCAGCGTCTCCTTGCAGTCTGCCCAGACCATGTTGCGGTCCTTGGTTGCGAGCAAGATGAGGGCAGAGATCTTGCAGCCGAAGTTGAGTGTCCCCTTTACACTCAGCAGCTTCTCTCCAGACTCGGTTGTTGTCTCGGAGATCTTCGACTTCTCCACCATCAACTGGTTCAAGAAATATTGGAACCAGTTGATCTGGTGTTGGTGCTCCAAGGCCACCAACTGCTTCAATTTGGGTTGGCTGATGTCGCCGAATGCGCCACTGTAACCGAACACCACCTTCGACACAGCATCGAACAGCAGGCGATGTTCTGGCTTCAGCTTCGTCCGTTGCATGTTGCTCCTTAACCTCTCCGGCTCGATCAGAGCATCCTGCAGAAACTCATCCGCCTGCTCGTCGGTAATATTCTCTAGGAACTCGGTGGCGGTGTGGTTGATGGGAATGATGTAGCGGAGGACATCGGAAACATCGATGGGGAAGGAGACACGACGTATGGTCCTGGCCGGAACATCTCTTTGTCGGCAGGACACCTTCGTAGATACTCCCTCTGTACTGTCAAGGGGGCGGTTGAGGTTGACGTAGAATTCCCCGACTTGTCGCCTGAGTAAGTGGGAGGGGCAAAGCTTGGCCCATTTGAGAAGGCTATTCTCTCTGAGTGTGTTGGCGAGCGGGGCCAAGACCGGCGACTCCAGATCCTCGTCGGAGAGGATTTGCTCGAAGTGTATTTTCGATACTAGCATATCAAATGATTCTTCATATGTGGTAGGAACTAGGGATGGTCCGGATGAAGCCATTCTCTTACTTTTTGGTGCCATTTGTGATCACTGCAAAGGGAATATATAGACAAAAGGAAAGAAAATCTTTTGCAGAAAAGGGTTAGGCAAAAACTGTGAAGACGATGAACAGTTAAATCAGATATGCACGAATGAGGAAAGTAGGAGATTTCTTCTTGATTTTTCGCCTTATACAGGTCTTTGACTCGGATGAAATCGACGGCTGGGGTTAAATGGCGCGAATCCATCAACGGCTGAGATTACGCGACTGTTGACTATCTTTGACTTGACGTTTTGATCCGAGTTCCAACGAGCGCGTGAGAAGGTGTACAGTTTATCTTGTCAGCCCAGTCGCACTATAAAGTAGGCTATGGATGTTCAGCTGTACTTTACAAATAATGCGACATGATGGCTATTTTTAATGTAACTGACTAGTTCAGGAATGTTTGAATTTATTTCAAACATTCTCATTTAAGAACATATCACCTTCAGCCATAAATGTTACCTGCCAGCTGATGTCGAAATCAGCTGAGTTCCCATGTTGCAGCATACCATCAGCTGACTCGAGTTTGTCTGTTCAGCTGACGTCTGATTCCTTCGGTTAGCAATCTACATCTAATCGGCATACCATCAGCTGACTCGAGTTCGTCTGTTCAGCTGACGTCTGATGTCATCAGTTGGCGATCCGCATCTGAGATTCTCCCTTCATCTGAGCTTCCCCCTCAGATGGATATCTATCTCTGTTCCCCAGTTGACTCCTCATCTGATGGATCCAACAGTCCAAGGAGGTCACATAGCATCTTGGACCGTGCTTCAGCTAGAGGTTTGGTGAAGATATCAGCTCTCTGAATCTCAGTTGGAATCTTCTCCATGGATACATCCTTCTTCTCAATATGATCTCGGATGAAGTGATGTCGGATGTCAATATGCTTCGTCCGAGAGTGGTGAACAGGATTCAAAGAGATAGCTATGGCACTCAAGCTATCACAATGAATGGGAACCTGTCCAGTTGCGACTTCATAATCTCTCAGTTGTTGCTTTAGCCATAACACTTGCATGCAACAGTTTCTGGCAGCCATATACTCTGATTCGGTTGTAGAAGTGGCAACACATGCTTGTTTCTTGGAGAACCATGAAACCAGCTTGCTTCCCATGAACTGACAGTGTCCATATGTGGACTTCCTGTCCAACCGATCTCCTGCTAGATCTGCATCTGAGTATCCGGTCAGTTGGATATTGTCGTCAGTTGGATACCACAATCCAACATTAACAGTTCCCTTCAGGTACTTGATGATGTTCTTTGCTGCCAACATGTGTGCTTCCCTTGGCTGAACTTGGAACCGAGCACACACTCCAACTGTGTATGATATGTCTGGCCGGCTGGCAGTCAGATAGAGCAAAGAACCGATGATCCCTCTATACTTACTGGCATCCACGAGCTTTCCCTCAGATCCAGGTTCAATCTACCAGTTAGTATTCATCGGAATCCTTGTTGTCTTGCTTGTCTGCAATCCGAACTTGGTGATGAGCTCCTTTGTATACTTGGATTGATTGATGAAAATCCCTTCTGGCGACTGCTTCACTTGTAATCCAAGGAAATAATTCATCTCGCCCATCATTGACATCTCGAACTTCTCCTTCATGAGGTTTGAAAATTTTTCACACAGTTCCTCCGACTTAGATCCGAATATGATGTCGTCAATATAGATTTGCACAACAAGAATGTCATCTCCAACTTTGATGGTGAACAGGGTTTTGTCAACTGACCCTCGTTTGAAACCCGAGTTCAGAAGAAAACCACAAAGAGTGTCATACCAAGCCCTTGGCGCTTGCTTTAGTCCATAGATAGCTTTCTTCAACTTGTACACTCTTCCATCTCCAGTCTCAAAACCAGGAGGTTGTTCAACATATACATCTTCCTTGATATCTCCGTTGAGAAATGCACACTTCACATCCATCTGATACACCTTGAACTTGTGATGTGCGGCATAAGCTAGAAAGATTCGGATGGCTTCCAGCCTTGCAACCGGCGCGAAGGAGTCCTCGAAATCGATTCCTTCTTGTTGGCAATATCCTTGAGCTACGAACCTTGCCTTATTCCTCACTATGAATCCAATGGCGTCTCTCTTGTTTTTGAAAATCCACTTCAATTCAATCACCTTGACACCATTTGGTCTTTCTACCAACTCCCATACACAGTTGCGTAGAAACTCATTCAGTTCTTCTTGCATGGCTGTTGTCCAGTGAACACAGTTGAGAGCTTCCACAACGTTCTTCGGTTCTGGCACATCAGCTACAAAGCAAGAAATCATGGCAACATCTCCAGCTTGCTCGAACTCCTCTAGAACTGCCAACTCCTCAGCATATTGGGCATAAGCTTCCTCGGTTGAATCCTGAGTCGCAACTCTGCTTCTTGTACGAACACCTTCGGTTGGATCTCCGATGATGTTGTTAGTGGAATGAACTTCATACCATCTTCGGTTGCGTCTTCCTTCTTCTTCCAACTGTGGCTGTTCCGTGATCTGAGTTGGAGTCTTCAGAGTTGGTGATTGATCAGCTGTTGAGTCTGGATCCTCAACATTGACATTATTTTGAACCGGACTTGGTTGAGCTTCGGATGCTGATGCAGTTGGAGAGGCATCACCTGGAGTTCCCCCTTGACATGAGTTGGGGTCCTCGCATTCATCTTCAGAGGAGTATGGATCCTCATCCTCGGTTGCTCATACCAGTGGTTCAGCTAGATTCTTTTCCCTTAGAGCTTGTGATCTGGTGAGAACAGGTGGAACTTGTGGATTGCCCTGTTGTCCTTTAGCATGTTCCCTGCACTCAAAAGTAGATTCATCAAAACTAACATGAGGTGTTATCTCCACAACACGAGAGCTATTGTTGAAAACTCTATAAGCCTTGATCCGAGCGGCATATCCAAGAAATATACCTTTCGAAGCTTTGGCATCAAAAGTTTTCAACTGAGTCTTCCCATTGTTGTGAATATAATACTTAGAACCAAAAACGCGAAAATAAGAAATATCTGGCTTCCTGCGTCTCCATAGCTCGTATGGTGTCTTTCCCAACTGCTTGGTCAGAAGAGACCGGTTCTGAGTGTAGCATGCAGTGTTGATGGCCTCAGCCCAAAATCTCTTTGGCAGAGCTGAGCTGGTTAACATGGATGTAGCTGCATCCTTTAGCGTTCTGTTCCTTCGCTCAGCTACTCCATTCTGTTGCGGAGTACGCGCGGCTGATGTTTGATGGGTAATTCCATGCTTCTCGCGGTACTCGATGATGGTTTCATTTAGAAACTCAGTTCCTCGATCTGATCGGATAGAAATGATCTTCATCTCTTGTTGGTTTGATATCCGATCCATCAGCTTGGGTAGCTCATCTCGGGTTTCACTCTTGTGGCGCATGAAGATGGTCCACGTATATCTTGAGTAGTCATCAGTTACAACTAGGGTGTACTCGTTCCCATTCATGCTCTTTGGTGTAACTGGCCCGAAGAGATCCATATGGATCAGCTGTAACACTCGGTCGGTTGAGGGAGTTGACTTCAACCGGAAGGAGGATCTAGCGAGCTTTCCCAGCTGGCATGCACTACAGACATGTGATGTTGAAAACACTCAGTTTGGAAAGCCTCTTGCATGTTCTTGTTTGGCAAGTCGGTTCATAGTCTTGAAGTTCAGATGGTTGTGCCTTTTGTGCCACAGCCAGCTCACATCTGAACTCCTCTTTGATAACAGGCAGGTGTCAGGGAGACTACTGTTCTAGTCAGCATAGTAGACGTTCCCGGTTGGCGATCGATTTCCCAACAATATGACCTGCTTTGATCCGACATTTTTAACCCTGCAACCCTGTGCATCAAACTTGACAGAGAAACCATTATCACAGAATTGGCTGATGGAGAGCAAGTTATGCTTCAATCCATCAACATAAGAAACATTAGAGATTGAAACATGATTGGTTTCAAGTGTACCGTAACCTCTGGTGTAACCTTTTGAGTTGTCACCAAAGGTAA
The DNA here is from genome assembly GCA_029490685.1 of Schizonepeta tenuifolia. Classification (NCBI taxonomy): domain Eukaryota; kingdom Viridiplantae; phylum Streptophyta; class Magnoliopsida; order Lamiales; family Lamiaceae; genus Schizonepeta; species Schizonepeta tenuifolia. The sequence continues at coordinate 28,183,261 of CM055955.1, forward strand.
CTGATGGACCGTCTTTCTCCACGAAACTTCCAAGTAAATCCTTCAGATTCGTCATGTGTTTCGAGCATCCACTGTCCATCACCCACATTGTAGCAGACGCTTTATTCTTCCTCAGTTGTTTCTCCTGTACCTGCAAAGAGAAACTCGCTTAGGTCCCCAATTTCAATTGGGTCCTGGAGGGTTAGAACCAGTTCCTCCTGGAACTGTGCGTCGCTTTTCCCTGTATACTCGGATGGATTTATCATTCCAGATCACTTTTCCTTCATCATCAACTATAACAACACCTCGGTTATCCTTAGGCTTGTTGTTAGTAGTGATGTTCTGTTTCTTGGGAGGAGTTGGATTTCTCCCATTCTGAGCTTTCGGAGGAGAGGCTTTCCCCCTGTTGTGATGGCGATTCTTATCCTGTTGAATTTGTCTGTGAGGTCGGACGCCATGTTGGAATCTTTGTGGCTGATTCTGATTCCAACTCCCTAAGTGTTGTCTGTAGCTGTTCATGCCCTGTTGGTGATTCATATTATGGCATGAATATCTCCAGTTGTTCGACCTGTTCCTCATTGGTTGACTCAGTTAGAACCTTTGGTTGAACTGATGTTGGAACCGCTGCTGAGTCAGATGATTGAACCCTTGTCGGTTCTGTGGTCGGTTCCATTCTTTCTGATGTTGACTCTGAGGTTGATGCAGAGGTTGGTTCTGATTCTGAGTTCGGTTGTGATTATGCCTTCGACGCCTCTGATTCCTCTTCTGACTTTTGGAACATTCCCCCTCGGTTGATACCCCAACCGATGGAACATTCTGTCCTTCATCTACTGTTCCTTTTCCCTTCTCAGTTGTGGTTGCCTTGGTCGGCTGAGCTTGCTGAGAGGTGGAGGTTGAATTACTTTGTGGTGACTCAGGTTCCACTGTGTTAGGTTCGACAACCTTGACCTCAACAGCTTTGATGAAGGTTGCTGGAGGAATTCCACGATCTTTAATCACATCATAACCGAATCCTGACACGTCATCCATCTGTCTGCTGTAACTCATAAGATTCTCTATGATCTTGGATGACTGATACAGCTTAATTAGATTATCTTTCTCAGTTTGCAACTCTTTGAGGAGGACATTTATCTGCTCGGTTTGTCCATCTGACTTCTTCATCAGCTGGTCGATCTGAGCCTCTTGATTTTTCAACTGATCTTGCTGCTCCTTGATCTGCTTCGTCAACTCCTCATCAGTTGGAGCCTTAGCCTCGTTCAGTTGACTCTTGAGATTCTCAATCTCCTCGGTTTGGCTCTTGATCAGATCGTCCTTTTCGGTTAAGGAATCTTCAAGTTTGGCGAACTGAGATTGAAGACTCTTAAACTCAACCGATTGATGATGCAGTTCCTCACTGAGTTCTTGAAAGTCACTTCAGGAGGGTTCCAACTCTTCGTCCAGAGATTCCTGCATGTTAGAGGTATTGAAAGAATTTAACTTAGCAGGATTAGAGTGTACCTCAGTATCCTCTTGGTCGGTTCCAAGTGCCATGAGGCATTGATCCTGACTGATGGCATTGTTGGTAGAAGTCAGCTCATCCTCATCTTCAGTGTCAGTGAAGATGTCCATGTCGTCAGCTGCTTCTTCTGCTACCATGGCCTTGTTCTTTCCAGCTTGCTTGGCCCTCATCGCTTCTCTCTCTTTCTTTGAGAGGTCTGGACAGTCAGCTTTGAAGTGTTCCTCCTTGCCGCATTCAAAGCAACCGTTGGTGACAGGCTTTGAACTGTCTCGAGTTCGGTTTGATTTGTAGAATCGTTTGTATTTCCCGAACTGAGTGTCCATGTCGGCTAGTTTCTTTGACAGGGCTGCAATGTTCTGTTGCAGTTCCTCTCTGCTTGGCTCATTTGCAGTTGTGTCAGCTGATCTGGTCGGCCTCGATGTTCTCGATTCGGAGTAGTCAGCTCGAAGAGCAACTGACTTTGAGGCTGAACCAACATCCTCAAGTCGACTCGTCTGAACCGAGGACTGAGATCTTCTTCGGTTCACATTATATTCATTTCCCTTTAAGATTGAGAACAATCTTTCAGTTCCCATTTCACCAAGGTCAGCTCGGCTCTCGTGGATATTGGTGAAAGTATCCCACTCAGCCGGTAGAGCTTGCAACACTTTGAGATTGATTTCTCTTAGTGTGTATTTTCCTCTTCGGATGGACTGAATTCTTCTGAGGATGTCCATAAACTGGAGCTCTAGCATTTCAATTGTTTCATCTGTCTTCAGACAAAAATTGTCGAAGTCTTGGCATGCATGTGAGAACTTGTTCTCCTTCGTCTCATTGCTTCCTTCACTCAGCGATGCCAGGATATCCAACATTTCTTTGGCAGTCTCACACTCTTCAATCTAAGGGAGATAATCTTGTCCAACAGTGGACATAATCGTGATTTGAGCCCAGATATCCAACTGGCTCACCTTGGCTTTCTCTGGAGTATAGTCTTCCGGCTGCTTCTCTACAAACTCCACAACTGTATCCCCATCGTTGGGATTTGTAGGAATGCGAGCTATTCTTTCTTTGATGATGATCGGTCCAGAAGAGAGTACTTGTTGCATCCTATGATGCTTAGACAGTAAGATCTTCTTCATCCGTGTCCTCCAGGATGTATAATTTACTATCGAGAACATGACAACGATCTTGTCCTTGACGTCCATCTGCACACAACAACAGAACAAATATGCAAGCAAATATGCACTAGCGTGAAAAAGATCTGTTCAGTTGACCACTGAAGAAACTTTCTCGAATTCACACCTTGTGAAACAGAGTCAGTAGTCTTTTGAACCACTGCTCTGATACCACTTGATGGTCCCGATACGAGTTACTAGTGTATAGGGAGGGGGGGGGGGAAATACACCAGTTACGATTTTCAAACTTAACCCCCAAAAATAACTTCAACTGAGTAAAGCAGCTAAGTTGGAATCGCAACTGAGTAAAGAACACTCAGTTGAAAGTGTAGTGCTGTGCGGAATGTGGTGGAAATTAAACTCATAAAATAACTCACGCTTTTATGCACGGTTGGTCAAAAACCAAACAGTTGAGAATGCACAGATGCGATTTGTATGCTGGTTAGTCAGTCAGTTGAGAATGCAAGAAATAACTGAATAAAGAAAAACACAAGCACACAGAGAATTAACGTGGTTCGGAGAGAACTCCTACGTCCACGGGGAGTTGTGAGTCCACACAACTCTGTCCAAGTTCTTCTGGACAAACCACTCAGCTTACGCGGGCTGAGCAACCGTTAAGGATAAGTTTGCGGGTACTTATCAACCTTACAGTTTAGTTTTCGGGTACTAAACGACCTAACTACTCAGTTGCAGGAAGAGTAGGATCCTAAACCTTTTCAGGTGAAATAAAATGAGGTTCCAACTAAAAGCTCGAACGTGAAGTGAGCTATGATCTAACTCTCTACGAACTCTCACTAAGTGATGTTCTCAAGGTTCGATCTAAAGACACAAAAACTAACTCACTCTAGAACTCTCAACAAGTGATGTTCTAAGAGATTAAATTCAGTTCAGCTCGTGAAGAATATTGCTCTTTCTTTCGCTCTCTGGTTTCTTCTCGCGTGTGTGTCTTCTATTTTCGAATGAATGAATGCCTCTATTTATAGGTGGAGAGTATCAACTAGCCGTTGGAGGAGCTGTTGATCTCTGATCTTTGAAAGCGATGGCTTGTCTCTCATTTCTGCAGACTTTCCCGATATGGCATCTGTGCTCATCTGCTTTCCATCTGAGATAGCCTTGTGTTGGGCCAAATGGGGTAATGACTGAACGGTCAAACCCTCACGTGACTTCCTTTTTGAAATTCAAATCTTAACAACAGACTTCCAACAAGGAGTGGTCGATTAAGACTTTCGATCTTCAACTAACTTGTTCTTCAGCCGATGTTCTTATTTGACAACTAACATTTGAACTCTCAGCTGACTTCATCTTCAAGGCTGTTGATCTTCTTGGTTGAGTTCTACAAATGATGTTCTGAAACTGAACACTCAATTGTCTTCCTTGTATCTGATCAGTTGGGTTCGAACGCTCAGATGGCTTCCTTTTCATCTGATGTTCTCTTCCCTTTTACTGTTTCTCATCTGATGAACGCTCAGTTGTTTTCCTTACAACTGATGTTCTATCTATTGAATGTGACTTCCCCCTTTTTCTTTTGGATACTTGACCATTGATCTGAACCTTGAATGTAGCTTCTTCATTCTTGATTCTGATGAAATGAACGCTCAGTTGTCTTTCTTCACAACTGATGTTCTGTCCGAGTGAAGCCTTGTTGCCATCTTCAACTGGAGACCTGTAAAGATAAAATCTTGACAATGCTCAAACAGCGAGCCTAACTGCTAACATTAGGTTCTGGCAACATCTACTCGGTTGGGGTCAGTTGGTTTTGAAATTCATCAAAACTCTTACTAATAAATTTCCCAACAGTATGTTTAGTTCAGTTAGTCCCCTTCTTCCCCACTTCTTTAATCCAACCCCAGTCGCACCCCGGCTTCTGCCGTCCCTCGGGATTTGGGGCTGTGACAGAGTGGTATCAGAGCCATCGTTTCTGCTCTGGATACGAGTCTTCCTTCGAGTAGTAGTATAGAGTATTCGTTCGTACTCTATATCGAGTCTTCTTTCGAGTCATAAGATAGAATAATTTGTTTATACTCTAGATCAGAGTCTTCTTTCAAGTAAAATTAAGAGTTAAGTTATAACATTAAGATTCAGAATATAGACAACAACTCAACCTCCCGCTACGTCGACTCAACGAGGAAAGAATTTCAGTTACATAATTTCTTTTTAATAAGCAATTTTATGAACAAGTATTCAATGAAAATGAGAATGAGAATGAGTTGTGTGCCAAAAATAAGAATTCTATGAAAGTATAATTTAATTTATACTTTATTTTGACTATGTGATCTTGTGATAGTACGAGTACTATCTTATGTGAAATTATTTGCGCAATAATTTCCTTTATTTCAAAAAAATACTTGGCACGAGAACCTAGAAGGAATCTAGGGATTTTTCCCGGTTCAAAGTGAATGTAGACTTGAAATCTAAGGTCTTTTCCGATACCTCGAGAACTTAGACGTTTTTAAGAAACGTTAATCCAAATAATTTCGAAAGGAGATTTACAACACGAGAAGGACTTCTATTGATGGATGTCACGTGCGTAAAGTGACATGAATAAAGACTCGGCAAAATCGACCTTTGTTTTAAAAACCCGTTAAGAATTTCCTTCGCGGAAAATAAAATAAATAACAATAAGGTAAATATGTACGAAGTGAACGAAAGAAACAAATAGACGTGTGAGAAAAACGTGACTCCAAATTATTCGAGAAAAGGTTGAAACAAAGAGGATAAATTGAAATAAACGGAAGAGCCGAATGTTACCTTAGTTGTAAGGGGCATGAAGAAAGTCTCTTGGAGATGACTTTGTTTTACTTATTAGGAGCCGTTCAAGTATTCGATTAGTTTAAAATTTGTATCTTCCTCGAGAAGATTGAGTATTCCGAGCTAAATTGGAAAGTTTCCAAAAAATTCTTTTTAAGAAGTAGTTGTGTATGCAATTCGAGAAATTGCTACTCGATTTAGGAAAGTAAATTCTGTATGAAGTGAACGATAGAACGAGACAGAAGTTCCATGTGATTGAGAGACTGTTATGTGGACTTGATCAACCCACATAATAAGAAACTCAGTAATATGGGTCTTATGCCCCGCTAGCAAAACCTTTTTAGTATGGTATAAGTGGTTTAAAGAGACGAATGTTACTTACGTATAAGTAACATGTAACGACGTCGTTCTTTTTCATTTCATTTCATTTTTCAGAAGAGTTCCCCTTGTTCGAACTTCGCGAAGAGAATTGTTTTTACCATTAGGAGTCAAGCACGAAGCTTGATTAAATTTCCGACGATCGCTCGATTTTAGCGACGACGACTCGAACCTATGTTCTAAAAACTATTCTTAGGATATATTCCATTTCTCTTTTGGAATTTATATTTTTATACTTCGTCCTTGAGTGAAGAATGCGACACATATGAGTATTATGAGTAGTAAACGACAAAATCTTTTGTAAATGAATGTTACTTTTGCATAAGTAACATGAACAAAGTAGACGTGCTTTGTTTTAATAAAGGAGAATCGATAAGAAATTTTTCCTTGAGAAAGAGATAAGGATTAATGAAAGAAAATAATAAGGAATTAAAGTGAGAAATTAAAAGAATGAGATAAGGAATAAGAATAAAATCTTGAAATTTTATTTCTATATATTGTGAGTACGAGAGCAATTTTCTGTGAAATTGCTAGATGTTTAAGATAAGTTTGTTAGATTAAGTGTGGTAATATTACAATTGAATAAGGAATATTCATTTTGTAATTTAAGATTTTCCGTAAGATAAGATATCATCTTACCGTTACTGATCCGTGTTTCTTAAAAACTTTGTAGGATGGCTTCCAGTAGTGACACGGCTTCGGAGAGTCAGTCCCCGCCACAGCGTACTTGGGCAAATCAGTTATTGGATAGGTATAGGGATTTTGAAGCAAACCCGAATCATGATGTAGGACAAAGAATTAGTAACTTTTCAGCGGTTTATCATTCAGCCCGACATACTATTCCAGAGAGTCAGGCTATACTTGACTTAGTTAGACGACTACCAGAGGAATGGCGTGGTTGGGCACATGACACGGCATGGTACTATCTTGGGATGCTTGGCAACGACGTAGAGCCGATAGGTGATTACAATGGATTTGCTTTAGAGGTACACAGACGTTTCTTTCAGAGCAGACACATAGCAGCATATCCCATTCAGGCGCATCCTCCCTACACTCACTTTCCGGCAGATTCAGAGCCAGAGCATGATGAGATGGCTCCAGAAATGGTTGCACGGTTGGAGATCCCCCCAGTGATGGTACCCAGTGAGGGCACAGGGGAGTTAGTTGCAGAGACAGTTGATGGATTAGGGTTACCTACTCCTATCCTACCCGAGCCTTCTGCGAGAGTTCAGGGACCATTCGAGATAGGATCAGAGTACTTAGACACGGACGCAGAGCTTACCACCCTATTACAGTTACCATCCTCATACAGATCCCTTGATGAGATTTGCACGGAGTTGGCCAGAGTTTGGGCTGAGTTTGAGGCAGGACCATCCAGGGTCCGTTCCAGGGAGGAGTACGAGACGAGTTCCCTTCCTGACCACCTGCTGCCTCCGAAGAAGCGGGCGTTAGTGGCCTGCTGAGGCTACTTGGTTTCAGATTCAGAGATAACAGTTTCAGATGTGCCTGCACCACCATCACTTACACTTGCAGATAGCACTACTTTGAGGGTCGACGAGGCACTCCAGTTTACTTTCGGTTCAGAGTCAGAGGATGAGGACTCGGATGAGGATCCAGAAGAGGACACCGATGAGGATCCGGACGAGGACTCGGACGAGGACACCGAGGAGGATTAGGCTATAGTGGGCAGTGGTGACTTGACCGCAGTTTGTTGAGCAAGGCGTCAGAGATGCATATTAGTATAGTAGCCTTTTGATGTACATAGTCGGATCAGTAACTAGATAGTTTTTATAGTACTCCAACAGATACAAAATTTTATGAATCGTCCCCGTTCTAGTACTTTCAGTAGTACAGTAATGCAATATGTTAGTGCATCCTGTACACGTAGGCAGTTAGCCTAGCTTAGACTCGTTGTAGTCTAGTTTTGTATAAGTCCTTGTTAAAGGCAAAACTAACATATTCTTTTGATGTATATATAATATACATGACCCATGAGAGGGTTTTAGTCACAAGAAAGTTTCTTATGAATCGTATAACTAAACCAGAATGCCAAATGAACTTGTGTAACGAGTGTTTAATTTAACCTTGGAGGTTAAAAGTTGAAAGAAATAGAGTCGAAGTTAAATTGTTATTCTCGTTTACGTGAAAGTATTAAGTGGGAAAAGAAAAGGGTTTAGTGAGAAAATGAAGGCTTAAAACCAAGTACTAATGAGAAAATTTTTGTATCTTACAGTTTAAAAAAAAAATGTCGCTGAGAGCTGTTAACGATCGAAGAGGACCTGATAGTCCTAGAGAGTCTGATAGAGGTCAAGAACAACATATAAGCGAGGAAGGGCAAAAACACCCAGTAACCTTTTCATTTCCCCTATCTCCGCAACGTCATAGCATTGAAGCTTTATCTTCGGATGTAAACCACCATATTTCGATGGATCTGGTAATCCGAGTGAGGCCGAGCAATGGATACGTTCTATGGAGAGAATTTTTTAGCCGATTAGACTTAGTGATGAGGAGCGTCTAGCATGTGCTGGGTATCAGCTAACCGGACAAGCTAAATATTGGTGGAAGACTAGACAGAGAATTATGCCGGTAGAACAAGCAGCTCTAACCACCTGGAATGGTTTTAAGGAGGCATATTATGAAAAGTATGTAACCGATCAAGTCAAGACTGAGGAGGAAGTAGCTAGGAAGCTTCATGGAGAACTTAAGTATGAACTGGGAATAGCAGTAGCCAGACAGGAAGGACTGAGTTATGCAGAACTACTAGGACGAGTCCGTGAAATAGAGGCATTAGTGCCTAATAAAGGAAAGATGGTAAAATCCACACCAGCACCAAACCAGACTTCAACTCAAAACCGTCCCAACAATAATATCAACTATAAGGGAAAAAAGAAATGGGAAGGGGGTAGTAGTGATTGTTACAGAATAGGGCTCGGTAGGGTTTCCACCAGCCAGGAAAAGGAAGTAACTATGGAAAGAAAGCAGGGCAGAGGAATAATCCACAGAGAAATGAACAATCCGGTCAAGGCAAGAGAAACAATCTACACGGACAGCTGCAAGGGCAGCAAAGATACAGAAATCAGGGAGGAAATCACCCAGTGAGGGTTAACATTCCTGTTTGCCCCAAATGCAATAAAACGCACCCTGGTGTGTGTCAGATAGGCACTGGCAACTGTTTCAATTGTGGACATAAGGGACATACGAGGAGAACTTGCCCGGAACCACTGACGGCAAATGAGATCAACCAGCATGGTCAACTCCCAACTCCGAAAAGTACTCAAGAAAAGATCCCTTCTCCAGCTTGCCCTAAATGTGAGGCAAAAACTGGTGTTTGTTTCAACTGGTGTTTGTCTAGAAAAGATCCCTTCTCCAGCTTGCCCTAAGGAACACCCAGGCGTTTGTCTAGCAAAAACTGGTGTTTGTTTCAACTGTTTGCATAAGGGACACGTTAAGAGGAATTGCCCAGAACTGAGGCAAGCGGCAGAACAGAAACAGGAAGTTTCTGCATGTCCTAGATGTGGTAAGAAGCATGAGGGTGTGTGTCTAGCAAACACGGATAGATGTTTTAAATGTATGATGCTGGGGCATATAAGTAAGGATTGCCCAACGCTGTTGCAAATGATGGTACCAATTCAGTACGGCTAGCCTCAACCACTAAATACAGCTCAGGTCCAGTCACAGCCACATCTGATACAATCACAACAGAATGCAAGCGCATACATGATTAGGCAGGAGAGGCTTAATGAAGGAAAGGGAGATGTGGCAGGTATTGGACGAACCTTAAAGATTACCCTGCCATAATTTTTGCTTCGTTTTAGAGCCTTATATTCGGTTATAATAAGTACCTGTTAACCTTTAGGAGTAGAACTAGGACGCTCTAATTGTGAAATAGGAACAATTACGCTTCAGGGAGTGACGATAATCTCATAGTGTTATTCCCTTAGTTTCGTCGAGCATAGAATTTAATTTAGGGTCTTTCTGTTAGAACATAGCAATCGATTGGGAAGTAATAAAATGTACGATATATTTATAATGTTAGGAATAGACTAGTTGTTTGAGAATTACCACGATTCTCGACAACGAGAGAAAAATCGCTTTTAAAACCCCGAGTAGAGAAACTACAGAATTTTATGAAATATCGATGGGCAAGAGGATTTCAAAAAAAAAATATCCGCCCTACAAGCCAAGATGTTGATGAAGAAGAAGGATACGATCATTTATCTCGTGTGCCTAGTTGGAGATCTAGGAGCCAAGAAGATCATTCAAACGTGAGCGTTGTGAACGAATATGAAAATGACTTTTCAGAAACATTATCTGGTTTATCACCAGATTATCGTGTAGGTTTCACGATCGACTTAGAACTACGAGCAGCTCCCAAATCAAAGGCCTTATATAAAATGGTATCAAAGGAGTTAGAGGAGCTTAAGATCCAACTGCAAGAGTTGTTAGATGACGATTTCTTTAGACAAACGTTTTCACCAGGGAAAACATTTTAATTGTTCATCATCGAAGAAGGATGATTCTGCGAGAATGTATATAGGCTATCAAAGGGTAAATAAAGATATCCCTTAAGGATAAGTATTCTTTTGTGAGAATGGAAGACCCCTGATAAGCTTAAAAAGAAACAAGTGTAATTGTGAGGATAGACTTAAGGTCTAAGCATCACTAGTTAAAGGATAAACTGGTGACATACCCAAAATTTTCTTTCAAGCCAGATATGGCCATTACGAATGTTTAAGTCATGCCGTTTAGTTGGCTAGAGCTCCGTAGTATTCATGAACCACATGAATAGAATTTTACACCTAGATTTAGAAAAATTTGTTTTAGTATTCTTCGACGATAATTTTAGTTACCCCAAGAATGAAGAGGAGCATGAAGAACACTTGCGAATAGTACTAGAAATGCCTAGAGTCGAGAAACTATATGCCAAGTTCGGTAAGAGCAAGTTCGATTGAAGAAAGTAATGTTTTATGGATAAATAGTGACGACAGAAGATGTTAAGATAGATTCCTGCCAAGGAGGAGGCAGTACTTTAATGGAAATCGTCTACCAGTCCGAACGATATAAGGAGTTTCTTAGGTTTGGATGGATATCATAGAAAAGAAGTGTGGATGAACACTTAAATTTTTTTTTCTATGATTACTAAGACTTATGACACAACTACATAGAAGGAAAAGAAGTATAGATGTATAGACAAGTGTGAGATAGGTACGCAGACATTCAAGGAAAAGTTGATCATCACCCCAGATTTAGCCCTCCCAGAAACGACAAGGAATATGAGGTAGATACCAATGCTACGAAGAACAGGTTACGATGGTATAAATACAAGATGAGAGAGTGATAGCGTACGTTTCACGACACATTAACCTCAGGAAATTGAGTATCCAACCCACGACTTAGAGCTTGTAGCCGTAGTACATGCAATAAAATTTGGACACACCATCTATATGGTGTAAGGGATGAGATCTTCACAGATCATAAAATTTGGAGTGTGTATTAGAGCAAAGGAATTAACATAAGACAAAGGAGATGGCTCGAAATAGTAAGATATTATGATTGTGAAAATAATTACCATCTAGGTAAAGCTAAGGGTAAGAATAGACACGTTGAGTCGTAAGACTCCAATTAAGTTTAGGTATCTCTACGTTGGAGAAGAAACACTTATACGAGGATTCGAGACGATGGGTATAGAAATGCAAGATACATCAGCATTGATTGTAGGACAATAACGACACAAGTAGCTATACCAAATTACGAGAAAGATTATAAGTATCTAGAGAAAGGACGAGTCAATGGATAAGCCTCGACTAAGGAAAGGAATGGATAAACCAGATAGAGACTCTGAAGTAATGAGTATTATGATAGAAATTAAAGAGTGGACTTAGTATTTCCGATGACAACGAATTTAAGATTTAAGAAAGGATTTTCAGTGGAATAGAGTGAAACGAGACGTTGTTTCGTTGATAGAAAGATGTTTAGTTTATAAGTAGGAGAAAGCTTTTCACTGACAACTATACGAGTTGTGATAACCATTAAGGTATTCCAGAATGGAAATGGAAGGATATATTTATAATTTTACGACGACGAGATGTTGTAGGTCACAAGGCATAAAAGTTAGGTAGCAAACTTAACTTTAGTACCGTTTCTCACCTCCAGTTGGAGGGACAATCCGAGGAAACAATTTAGATACTCGTTGATATGCTAAGAACGATAATATTAGCCGAAGAGCGAATTGAAGAACACGTAGCCAACAACCGAACTGTTGTAACAATAATTATTAAGCTACGATAGGTATTACGACTTACGAGACCTTGTAGAAGGAAAAGATTTACATAGTTGCCTTATTATTATAAGGTAGGTGAAAGCAAAAATTTAGGACCAGGCGCGGTCAATAAAATGATCGAGATCATTCGATAGATTCAAGTCAGAATAAAACGAGTTAAAGAAGACAAAAGTCTTAAGTATATACGACAATTCGAACTTAATAATCGAGAAGGAAAATAAAAGTTCCTTAAGATTTCTCCGTTAATGAGAGACATTAGATTCGTGTCAAGTAAAACTTCGACGCAGAATTATATAATTAGCAATAACTTGGAAAAGCTAGTTTCCAATACGAATAGTTATGGCTTTATCGCCAAATTTATAAAATACTTATTTTAAGTATATCTCATTTTGAGAAGAAGTATGTACGTTCGATTCTATACACATAGTTGGTCAGCAAGACGTTGATCTTGAAATCGACTTAAGTTATTAGGACAGATCGAAAACAATCTTAGATCGAAAAGCACAAAGATTAAGAAGTAAGTCGGAAGCGATTAGTAAAAACATTATAAGATCATCACAGGAAAGAGGAAGCCATGTGAGAATTCGGAAAAGAGTTGAGTAAGAAGTACTTCAAGCAGTTTAAGAAGATAAGCAAATTTCGGGACGAAATTTTTCGCAAGGGGGGTAGGATGTAATACCCCAGAAATTTCGTACTGACTTAAAAATTTAAAGTTAATAATAATTATGGCTTTGCACGCCTAAGTTCATGAATTTGAATTCTAAGATTTACGGTGAAATTCGTTTCCAAAACTAAATTCCAGAAATCGGACGAACGACTACTGTATTTAGGGTTTTCGCGTCCGTTAAGTTTTTCGCCCGGAAACTCGAAATCGAATTCCGTCAGACTTTTACATTCACGAAATCGCAATACGAACTCGCCCGAGAAAGTTCATTTTTGTGATTTTCCGGACGAATTTTGGACTGTGACGTTCCGACTTTTTCTCGGATTTTGAAAAACAATTTAGGTTTCCGAGTACGTTAATTATTTCCAATCTAACGGACGAATTAGATTTTGTCAATTCCGTAACTAACTAGAAAAGTATTTCTCGACTTTTAAAACGGCGTTTAAGAGCCGGAAACGAGAAATTTTGTATAAAATTTCCTCGCCAAACGAAACCTAACGACTCACCATTGTTGTAGGATATTTTGTTGCTTACTTATGACTCACCATGGTGAGTCATCACCCCTCCCTCCTTATCTCCATAACCGCCCCTCACCATCTCCCACTCTCTCTCATTTTCTCTTCATCATCTTCCATTGGAGACACCATCTCAAGCTCTTCCAAGATCCACATCTCTTGCATCTACCGATTAATTTCCAATCCGACTTCATATATCGAAAGGTAAGAACTTCGTCTCTAGTTTGATCCGAACAAATCTTCTTTCCCCTCTCTTTTATTTTTTTCGAAAATTAGGGAGTGAGATAGCATGTTGTTCTTGATCGATACATGTTCTAGGAAGCTTAGAATCGAGTTCTATCGATCAAATCATGAAGGAAAAATCAAGAACTCCAAGCCCTATAATTACCGAAATTTTGCTGTTTTGGGGCTTTCATTTCATGCTCGATTTCTTCGTCGAATTGATGATAGATCAGTGTCTCTCATGTCGTTAATTGATAGTATGAATTGTTTTAGATTTTCCTAAAAATAAAATCCAAAACCTAAGAGATGAACAAGGCTCGATTTAGGTTAGTAAATGTTGAGATATGCTCGAATGTTTAATGGAAATGAATTATACGATGCATGAGGATGAATATATATTAAATTGAGATTTTTCTAAAAATAAAACGAAAAGTGTAAGAGACGAAGATGTAGTGATAAGTCGAGGCTCGATAATGTTTTGATAATATGATTTGTATGTTAGGAATGCTCGTTAGATAATAATCGTTGTCATGAAATTTGAATGAATTCCGTTAACTTTGGAAAATCCGTAAGAGACGAACAAATGTATGTAATTAATGATAGGAAAGTCGAGTAAGATTGATAATTGGATATTAATGATCATTAATGTTGAGGGAACGAAATTGTAGTTGACGTCGTGTGGATCCGAGCTATAAAATATTGAGTTCATGTTATAATCGAGAAGTTAGGACGAGAATTGATAACTTGTTGGTTTAGTAATTGTTTAGTTGAAACGACGAGGTTTTAAACGTCATGTCTTTAGACGAGTTTTGAAAGGAGTTATTCATGTACGAGAGTACGTTTTGACTGCCTTGACGTGACAATTTTGTGAAAATGTAGGTTCGATAACTTAGAATGAACCTAGGAAGTCGTACGTCGATTCTATCGAACATTAGGGTTAACCGCGGCAGTTTCTGCGACGTTCCACGGAAACTGCAATATCTTTTAACTCGTTTATCGGAATCGAGATCCGCGAATTGGAGAGTAAACTAGACACCCGAGGCTATCTTTTGGTACAGGGAACGACCCCTGTTTCGCAATCCCGTGTTCTGGACAGACTCACTGACTTCGTGCAGTGTATGTTCGAATTGTAATTCCTAAGTTGTTTTCTTCTCAACTTAGCTTCTTTCGATCTTTGAGGTCGTTATGAGTTAACGAATGCCTTTTTCGTACTGAACTCAGTGTCAAGTATAGAGCCTTGAGTGCTAACAAGATGAGTTCGTATCGTGTATCCGTTTAAGTAAAGAATTTTAGTTAAGCGTGCAAATGCTTAAATCGTCTAAAGAACTAAAACTTAATTTCCTAAGTTGATTCCTTTCCAACTTAGTTCCTTTTGATCTTTTAAGTCGTAATGAGTTATCGACTATCTTTTCTACTGACCTAAGAGTCGAGTAAGGAACCTTTCGAGTTTTAAACGAGATTTGTTCAAGTCTCGTTCCTGGTTAATCAAAAAGAATTAGTAGCGTGCAAATGCCTAAAGAACTAAAAAGACTACGACTAAAACCAATTTCCAATCTCCGTTTTCTTTAATCACTTACGATCGAGTTTAAAGTATGTTTATCTTACGATGAAGGAGGAAGTCAGCAGTGAGGAAAGGACGGAAGACTAGAAGACGAAAGTACGAGTAATAAGTTTTGTAAAGTATAAAGGTGGGCTTTCCTATATATCAAATAAGACGAGCAATGCTCAAAAACCTTTTCTTTATCGCTTTGATAATCGTGTTTTCAAAGTGATAATCATGGCATAAACTGTTTAAATATTTTATGTGAGTTCTCTTGTACCTATCTGAGTTAACATTCGTGTTTTCCAGAATTTATGAGTTAACCGCTAGGATTGTTAACTATCGATCGACTTTGAGTTAGCTATATGCTTTCCAAAGTTTGTGCACTTTGTAGCCTGTGGTGTATGTGGTATCCTGTTGAGGGGTAACCAGCCACGGTGAATGAGAATTGGTCAAGATTTGAACGTAACATACTAGAAAAATGCTTGTACAAGCTAATTTATATAAATGAGTCAGAAAATGTTTAGTAGACACGGGCCATTTTCAATAAAACTCCGATGTGCTACAATTATGAGATGCCTGATTATTTATACTTATGAATATGTTTTCGGCAACGTGCCCACTAAGTACTTTTGTACTTAGCCCTGCATATATTTTCTAAATGTGCAGGTTGAAGCGATGGAAGCGGCGAGGCTTGAAATAAGTTGTCTAGGAAGACTTTAGTTAGTATGAATCACTTTTCCGCTGCAAAACTCTAAGTACTTTGATGTTCTGTACATTACGTAAAACTCTGTAGTTTATGTCTGTAAACTTAAACTTAAATGCCTTTTGAGTACCTTCTGTCGAGTAATCCTTCGAGAATTACTCTTCCTTTTGTAAATAAAGTCTTGTTCATAGAATGTATGATGTCTCCTATGTATGTTTAGTTCAGTTAGTCCCATTCTTCCCCGCTTCTTTAATCCAACCCCAGTCGCACCCCGGCTTCTGCCGTCCCTCGGGATTTGGGGATGTGACAAAAAATTTGCAGCTAATAATTTTAATATATTTTGTTATTAGAAAAAAAATCACGTATGATTTGCCACTGAATTAAAAAATAAATTATAAAAAACTGCACCTATTTTTTTA
Source organism: Schizonepeta tenuifolia (assembly GCA_029490685.1). Taxonomy (NCBI): domain Eukaryota; kingdom Viridiplantae; phylum Streptophyta; class Magnoliopsida; order Lamiales; family Lamiaceae; genus Schizonepeta; species Schizonepeta tenuifolia. The sequence continues at coordinate 28,199,364 of CM055955.1, forward strand.
TCTTTTTAGATGCAAGTTTAACATGATTTTTTTTCTTCTAATTTTGATTTCCATCTTCTATTTTGTTTGCCTCTTTTGAAGATTTGCCACTGAATTTTTGTTTTAGGTTGATCATGTCTAGAAATTATGCTCAATTCCTCAAGTAATTTTCAAATTTAACTTCTTATTTTGCAGAAATTGTTCTTCCTCGACTTTGTTATTATGTGTAATTATGAATGTTTAATAATATATTTTGCAAGTCTTGTTTTATATAGTTTCATGGCTGATTTATGTGATATAATATCAGGCAATTAGTTTTGTTTATGAAACGTAGAATGAATTAATTGTACTTGGTTTGAACTAGTTAAAAGGAAAAAGAGAATGAATTGTTAGTGGTGTGTTGTTGATGCTATGAAATTGATGAGTCGAAGAAACGAGATGAAAAAAAACACATGTAGATTGATGTAGGAAATTCATTATATTGATAAATGTGTTAGGATTTATGAACGCACTGATTTATTGTGTGCAAGGAGTTGATGCATCTGAAAATGCATTATGGTGCATCTGACTAGTGATTGTGGTGCATCTGAATATGTATTGCTACTTGAGAAAACTTTATGAACATCTTGTTTGCATCTGTTAATGATGTGTGGTACATTTGTGGTCAGTAGTGCATCTTCCAGTGATGGTTTATGCTATGTTTTCTGCAGATTTTGATGCTCATTTGGGAGACAAATCTAGTCTTCATAATCCTGAGTGTAGTGATGATCTCAAGCCTTATGTTGGATTTTCTGGCACAAAACTACTCGTCACTGTCATTAAACATATATATTCAGATTAATGAAACATATTCAACAACGATGGTGCAACATGTATAAACTGAAATTTGTATGTGTATATCATCTTTCGTCCATATCAAAATGTATATGGCTTCATAGTTCTACAGATACAAATATACAAGCTGAGCTTTTAAATCCACTCACAAAATTTAGCATCTTCATGTGTTTGACTTCTTTAATTGACTTGTCTAGCTAGTATTTTTATTCACTCTTTTGTGACTTCTATTGGATAGATCTTGACGAATTTGGAAGAAATTTTTCAGATTTTCGTCGAGAAAACTCATTGCAGAATCTGCTGAAGCTTCAAGCTGGAGAATCATAACGGTGCTTAGCTGATAGGACACCTTCGGTACGTCATGGTTGTCAGACGGCAACCTTGCTCTAATACTCTCAGTATTCCTTTACTTGGATTACAACCTTGCCCAATACTCATAGTAGCGAGGGAAGTATGCCCTGCATCTTGGAATTTTGCTCCTGTGGAAGTTTACCTCTTGTTAATCTTCCCACTTATACTTTATCAACAGCTAGTCTAAAGTACAGTACGGATTTATCTTCTCGAGGCATAAATATCCAAGAAAGATGTCGGTATCGACCTATCACATCAACTAAAATAGGGAAGGTTCCCCCTACCAAAGTCGGTTAGGAGACTTCCCAAGTCTCCTCAAAATGGTTAAAATACCCTTATCATCACAGATATATATACATATTTACTGCAGAATATCAGGTATCACGTTCATTACCTCTGATATACGATAGAACTCGTTGATTTCTTTCAAGCTTTTATGTTGAACACACACTGACTTGACAGTCGGAGATGCGAAGCCGGCACACAACCCAACGTTACTGATGGTCCCGATACGAGTTCTGGTGTATGGAGGGGGGGGGAGGAATACACCAGATAGGAAATTTTAAAACAACTCTCGAAAATATCTCAACCGAGTAAAAAGACTCAGCTGGATTCACAACCGAGTTCGAGAACTCAGTTGGAAGAGTGGTGCTGTGTGGAATGTGGTGGAAAAAAAACAACTCGTAAAATATAACTCACTCTCAGATATGCAAGGTCGGTCGATAACCAAGTCAGTTGAGAATGTAAAAATGCAGTTTGAGTGCTGGTTAGTTGGTCAGTTGAATATGCAATAAATAACTGAATAATAAACACAAACACTCAAAGATTTACGTGGTTCGGAGAGAACTTCTACGTCCACGGGGAGTTGTGAGTCAACACAACTCAGTCCAAGTTCTTCTGGACAAAAACCATAAAGCTTACGCGGGCTTTGCAACCGTTAAGATAAGTTTATGGGTACTTATCAACCTTACAGATAAGTTTACGGGTACTTATCAACCTATCTACTCAATTCCGGTAAGAGTAGGGTCCTAACAACCTTTTTAGGGGAGTGTGTGAGGGTGGGTTTTCCAACTACTAGCTCGAACAAGAAAGTGAGCTAGGATCTAACACTCTATGAACTCTCAGCTAGTGATGTTCTCAAGGTTGGATCGAAAAACACCAAGACAGAATTTAACACTCTAGGAACTCTCAGCTAGTGATGTTCTTAGAGATTGATTGCAGTTTTGCTCGTTTGCGATATGAACTCTCAACTGGTGATGTTCATTCATCTAACTCTTTGCTCTTGCACTTGTCTGTCTCGTCTGTCTTGGTGAATGAATGAAGGCCTCTATTTATAGGCGGAGAGAATCAACTAGCCGTTGGAAGAGCCGTTGATCTCTGTTCTTGTGAAAGCGATGGCTTGTCTCTCATCTCTGCAAACTTTCTGGATTTGGCAACTGTGTGCTTCTGCTTTCCATCTGAGACAGCCTTGTGTTGGGCCAAATGAGGTAATGACAGAGAGTCAAACCTTCACGTGACTTCCTTATCTGAAATTCAAATTTCAACCTTTGACTCTCAACTTTGGTTAGTCGGTTGAGTCGTTTAATCTTCATCTGATTGGTCTTCAGCTGATGTTCTGTCTGAGTAGGAACAATTGAACTCTCAGCTGCTTTGAACTTCATCTTGTTGATCTTATCAGTTCGAGTCCTGCAACTGATGTTCTATCTCTTGAACGCTCAGTTGGCTCGAACGCTCAGATGACTTTCTTCCATCTGATGTTCTCTTACAACTTCTCCTTTGAACGCTCAGTTGTCTTTCTTACAGCTGATGTTCTATTTCTTGAACGCTCAGTTGTCTTTCTTACAACTGATGTTCTATCCGAGTGAAGCCTTGTTGCCTTCTTCAGCTGGAGTCCTATAAAGATAAAATCTTAACAATGCTCAAAAACCGCGAGCCTAAATACTAACATTAGGAAATGGCAACATCTACTTGGTTAGGGTCAGTTGGTTTTGGAATCAATCAAAACTTTAATAGATTTCCAAACAGTAACGCTTTGTATGTCGGAGTTCAAGGACCAAATCCACGTGGAGAAGCTCTTCTCAACATAATCTCATCAACACAAGGTACTAATTATGTGTTAATGATCCTTTAACATCAGTATGTTTAAGGGTTACAAATCTTGACCCCATCAACTGGCACCGTCTGTGGGAAGTCAAAACTAAGGCATGAGATCCGCTTTACGGTTTTCTATCAAAAAAACTCCTTGAATATCAAGATCGATATATGCATGAGCTCATTTTCTCAAAACTATATCTGCATATATGAACTTCTTATGGATAAAACTGTAGATAAACATAAATATGGATATATTTATCATATATTATCGATCAAAACTTGTTGTTAAGAAGAATCTGACCTTCAAGCAGGGCGAATCATGACTATTTGCTAGAAATATGTGGTTTTGAAAGATATTTTTACTGGGCATTTACATGGATATTATGGGAAATTATTTAGCTACCTATTATATGTTCAAGCCATGAAAAGGCGAAATGAAGAGCTAAAGATATTCATCGAATGTTATAGATAATGACAACTCCTCCCTAAAATCTTGGGCAGGAACTCGAGGAATCTGTTACACCACATAGCCAAACGACCCTAGGAGGCCCTCCTTCTACAACTGGGGTCAGGCGAGGAAGCTTCCAAAGACCTTTAACTCTCAGAGAAGAGTTGGGGTTATCAGCACTCCTGCAGAGTCAACCTAATCAGGTTACTCAACCTGACATGGTTGTCTCATCCTCAAACACAGAGCACATGTTTGGTTTGGATCTGACTCAGACACGTCAACTACTGGAAAGATTGTTGCAAAAAAATGAAAAAGGCCAGAGATCTGCCTAGAAACAATTCATCAAAACTCCAGTCAAGAACAAGGGGAACATTCCGACAAGAGAAGGTTTCCTTCTCGTGAATGACAACATTCCGTGTATGGCCTGAGGTCAAGAGTGCCCTACATTCCCAAGAAGGGTCGCATGAATAGAAAAAGAGTGGTTGAAAGCTACCTCGGCAACTTGAATCAGCGAAGAAGATCAGTCTGCCTTCAACTAGCCTTATTTCGAATTGGCGTCTGCCACTGGCACAGAGGTGGCTGCTTTGAGGAAAGAAACGAGAGAGATGAAAAGGAGTTTATTGAAGCTTGATTCAAATGATTTTTATGAAATGATTTCTTCTTTCAGTGATGCAATACTGTAGGAAACCTTGCCCGAAAATTTTAGAGGGACACGGGAGCAATATGATGGAACTATGGATCCTATGGAACACCTCATGAGTTTTGAGAATAGTTCCACCCTTCACTAGTATACTGATGGAGTCAAGTGTAGAGTCTTCATCACAAATGAGTTCTCTTCGGCGCAAAGATGGTTTAGCCAGTTAACCGGCATGCATACGGACTTTTACTGACTTCAGCAACCTTTTTTGACATCAATTCGCAAGTGCACGAAGGAAGACTCACACTTCTGTATATTTGATGTCCCTTAGGCAAGGTTCCCATGAAAGCCTCAGAGATTACCTCCGAAGGTTCAACTCTACTGCCTTGGAAGTTCCCACTGATATCTCGGAGGTAAAGATGCACGCCTTAACATAAGACTTGTGTGATGGAGACTTCTTTAGTTCTTTGGCCAAGAAGACATGCACTTCATATGAACATCTCTTAGCTAGAGTGGAGAAGTTTGTAAACTTGGAAGAGGCCAGGGGTATGAAGAAGGAAGAAGATCGAACCATCCATCCTTACCAAGAAGTATCCTTGCCTATCCCATAAACGACTCCTCGTGGGGTAGAGGAAAATAAGGAAAAGAATGATAGAAAAAAAGAACCTCGCAGCTTTCTTCGAAAAGAAAGATTTAATAAGGACAATTACACTTACACCCCTCTCACGGTGGCACCAGCTGAACTCTTTGCAATATTGTCTAGGAAGCAGACAAGATTCCATCTACTTCGAAGCTATCGGAGGGAACCTCAAAATTCTAGAGTGGGTCTCTATTGTGAATACCATAATGAATTTGGTCATGAAACAAATCAATGTAGACATTTGAAGGATGTCATAGAACGCTTGGTAAACGATGGCAAACTAGTGGAGTTTGTGAAGAAGGAACGTGGTTATAAAAGGAAAGAAGATGACAGAAAGGAGTACCAGCACCCCCGAACTCCGAAATAGGAGTATGAGCACCCTAGATCTCCAAAAAGAGAGAAGCCTTCCCTGAAAAAAAGGACATATTCACATGATAGTAGGCGGACCTTCAGGAGGAGATTCCAACAGTGCAAGAAAGGCCTTCGCCAGAGTTCCAGATACGCACGCAGTAGAGCGAGTGCATGAAGTAAGGAGTGTGAGAAACTACCCCTTAATACGATTCAGCCCTAAAGATGAGATTGTTGTTCTACGACCACATGATGATGCCTTGGTGGTCACCATGGAGATTGGTGGTTACGATGTCTCTAGAGTACTTGTAGTCCATTGAGTTGTAGTCCATCAAAATCCCTCTGTATGGATTTGCAGGTGGAGCTATTCATCCTCGAGGATTAGTTTTATTGCCCATGGCAATGGGAGAGTTCCCCTTGAGGAAGGTGCGCATGATAAAGTTCTTGGTGGTGGATACAACACCATCTTACAATGTGATTTTGGGCAGACCTGCCCTCAATGAGTTTGAGGCAGTTGTGTCCACTTTCCATATGAAATAGAAGTTTCCTCTGAAAGATAGAGTGGGAGAGTTGGCTGGAGAACAAGATGCTTCCAGAGCTTGCTATGTTAATGTCACAGCCCCAAATTCCGAGGAACGGCAGAAGCCGGGGAGCGACTGGGGTTGGATTAAAGAAGCGGGGAAGAAGGGGACTGACTGAATAAACATACATACATGACTACATAATTTCTATGAACAAGACCTCGATTATAATATATATATGAAAAGAGTTGATCTCGGAAGATCACTCAACAAAGTATTCAAAAAGAAATCTAAGTTATTGACGGAACTTAGACTACAGTGATATAATTACATAACATCAAAAGTGATCAAAGTTTAGCAGCGGAAAAGTAAGACATAATACAAGTCTTCTCCTAAAGACGACTTCAACTCCTAACTCAACCCTCCTCCGCTCTCGTCGCTTCAACCTGCACATTTAGAAACATATGCAGGGCTAAGTACGACAGTACTTAGTGGACACGTTGCCGAAAACATAATCATAAGTATTGAAAATCAGGCATCTCATTTTATAGTGCAACGGAGTTTTCATTTAAAAGAGTCTGTGCCTATTAAACATTTTTATCTCATTCAAAAAAGTAGTAGCTCGCGCGAGCATTTTTCCATAGATGTTACGTTCAAATCTTGACCAGTCATTATCACCGTGGCTGGTTACCCCTCAACAGGATACCACATACACTACAGGCTATAGTGCACTAACTCTGGAAAGCACCTAATTGACTAACTTAGAACCGATCGTTAAGTAGTTAACACCTAGATGGTTAACATACAATTATGGAAAGCACGACGGCTAACTCAGATGGTACAAGAGAACTCACATAAACATAAAACATTTCATTTATGCCTGATATCACTTTGAAAACACAGTTATCAAAGCTCATAAAGCTCACTTTCGAGTTGTGGAAAAACCCACATTTTATTTGTTATAGATAAAAGCCCACCTTAGCTTTACAGAACTAAATAACAAGCTTCTCCTCTTTAGTCTTCCGTCCTTTCCTTATAATGACTTCGTCCTTCATCTTACATGAAACATAACCTCGATGAGTCGTTGAGACGACAAAAGAAAATGGAAATCGAAAACAAGTTCGATTTAGTCTTTTACGTTTCAACTTTTAGGCATTTGCACGCTTAACTAATTTCTTTTATTTAATCGGAAACGAGATACGATCATATCTCGTTTTGACACTTAAACTCTGTACTTGACTCTTTAGGTCAGTAGAATAAATAGTCCCTAACTCATTACGACTTAAAAGATCGAAAGAAACTAAGTTGAGAAGAAAACAACTTAGGAAACTAAGTTCTGAAAATTCACTGCGCAATGCAGTAGTTCTGGGGACTGCCCAGAACAGAGCAATTGGAAACAGGGGATTAGCCCTGTACCGTTAGAAAGCCATGGAAGTCTAGTTTACGCTCCAATTTACGGATCTCAAATCCGATAAACGAGCTGAGAGATATTGCAGTTTCCGGAAAGGGTCGCAAAACTGTCGAGGTTAACCTAATTGTTCGATAGAATCGACGTATGACTTCCTAGGTTCGTTCTAAGTTATCGAACCTACCTTCTCACGAAATTAACACGTCAAGGCAGTTAACACGTACTCCCGTACGTGATAAACTCCTTTCCATTTCCCGTCTATAATTACGACGATCAAAACCTCGTCGTTTCAACTACCAATTACTATACCAACAACAAGTTAATAAATCTCATTCCAACTTCTCGATTATAAAAGAAACTCAACATTTCATAACTCGGATCAACACGACGTCAACTACAATTTCGTTCCCTCAACATTAATGATCATTAATATCCAATTATCATCCCTACTCGACTTTCCTATCATTAATTACGTACATTTGTTAGTCTCTTACGGATTTTCCAAAGTTAACGGAATTCATTCATTTTCTACAACATCAATCCTCATCTATCGAGATTCATTATTATCTATATCATCACCACATATCATTACTCAAACTCAACTAATAATCGAACCTTTGTCTCTTACATTAACACAATATATTTTAGATTAATTCCAAATAATTCCTATTATCAACTAACATCATTAGAAATCATAATTCATCATCATTTCATCAATAAAAACCAAAGCTTATAAAACCCCTAATTCCTACTAATTTTCGGTACTAACTAGTAATTAGGGAAGGTGAATTTCTTCATCAATTAGCTCCATTAGTCCATTAATTAACCTACTACAACACCAATTAATCAAAGATCAATACTATTACAACATTAATTTGGAAATTCAAGTGAAACCCTAAACTCTAAAATCGGCATTCATCAATGTTAGGGGATTTTATTTGTTCTTTCACTAATCCTCAATTAATCATCTCCCAAGCTCAATTATGTAATTAATTTTAGAATTAATCCATCCTAACCTAAACCCCTAATTTTCGGTCCACATGTAGATATTAGGGCTTTTGATTTCTTCATCAATTAACCATAGAATATCGATCATTAACCATCTAATTACATTAATTAAAGCTCAAATCATTACCCTAATCTATCTAATAAAATCGGTCCATATGAAAACTTACAAGAATGAAATTTCAATTGGATAGATCAATAGAGAAGATGAATACCTTAAGCTTTAATGAAGAAAGGAAATGAAAATGATGGAAGATGAATGACTTGTGAAGATTTCTTCCTTGTAGAACTTGAAGTCTCCAATGGAGAAAATGAGAGAGAGAATATGGAGAGGAGGGTGGCGGTTTATGTGTGTGTGGAAGGAGATGAAATGGTGATGACTAATAAGTAATGGAATAGTATACTACTAGGTGGAAAGGTATTGGAATATTAGAAGGACATTAGGTGTAAAGTTTATATTATAGAAAAATGAAATATCTTGCTATGAGAGAGAGAGGGAGGTCGGCTATGGGGGAGGAAAAAGAAGAAAAATACGCATTTTTCCGGCGCGATACGACGTTAGGGAAATCGAAAGACGAAAAACGTATCTCGGCACATTATCGTCAAATCCCGATTCTACCATAAATTCCGATATATTTAACTTATTCGGGAAGTAATATTTAAAAACTAATTTCCGACAAAAACTCGGGACGTCACAGTCCGAGTTTCGTCCGGAAAATCATAAAAACGAACTTTCTCCGGCGAGTTCGTATCGCGATTTCGTGAATGTAAAAATCAGACGGTTTTCCGATCTGAGTTCTAGAACTAAAAAGTTATCGTACGCGATAACCCTAAATACAGTAGTCATCTAACTGACTTCCGTAATTTATTTTCGGAAACTGATTTCACCGTTAGTTTTAGAATTCAAATTCATGAATTTAGGCGTGCAAAGCCATTTTTATTTATTAAGTTCATTTTTAGAGACAGTTATAATTTCTGGGGTATTACAGTTAAAGAAGTCAAGGTGTCAGGCAATGTTGCCAAACGACCAAATGAAGGATTGGGAGATTCCGCTGGAAAGAAGATGAAACAAACGGAAATGAAAGAAACACGCCCGGAGATGCAAAAGTCTCCTGGAGAGGAACTTATGCCAGTGGATCTCTACCCCAATAAGCAAGGTTATACTACTCGAATAGGAACTCAGATGGCGCATGCGGATGCTGAAGCAGTGGTAGCTTGCCTACGGAGGAATGCTAATTTGTTTGCTTTCAGCACAGATGACTTAAATGGCATTGATCCTAAAATTGTTATGCATCATTTGAATGTGGATCCAGCTGTCCGCCCCATCAAGCAAAAGTTGAGGAGATTTGATCCGGAAAAGGACAAGATTATCATGGTTAAAGTGGAAAAGTTGCTCAAAGTTGGGCATATTGTAAGAGTACAGTACCCTGAATGATTGCCAACGCAGTCATGGTACCCAAAGAGGGCCAGGGGGGGGGGGGGGGAGAGGGGGAGAAGTGGCGAATGTGCATAAACTTCCAGGATTTGAATAAAGCATGCCCGAAGGATCACTATCCACTACCCAGAATAGATCAATTGGTAGATTCCACTTCTGGATGTGATTTGCTATCAATGATGGATGCCTACCAAGGATATCACCAAATCTTGATGAATCCAAGGGATTTTCAGAAAGCTTGCTTCATTGTTGGAGGAGGAACATTTGGCTTCAAGAAAATGCCCTTTGGTTTAAAGAATGCGGGAGCAACGTACCAGAGAATGATGGATTTGGTTTTCCGGGAACAAATTGGAAGAATCATGGAAGTTTATGTCGATGATATGCTAGTCAAAAGCTTCAAAGTTGTTGACCACGCAACTGTCACAGCCCGAATTCAAGTGTGTGGGAACGATTAGAATCCATTGGACTGAGAAGGTGAACCAAGAAACAGTAGTCAACTCAACAAGGGAATATGCTTGGGAACAAGGGAATATAGATTGAAAGCATAACAAATAACGACATGCTTTCAAATCTTAACTCAAATAAATGAGCATTAATAAAATTCAAGTGTCGATCGTAAACAAAACAAGTATCTCAATTCCAAGTCAAGTAGAAATTAAGGAAAACAGGAAACAGTTTCGAGCACAAGGCTCATTGTATCGACACCAATATCAGAGTCAAGTTTTAAAGGAAAAATAAACATCGTTGTTTATGCAGCGGAATTTCAACTCATGTCCCAACAATTACATATATGGAGATATGCAATTGCAAGCTTAAACAAAACGACTCGACTTGCTAGAACACACTGCCGAGAACTCTCCGCCATCTTCATCCAAGCTAAGATGCACGTTTAGAAATACATGCAGGGCTGGGCACTTTGTACTCAGTGAACACATGCCAAAATAATTTAAAACTTTGCTCGATAGAGCTATATAATTGAACTTGCCTTGTCACTGCACCACAAGTGTCACACCCCGACTCCCGAGGTGCGACGTATGCAAACACTAACGCTACTAACCTTCCATCACTCATCTCAAATAAGGGAAACATGCTCGGGAAACAAGGGAATATCAACGAAAAGCGATAACATTCAAGACATGCTTTCAAAGATATTTCAAATCGACCAACGAGCACAATTGATTTACATATCAAGTTCGAATAGAAATAAGTATGTCAAGTTAACGAGTACGAGATTCAACAAAAATAGAAATTAGCATCGAGCACATCGCTCAGAATTTGAACATGTATCAGAGTATAATCCAAAAGACATCAATAAACAAAAGCATTGCATTGCAGCGGAATCCTCGACTCAATCCCAACAACTACATGTATGGAGACATGTAATTGCCAGTCTAACTTCCGACTTGATCAACAAAACATATAACACCACAACACACCACCAAGCTGTCCTCTCCATCCGCATCCCGCTAACCTGCACGTTTAGAAATACATGCAGGGCTGAGTACTTCGTACTCAGTGAACACATGCCAAAAACTTTTGAAACTTTGCTCTTAGAGCTATATCAATTGAACTTGTCTTGCCGTAGCATCACAAGTATTAATGCAGTGAAAACAGTTTACTTGTGAATGCAAAAACATTTTCTTTTCATTTAGACTGCGCAGTCAAACAATATATATACTCAAGCAATATGTATCATCTACCACATTTCACTCTCACTGTGCCGAGAAGTAGGCCGCCTTCTCGAACACTGTGACCGGCCCAACTGAAGCAAGGCTCACAGTGACCTCAAACAATTCATATTCCACACGTGGGTTTCCTGCCTTTCACATGACAATAATATCTCAACAAGCAGATGATATTACATATCAAAAACTCAAGTAAAAACGGCAAGTCAATTTGAACTGTAAAAACTCACATAATAATACTCAGATATCATAATAGCATTCATCGATAATTTTGGTTTTAGAAAAGCTCACCTTACTTCCGTCGATTAGCTAGGTGGCTTACTCTTTCTTCGTCCTCGCTACTTCTCCGTCCCGCTCGGTCCTTTATATTTTGACATCGATAAAAGAAGTAAGACACGAAGCTTAAGACGTAAAGTAGACGTTTGTTTCGACTGAAGGACTTCTACTTGACTCGTCTCTTTCTATTTTTATCTTTTCTAAGACAATCTCGTTCCTGACTTCCTCGTCCTCAGTTCTTACTCTACTCGGTTACTAATTACTGCATCTCGTACTCTTGTTTCTAAATCATATTCGCTACTCACTAATGCTTGGCATTTCTCATTAGTTAAAGAAACGTTAATTGACTAAACTTTAATTCTTGAATCCTTACTCACATTCTCAATTAGATACTTGATTATACGGACATTATTCACGTTATGAGCATGCATTCTCAACAATTTGAACGATCATTCCAAGCATAGATGTTTCACTCAAGCATATAAATTCAATTAAGCATATTTAACACGTTTAATCGCATAAGTCTACTCAAACGAATTTAATTCAATCATAGAGTTTCAATCGATCAATATAACTCAAGTTGGAATCTAAATAAGCATATTATCTCAAACTCGATTCACATTTCAAGACACATTAACAATTTCTCGTTATTACTCGACTCTAATTTTGGCCAAGACATTAATTCAAATAATAACAGTTTTTCTTAGATTAAAACTCAAATATTTATTCATTATCTCTTAACTTAATATATGACGCTTATTTCAAAAGACGTCGTCTTTTCTCAATTACTTATTCGTATTCTCATACGTACTATTACTTATGCTATTATTATTATTTCTCTTTTTCTTTTATTTTAACACTTATTGAAATCAAAATTCTTTTTCTATTTATGGCTCGACTCTTATCTTTGACTCAAAACTCGATTCTTAAACTATTACTCGGTAACTTTTTATTTCTTTATTTAACATTCAAAACTCGCCAATTTTCTCGACTCCTTTTCTTTTAATCAAACGATTTAGAAACCAAACTCGATTATCATGAAATAATCATCACTCGGCAATATTCATAAACAAATACTCGAACAATTATCATTTATAAACTCGATTCTCAAAATAACTCTTATTAAATTTTATTTCTTTTTATAACCTTTCTCAATTAATCACTTTAATTTGCTCAAATAATTTCTTATTTGTCTCTTAATCTCATAGTTTTTCTTACTCGACTTATTTCTTTATTTATTTTCTAAGCTCGACTCAACTTATTATTCTCTTATTCTATTATTTCTTATTTTAGTTATTTTTCTCTAACTTATTTTTAAACTTCAAACTTCTCTATTAATTACTTATATTCAACTCTATTATTATTATTCTCATTATCTCTCGTTTATTCAAACGACTTAATTCTCAATTCCTTGTCTCAAATTTCATACTCATTTTATAACTCTATTCCTTTAACTCTATTTCGTCTTTTATTTCTCATTTATTACGACTTCAAATTCTTCGTTATTCATTTCTTCTCGATTATCAACTTCTTTAGTCTCGATTTATTTAACTCGATTAACTTTTTCTCTTAATCTTTAATTATTTAATAAAGAAATTATTTTCCTTTATTAATTTTTAATTTATGACTCATTTCTCAAATTAATGATTTTTCTTTTTACTTTCTCTTTAATTTTATTCTAACAAATATCTTGAATATTTTATTATTTTAATAATTAATTTCTTTTTGAATTAATTTTAATGATCTTTAAATCTTCAAATAAAACACCAAGAACACCTAGAACACACACTAGGCATTCATTCAAATCTTCGAAAATTCATATCTTTTCACCAAGAACACCTAGAACACACACTAGGTATTCTTTCTCATTTCATTCGATTTTTGCCTTTTTTATGCTTAAAATTTCATTCTTTTTATCTCATTAAATCCTATTATCAACTAGGATTCCAATTTCACCACAAAACATCATACTATCATCAAAATCATCAATTCATCAAAAATCATCACAACATCATAAACATTACAAAAATTATTTTTCTTCTAAACATGCATATATATTTTGATTTTCCTCATAACAACATCATAGAAGATTAAATCATCATATAAATCATAATCATAACATGCTTGTAACATCATCAAATCATCAACAAAATAGTCAAATAAAAATACTCCTCCATTCTTCAATATACACGGCACACACATATATTTTTAGGCATGTATTTTCTCAATTTTTCATGCACATATACTCATTCAAAATATACTCATAAACACATATCAAACATCAAATTATTAAATACTCAAGAAAATCAATTTCTCCTATTTTTCTCTAATTTTGTGACTTTTATGAAAATTTTAAGGAATTACTTTTTCTTTCTCTTTTAATCAAAGATTAATTCCTAGGCTCGATTTCCTATTGATTTCTTCACTCGAACCTCACATCAAATCTCATATCGAATCCCTAGTTTTTTCCTAAGCATAATTTAAATCATGCATGTATGTTTTCCTTTAGAGATTTAGGGAGATTATAAATATACAAGAAATCAAATAAATAACCTACTTCAAAATAATTAAATCGGAGCTTCTCTCTTGAATTTCTTGGATCGAAGATGAACAAGATAAGGGCTCAAACTCTTGGCTTGGAATTTTCATGGTTGAATCCACCTTAATCCTCAAGAAATATGAAACAAAAATTAATCCTCCATACTAGGGCATAAGTGCCGAATTTTTTTTAAGAAAATAGAGGGATGATTGTTTTGATTTTAACTCAAGGATTTGAAGGATTATTACCTTTCTCTTTAGAGTATGAAAGATCTAGGTAGATGATAATGGAAATCCCTTGATCTTGAAGGCTTGAAGCTTGAAGATTTGATGCTTTAATGGAGAAATCTCATGTATGTGTAGTGTGTGTGCGCCATCGGCATTGAGGGAGAGAGATGAGAGGATTTTTTTCTTCTTTTCTCTTTGAGAGTTATCGAGAGAGAGAGAGAGAGAACTTGAGAGAGAGAGTAGAGTTTTTGAGAGAGTGAGATGAATGAAAATGATGAAAATGAATGTATTAAGTTAAGAATAAGAATATCATCATTAATATTCTTAGTAGGTGTTGAAAATAGGTTAGCTAGACAGATTAGGGAGAGAGAGAGGAGTGATGTCGGTTGGGAGGGAGAGAGAGGGGGAGAGATTCTTCCTGACAGATAAAATTTTACCCGGTTGAGAAAGTTTTCTAGATGAAAAGTTCGTATTATTTCATTTATACTGAAAACGGCTATAATCTCTCCTCGTCTCGTATCCGACACTAAAAACATCTCAAACCTATCTCATGTCCCATTAACTAAATCAAGGATTCCGATTATCTAATTTTTAGGTCAAAATTCCAAGTAACGAAGAAAACCTAAAAATTAATCGGCTAATTAATCCGTTAAGGACTAAATTCTTATAACTCTCTCGTGTGATCTCGGATAAGCTTCTAACATATCTCAGGGGTCTTAAAATTAATTCTAGATTCAAAAGACTCTAATTAGGTCAAATTCTAAGTTCGTCGGTGAATAGCGTTTTCTCGGTTATCGTTACTATTCACTCAAAAGTAAAAATTCTCGGAATCTTCTGAAATTCATACTCATGCTCAAACTCATATAAATAAACTCAATCAATTCATCACATCCTCAACTCGAGTAATTTAAAACACATAAGTTCACGTTTAGGCACATAGGGGCATTTTAGTCTTTTCACAAATTTTCTTTTTCCTTAGAAAAATTTTATCACTCAAAACTTGATAATTTAAGCATATTAACTCATTTAGAACGCACTTAAGAACTTATGAAAACTCGGGGTATTACAACAAGTGTTAGTATAATTAAAACATTTTACTTGTGAATGCAAAAATCATTTTTTTTTTCTTGAAACGACTGTGCAGTCAATATATATATATAAGAAACATGTATATATGAATCAATCTACCACATTAACTCTGTGTCGAAAAGTAGGCCTCCTTCTCAAACACCGTGACTGGCCTAACCGAAGCAAGGCTCACACTCACCTAACATAATTCAAATAACAACATGTGTGTTCCTGTCTTACACAGGATAATAACTTAAATAGATGATCAAACATACCATAACTCAGTTAAAATGGCAAGTCAATTAATTTAAAAACTCATATAATAATAGTCATTAAGCAATAGCATTCAATAGTTCTCGGTTTATAAAGCCCACCTGACTGAGTATGTAATACCCGGCTTTTCTTTTCCGACAAGAAATAAAAATTTTCTAAGAAATCAAGGCTTTGCACGCCTAAGTTAAGGAATTTTAGTTTTAAGACTAACTGTGAAATTTGTTTCTGAAAATAAATTCCAGAAGTCGTTCAACCGACTACTGTATTAGGGTTTTCGCGTCCGATAAAATTTTCGTTCGAGAACTCAGATCGAAAAACCGTCTGACTTTACATTCACTTATTTTACGATACGAGTCTACTGGTAAAAGTCAGTTTTATTTATTTTTCCGAGCGAAATTTGAACTGCGACGTCTCGACTTTTTGAAGTTTTTCCGGAAACGAATCGTCCTTTCCGACTAAGTAAAATATTTCAGAACTAATGGTCGTATCCATTTTTGTCAATAATGTGTCCGCCTAATAAAGTAATTGTTCGTTTTTAGTTACAGTATTAGATCCGGAAAGAAATTAGATTTATAGTTAATATTTAGATATTTTCCAAGTTAAACCTCCTTACTATTCTATAAATAGCACCCTTGGTCATCTTTTTCTCTCATTTCTTTCTCTCCCCAAAACTGCCCCCCCACCCCCCCGACATCTCTCTCTTCTCTCTCTTGTTCTTCATCTTCAAGTTAATCTTCAAGTATTTCATCAAGTTCTTCAAGCTCTCAAGCTCCATAACTTGCTCGTTTGCCGATCGATTTCAATTCCGATTACATATTTGGAAAGGTAAGAGCCTCCTCTTCATTACTATCCGAACAAAATTCCATTTCCTCAATTCTTGAAAATTTTGAAATAGGTAAGAGAAGTAGGATTGATGTTCTAAGATCATTTCATAATTATTAATGCTTAGAATTAAGTTTTTATGGTTAAAATCAAGAATAAATCATGTAGGAAGAAATTGTGTAATTTTCGAAACATGCATGAATTAATTGGTGAAGATTTAGCTTGAATTTAAAGGTATGATTTGTGGAATATGTTTCTATGTATTAGTATGTTGGTGTATGAATTGTTTGGGAATTTTCTAAAAATAAAAACAAGTTTGGAAGAGATGAAGAAGCATGATTTTGATTAACTAAATCTTATATTTTTGATTATGTGGTTTGATATATATGATGTAGGAAGCATGAGGTTCAACATATATTTAAATTAGATTTTTCAAAAAATAAAAACGAAATCGTTGGAGACGAAGAATTGTCGATAGAATTAGTTTTGATGTTGATATGGACTTATGGTTTGCATATTAGTTAATCTATGTAGTTAATGATGATAATTGGAAAGTTTGAATGAATTCTAAGAATGTCGAACTTTTCCTAAGAGATGAAGAGTCGAGCATAATCGTCGATAGGAAAATCGAACGAGAAAACTAATCGAATATTAGTGATTGTTGGTATGCTAGGTTGGTTGTAGAATTAATTGAGAATTAATTAACAACTGTGAATAATCGAGTTCATAAACCGATAAAAATGACGTGAATTGGTTAAGTACTAGTTTCAGTGATGTTAATGTGTTAAGATGATCATTATTGAGCAAAAAGATAATAGAAACTAATTTGGTTTGAATCGGATTAGTAGAACTTCAAGAATCGAAGAAAGTAAGTAAGTGTAGAAACAAAGAAACGAGAAAACGAAGGTTTGTATGTTTCCGATTGATGATATGGTTGATATATTGATGATATGCATGATTACATGTACTTAGTTTGAATTTCTTAGATTTTATAAAAATGTTTAAGAAAATCGACAACGATGTTCGTTGCTCGATAAAAACGACGTGTTTGATAATTATGAGTATGTGTTGATTAATTTGAGTTCATTGATGATTAATAAGCATAATTGTAGTTGATGATAATTTTATATAAGTTATGAAATAGAAGTCGAGAATTAAAATTGATTTGAATTTGAAATGAAATTTGTTAAGTAATTGGTTAGTTGAAAAGACGAGAAAGTGCTCGTCGTTTTGTTAATCGAGAAACGTAAAGGTGTTCACGTTAAATGATTGTGTGTTTGACTGTTAAGTTGATAGAAATTTCGTGCCATAAAGGTTGTATAGCATCGATCGAACCTAGGGAATCGTACGTCGAGTTTTAAAACGATTAGGGTTTCGCGGACAGTTTTGCGACCCTTCACGGAAACAGCCATAACTCTTAGCCCGTTTAACGAAATCGAGATCCGTAAATTGGACAGTAAACTAGACATCCGTGTCTTTCTTTTGACATAAGGAAAATCCCCTGTTTCGAAGTATTCTGTTCTGTAGGGGCTCCAGACTTACTTTCTGGTGCAGAAAATTTCGGAGACTCATTTTCTTAAGTTGAATTCTTTTCAACTTAATTCTTTAAGAACTAATAAGTCGTTAAGAGTTATTGACTTCCGTTATTAATTAATCTAAATGTCGAGTAAGGAACCGAGTTAGTTCTAAACGAGATGTATTCGAGTCTCGTTTCTTCTTTAATCAAAAGGGATTAGTTAAAGTACAAATGCCTAAAAGACTTAACCGAATTCGAATTTCTTTTTCTTTAATCGTCTCGATCGATTATTAAAGTTTGAATATTTGCGATAAAAGGAGGAAGTCAGAGTTGAAGACAGGACGGAAGATAGAAGGTTAAAGTATGTTCTGTAAACGGTTAAGGTGGGCTTTCTTTTTCTATATATCAAATAAAATGAGCGATGCTCGAAAATGTTTACTTACTGCTTTGATAAGTGTGTTTTCAAATTGATTATCAGTGCATAAAAGAATTTGTTATATGTGAGTTCTTTTGTGCCATTCTGAGTTAGCCGACTGCTAACTAAATCGATCGGACTCTGAGTTAGCCGACTGTTTTTCCAGAGTTAGTGTACACGGTAGCTGGTGTGTGTGGTACTCTGTTGAGGGGTAGCCAGCCGCGGTGAATAGAACGTGCGCGGAAGAAGTTAACTCTTCCCCGGCGTTGAAACAGAAGTTGGGCAAGTTGAACATAACGACAGTAAAATGCTCGCTCGAGTGATTTATGAGAAAAGAAAATGTTTAGTAAGCTGTTGGGAAATTTATTAGTATAAGTTTTGATGAATTCCAAAACCGACTGACCCCAACCGAGTAGATATTGCCAGAACCTAATGTTAGAATTTAGGCTCGCTGTTTGAGCAAAGTTAAGATTTTATCTTTACAGGTCTCCAGCTGAAGATGGCAACAAGGCGTCACTCAGACAGAACATCAGTTGTGAAGAAAGACAACTGAGAGTTCATTTGTTCAGATGCAAACAAGGGGAAGTCTCCAGAACATCAGTTGAGAAGGAAACCAACTGAGGGTTCATCAGATGAGAAGCAACAGAGAGGAAGAGAACATCAGATGAAAAGGAAATCATCTGAGGGTTCAAACCCAACTGAGTAAAGAAGTGGAAGACAACTGAGGGTTCAGTTTCAGAACCTCAGTTATAGAATCCGTACAAGGAGTTCAACTGTTTGAAGTTCAAAGTCAGCTGAGAGCTCGACAGATCGGAACATCAACTGAAGATCACTCAGACGAAGGTCAAGACTTTCAACCGACAAACCGAAGTTGACTGTCAAAGATTTGAATTTCAAAAGGAAGTCACATGAGGGTTTGACCGTTCAGTCACTACCCCATCTGGCCCAACACAAGGCTGTCTCAGATGGAAAGCAGAAGAGCACAGATGCCATATCGGGAAAGTCTGCAGAGATGAGAGACAAGCCATCGCTTTCAACTGATCAGAGATCAACTGCTCCTCTAACGGCTAGTTGATTCTCTCCGCCTATAAATAGAGGCATTCTCTCATTCGAGAGAGAGAGATACAGAGACGACGAAAAATTCAAGAGCTTTCTCGAGAGAAATCAAAGCAAAAAGTAAATCTGCAAAATCATCATCTAAGAGCATCAGCAGCTGAGAGCTCCAATTTGAGAGAACATTAGTAGCTGAGGGTTCCTAGAGATCGAAACTGTTTTTGATCTTAGGTTGAGTGTTTATTCGTTCAAGCCTTAGATCCAGCTCTCATTCGTGATCGAGCTGTAGTTGGAAATCCTACCCATTCTCACACCCTAAAAAGTGTGCTAGGACCTTACTCTTCCTGTAATTGACTAGTCAGGTCGTCAAGTACCCGCAAACTTGACTTAGGCTGTTTAGTGCCCGGAAACTAAACTGTAACGGTTGCTCAGCCCGCGTAAGCTGAGTGGAACTGTCCAGAAGAACTTGGACTGAGGTGTGTGGACTCACATCTCCCCGTGGACGTAGGAGTTCTCTCCGAACCACGTAAATCTTGTGTGTCGTGTTTATTTGTGTTCAGTCATTTTTTTTTATATCTCAGCTGACAAACTAACCGCATACAATCTGCATACTTTCACATCAACAGTTTTGGTTTTGACCAACCGTGCATAAAAGCATGAGTTTGTTTTTACGAGTTCATATTCCACCACATTCCGCACAGCACCACTCTTCCAGCTGAGGTTGCTTACTCAGCTGTGAGATCCCAACTGAGTCCTTTTACTCAGTTGAAGTTGATTTCAAGTGTTAAGTTTTTCGAAAGTTGAAAAATCCTAACTGGTGTATTCCCCCCCCTCCCATACACCAGTAACTCGTATCGGGACCATCAAGTGGTATCAGAGCAGTGGTTCAAAAGACTACTGTCTCTTTTTTCACGAGGTGTGAATTCGAGAATTTTCTTCAGTGGTCAACTGAACAGATCTTTTCACGCTAGTGCATTCTTGCTCGCATTTTTGTTGTCCTGTTTTTGTTTGTGCAGATGGACGTCAAGGACAAGATCACAGTCATGTTCTCCGTTGTCAACTATACATCATGGAGAACTCGAATGAAGAAGATCCTTTTGTCCAAGCATCATAGGATGCAACAAGTTCTCATATCTGGACCAATCGTCATACGAGACAGAATACTTCGTACTCCCACAAATCCCAACGATGGAGATGCAGTGGTGGAGTATGTTGAGAAACAGCCAGAGGACTACACTCCGGAGGAGGCCAAGGTGAGCCAGCTGGATATCTGGGCTCAGAGCACAATAATGTCCACGGTTGGACAAGATTATCTGCCCTGGATAGAGGAGTGTGAGACCGCAAAAGAGATGTGGGACATCCTGGCCTCGCTAAGTGAAGGAAGCGACGAAACGAAGGAAAACAAGTTCTCGCATGCATGTCAAGATTTTGACAATTTCAGTCTGCGACCTGATGAGACTATCGATCAGCTAGAGCTCCGGTTTATGGACATCATCAGAAGAATCCAATCCATCCAGAAAGGAAAATACACTCTAAGAGAAATAAATCTCAAAGTGTTGCAAGCTCTACCGGCTGAGTGGGATACTTTCACAAATATCCACGAGAGCCGAGCTGACCTTGGTGAAATGGGAACTGAAAGATTGTTCTCAATCTTGAAAGGGAATGAGTATAAGGTCAACAGAAGGAGGTCGCAGCCCTCAAGTCAGACAAATAGAATTGAGGATGTCTGCTCAGCATCAAAGTCAGTTGCCCTCCTAGCTGACTACTCAAAATCAAGATCGTCAAGGCCAACCAGATCGGCTGACACGACTGCAAAGGAGCCGAGCAGAGAGGAACTGCAACAGAACATTGCAGCACTGTCAAAGAAACTAGCCGACATGGACACTCGGTTCGGCAAATATAAACGTTTCTATAAATCAAACCGAACTCGAGACAGTTCAAAGCCAATCACCAATGGATGCTTCGAATGTGGCAAGGAAGGACACTTCAAAGCTGACTGCCCAGACCTCTCAAAGAAGGAAAGAGAAGCACTGAGGGCCAAGCAAACTGCAAAGAACAAGGCCATGGTAGCAGAAGAGGCAGCTGATGATATGGACATCTTCACAGACACTGAAGATGAGGATGATCTGACCTCTACCAACAAAGTCATCAGTCTGGATCAATGCCTCATGGCACTTGGAACCGACCAAGATGATATTGAGGTACAATCTAATCCTGCTCGCTTAAATTCTTCCAATACTTCTAACATGCAGGAATCTCTGAGCGATGAGTTGGAACCCTCTTGGAATGATTTTCAAGAACTCAGTGAGGAATTGCATCAGCAGTCGGTTGAGTTTAAGAGTCTTCAAGCCCAGTTCGCCAAGCTTGAAGATTCCTTAACCGAAAAGGACGATCTGATCAAGAGACAAGCTGAAGAAATTGACCAGCTGAAAAGTCAACTGAGTACAGCCAACCAAACTGAGGCTTCAACCGATGAACAGTTGAAGGAACAGATCAAGGCACAGAACGAACAGTTGAACAAGCAAGAGACTCAGATCGACCAGCTGATGAAGACATCAGATGCCCAGACCGAGCATATAGCTGTTCTTCTCAAGGATCTTCAAACTGAGAAGGACAACCTGACAAAGCTATATCAGTCATCCGAGATCATCGAGAATCTCATCAGATACAGACGGCAAACGGATGATGTGTCTGGACTCGGATACGACGTGGCAAAGGACACTGGAATTCCACCAGCTACCTTCACCTGGGCTGAGGAAGTCATGGTTGCCAAACCTAACACAGTTGAGTATGCAACTGAACAAACACCCTCACAACCGATAAAGGCAACTACGGCTGAGAAAGGCAAAGGAGCTGCAGATGGAGCACCAACGAAATAGTCCCTGGAGTCTACAACCGAGGGGGAATGTTCCAAGACTCAATGGAGGAACCGGAGACGTCGGAGTCGCAATCAGAACCGAGCTCAAAATCGACAACATAACCAAGCTCAGAACCGACGTGATAATCGACCAACAAACCAACCACAACAGAGATGGAATCAACAGAACCAACCAAGCTTCAACCGACAGAATCAACAACGATTCCATCACCACAACAACCAGAGGTTCCAACAGAGTCAACCTATGTGGAACAGTTATGACAGCTATGGTTACTCATGCCACAACATGAATCAACGTCCGGGCATGAACATCTATCGTCAACAGCCAACGCAATGGAATCAGAATCAACCAAGAAGATTCCACAATGGCGTCCGACCTCACAGACAAACTCAACAGGATAAGAATCGCCATCAAAACAGGGGGAAAGCCTCACCTCCTAAAGCCCAACATGGGAGAAATCCAACTCCTCCTAAGAAACAGAACATCACTACTAACGACAAGCCTAAGGATAACCGAGGTGTTGTTATAGTTGATGATGAAGGAAAAGTAATTTGGAATGATAAATCCATCCGAGTTTACAGGGAAAAGCGACGCACGGTTCCAGCGGGAACTGGTTCTAACCCTCCAGGACCCAACTGAAATTGGGGACCTAAGCGAGTTTCTCTTTGCAGGTACAAGAGAAACAGCTGAGGAAGAAGAAGGCGTCTACAACAATATGGGTGATGGATAGTGGATGCTCGAAACACATGACAAATCTGAAGGATTTGCTTGGAAGTTTCGTGGAGAAAGAAGGTCCATCAGTTACTTTTGGTGATAACTCAAAAGGTTACACCAGAGGTTACGGTACCCTTGAAACCAATCATGTTTCAATTTCTAATGTCTCTTATGTTGATGGATTGAAGCATAACCTGCTCTCCATCAGCCAATTCTGTGATAATGGTTTCTCTGTCAAGTTTGATGCACAGGATTGCAGAGTCAAAGATGTCGGATCAAAGCAGGTGATATTGTTGGGAAATCGATCTCCAACAGGGAATGTATACTACGCTGACTGGAACAGCAGCCTCCCCGACACTTGCCTGTTATCAAAGAGTAGTTCGGATGTGAGCTGGCTGTGGCACAAAAGGCTCAACCATCTGAACTTCAAGACGATGAACCGACTTGCCAGACAAGAACATGCAAGAGGCATACCTAACCGAGTGTTTTCAACAACACACATTTGCAGTGCATGCCAGCTGGGAAAGCTTGCTAGAACCTCCTTTCGGTTGAAGTCAACTCCCTCAACCGACCGAGTGTTGCAGCTGATCCATATGGATCTCTTCGGGCCAGTTACACCAAAAAGCATTAATGGAAACAAATATACTTTGGTTGTAACTGATGACTACTCAAGATATACGTGGACCATCTTCATGTGACACAAGAGCGAAACCCGAGATGAGCTGCCCAAGCTGATGGGTCGGATATCGAACCAACAAGAGATGAAGATCATATCTATCCGATCAGATCGTAGAACGGAGTTTCTAAATGAAACCATCGTTGAGTATTGCGAAAAGAATGGCATAACCCACCAGACATCAGCCGCACGTACTCCACAACAGAATGGCGTAGCTGAGCGAAGAAATAGAACTCTGAAGGATGCAGCCATTTCCATGTTAGCGAGCTCAGCACTGCCTAAGAGATTTTGGGCTGAAGCGATCAACACAGCATGCTACACACAGAATCGATCTCTTCTCACCAAGCGGTTGGGAAAAATGCCCTACGAGCTGTGGAGACGCAGAAAGCCAGATATTTCCTATTTTCGTGTTTTTGGATCTAAGTGTTATATTCACAACAATGGGAAGACTCAGTTGAAAACTTTTGATGCCAAAGCTTCGAAGGGCATATTTCTTGGATATGCAGCTCGGATCAAGGCATATAGAGTTTTCAACAACAGCTCTCGTGTTGTGGAAATAACACCTCATGTTAATTTTGATGAATCTACCTTTGAGTGCAGGGAACAGGTAAAGGAACAACACGCGGATCCAGCTGTTCTACCAGTTCTCACCAGATCGCAAGCACTTTGGGAAAAGAACCGAGCTGAACCTCTAATATGGGCAACTGAGGATGAGGATCCATACTCCTCTGAAGATGAATGCGAAGACCTCAGCTCGTCCCAAGGGGGAACTTCAGCTGATGCCCCTCCAACTACATCAGCATCCGATGCCCAACCGAGCTCAGTTCAAACTATTGTAAATGTCGAGGATCCAGACTCAACAGCTGATCAATCACCAGCTCTGAAGACTCCAACTCAGTTTTCTGAACAGCCACAGTTGGAAGAAGAAGGAAGACGCAACCGAAGATGGTATGAAGTTCATTCCACTGACGACATCATTGGAGATCCAACCAAAGGTGTGCGCACACGGAGCAGAGTTGCAAATCCAGAATCAACCGAGGAAGATTCCAACACTTATGCCCAATATGCTGAGGAATTGGCAGTTCTAGAGGAGTTCGAGCAAGCTGGAGATGTTGCCATGATTTCTTGCTTTGTAGCTGATGTTCCAGAACCAAAGAATGTTGGGGAAGCTCTCAACTGTGTCCACTGGACAACAGCCATGCAAGAAGAATTGAATGAGTTTCTACGCAACTGTGTATGGGAGTTGGTAGAAAGACCAAATGGTGTCAAGGTGATTGGACTAAAGTGGATTTTCAAAAGCAAGAGAGATGCCATTGGATTCATTGTAAGGAATAAAGCAAGGTTGGTAGCTCAAGGATACTGCCAACAAGAAGGAATTGACTTTGAAGATTCCTTTGCACCAGTTGCAAGGCTGAAAGCCATCCGGATCTTTCTAGCTTATGCCGCACATCACAAGTTCAAAGTATATCATATGGATGTGAAATGTGCATTCCTCAATGGAGATATCAAAGAAGATGTATATGTTGAACAGCCTCCTGGTTTTGAGACTGGAGATGGAAGAGTGTACAAGCTGAAGAAAGCCATCTATGGTCTAAAGCAAGCACCAAGGGCATGGTATGACACTCTTTGTGGATTTCTTCTGGACTCAGGATTCAAACGAGGTTCAGTTGATAAAACTCTGTTCACCATCAAAGTTGGAGAAGATATACTTGTCGTGCAAATTTATGTTGATGACATCATTTTCGGGTCCAAGTCGGAGGAGCTGTGCAAGAAATTCTCCGATCTTATGAAGGAAAAGTTCGAGATGTTATTGATGGGCGAGATGAATTATTTCCTTGGATTACAAGTGAAGCAGTCACCTGAAGGGATTTTCATCAACCAGTCCAAATATACAAAGGAGCTCATCACCAAGTTCGGATTTCTGACAAGTAGGACAACGAAGATCCCTATGAACACGAACTGGAAGATCGAACTAGGAGCTGAGGGAAAGCTCATTGATGCCAGCCAGTATAGAGGGATCATCGGTTCGCTGCTCTATCTAACTGCCAGCCGACCAGACATTTCATACGCAGTTGGAGTGTGTGCTCGTTTTCAAGTCCAACCAAGAGAAGCACACATGTTGGCAGCAAAGAACATCATTAAATATCTGAAGGGAACTGTCAATGTTGGGTTGTGGTACCCAACTGACGACAATATCCAGCTGACTGGATACTCAGATGCCGACCTAGCAGGAGATCTATTGGATAAGAAGTCTACTTCTGGACACTGTCAGTTCATGGGAAGCAAGCTAGTTTCATGGTTCTCCAAGAAACAAGCGTGTGTTGCTACTTCGACAACCGAGTCAGAGTACATGGCTGCCGGAAGCTGCTGCATGCAAGTATTGTGGCTGAAGCAGCAGCTGAGAGATTATGAAGTCTCAACTGGACAGGTTCCTATTCATTGTGATAGCTCGAGTGCCATAGCTATCTCTCTAAACCCTGTTCACCACTCTCGGACTAAGCATATCGATATTCGTCATCATTTCATCCGAGACCATATTGAGAAGAAAGATGTGTCCATGGAGAAGATCCCAACTGAGATTCAGAGAGCTGACATCTTCACCAAACCTCTTCCTGAAGCCCGGTTCAAGATGCTGTGTGATCTTCTAGGACTTTTGGATCCGAGCTAAAAACTCATCCGAGCTAAAGAGTCATCCGAGATGAAGAGTCATCCGAGTTGATAAGGATCCATCCGAGCTGAAGAGTCGGATATCGACTTAAGGGGGAAGCTCAGATGAAGGAGGAATCTCAAATACGAATTGCCAACTGAAGACATCAGACGTTAGCTGAACAGACGAACTCGAGTCAGCTGATGGTATGCGGCAACTGAGGTATACAGCTGATGTTGACATCAGCTGCCAGGTATCATTTATGACTGAAGGTGTTATGTTCTTAAATGAGAATGTTTAAAATAAATTCAAACATTCCTGTGCTAGTCAGTTACATTAAAATAGCCATCATGTCGCATTAAATGTAAAGTACGGCTGAGTATCCATAGCCTACTTTATAGTGCGACTGGGCTGACATGAAACTGTACGCCTTCTCACACGCTGGTTGGAACTCGGATCAAAACGTCAAGTCAAAGATAGTCAACAGTCGCGTAATCCCAGCCGTTGATGGATTCGCGCCATTTAACCCCAGCCGTTGATCTCATCCAAGTCAAAGATCTATATAAGGCGAAAAATCAGGAAGATATCTCCTACTTTCCTCATTCGTGCTTATCATTTATACTATTCATCGTCTTCCAGTTTTTCTGCCTAACCTGTTTCTGCAAATAGATTCCTCTCCTCTCCTATATATATATTACCTTTGCAGTGATTTAATGGCACCCAAAAGCAAAAGAATGGCATCATCCGGACCTTCCCTCGTGCCTACAATGTATGAAGAGTCATTCGATATGTTAGTATCGAAGATTCACTTCGAGCAGATCCTCTCCGACGAGGATCTAGAGTCGTCGGTCCTAGCCCCTCTCGCCAACACTCTCCGTGAGAACGGACTTCTGGAATGGGCCAAGCTCTGCCCCTCTCACTTGCTCAGGCGTCAAGTCGGAGAATTCTACGTCAATCTTGTTCGCCCCCTTGACGGTTCAGAGGGAGTTTCTACGACGGTGTCCTGCCGACAAAGGGATGTTCCGGCAAGGACAATACGTCGTGTCTCCTTCTCCATCGACGTGTCCGATGTCCTCCGATACATCATACCAATCAACCACACCGCCACCGAGTTCCTGGAGAATATTACCGACGACCAAGCGGATGAACTTCTACAGGATGCTCTGATCGAGCCAGAGCGGTTGAGGAGCAACATGCAAAGGACTAAGCTGAAGCTTGAACACCGCCTGCTGTTCGACGCCGTGTCGAAGGTCGTGTTCGGATACAGTGGCGCGTTCGGCGACATCAGCCGACCTAAGTTGAAACAGCTGTTGGCCCTGGAGCACCAACACCAAATCAACTGGTTCCAATATTTTCTGAACCAGTTGATGATGGAAAAGTCGAAGATCTCTGAGACTACGACCGAGTCAGGAGAGAAGCTGCTGAGTGTGAAGGGCACGCTCAACTTCGGCTGCAAAATCTCCGCCCTCATCCTCCTCGCAACAAAGGACCGCAACATGGTCTGGGCTGACTGCGAGGAGACGCCGCTGAAGAAGCTGTTGCTATTCCCGACAGCCAAGAAGGCACAAGAGGTGCTGAGGAGTGTCTACACTCCCAAGGACAAGAGGGAGTCGGGAAGGCCAACTGAGTCAACAGCTGAGGGGGAACAAGCTGCTACTCGCCCCACAAAATCCAAAGCCTCACGTCGCCGAGCTGACGTTGAGAAGGAGTCGACTGATGAACCTGCCCAGAAAAAGTTAAGGGTAAGGTTCAAGAAGACAATCAAGAAGGCAGCTGAGGTGCCAGCTGATGAGCCAACTGATGTTCCAGCTGACAAGTCAGCTGATGAGCCAGTTGAGGTTCCAGCTGAGGAACAAGCTCCAGACGAGGAGGGAGCGCAGGTCGAATCCACACCTGCTGAGGAGCATACCGAATCCAGCCGCTCAGCTGAGGCCGCATCATTCGAGATCGCACCTCGAGGCCCCGGAGCTGATGAGGCTGAGGGCATGGAGACGTCGGATGCATCCTCCTCATTTGAGGACCTCAAAGATGCTACCACCTCCTCCACAGCTGGAGTGAATGCTGTACCGCCCTCAGAGCCTTTTGCTCTCTCTACCCAAACCGAGCCAGAAATTCCGAGCTCTCAGCTCGATGCCAACATCGTGACCTCTCCTTCGGCCGATGTTGAGGAAACCATTCCACCCCGTTCCCCAACTGAATCCCAAATTCCGAGCTCTCAACTCGATGCCGATGTTGTGACCGACTCTTTGGCCAACATCGATGAACCTCTTGAACCCGAACCATACAATCTCACCCCCTCCCCGATCAACGAAGCGGAGGACCTGCAGGCTGTTGCTGACGAGCACGAAGGCAGGGTGGCCTACTGCTTTCAAAAGCTGTTAGGTCTATTCCCTGCGGCTCGCGACATGCCCATCTTCGCCACACTGGGAACCGAGCTACTGTACCAGTTCCACCTGATTTTTAGCCAGTGGTATGTCAAGGAAGACACGATCAGGGTATTGAGCTGGGACAGGCTGAAGTCTGACGAGTCCCGCATCCGAGCCTACTTCAACTATTCCAACTTGGAGGTGGCGTACAACAATCGGATCGCGCTGCTCACTAGACGGTTGGACCAGAGTCTGGCTGAAGGAAAGGACACAAGGGAGGCAGCTGGAAAGGAGTGTGTCGACTTCCTTGACAGCATGTTGGTGAAATCAGCCGACTTCCTTGAAGATGTCGATGCAGCAGCCGCCGCCGCAAAAGAAGAGGAGGAGAACCTGAAGCTGTACCTGGCAAACCGTCAAGCCATGGTCACAGCTGAGCCTCTAGCTCAGTCTGCTCAAGCCTCTCCAGCTGCTCAGCTCGCTCCTTCAACAGAACCAATCTGCGAGCTAATGGCTGAGAGGGTAAACCAGTTGAGGACCGAGCTGCTCGCCAACCTCCAGCACCAACAAGATGACCAGCTGAGGGAGTTGGCAGCTCAAGAAATGAAGTACCAACAACTGATGGAGGAGAATGCCGAGCTGAAGATGAAGATGAATGATCTCTCCTCCTCCACCAGTCAGGAAGTGTCGGAGCTAAAATCCACTCTATTGGGCTTGAGGTCGGAAGTGAATGTCTTCAAGTCCTTGGCTGACTCAAATCTGGCCAAGTCCCAACAGACGCAGGATGCTGAATGGGAGTCCCTGTTCGAGTCGCGTTGGGCTGAGTTCGTTGCATTTCAGACAGAGGTCAACGACAACCTCTCTGTCTTGAAGAAGGCAGAACAAGAGCGCAAGGACTCCGAACTGGCGAAGAAGATCAAACTGGAGTGTGCGGTCGATGAACTCTTCAACCGTGTTCAATCCACCGAGGCCAAACTCAACTCTCTGGACGGTTCAGTAGCAAGCCTTGTTGCTGATGCCAAAAATGGGGAAGAGAAGGAGAAGGAGGGTGAAGCACAGGAAGAAGAAGAGACCCAAGAAGAAGGAGTGCCAGCTGCTCAACCATCCAAATCTCAGCTGAGGAGAAGGAAGTCTGCTGCTGCCAAGTCAACTGAAGTCGGTGGAGCCGAAATGTCAAAGGACTTGGAGCAGGCAAAGAAGATTGGAGTTTCCTACAGCTCCATAGCCGAGATCGCAGCCGAGCTGGATTCTGAACTCGACGGGATAACAACCGAAGAGTGCATTGCAGCGGCCAAGGCTATGGATGTAGAGGAGAAGGACTACATGAACCCGAGCTGGATCAGAAAGTTTGCCGCCAGCCAGGCGAGGAGGGTGAACCAGTTCGAGGTTGAGCTGAAGAAGGTTTCTCAAAACCTGGACCGCAACGTTGCCTCCCGCGGCCGACGCCGCATCAACAAAATCCAATCAAAGGCGGAAGCTCGGTTGAAGCAACAAAGGTTGCCTCTAAAGTCCAAGGTTGAGAGTCGGTTCAGGCATACTGACAAGTGGATGCCGATCGAGTGGAATGAGGATTGGGAGATGTTCAAGCAGGAGTTCGTGAACGACTTCTATTACAGGAAGGTTTACGCAACTGACGACCCAAGGAGAGCGTTCAAAAAGGCGCTGACTGAGTTGCACTCAGGTAACCCGGGCATGTTCAGTCAATTCAGGAGGGCCATGATTAACGCCAACCTGGACTTGAACACTGTTCCAGTTCCCAAGAGGGTTACTTATCGGCCACCTCTTCTCTCGGATTCCAGCAACCCGAACCGTCAGAAGATTGCATCTAAGGCGAGGTAGGTCTGCAAGGAGCATGGAGTGGACATCTCCAAGGAGTCATCTGCTAAGAGGGAAATTTTTGTAAGGATTTTTGGCAAGTATGGGCTACAATACTAGCTCAGTTAGTTTTCTAGCATCTGTTGTAATTTTTTTTTGATTTTTGAGTCTATCGTTTGTAACAATCAGTTGTAATGAAAACTATTCAGTCATACGATTCACCTTGATGAACAATTCCTCATTGTCCAAGCTCTGAATCACAAAGTCTTTCAATTTCATGTTATAACTGTGCTAACCCTTTGATGTTTTATCTTATAGATTGTCTAGAATTTCAGCTGAGATTTTAGATAAGTTAGTAAGGTTTAGATCAGTAGTGGTTTCAAGTTATAAGTGGTTTTGGCATCATCAAAAAGGGAGAAATTGTTGGGAAATTTATTAGTATAAGTTTTGATGAATTCCAAAACCGACTGACCCCAACCGAGTAGATGTTGCCAGAACCTAATGTTTTGAGCAAAGTTAAATTTTATCTTTACAGGTCTCCAGCTGAAGATGGCAACAAGGCGTCACTCAAACAGAACATCAGTTGTGAAGAAAGACAACTGAGAGTTCATTTGTTCAGATGCAAACAAGGGGAAGTCTCCAGAACATCAATTGAGAAGGAAACCAACTGAGGGTTCATCAGATGAGAAGCAACAGAGAGGAAGAGAACATCAGATGAAAAGGAAATCATCTGAGGGTTCAAACCCAACTGAGTAAAGAAGTGGAAGACAACTGAGGGTTCAGTTTCAGAACCTCAGTTATAGAATCCGTACAAGGAGTTCAACTGTTTGAAGTTCAAAGTCAGCTGAGAGCTCGACAGATCGGAACATCAACTGAAGATCACTCAGACGAAGGTCAAGACTTTCAACCGACAAACCGAAGTTGACTGTCAAAGATTTGAATTTCAAAAGGAAGTCACATGAGGGTTTGACCGTTCAGTCACTACCCCATCTGGCCCAACACAAGGCTGTCTCAGATGGAAAGCAGAAGAGCACAGATGCCATATCGGGAAAGTCTGCAGAGATGAGAGACAAGCCATCGCTTTCA
The DNA here is from genome assembly GCA_029490685.1 of Schizonepeta tenuifolia. Lineage (NCBI taxonomy): Eukaryota > Viridiplantae > Streptophyta > Magnoliopsida > Lamiales > Lamiaceae > Schizonepeta > Schizonepeta tenuifolia. Next base: position 28,231,118 of record CM055955.1, read on the forward strand.
ACTGATCAGAGATCAACTGCTCCTCCAACGGCTAGTTGATTCTCTCCGCCTATAAATAGAGGCATTCTCTCATTCGAGAGAGAGAGATACAGAGACGACGAAAAATTCAAGAGCTTTCTCGAGAGAAATCAAAGCAAAAAGCAAATCTGCAAAATCATCATCTAAGAGCATCAGCAGCTGAGAGTTCCAATTTGAGAGAACATTAGTAGCTGAGGGTTCCTAGAGATCGAAACTGTTTTTGATCTTAGGTTGAGTGTTTATTCGTTCAAGCCTTAGATCCAGCTCTCATTCGTGATCGAGCTGTAGTTGGAAATCCTACCCATTCTCACACCCTAAAAAGTGTGCTAGGACCTTACTCTTCTTATAATTGAGTAGTCAGGTCGTCAAGTACCCGCAAACTTGACTTAGGCTGTTTAGTGCCCGGAAACTAAACTGTAACGGTTGCTCAGCCCGCGTAAGCTGAGTGGAACTGTCCAGAAGAACTTGGACTGAGGTGTGTGGACTCACATCTCCCCGTGGACGTAGGAGTTCTCTCCGAACCACGTAAATCTTGTGTGTCGTGTTTATTTGTGTTCAGTCATTTTTTTTTATATCTCAGCTGACAAACTAACCGCATACAATCTGCATACTTTCACATCAACAGTTTTGGTTTTGACCAACCATGCATCAAAGCGTGAGTTTGTTTTTACGAGTTCATATTCCACCACATTCCGCACAGCACCACTCTTCCAGCTGAGGTTGCTTACTCAGCTGTGAGATCCCAACTGAGTCCTTTTACTCAGTTGAAGTTGATTTCAAGTGTTAAGTTTTTCGAAAGTTGAAAAATCCTAACTGGTGTATTCCCCCCCCCATACACCAGTAACTCGTATCGGGACCATCATAAGCACGGGCCTTTGATGAAAAACCCCAATGCGTTACTTTTTGAGATGCCTGATTAATCTATACTCTTATGATATGATTTCGGCAATATGCCCACTAAGTATGTTTAAACTTAGCCCTGCATGTATTTATAAATGTGCAGGTTGAGTGACGGAAGCGGCAGAGGTTGAGTAGAGTTGTATATAGGAAAGAAGATCAGTGTGTCAGTTCTACGTTATTCCGCTGCAAAACTATTTCATTTTGATGTATAACTTTTGGTCTAAAGTTTCGTACTTTAAACTTAGTCTACTCTGATAACATCTTCATCGAGTGATCCTTCGAGATCGACTCTCTTTTGTTAATTTAAACAGTTCATAATATATCATCTTGTTTAATATTATTAGTTAAGGCATCTATTCAGTATTTATTCCCTCTTCTTCCCCGTTTCTTTAATCCAACCCCTAGTCGCACCCCGGCTTTGCCATCCCTCGGGATTTGGGGCTGTGACAGAGTAGGGTTAGTCGGGTTAGCTATTTCTTCCTTCTTCTGCTTCTACTTCTCGGTCCTGCTCGTTCCTTCAAGAATAGCATCTTATAAGGGCGAGACTACTTACTCGAAAAACATAACGAACTTTAGCGCTCGGGTGAAGGACTTCTACTTGACTCGGGTATCTTAACTTATCTCTGCTCGACTAATTTAATTTTTCTCGATTTCTCGACTCTACCCAAGTACTAAACCAGCAGACTCTCAGACTCGGGTACTTGGCTCGACAACGTCAAACAAATTAACAACTTAAATATTTCACAAAAATAGAGAATTCACTATTCACACATAAACATCGTATTTCTCGATTTCTCACGTCAAACAAACTCAAAAAATTACGAGATTAATTCTCGGTTACTAAAATCACAAATCATTCAAATTCAGATTTTCACAACAGAAATCAAACATTCACAGATAGGTAAACGACTGACTTCAATAAATAGACGGAAAAAGAAAAATTTTCCTTTTTATCTCGAAATATTCTTGAAAAATTCTAGTAAATCAAATAATCCACATAAGCACTCATATTAACTTAGAATATCATTTTTGTTTTAACACAATCTTTTACTGATTTGTTACTGCTCGACTTTTAAACTTTAAATTTAGATCTTCGGATTTTAACGAAATTAGTTTTGTTATTCTTAAATTAAATCAAGGAATTCGATTATGAAATCAAATTCAAATTCTGAACTCTTAGGCAAAAAAAAATTCGGATTAAAGACTACATCACCTTTTTCTCGTAAAATATGCACAAACTAAGAAAATTATCAAACTTGACAGACTGACTCAAAACTCGATCAATTTCACTAAATCTCATTTTTAACTTACAAAATTTCTCGTTTTTCATTCTTAACTTTATTTCTTTATAACTTTCACATACGAACTCCGATTCACAACTTTCAAAAAGCTAACTTGCTTAGAATAATTTTAATTCATGAATATAACCTTCAATTACTCGAACAACTGAAGATCAAAATTTTCAAACTTAGAAATTCCATTATATTCTACTTTTTAGGGCTTTAGTGCTAAACTTGTCCAAATTCAATAATTCGAGGTTCTAAAGTACTTATAAAAATTCCAATTGATCGATTTTTCAACCAATTTACTTAAACGAGCTCAATTACTTAAAATCTTTTCTTTATGCCCAATTTCATCGCCTAAATTGGGGCTTTCTTTATACTAATCTAATTTCAACGATTTCAAGTTCTAACATACTTCAAATAAATCTAATTTCACTAATCTAACATCAATTTCATACTTAGAATGTAATGCCCCGTAAATTCCTTACGTTCTTAATATTTAAAGTTAATTAAATAATGGCTTTGCACGCCTAAGGTTATAATTTTTGAATTCTAAGACTAACGGTCGAATCCGTTATTAAAAATAAATTACAGAAGTCAGCTAAACGACTACTGTATATAGGGTTAGCGCGTACGAAAAGTTCTTAGTTCGTAAACTAAGAACGGAAAACCGTCTAATTTTGCAATCACGAAATTACAATACGAACACGCTGAGGAAGTTCGTTTTTATGTTTTTCCGGACGAAACTCGGTTTTTGTCGTCCCGAGTTTTTGTCAAAATAAATCTTGTAAATTTATTTTCCAATTAAGTTCATACGTTGGAATTTTTTTTAAGTCAAATCGAATCACGACGATTTTTGTACCGAACAACGTTTTTCGTCGTTCGTTTTCCCGTAACGTCGGATCGCGCCGGAAAAACCCGTAACCTTCTAAATCTCCTCCATGCAGCCGACACCTCACATCCTTAGTGGCAACATGCATGTTTTGACTTTGTTAATTACATGACACCTTAATCTCACTTTATACACTTTCAACATTTTCATCATTTCTTCAACAAACAAAACCATTTCATCTCCCATCTCTCTCTATCTCTCGGCAGCACACACACACACACACTCTCAAACTTCATCTTCTCCACTTCTTCACCTCCATTGAAGCCTTCTCCAAGAACAAGAAGAAATCATACAAGCCATCAATCCATCCATTCAACCTCTTAAGTTCTTCATTAAATCTTAAGGTATTTCCATCCTCCACAATTCTATCCATTTAGATTTCTTTTCTTTTTATTTTCCATCTTGATCGAAATTTTGAGTAATGGAATAGATGTCTTGGTCATAGAATAATGAAATTGGATATGTTAGATAGGATAATTGGAGATTAAAGTGGAACAAAAACAAGAATCCTAAAACCTATGTAAATGCAGAATTTTTTGGGAAAATGGTAGGATTTTTAATTTTCTTGTTTTGATGATTGATTCATGCTTAGTAGATGTTTAATTAATAATTAAAATGAAAAAGAATTGAAAGCCCTATGTGTTTGTAAGTTTTCAATTAGGATGTTGAATTGAATTTAGGGATTTTTGTATGTTAGTTGATTTTGGAATTGCAATTGATTAATAGTTGTTATAATAGGTTGATTAATGAATAAATGTAGTTAATTGGGGAAGAAAATCATCCCCTTAACATATGTATAAAACCAGAAATTTATAGAGTAATTAGGGGTTTATACATGTTTAATATAAGTTATGATTTGTTAATGGAATATAGTTGCAAATCATGTTAGTTAATTATAGAATTTAAATGAGAATTTTCTAAAAATGTTTAATGAAATATAAGAGATAAAGATCACCATATAAACTGAGTTATAATGATGTTAAGATGTGTTTGCATGTATGAAAACGTTTCACGTTAGACGTAGTTTAACGTCGTAAAATTTGAATGAAATCCGACAACGTTGAAAAATCGCGTAAGAGACAAACATGTAGTTGTAACTAATAATCGAGAAGTCGGATGGGTTTTCTAATTTGATATTATTGTTTATGATGAAATTTAGAACATCTTTCTAGTTGACGTCATAAGTTTTCGAGTTGATATAATATGAGCTATAGTTGTAATCGAGAACTAGAACGTGTTTTGAAGTTTTTGTTGGTATAGTACTTGTTAGTTGAAATCCGACGTATAGAACGTCGTGCTTTTGAGCGAGTTTTGAGAAGGATTTTGTCACATACGGGAGTACGTGATGACTGCCTTAAGAGTCCAGTTTCTAAAAAAAATGAATACGAGAGCTTAGAACGAACCTAAGACGTTATACATCGAACCTATCAAGCAATTAGGGTTTTCACGGCAGTTTTGCGACCCTCTCCGGAAACTGTAATATCTTCCAGCTCGTTTATCGGATTTGTGATCCGTAAATTGGAGCACGAACTAGACTTCCTAAGCTTTCTAGTGGTACAGGGCTCACCCCCTGTTTCCAAATCCTCTGTTCTGGACAGCCTCCAGAGTTACTGGACTGTGCAGTGAAAATTTCAGTTTCTTGTTTTCTAAGTTGTTTAGTTCACAACTTAGTTTCTTTCGATCGTTTAAACCGTTATATCTAACGAACATCTCCCTACTGACCTTAGAGTCAAGTACAGGACCTTGAGTGATGAAAACCAGTCGAGATCTTATATCTTATCCTTTCATTAAAGAAGTAATAAACGAGAAATTTCATAAAGCGTTTAATGAACTAAAATGTAAACCGCCTAAGTTGATTCTTTCCAACTTAGTGTCTTTTAATCTTTAAAGTCGTATTAAGATATCGACTACCTTCTCTACTAACCCGAGAGTCGAGTATGAGATCTTCCGAGTTCTAAACGAGATTGGTACGAGTCTCGTTTCCCGTTTAAGTAAAACGAATCTAGTAAGCGTGCAAATGCCTAAAGAATGAAACAACTAAAACCTCTTCGATTCTCTTTCTTCGATTATCTTTTACAATCTGTTTTTAAGTATGTTTATTTTACGATGAAGGAGGAAGCCAACGGTAGAGAAAGGACAGAAGATCCGAAGTTGGAAGCTTTTGGCTTATAAGTTCTGTAAATTAAGGTGGGCTTTTATATACAAATAAAACGAGCAATGCTCGGAAAATCTTTCTTTATCGCTTTGATATCTGTGTTTTTCAAAGTGATTTTATGGCATGAACTGTTTTATGTTTTTATGTGAGTTCTCTTGTACCTATCTGAGTCAACATTCATGTTTTCCAGATTTAGAGTTAGTCTTTTTAGATTAACTAACGATCGGCTCTGAGTTAGCTGCTAAGTGCTTTCCAGAGTTAGTGCACTTTGTAACCTGTGGTGTATGTGATATCCTGTTGAGGGGTACCAGCCACGGTGAATTAGAATTGGTCAAGATTGAACGTAACATTAGTCAGAAAATGCTCGCGCGGGTGATTTATGAGAAAAAGTCAGAAAATGTTTAGTAGACACAGATTCTTTCAATAAAACTCCGATGTGCTACGTTTATAAAATGCCATATTTATCTATATTTATGATTATGATTTCGGCATCGTGCCCACTAAGTACGTTTGTACTTAACCCTGCATTGTTTTCTAAATGTACAGGTTGAAGCGACGGTGAGCGGCGACGGTTGATGTTGAGTTAAAGGATAGATGCTTAGTTAGAACACTTCCACTGCCAACTTTAAATTTTCTTTTGAGATGTACTTTTTGAACAATACTTTGTAGTCTAAGTCTGTAATATGAACTTAGTTTCTGTTTGTACTTTTGTCGAGTAATCCTTAGGGATTAACTCTTCCTTATTTATATTCGAGTCTTATTCATGGTTTAATGATGTCTTTTTCATGTATGTTTAGTCAATTAGCCCCCTTCTTCCCCGCTTCTTTAATCCAACCCCAGTCGCACCCCGGCTTCTGCCGTCCCTCGGGATTTGGGGCTGTGACAGAGTGGTATTAGAGCGGTGCTCGATTTCTGCTCTGCTTCTGAGTCAATCTTCTAGTATAAGTTAGTGTGAGTCATTCTTTCAAGTACGAGTCATTCTTTGAAGTAATATCATAAAGTGGTATTCATATACAAGTCTTTCTCCGAGAAATAATATAGAGTATTCGTTTGTACTCTATATCGAGTCTTCTTTCAAGTCATGAGACATGGTATTTGTGTATACTCTGGATCAGAGTCGTCTTTCCAAGTATGAGATAAGAGTTAGACTATGATGCTAAGATGAGAACGTAGAAGTCAACTCAACCGCCCGCTACGTCGACTCAACGAGGAAAAATGAAAGAATTTTATAATGAGATTTCTTTTAAATAAAGAATTTATGAGCAAGTATTCAATAAAAATTTGAAGACGAGAATGAGTTGTGTTTTAAAAAATGAGAATTTTACAGAAGTATAATTTTTATACTTACATGATTATGCGATAGTAGAAGTACTATCTTATGTGAAAATGTGTGCGCAATGATTTCCTTTTTATGAAAAAAAAAAGTATGCGGATACGAGAATCTAGTCGGATTTTAGGGAATTTTTCCCGGTTCAATGAGAACGTAGACGTGGAAACTTAAGAACTTTCCGGTTCTTCGAGAACTTAGACGTTTTTAAGAAACGTTGTTTTGAAATGATTTCGAAAGGAGATCCCTAACGTGAGAAGGACTTCCTCTGATGAATGTCACGTGCGTTTAGTGACATGAATAAAGATTCGGCAAAGTCGAACTTGTCGTCTAAGAATTTCCTGCGAGGGAAAAGAAATAAAATAAATAAAAATGATGCAGTAAATCGTGTTAGTAAAAGAAGGGAGCGATTAGGCGTTCGAGAAGCTTTCGGCTTCGAGTTAAGAAAGATATGAACGAGACGACAACTGGAACTTAGTTTTTCCAGGAAATTATTTCTAAAGTTATATATTTCATTTCCTTTTTATGGAATTAAATTCCATATTTTCATCTTGAGCGACGACTACAATTAGTACGAATATCAAGAATCGTAAGTGATAAATTCTTTTGAAAATGGATGTTACTTTTGAATAAGTAACATGAACGAAGTGAAAATACTTTGTTTTAATAAGTGAAAATCGTTAAGAGTTAATGAGTTAAGAAATAAAAGAAATAGAAGAATTAAAATGAGTAATAATATGGTGAAATAAAAAGAATAGAAATAAAATCTTTTATGAATGTATAAATATATAAGTTGTCAAGTGCAATTTCTTGAATTGCTAGAAGTCTTAGTAAGTGGTTGGCTTAAGTATTGATATTACAATTGAATAAGGAATATTCATTTTGTGATTTATGTTTCCGTTAAGATAAGCTATTTTCTTTTTCTACCTATTACTGATCCATGTTACCTTAAAACTTTTGTAGGATGGCTAGGACTCGTGTTACGGCTCGGAAGAGCCAGCCTTTGGCCTCATGCGAGCGCACCATAGTCGATATATTGCAGGATGAGTACTACGAGTTCGAGGTAGACTACGGAGAAGAGGATGTGGGACAGATTGTGAGTAATTTCTCTTCAGCCTACTACCCAGTGCGACACCTGATCAGGGAGAGTCAGGCAATACTGGATTTGATCGTACACCTACCAGACGAGTGGCGAGGATGGGCATACCGTGCAGCTTGGTACTTCTTGGCGATCTTCGGCAATGACACAGAGCCGACCGGCAACTACGCCGGGTTCGCCCTGTGTGTGCACAGGCGTTTCTTTGAGAGCAGGCATATGCTTTCCCTTTCTTTAGAGCCACACATCCCCTACAGTCACTTTCCAGCCGGGACGGAGATTGAGGAGCTTGACTTAGACCCGGAGTTCTTAGAGTTGTTAGAGTTGCCACCAGACGGCGTACTAGAGGAGGAGCCTGAGGCTGAGTTAGAGCAGCCAGAGGAGGACGAGGAGACGGTAGTTCCACCAGAGTCACCACCGGCTGCACAGCAGATTGAGGAGTTGATCCCAGGCCCGGGTTTTGTAGAGGTTGAAGCTGAGACAGCCGCGCTGTTGGGGTTGTCTTCACCGTTTGTGCCGGATGTTTGTGTTAGGGTCAGGGGACCGTTGGAGACGAGACTGTACAGAGAGGGGCCAGACTACCGAGACTACCGACAGATCGACGCGGAGTACGCCGCCATGTTAGAGTTGCCTTCTCCACTTACACCACTCGAGGAGATCTGCGCGAAGTGGGGAGTAGTCCGACAGCAGATGGAGGCAGGACCATCCAGGGTCCGTTCTAGAGAGGAGTTCGAGTCGGGTTCAGGTTCAGTTCCCGAGCACCTTCTTCCTCTGAAGAAGCGTGCGAGGAGGATCAGTGAGGACTACTTGGTCTCCGACTTGGAGGAGACTGTTTCTGAGGCACCTTCACCCACTCTGCTTACACTTGACGACGGTTCTACTCTGAGGGTGGACCAGGCACTCGAGTTGGTTTTTGGTTCGGAGTCCGAGGAGGAGGATCCGGAGGAGGACCCTGAGGAGGACCCAGTGGAGGGTTGTTAGAATTTTTGCAGACTTCGGAGTAGTTTTGGTTTCTTCTACAGTTTAGTTAGGCAGTGCTTTATAGATATGGGTAAATATCAGTAGTAGTGATAGCTTTTTGTTCTGTATAGAGTCGAATCAGTAACTAGTTAATTTTTGTAGTACTCTAGCGGATACGAAATTTTATGAATCGTTTCCGTTCTAGTACTCTAGTAGATTCGGAGTACAGTTTGTTAGTGCACCCAGTAAATAGTAGGCAGTCAATCTAGTTTAGACTAATAGTAGTCTAACCCTTTTTGTATAAGTCCTCGTTAGAGGAAAAAGTAATATTCTTTTTGGATGTATATATATATATGACCCGTAAAGAGGGTTTTTAATCAAGTAAAATTTCTTATGAATCGAGTAATTAAAAATTTGAATGTTAAATGAACTCGTGTGACAAGGAAATGAGTTTAACTCGAAAGTTAAAAGATTAATGAAATGATGTCGAAGCTATGTTCGATATGTTGTTCCATGAATTTAATTAAGTTAAGAACAAGCTAGTAAGTGCTATGTGTAATTAATAAAGGAAGCTAATGAGAATTTTCAATTCTTCTCTAGACTAAAGAAAATGCCGCCGAGAAACGTTAACAACAGAAGAGGTCGAAGACCTGGAAGGCCGAGAGGACGTGGTGGACGTCAGCCAGAAAATAATCAAGAACAAGAATATGAGCGGAATATCACTCCATCCCCATCTCCACCCCCATCACCAACACCACCACCTTCACCACCGCCCCGTAGAGATATTGAGGATCTTTTCCTCAAAAGGAACCCTCCGATGTTCAATGGAACTGGAAGCCCTAGCGATGCTGAGCTATGGGTGAGGTCGACCGAGAAAATTTTCAAACTCCTCAGATGCACTGATGAGAAGAGAATGCTGTGTGTTGCTTTCCAACTGACGGGATCGGCAAATTACTGGTGGGAAGCAATACAGAAGGTGATACCTGCTGAGCATCTGGCTCGTTTTTCGTGGGAAGAGTTTAAGGAGATTTTCTTTGACAAATACGTTCCCAAGACGTATAGGGCACAGAAAGAGGCCGAATTTTATAATCTGAAGCAAGGAAAGATGACTGTGATGGAATATGACGTCAAGTTCTGCGAGTTGATGAGGTATGCACCGACATTGGTCGACACTGAGGAGAAGTTATCAAAGAAATTTCAGGGAGGTTTACGTCATGAGTTGGGAATCGCTTTGGCTAGTCATGGAGGACTAGGTTATTCAGACATACTGGGAAGAGCACTGGAAATGGAGGTCGTCGTGCCTAATGAGAAGAAGATTGTACCAACTGCGCCAGCACCAGCGCAGAGTCAAAATCGAGGCTACTACAACAACAACAACAGCAACTATCAAGGAAAAAGAAAATGGAACAGAGGAGGTAGCGGAGGATATAATCAGGGCTACAATAATCAGGGAGGACAGAAAAGAAGTTATCAGCAGCCTGCCAACAACAACAACAATGGCAAGAGGCCATGGCAGGGAAACAACCAATCGGGGTTGTACATTCAGGGGAACAGGCAGAACTTGCCGTGGAAGGGCAATAATCAGTTAAACCAGCCGCAAGGGTAACAGAGAAATTTTAACCAGGGAGCGAATAACCCAGGAAGGGTTACCATCCCTGTCTGCCCGAAGTGCAACCGAGCCCATCCTGGAGTCTGCCAGATAGGCACCCCCAACTGTTTCAACTGTGGACAGAAGGGGCACATGAAAAAGGACTGCCCTAAACCGCTTCAAGCAGTACCTCTCCGAGCCATCCAAGCACCACCGCAGCAGCCGCCTATGAACCTGCAGCAGTTTCAGCAGCATGCACAGCAGCAACAAAATGCGAGGGCATGCGCTATCAAACAAAGCGGTCAGCGCAAAGGAAAAGGCAATCTAGCATGTATGGGAAAACTCCACAACACCACCATTAAGATATTGTTTGATACTGGCGCATCGCATTCTTTCATTGCTGGCTCATGTGCCGATAACTTAGACATCAGACCTGTAAGAGCTGCACAATCTATGAGAGTAGCCACACCTTCAGGAGAGATCACTACTTCCACGCATGTTTGCTCTAACCTAGAACTAGAAATCGGAACTCATAAGGTTATAGCGAACAATCTGAATGTTATGATAATGTGGGACGTAGATATAATCCTAGGAATGGATTGGTTGTCAGAGAATTACGCCACGATTCTCTGCAATGAGAGAAAAATTTCTTTTCGGCCACCGGGTAAAGAACCAACCGAATTCCACGGAATTTCAATGGGTAGAGGTGTACCAATCATATTGGCCCTTCAAGCCACGAGAATCATGAAGAAGAAAGGTACCACGGCCTATCTTGTGTACCTAGTTGGAGAACCAGGAGCCGAGAAGACCATTCAGGACGTAAAAGTTGTGAACGAATATGAAGATGTTTTTCCAGAAGTGCTACCGGGATTGCACCAAATCGTCATGTGGACTTTACGATCGATTTAGAACCAGGAGCAGCTCCTAAGTCTAAAGCCCCTTACAGAATGGCACCGAAGGAACTGGAAGAGCTCAAAATCCAGTTACAGGAATTACTAGACCTTGGTTTTATTAGGCCAAGCGTTTCACCTTGGGGAGCACCCGTGCTTTTCGTTAGAAAAAAAGACGGATCGATGAGAATGTGCATCGATTACCGAGAACTGAACAAGATTACTCTCAAGAACAAATATCCTTTGCCAAGGATCGAGGATCTGTTCGATCAACTTAAGGGTGCAGGAGTCTTCTCCAAAATAGATTTGAGGTCAGGGTATCATCAGCTCAAGATCAAACCTGAAGATGTACCTAAGACCGCTTTTAGAACCCGATATGGCCATTACGAATTTTTAGTGATGCCATTTGGTTTGACCAACACTCTAGCCGTATTCATGGACCTTATGAACAGAGTTTTCCACCCCTACTTGGACAAATTTGTTCTAGTATTCATTGACGACATCCTCATTTATTCTAAGAATGAGACGGAGCACGAGGAACATCTACGGATAGTATTGGAAACGCTAAGAGCTGAGAAACTCTACGCCAAATTCAGTAAATGCGAATTTTGGCTGAAGAAAGTAATGTTCCTTAGACACATAGTATCAACAGAAGGAATCAAGGTGGATCCAGCCAAAGTAGAAGCAGTGAACAACTGGAAGGCACCAACAAGTCAGAATGAGATTAGAAGTTTCTTGGGATTAGCTGGTTATTACAGAAGGTTTATCGAGGGATTTTCTACAATCGCTCGCCCGATGACGTAGCTACTCAGGAAGGATACCAAGTTTAAGTGGACGGATGAGTGCGAGAAGAGTTTCCAAACTCTTAAGGAAAAGTTAACTACAGCGCCAGTACTAGCACTTCCAGACGCAAACAAAGAATATGTGGTTTATACTGACGCATCGAAAAATGGATTAGGTTGTGTCTTGATGCAAGACGGACGAGTAATAGCTTATGCTTCACGACAACTTCGACCCCACAAAGTTGAGTACCCAACCCACGATTTAGAACTTGCAGCCGTAGTGCATGCGCTAAAGATTTGGAGACACCATCTCTATGGTGTAAGAGTTGAGATATTCACCGATCACAAGAGCCTGAAGTACTTTTTCGAGCAAAAAGAACTGAACATGATACAAAGACGATGGCTCGAATTAGTCAAAGATTATGACTGTGGAATTAACTACCATCCAGGAAAGGCTAATGTGGTAGCAGACGCATTGAGTCGCAAGGCTCCAACGAAGTTAAGATGTCTTTTCGTAGAAGAAGAAACCTTAATACGAGAATTCGAGAAAATGGATATCAGAGTGCTTGACACGCCAGCAACGATAACAAGTCAAATAGCAGCATTAGAAGCTACACCAGATTTGAGAGAAAGGATCATTAGTGCTCAAAGAAAAGACGAGTCAATGGAAAAGTTACGAGTAAAGATAAGGACAGATAAGCCGGAAGGATATTCTGAGGCTCCAGACAATGCAATACTTTACGAAGGCAGGATTTGTATTCCCGACAATGACAACAAATTGAAGAACGAAATCTTGAGTGAGGCTCACGATACGCCTTACACAGCATATCCAGGAAGTACGAAAATGTACCAGGATTTGAGAAGAAACTTTTGGTGGAACGGAATGAAACGAGACGTTGCCTCATTTATAGAAAGATGCCTAGCATGTCAACAAGTTAAGGCTTTACACCAACGACCGTATGGATTGCTACAACCGTTGGATGTCCCAGATTGGAAATGGGAAGGCATAGCTATGGACTTTGTCACAGGCTTGCCTAAGTCGAGAAGAGGAAACACAGCGATTTGGGTGATAATTGATAGACTTACGAAGTCAGCTCACTTCTTACCGATTAAGACTACATATGGATCAGAGAGACTGGCTCAGTTGTATATCAGAGAGATTGTATGTCTGCATGGAATACCGAAGGTCATAATATCAGACAGAGATGCTAAGTTTACTTCGAGATTTTGGATTACGATGCAGAAAGAGTTGGGAACAGAGCTAAATTTCAGTACAGCTTTTCACCCACAGACAGATGGACAGTCAGAGAGAACAATTCAGATTTTGGTCGATATGTTAAGAACAGTGGTTTTGGACCGAGGTGCGAATTGGGAAGAAATTCTACACTTAGTCGAATTCACCTACAACAACAGCTATCAGGCCACAATAGGAATGGCACCGTTTGAGGCTTTGTATGGGAGAAAGTGTAGATCACCGCTTTATTGGGACGAAGTAGGTGAAAGAAAGAACCTAGGCCCAGATGCAATCAATGAGATGATTGAGATAGTTCGACAGATTCGAGATAGAATAAAGGAGGCCCAGAGCCGACAGAAGTCGTATGCCGACGATCGTCGAACCAACCTTGAGTTTGAAATAGGAGATAAAGTTTTTCTTAAGATATCCCCGACCAAAGGAATCCTTAGGTTCGGAGTAAAGGGTAAGCTAAGACCCAGGTTTATAGGACCTTATGAAATCCTCGAGAGAATAGGATCAGTCGCGTATAGATTGGCCTTACCGCCAAGTCTAGGAAGCGTTCATAACATTTTTCACGTTTCTCAATTGAGAAAATATGTTTACGATCCTAAGCACGTTATTAGTCAGCAAGACGTAGTTCTTGAATCTGACCTAAGCTATGAAGAAGAGCCGATATCGATCTTGGATAGAAAAGTCCAAGAATTAAGAACCAAATCAATACCAATAGTTAAAGTGCTATGGAACCATCACGGGCAAGAAGAAGCCACGTGGGAACTCGAGGAGAAGATGAAGGAGCAGTATCCTCATCTTTTTGCAGAAGGTAAGCAAATTTCAGGACGAAAATTTCGTAAGGGGGGTAGGATGTAATGCCCCGTAAATTCCTTACGTACTTAATATTTAAAGTTAATTAAATAATGGCTTTGCACGCCTAAGGTTATAATTTTTGAATTCTAAGACTAACGGTCGAATCCGTTATTAAAAATAAATTACAGAAGTCAGCTAGACGACTACTGTATATAGGGTTAGCGCGTACGAAAAGTTCTTATTTCGTAAACTAAGAACGGAAAACCGTCTAATTTTGCAATCACGAAATTGCAATACGAACACGCCGAGGAAGTTCGTTTTTATGTTTTTCCGGACGAAACTCGGTTTTTGTCGTCCCGAGTTTTTGTCAAAATAAATCTTGTAAATTTATTTTCCAATTAAGTTCATACGTTGGAATTTTTTTTAAGTCAAATCGAATCACGACGATTTTTGTACCGAACAACGTTTTTCGTCGTTCGTTTTTCCGTAACGTCGGATCGCGCTGGAAAAACCCGTAACCTTCTAAATCTCCTCCATGCAGCCGACACCTCACATCCTTAGTGGCAACATGCATGTTTTGACTTTGTTAATTACATGACACCTTAATCTCACTTTATACACTTTCAACATTTTCATCATTTCTTCAACAAACAAAACCATTTCATCTCCCATCTCTCTCTATCTCTCGGCAGCACACACACACACACTCTCAAACTTCATCTTCTCCACTTCTTCACCTCCATTGAAGCCTTCTCCAAGAACAAGAAGAAATCATACAAGCCATCAATCCATCCATTCAACCTCTTAAGTTCTTCATTAAATCTTAAGGTATTTCCATCCTCCACAATTCTATCCATTTAGATTTCTTTTCTTTTTATTTTCCATCTTGATCGAAATTTTGAGTAATGGAATAGATGTCTTGATCATAGAATAATGAAATTGGATATGTTAGATAGGATAATTGGAGATTAAAGTGGAACAAAAACAAGAATCCTAAAACCTATGTAAATGCAGAATTTTTTGGGAAAATGGTAGGATTTTTAATTTTCTTATTTTGATGATTGATTCATGCTTAGTAGATGTTTAATTAATAATTAGAATGAAAAATAATTGAAAGCCCTATGTGTTTGTAAGTTTTCAATTAGGATTTAAATTTGAATTTAGGGATTTTTGTATGTTAGTTGATTTTGGAATTGCAATTGATTAATAGTTGTTATAATAGGTTGATTAATGAATAAATGTAGTTAATTGGGGAAGAAAATCATCCCCTTAACATATGTATAAAACCAGAAATTTATAGAGTAATTAGGGGTTTATACATGTTTAATATAAGTTATGATTTGTTAATGGAATATAGTTGCAAATCATGTTAGTTAATTATAGAATTTAAATGAGAATTTTCTAAAAATGTTTAATGAAATATAAGAGATAAAGATCACCATATAAACTGAGTTATAATGATGTTAAGATGTGTTTGCATGTATGAAAATGTTTCACGTTAGACGTAGTTTAACGTCGTAAAATTTGAATGAAATCCGACAACGTTGAAAAATCGCGTAAGAGACAAACATGTAGTTGTAACTAATAATCGAGAAGTCGGATGGGTTTTCTAATTTGATATTATTGTTTATGATGAAATTTAGAACATCTTTCTAGTTGACGTCATAAGTTTTCGAGTTGATATAATATGAGCTATAGTTGTAATCGAGAACTAGAACGTGTTTTGAAGTTTTTGTTGGTATAGTACTTGTTAGTTGAAATCCGACGTATAGAACGTCGTGCTTTTGAGCGAGTTTTGAGAAGGATTTTGTCACATACGGGAGTACGTGATGACTGCCTTAAGAGTCCAGTTTCTAAAAAAAATGAATACGAGAGCTTAGAACGAACCTAAGACGTTATACATCGAACCTATCAAGCAATTAGGGTTTTCACGGCAGTTTTGCGACCCTCTCCGGAAACTGTAATATCTTCCAGCTCGTTTATCGGATTTGTGATCCGTAAATTGGAGCACGAACTAGACTTCCTAAGCTTTCTAGTGGTACAGGGCTCACCCCCTGTTTCCAAATCCTCTGTTCTGGACAGCCTCCAGAGTTACTGGACTGTGCAGTGAAAATTTCAGTTTCTTGTTTTCTAAGTTGTTTAGTTCACAACTTAGTTTCTTTCGATCGTTTAAACCGTTATATCTAACGAACATCTCCCTACTGACCTTAGAGTCAAGTACAGGACCTTGAGTGATGAAAACCAGTCGAGATCTTATATCTTATCCTTTCATTAAAGAAGTAATAAACGAGAAATTTCATAAAGCGTTTAATGAACTAAAATGTAAACCGCCTAAGTTGATTCTTTCCAACTTAGTGTCTTTTAATCTTTAAAGTCGTATTAAGATATCGACTACCTTCTCTACTAACCCGAGAGTCGAGTATGAGATCTTCCGAGTTCTAAACGAGATTGGTACGAGTCTCGTTTCCCGTTTAAGTAAAACGAATCTAGTAAGCGTGCAAATGCCTAAAGAATGAAACAACTAAAACCTCTTCGATTCTCTTTCTTCGATTATCTTTTACAATCTGTTTTTAAGTATGTTTATTTTACGATGAAGGAGGAAGCCAACGGTAGAGAAAGGACAGAAGATCCGAAGTTGGAAGCTTTTGGCTTATAAGTTCTGTAAATTAAGGTGGGCTTTTATATACAAATAAAACGAGCAATGCTCGGAAAATCTTTCTTTATCGCTTTGATATCTGTGTTTTTCAAAGTGATTTTATGGCATGAACTGTTTTATGTTTTTATGTGAGTTCTCTTGTACCTATCATCTTCTCACACACATATATCGACTTTTTGAGGAAAAATAGCAAGAAATTCATACTCTTCAATTAACTCAAATTTTTATGCATAAATCATCATACATCATTCAATCCTAACAATACTCATCTATATCTTCACAAAATCATAATCTTCTCCTAATCATATGGTTTGACTTTTTCACAAGAAAGAGCAAATAAGTTATACTCTTTGATTTCTTCAATTTAGCATGCATTTCCATACTCAAATTCATCACCAACATCATCAATTCATCAATCAAGAACAACACAATAAAACTCCTAATTTTCCTACGTTAACTGTAATACCCCGAGCTTTCATAAGTCCTTAAGTGCGTTCTGTCACAGCCCCAAATCCCAAGGGACGGCAGAAGCCGGGGTGCGACTGGGATTGGATTAAAGAAGCGGGGAAGAAAGGGGGTGAATGAATAAACATAACATTAAAGACAGAAAGTCTATGAACGAAACTTCATTAACAAAAGACAGAGTTGATCTCGAAGGATCACTCGAACAAGATCTCAAAGATTCTAAGTTATAAGTACAGAACTTAAACCCAAAAGTGATATTCTTAATTATAAAAGTGAGTCTAGAGTTTGGCAACGGAATTTTAATCTACATACTACAGTCTTCCCTATCGACAACTCTTAACTCAACCCTCGCCGCTTCCGTCGCTTCAACCTGCACATTTTGAAAACATATGCAGGGCTAAGTACAAAAGTACTTAGTGGGCACGATGCCGAAAATATAATCATAAGTATAGATAATCAGGCATTTCATTTCTGTAGCACATCGGGGTTTTTCATTAAAGACCCGTGTCTACTAAACATTTTCTTTTCTCATAAATCACTCGGCCGAGCATTTTCGGACAGATGTTACGTTCAATCTTGACCATTCATAATTCACCGTGGCTGGTTACCCCTCAACAGGATAACACATACACCACAGGCTACAAAGTGCACTAACTTTGGATAGCTCGTCTCAAAGTCCGATCGTTTAGTTAACACCTAATGGTTAACTCATAATTCTGGAAAGCACGATGGCTAACTCAGAAAGGTACAAGAGAACTCACATGAAACACAAAACAGTTTATGCCATAATTATCACTTTGAAAACACGATTATCAAAGCGATAAAGAAAAGGTTTTCGAGCATTTCTCGTTTTGTTTCATATATAAAAGCCCACCTTGATAGAATACAGAATAAAGACACGTGCTTCCGTCTTCTGATCTTCCATCCTATCCTTGGTGTCGACTTCCTCCTTCATTGTGAAAATCATACTTTAAAGCTCGGTCGCAAACGATAAACGAATACGAGAATCGAGTTAAGTTTTTAGTCCTTTAGACCTTTTTAGGCATTTGCACACTAAACTAAACTCTTTTAGTTAAAAGAAACGAGATACGAACGCATCTCATTTGAAACTCAATCGGTTTTGTACTCGACACTTAGGTCAGTAAATAATGATAGTCGATAGCTTGTAACGACTTAAAAGATCGAATAAAATTTTGTTGAAAAGAAATCAACTTAAGAAACTATGTTTTGAAAGTTCACTGCACAAGGTCAGTAAGTCCACCCAGAACAGGGGATTTCGAAACAGGGAACAAATCTTATAACCAAAAGAAAGGTACGGGTGTCTAGTTTACTCTCCAATTCACGGATCTCAATTCCAATAAACGAGCTAAAAGATATGTCAGTTTACGTGAAGGGTCGCCAAAATTGCCGAGTGAAACCCTAAGCTTGATAAAATCGACGCACGGTTTTTCTAGGTTCATTTTATGTTATCCCACCTTATTTTTCACGAAAATACTGACTCAAGGCAGTCATCACGAATCATCATACGTGATGAACTCCTTCTCATTTCTTGATTATAAGCACGACGATTAAAACTCGTCTTTTCAAACTAAACAATTACTATACCAAAACAAATCCTAACTTCTCGTTTCTACTTCTCGTTCACAACTATAATTCGTCATTTCATAACTCAAATGCAAAAGCCATAAACTACAAACTTGTTCTCTTATCCATAACAGTTACTATTATCTAATTACTTTTCTTACTCATTTTTTCTATCGTTACTTAGGATCATTGTTTCGTTTCTTACCAAAATTCCAACGTCATTATATTTCAATCAAATTCTACAATCTTATTCATCATCTATCAAGAATCATAATTACATAAATCATAACCCCAAACTATTATCTAATCTCGACTTATCGTCCATCGTTCGTCTCTTAACGAAATTTCTACGTTCTCCGTTTTCGTTCAAATTTTACGACAACGATTATCATCTAACGAGCATTACTAACATGCAAAACATATTATCAAAACATTAACGAGCTCTAACTTATCGACACGTCTTCGTCTCTTACGGTTTTTGTTTTATTTTTAGAAAAATCTCAATTAAATATATAATCATCCTCATGCATCGTATATCTAATTTCCATTAAACAATCGAGCATATCACAACATTTACTATCCTAAATCATGCCTTCTTCGTCTCTTAGGTTTCAAATTTTATTTTTAAAAAAATCTAAAACAATTCATATAGTCAATTAGTATCATGAAGAACACTAATCTATCAATCAATCGTCAAAGAAATCGAGCTACGATCAAAGCCCCAAATTTTCCAAAATTTCGGTCATAACCCTAAGACAAGGAGGTGTGATTTTCTTCATGATTCAATCCATAGAACTCAATTCTAATCATCCTAGAACATGATTCGATCAAAGGACAACATGTGATTCTATCCCTAAGTTTTCGAAAAAAATGAAAAAGAGGGAAACATGCTTTTGTTCGGTTCAAAAGGTAGATGAAGTTCTTACCTTTCGTAATATGGATTCCGAATTGAAAATGATCGGTAGATGGAAGATCTTGAATGCTTGAGAAGAGCTTGGAGTGGAGCTTTAATGGAGATGAAGAAGAAAAAAAAGTGAGAGAGAGGATGGAGTAGTGATGGCGGTAATGAGGAGGTGGGAGAGAGAGAGTGATGACTCATGGTATAAGGCATTAAGTTAAGAAAATATCCTACAAAAGTATAGTGACTCGCTAAGGACGCGTTTGGCGAGGGATTTTTAGACGAAAAATCTCGTTCCCGGCTCTTAAACGTCGTTATAAAAATCGAGAAATACTTTCTTAGTTGGTTACAAATTTGACGAAATCTAATTCGTTCGTTAGATTATAAATAATTTACGTACTCGGAAAACCTAATTCGTTTTTCAAAATCCGAGAAAAAGTCGGGACATCACAGTCCAAAATTCGTCCGGAAAATCATAAAAACTAACTTTCTCCGGTGAACTCGTATCGAAGAAAAAGTGAATGTAAATTCTGACGGATTTTGATTCTGAGTTTTTGGACGAAAAACTTACCGGATGCGAAAACCCTAATACAGTAGTCGTTCGTCCAATTTCTGAAAATTATTTTCGGAAACGGATTTCACCGCAAATCTTAGAATTGAAATTCATGATCTTAGGCGTGCAAAGCCATAATTATTATTAACTTTTATTTTTAAAGACAATAGAAATTATCGGGGTATTACATCCTACCCCCCTTGCAAAAAACTTCGTCCCGAAATTTGCTTATCTTCCTTAAACTGTTCGGGGTACTTCCTCCCCAACTCTTCTTCGAGTTCTCATGTGGCTTCTTCTTGCCCGTGATAATCTTATAACAATTTTACTAACCGTATCGACTTGCTTCTTAACTTTCACGCTTTTCGATCCAAAATCAATTGCGGTCTTTCTTCATAACTTAAGTCAGTTTCAAGATCAACGTCTTGCTGACAAAACTATGTGTGTAGAATCAAACACACACATCTTCTCAAAATGAGATACACATATAATAAACATTTCATAAACTTGGCAACAAAGCCGAAACTATCCATATTGGAAACTATTTTTTCAAGATATTCACTAATCATCTAAATCTTTTGTCTAAGCTGATTCTTGACACGAATCTAACGATTCTCTCTAATGGAGATATCTTAAGAAACTTTATCTCCTTTTTCGAACTTTTGCTCTGATTGTCGCATATACGTAAGACTTTCGTCTTCCTTAAACTCCTTTCATTCTAACACGAATCTATTGAATGATCTCGATCATTTCACTGACCGTAGCTGGTCCTAAGTTCTTTCTTTCACTTATCTTATGACAATAAGACAGTTATCTGAAACTTCTTTTTCTACCAGGCCTTGTAAGGCACAATACTTATCGTAGCTTAATAACTATCGTTATAACAATTTGATCAACGTCAAAAATATTCTCCTATTTCTTCATAGAAATACTTAACGGTTATAACAACCCGTATGGTCGTCAGTGTAGAGCTTTCACTTGCTGATAAGCTAAACATCTTTCTACAAACGAGGCAACGTCTCGTTTCAATCAATTCTACCAGGAATCCTTTCTTAAGTCTTAAATTTGTTATCATCGGGAATACTAAGTCCATTCTTTAATTTTTATCACATTATCCAATGCTTCGGAATAACCGTCTGGTTTATCCGTTCTTATCTTTTGTCGAAGCTTCTCGATCGCCCCGTCCTTTCTCTAGGCACTTGTAATCTTTTCGTAAGTCTAGTGTAGCTACGATTACTATTAGTTGGCTTGTTATCGCTTCAGTTGTATTGAGCACCTCTCTATTCTTCATCTCGAATTCTCGTATAAGTGTTTCTTCCTTGATGAAGAAACATTTAAACTTAGTTGGAGTCTTTCGACTCAGCATGCCTGCTACTACACTTAGCTTTTTCCTAGATGGTAATTGATACCACAATCATAATTCTCAACTAATTCGAGCCCTCTTCTTTGTCTCATATTCAGTTCTTTCTGCCCAAAGAAGTACCTCAGACTCTTGTGATCTCTGAAGATCTCAACCCTTACATCATACAGATGGTGTCTCCAAATCTTTAATGCATGCACAACGGCTTCTAGTTCTAAATCGTGGGTTGGATACTCAACTTCGTGAGGTCGAAGTTGTCGTGAAGCGTAAGCTATCACCTTTCCATCTTGCATCAAAACACAACCTAATCCGTTCTTCGACGCATCTGTGTAGACCACGTATTCCTTATTCGCTTCTGGCAGAGCTAACACTGGTGCTGTGGTTAACTTCTCCTTGAGTGTCTGAAAACTCTTCTCGCATTCATCTGTCCATTTATACTTGTTTTCTTTCCGAAGTAGTTGCGTCATAGGCCTAGCAATCGTTGAAAATCCTTCGATGAATATTCTGTAATAACCGGTTAAACATAAGAAACTCCTAATTTCGTTCGGACTTGTTGGCGATTTCCAATCACGCACTGCCTTGACCTTGGCAGGATCCACTTTGATGCCTTCCGTTGATACGATGTGTCCAAGGAACATTACTTCCTTCAGCCAAAACTCGCACTTACTAAACTTGGCGTAAAGCTTCTCGGCTCTAAGTGTTTCTAAGACTATTCTCAAGTGTTCCTTGTGTTCTTCCTCATTCTTGGAGTAAATGGGAATGTCGTCGATAAATACTAAAACAAATTTGTCTAAGTATGGGTGGAAAATTCGATTCATGAGATCCATGAATACGGCGGGAGCATAAACCAAATGGCATAACTAGAACTTCGAAATGGCCATATCTGGTTCGGAAAGCAGTCTTAGGTATATCCTCGGGTTTGATTTTCAATTGATGATACCCGGATCTTAAATCTATCTTTGAAAGACTCCTGCGCCCTTAAGCTGATCAAAGAGGTCTTCTATCCTTGGCAAAGGATACTTATTCTTAAGGGTAATCTTATTTAATTCACGATAGTCTATGCACATCCTCATAGAACCATCCTTCTTTCTGACAAACAAAACGGGTGCTCCCCAAGGTGAAACACTCGGTCTAATGAATCCAAGGTCTAATAATTCTTGCAGCTGGATTTTAAGTTCTTCTAGTTCTTTCGGTGCCATCCTATATGGGGCTTTCGATTTGGGGGCCGATCCTGGTTCTAGGTCAATCGAGAAATCTATGTGACGGTCGGGTGGTAAACCAGGTAAAATTTCTGGAAAGACGTCTTCGTATTTGTTAACAACTTTCACGTCTTGAATGGTCTTCTCGGCTCCTGGTTCTCCAACTAGGTATACGAGATAAGCGGTGCAACCTTTCTTCTTCATCAACTTCTTGGCTTGTAAAGCGGATATTATCGGTACTCTCTTGCCCATTGCAATCCCATGAAATTTTGTCGGTTCTCTTCCTGGTGGTTGGAAAGAGATTTTCCTTTCGTTGTAGAGAATCGTGGCATAATTCTCTGACAACCAGTCCATTCCTAAAATTATATCTACGTCCCACATTATCATAACATTCAAGTTGTTCGCCTTAACCTTAAGAGTTCCGATTTCTAGTTCTAGGTTAGAGCAAACATGCGTGGAAGTAGTGATCTCTCCTAAAGGTGTAGCTACTCTCATAGCGTGTTCAGCTCTTACAGGTCTGATATCTAAGTTATCCGCACACGAACCAACAATAAAAGAATGCGATGCGCCAGTATCAAACAGTATCTTAATAGGGATGTTGTGATGTTTTCCCATACCTGCTAGGTTTCCTTTTCCTTTATTCTGAGCACCCTGTTTGATAGCACATGCCCTTGCATTCTGTTGTTGTTGAGCATGCTGCTGAAACTGTTGTTGGGTCATCTGCTGCTGCAGCTGCGCTTGAATCGCCCTAAGAGGTTGGGGCTGTCCATATTGGTCCTGTCCTGCCGCTTTCAGTGGCTTCGGGCACTCTCTTTTCATATGTCATTTCTGCCCGCAGTTAAAGCAAACACCCATTTCTGCTTGACAAACGCCGGAATGCGCTCTATTACACTTTTGACAAACAGGAAAGGTAACCCTCCCTGGGTTATTATTTCCCTGATTGTAATTTCTTTCTTGTCCAGGTGGCTGATTCGGCTGATTATTTCCTCTGCCTGACCCTGCCTGTCTATTTCCTTGAAGAAACAATCCTGACTGATTGTTTCCCTGCCACGGTTTCTTTTCAAAATTATTGTTCTGATTCGGCTGCTGATAGCCCTGCTAATTTCCACTTCTCTAATTTCCTTGGTTGTTATAGTTCTGATTGTATCCACTGCTATTTCCCCCTTCCCACTTTCTTTTCCCTTGGTAGTTGCTGTTGTTGTTGTTGTAGTAGTAACCTCGGTTTTGATTCTGGGTTGGAGCTGGTGTAGTTGTTATTACTTTTCTTTCGTCAGGCACTACGGCCTCCATTTCTAGGGCTCGCCCTAAAACTTCAGTATAGCTCAGTCCTCCATGACTGGCTAACGCAATTCCGAATTCATGTTTCAGTCCCGCACAGACTTCTTGGCTATTTTATCTTCGGTATCCACTTGAGCTGGCGCATACCTCGACAACTCACAGAACTTGGCGTCATATTCTGTGACTGTCATCCTTCCCTACTTCAAATTGTAGAACTCAGCCTCCTTCTAAGCCCTATACGTCTTAGGGACGTACTTATCATATAATGCTTCCTTGAATTCCACCTAGGTGAAATGAGCCAGATGCTCTGCGGGTATGACCTTCTGCCTAGCTTCCCACCAGTAGTCAGCTGGTCCGGAAAGCTAAAATGCTATGCATAATAGTCGCTCCTCATCAGTACATCTGAGGAGTTTGAAAATTCGCTCAATAGATCGCACCCAAAGCTCAGCATCGCTTGGGTTTCCCGATCCGTTGAACACGGGTGGGTTACGTTTGAGGAATAAATCCTCAATGTCACGACGAGGTGGTGGTGGAGGTGGTGATGGTGATGGTGATGGTGGAGGGGTATCGTGTTGTTCTTGTTCCTCTTCCCTATAATTCTGAGCTGGACGTCTTCCACGTCCCCTGGGTCTACCAGGTCCTCTACGATTGTTAACAACTCTCGGCGGCATATTTTCTTTAAAACTATAAGAAAACGAAAGTTCTCATTAGCGCCTTACCTTAAACCTTTCTTTTACTTACTAACCCCTTTTTGCAAATCAAACAAGTTCACGGAAGAAGTATTAGAGAATTAACTTCATTATTAGCTCTTTCATCTTTTAACTTCCCAAGTTAAACTTAAACTCTCGTTACACGAGTTCACTCGACATTCTTGTTTGCTACACGATTTAAAAGAAACTTTCTTGTGATCAAAACCCTCTCACGGGTCATGTATATATATATACATCAAAAAGAATACTAGTTTTGCCTCCAACGAGGACTTATACAACAGGAAATCTAGACTACTACGAGTCTAAGCTAGGGTAAGTGCCTATCCGTATACAGGATGCACTACTGGTTGCATTACTGTACCACTGGAAGTACTAGAACAGAAACGATCCATAAACTACTTATCCGTATAAAGTACTACAAAAACTAGTTACTGATCCGACTATTTACAAGAAAAAAAGTGCTTCTGCTACTACTATGCGTCTAAGACGCCCTGCTCAACAAGCTGATGTCGAGTCACTACTGCCCTCTATGGCCTGCAAAACCTCGGAGTCCTCCTCTAGGTCCTCTTCTGAATTTGAATTAAAGACGAGCTGAAGTGCTTCGACAACCCTAATCGTGGAGCCGTCCAAAAGTACAAGTGGTGGTGGTGAAGGCGCCTCTGAAACGGCCCTCTCCTAGTCTAAAACCAAGTATTCCAAACTGGTCTCTACTGTTCTCTTCTTCAGAGGAAGAAGGTGCTCTGGAATCGTACTAGGATCGCACTCCTCCCTAGAACGGACCCTGGACGGTCCTACCTCATACTCTGCTCTAACTCTGGCCAACTCTGAACAAATCTCGTCAAGTGGTCTGAAGGGGTATAGTAACTCGATCATAGCGGTAAGATCCGCGCTAATCACCGGGTACTCTGCCTCTGAAACTAGCTCCTCTGTGTTCTCACTAGGTACAAACACTGGAGGGATCTCTAACTGTGCGGCCATCTCTGGATCTATCTCAACATGCTCTGACTCTGAATCTGCTGGAAAGTGAGTGTAGGGAGGGTGCTCTTGAATAGGATATGATGCTATGATTCTGCTCTGAAAGAAACGTTTGTGTACTGCTAGAGCGAATCCTAAGTAATCACCCGTCGGCTCTACGTCGTCACCAAACACTCCAAGGTAGTACCATGCCGTGTCGTGTGCCCAACCACGCCACTCCTCTGGTAGTCGCATAATCAGGTCGAATATAGCCTGACGCTCTGGAACAGAATGCCGAGCTGTATGGTAAACTGCTGAAAAGTTACTAATTATTTGTCCTATATCAAGATTCGGGTCTGCCTCAAAATCTCGATACTTATCTAGTATCTGATCTGCCCAAGTACACTGTGGTGGGGATTGGCTCTCCTGAGCCGCATCAAATCTAGTATCCATCCTACAACGTTTTTAAGAAACACGGATCAGTAACGGGTAGGATAATAACTTATCTTAAGGGAAAATCTTAAATTACAAGTTGAATATTCCTTATTCAATTGTAATGTCACCAACACTTAAACAATCACTTATCTTAAACATTTAACAATTCACAAAGAATTGCTCTTAAACAATATATAGAAATAAAATTTCAAGATTTTATTTCCATCCTTTATCTTATAATTCTTTTGCATTCTTACTTTATTTCCTATTACTTCCTTTCTTTATTCTTCATTACTTTCTTTCTTTATTCTTTCTTACCTTCTTCCATAGAGAAAATTTCTTAACGATTCTCACTTATTAAAATAAAGTACGTCTACTTTGTTCATGTTACTTATTCAAAAGTAACATTCGTTTACAAAAGTTTCTGTCCCTCTCGACACTTGAATCTCATACTTATCGTGTTCTTCATTCGATTATGAATTATGAAACAAATTCCAAAAAGGAAATGGAATAATTACTGGAGAAATAACTTTAGAACCCAAGTTCTAGTCGTCGTTGGAATCGATCGATCGTTGGAAATTAACTACGATTTGTACTTGATTCGTGGTAATTATAATCAATCTCTTCTTGAAGTTCGAGCGAGGCGAACTCCAACTGAAAACGAATTCGTTCATGTTACTTTTATGGAAGTAACATTCGTTTCTTTCATTTACTTTGATCCCCTTTATTCTGTCCTTCTTGACCTGATCATTTCTTTCTTATTTCGAAGCCAATGCTTCTCAAACGTCTAATCGTTTCTTTCGTTTACTTGGTACAGAATTAACTTTCCTTATCATTACTTATCTTATTTCCTTGAAGGAAATTCTTATCGGCTCTTAATTATAAAAACAAAAATTGACTTTGCCGAGTCTTTGTTCTTGTCACTATACGCACGTGACATTCGTCTATAAAAGTCCTTTCCGTTTCACGATCTCCTTTCAAAATCATTTGGATCCATCACTTCTTAAAGCATCTATGTTCTCAAGGAATCGGGAAGTCCTTAGAACGATAGTCTATGTTCTTAGTGAACCGGAAAAAATCCCTAGAATCAGTCTAGATTCTCGTGCCAACATACTTTTCAATTTAAAAGAATTTATTGTGCAAATAATTTCACATAATATAGTACTCGTACTATCACATAATCACAAAATATCTCAAGTATATCTCTTATACTTTCAAACAATTCTTTACTTGGCACCTTTTATTTTATTCTCGACTTTAATACTTATTCAAAAAATTTCCTTAAAAGGAATCACATTTTTTGAAACTCTTTCCTTCCTTTCTTTCTTCCTTTCTTTCTTTTGTTGAGTCGACGTAGCGGGAGGTTGAGTTGTCGTCTACACTCTTAATCTTAGCGTTACGACCTAACTTTTACTTGAAAGAAGACTGGGGTATAGAGTATGAACGAATACCCTATCTGACTACTTTGAAAGAAGACTTGTATGCAGAGCAGAAATGATTGCTCTGATACCACTCTGTCACGGCCCCAAATCCCGAGGGACGGCAAAAGCCGGGGTGCGACTGGGATTGGATTAAAGAAGCGGGGAAGAAAGGGGGTGAATGAATAAACATAACATTAAAGACAGAAAGTCTATGAACAAAACTTCATTAACAAAAGACAGAGTTGATCTCGAAGGATCACTCGAACAAGATCTCAAAGAGTCTAAGTTATAAGTACAGAACTTAAACCCAAAAGTGATATTTTTAATTACAAAAGTGAGTCTAGAGTTTGGCAGCGGAATTTTAATCTACATAATACAGTCTTCCCTATCGACAACTCTTAACTCAACCCTCATCGCTTACGTCGCTTCAACCTGCACATTTTGAAAACATATGCAGGGCTAAGTACAAAAGTACTTAGTGGGCACGATGCCGAAAACATAATCATAAGTATAGATAATCAGGCATTTCATTTCTGTAGCACATCGGGGTTTTTCATTAAAGACCCGTGTCTACTAAACATTTTCTTTTCTCATAAATCACTCGGCCGAGCATTTTCTGACAGATGTTACGTTCAATCTTGACCATTCATAATTCAACGTGGCTGGTTACCCCTCAACAGGATACCACATACACCACAGGCTACAAAGTGCACTAACTTTGGATAGCTAGTCTCAAAGTCCGATCGTTTAGTTAACACCTAATGGTTAACTCATAATTCTGGAAAGCACGATGGCTAACTCAGAAAGGTACAAGAGAACTCACATAAAATACAAAACAGTTTATGCCATAATTATCACTTTGAAAACACGATTATCAAAGCGATAAAGAAAAGGTTTTCGAGCATTTCTCGTTTTGTTTCATATATAAAAGCCCACCTTGATAGAATACAGAACAAAGACACGTGCTTCCGTCTTCTGATCTTCCGTCCTATCCATGGTGTCGACTTCCTTCTTCATGGTGAAAATCATACTTTAAAGCTCGGTCGCAAATGATAAACGAATACGAGAATCGAGTTAAGTTTTTAGTCCTTTAGACCTTTTTAGGCATTTGCACGCTAAACTAAACTCTTTTAGTTAAAAGAAACGAGATACGAACGCATCTCGTTTGACACTCACTCGGTTCTGTACTTGACACTTAGGTCAGTAAATAATGATAGTCGATAGCTTGTAACGACTTAAAAGATCGAATGAAATTTTGTTGAAAAGAAATCAACTTAAGACACTATGTTTTGAAAGTTCACTGCACAAGGTCAGTAAGTCCACCTAGAACAGGAGATTTCGAAACAGGGAACAAATCTTATAACCAAAAGAAAGGTACGGGTGTCTAGTTTACTCTCCAATTCACGGATCTCAATTCCGATAAAAGAGCTAAAAGATATGGCAGTTTCCGTGAAGGGTCGCCAAAACTGCGGAGTGAAACCCTAAGCTTGATAAAATTGACGCACGGTTTTTCTAGGTTCGTTTTATGTTATCCCACCTTATTTTTCACGAAAATATTGATTCAAGGCAGTCACCACGTATCATCATATGTGATGAACTCCTTCTCATTTCTTGATTATAAGCACGACGATTAAAACTCGTCTTTTCAAACTAAACAATTACTATACCAAAACAAATCCTAACTTCTCGTTTCTACTTCTCGTTCACAACTATAATTCGTCATTTCATAACTCAAATGCAAAAGCCGTCAACTACAAACTTGTTCTCTTATCCATAACAATTACTATTATCTAATTTTTTTTCTTACTCGTCTTTTCTATCGTTACTTAGGATCGTTGTTTCGTTTCTTACCAAAATTCCAACGTCATTAGATTTCAATCAAATTCTACAATCTTATTCATCATCTATCAAGAATCATAATTACATAAATCATAACCCCAAACTATTATCTAATCTCGACTTATCGTCCATCGTTCGTCTCTTAACGAAATTTCTACGTTCTCCGTTTTCGTTCAAATTTTACGACAACGATTATCATCTAACGAGCATTACTAACATGCAAAACATATTATCAAAACATTAACGAGCTCTAACTTATCGACACGTCTTTGTCTCTTACGTTTTTTGTTTTATTTTTAGAAAAATCTCAATTAAATATATAATCATCCTCATGCATCGTATATCTAATTTCCATTAAACAATCGAGCATATCACAACATTTACTATCCTAAATCATGCCTTCTTCGTCTCTTAGGTTTCAAATTTTATTTTTAGAAAAATCTAAAACAATTCATATAGTCAATTAGTATCATGAAGAACACTAATCTATCAATCAATCGTCAAAGAAATCGAGCTACGATCAAAGCCCCAAATTTTCCAAAATTTCGGTCATAACCCTAAGACAAGGAGGTGTGATTTTCTTCATGATTCAATCCGTAGAACTCAATTCTAATCATCCTAGAACATGATTCGATCAAAGGACAACATGTGATTCTATCCCTAAGTTTTCGAAAAAAATGAAAAAGAGCGAAACATGCTTTTGTTCGGTTCAAAAGGTAGATGAAGTTCTTACCTTTCGTAATATAGATTCGGAATTGAAAATGATCGGTAGATGGAAGATCTTAAATGCTTGAGAAGAGCTTGGAGTGGAGCTTTAATGGAGATGAAGAAGAAAAAAAAGTGAGAGAGAGGATGGAGTAGTGATGGCGGTAATGAGGAGGTGGGAGAGAGAGAGAGTGGTGACTCATGGTATAAGACATTAAGTTAAGAAAATATCCTACAAAAGTATAGTGACTCGCTAAGGACGCGTTTGGCGAGGGATCTTTAGACGAAAAATCTCGTTTCCGGCTCTTAAACGTCGTTACAAAAATCGAGAAATACTTTCTTAGTTGGTTACAAATTTGACGAAATCTAATTCGTCCGTTAGATTAGAAATAATTTACGTACTCGGAAAACCTAATTCATTTTTCAAAATTCGAGAAAAAGTCGGGACATCACAGTCCAAAATTCGTCCGGAAAATCATAAAAACTAACTTTCTCTGGTGAACTCGTATCGGAAAAAAAGTGAATGTAAATTCTGACGGATTTAGATTCTGAGTTTTTGGACGAAAAACTTACCGGACGCGAAAACCCTAATGCAGTAGTCGTTCGTCCGATTTCTGAAAATTATTTTCGGAAACGGATTTCACCGCAAATCTTAGAATTGAAATTCATGATCTTAGGCGTGCAAAGCCAATTAACTTTTATTTTTAAAGACAGTAGAAATTATCGGGGTATTACACGTTCTAAATGAGTTGATATGCTTAATTATCAAGTTTTGAGTGATAAAATTTTTCTAAGGAAAAAGAAAATTTGTGAAAAGACTAAAATGCCCCCATGTGCTTTAACGTGAACTTATGTGTTTAAATTAGTCGAATTGAGGATGTGATGCATTGATTGAGTTTATTTAAATGAGTTTGAGCATGAGAATGAATTTCAGAGAATTTCGAAAATTTTTACTTTTGAGTGAATAGTAGCGATAACCGAGAAAACGCTATTCACCGACGAACTTAGAATTTGACCTAATTAGAGTCTTTTGAATCTAAAATTCATTCTAAGACCCCTGAGATATGTTAGAAGCTTATCCGAGATCATATGAGAGAGCTATAAGAATTTAATCCTTAATGGATTAATTAGCCGATTAATTTTTAGGTTTTCTTCGTTACTTGGAATTTTGACTGAAAAATTAGATAATCGGAATCTTTGATTTATTTAATGGGACATGAGATAGGGTTGAGATGTTTCTAGTGTCGAAAATGAGATGAAGAGAGATTGGTGCCGTTTTTAGTATAAATGAAATAATACGGACTTTTATCCGAAAAACTTTCTCAACCGGGTAAAATTTTGTCACAGCCCCAAATCCCGAGGGACGGCAGAAGCCGGGGTGCGACTGGGGTTGGATTAAAGAAGCAGGGAAGAAGGGGGCTAATTGACTAAACATACATGAAAAAATCGATAAACTATGAACAAGACTTTGAAATATAAAGAAGGAAGAGTTAATCCCTAAGGATTACTTGACAAAAGTACAAACAGAAACTAAGTTCATATGTACAGACATAGACTACTGAGTTGTTCAAAAGTACATCTTAAAAAGAAATACAGAGTTTGGCAGCGGAAGGGTTCTAACTAAGCATCCTATTCTTTAAGTCAACATCAACCGTCGCCGCTCACCGTCGCTTCAACCTGCACATTTAGAAAGCAATGCAGGGCTAAGTACAAACGTACTTAGTGGGCACGATGCCGAAATCATAATCATAAGTATAAATAATCTGGCATTTTATAACCGTAGCGCATCGGGGTTTTGTTGAAAAGGCCCGTGCCTACTAAACATTTTCTGACTAATTTATATAAAGCAGCATGCGCAAGCATTTTTAGAGTATGTTATGTTCAATCTTGACCAAAGCTAATTCATCGTGGCTGATATCCCTCAACAGGATAACACATACACCATAGGCTACAGTGCACTAACTCTGGAAAGCGCTTAATAGCTAACTCAGAGCCGATCGATAATAGTTAACAATCCTAGCGGTTAACTATAAATTCTGGAAAACCCGAAGGTTAACTCAGAAAGGTACAAGAGAACTCACATAAAACAGTTAAACATTTTATGCCAAGATTATCACGTTGATAAAACACAGTTATCAAAGCTGTAAACTTCACTTTCGGTTTGTGGAAAAACCCACGTTTTATTTTCATATAATAAAAGCCCACCTTGTAAAATACAGAACTTATAAGCAAAAGCTTCCAACTTGGGATCTTCCGTCCTTTCTCTACAGTTGGCTTCCTCCTTCATCGTAAAATAAACATACTTAAAAACGGTTCGCAAAAGAATAATCGAAGAAAGAGAATCGAAGAAAGATTTAGTTATTTTATTTCTTTGGCATTTGCACGCTTACTAGATTCGTCTTACTTAAACGGGAAACGAGACTCGTACTAATCTTGTTTAGAACTCGGAAGATCTCATATTCGACTCTCGGGTTAGAAGAGAAGGTATTCGATGTCTTAATACAACTTTAAGGATTATAAGAAACTAAGTTGGAAAGAATCAACTTAGGCGATTTATATTTTAGTTCCTTGAACGACTTATGAAATTTCTCGTTTATTACTTCTATAATGAAAGGATAAGATATAAGATCTCCACTGGTTTTCATCACTCAAGGTTCTATACTTGACTTTAAGGTCAGTAGGGAGATGTTCGTTAGCTAAAAACGGCTTAAACGTTTGAAAGAAACTAAGTTGTGAATTAAACAACTTAGGAAACAAGAAACTGAAATTTCACTGCACAGTCCAGTAACTCTGGAGGCTGTCCAGAACAGAGGACTTGGAAACAGGGGGTGAGCCCTATACCATTAGAAAGCTTAGGAAGTCTAGTTCGCACTCCAATTTACGGATCACAAATCCGATAAACGAGCTGGAAGATATTATAGTTTCCGGCGAGGGTCGCAAAACTGCCGTGGAAACCCTAATTGATTGATAAGTTCGACGTATAACGTTTTAGGTTCGTTTTAAGCTCTCGTGTTCATTTTTTTAGAAACTGAACTCTCAAGGCAGTCATCACGTACTTCCGTACGTGACAAACTCCTTCTCAACTCGCTCAAAAGCACGACGTTCAAACGTCTTATTTCAACTACCAAGTACTAAACCAACAAAGAAATTCCAAACGTCTTCTAGTTCTCGACTATAACTATAATCCATATTATTTCAACTCGAACGCTTATGACATCAACTAGAAAGATGTTCTAAATTTCATTATAAACAGTAATATCATATTAGAATTCTCATCCGACTTCTTGATTTTTAGTTACAACTAAATGTTCGTCTCTTATACGATTTTCAAAAGTTGTCGGTTTTTGTTCAAATTTTACGACGTTAAACTACGTCTAACGTGAACCGTTTCATGCATGCATACACATCTTAACATCATTATAACTCAGTTTATATGGTGATCTTTGCCTCTTATGTTTCACTAAACATTTTTTAGAAAATTCTCATTTAAATTCTATTAATCAACTAACATGATTTGCAACTATATTTCATTAACAATTGATCACTTATATCAAACATGTATAAACCCCCAATTACTCTATAATTTTCTGGTTTTAAACATATGTTAAGGGGATGATTTTCTTCTCCAATTAACTACATTTATTTATTAATCAACATCTTATATCATCCATTTATCAATTATAATTCCAAAAACAACTAACATGCATAAAATCCCTAAATTCAATCCAAAATCCTAATTGAAAACTTACAAACACATAGGGCTTTCAATCCCTTTTCATTCCATACACTAATTAAATATCTATTAAACATGAATCTATGATCAAAAGAAGAAAAACAAAAATCCTACCATTTTCCCAAAAAAATTCTGCATTCACATCGGTTTTAGGATTCTTGGTTTTGATCATTTTTAATCCATAATTATCATATCTAACATATCCAATTTCATTGTTCTAAGATCAAAACATCTATTCCAAAACCTTAAAATTTCGATCAAGGTGAAAAAGAGAAGAAAAAGAAATCTAATTGGATGAAGTTGTGGAGAATCATCATACCTTAAGAATTAACAAAGAATGTAAGGTGTTTGAATGGATGATTGAGGACTTGTGTTCTTTCTTCAAGCTCTTGAAGGGTCTTCAATGGTGAATAGAAGGAAATGAAGGTGAAGAAGATGAAGAAAATGAGGTGATGCAGCCGATGGATAGGGAGAGAGAGAGAAATGGTTTGATCAAGTGTGTTGTTATGATGAAAATGATGAATTTGTGTAAAGTGTGGTTTAGGTGTCAAGCAATTAGCAAGGTCAACATGCAAAAATTAAACCTAATTATGGTGAGGTGTCAGCTGCATGGAGGAGGTTAAGAGGGTTACGGGTTTTTCCGGCGTGATCCGACGTTGCGGGAAAACGAACGACGAAAAACGTTGTTCGGTACAAAAATCGTCGCGATTCGATTTGATTTACAAATTCTAACATATGAACTTAATTTGAAAATAAATTTACAAAATTTATTTTGACAAAAACTCGGGACGACATAGTCCGAGTTTCATCCGGAAAAACATAAAAACAAACTTTCCCGACGTGTTCGTATCGCAATTTTGTAAACGTTAATATTAGACGGTTTTCCGTTCTTAATTTACGAACTAAGAATTTTTCATACGCTCTAATCCTAAATACAGTAGCCGTCTAGCAGACTTCTGTAATTTATTTTTAATAACGGATTCGACCGTTAGCCTTAGAATTCAAAAAAAAAATGTAAACTTAGGCGTGCAAGCCATTTATTTAATTAACTTTAAACTTTTTAGAACGTAAGGAATTTACGGGCATTACATCCTACCCCCCTTACGAAAAATTTCGTCCCGAAATTTGCTTATCCTCTTAACTGATAGGGGTATTCCTTTCTCAATTCTTTGTTAAATTCTCACGTGGCTTTTCTTGGTCGTAAAGATCTTCTTATCTACTCAATAACACATTGACTCGTTTCTAAATTCTTATGCTTTTCGTTTCAAGATCATTTTCGTTCTTTTTCCATAATTTAGGTCGGTTTTATGACCGACGTTTTACTGACAATACTTTGTGCATAAAACGATTTATAATACTTTCTCAAAATGAGATACACGTAAGATAAGCATTTGTAAATTTGGCGATAAAGCCATAACTATTTGTATTGGAAACTATTCTTTCCGAGTTATTTGCTAATTATGAAAATCTTTGTCGAAGTTTTTAAACTTGACACAAAATTGTCGTTTCTCTTTAAGAGTTTTTTTTTTTTATATATCCTCCTTTACATTATTAAGGGTCAAATTGAAGTATAGACATAAGACATTTTTCTTCTTTAAATTCTTTTATTCCGATTCGGATCTATCGTATGATTTCGATTATTTCACTGACCACCTCTGACCCTAAGTTTGTTCCTTTACTCACATTATAACAATAAGGTAGCTATTAAAAAGAAATTTAAAGCCTCGTAAGGCGTTTTACCTTTCGTAACTTATTACTATTATTATAACAATTCGATTGATGGAAGTTATTCTTCCATGTCACTCTTTGAGCTAATATTATTGATCTCAGCATATCAGCGAGTATCTGAATCGTTTTCTCAGATTATTTAATCAAACTGGAGACGGGAAAAAGGTTCTAAGATTGAAGTTGGTATTTTGTACAGACGCACTATCTTATGGATATATAGTTCTGATAACTTCTTTGATCTATGGAAAAATTTAGGATTTGGTAGGTAGTAAACTGATTAACGGCCTATAGAAAACTATCCCAAGGCAGTATTCCTACTGTTAACTTTGAGCGAGTCTTAAACAATTTAATACTATATCCTTTTATTTTCATTTTGGAACACTTAATGGTTGTAACAGCTCACATGGTCGTCAGTGAGAACTTCCACTTACTTATAAGCTAAAGATATTCTATCAACAAGACAAAGTCTTGTTTCGCTCTATTCCACTGGAAAACCTTTCTTAAATCCTTAATTGTTGTCATTGGAGATACTAAGTCCACTCCTAATTCCTATCAAAACTCTTTGTTTTAGAGTTATTGCTTGGTTTGTCCAATCTTATCCTTAGTTGAAACTAATTCATTCACTCGTCCTTCTTCTAGGTACTTAGAATCCTTCTCGTAATTTGGTATATCTACTTGTATCACTATTTGCTTCTATAATTGATGTTGGGGTATCGTGCATTACTACACCTATTATCCCAAATCCTTATATAAACGTTTCTTTTCCTAAGAAGAGATACCTAAACTTAGGTGGGGTCTTACGACTCAGTGTGTCTATCCTTTCACTGGTTTTTACCTAGGTGGTAATTCATTTCACAAGCGTACTATTCTACTAATTTGAGCCATCTCCTTTATCTTACGCTAATTCCTTTGCTCGATAATGCACTCCGATCTATTGTGATCTGTGAAGATCTAATCTCTTACACCATATTTCAGTACATGTTCTACGGTTGCAAGCCCTAAGTCATAGGTTGGTTACTTAAATTCCTGAGGTTAAAATGCTGTGAAGCATAAACTATTGCTTTCTTATCTTATTTAACTTGATATCCAATGAACGTTCTTGAAGACTCATTTATCCTTGCGTTAAACATCACGGTGTTTTCCATGGGGAAAACGTCTGCCTAATGAAATCATTACCTAACAACATTAGCAGATGGTTCTAGAATTCTTATAATTCTCCTGGTATCATTTTAAATAGGTTTTTGATTTGGGCATTGCTAACAGTTCTAAGTTGATCGTAGAACCTACATGATAATTTGATGGTAGTCCCATCTATACTTCTGGAAAGATATTTTCATATTCGTTCCCTATTCCCACGTTCAAAAGTCTTGTTGGCTCTGGGATCTCCAACTAGGTTCACGAGATAAACAATCGTATATTTCATTTTCATTGACTTCTTGACTTGTAGGGCGAATATTATCAGTATACTTATGTCCATCGAGATTCCATAGAGTTCTGTTGGTTCTCTAATCGGGGTTGAGAAGAAATTTTTCTCTCGTTGTAGAGAATCATGTTGTAATTCTCAAACAACTAGTTTATTCCTAAAATTATATATATCAAAACAATATGTTGAACCTCATATCACTGTTCGATTGTTTGTTATCACTTTTAAAAGACCCTAAATCCAAATTCCATGTTCGACGAAGCTAAGGAAATAATTTCTCTGAGGTTATCGTTCTTCCTAAAGTGTAGTTCTCCCTAGTTCGTAGCTAGCGCGTCTTAGTTCTATCCCTAAAGTATCAATAAGTACTAAGGAAATAATTATAACGCCCTAAAATGGGTTTTGCCATGACAGATTAATTATAAGGTTCGTCCAATACCTGCCAGCTTCCCCTTTCCTTCACGCTGCTTTCCTTGCCCTATCATGTAAGCTCCTATATTTTGTTGTGGTTGTAACGGTTGTGCCTGAGACTGGATTTGAGCTGTAATCAATGATTGAGGTTGGCCGTACTGATATGGTACTATCATTTGAAACCGTGTTGGGCAATCCTCACTTATATGCTCCAGCATCCCACATAAGAAACATCTATTCATGTTTGCTAGGCACACACCCTCATGCCTCTTACCACATTCTAAACATACAGAAACTTCCTGTTTCTGTTTTGTTGCCTGTTTCCGTTCTGGGCAATACCTCTTAACGTGTCCCTCGCTCATACAATTGAAGCACACATCAGACTTTGCTAAACATATACCGGGATGTATCTTGCCACACCTAGGGCAAGCTGGAGAAAAGATCCCTTCTTGGGTATTTCTCAGAATTTGGAGGTGTTTGGGTTGGTATACATTATTTGCCATCGGTGGGTTTGGGCAATTTTTCTTCATATGTCCTTCATATCCACAGTTAAAACAGTTGTTAGTGCCTGCCTGACATATTCCAGGGTGCGTCTTATTGCATTTGTAGCAAATTGGAATGTGAACCCTTTCTAGTTGTTTTCTTCCCCGATTTCTATTCCTTTGCTGCCCTACTTTCTTTCCATCCTTACTTCCCTTTCCTGGCTGCTGATAATTCTGCCGAATCCTATTCTTTTTCCCCTGGTTATTGCGGCTCTGGTAGCACTCACTGCTGTTCCCTTCCCATTTTCTTTTTCCCTTATGATTAACCTTATTGTTGGGAGGGTCTTGGGTTGCTGTCTCGTTTGGTACTGGTGTGGACTTTACCATTTTTCCTTTATTAGGCACTAATGCCTCTATCTCACAAACTCGACCTAGTAGTTCTTCATAACTCAATCCTTCCTTTCTGGCCACTGCTATTCCCAGTTCGTATTTAAGTTCTCTCTGAAGCTTCCTGGCTATTTCCTCCTCAAGCTCGGCTCTTTTGGGTACATACCTATCATGATATGCCTTCTTAAAATCATTCCAAGTAGTTGGAGCCGCTTGCTCTTCAGTCGTAACTCTTTGCCTATTCTCCCACCAATATTTAGCTGGTCCGGTTAGCTGATATTCGGCATATGCTAGGCGCTCCTCATCGCTAGGTCTAATTATCTCAAAGATTTTGTCTATAGCGTGTATCCATCGTTCGGCCTCCATTGGGTTACCAGACCCATTGAAAGATGGTGGTTGTCTTTCGAAGAATAAGTTCGTCATACTATGATGTTGAGAAGGTTGGGAATGTGAAAAAGTTCCTGGATATTTCTGCCTTCCTTCCCTTATGCGTTGCTCTTGACCTTGGTCAGACTTTCTATGACTATCGGGTCCTCTTGGGTTGTTAACGACTTTCTGCGACATTTCTGAACTATAGAATACAAGAATTTTCCTTGTTAGTATTTGCTTTTAAATCTTCTTTCTCTTATAAATTTTTTTTTTTTAACTTAACAACTTCACGTATACGGAAATATCGAATTAGCTTTGCTTCTAATTCTTTCAACTTTTAACATCCAAGGTTAAATTAAAAGCACTCATTACACGAGTTCATTTGATAATCTGGTTTAGTTATAAGATTCATAAAGGACTTTCTTGTGATTAAAAACCCTTTTTCTTGGGGTCATGTATATATATATACATCAAAAAGAATATTAGTTTTGCATTTAACAAGGACTTATACAAAACTAGACTACAACGAGTCTAAGCTAGGCTGATTTCCTACCTGTACAGGATGCACTAACATATTGCATTGTTGTACTACCAGAAGTACTAGAACGGAAACGATCCATAAAAATTTCGTATCCGTTAGAGTACTACAAAAACTATCTAGTTACTGATCCGACTATGTACATAACAGAGGGCTACTATACTACTGCGCGTCCCTGATGCTCCGTTTGTCTAACTGCGGTCTAATCTGCATCACCCTCTGCGGCCTGATCCTCCTCAGGATCCTCGTCCGGGTCCTCATCGGTATCCTCGTCGGTATCCTCCTCCGGTTCCTCATCCGGGTCCTCATCATCTGACTCTGAACCGAAGGTAAACTGGAGCGCCTCGTCGACCCTCAATGTAGTGCCGTCTGCAAGGGTAAGTGATGGTGATGCAGGCACATCCGAAGCTGTCATCTCGCTATCCGATACTAAGTAGTCTCAGCAGGTCACTGACGCCCGCTTCTTCGGAGGTAGCAGGGGGTCGGAAAGTGCACTGGGTTCGTACTCCTCCCTGGAACGGACCCTGGACGGTCTTGCCTCAAACTCTGTCCTAACTCTAGCCAACTCCGCGCAAATCTCGTCAAGGGGTCTGTAATAAGATGGAAACTGTAACAGGGCGGCAAGCTCTGCGTCTGTGTCTAAGTACTCCAGTCCTGACTTGAATGGTCCCTGAGCTCTCACGGTAGACCCTTGTAGGATAGGAGTAGGTAACCCTAAACCGTCAACTGTCCCTGCAACTAACTCCTCTGTGCCCATGCTAGGTATCATCACCGAAGGAATCTCCAACTGTGCGACAAACTCTGGATCTATCCCCTCGTGATCTGACTCTGAATCTGCTGGGTAGTGAGTGTAGGGGGGGTGCTCCTGAACTGGATATGCTGTCATGTGTCTGCTCAGGTAGAAGCGACTGTGTACCTCTAAAGCAAATCCATAATAGTTCCCTGTCGGCTCTACGTCGTCACCAAAAACTCCAAGATGGTACCATGCCGTGTCGTTTGTCCAACCACGCCATTCCTCTGGTAGACATCTAACCAAACCCATGATAGCCTGAGCCTCTGTAACCCAACGCCGGGCGAAGTAGTAAACCGTCGAGAAATAACTGATCCTCTGCCCTACGTCGTGTCCCGGATTTGCCCCATAATCCCAAAACCTATCTACTAGCTGACCTTCCCAAGTCCGATGCAGTGGAGATTGACTCCCCTGAGTCAAATCACTACTGGATGACATCCTACATGGTTTTTTTTTTTTTTTAGAAATACGGATCAGTAACATGTAGGATAATATTTTATCTTACGAAAAATCTTAAATTACAAAATGAATATTCCTTATTCAATTGTAATAACACCGTATTTAATCAAACCATCTTATCTTAGTCAATTTAGCAATTTTCACAGAAAATTGCATTCGTACACACAATATATAGAAATAAAATTTCGAGATTTTATTCCCATTCCCTATCTTATTAACCATTTATTTTCTTATAACTTTTATTTATTTATAAATCTTCATTATTTCCATTCTTGAAGAAAATTTCTTAACTATTTCATTTATTAAGACAATGCGTGTTCACTTTGTTCATGTTACTTATTCAAGAGTAACATTTATTCCCAAAGAAAGTTAATACTTGTACTAGTTGTATTCTTCGTTTGAGAATGAAGTATAAAATTAAATTCCATCAGAAGAATAGACTTTTATCTGGGGAAAGGCTTTAGAACAAAAGTTTTAAACGTTGTCTGATTTGAACATTCGTAGAAAGAATTCTAATCAAGCTTCGTGCTTGTTTCTTAATAATAAAACATACTGCTTCCCAAAACTTAACAAAGCGAACTCCGTTAAAAGAAACGGAACGAATTGGAACGACGACGTTTCATGTTACTTATACGTAAGCATTATTAATTTCTTTTAAAACACTTATACCATACTAAAATAGGGTTTGCTCACGGGGCATAAGACCCATATTACTGAGTTCCTTATTATGTGGGTTGATTAGGTCCACATAACAGTCCCTCAATCACATGGAACTTCTATCTCGTTTGCATCTTTCTTACATTGAAGCCGATGCTTCTCTAACATCTACTTGTTCCTTTCATTTACTAACATGATTTACCTTTTTATTTATTCATTTCATTTCCTTGAAGGAAATTCGTATCGGAGTTATAACAAAGATCGACTCTTGTCGAGTCTTTATTCATGTCACTTTACGCACGTGACATTTGTCAAAAGAAGTCCTTCCCGTGTTGTGAATCTCCTTTCAAAATCATTTGAAATTAATATTTCTTAAAACGTCTAAGTTCTTGAAGAGCCGGAAAAACCTTAGGTTTTCAAGTCTACGTTCTCCATAATCCGGGAAAAATCCCTAAAATCCTTCTAAATTCTTGTACATCAAAAATATTTTCAAACAAAAGAAATTATTTCTCAGATAATTTCACATAACATAGCACTAGTGCTATCACATAATCACATAAACAAGCAAGTATAAATTCTTATACTTGGGAAATAATTATTCGAAATTCCTTATTGAAAAGAAATTAAACTACTGACATTCATTCCTTCCTTATATATATATATTTTTTCCACGTTGAGTCGACGTAGTGGGAGGTTGAGTTGACTT
This sequence comes from Schizonepeta tenuifolia, assembly GCA_029490685.1. Taxonomy (NCBI): domain Eukaryota; kingdom Viridiplantae; phylum Streptophyta; class Magnoliopsida; order Lamiales; family Lamiaceae; genus Schizonepeta; species Schizonepeta tenuifolia. Next base: position 28,272,781 of record CM055955.1, read on the forward strand.
CTACATTCTCAATCTTAACATCATAGTCTAACTCTTATCTTATACTTGGAAAGACGACTTTGATCCAGAGTATACACAAATACTATGTCTCATGACTTGAAAGAAGACTCGATATAGAGTACAAACGAATACTCTACATTATTTCTCGGAGAAAGACTTGTATACGAATACCACTTTATGATATTACTTCAAAGAATGACTCGTACTTGAAAGAATGACTCACACTAACTTATACTAGAAGGAATGACTCATAATCAAAGCAGGAAGCCCGCTATGATATCACTCTGTCACAGCCCCAAATCCCGAGGGACGGCAGAAGCCGGGGTGCGACTGGGGTTGGATTAAAGAAGCGGGGAAGAAGGGGGCTAATTGACTAAACATACATGAAAACATCGATAAACTATGAACAAGACTTTGAAATATAAAGAAGGAAGAGTTAATCCCTAAGGATTACTTGACAAAAGTACAAACAGAAACTAAGTTCATATGTACAGACATAGACTACTGAGTTGTTCAAAAGTACATCTTAAAAAGAAATACAGAGTTTGGCAGCGGAAGGGTTCTAACTAAGCATCCTATTCTTTAAGTCAACATCAACCGTCGCCGCTCACCGTCGCTTCAACCTGCACATTTAGAAAGCAATGCAGGGCTAAGTACAAACGTACTTAGTGGGCACGATGCCGAAATCATAATCATAAGTATAAATAATCTGGCATTTTATAACCGTAGCGCATCGGGGTTTTGTTGAAAAGGCCCGTGCCTACTAAACATTTTCTGACTAATTTATATAAAGCAGCATGCGCAAGCATTTTTAGAGTATGTTATGTTCAATCTTGACCAAAGCTAATTCATCGTGGCTGATATCCCTCAACAGGATAACACATACACCATAGGCTACAGTGCACTAACTCTGGAAAGCGCTTAATAGCTAACTCAGAGCCGATCGATAATAGTTAACAATCCTAGCGGTTAACTATAAATTCTGGAAAACCCGAAGGTTAACTCAGAAAGGTACAAGAGAACTCACATAAAACAGTTAAACATTTTATGCCAAGATTATCACGTTGATAAAACACAGTTATCAAAGCTGTAAACTTCACTTTCGGTTTGTGGAAAAACCCACGTTTTATTTTCATATAATAAAAGCCCACCTTGTAAAATACAGAACTTATAAGCAAAAGCTTCCAACTTGGGATCTTCCGTCCTTTCTCTACAGTTGGCTTCCTCCTTCATCGTAAAATAAACATACTTAAAAACGGTTCGCAAAAGAATAATCGAAGAAAGAGAATCGAAGAAAGATTTAGTTATTTTATTTCTTTGGCATTTGCACGCTTACTAGATTCGTCTTACTTAAACGGGAAACGAGACTCGTACTAATCTTGTTTAGAACTCGGAAGATCTCATATTCGACTCTCGGGTTAGAAGAGAAGGTATTCGATGTCTTAATACAACTTTAAGGATTATAAGAAACTAAGTTGGAAAGAATCAACTTAGGCGATTTATATTTTAGTTCCTTGAACGACTTATGAAATTTCTCGTTTATTACTTCTATAATGAAAGGATAAGATATAAGATCTCCACTGGTTTTCATCACTCAAGGTTCTATACTTGACTTTAAGGTCAGTAGGGAGATGTTCGTTAGCTAAAAACGGCTTAAACGTTTGAAAGAAACTAAGTTGTGAATTAAACAACTTAGGAAACAAGAAACTGAAATTTCACTGCACAGTCCAGTAACTCTGGAGGCTGTCCAGAACAGAGGACTTGGAAACAGGGGGTGAGCCCTATACCATTAGAAAGCTTAGGAAGTCTAGTTCGCACTCCAATTTACGGATCACAAATCCGATAAACGAGCTGGAAGATATTATAGTTTCCGGCGAGGGTCGCAAAACTGCCGTGGAAACCCTAATTGATTGATAAGTTCGACGTATAACGTTTTAGGTTCGTTTTAAGCTCTCGTGTTCATTTTTTTAGAAACTGAACTCTCAAGGCAGTCATCACGTACTTCCGTACGTGACAAACTCCTTCTCAACTCGCTCAAAAGCACGACGTTCAAACGTCTTATTTCAACTACCAAGTACTAAACCAACAAAGAAATTCCAAACGTCTTCTAGTTCTCGACTATAACTATAATCCATATTATTTCAACTCGAACGCTTATGACATCAACTAGAAAGATGTTCTAAATTTCATTATAAACAGTAATATCATATTAGAATTCTCATCCGACTTCTTGATTTTTAGTTACAACTAAATGTTCGTCTCTTATACGATTTTCAAAAGTTGTCGGTTTTTGTTCAAATTTTACGACGTTAAACTACGTCTAACGTGAACCGTTTCATGCATGCATACACATCTTAACATCATTATAACTCAGTTTATATGGTGATCTTTGCCTCTTATGTTTCACTAAACATTTTTTAGAAAATTCTCATTTAAATTCTATTAATCAACTAACATGATTTGCAACTATATTTCATTAACAATTGATCACTTATATCAAACATGTATAAACCCCCAATTACTCTATAATTTTCTGGTTTTAAACATATGTTAAGGGGATGATTTTCTTCTCCAATTAACTACATTTATTTATTAATCAACATCTTATATCATCCATTTATCAATTATAATTCCAAAAACAACTAACATGCATAAAATCCCTAAATTCAATCCAAAATCCTAATTGAAAACTTACAAACACATAGGGCTTTCAATCCCTTTTCATTCCATACACTAATTAAATATCTATTAAACATGAATCTATGATCAAAAGAAGAAAAACAAAAATCCTACCATTTTCCCAAAAAAATTCTGCATTCACATCGGTTTTAGGATTCTTGGTTTTGATCATTTTTAATCCATAATTATCATATCTAACATATCCAATTTCATTGTTCTAAGATCAAAACATCTATTCCAAAACCTTAAAATTTCGATCAAGGTGAAAAAGAGAAGAAAAAGAAATCTAATTGGATGAAGTTGTGGAGAATCATCATACCTTAAGAATTAACAAAGAATGTAAGGTGTTTGAATGGATGATTGAGGACTTGTGTTCTTTCTTCAAGCTCTTGAAGGGTCTTCAATGGTGAATAGAAGGAAATGAAGGTGAAGAAGATGAAGAAAATGAGGTGATGCAGCCGATGGATAGGGAGAGAGAGAGAAATGGTTTGATCAAGTGTGTTGTTATGATGAAAATGATGAATTTGTGTAAAGTGTGGTTTAGGTGTCAAGCAATTAGCAAGGTCAACATGCAAAAATTAAACCTAATTATGGTGAGGTGTCAGCTGCATGGAGGAGGTTAAGAGGGTTACGGGTTTTTCCGGCGTGATCCGACGTTGCGGGAAAACGAACGACGAAAAACGTTGTTCGGTACAAAAATCGTCGCGATTCGATTTGATTTACAAATTCTAACATATGAACTTAATTTGAAAATAAATTTACAAAATTTATTTTGACAAAAACTCGGGACGACATAGTCCGAGTTTCATCCGGAAAAACATAAAAACAAACTTTCCCGACGTGTTCGTATCGCAATTTTGTAAACGTTAATATTAGACGGTTTTCCGTTCTTAATTTACGAACTAAGAATTTTTCATACGCTCTAATCCTAAATACAGTAGCCGTCTAGCAGACTTCTGTAATTTATTTTTAATAACGGATTCGACCGTTAGCCTTAGAATTCAAAAAAAAAATGTAAACTTAGGCGTGCAAGCCATTTATTTAATTAACTTTAAACTTTTTAGAACGTAAGGAATTTACGGGCATTACATCCTACCCCCCTTACGAAAAATTTCGTCCCGAAATTTGCTTATCCTCTTAACTGATAGGGGTATTCCTTTCTCAATTCTTTGTTAAATTCTCACGTGGCTTTTCTTGGTCGTAAAGATCTTCTTATCTACTCAATAACACATTGACTCGTTTCTAAATTCTTATGCTTTTCGTTTCAAGATCATTTTCGTTCTTTTTCCATAATTTAGGTCGGTTTTATGACCGACGTTTTACTGACAATACTTTGTGCATAAAACGATTTATAATACTTTCTCAAAATGAGATACACGTAAGATAAGCATTTGTAAATTTGGCGATAAAGCCATAACTATTTGTATTGGAAACTATTCTTTCCGAGTTATTTGCTAATTATGAAAATCTTTGTCGAAGTTTTTAAACTTGACACAAAATTGTCGTTTCTCTTTAAGAGTTTTTTTTTTTTATATATCCTCCTTTACATTATTAAGGGTCAAATTGAAGTATAGACATAAGACATTTTTCTTCTTTAAATTCTTTTATTCCGATTCGGATCTATCGTATGATTTCGATTATTTCACTGACCACCTCTGACCCTAAGTTTGTTCCTTTACTCACATTATAACAATAAGGTAGCTATTAAAAAGAAATTTAAAGCCTCGTAAGGCGTTTTACCTTTCGTAACTTATTACTATTATTATAACAATTCGATTGATGGAAGTTATTCTTCCATGTCACTCTTTGAGCTAATATTATTGATCTCAGCATATCAGCGAGTATCTGAATCGTTTTCTCAGATTATTTAATCAAACTGGAGACGGGAAAAAGGTTCTAAGATTGAAGTTGGTATTTTGTACAGACGCACTATCTTATGGATATATAGTTCTGATAACTTCTTTGATCTATGGAAAAATTTAGGATTTGGTAGGTAGTAAACTGATTAACGGCCTATAGAAAACTATCCCAAGGCAGTATTCCTACTGTTAACTTTGAGCGAGTCTTAAACAATTTAATACTATATCCTTTTATTTTCATTTTGGAACACTTAATGGTTGTAACAGCTCACATGGTCGTCAGTGAGAACTTCCACTTACTTATAAGCTAAAGATATTCTATCAACAAGACAAAGTCTTGTTTCGCTCTATTCCACTGGAAAACCTTTCTTAAATCCTTAATTGTTGTCATTGGAGATACTAAGTCCACTCCTAATTCCTATCAAAACTCTTTGTTTTAGAGTTATTGCTTGGTTTGTCCAATCTTATCCTTAGTTGAAACTAATTCATTCACTCGTCCTTCTTCTAGGTACTTAGAATCCTTCTCGTAATTTGGTATATCTACTTGTATCACTATTTGCTTCTATAATTGATGTTGGGGTATCGTGCATTACTACACCTATTATCCCAAATCCTTATATAAACGTTTCTTTTCCTAAGAAGAGATACCTAAACTTAGGTGGGGTCTTACGACTCAGTGTGTCTATCCTTTCACTGGTTTTTACCTAGGTGGTAATTCATTTCACAAGCGTACTATTCTACTAATTTGAGCCATCTCCTTTATCTTACGCTAATTCCTTTGCTCGATAATGCACTCCGATCTATTGTGATCTGTGAAGATCTAATCTCTTACACCATATTTCAGTACATGTTCTACGGTTGCAAGCCCTAAGTCATAGGTTGGTTACTTAAATTCCTGAGGTTAAAATGCTGTGAAGCATAAACTATTGCTTTCTTATCTTATTTAACTTGATATCCAATGAACGTTCTTGAAGACTCATTTATCCTTGCGTTAAACATCACGGTGTTTTCCATGGGGAAAACGTCTGCCTAATGAAATCATTACCTAACAACATTAGCAGATGGTTCTAGAATTCTTATAATTCTCCTGGTATCATTTTAAATAGGTTTTTGATTTGGGCATTGCTAACAGTTCTAAGTTGATCGTAGAACCTACATGATAATTTGATGGTAGTCCCATCTATACTTCTGGAAAGATATTTTCATATTCGTTCCCTATTCCCACGTTCAAAAGTCTTGTTGGCTCTGGGATCTCCAACTAGGTTCACGAGATAAACAATCGTATATTTCATTTTCATTGACTTCTTGACTTGTAGGGCGAATATTATCAGTATACTTATGTCCATCGAGATTCCATAGAGTTCTGTTGGTTCTCTAATCGGGGTTGAGAAGAAATTTTTCTCTCGTTGTAGAGAATCATGTTGTAATTCTCAAACAACTAGTTTATTCCTAAAATTATATATATCAAAACAATATGTTGAACCTCATATCACTGTTCGATTGTTTGTTATCACTTTTAAAAGACCCTAAATCCAAATTCCATGTTCGACGAAGCTAAGGAAATAATTTCTCTGAGGTTATCGTTCTTCCTAAAGTGTAGTTCTCCCTAGTTCGTAGCTAGCGCGTCTTAGTTCTATCCCTAAAGTATCAATAAGTACTAAGGAAATAATTATAACGCCCTAAAATGGGTTTTGCCATGACAGATTAATTATAAGGTTCGTCCAATACCTGCCAGCTTCCCCTTTCCTTCACGCTGCTTTCCTTGCCCTATCATGTAAGCTCCTATATTTTGTTGTGGTTGTAACGGTTGTGCCTGAGACTGGATTTGAGCTGTAATCAATGATTGAGGTTGGCCGTACTGATATGGTACTATCATTTGAAACCGTGTTGGGCAATCCTCACTTATATGCTCCAGCATCCCACATAAGAAACATCTATTCATGTTTGCTAGGCACACACCCTCATGCCTCTTACCACATTCTAAACATACAGAAACTTCCTGTTTCTGTTTTGTTGCCTGTTTCCGTTCTGGGCAATACCTCTTAACGTGTCCCTCGCTCATACAATTGAAGCACACATCAGACTTTGCTAAACATATACCGGGATGTATCTTGCCACACCTAGGGCAAGCTGGAGAAAAGATCCCTTCTTGGGTATTTCTCAGAATTTGGAGGTGTTTGGGTTGGTATACATTATTTGCCATCGGTGGGTTTGGGCAATTTTTCTTCATATGTCCTTCATATCCACAGTTAAAACAGTTGTTAGTGCCTGCCTGACATATTCCAGGGTGCGTCTTATTGCATTTGTAGCAAATTGGAATGTGAACCCTTTCTAGTTGTTTTCTTCCCCGATTTCTATTCCTTTGCTGCCCTACTTTCTTTCCATCCTTACTTCCCTTTCCTGGCTGCTGATAATTCTGCCGAATCCTATTCTTTTTCCCCTGGTTATTGCGGCTCTGGTAGCACTCACTGCTGTTCCCTTCCCATTTTCTTTTTCCCTTATGATTAACCTTATTGTTGGGAGGGTCTTGGGTTGCTGTCTCGTTTGGTACTGGTGTGGACTTTACCATTTTTCCTTTATTAGGCACTAATGCCTCTATCTCACAAACTCGACCTAGTAGTTCTTCATAACTCAATCCTTCCTTTCTGGCCACTGCTATTCCCAGTTCGTATTTAAGTTCTCTCTGAAGCTTCCTGGCTATTTCCTCCTCAAGCTCGGCTCTTTTGGGTACATACCTATCATGATATGCCTTCTTAAAATCATTCCAAGTAGTTGGAGCCGCTTGCTCTTCAGTCGTAACTCTTTGCCTATTCTCCCACCAATATTTAGCTGGTCCGGTTAGCTGATATTCGGCATATGCTAGGCGCTCCTCATCGCTAGGTCTAATTATCTCAAAGATTTTGTCTATAGCGTGTATCCATCGTTCGGCCTCCATTGGGTTACCAGACCCATTGAAAGATGGTGGTTGTCTTTCGAAGAATAAGTTCGTCATACTATGATGTTGAGAAGGTTGGGAATGTGAAAAAGTTCCTGGATATTTCTGCCTTCCTTCCCTTATGCGTTGCTCTTGACCTTGGTCAGACTTTCTATGACTATCGGGTCCTCTTGGGTTGTTAACGACTTTCTGCGACATTTCTGAACTATAGAATACAAGAATTTTCCTTGTTAGTATTTGCTTTTAAATCTTCTTTCTCTTATAAATTTTTTTTTTTTAACTTAACAACTTCACGTATACGGAAATATCGAATTAGCTTTGCTTCTAATTCTTTCAACTTTTAACATCCAAGGTTAAATTAAAAGCACTCATTACACGAGTTCATTTGATAATCTGGTTTAGTTATAAGATTCATAAAGGACTTTCTTGTGATTAAAAACCCTTTTTCTTGGGGTCATGTATATATATATACATCAAAAAGAATATTAGTTTTGCATTTAACAAGGACTTATACAAAACTAGACTACAACGAGTCTAAGCTAGGCTGATTTCCTACCTGTACAGGATGCACTAACATATTGCATTGTTGTACTACCAGAAGTACTAGAACGGAAACGATCCATAAAAATTTCGTATCCGTTAGAGTACTACAAAAACTATCTAGTTACTGATCCGACTATGTACATAACAGAGGGCTACTATACTACTGCGCGTCCCTGATGCTCCGTTTGTCTAACTGCGGTCTAATCTGCATCACCCTCTGCGGCCTGATCCTCCTCAGGATCCTCGTCCGGGTCCTCATCGGTATCCTCGTCGGTATCCTCCTCCGGTTCCTCATCCGGGTCCTCATCATCTGACTCTGAACCGAAGGTAAACTGGAGCGCCTCGTCGACCCTCAATGTAGTGCCGTCTGCAAGGGTAAGTGATGGTGATGCAGGCACATCCGAAGCTGTCATCTCGCTATCCGATACTAAGTAGTCTCAGCAGGTCACTGACGCCCGCTTCTTCGGAGGTAGCAGGGGGTCGGAAAGTGCACTGGGTTCGTACTCCTCCCTGGAACGGACCCTGGACGGTCTTGCCTCAAACTCTGTCCTAACTCTAGCCAACTCCGCGCAAATCTCGTCAAGGGGTCTGTAATAAGATGGAAACTGTAACAGGGCGGCAAGCTCTGCGTCTGTGTCTAAGTACTCCAGTCCTGACTTGAATGGTCCCTGAGCTCTCACGGTAGACCCTTGTAGGATAGGAGTAGGTAACCCTAAACCGTCAACTGTCCCTGCAACTAACTCCTCTGTGCCCATGCTAGGTATCATCACCGAAGGAATCTCCAACTGTGCGACAAACTCTGGATCTATCCCCTCGTGATCTGACTCTGAATCTGCTGGGTAGTGAGTGTAGGGGGGGTGCTCCTGAACTGGATATGCTGTCATGTGTCTGCTCAGGTAGAAGCGACTGTGTACCTCTAAAGCAAATCCATAATAGTTCCCTGTCGGCTCTACGTCGTCACCAAAAACTCCAAGATGGTACCATGCCGTGTCGTTTGTCCAACCACGCCATTCCTCTGGTAGACATCTAACCAAACCCATGATAGCCTGAGCCTCTGTAACCCAACGCCGGGCGAAGTAGTAAACCGTCGAGAAATAACTGATCCTCTGCCCTACGTCGTGTCCCGGATTTGCCCCATAATCCCAAAACCTATCTACTAGCTGACCTTCCCAAGTCCGATGCAGTGGAGATTGACTCCCCTGAGTCAAATCACTACTGGATGACATCCTACATGGTTTTTTTTTTTTTTTAGAAATACGGATCAGTAACATGTAGGATAATATTTTATCTTACGAAAAATCTTAAATTACAAAATGAATATTCCTTATTCAATTGTAATAACACCGTATTTAATCAAACCATCTTATCTTAGTCAATTTAGCAATTTTCACAGAAAATTGCATTCGTACACACAATATATAGAAATAAAATTTCGAGATTTTATTCCCATTCCCTATCTTATTAACCATTTATTTTCTTATAACTTTTATTTATTTATAAATCTTCATTATTTCCATTCTTGAAGAAAATTTCTTAACTATTTCATTTATTAAGACAATGCGTGTTCACTTTGTTCATGTTACTTATTCAAGAGTAACATTTATTCCCAAAGAAAGTTAATACTTGTACTAGTTGTATTCTTCGTTTGAGAATGAAGTATAAAATTAAATTCCATCAGAAGAATAGACTTTTATCTGGGGAAAGGCTTTAGAACAAAAGTTTTAAACGTTGTCTGATTTGAACATTCGTAGAAAGAATTCTAATCAAGCTTCGTGCTTGTTTCTTAATAATAAAACATACTGCTTCCCAAAACTTAACAAAGCGAACTCCGTTAAAAGAAACGGAACGAATTGGAACGACGACGTTTCATGTTACTTATACGTAAGCATTATTAATTTCTTTTAAAACACTTATACCATACTAAAATAGGGTTTGCTCACGGGGCATAAGACCCATATTACTGAGTTCCTTATTATGTGGGTTGATTAGGTCCACATAACAGTCCCTCAATCACATGGAACTTCTATCTCGTTTGCATCTTTCTTACATTGAAGCCGATGCTTCTCTAACATCTACTTGTTCCTTTCGTTTACTAACATGATTTACCTTTTTATTTATTCATTTCATTTCCTTGAAGGAAATTCGTATCGGAGTTATAACAAAGATCGACTCTTGTCGAGTCTTTATTCATGTCACTTTACGCACGTGACATTTGTCAAAAGAAGTCCTTCCCGTGTTGTGAATCTCCTTTCAAAATCATTTGAAATTAATATTTCTTAAAACGTCTAAGTTCTTGAAGAGCCGGAAAAACCTTAGGTTTTCAAGTCTACGTTCTCCATAATCCGGGAAAAATCCCTAAAATCCTTCTAAATTCTTGTACATCAAAAATATTTTCAAACAAAAGAAATTATTTCTCAGATAATTTCACATAACATAGCACTAGTGCTATCACATAATCACATAAACAAGCAAGTATAAATTCTTATACTTGGGAAATAATTATTCGAAATTCCTTATTGAAAAGAAATTAAACTACTGACATTCATTCCTTCCTTATATATATATATTTTTTCCACGTTGAGTCGACGTAGTGGGAGGTTGAGTTGACTTCTACATTCTCAATCTTAACATCATAGTCTAACTCTTATCTTATACTTGGAAAGACGACTTTGATCCAGAGTATACACAAATACTATGTCTCATGACTTGAAAGAAGACTCGATATAGAGTACAAACGAATACTCTACATTATTTCTCGGAGAAAGACTTGTATACGAATACCACTTTATGATATTACTTCAAAGAATGACTCGTACTTGAAAGAATGACTCACACTAACTTATACTAGAAGGAATGACTCATAATCAAAGCAGGAAGCCCGCTATGATATCACTCTGTCACAGCCCCAAATCCCGAGGGACGGCAGAAGCCGGGGTGCGACTGGGGTTGGATTAAAGAAGCGGGGAAGAAGGGGGCTAATTGACTAAACATACATGAAAACATCGATAAACTATGAACAAGACTTTGAAATATAAAGAAGGAAGAGTTAATCCCTAAGGATTACTTGACAAAAGTACAAACAGAAACTAAGTTCATATGTACAGACATAGACTACTGAGTTGTTCAAAAGTACATCTTAAAAAGAAATACAGAGTTTGGCAGCGGAAGGGTTCTAACTAAGCATCCTATTCTTTAAGTCAACATCAACCGTCGCCGCTCACCGTCGCTTCAACCTGCACATTTAGAAAGCAATGCAGGGCTAAGTACAAACGTACTTAGTGGGCACGATGCCGAAATCATAATCATAAGTATAAATAATCTGGCATTTTATAACCGTAGCGCATCGGGGTTTTGTTGAAAAGGCCCGTGCCTACTAAACATTTTCTGACTAATTTATATAAAGCAGCATGCGCAAGCATTTTTAGAGTATGTTATGTTCAATCTTGACCAAAGCTAATTCATCGTGGCTGATATCCCTCAACAGGATAACACATACACCATAGGCTACAGTGCACTAACTCTGGAAAGCGCTTAATAGCTAACTCAGAGCCGATCGATAATAGTTAACAATCCTAGCGGTTAACTATAAATTCTGGAAAACCCGAAGGTTAACTCAGAAAGGTACAAGAGAACTCACATAAAACAGTTAAACATTTTATGCCAAGATTATCACGTTGATAAAACACAGTTATCAAAGCTGTAAACTTCACTTTCGGTTTGTGGAAAAACCCACGTTTTATTTTCATATAATAAAAGCCCACCTTGTAAAATACAGAACTTATAAGCAAAAGCTTCCAACTTGGGATCTTCCGTCCTTTCTCTACAGTTGGCTTCCTCCTTCATCGTAAAATAAACATACTTAAAAACGGTTCGCAAAAGAATAATCGAAGAAAGAGAATCGAAGAAAGATTTAGTTATTTTATTTCTTTGGCATTTGCACGCTTACTAGATTCGTCTTACTTAAACGGGAAACGAGACTCGTACTAATCTTGTTTAGAACTCGGAAGATCTCATATTCGACTCTCGGGTTAGAAGAGAAGGTATTCGATGTCTTAATACAACTTTAAGGATTATAAGAAACTAAGTTGGAAAGAATCAACTTAGGCGATTTATATTTTAGTTCCTTGAACGACTTATGAAATTTCTCGTTTATTACTTCTATAATGAAAGGATAAGATATAAGATCTCCACTGGTTTTCATCACTCAAGGTTCTATACTTGACTTTAAGGTCAGTAGGGAGATGTTCGTTAGCTAAAAACGGCTTAAACGTTTGAAAGAAACTAAGTTGTGAATTAAACAACTTAGGAAACAAGAAACTGAAATTTCACTGCACAGTCCAGTAACTCTGGAGGCTGTCCAGAACAGAGGACTTGGAAACAGGGGGTGAGCCCTATACCATTAGAAAGCTTAGGAAGTCTAGTTCGCACTCCAATTTACGGATCACAAATCCGATAAACGAGCTGGAAGATATTATAGTTTCCGGCGAGGGTCGCAAAACTGCCGTGGAAACCCTAATTGATTGATAAGTTCGACGTATAACGTTTTAGGTTCGTTTTAAGCTCTCGTGTTCATTTTTTTAGAAACTGAACTCTCAAGGCAGTCATCACGTACTTCCGTACGTGACAAACTCCTTCTCAACTCGCTCAAAAGCACGACGTTCAAACGTCTTATTTCAACTACCAAGTACTAAACCAACAAAGAAATTCCAAACGTCTTCTAGTTCTCGACTATAACTATAATCCATATTATTTCAACTCGAACGCTTATGACATCAACTAGAAAGATGTTCTAAATTTCATTATAAACAGTAATATCATATTAGAATTCTCATCCGACTTCTTGATTTTTAGTTACAACTAAATGTTCGTCTCTTATACGATTTTCAAAAGTTGTCGGTTTTTGTTCAAATTTTACGACGTTAAACTACGTCTAACGTGAACCGTTTCATGCATGCATACACATCTTAACATCATTATAACTCAGTTTATATGGTGATCTTTGCCTCTTATGTTTCACTAAACATTTTTTAGAAAATTCTCATTTAAATTCTATTAATCAACTAACACGATTTGCAACTATATTTCATTAACAATTGATCACTTATATCAAACATGTATAAACCCCCAATTACTCTATAATTTTCTGGTTTTAAACATATGTTAAGGGGATGATTTTCTTCTCCAATTAACTACATTTATTTATTAATCAACATCTTATATCATCCATTTATCAATTATAATTCCAAAAACAACTAACATGCATAAAATCCCTAAATTCAATCCAAAATCCTAATTGAAAACTTACAAACACATAGGGCTTTCAATCCCTTTTCATTCCATACACTAATTAAACATCTATTAAACATGAATCTATGATCAAAAGAAGAAAAACAAAAATCCTACCATTTTCCCAAAAAAATTCTGCATTCACATCGGTTTTAGGATTCTTGGTTTTGATCATTTTTAATCCATAATTATCATATCTAACATATCCAATTTCATTGTTCTAAGATCAAAACATCTATTCCAAAACCTTAAAATTTCGATCAAGGTGAAAAAGAGAAGAAAAAGAAATCTAATTGGATGAAGTTGTGGAGAATCATCATACCTTAAGAATTAACAAAGAATGTAAGGTGTTTGAATGGATGATTGAGGACTTGTGTTCTTTCTTCAAGCTCTTGAAGGGTCTTCAATGGTGAATAGAAGGAAATGAAGGTGAAGAAGATGAAGAAAATGAGGTGATGCAGCCGATGGATAGGGAGAGAGAGAGAAATGGTTTGATCAAGTGTGTTGTTATGATGAAAATGTTGAATTTGTGTAAAGTGTGGTTTAGGTGTCAAGCAATTAGCAAGGTCAACATGCAAAAATTACACCTAATTATGGTGAGGTGTCGGCTGCATGGAGGAGGTTAAGAGGGTTACGGGTTTTTCCGGCGTGATCCGATGTTCCGGGAAAACGAACGACGAAAAACGTTGTTCGGTACAAAAATCGTCGCGATTCGATTTGATTTACAAATTCTAACGTATGAACTTAATTTGAAAATAAATTTACAAAATTTATTTTGACAAAAACTCGAGACGACATAGTCCGAGTTTCGTCCGGAAAAACATAAAAACAAACTTTCCCGACGTGTTCGTATCGCAATTTTGTAAACGTTAAAATTAGACGGTTTTCCGTTCTTAGTTTACGAACTAAGAATTTTTCGTACGCTCTAACCCTAAATACAGTAGCCGTCTAGCACACTTCTGTAATTTATTTTTAATAACGGATTCGACCGTTAGCCTTAGAATTCAAAAAAAAAATGTAAACTTAGGCGTGCAAAGCCATTTATTTAATTAACTTTAAACTTTTTAGAACGTAAGGAATTTACGGGGCATTACAAATTTTATCTGTCAAAGAGAATCTCTCTCTCCCTCTCTCTCCCTCCCACCGACATCACTCTCCTCTCTCTCTCTAATCTCTCTCCCTAGACCCCTAAATTCAACACCTATTTGAGAATATAATCATGATATTCTTTTCTTAACATACTTCATTTCATTATTTCCTCATTCATCATATCATCTCTCAAACTCTACTCTCTCTCTCAAGCTCTCTCTCTCTCTCTCTCTCTCTCTCGATAACTCTCAAGGAGGAAAGAAGAAAAATATTCCTCTCTTTCTCTCCCTCTTTGCCGATCACACACACACAACACAAAATTGGAATCCTCCATTAAAGCTTCAAGTTTCAAGCTTCAAGCTTTCAAGTTCCAAGAGATCTTCATCACTACTCTCTTAAGTTCTTCCAACATCGATTAAAAAGGTAATAATCCTTCAAATTCTTGAGCTTGAAATCAAAACAATCATCCCTCTATTTTTTCTTGAAAATTTCGGCACTTATGCCCTAGTGTGGATGATTAATTTTTGTTTCATTTTTCTTGAGGATTAAGGTGGATTCAACCATGGAAATTTCAAGCCAAGAGTTTGAGCCCTAATCTTGTTCATTTTCGGTCCAAGAGATTCAAGAGAGGAGTTTCCATTTAATTATTTTGAAGTAGGTTTATTTATTTGATTTCTTGTATATATGTAATCTCCCTAATCTCTAAAGAAAAACATACATGCATGATTTAATTTATACTTAGGCAAAAACTAAGGATTGGATATGAGATTTGATGTGAGATTTGAGTGAAGAAATCGATAGGAAATCGAGCCTAGGAATTTATCTTTGATTAAAAGAGAAAGAAAAATTAATTCCCTAAAATTTTGATTAAAACCGAAAAATTAGAGAAAAATAGGAAAATTTGATTTTTTTGAGTATTTGATAAATTGATGTTTGATATGTGATGTTGAGTATGTTTAGAATGATTATATGTGCATGAAAAATTGAGAAAATACATGCCTAAACATATATGTATGTGCCGTGATTTTTGTGCATGTGAAGGAGTGTTCGATTTGATCATTTTGTTGATGATTTGATGATGTTACAAGCATGCTATGATTATGAGTTATATGATGATTTAATCTCATATGATGTTATTTGAGGAAAATCGAAATATATATACATGTTTAGAAGAAAAGTAATTTTTATGATATTTTGATGTTTAAGATGTTGTAATGATTTTTGAAGAATTGATGATTTTGATAGTATGATGTTTAAGAGAATGTTATGTGAAAATGTTGAATAATAGATGTTAGTAGGATTTATGAGATAAAAAGAATGAAATTTTAAGCATAAAAAAAGAGGTAGAAATCGAAAGAAATAAGAAAGGATACCTAGTGTGTGTTCTAGGTGTTCTTGGTGAAAAACATGAGTTTTTGAATATGTGTTCTTAGTGTTCTAGGTGTTCTTGGTGTTTTATTTGAAGATTTAAAGATCATTAAAATTAATTCTAAAAGAAATTAATTATTAAAATAATAAAATATTCAAGATATTTGTTGAAATAAAATTAAAGAGAAAATAAAAGAGAAAAATCAATTAATGAGTGATGAGTCATAATTTAGAAAATAATAAAGGAAAATAATTTCTTTATTAAATAATTAAAGATTAAGAGAAAAGGTTAATCGAGTTAAATAAATCGAGACTAGAGAAATTGACAATCGAGAAATAAATAACAATGAATTAGAAGTCGTAATAAATGAGAAATAAAAGACGAGATAGAATTAAAAGAAAAGAGTTATAAAACGAGTATGAAATTTGAGTCGAGAAATTGAGAATTAAGTCGTTTGAATAAATGAGAAATAATGAGGATAATAAATAATAATTATAGAGCTAAGTATAAGTAATCAACGAGAAGCTTTAAACCGAGTATGAGTTTAATTATCCGAATGATTTTAAATTAATCGAGAAGTTTGAAGTTAAAATAAGTTGGAGCAAAATTACTAAAATAAGAATTTCTTCATTTAATAAGAAATAATAATAATAAGTTGAGTCGAGCTTAGAAGATAAATAAAGAGATAAGTTGAGTAAGAGAAACTATGAGATTAAGAGTCGAGTAAGAATTAATTGAGCGAATTAAAGTAATTAATTGAGAAACGATGTAAAAAGGAGAAAAAGAGTTAATAAGAATTATTTTGAGAATCGAGTTTATAAATGGTAATTGTTTGAGTGATTGTTTATATTATGACGAGTGATGATTATTTCGTGATAATCGAGTTTAGTTTCCAAATCATTTAATTAAAAAGGAGTCGAGGAAATTATCGAGTTTTGAATGTTAAATGAAAAATAAAAGTTATCGAGTAATAGTTTAAGAATCGAGTTTTGAGTCGAAGATAAGAGTCGAGCCACAAATAGAAAATGAATTTTTTATATCAATAAGAGTTTAATTAAAAGAAAAAGAGAAATAGTAATAGAAGCATAAGTAATAGTACGTATGCGAATACGTATAAGTAATTGAGAAAAGACGACGTCTTTGGAAATAGCGTCGTATATTGAGTTAAGAGATATTAAATGATTATTTGAGTTTTAATCTAAGAAAACTTTTATTATTTGAATTAATGTCTTTTCCAAAACTAGAGTCGAGTAATGACGAGAAATTGTTAACGTGACTTGAAGTGTGGATCGAGTTTGAGATAATACGTTTGTTTAAATTCCAATTTAAATTATGATGATTGATTGAAATTCTATGTTGAATTAAATTCGTTTGAGTAGACTTATGTGATTAAACATAATTGAATATGCTTAATTGAATCTACATGCTTGAGTAAAATATCTATGTTTTGAGTTATAATGAAATGATCGTTCAAATTGTTGAGAATGCATGCTCATGACGTGAATAATGTTCGTATAATCGAGTATATAATTGAGAATGTGAGTAAGGATTCAAGTATTGAAGCTTAGAAAATTAACGCTTCTTAATTCACAGAAATGCTAAGCGTTAGCAAGCAGTAATAACTATTTAGAAACGAGAATATGAGATGCAGTAATTTGTCACAGCCCCAAATCCCGAGGGACGGCAAAGCCGGGGTGCGACTAGGGGTTGGATTAAAGAAGCGGGGAAGAAGGAGGAATGAATGAGAATGAATGAACAAACAGACATTAATAACAGAATAAATTACTATGAACAAGACTTCATTATATAAAAGGAGTCGATCTCGAAGGATCACTCGACAAGGATGTTTTCAAAAGAAACTAAGTTAATGTATAAACTTAGACTCAAAAATATATATACATCAACACAAAAAGAGTTTAGAGTTTGGCAGCGGAAAAACGTAGAACTTAGACTTCGATCTTCTTTCCTAAACCATTCTACTCAACATCAACCACCGCCGCTCCCGTCACTCAACCTGCACATTTTATAAAGCATATGCAGGGCTAAGTACAAAAGCACTTAGTGGGCACATTGCCGAAAACATATAATAAGTATAGATAAATCAGGCATCTCATTTCTGTAGCACACTGGGGTTTTTCAATAAAGGCCCGTGACTTCTAAACATTTTTCTTTTCTCATAAATCACTCGCGCGAGCATTTTCTGACAGATGTTACGTTCAATTTGCCCAACATTCCTCACCGTGGCTGGCTACCCCTCAACAGGGTACCACACACACCGGCTATCGTGTACACAAACTCTGAAAAGTCCCCCTTGTATACTAACTCAGAGTATGATCGATTTAGTTAGCCCCATTGTATCTAACTCATAAATTCTGGAAAGCTATCGGCTAACTCAGAATGGCACAAATGAACTCACATAAAACAAATATTTCATGCCTTGATTATCACTTTGAAAACACAGTTATCAAAGCTGTAAATAAAGATTTTCGAGCATCGCTAATTTTATTTCGTATATAGAAAAGTCCACCTCAATCGTTTACAGAACAAACTTTAACCTTCTGTCTTTCGTCCTGTCTTCAACTCCGACTTCCTTCTTTTATTGCAAATATTCAAACTTTAGTAATCGATCAAGACGATTAAAGAAAAGAAATTGAATTCGTTTTAGACTTTTAGGCCTTTGCACTTAACTACATTCTTTTGATTTAACTAATAAACGAGATTCGGTCAATTCTCGTTTACAAACTGACTCGGCTCATTATTCGACACTTAGTTCAGTAGATAATGGGTGTCGATAACTTATAATGACTTAAAAGTTCACAAGGAACGAAGTTGAAAGGATTCAACTTAAGAAACTTAAGCTTTGGAAATTTCTGCACAGGTCAGTAAGTTCATACAGAACAGGGTACTTCGAAACAGGGGATGAATCTTATACCAAAAGAAAGCCATGGGTGTCTAGTTTACTCTTCAATTTACGGATCTCGATTTTGTTAAGCGAGCTAGAAGTTATGACAGTTTCC
The DNA here is from genome assembly GCA_029490685.1 of Schizonepeta tenuifolia. Taxonomy (NCBI): domain Eukaryota; kingdom Viridiplantae; phylum Streptophyta; class Magnoliopsida; order Lamiales; family Lamiaceae; genus Schizonepeta; species Schizonepeta tenuifolia. The sequence goes on from CM055955.1 coordinate 28,291,558, forward strand.
GTGAAATGTCGCAAAACAGTCGCGCGAAACCCTAATGCTCGACAAATCTCGACGCACGATTCCCTAGGTTCGATTAATACTATTCCACTTTTATTTTTTTGAGAAATTTCCATATTAAGACACTCTATATGCAGTATCCCTTAATCGGGTTTACAATCACGTCTTTTGATTAAACAAATGACGAGCATTTCCTCGCCATTTCCATCTAACCAAACTATACCAAAACAATTTCAAATTCAATTCTTATTTCATTTTCGTTTATCCACTTCTCGTTTCTTTATAAATCTCGTATCTCGGATGGAAAAGTCGTCAACTACAAACTCGTTCATCAACTAATAACAATCAATATTATTAAAAAGGATTTCCTTATTCGACTTTTCTACCGGCTTTTAAACTCGTTTCTTCGTTTCTTAATGAAATTTCAAACTTCTTAGAATTTGTTCAAACTTTACGGTTATGATCATTAACTAATAAGATTATCAAAGGTTCGAATCACAATCCTAAATCATTATCTATTCTCGACTTATCGTCGATTGTTCGTCTCTTAACGGAAATCCTACGTTCTCCGTTTTCGTTCAAATTTTACAACAACAATCATCATCTAACGGGCATCACTAATATGTAAACTATATTCTAATATCATTAATGAGCTTCAACTTAATGGCGTGTTTCCGTCTCTTACGTTTTTCAATTTATTTTAAGAAAAATCTCAAATAAATATATATTCATCCTCAATCATCCTACATCCCATTTCCATTAACCAATCAAGCATATCATATCATTTACTATACTAAAACATGCATTCTTCCTCTCTTACATATTTGTTTTTATTTTTAGAAAAATCTAAATTAATTCATATAGTCAATTAACAACATGTAGAACACTATCCTATCAATTAAACATCAAAGAAATCGAACTACGAAAAACGCCAAAAATTCCATAAAATTTCGGTATTAACATAAAATAAACGGGGATGATTTTCTTCATGATTCGATCCGTAGAACTTAATTCTAAACATACTAGAACATGAATCGAACAAGAATCAACATGCTTCTTCACCTCCTATGTTTCGAAAAAAATGAAGATGATGGGAAAGGATTTGTGTTCGGTTCATAACGTAGACGATGTTCTTACCTTGCTGAATATGAAGTCGGAAATTAAATCGATCGGTAGACGGAGGACTTGTATTCTTGAGAAGAGCTTGAAGAAGAAGTTTTAATGGAGGAATTTGAGAGGGAATGAGAGAGAGAGAGAGAGGGAAATTCGGTCATGAGGGAGAGAGGGAGAGAGAAGGTGATGACAAGGTGATTTACTATAGCATAAAGTAGAAAATATCTCACTTAGGGTGGTGACTCATTAAGGGTGGTTTGGGTGTGAATTATCCGACGGAAATGTCGCATTTTCGGGTCTAGAACGACGTTATAAAAGTAGAAAAATAATTTCTTAGATGGTTACGTATTCGACGAAAACTAATTCGACCATTAGATTAGAAATAAATTACATACTCGGAAAACCTAATTCGTTTTTCAAAATCCGATAAAAAGTCGGGACATCACAGTCCAAATTTCGCCATGAAAAATAATAAAAACTAACTTTCTCCGGTGAACTTGTATCGCGAAATTAGTGAATGTAAATTCTGACGGTTTTTCAATATGAGTTCTCGAACTAAAAAGTTTTCGTACGCGAAAACCCTAATACGGTAGTTGTTCAACCGACTTCTGGAATTTATTTTCTGAAACGGATTTCACTGTAAATCTTAGAATCGAAAATCCTTAACTTAGGCGTGCAAAGCCTTAATTATTAATCAAATTTTTATTTTTCGTCGAAAGAAAACATCCGGGGTATTATATAATTAGTAACCGAGTAGAGTAAGAACTGAGGACGAGAAAGTCGAGAATCGAGATTGTCTTAGAAAAGATATAAATAAAGAGAGACGAGTCAAGTAGAAGTCCTTCAGTCGAAACAAACGTCTACTTTACGTCTTAAGCTTCGTATCTTACTTCTTTTATCGATGTCAAAATATAAAGGACTGAGCGGGGTGAAGAAGTAGCGAGGACGAAGAAAGAGTAAGCCGCCTAGCTAATCGACAGAAGTCAGGTGGGCTTTTCTAAAACCAAAACTCCGATGAATGCTATCGTTATTTGGTTATTGAATATTATTACTATGTGAGTTTTAAATTCAATTGACTTGTCGATTTTATGATGTTTGGTATGTTTTATCATCTGCTTGAAAAAGATACTATTGTCCTGTGAAAGGTAGGAAACCCACGTGTGGTATATGAATTGTTTGATGGTGACTGTGAGCCTTGCTTCGGTTGGGCCGGTCACAGTGTTTGAGAAGGAGGCCTACTTCTCGACACAGATAGATGGATGATGTGGTAGATGATACATACTGTTTGATGTATATATAATTGTTTTGACTGCGCAGTCTATTCGAAAAGAAAATGATTTTGCATTCACAAGTAAAACTGTTTTCATTGCATAAATACTTGTGATGCTACGGCAAGGCAAGATTCAATTGATATAGCTCTAAGAGCAAAGTTTCAAAAGTTTTTGGCATGTGTTCACTGAGTACAAAGTACTCAGCCCTGCATGTATTTCTAAACGTGCAGGTTAGCAGGATACGGATGGAGAGGACAGCTTGGTGGTGTGGTGTGATATATATGTTTTGTTGATCGAGTCGAAAGTTAGACTGGCAATTGCATGTCTTCATACATGTAGTTGTTGGGATTGAGTCGAGAACTCCGCTGCAATTCAATGCTTTTGATTATTGAAGTCTTTTGGATATTATACTCTGATACATGTTCTAATTCCGAGCGATGTGCTCAATATTGATTTCTGTTTTTGATGAATCTCGTTTCTCGTTGACTTGAAATACTTGTTCCCATTCGAACTAGATATGTAAATTATTCGTGCTCGTTGGTTGATTCGATATATCCTTGAAAGCATGTCTTGAATGTTACCGCTTTTCGTTGATATTCCCTTGTTCCCTGAGCATGTTTTCCCTTATTTTAGTTGAGTGATGGATGGTTTAGTAGTGTTAGTGTTCGTATCGTCGCACCTCGGGAGTCGGGGTGTGACACTAACCCTTCGACTTTTTCATGCAAAAATAGGGTAGAAAATTCTCCTCATGCAATTGATCATGTCAACACTCTTAGATTAATACATAGAACTCGATTTTAACAACCAAATCATGCTAAGATCATCAGCATAAAACCCCTAAACTTAGTTTTAAAAATTGGTATTGGTAGGGCATGGATGATCAAGATTTTGGCTTCAAAGTTTATGCTTAAAACTATGCTAGATACAAGCTTTTAATCTCAAAATGACAAGGATCAAAGCACTCCTCTAAGGCTTGAGAATGCCGAAAATAAGAGAAGAAGGAAAAGAGAAAATCCTAGTCTAGAATCGATCACAAGAACGTGACAATCAAGAATACTTCATCGGATTTAACAATCGATGATCGATGCTACAGTTCCTCGCAACTTTAGAGCTTCAAGTCTTGGTCTTCAATGGAGGAAATGGAATGTAAATAATGTGTGTTTGTGCGTGTCGAAGAAAGAGAGATGAGATATGAGAGTGGTGATGTTGACAAGAGAGAGATAGATAAAGAGAGGAGAGAGAGCGCGTGAGGAGAGACTAAGAAGAGGTGAGAGTAGGATAGGTTTATTAGATTTTAGGTTGCACCCTGTAGTCAAAAACGCGATATGAAATCGTCGGAAGAAAAAGTTTTCTGGTGCAAAACAACCCTACCTTTTTCATTAAATTCTCAAACGAACTTAAAACTCACCACGACTCTTTCTCAACGTCGGAAAGCTCTCTACTTCGTCTCATATCTCACCAAATAAATCAAGGAATCCAAATCCAGTTTCCAAATTAAAATTCCGAGCAACGAATAAAAACTCAGAAATCACTATTCATATTAGGGTTCTTGGACTATTAACTCAATTTTTTCTCAAATGATCTCTGACGACTCTCAAACATATCTCAAAGCTTCTAAAATAATTTTTATACTCAAAAGACACTAATTAGACAAAATCCAGAAAAATTCAATAAATAGTGAAAACTTGGGAAAAGTTATTATTCATCTGAAAACGGAACTTCTCAGAGTTCTTCAAAATTCAAACTTGAACTTAAACTCATACAATTATGCTCAATCAATTCATTGCACATTCAATTCGGATAACTGGAACGAGAAAAATCACAGAAAGGCACCCAAGGGCATATAAACTCAATCAAGATGAACTTAAAGACTTATAAAAGATCGGGGTATTACAGCAACAGACTTGAAAGAAGTCTTCGGAGTGAGTAGAAAAAACAATATTCGATTGAATCCTGCTAAGTGTGCTTTTGGAGTACGATCTGGAAAGTTCATAGGTTATGTTGTCACTCCCAGAGGTATTGAAGTGAATCCGGCGAAGGTTGCCGTGGTGCAGGAGATGCAAGCTCCACGCAACTTGAATGAAATTCAGAAACCCAATGGCAAGAGCACTGAGCCGGTTTATTGCCCGCTCAGCCGAAAAGAGCTTACCTTTCTTCAAAATCTTGAGGAAGGGTAACAAGTTTGAATGGACGGAAGAGTGCCAAATAGCTTTCAATGCTTTGAAAGAACACCTGACTGCATTGCCTTTGCTGACAAAGCCCTTAACAGGAGAAACTGATTATCTATACTTCTCGATAGGAAAGGAGTCTCTAAGTTCGGTGTTGATACAAGAGGAAGGTGGTGAACAAAAATCCATCTATTACACCAGTAAAATGATTCAAGGCCCTAAAGCGAACTATTCAGATGTGGAGAAAACAGCCTTGGCGGTTATGACTTCTGCTTGAAAGTTACAACCTTACTTTCTTGCGCACAAGGTAGTTGTAAGGACAACCTTCCTATTCAGGAACATTCTCAGGAGACCATATTTATCGAGAAGGATGGTAAAATAGGCTATCGAGCTGGGAGAATACGATATAGAATTTGAACCACGACCTACGCTAAAAGCTCAAACCTTGGCAAATTTCATTCAGGAGACGACTCAAAGTTTAGAAATAACCAAATGGAAGGCTTATGTGGATGGTTCTGTTACCAAGGAAGGATGCGGTGTAGGAATATCGATCGTTTCTCCCAGCTTAGAAGAAGTGCGATTCTCGATCAAGCTAGGATTCAAAGCTTCGAACAATGTAGTTAAATATGAAGTGTTAGTGCAAGCCATGCAGATCGTGGAAGGGTTGGGAGTTGAGAAAGTACTGATATTTTCTAACTCCCAATTAGTTGTGTCCCTGATGAAAGGAACCTACTTGGCCAAAGAAGAAAGGATGGCCAACTATATAGAAAAAGTGATATAATTGAAGGCAAAATTCACTAAATTTCGAATGGAGCAAATTCCCCGAGAGGAAAATACCCGGGCAGACAAATTGGCAAGGTTGGCCAGTTCTGTAGAAAAAGGAATTGACGGCCCAATTACATATCTCGAAGAGGAGAAGAGGGTTGTTGTTGTGGATATAGGAGCTATTGAGAAAATAAGGGATTGGAGAGTTCCCATCATAGATTTCTTGATGACAGGAAGACGCATGGAAGGTTCCCTTGCATCCAAAAGGGCTTTTTATGCTCACTTCTGCATGATTGGTGATCATCTATACAAGCGTCCCACGACTTATCCCTATTTGAAATGCATATCAGAGGCGAAAGGCGCAAGTGTTTTGCAAGAAATCCACTCAGGAAATGGAGGAGGCCACACTGGAGCAAGGGACATTGCTCGGAAAGTATTGCGGGCAGGATTCTATTGGCCTAACATCGGCAAGAATGCCAAGGAGTTTTTCAAGAAGTGTTCCCAATATTAGATACATAGACCTTTGATTCATCTTCCCGCTGAGGAATTGGGAGTGATGTACGCCTCTTGTCCCTTTGACAAGTGGGGAATTGACCTAGTAGGAAAGCTGCCTACCGCACAAGGAGGGATGACCCACCTCACAGTAGCTATAGACTACTTCTCCAAATGGGTGGAGGTTGATCCTGTTAGCAAGGTTGATGATGCAACGATCATAAATTCTTGTGGAAAAACATATGTTGTCGATATGGAGTGCCTCGAGTCTTGGTATCAGGCAATGGTGTCCAATTAATTAGTCAAGGAACCATAGAATGGTGCTCAAAGTTGAAGATTGAGCAAAGATTGTTGGCAGTCGCGCATCCAAAAACGAATGGCCAAGTGAAAGTTACCAACAGAACAATTGTCAATGGCATCAATGCAAGGTTAGATGACAAGCATGGCTTGTGGGCAAAAGAGCTTGATTCGGTACTGTGGGCTTACCGCACTAGCCCTCGAAGGGCTACCAATGAAACTCCTTTCAATCTAGTCTGTGGATCTTCAGCGGTGATACCCACAGAAGTGATCTCAGAAAGTCATCGGGTTCGATTCTATGATGAGGATCGGAACCAAGAGTTCCGAAGGGAAGAGTTGGATCTTGTAGAAGAAGGAAGAGAACAAGCTCTTTTGAGAACAGAATGGAATAAAGAGCAAATACGTAATTCATACAACAAGAAGGTACGAGTTCGTTGGTTTGGCAAGAGAGACCTCATATTGAGAAGGGTTGATGCCTTGAAGCCAACTGGGAAGTTCGAAACCAATTGGGAAGGACCTTACAAGGTCGCAGAAGTCCCGGCTAGCAGAGCCTATGAATTGATGGATGCCAAGGAGGAAGTTTTGTCACGCCCATTAAATATTAGCAAGTTGAACAAGTACTATATGTAGGGGAAAATAACCCCTACTTTTTGATCACCACTCGCAGATGACTCATTCCTGCCCGATGCGCAGATGTTGCTTTCCTACCTGTACATATAAATCAGATTTTTTGAACGCAAATATGATGCAGCTCCTTTTGAAGTTTATGACTACATGAGCCTTAGTACCGAGAAATGGGTTCAAGGTTGCTGATGAGCAATCTTGCCCATGGGGAACCAGAGCGTTCCAAGGGTGCCCAAGGTTGTCACAGCCTTAGCCCGATAGTGGCTACATGTACTCTAGAAAAATTAGGGTGAGCAAGGTTGTCGGCAGGAAACCTTGGCCCGACAATGGCTACATGTGTCTCTGGAAAAATAAGGGTGAGCAAGGTTGCCGGCAGGCAACCTTGGCCCGACAGTGGCTACATGCGCCTCTAGAAAAATAAGGGTGAGCAAGTTGTCAGCAGACAACCTTGGTCCGACAATGGCTATATGCACCTCTGGAAAAATCAGGGTGAGCAAGGTTGTCGGTAGGCAACCTTGGCCCGATAGTGGCTACATGCGCCACTGGAAAATTAGGGTGAGCAAGGTTGTCGGCAAGCAACCTTGGCCCGACAGTGGCTACATTCGCCTCTGGAAAACTAGGGTGAGCAAGGTTGTTGGCAAGCAACCTTGGCCAGACAGTAGCTACATGCGCTACTGGAGATCAACATTTGGATGGCAGTAATGCGCCTATGCTACGGGTTGAACAAGATTGTAGACATACAATATTGCCCGAACACAATGGTTACCCAGAATGAATATTTTGAACAACTATTAGTTTGACAAACTCCTACTTCTTCAGAAGAAAGGGGGTGGGGGAGGAGAATACATATATGAACATACCAAATAACATGCAGAATGCAAAGAAAGGAGCAAAGTGTATGAGCAATTGCAAGAAAAATTATGCGCAAAATGATCAAAAGGCACGGTTGGCATGAAGGCTCACAAGCCACAGATTCATCAAGCATGAGGAAAATGCAGCAAAAACAGAAATAAAGTGGCGGCTAGGAAGCTATTGTATTAAAAACAGAAATAAAAGCGGCTAGAACGACATTGTAGAAAGCACCATTGTAGCAGAAATTACAATAATTCACCCTACGCAGAGGGGTTCTCAGAAACTTAACCTTCTGGCTTCTCCTCCGAGGCTGCCACACCCCGAAATCCGGTGTGTAGGAATGACCAGACTCCATTGGAATATGAAGGTGAAACCATCAACTAAACATACTATTTCGGTCACAAATCAACCCGAGATGTAACCAAACACTAACTCAATTTTAAGAATGTGAAACCAACAAATAAAACTTATCTCAACAATGAATTATGCTCAGGAATAGGGGAATAGGGTTTGAAAGCGATAACGAATATGAACATGCTTACAAATCAAAACTCATCAAGAAATGAGCATAACTAATTTACAACGAGTTCACAAAATAATAGGAAGTATCTCGATTCCAAGTTATGCAGACATGAAAGATAAACGGGAATTGGAAAGTTGTTTCGATCAATGGCTCATTATTTTATAATCATATCAGAGTTATCAAAAGACATAATCAAAAGATTATCAAGTAGATTATCATGCAGCAGAGACATCATTTGCTCTTGACAACTACATGTATGAAGACATGTAATTGCCGACTCAAATCTTCAACAGATAACACCCCACCAAGAATCACCCTCGCCATTTTCATCCAAAGCTAACCTGCACGTTTAGAAATACATGCAGGGCTGAGTACTTTGTACTCAGTGAACACATTGCCAAAAACATTCTTAAAAGCTTGCTTTTAGAGCTATATAATTGAAACTTGCCTCTCTTGCTGCATCACAAAGGTTAGATATATATAAAGAATTTTCCACTTGTGACAGTCATAAAAACATTTTCGTTTTGTAAATCGCCTGTGCATGCTAAGCTTATATCTTAGGTATGAATCAATCTACAGCTTATCTTTCTATGGTGTCGAGAAGTAGGTCTCCTCCTCGAACACCGTGACCGGCCCAACCGAAGCAAGGCTCACAGTCACCTTAACTAATGCATGCATTGTCCCGTATCTTACAGGACCTTTATCCCGTGCGTCCACAGGACTTGTAATAACTTTAACACGTAGATGATTGCATATCAAAACATTTAGAACATTTAGGCAAGCCAATCAATTGGAAAAGCGCACGTAATACGAAAATAGTACACGCATTCATCATTTGGTTTTAGTTCAAAAAGTCCACCTGTCCTCCGAAGATCTAGCTAGGCGGCTTACTCTTTTTATCCTCGCTACTTTTCCATCCCGCTGGGTGCTTCACAATTTAACATCGAATAAGGACAAGACTCTGGTCGCGTAAGACGTAAAGTAGATTTTGAGTTTGGTTGAAGGACTTCTACATGACTCGGGTCTTTTCTATACTATTTTAACTTTTCTAAGTCGGCATCTTTTCTCGACTTTCTCATTCTCGGTTTATCTACTCTACTCGGTTACTAGATAAACTTTGTCTCAATTTCTCATTTCTAGAAATAACATTACTTTAGTTCTTTTCGCTAAACAAAAAAATACTATTAATCTTGACTATACTTCTCAAGTTCTCGATTCTTAATTCTTAACTATCATCATCTCAAATTATTCATGTCATAAACGAGCATTTACACATATAACAATTTATTTCACAATGAAATAATAATAAGAAAAACATTTCACTTAAGCACATAAGTCCAATCAAACATAATGAATTCAAACATGATTTATGCAATGAACAGTTAACTCGACACTGCTTGACTTTATTCTTGGAATAATGTTAACTTCGGAAAAGAATAAATATAATCTCATTGTAATACCCCGGATGTTTAATCCGTCTTTAAAATAAAAAGTTAATTAATAATTAAGGCTTTGCACACCTAAGTTAAGGATTTTCGATTCTAAGATTTACGGTGAAATCCGTTTCAGAAAATAAATTCCAGAAGTCGGTCGAACGACTACTGTATTAGGGTTTTCGCAACCGGAAAATTTATCGTCCGAAAACTCAGAATTAAAAACCGTCAGAATTTGTCACAGCCCCAAATCCCGAGGGACGGCAGAAGCCGGGGTGCGACTAGGGTTGGATTAAAGAAGCGGGGAAGAAGGGGGCTAATTGACTAAACATACATGAAAAACATCGATAAACCATGAACAAGACTTGAATATAAATAAGAAAGAGTTAATCCCTAAGGATTACTCGACAAAAGTACAAAAAGAAGCTAAGTTCATATTTACAGACTTAGACTACAGAGTATTGTTCAAAAGTACATCTCAAAAAGAAATTCAGAGTTTGGCAGCGGAAGGGTTCTAACTAAGCATCCTATCCTTTAACTCAACATCAACCGTCGCCGCTCACCGTCGCTTCAACCTGCACATTTAGAAAACAATGCAGGGCTAAGTACAAACGTACTTAGTGGGCACGATGCCGAAATCATAATCATAAATATAGATAAATATGGCATTTCATAAGCGTAGCACATCGGAGTTTTATTGAAAGAATCCGTGTCTACTAAATATTTTCTGACTTTTTCTCATAAATCACTCGCGCGAGCATTTTCTGACTAATGTTACGTTCAATCTTGACCAATTCTAATTCACCGTGGCTGGTACCCCTCAACAGAATATCACATACACCACAGGTTACAAAGTGCACTAACTCTGGAAATCTAATTAATCTAATTAGACTAACTCTAATTAGACGAATGTTAGTTAATCTAATTAGACTAACTCTAAATCTGGAGAACACGAATGTTGACTCAGATAGGTACAAGAGAACTCACATAAAACATAAAACAGTTCATGCCATCACTTTGAAAACACAGATATCAAAGCGATAAAGAAAGATTTTCCGAGCATTGCTCGTTTTATTTTGTATATAAAAGCCCACCTTGATTTACAGAACTTAAAGCAAAAGCTTCCAACTTTGGATCTTCCGTCCTTTCTCTACAGTTGGCTTCCTCCTTCATCGTAAAATAAACATACTTAAAAACGGGTCGTAAAAGATAATCGATTAAAGGAAATCGAAGAAAGTTTTAGTTGTTTCATTCTTTAGGCATTTGCACGCTTCCTAGATTCGTTTTACTTAAACGGGAAACGAGACTCGTACCAATCTCGTTTAGAACTCGGAAGATCTCATACTCGACTCTCGGGTCAGTAGAGAAGGTAGTCGATATCTTAATACGACTTTAAAGATTATAAGAAACTAAGTTGGAAAGAATCAACTTAGGCGATTTACGTTTTAGTTCATTGAACGATTTATGAAATTTCTCGTTTATTACTTCTTTAATGAAAGGATAAAAGATAAGATCTCGACTGGTTTTCATCATTAAAGGTCCTGTACTTGACTCTAGGGTCAGTAGGGAGATGTTCGTTAGATAAAACGGCTTAAACGATTGAAAGAAACTAAGTTGTGAACTAAACAACTTAGAAAACAAAAAACTGAAATTTCACTGCGCAGTCCAGTAACTCTGGAGGCTGTCCAGAACAGAGGATTTGGAAACAGGGAATGATCCCTGTACCACTGGAAAGATTGGGATGTCTAGTTCGCGCTCCAATTTACGGATCACAAATCCGATAAACGAGCTAGAAGTTATTACAGTTTCCGGCAAGGGTCGCAGAAACTGCCGAACAAAACCCTAATTACTTGATAGGTTCGACGTATGACGTCTTAGGTTCGTTCTAAGCTCTCGTATTAAAATTTTTTTAGAAATTGGACTCTCAAGGCAGTCATCACGTACTTCCGTACGTGACAAACTCCTTCTCAAAACTCGCTCAAAAGCACGACGTTCTAACGTCGGATTTCAACTAACAATTACTAAACCAACAAAAAATTTAAAACGCGTTCTAGTTCTCGATTATAACTATAGCCCATATTATATCAACTCGAAAACTTATGACGTCAACTAGAAAGTTGTTCTAAATTCCATCATAAACAATAATATCAAATTAGAATTCCCATCCGTCTTCTCGATTATTAGTTACGACTAAAGGTTCGTCTCTTACGCGTTTTTCAAAGGTTGTCGGATTTTATTCAAATTTTACAACGTTAAACTACGTCTAACGTGAAACACTTTCATGCATACAAACATATCATAACATCATTATAACTCAACTTATAAGGTGATCTTTATCTCTTATGTTTCATTAAACATTTTTAGAAAATTCTCAATTAAATTTTATAATCAACTAACATGATTTGCAACATAATTTAACCAACAATTCATCACTTATATCAAACATGTGGAAACCTCTAATTACTATATAATTTTCGGTTTTCATACATATGTTAAGGGGGTGATTTTCTTCCCCAATTAACTACATTTATTTACTAATCAACCTCTTTTATCATCAATTAATCAATTGCAAAACAATTACCAACTAACATGCATAAAATCCCTAAATTCAACTCAAACCCTAATTGAAATTTCACAAACACATAGGGCTTTTGATTCCTTTTCATTCTAATCACTAATTAAACATCTATTAAACAAGAATCAACCATCAAATGAAGAAAATTAAAAATCCTACAACATGTCCTAAATTTTCGGTATTAACATAGGTATTAGGGTTCTTATTTTTGTTCCATTTTAATCTCTAATTATCCTATCTAATACATCTAATTTCATTATTCCAAGATCAAAACATCCATTCCATTACTCAAATTTTCGATTAAAGAAGAAAAAATAAAAGAAGAAGAAGAAGATGGTTGGATAGAATTGTGGAGGAGAGAATTACCTTGAGAATTAAAGAAATATGTATGGAGTTTGAATGGAAGGATTGTGACTTGTGTTCTTCTTCAAGCTCTTGGAGATGTCTTCAATGGTGGATGATGAAGTGAAGAAGATGAAGAATGGGGGAGAGTGCAGCCGAGAGAGAGAGAGAGAGAGAGAAGTGGGAGGAAAATAGGTTGTTTTGATTGTTTAAGACATTTGATATGATGAAAGGTTTGAAAATGTGAAAAGTGAAGTTTAGGTGTCACTTAATTATACATCATCAACATGCATGTCTTCCACCTAATTAACTAAAAATAATAAAAAAAAAAAAACAAGAAAAAGTCGGCTGCCATGCAGAATTTTTTTTTAGGGATATGCATTTTTCCGGCGCGATCCGACGTTACGGAAAACGAACGACGAAAAACGTTGCTCGGCACAAAATCGTCACGATTCGATTTGACCTAAAATTCTAACGTATGAAACTTAATTGGAAAATAAATTTACAAAAAATTATTTTGACAAAAACTGGGGACGACACAGTCCGAGTTTCGTCCGGAAAAACATAAAAATGAACTTTCTCGGGCATGTTCGTATCGTGATTGCGTGAAAGTAAAAATCAGACGGTTTTCTGTTTTGAGTTTACGAACTAAAGACTTTTCGTACGCGCTAACCCTAAATACAGTAGTCGTCTAGCTGACTTCTGTAATTTATTTTCAATAACGGATTCGACCGTTAGTCTTAGAATTCAAAATTGTAAACTTAAGCGTGCAAAGCCATTTATTTAATTAACTTTAAAATTTTAAGAACGTAAGGAATTTATGGGGCATTACAGAATTTAAATTCATTTTTTCTTCGATACGAGTTCACAGGAGAAAGTTAGTTTTTTTTATTTTTCCGGGAGAATTTTAGACTGTCTAATCCCGACTTTTTCTCGGATTTTGAAAAATGAATTAGGTTTTCCGAGTACGTGATTTATTTCTAATCTAACGGACGAATTAGATTTCATCGAATTTTTAACTATCTAAGAAATTTTTCTCGACTTTTATATCGTCATTTAAAACCCGGAATCGAGATATTTCTGTCAAATAAATCCACGCCAAACGACCCTTAACGACTCACTACCTTTAATTAGATATTTCCTACACCTTTATGCTATAGTAAATGGCTAGTCATCCTTTCTTTCTTTCTTCTTCATACCGCCACCATCACCTCCTCTCTCTCCCATTCTCTCTCAATTTTTTCCTCCATTAAAGCTTCATCCTTCAAGCTTTCTCAAGCTCTCAAGTCTCTCATCCACCGATTAAATCCATTTCTGAGTTCGTATTCCGCAAGGTAAGAACATCTCCTGCGTAATGAACCGAACAAAATCTTGATTTCATCCATTTCCTTTTTTTCGAAACTTAAGAGATGAAGAAGCATGTCGATTCTTGTTCGATTCATGTTCTAGTATGTTTAGATTTAAGTTCTACGGATCGAATCATGAAGAAAATCTTTCCCCTTTCATTTAGGTCATTACCGATTTTTATTTAGATTTTAGGGGTTTTTCCTAGTTTGATTTTCTTGTCATTTGATTGATGAATTAGTGTTCTACATGTTGTTAATTGACTACATGAATTGATTTAGATTTTTCTAAAAATAAAAGTTGAAACATAAGAGATGAAGAATGCATGATTTAGTATAGTAAATGTTGTGATATGCTTGATTGGTTTATGGAAATGAGATGTAGGATGATTAAGGATGAATATATATTTAATTGGGATTTTTCTAAAAATAAAACAAAAAACGTAAGAGACGGAAACACGTTGTTAAGTTGAAGCTCGATAATGTTTTTAGTATGTGGTTTACATATTAGTGATGCTCGTTAGATAATGATCGTTGTTGTAAAATTTGAACGAAAATGGAGAACGTAAGATTTTCGTTAAGAGATGAACAATCGACGATAAGTCGAGAATAGATAATGATTTAGGATTGTGATTCGAACCTTTGATAATCTTGATAGTTAATGATCGTGACCGTAAAGTTTCAACGAATTCTAAGAAATTTCGATTTTAAATAAGAGACGAAGAATCGAGTTTAAAAGCCGGTAGAAAAGTTGAATAAGGAAATCCTTTTTAATAATAATGATTGTTATTGATTGACGAACGATATTGTAGTTAACGACTTTTCCATCCAAGATGCATGATGTTAAGAGTTTTAGATAAGAAATGAGAAGTGGATGAACGAAAGTGAAATAGGATTTGAATATAGAATTTATTTTGGTATAGTAATTGGTTAGTTGGAAATGACGAGGAAATGCTCGTCGTTTGTTTAATCAAAAGACGTGAATGTGAACCTGATTAAGGGATACTGCATATAGACTATATTGAGATAAAAATTTCGTGAAAATAAAAGTGGAATAGCATTAATCGAACCTAGGGAATCGTGCGTCGAATTTTGTCGAGCATTAGGGTTTTGCGCGACTGTTTTGCGACGTTTCACGGAAACTGTCATAACTTTTAGCTCGCTTAACGAAATCAAGATCCGTAAATTGGAGAGTAAACTAGACACTCGTAGCTTTCGTTAGGTATAAGATTCATCCCCTGTTTTCGTATGCTCTGTTCTGTATGAACTTACTAACCTGTGCAGAAATTTCCAAAGCTTAGTTTCTTAAGTTGAATCCTTTTCAACTTCGTTCCTTGTGAACTTTTAAGTCGTTATAAGTTATCGACACCCATTACCTACTGACCTAAGTGTCAAGCAGTGAGCCGAGTCAGTTTGTAGACGAGAATTGATCGAAGTCTCGTTTATTAGTTAATTAAAAGGAAGTAGTAAAGTGCAAATGCCTAAAAAGACTAAAACCGGTTTCGATTTCCTGTTTCTTTTATCGATTGCGTTCAAGTTGCTTAAGGTTGTTTATTTACGATAAAAAGAGAAAGTCAGCACCAAGGATAGGACGGAAGACCAGAGACGGAAGCTCAAATAGTAGTTCTGTAATCAGTGAGGTGGGCTTTTCTATATACCAAATAAAACGAGCGATGCTCGAAAATCTTTATTTATTGCTTTGATAATTGTGTTTCAAAGTGATATTCAGGGCATGAAAATATTTGTTTTATGTGAGTTCTTTGTGCCATTCTGAATTGGTTCGCCAATTAAGTCGATCGGACTCTGAGTTAGTCAAAAGGGACTTTTCAGGGTTAGTATACACGGTAGCCGGTGTATGTGGTACCCTGTTAAGGGGTAGCCAGCCACGATGAATAGAACGTGCGCGGGAGAAGTATACTCTCCCCCGGCGTTGAAACAGAATTGGGCAAGTTGAACGTATCATCTATCAGAAAAATGCTTGATCAAACTATATTGTGAAA
Source organism: Schizonepeta tenuifolia (assembly GCA_029490685.1). Lineage (NCBI taxonomy): Eukaryota > Viridiplantae > Streptophyta > Magnoliopsida > Lamiales > Lamiaceae > Schizonepeta > Schizonepeta tenuifolia. The sequence goes on from CM055955.1 coordinate 28,307,353, forward strand.
GTGAAAGAAAATGTTTAGTAGGCTCGGGTATTTGTTGAAAAACCCCGATGCGCTATTTGTCAAGATGCCTGATTTATCTATACTTATGATATGTTTTTGGCAATGTGCCCACTAAGTGCTTTTGTACTTAGCCCTGCATATGTTTTATAAAATGTGCAGGTTGATCGACAGGAGCGGTGGTGGTTGATGTTGAGTAGAATGGTTTTAGGAAAGAAGATCAGAGTCTAAGTTTTTACGTTTTTCCGCTGCCAAACTCTAAACTCCTTTTGTGTTAATGTATATATTCTTTTGAGTCTAAGTTCATACATTAACTTAGTTTCTTTTGAGAATATCTTGTCAAGTGATCCTTCGAGATCAACTCCTTTATTATATAGCAAGTCTTGTTCATAGTAGTTTATTCTATTATAAATGTCTGTTCATTCGTTTATTCTTATCCATCCCCCTTCTTCCCCGCATCTTTAATCCAACCCCTAGTCGCACCCCGGCTTTGCCGTCCCTCAGGATTTGGGGCTGTGACACTCATCTACTTTTAATAATTAAATTCAAATAATAGAATTTTGAATTTAAAATTCAACTTCTATTTAATATTTCTCGATTTAAAATACGTCATTAGTTCTCAAAAGACGAACGTATACTCGTATAAATTCTCGTCTTAACAATTTAACTTCCAATAATATACTTTCTTTCTTTTTCTTAATTAAACTCTCGTTTTCTATATTAAATAGAAATTCGACTTTATATTTATAACTTAACGCTTAATAACTTCATCGTCTGGTCTTAATTTTGAAATATTTGAAAAGCAAACTCGATTATTTTTACTCAAGCATCATCATTCAATCATCCAATACTCGACACATCATCAAAGAACGAACATTCAAATAATTGAAACTCACTAAACTCGATTTTCACATTTTAATAAATATAATTTACTCGATCTCAACTTAAGACTTCATTTTATCTAAGCTATTTTTTCATAGCATTATTTAATCATCACATATAAACATACATTTCCAAACTCATATTTTAAAATTCCTTAATAAGATATTGTCTCATTAACTTATTTATTTCTATTTCTATTATTTTTATTTTATTCTAAAACCTCTTTGATTAATCTCATAATCAAAACAAGTAAACAAACTCGATCTCGATTAAATTATTTCTTAAGCTCTTATACTCACTTCTTAAAACATTTTTCTCCTTACAAGAGAATTTATCTCTCTTTGTTTTAGTTACTCTTTATTTCTTATTCGATTGAACGAACTTAATCTCGATTAACTCATCTTTAAATTTTCATACTCGACTTTTAATCTCATCTTCTTGGTTCTAATTTCCCTTTTTATTTCTTAACTAATATCATTTTGTTTTCCTCTAGTATTAAATTCATATATTCTCTTCTCTAATTAATTATATCCTTAACAAAGAAATACTTTTCTTTGTTTTACTCAATTTACATCTCCATAATAAATTATTTATTCTCTTTTTTTAATATATATTTTTTTCTAGTTTATTTTATTATTTTATTAATTTTCATAAATTAATTAATATTATAATTAATTAATTTATTTTATAATTAATTTTATTCATCTTCAAATCTTCATGTTTTTCACCAAGAACACACACTCAAAAGTTTATATTTTCACCAAGAACACCTAGAACATACACTAACTCTTCAAACTCATTTCCATCGATTTTTACACACTTTTATAGCTAAAATTCTATTTTCTTCATCTCTTAATTTCTCCTTAAACATCTAGTACTCGAATATCATCACAAACTCATCTATATCATCTATTTCATCAAAATCATCAAAATCATAATTCTTCCTTATGCACATATATGCTTCGTTTTCTTCAAATAATTTAGCAAAATAATTTAAATCCTCAAATCAATCATATTCTCATACTCATAACATGCTCATAACATACTCAAATCATCAAACAACAAATAAATCAATTACTCCTCAATTTAACCCCAAATTTTCGGTCACACTAAAAATTAGGGCAAATATGATTTTCTCAACTTCTCATGCAAATAGATCATTCTAATCATCATCAAAAAACACATATTATCAATAAATCATCAAGACTCATCAAAATTATTTTTCCTCTTTTCTTTCCTTATTTTCGGTCCTAAAATTTATAGGATTATTTTTCTTTTCTTTTCTCTTAATTCCTAGATAAATTTCTTAGGGTTTATTCTCCTCATTTAATCATCATTCATCATCATCGATCATCATCACCATATCCTAGGTTTGCCTAAACATAAATTAACATGCATTCTTCTTTCCTTTTCTTTAGCTTTATACAATTACAAATATAGAACTTGAATGAAAATCATACTTTTTTTACAATGAAATAAATCAAACTCTTCCTCTTGATGCTTGAGCTGATGGTGAAGGGAAAATGATGAGCTCAAGGATTTACTTGGATTTTCAAGGAGGAATCCATCTCTAAACCTCAAAGAAAATGGACAAGAATTAATCATCTCTTTTAGGGCATAGATGCCGAAAATAATTAAAGAAAAGAGGGAGATGATTTTGATCTTGAAATAATCACCAAGCTTGAAGAATTAAATTACCTTCTTGGATTAGGGTTGAAGGTTGAAGATGATGATGATCTTGAAGCTTGAAAACTTGAATTTTAGACTTCCATGGAATTTATGTATTTCTATGTGTGTATGTATGTGGCGGTGAAGAGAGGGAGAAGGAGAGAATGTTGTTTCTCCTTCTTGTTGCTCACAGTATTGAGAGAGATGAGAGAGTGAATTGGCTTGATATTTTCTTAAGAGAGAGAATGAGAGTTTGAAATTAAGGAAGTAGGAATGATGATATTCCCTTAGGTTTTGAAAATAGGTTTAGCTAGGTTAGGGAATATAATTTAGTGAGAGAGATTGAAGCATGTCAGCAGAGAGAGAGTGGGAGAGAGATAAAATAAAAATAACTTTAACTGGTTTAATTTTCCCCGGAAGAAAAAATTTCCCGGTAGAATATATCTGTATTTTTTCGTTAACTCTCAAAACGTCTGAAAACTCTCCTTGACTCGTTCCCAACATCGGAAACACCTCTACATCCTCTCATATCTCACGAAATAATTTAAGGAATCCAAATGTCAAAATTTTAGGTCATAATTCCAAGTAACGAAGAAAACCCTAAAATCACTCGGCTAATTAAACCGTTAAGAAATAAATTCTTAGAACTCTCCCATATGATCTCGGATGAACTTCTAAGATATCTCAAAGGTCCTAGAATTAAATCTAGATTCAAAAGACACTAATTAAACTAAATTTGAAATCTGTTGGTGAATAGTGATTTCTCGGCTTATCGGCACTATTCGTCAAAAGTAAAAGTTCTCAAAATTCTCCGAAAATCATACTCATACTCAAACTCATATAATAAATCTTAATCAATGTATCACATACTCATTCCGAATAATCAAAACGAGAAAAATCACATCAAAGCACATAAGGCCATTTTGGTCATTTTCAAGAAAATTCCTTTTCTTGAAAAATTTTATCACTCAAGGCACGTTATTTAAGCATATAAACGCATTTAGGATGCACTTAAAGACTTATAAAAGTTTGGGGTATTACAGAGGCAGAGTTGGTCGCAGCCTGATCTCCTCCTTCAACTTCATCTTCCTCTCATGTGGACTCCTTCTGAAGAGAAAGGAATCCCACCACTAAAGCAGTCTTTTCTGCATGAGGAGTGGTGACACTGGACACGGAAGTATCCTCGATTGCTGGCAACTCTATCAGATTAGAGCTAGAGGCACCTGCAGAAGAAAGATCATACAAGGGATTTTCCATGGCGGTTAAGGAGGGATCCAGGATAAGGTTGAGGGCAAGTTTCCTTGCGCAGGCTTGCACCATGGGAAGCTGGTATTCTGGTCCAGGAGAAAGGTCATTCAGGGGTTGTAGATGAGGAGGGAGCTCAAGGTTGTCCATGAGAGCCTTTGTATTCACCTCTCCCGATTAGGAAGGCTCCCTCATATGTGCAGCAAGGTTGGAGGCTCCCTGACGGACAAAGTGGCGAATGGTACGACCTAGATCACACAAGTACTGACCACTTCCTTTGTACGCTTCCACCAACCCCTCTGCCAGCTCCTTCAGAAAAGCTTGACCTGCAGCTGTGCGAAAAAGCCCTTGTTGGCAAGCCTAGATGCCACCCTCGTATCCTTCCTAGCGAGCTCTGGCCAAACTCTTCGTCTGATTCTTCTCTAGAGAAGCCTTCTCTTCCTCAGTCTTAGCGAGAAGCTTGCTGAGGGAATCCACCTGCACCTGGGCATCGGCAAGGCTATCTTCCATCTTCTTGCACTTAGTTTCTAGATTGGAAACATGGAGAAGGGCTCTGGCAATCTCTTTGTTCTTTGCCTAGAAGGAGGTAGTGAAATCTTCATTCCTCCTCTTCTCAGCCTCGGCCAAGAAAGCACCAGCCTAAGGGGAAAACAAAGCAGTCATTTTACAAGAAAATGATGAAAATCTATGCTTTGAAATAATCAAATATTGGAAAAGTATTCAAACATGGATCAAAGCATGCCCTATGAAATGATGGAGGGTTTCAGTCGAGAATCCAGATGCTTGATTCCTCTAGGAGGAGTTGGTCATGTGGCAGAACAGAGCCACGACTGCGAGTGGTACAGGAGATCAGTGGTACAGGGAGATGAACTTCTAGTTGATTGGAAAATTGTTGGGTTGACATAGTAGGAACCTTGCTTCCAGAACCCTTTGCAATCTTCCCCTTCTTAGTAGGAGGAGGGGGAGGCAGATTAGTCATTGCTCGACTGCGAGTCCAAGTATGCACTCCTTCTGAAGAAAGATGTGCAGGAGAAGCAGGAGTAAACTTGCCAAGGGAAGTTACACCTTTGGAAGTTTTCTCCTCAGCAACTTTGCTTAGAGATAAGCTGGCCTTGATTTTCGAAAAAAGAGGCAGTGGAACAGAGTCAGGGGTGTATCCCATGATGATAACTTCATTTTCCTCATCAACGCCTTGAGTCGTTTTCAGTCAGTCCATAACTGCAAAAACCAGAAAGCAAGATCGTCACATTTTTGACCAAATATGCCAAGTGTTGAACTCAACCACACACCAAAACGAACACCTACTCATCTCTTGAGTTGGAGGTTGGCGAGAAGGAGGAGCCAAATAGAAATAGGCCAACACGGAAGAATCCATAAGAAGATCACGAATATTGAAATCATTTCTAAAATTAAGACGAGTACTCAACTCTTCCATGAGCTTTGCTTCCAAAGAAGGAATGGAATGCACCTCTGCTTTGGAGGGTTTTTCAAAACTATACCGCCAATGTTGCACGGTGAAAGACCAAGATTGATCGACAGGTATGACAAAGATGTAATGAGGTTGCCAAGATTTATCATTTCCGGTACTCTTGCCTAAGAAGTAGGCGGGACTATCAGTGCGAGAACTGAACAAAACCATTCCCTTTTGATACTTCATTTGATAACAAGCATGAAAAAGTTCCGGAGTAGGATTACCTCCGTTAGCTTTCAAAATTATGAAGAATGACAGAGCAGTCCTAATGGAATTGGGAATAATTTGGCTAGGACATACATGGAAAAAGTCGCAAATACGGGATATGTATGAGCACACCGGGAGCCTGAGTCCAGCATTGAAATGCTTTATCCAGAAAGGCAAGGAGAATGGCATAGTTATGCCTCTCATCAGAGCTTGGAATTCTAAGACGGAATCCCTCTATGTTAAGATCTTTAATCAAGGTCGGAATCTCAGTTTGCTTAACGAGAGAAGGTTATGTAGTAACTAAATTCCAATTATCCCTATTCGAAGAAGAATCGGGCTCCAAAGGTAAAGGAAATGAAATTGACCCCGACCCGTCCTTGTTAAGAGATAAATGTGGTGCGAAAACAGGGGTAGAAGGAAATGAGACCTCCTTGCCGGCAGAGATGGTCCGGCGAGTAGACAATTCGAAAGGTTTTACCTCAATCCCTCCCCCAAGATCAGGTAAAAATAACATTACAACTATTACGATGCAAAAGAAGTAAGCCTACAGAAAGAGTAGCAGCGAAATACCTGAAAGGATGAACGGAAAAGCTAGGGCGATGGCGAGGAATTCCGGTGAGAAAGAAAAATCGAAGAAGTAGAGTGAGAGAGAAATGGAGCGCGAAATGAAATGAAATAAATGAAGAAATGGTAATAATTCAAATTATAACCGTTCTGAGGTGGTTTTCCCTTAAAAACACTCCACGTGTGTAACTGATGCGACCTGGGATGTCCCATCTCTGAAAAAGCGGAATTCGTAGAGACGGAGAGAGAAAACTCCTCAACTACTTTACCTTATCCGAACATGCAAGGTTGCCTCGATGGAATGTTACTACTGAAAATTCCTCACTTGAACCGGACAAATTTCCTCTTTTCAGAGTTGAGGGGGGAGGAGTTGATGGGACACCTTCGGTACGTCATGGTTGCCAGACGACAACCTTGCTCTAATACTCTCAGTATTCCTTTACTTGGATTACAACATTGCCCAATACTCATAGTAGCGAGGGAAGTATGCCCTGCATCTTGGAATCTTGCTCCTGCGGAAGTTTACCTCTTGGTAATCTTTCCCACTTCTACTTTATCGACAGCTGGTCTAAAGTACGGTATGGATTTGTCTTCTCGAAGCATAAATATCCTAGAAAGATGTCGGTACTAACCTATCACATCAACTAAAGTAGGGAAGTTTCCCCCTACCAAAGCCGGTTAGGAGACTTCCCAAGTCTTCCCGAAATGGCTAAAATACCCTTATCATCACAAGTATATATACAGATTTACTCCAGAATATCAGGCATCACGTTCATTACCTCTGATATACGATATATCTCGTTGATTTCTCTCAAGCTTTTGTGTTGAACACAAACTGACTTGATCGTCAGAGACGCGATGCCGGGGCACAACCCGGCGTTACGCTTTGTAGGTCAGAGTTCAAGGACCAAATCCGCGTGGAGAAGCTCTTCTCAACATAATCTCGTCGACACAAGGTACTTATTATGTGTTAATGATCCTTTAACACCGGTATATTTAAGGGTTATAAATCTTGACCCCATCACTAGCAATGATGGTTACGGCGGCAACAATGTCCGATAGTGGTGGTGGCGAAGACGTGGTCTAGTGGCGTGGGTGGTGGTGAAGAGAGAGGAAGAAGAGAAAGGAAGAGAGGTGTATATTTCTTTTTCCTCAAAATAGCTCTCCGCTCTTTATTCTTTAATCCATGTGATTTTTTATTTATTTAATCCAAGTCATACATTCCTTATAAGTTAATGGTCCAGATTCATTCATATTTCTTACTTTAAGGGATTTTTTCACACTAAAACCAATCCCTAATAATATATACCAAATTCTAATACACATCTCACGCTGATCATATAAATATATCAAATTCTTAATAATACATAATAATATCACATCTTTTATCTCTTATAAAAAATTAATTCTCAAAATATTAACCATGCTTCTATTTATCTTTTCAAATACTATATTTATACAAAAGTTCAATGCATCATATTCCAATTCACAAGGCTCATATACTATGATAATGTCACAGCCCCAAATCCCGAGGGACGGCAGAAGTCAGGGTGCGACTGGGATTGGATTAAAGAAGCGGGGAAGAAGGGGGCTGACTAACTAACATACATAAAAGACAACATACATCCAATGAACAAGACTTTACTAATATAAAGGAAGAGTTAATCACGGAGGATTACTCGACAAAAGTACTCAAAAGTATCTAAGTTCGAGTTTACAGACTTATGCTACAGTGGATTCATCAAAATGTACATATTCTCACAAAGTCTAGAGTTTTGCAGCGGAAGTAAGTCATAAACTAAAGCAATCCTACTTCTCAACTCAACTTCAACCACCGCCGCTCTTGTCGCTTCAACCTACACATTTAGAAAACACATGCAGGGCTAAGTACAAAAGTACTTAGTGGGCACGATGCCGAAATCATAACATAAGTAAAGATAAATATGGCATTTCATAATTTGTAGCACATCGGGGGTTTTATTTGAAATTAGCCCGTGCCTACTAAATATTTTTTGACTGATTTTCAAAATTTACTCGGCCGAGCATTTTCTGGTATGTTACGTTCAAATCTTGACCAATTCTCATTCACCGTGGCTGGTACCCCTCAACAGGGTATCACATACACCACAAGTTACAAAGTGCACTAACTCTGGAAAGCACTTAGCAGCTAACTCAGAGCCGATCATTAGTTAACCTATTTAGATTAACTCTAAATCTGGAAAATACGAATGTTAACTCAGATAGGTACAAGAGAACTCACATAAAACATAAAACAGTTCATACCATAATTATCACTTTGAAAACACAGATATCAAAGCGATAAAGAAAGGTTTTCCGAGCATTGCTCTTTTTATTTTATATATGAAAGCCCACCTCGTTGATACAGAACTACTAAGTACGTGCTTCCGTTCTCCTGATCTTCCATCCTTTCCTTACTGTTGGCTTCCTCCTTCATTGTAAAAATAATAATACTTAAAATCAGTCGTAAAAGATAATCGATCATAGAAAATCGAATTAGGTTTTAGTCGTTTCATTTCTTTAGGCATTTGCACGCTTACTAGTTTCATTTTAGTTAAACGGGAAACGAGACTTGAACAAATCTCGTTTAGAACTTGAAAGGTCTCATACTCGACTCTTAGGTCAGTAGAGAGGATAGTCGTCAAGTTATTATGGCTTAAACGATCGAAAGAAACTAAGTTGCGAAGAAAACAACTTAAGAAAAAGAATCCTGAAAAAATCACTGCGCATTACAGTAACTCTGGGGACTGCCCAGAACAGAGGAATTGGAAACAGGGGATGAGCCCAGTACCATTTGAAAGCTTAGGAAATCTAGTTTATGCTCCAATTTACGGATCTCAAATCCGATAAACGAGCTAAAAGATATTACAGTTTCCGGCAAGGGTCACAAAACTGCCGCGCTAACCCTAATTGCTCGATAAAAACGACGTATAACTTCTTAGGTTCGTTCTAAGTTCTCGTACTCGATTTTTCATGAAACTGGACCCTCAAGGCAGTCAACACGTACTCCCGTACGTGAAGGACTCTTTTTTAAAACTCGTTCATTAGCACGACGTTCTAAACATCGTCGTTTCAACTAACAATTACTAAACCAAAATCAAGTTAACCGATATTATAATAATCCGAAAGCTCATGTCGTCAATTACAAAGTTATGCCTTAGTCCATCATGAACAATATTATCAAGTTAGAATTCTTATTCGACTTCTCGGTTATTAATTACGACTACTTGTTCGTCTCTTACGAGATTTCCAAAGTTATCGGATTTCGTTCATTTTCTACGTCATCAAACAACATCTAACATAGATCATTTTCATGCATATCATCACTTCATATCATTACTAAATCTCAACTTAGATCAAGTTCTTCGTCTCTTACGACTCACAATATATTTTTTTTAGAAAATTCCAAATAAATTCGTAACAACATCTAATATCATTAACAACATTATTTCATCAACAAATCCTCAACTAAATCAACTACATGCAAACCCCTAAATTTCTCAATATTTTCGGTATTAACACATAAATAAAGAGGGTGATTTTCTTCATCTAACATCATCATTAAACTCTTAATCATACTACTATATCATCAATTAATCAATTCAAGTCTAATTGCAACATGAAATTGAAAATCCCCAAATCAAAACCCTAGCCCTAGAACTCGGTTTCATTCATACTTGGGGGTTTTGATTTCTTTTTGTTTTAATCCTCAATCGAACACCTCCTAAGCATTATTATACCATCAATTGAAGAATTCCATCATTCCACCTAATTGCCCTAAATTTTCGGTATTGAGGAGGAATTAGGGCTCTTGATTTTCTTCCAATTTTAATCCCTAAATTCATATCTAATGACATCTAATTACACTAATCGAAGATCAAACATCTAATTCATCCACCCCTAAGTTTCGATCCAAGTGAAAAAAAGAAAAGAAATGGATTTGGATTGGATGGATCAAGAGAGGAGACAAATACCTTGAAGATTAATGAAGGAAGAATTAGGATTCGATGGAGGATGAAGAACTTGTGTGAAATCCTTGCTCCAAGAACTTGAATTCTTCAACAATGGTGAAAAAAATGAAAGATGGGAGAGAGAGAGAGGGGCTGCCGATTTTGGGGAGGGAGGGAGTGAGAAAGATGACTAAATTTGTTATTATGTATCTAAAAAAAGATTTAGGTGTAAAGTGAAGTGAAATATCTAATGTAGTGAGTCATTAAGTTATAATACTATAGAAATCAAAATATCAAGCTTAAGAGAGAGTGGCAAAGTCGGCTAAGAGAGGGAAAAGAAGAAAATTACGTGCTTTTCCGGCGCGATACGACATTACAGAAATCGAACGACGAAAAACGTAGCTCGGCAGAAAATCGTCACATTCCGATTCGACCAAAAATTCTAACGTATAAAACTTTATCGGAAAATAATATTTAAAATTTTAATTCCGACAAAAACTCGGGACGAAATAGTCCGAGTTTCGTCCGGAAAATCATAAAAATGAACTTTCTCGGGCGAGTTTGTATCGCGATTTCGTGAATGTAAAAATCAGACAGTTTTCCGTTCTGAGTTCCAGAACTAAAAATTTTTCGTACGCGATAACCCTAAATACAGTAGTCGTCTAACCGACTTCCGTAATTTATTTTCGGAAACCGATTTCACCGTTAGTCTTAGAATTCAAAATCGTAAACTTAGGCGTGCAAAGCCATTATTATTATTAACTTTAAATTTTTAAGATCGTTCGGAAATTCTGGGGTATTACATCCTACCCCCCTTGCGAAAAATTTCGTCCCGAAATTTGCATACCTTCTGCAAAAAGATGAGGATATCTCTCCTTCATCTTCCCCTCGAGCTCTCACGTGGCTTCTTCTTGCCCGTGGTGGTTCCAAAGCACTTTAACGATTAGTATCGATTTGGTTCTTAATTCTTGGACTTTTCTATCCAAAATCGATATCGGTTTCTCTTCATAGCTTAGGTCAGATTCAAGAACTACGTCTTGCTGACTAATGACGTGCTTAGGATCATAGACATATTTTCTCAATTGAGAAACGTGAAATACGTTGTGAACACTTCCTAGACTTGGCGGTAAGGCCAATCTATAAGCGACGGGTCCTATCTTCTCGAGGATTTCGTAAGGTCCTATAAACCTGGGTCTTAGTTTACCCTTAACTCCGAATCTAAGGATTCCTCTGGTCGGTGATATCTTAAGAAAAACTTTATCTCCTATTTCAAACTCAAGATTGGTTCGACGATCATCGGCATAAGACTTCTGTCGGCTCTGGGCTTCTTTCATTCTATCTTGTATCTACCGAACTATCTCAATCATCTCATTTACTGCATCCGGGCCTAGGTTCTTTCTCTCACCTACTTCATCCCAATAAAGTGGCGATCTACATTTCTTCCCATACAAAGCCTCATACGGTGACATTCCTATTGTGGCCTGATAGCTGTTGTTGTAAGCGAATTCGACTAACTGTAGAATTTCTTCCCAATTCGCGCCTCGGTCTAAAACCACTGTCCTTAAAATATCGACTAAAATCTGAATCGTCCTTTCTGACTGTCCATCTGTCTGTGGGTGAAACGCTGTACTGAAATTAAGCTCTGTTCCCAATTCTTTCTGCATCGTAATCCAAAATCTCGAGGTAAATTTGGCGTCTCTATCTGATACTATGACCTTCGGTACTCCATGCAGACGTACAATCTCTCTAACGTACAACTGAGCTAGCTTTTCTGATCCGTAGGTAATCTTAATCGGTAAGAAGTGAGCTGACTTCGTAAGTCTATCGATAATTACCCAAATAGTTGTGTTTCCTCTTCTTGACTTAGGCAAGCCTGTGACAAAGTCCATGGCTATGTCTTCCCATTTCCATTCTGGGACATCCAATGGTTGTAGCAATCCATACGGTCGTTTGTGTAAAGCCTTAACTTGCTGACATGCTAAACATCTTTCTACAAACGAGGCAACGTCTTGTTTCATTCCATTCCACCAGAAGTTCCTTCTCAAATCTTGATACATTTTCGTACTTCCTGGGTGTGCTGTATAAGGCGTGTCGTGAGCCTCACTCAAGATCTCGTTCTTCAGTTTGTTGTCGTCATCAGGAATACAAATCCTGCCTTCATAAAGGATCACATTGTCTGGTGCTTCAGAATATCCGTCTTGTTTCTCTGTTCTTATCTTTAATCACAACTTTTCCATTGATTCATCCTTTCTCTGAGCACTGATGATTCTTTCTCTCAAATCTGGTGTAGTTTCTAATACTGCTATCTGACTTGTTATCGTAGCTAGCGTGTCGAGCACTCTGATATCCATCTTCTCAAATTCTCGCACTAAAGTTTCTTCTTCTACAAAAAGGCATCCTAACTTCGTTGGAGCCTTGCGACTCAATGCGTCTGCTACCACATTAGCCTTTCCTGGATGATAGTTGTTTCCACAGTCGTAATCCTTGACTAATTCGAGCCATCTCCTTTGTCTCATATTCAGTTCTTTTTGCTCGAAAAAGTACTTCAGGCTCTTGTGATCGGTGAATATCTCAACCCTTACACCATAGAGATGGTGTCTCCAAATCTTTAACGCATGCACTACGGCTGCGAGTTCTAAGTCGTGGGTTGGATACCTGATGGTCCCGAAATGAGTTCTGGTGAATGGGGAGGGGGAATACACCAGATAAAGCTTTTCAAAAAAATAAACCCCTTAAAATATCATAACCGAGTAAGAAGACTCGGCTGGAATTACAACTGAGTAGAAAGACTCAGCTAGACTCACAACTGAGGAAGAAACACTCAGTTGGAAGTAAAGTGCTGTGCGGAATGTGGTGGAAAATAACTCGTTTAAAAATAACTCACGTTTTTATGCAAGGTCGGTCAAGAACCAAGACAGTTGAGAATGCACAGATGCAGTTTGTATGCTGGTTAGTCAGTTAGTTGAAAATGCAAGAAATAACTGAATAAAGAAAAACACAAGCACACAGAGATTTAACGTGGTTCGGAGATAACACTCCTACGTCCACGGGGAGTTGTGAGTCCACACAACTCAGTCCAAGTTCTTCTGGACAAACCACTCAGCTTACGCGGGCTGAGCAACCGTTAAGGATAAGTTTGCGGGTACTTATCAACCTTACAGTTTAGTTTTCGGGTACTAAACAACCTATCTACTCAGTTGCAGGAAGAGTAGGATCCTAAACCTTTTCAGGTGAAAGAAAATGGGGTTCCAACTAAAAGCTCGAACACGAGGTGAGCTTTGATCTAACACTCTACGAACTCTCACCAAGTGATGTTCTCAAGGTTCGATCTAAAGACACAGAAACTAACTCTAGAACTCTCAACAAGTGATGTTCTAAAGGATTAAATGCAGTTCAGCTCGTGAAGAACTTTGCTCTTTCTTTCGCTCTCTGGTTTCTTCTCGCATGTGTGTCTTGTCTTGTGTGTCTTATCTTATGTGTCTTCTATAATCTCTGAATGAATGAAGGCCTCTATTTATAGGCGGAGAGTATCAACTAGCCGTTAGAGGAGCTGTTGATCTCTGTTCTTTGAAAGCGATGGCTTGTCTCTCATCTCTGTAGACTTTTCGGATTTGGCATCTGTGCTCTTCTGCTTTTCATCTGAGACAACCTTGTGTTGGGCCAAATGGGGTCATGACTGAACGGTCAAACCCTCACGTGACTTCTTTTTTGAAATTCAAATCTTAACAACAGACTTCCAACAAGGAGTGGTCGGTTAAGACTTTCGATCTTCAACTAGCTTGTTCTTCAGCTGATGTTCTATCTGACTGCTGATAGTTGAACTCTCAGCTGACTTCTACTTTATGTTGTTGATCTTCATATGATGAACGCCCAGTTATCTTCTTTACAACTGATGTTCTATCTGAGTGAAGTCTTGTTACTGTCTTCAGCTGGAGTCCTGTAAAGATAAAATCTTAACAATGCTCAAACAGCGAGCCTAACTACTGACATTAGGAACTGGCAACATCTACTCGGTTGGGGTCAGTTGGTTTTGGAATCAACCAAAACTTTTACTTAAATTTCCCAACAATTTCCCCCTTTTTGATGATGCCAAAACCCCTTATATAAATTCTAAAACCCTTACAGATCACAACTGTTCTAGATCTAACTGACTTATCTAAAATCTCAGCTGAAATTCTAGACTGTCTATAAGATTGAAACATCAAAGGATTAGCACAGTTATAACATGGTATTGAACTAACTTTTTGATTCAGAGCTTGGACAATGAGAGATTGCTCATCAAGGTGAATCTTATAACTGGATAGTTTTCATTACAACTAATTGTTACAAAGATAAGTACAAAAATCAAAAGTTACAACAGTTGCTTCAAAAACTATCTGAGCTAAAATTCTAGCCCATACTTACTAAAAATCCTAACAAAAATTTCCCTCTTGGCAGGTGACTCCTTGGAAATGTCCACTCCATGCTCCTTGCAAACCTGCCTCGCCTCAGCTGCAATCTTCGTGCGGTTCGGGTTGCGAGATTCTGGGAGAAGAGGAGGCCGATAAGTAACCCTCTTAGGAACTAGAACTGTGTTCAAGTCCAGCTTGGCTTCAATCATAGCCCGCCTGAACTGGCTGAACATGCCCGGATCCCCTGAGTGCAACTCAGTCAGCACTTCCTTGAACGCTTTCCTCGGGTCGTCAGTTGCGTAAACCTTCCTATAGTAGAAGTCGTTCACGAACTCCTGCTTGAATAGCTCCCACTCTTCATTCCACTCAGTCGGCATCCACTTGTCAACATGCCTAAACCGACTCTCGACCTTGGACTTTGCTGGCAATCTTTGTTGCTTCAACCGAGCTTCCGCCTTTGATTGATGTTTGTTGATTCGGTGTCAGCTGCGGGAGGCAACGTTTCGGTCCAAATTCTGGGACATTTTCTTCAGCTCTTCCTCGAACTGGTTCACCCTCCTTGCCTGGCTGGCGGCGAACTTCCTTATCCAGCTCGGGTTCATATAATCCTTCTCCTCTACATCCATAGCCTTAGCAGCTGCGGTGCACTCTTCGGTTGTGATACCGTCGAGTTCCGAATCAAGCTCGGCTGTGATCTCGGCTATGGAGTTGTAGGAAACTCCAAACTTCTCTGCCAGCTCCAAGTCTTTTGACATTTCAGCTCCACCGACTTCGGTTGACTTGGGAGCGGCCTTCTTTGTCTTCTTCCTCAGCTGAGATTTTGCTGCAGCTGGCACTTCTTCTTCGGCTTGGGTCTCTTCTTCGCCCTGCACCCCAACATCTGCCTCTTTCTCTTCCCCTTTTTTGGCATCAGCAACAAGGCTTGCTACTGAACTATCCAGAGAGGTGAGTTGATCCTCGGCTAGTTGAAGGCGGTTGAAGAGTTCATCGACAGCGCACTCAAGCTCCACCTTCTTCGCTAGATCCGAGTCCTGGCGCTCTTGTTCGGCTTTCTTTAAAGCAGAGAGGTTCTCGAAGACCTCAGTTTGAAAAGCCACGAACTCAGCCCATCGCGACTCGAAGTGAGACTCCCATTCAGCATCTTGGGTTTGCTGGGACTTGGCAAGATTGGAGTCGGCCAAGGATTTGAAGACGTTCAGCTCCGACTTCAATCCCAACAGAGTGGACTTCAGCTCTGACATTTCTTGACTGGTGGAGGAGGAGAATTCTTCCAGCTTGGTCTTCATTGCAACATTCTCCTCCACCAGTTGCTGATTCTTCACTTCTTGCGCTTCCAACACCCTCAGCTGGTCATCTTTTTGTTGTTGGAGGTTGGCAAGCAGTTCAGTCCTCAGCTGGTTGACCCTCTCAGCTACCAGCTCACATAATTCTTCAGTTGTGGGAGCATTCTGATCAGCTGGAGGGGCTTGTGCAATCAGAGCTAGAGGCTCATCTGTGACCATGGCTTGTCGGTTGGCCAGGTACTGTTGCAGCTTTTCTTCCTCTTCCTTCGATGTTGCGGCGGCGGCATCCACATCCTCAAGGAAGTCAGCTGACTTGACCAACATGCTGTCGAGAAAGTCGATGCACTCTTGTCCAGCTACTTCCCTGGTGTCTGTCCCATCAGCTCGGCTCTGGTCCAGCCGACGAGTGAGCAGCGCAATCCGGTTGTTATAAGCCACTTCAAGGTTGGAGTAGTTGAAGTAGGCTCGGATGCGGAATTCATCTGACTTCAGCCTGTCCCAGCTCTGCACCCTGATCGTATCTTCTTTGACGTACCAATGGCTGAAGATCAGGTGGAACTGGTACAAGAGCTCGGTTTCCAGAGTGGCGAAGACTGGCATGTTGCGAGCTTCAGGGAACATGCCTAGCAGCTTCTGGAAGCAGTAGGCCACCCTGCCCTCGTGCTCCAGAGCGACTGCCTGAAGGTCCTCTGCTTCATTTATTGGGGAGGGAGAAATATCATATGGCAGAAGTTCAAAAGGTTCATCGATGTTGGCCAAAGAGTCGGTCGCAACATCGGCATCAAGCTGGGAGCTCGGAATATTGGATTCGGTTGGGAGGGGGGTTTTAATTATTTCCTCAACATTTGCCGAAGGAGCGGTCACAATGTTGGCATCGAGCAGGGTGCTCGGAACATTTGGTTGTGGAAGGTTTGAAAGAGCAAGAGGCTCTGGGGGCGGTACGGCATGAACTCCAGCCGTGGAGGAGGTTGGGGCGTCGTCACGGTCCTCAGATGAGGAAGAAGCGTCTGACGTCACATCCGTCTCCATTCCCTCAGCCTCGTCAGCTCCGGTTTGCACGAGGGGCGTTCTCAAAAGTGGCAGCCTCAGCTAAGCGGATCGACTCAGATGGCTCTTCAGCATGTGCCGACTCAACTGGTGCCTCTTCCTCAACAGGAGCTTGCTCCTCAGCTGGCATTCCCTCCTCAGCTGGCGCAGACTCGACCGGTGCCTCCTCCTCAGCTGGAGCTTGCTCCTCAGTTGGCTCAACAGCTGGCTCTTCAACCACAACCTTCTTCTTGATTTTCACCCTCAACTTTTTCTTGGAGGGCTCCTCAGCTGACTCCTTCTCCGACTCAGCTCGTCGGCGTGCAACTTTGGATTTAGCGGGGCGAGCAGCAGCTGATTCCCCCTCAGCTGTAGACTCAGTAGTCTTTCCAACCTCCTTCTTCTCTTTCGGAGTATACACACTCCTGAGTACCTCCTGTGCCTTCTTAGCTGTCGGGAACAACAGCAACTTCTTGAACGGCGTCTCTTCACAGTCCTCCTAGACCATGTTGCGATCCTTGGTCGCAAGCAGGATCAGGGCTGAGATCTTGCAGCCGAAGTTGAGCGTCCCTTTCACACTCAACAGCTTCTCTCCAGACTCAGTTGTTATCTCGGAGATCTTTGACTTCTCCACCATCAACTGGTTCAGGAAGTATTGGAACCAGTTGATCTGGTGTTGGTGCTCCAAGGCATCCAATTGCTTCAACTTGGGTCGGCTGATATCGCCGAATGCACCACTATAACTGAACACCACCTTAGAAACTACATGGAACAGCAGGCGATGTTCTGGCTTCAGCTTCGTCCTCTGCATGTTGCTTCTCAACCTCTCCGGCTTGATCAGAGCATTCTGCAGAAACTCATCCGCCTGCTCGTCGGTTATGTTCTCCAGAAACTCCGTGGCAGTGTGGTTGACGGGGATGATGTGGCGGAGGGCATCGGAAACATTGATGGGGAAGGTGACGTGGCGAATGGTCCTAGCCGGAACGTCGCGTTGGCGGCAGGAGACCTCTGTAGTCACTCATTCCCTGCTGTCAATGGATGCTTGCAGGTTGATGTAGAACTCCCCGACTTGTCACCTGAACAAGTGGAAGGGGCAAAGCTTGGCCCATTCGAGGAGGCCATTCTCTCTGAGAGTATTGGCGAGGGGAGCCAACACCGGTGACTCCAAATCCTCGTCGGAGAGGATCTGTTCGAAATGGATCTTCGACACCAGCATGTCGAACGATTCTTCGTAAGAGGTAGGAACAAGGAAAGATCCGGAAGAAGCCATTTTCTTGCTTTTGGGGGCCATTTATGATCACTGCAAAGGTATTTATAGGAAGAAGTAAGGGAAATCTTTTGCAAAAAATAGTTAGACAAAAATTGGGAAGACGATGAACAGTTATTGCAGATAGATACGAATGAGGAAGGTAAGAGATCACTTCCTGATTTTCCGCTATATATAGGTTTTTGACTTGATTAAGATCGACGGCTGGGGTTAAATGGCGCGAATCCATCAACGGCTGAGATTACGCGACTGTTGACTATCTTTGACTTGACGTCACGAACCGAGTTCCAACCAGCGCGTGAGAAGGTGTACAGTTTTCATGTCAGCCCAGTCGCACTATAAAGTAGGCTATTGATGTTCAGCCGTACTTTACATTTAATGCGACATGATGACTATTTTTAATGTAACTGACATGTTAAGGAATGTTTGAATTTATTTCAAACATTCTCATTTAAGATCATAACACCTTCAGCCATAAATGATACCTGCCAGCTGATGTCGAAATCAGCTGTGTTCCCATGTTGCGGCATACTATCAGCTGACTCGAGTTCGTCTGTTCAGCTGACGTCTGATTCCTTCGGTTGGCAATCTGCATCTGATCAACATACCATCAGCTGACTGAAGTTCGTCTGTTTAGCTGACGTCTGATGTCTTCAGTAGGCGATCTGCATCTGAGATTGCCCCTTCATCTGAGCTTCCCCCTCAGATGGATATCTATCTCTTCACCTCAGTTGACTCCTCATCTGATGGATCCAACAATCCAAGGAGGTCACATAGCATCTTGAATCGTGCTTCAGCTAGAGGTTTGGTGAAGATATCAGCTCTCTGAATCTCAGTTGGAATCTTCTCCATGGATACATCCTTCTTCTCAATATGATCTCGGATAAAATGATGACGGATGTCGATATACTTTGTCCGAGAGTGATGAACAAGATTCAAAGAGATAGCAATGGCACTTGAGCTATCGCAATGAATGGGAACCTGTCCAGTTGAGACTTCATAATCTCTCAGCTGTTGCTTGAGCCATAACACTTGCATGCAACAGCTTCCGGCAGCCATATATTCTAACTCGGTTGTAGAAGTGGCAACACATGCTTGTTTCTTGGAGAACCACGAAACTAGCTTGCTTCCCATGAACCGACAATGTCCAAATGTGGACTTCCTGTCCAACCGATCTCCTGCTAGATCTGCATCTGAGTATCCGGTCAGTTGGATGTTGTCGTCGGTTAGATACCACAACCCAACATTAACAGTTCCCTTCAGATACTTGATGATGTTCTTTGCTGCCAACATGTGTGCTTCCCTGGGTTGAACTTGGAACCGAGCACACACTCCAACTGCGTATGATATGTCTGGCCGACTGACGGTTAGATAGAGCAAAGAACCGATGATCCCTCTATACTTACTGGCATCCACGAGCTTTCCCTCAGTTCCAGGTTCAATCTTCCAGTTAGTATTCATCGGGATCCTTGTTGTCTTACTTGTTTGCAATCCGAACTTGGTGATGAGCTCCTTAGTATATTTGGACTGATTGATGAAAATCCCTTCTGGTGACTGCTTCACTTGAAGTCCAAGAAAATAGTTCATCTCGCCCATCATCGACATCTCGAACTTCTTCTTCATGAGATTTGAAAATTTTTCACACAGTTCCTCCGACTTAGAACCGAATATGATGTCGTCGACTTAGATTTGCACAACAAGTATATCTTCTCCAACTTTGATGGTGAACAGTGTTTTGTCAACTAACCTTCGTTTGAATCCCGAGTTCAGAAGAAAACCACAAAGAGTGTCATACCAAGCCCTGGGTGCTTGTTTCAGTCCATAGATTGCTTTCTTCAACTTGTACACTCTTCCATCTCCAGTTTCAAAACCGGGAGGTTGTTCAACATAAACATCTTCCTTGATATCACCGTTGAGGAAGGCACACTTCACATCTATCTGATAGACCTTGAACTTGTGAAATGCGGCATAGGCTAGAAAGATTCGGATGGCTTCCAGTCTTGCAACTAGCGCGAAAGAGTCCTCGAAATTGATTCTTTCTTGTTAGCAATATCCTTGAGCTACCAACCTTGCCTTATTCCTCACTATGAATCCAATGGCGTCTCTCTTGTTTTTGAAAATCCACTTCAATCCAATAACCTTAACACCATTTGGTCTTTCTACCAACTCCCATACACAATTGCATAGAAACTAATTCAGTTCTTCTTGCATGACTGTTGTCCAGTGAACACAGTTGAGAGCTTCCACAACGTTCTTCGGTTCTGGCACATCAGCTACAAAGCAAGAAATCATGGCAACATCTCCAGCTTGCTCGAACTCCTCTAAAACTGCCAACTCCTCAGCATATTGAGCATAAGTGTTGGAATCTTCCTCGGTTGGGTCTGGATTTGCAACTCGGCTCCTTGTACGCACACCTTCGGTTGGATCTCCGATGATGTTGTCAGTGGAATGATCTTCATACTATCTTCGGTTGCGTCTTCCTTCTTCTTCCATCTGTGGCTGTTCCGTGATCTGAGCTGTGGGAGATGCTGGACTCTTCTGAGCTGGTGATTTATCAGTTGTTGAGTCTGGATCCTCAACATTGATAACATTTCGAACTAGGCTCGGTTGGGCTTCAGATGCTGATGCAGTTGGAGGGGCATCAGCTGGAGTTCCCCCTTGAGATGAGCTGGGGTCCTCGCATTCATCTTCAGAGGAGTATGGATCCTCATCCTCAGTTGCCCAAACCAGTGGTTCAGCTAGATTCTTTTGCCTTAGAATCTGAGATCTTGTGAGGGCTAGTGGAACTTGTGGATCAGCCTGTTGTCCTTTAGCCTGTTCCCTGCACTCAAAAGTAGATTCATCAAAACTAACATGAGGTGTTATCTCCACAACACGAGAGATATTATTGAAAACTCTATAAGCCTTGATCTGAGCGGCATATCCGAGAAGTATGCCTTTCGAAGCTTTGGCATCAAAAGTTTTCAACAAGTCTTCCCATTGTTGTGAATATAACACTTAGAACCAAAAACACGAAAATAAGAAATATCTGGCTTCCTGCGTCTCCATAGCTCGTATGGTGTATTTCCCAACCGCTTGGTCAGAAGAGACCAGTTTTGAGTGTAGCATGCAGTGTTGATGGCCTCAGCCCAAAATCTCTTTGGTAGAGCTGAGCTGGTTAACATGGATGTAGCTGCATCCTTCAGCGTTCGGTTCCTTCGCTCAGCTACTCCATTCTGTTGCGGAGTACGCGCAGCTGATGTTTGATGTGTAATTCCATGCTTCTCGCAGTACTCGATGATGGTTTCATTTAGAAACTCAGTTCCACGATCTGATCGGATAGAAATGATCTTCATCTCTTGTTGGTTCGATATCCGATCCATCAACTTGGGTAGCTCATCTCGGGTTTCACTCTTGTGGCGCATGAAAATGATCCACGTATATCTTGAGTAGTCATCAGTTATAACCAGGGTGTACTCGTTACCATTCATGCTCTTTGGTGTAACTGGCCCGAAGAGATCCATGTGGATTAGCTGTAACACTCGGTCGGTTGAGGGAGTTGTCTTCAACCGGAAGGAGGATCTAGCGAGCTTTCCCAACTGACATGCACTGCAAATATGTGTTGTTGAAAACACTCGGTTTGGTATGCCTCTTGCATGTTCTTGTCTGGCAAGTCGGTTCATTGTCTTGAAGTTCAGATGGTTGAGCCTTTTGTGCCACAGCCAGCTCACATCTGAACTGCTCTTTGATAACTGGCAGGTGTCAGGAAGACTGCTGTTCCAGTCAGCGTAGTAGACATTCCCGGTTGGCGATCGATTTCCCAACAATATTACCTGCTTTGATCCGACATTTTTAACCCTGCAACCCTGTGCATCAAACTTGACAGAGAAACCATTATCACAGAATTGGCTGATGGAGAGCAAGTTATGCTTCAATCCATCAACATATGAGACATTAGAAATAGAAACGTGATTGGTTTCAAGGGTACCGTAACCTCTGGTGTAACCTTTTGAGTTGTCACCAAAAGTAACTGATGGACCTTCTTTCTCCATGAAACTTCCAAGCAAATCCTTCAGATTTGTCATGTGTTTCGAGCATCCATTGTCCATCACCCACATTGTTGCAGACGCTTTATTCTTTCTCAGTTGTTTCTCCTGTACCTGCAAAGAGAAACTCGCTTAGGTCCCCAATTTCAGTTGGGTCCTGGAGGGTTAGAACCAGTTCCCCCTGGAACTGTGCGACGCTTTTCCCTGTATACTCGGATGGATTTATCATTCCAAATCACTTTTCCTTCATCATCAACTATAACAACACCTCGGTTATCCTTAGGCTTGTTGTTAGTAGTGATGTTCTGTTTCTTGGGAGGAGTTGGATTTCTCCCATTGCGAGCTTTCAGAGGAGAGGCTTTCTCCCTGTTTTGATGGCGATTCTTATCCTGTTGAATTTGTTTGTAAGGTCGGACGCCTTGTTGGAATCTCTGTGGCTGATTTTGATTCCAACTCCTTGAATATTGTTTGTAGTTGTTCATGCCCTGTTGGTGGTTCATGTTGTGGCATGAATATCTCCAGCTGTTCGACCTGTTCCTTATCGGTTGACTCGGTTGGAACCTTTGGTTGAACTGATGATGGAACCGCTGTTGATTCAGATGGTTGGATCCTTGTTGGTTCTGTGGTCGGTTCCATTCTTTCTAATGTTGACTCTGAGGTTGATGTAGAGATCGGTTCTGATTCTGAGTTCGGTTGCGATTATACCTTCAACGCCTCTGATTCCTCTTCTGACTTTTGGAACATTCCCCCTCGGTTGATGTCCCAACCAATGGAACATTTTGTCCTCCATCTACTGCTCATTTTCCCTTCTCAGTTGTGGTTGCCTTGGTCGGTTGAGCTTGCTGAGAGGTGGAGGTTGAATTACTTTGTGGTGACTCAGGTTCCACTGTGTTAGGTTCGACAACCTTGACCTCAACAGCTTTGATGAAGGTTGCTGGAGGAATTCCACTATCTTTAATAACATCATAACCGAGTCCTGACACTTCATCCATCTGTCTACTGTAACTGATAAGATTCTCGATGATCTTGGATGACTGATACAGCTTGATTAGATTGTCCTTCTCGGTTTGCAACTCCTTGAGGAGGACAGTTATCTGCTCTGTTTGTCCATCTGACTTCTTTATCAGCTGGTCGATCTGAGTCTCTTGATTTTTCAACTGATCTTCCTGCTCCTTGATCTGCTTTGTCAACTCCTCGTTGGTTGGAGCATTAGTTCGGTTGACCGCATTCAGTTGACTCTTGAGATTTTCAATCTCCTCTGTTTGACTTTTGATCAGATCTTCCTTCACGGTTAAGGATTCTTCAAGTTTTGAGAACTGTTCTTGAAGACTCTTAAACTCAACCGATTGCTGATGTAGTTCCTCACTGAGTTCTTGAAAGTCACTCCAGGAGGGTTCAAACTCTTCGTCCAGTGATTCCTGCATGTTAGAAGTATTGGAAAAATTTAACTTATCAGGATTAGAGTGTACCTCAGTATCATCTTGGTCGGTTCCAAGTGCCATGAGGCATTGATCCTGACTGATGGCGTTGTTGGTGGAAGTCAACTCATCCTCATCTTCAGTGTCAGTGAAGATGTCCATGTCGTCAGCTGTTTCTTCTGCTATCATGGCCTTATTCTTTCCAGCTTGTTTGGACCTCAACGCTTCTCTCTCTTTCTTCGAGAGATCTAGACAGTCAGCTTTGAAATGTCCCTCCTTGCCGTATTCAAAGCAGCCATTGGTCACAGGCTTTGAACTGTCTCGAGTTCGGTTGGATTTGTAGAATCTTTTGTATTTCCCGAACCGAGTATCCATGTCAGCTAGCTTCTTTGATAGGGCGGCTATGTTCTGTTGCAGTTCCTCTCTGCTTGGCTCCTTTGCAGCTGTATCTGCAGACCTGGTTGGCCTTGATGTTCTTGACTTGGAGTAGTCAGCTCGAAGTGCCACTGACTTTGTGGCTAAGCCAACATCTTCATGTCGACTCGTCTGAACCGAGGACTGAGATCTTCTTCGGTTCACCTTATACTCATTTCCCTTTAAAATTGAGAACAATCTTTCAGTTCTCATTTCACCAAGGTCAGCTCGGCTCTCGTGGATATTGGTGAAGGTATCCCACTCAGCCGGTAGAGCTTGCAACACTTTGAGATTGATTTCTTTTAGTGTGTATTCTCCTCTTCGGATGGACTGGATTCTTCTGAGGATGTCCATAAACCGGAGCTCTAGCTGATCAATTGTTTCATCAGTTCTCAGACAAAAGTTGTCGAAGTCTTGGCATGCATGTGAGAACTTGTTCTCCTTCGTCTCATCGCTTTCTTCGCTCAGTGATGCCAAGATATCCCACATCTCTTTTGCAGTCTCGCACTCTTCTATCCAAGGGAGGTAATCTTGTCCAACAGTTGACATAATCGTGCTCTGAGCCCAGATGTCTAACTGGCTCACCTTGGCTTCCTCTGGAGTGTAGTCTTCCAGCTGTTTCTCCACAAACTCCACAACTGTATCCCCATTGTTGGGATTTGTAGGAGTGCGAGTGATTCTCTCTATGATGATGATCGGTCCGGACGAGAGTACTTGTTGCATCCTATGATGCTTCAACAGTAAGATCTTCTTCATCCGTGTCCTCCAGGATGTATAATTTACTACCGAGAACATGACCACGATCTTATCTTTGACGTCCATCTGCACACAATAGCAACAGAAATATGCAAGCAAATATGCACTAGCGTGATAAAGAGATCTGTTCAGTTGACCACTGAATAAAATACCTCGAATTCACACCTTGTGAAACAAAGTCAGTAGTCTTTTGAACCACTGCTCTGATACCACTTGATGGTCCCGAAACGAGTTCTGGTGTATGGAGGGGGGAAATACACCAGATAAAGCTTTTAAAAAAAAACAAACCCCTAAAAATATCACAACCGAGTAAGAAGACTCGGTTGGAATCACAACTGAGTAGAAAGACTCAGCTGGACTCACAACTGAGGAAGAAACACTCAGTTGGAAGTAAAGTGTTGTGCGAAATATGGTGGAAAATAACTCGTTTAAAAATAACTCACGCTTTTATGCAAGGTCGGTCAAGAACCAAGACAGTTGAGAATGCACAGATGCAGTTTGTATGCTGGTTAGTCAGTTAGTTAAAAATGCAAGAAATAACTGAATAAAGAAAAACACAAGCACACAGAGATTTAACGTGGTTCGGAGATAACACTCCTACGTCCACGGGGAGTTGTGAGTCCACACAACTCAGTCCAAGTTCTTCTGGACAAACCACTCAACTTATGCGGGCTGAGCAATCGTTAAGGATAAGTTTGCGGGTACTTATCAACCTTACAGTTTAGTTTTCGGGTACTAAACAACCTATCTACTCAGTTGCAGGAAGAGTAGGATCCTAAACCTTTTCAGGTGAAAGAAAATGGGGTACCAACTAAAAGCTCGAACACGAGGTGAGCTTTGATCTAACACTCTACGAACTCTCACCAAGTGATGTTCTCAAGGTTCGATCTAAAGACACAGAAACTAACTCTAGAACTCTCAACAAGTGATGTTCTAAAGGATTAAATGCAGTTCAGCTCGTGAAGAATTTTGCTCTTTCTTTCGCTCTCTGGTTTCTTCTCGCATGTGTGTCTTGTCTTTTGTGTCTTATCTTGTGTGTCTTCTATAATCTCTGAATGAATGAAGGCCTCTATTTATAGGCGGAGAGTATCAACTAGCCGTTGGAGGAGCTGTTGATCTCTGTTCTTTGAAAGCGATGGCTTGTCTCTCATCTCTGCAGACTTTCCGGATTTGGCATCTGTGCTCTTCTGCTTTTCATCTGAGACAACCTTGTGTTGGGCCAAATGGGGTAATGACTGAACGGTCAAACCCTCACGTGACTTCCTTTTTGAAATTCAAATCTTAACAACAGACTTCCAAAAAGGAGTGGTCGGTTAAGACTTTCGATCTTCAACTAGCTTGTTCTTCAGCTGATGTTCTATCTGACTGCTGATAGTTGAACTCTCAGCTGACTTCTACTTCATGTTGTTGATCTTCTGGGTTGAGTTATACAACTGATGTTCTGAAACTGAACGCTCAGTTGTCTTCCTTGTATCTTCTCCCTTTTTGAATTCACATGGAATGAACGCTCAGTTGTGTTCCTCACAGCTGATGTTCTATCTGTTGAGTGTAACTTCCCCCTTTCTCAATGCTTCATATGATGAACGCCCAGTTGTCTTCTTTACAACTGATGTTCTATCTGAGTGAAGCCTTGTTACCGTCTTCAGCTGGAGTCCTGTAAAGATAAAATCTTAACAATGCTCAAACAGCGAGCCTAACTACTGACATTAGGAACTGGCAACATCTACTCGGTTGGGGTCAGTTGGTTTTGGAATCAATCAAAACTTTTACTTAAATTTCCCAACAATACCCAACTTCGTGAGGTCGAAGTTGTCATGAAGCATAAGCTATCACTCGTCCGTCTTGCATTAAGACACAACCTAATCTATTTTTCGATGCGTCGGTGTAAACCACATATTCCTTGTTTGTGTCTGGAAGTGCTAGTATTGGCGCTGTGGTTAACTTTTCCTTAAGCGTTTGGAAATCCTTCTCGCACTCATCCGTCCATTTAAATTTGGTATCCTTCCGAAGTAACTGCGTCATTGGGCGGGCGATCGTGGAGAATCCCTCAATAAACCTTCTGTAGTAACCGCTAAACCCAAGAAACTTCGGATCTCATTCTGACTCGTCGGTGACTTCCAGTTGTGCACTGCCTCTACCTTGGCTGGGTCCACTTTGATTCCTTCTGCCGATACTATGTGCCCAAGGAACATTACTTCCTTCAGCCAAAATTCGCATTTACTGAATTTGGCATAGAGTTTCTCAGTTCTTAGTGTTTCCAACACTATCCGTAGATGTTCTTCATGCTCCTTTTCATTCTTAGAGTAAACGAGGATATCGTTGATGAATACTAAAACGAATTTGTCCAAGTAAGGGTGGAAAACTCTATTCATAAGATCCATGAATACAGCTGGAGCGTTGGTTAAACCAAATGGCATCACTAGAAATTCGTAATGGCCATATCGTGTTCTAAAGGTGGTCTTCGGTACTTCTTCAGGTTTGATCTTCAGCTGATGGTACCCTGACCTTAAATCTATCTTGGAGAAGACTCCTACACCCTTGAGCTGATCGAACAGATCATCGATCCTTGGCAAAGGATATTTGTTCTTGAGCGTGATCTTGTTCAGTTCTCGGTAATCTATGCACATTCTCATCGATCCGTCCTTTATCCTAACAAAAAGCACTGGTGCTCCCCAAGGTGAGATGCTTGGCCTGATAAAACCAAGGTCTAGCAATTCTTGTAACTGGATTTTGAGCTCTTCTAGTTCTTTCGGTGCCATCCTATATGGGGCTTTAGATTTAGGTGTGGCTCCTGGTTCTAAGTCGATCGTGAAGTCCACATGACGATCTGGTGGCAATCCTGATAACACTTCTGGAAAGACGTCCTCGTATTCATTTACAACTTTTACGTCTTGGATGGTCTTCTAGGCTCCTGGCTCTCCGACTAGGTACACAAGATAAGCTGTGGTACCTTTCTTCTTCATGAGTTACGTGGCTTGAAGGGTTGATATAATTGGTACGCCTCTACCCATGGAAATTCCGTGGAATTCGGTTGGTTCTTTACCCCGGGGTTGAAAAGAGATTTTTCTCTCATTGCAGAGAATTGTTGCATAATTCTCTGACAACCAATCCATTCCTAGGATTATATCTACGTCCCACATTATCATAACGTTTAAGTTGTTCGCCTTAACCTTAAGAGTTCCGATTTCTAGTTCTAGGTTAGAGCAAACATGCGTGGAAGTAGTGATCTCTCCTGAAGGTGTTGCTACTCTCATAGAATGTGCAACTCTTACAGGCCTGATGTCTAAGTTATCGGCACACGAGCCAACAATGAAAGAATGCGATGCGCCAGTATCAAACAGTATCTTAATGGGGATGTTGTGAAGTTTTCCCATACCTGCTAGGTTGCCTTTTTCCTTTGTGCTGGCCACCCTGTTTGATAGCGCATGCCCTCGCATTCTGTTGCTGCTGTGCATGTTGCTAGAATTGCTGATGGTTCATTGGCGGCTGCTGCGGCTGTGCTTGTATGGCTCGGAGTGGCATGGCTTGCAGTGGATTCGGGCAATCCTTCTTCATGTGCCCCTTCTGTCCACAGTTGAAACAGTTGAGGGTGCCTATCTGACATACTCCGGGATGGGCTCTGTTGCACTTCGGGCATACGGGAATGGTAACCCTCCCTGGGTTAATTGCTCCCTAGTTGAAGTTTCGTTGTTGCCCTTGTGGCTGGTTCTGTTGACCGTTGCCCTTCCACGGTGCGTTCTGCTTATTTCCTTGAATAAACAACCCCGATTGGTTGTTTCCCTACCACGGCCTCTTGTTGTTGTTGTTGTTGTTATTGTTGTTGTTGTTGCTCTGGCCGGGCTGCTGATAACCCTGCTGAAAACCCCTCTTCTGATTATCCTGGTTGTTGAAGTTTTGATTGTAGCCTCCGCTACCTCCTTCATTCCATTTTCTCTTTCCCTGATAGTTGCTACTATTGTTGTTATAGTAGCCTCGGTTCTGGTTCTGTGCTGGTGCTGATGCAGTTGGTACAATCTTCTTCTCATCAGGCACGATGGCCTCCATTTCCAAAGCTCTTCCCAAAATATCAGTGTAGCCTAGTCCCCCATGACTAGCTAACGCGATTCCCAGTTCATGTCGCAGTCCTCCTTGGAATTTCTTGGATAACTTCTCCTCGGTATCAACCAGAGTCGGTGCATACCTAGACAGCTCGCAAAACTTGGCGTCATACTCAGTCACGGTCAGCTTTCCTTGCTTCAAGTTGTAAAACTCAGCTTCCTTCTGTGCTCTATACGTCTTGGGTACGTACTTATCAAACAATATTTCCTTGAATTCATCCCACGTGAAACGAGCCAGATGCTCTGCGGGTATCACATTCTGCCTTGCTTTCCACCAATAATCTGCCGATCCAGTCAGTTGGAAAGCGACACATAGCATTATCTCCTCATCAGTGCATCTGAGGAGTTTGAATATCTTCTCAGTAGATCTCACCCATAGCTCAGCATCGCTAGGGCTGCCCATTCCATTAAACATCGGGGGGTTCCTCTTGAGGAAGAGATCCTCAATATCCCTACGGGGTGGTGGTGGAGGTGGTGGTGATGGGGGTGGTGAAGGGGATGGTGATGGTGGTGGGGTAGCATTCTACTCATACTCTTGTTCTCTGTCATTCTCCGGCTGACGTCTTCCACGTCCTCGAGGCCTCCCAGGTCCTCGACCTCTCCTATTGTTAACGTTTCTCGGCGGCATCTTCTTTGATCTAAAGGAAAATTGAAATTCTCATTAGTTCTTTTCTGATAATTACTCTTAGTACTTATTTGCTTGTTTTCAACTTAATCAAGTTCCCGGAATGACATATCGAACATAATTCCGATATTAACTTCGTAATCTTTTAACTTTCAAGTTAAACTCAATTCTCGTTACACGAGTTCATTCGACATTCTGATTAATTATACGATTCATAGGAAATTTTTTTTTTCTCGTGATTAAAAACCCTCTTATGTGTCATGTATATATATTTACATCAAAAAGAATATTAATTCTGCCTCCAACGAGGACTTATACAAAAAGGTTAGAGTACTACTAGTCTAAACTAGGTTGACTGCCTACTATTTATCGGGTGCACTAACAAGTTGCAACTCCATATCTACTAAAGTACTAGAATGGAAACGATTCATAAAATTTTGTATCCGCTAGAGTACTACAAAAACTAGTTACTGATCCGACTCTATACAGGACAAAAGAGCTACTACTACTACTAACATGCGTCTACGACGCTCTACTCGACGGACTACAGTCGCGTCGGAACTGCCCTCTACGGCCTAAAAACCCTAAGAGTCCTCGTCCGGGTCCTCCTCAGGATTCTCGTCCGGGTCCTCCTCAGGATCCTCGTCCGGGTCCTCCTCCTCAGACTCTGAACCAAAGACGAGCTGAAGTGCCTCGTCCTCCCTCAGAGTAGAGCCGTCAGCAAATGTAAGCAGGGTGGGTGACGGTGCCTCTGAAACTGTCTCCTCCAGGTCGGAAACCAAGTAGTACTTGCTGATCTCTACTGCACGCTTCTTCAGGGGAAGAAGGTGCTCGGGAACTGAACCTGAACTTGAACCTGACTCGAACTCCTCCCTAGAACGGACTCTGGACGGTCCTGCCTCCATCTGCTCTCTGACTACTCCCCACTTCGCACAGATCTCCTCAAGCGGCGTAAGTGGAGATGGTAACTCTAACAAGGCAGCAAGCTCCGCGTCGATCTCTCGGTGCTCAGACTCCTTTCTAAACAGTCTTGTCTCTAACGGTCCTCTGACTCTAACACAGACGTTAGGTAAGAACGGTGAAGCTAGTCCCAACAGCGTGGCTATCTCGGCATCGATCTCTACGAATCCCAGCCCTGAGATCAACTCCTCGATCTGTATCCCAACTGGCAGTAGCTCCGGTGTAACAGCGGGCTCCGCGTCCTCCTCTAGTTGCTCGGACTCTGCGTCCTCCTCTAACTACTCGAACTCTGCGTCCGACTCCTCACTCGGTACACCGTCTAGTGGCAACTCCAACAGGGCGGAAAACTCTGGGTCTAAGTCGAGGTGCTCTGGCTCGGTCTTGGCTGGAAACTGACTGTAGGGGAGGTGCGGCTCTAAAGGAACTGGAAGCATGTGTCTGCTTTCAAAGAAGCGCCTGTGTACAAACAGGGCGAATCCAGTGTAGTTGCCGGTCGGCTCAGTGTCGTCGCCGAAGATCCCTAGGAAGTACCACGCCGCGCGGTGCGCCCATCCGCGCCACTCGTCCGGTAGGTGTACAATCAGGTCTAATATTGCCTGACTCTCCGGGATCAAGTGTCGTACTGGAAAGTAAGCTGAAGAAAAGTTGCTAACTATTTGCCCCACATCTTCCTCGCCGTAGTCAGCCTCAAACTCGTAATACTCGTCTTGAATCATGTCTAGTATGGTGCACTCGCACTCGACCAAAGGCTGGCTCTTCCGAGCAGTAACACGAGTCCTAGCCATCCTACAAAAGTTGTAAGGAAACACAGATCAGTAACAGGTAGGGAAAATAACTTATCTCAACGAAAAAACTTAAATTACAAAATGAACATTCCTTATTCAATTGTAACATCATCACTTAAGACAACCACTTATAAGACTTCTAGCAATTCAAGAAATTGCACTCAACAACATATATGTATATAAAATTAAAGATTTCAAGACTTTTATTTCCATTCCTTATCTTACTACATTCTTACTTTAATTCTTTAGTACTTTCTCAACAACATTTCTTAACGATTTTTACTCATTAAAACAAAGTACGTTTACTTTGTTCATGTTACTTATTCAAAAGTAACATCCATTCACAAAAGAATTTGTCGTTAACGACTCTTGATACTCGTACTAGTTGTATTCTTCGTTCAAAGACGAAATATGGAATAAATTCGAAAAGAAAATAGAATATAACTTAGAGGATAACTTTCTGGAATCTAAGTTCCAATTGTCGTCGCTACAATCGGGTGATCGATAGAAAAATTTAATCAAGCTTCGTGCTCGACTTTTAATAATTTATACGATTTTCTTCGTAGAGTTCGATCAAGGCGAAACCCCACTGAAACACGAAACGAATAGAAAACGGAATGACGTGACACGAATGACGTCATTTACGTTACTTACACGTAAGTAGCGTTCACTTATTCCATTTAGCTTTGATTCCCTTTATTCTGCCTTCGTCGTCTCGTTCATATCTTTCTTAATTCGAAGCCGAAAGCTTCTCAAACGTCTAATCGTTTCCTCCGATTACTAACACGATTTATCGAATCATTTTTATTTCATTTTCCTCGCAGGAAATTCTTGTTTGAAATTTTAAAACAAAGTTCAACTTTGCCGAATCTTCATTCATGTCACTTAACGCTCGTGACATTCGTCAGTAGAAGTTCTCCTCGTGACGAGGATCTCCTTTCGAAATCATTTCAAAATAACGTTTCTTAAAAATGTCTAAATCCTCGAAGAACCGGAAAGATCTTATGTTTCGAGTCTACATTCTCATTGAACCGGGAAAAATTCCTAAAATCCGACTATATTCTTGTGTCCAAACTTTTTCAAAAGAAAGAAATTATCGTGCAAATAATTTCACATAAGATAGTACTCGTACTATCACATAATCACATAAAGTATAAAAATTTATACTTCCATAAAATTCTTATTTTTGGCACACAACTCATTCTCATTCTCAATTTCATTGAATACTTGCTCATAAAATCTCTTATTTAAAAGAAATCACATAATTAAAATTCTTTTCTTTTCCTCGTTGAGTCGACGTAGCGGGAGGTTGAGTTGACATCTACATTCTCAATCTTAGTGTTATAGTCTAACTCTTATCTTCTACTTTGAAGGAAAACTCTGATCTAGAGTATATATAAATACTCTATCCTATGACTCGAAAGAAAACTCGATATAGAGTACGAACGAATACTCTATATTATTACTCGAAGGAAGACTTGTATATAAATACCACTTTGTGATATTACTAGAAGAAATGACTCGTACAAAAAAAAAAGAATGACTCATAACCAGAGCAGGAAACAAACTACTGCTCCGATACCGCTTTGTGGCATTACTGAAAGAATGATTCAGACTAGAAGACTGACTTGCAACCAGAGCAGAGAACGAACCTCTGCTAAGATACCACTCTGTGGTATCACTAAAAGGAAGGACTCATAGTAGAAAGTTGACTCATAATCAGAGCAGGAAGCAAGCCTTGCTCTGATACCACTCTGTCACAGCCCCAAATCCCGAGGGACGGCAGAAGCCGGGGTGCGACTGGGATTGGATTAAAGAAGCGGGGAAGAAGGGGGCTGACTAACTAACATACATAAAAGACAACATACATTCAATGAACAAGACTTTACTAATATAAAGGAAGAGTTAATCGCGGAGGATTACTCGACAAAAGTACTCAAAAGTATCTAAGTTCGAGTTTACAGACTTATGCTACAGTGGATTCATCAAAATGTACATATTCTCACAAAGTCTAGAGTTTTGCAGCGGAAGTAAGTCATAAACTAAAGCAATCCTACTTCTCAACTCAACTTCAACCACCGCCGCTCTCGTCGCTTCAACCTACACATTTAGAAAACACATGCAGGGCTAAGTACAAAAGTACTTAGTGGGCACGATGCCGAAATCATAACATAAAGCAAACATAAATATGGCATTTCATAATTTGTAGCACATCGGGGGTTTTATTTGAAATTAGCCCGTGCCTACTAAACATTTTCTGACTGATTTTCACAATTTACTCGGCCGAGCATTTTCTGGTATGTTACGTTCAAATCTTGACCAATTCTCATTCACCGTGGCTGGTACCCCTCAACAGGGTATTACATACACCACAGGTTACAAAGTGCACTAACTCTGGAAAGCACTTAGCAGCTAACTCAGAGCCGATTGTTAGTTAACCTATTTAGATTAACTCTAAATCTGGAAAACACGAATGTTAACTCAGATAGGTACAAGAGAACTCACATAAAACATAAAACAGTTCATGCCATAATTATCACTTTGAAAACACAGATATCAAAGCGATAAAGAAAGGTTTTCCGAGCATTGCTCGTTTTATTTTATATATGAAAGCCCACCACGTTGATACAGAACTACTAAGTACGTGCTTCCGTTCTCCTGATCTTCCGTCCTTTCTTTACTGTTGGCTTCCTCCTTCATCGTAAAAATAATAATACTTAAAATCGGTCGTAAAAGATAATCGATCATAGAAAATCGAATTAGGTTTTAGTCGTTTCATTTCTTTAGGCATTTGCACGCTTACTAGTTTCATTTTAGTTAAACGGAAAACGAGACTTGAACAAATCTCATTTAGAACTCGAAAGGTCTCATACTCGATTCTTAGGTCAGTAGAGAGGATAGTCGTCAAGTTATTATGGCTCAAACGATCGAAAGAAACTAAGTTGCGAAGAAAACAACTTAAGAAAAAGAATCCTTAAAAAATAACTGCGCATTACAGTAACTCTGGGGACTGCCCAGAACAGAGGAATTGGAAACAGGGGATGAGCCCTATACCATTTGAAAGCTTAGGAAATCTAGTTTACGCTCCAATTTACGGATCTCAAATCCGATAAACGAGCTAAAAGTATTACAGTTTCCGGCAAGGGACACAAAACTGCCGCGCTAACCCTAATTGCTCGATAAAAACGACGTATAACTTCTTAGGTTCGTTCTAAGTTCCCGTACTCGATTTCTCATGAAACTGGACCCTCAAGCCAGTCAACACGTACTCCCGTACGTGAAGGACTCCTTTTTAAAACTCGTTCATTAGCACGACGTTCTAAACATCGTCGTTTCAACTAACAATTACTAAACCAAAATCAAGTTAACCGATTCTCGTTCTAGTTCTCGACTATAACTACAACTCATATTATAATAATCCGAAAGATCATGTCGTCAACTACAAATTTATGCCTTAGTCCATCATGAACAATATTATCAAGTTAGAATTCTTATTCGACTTCTCGGTTATTAATTACGACTACTTGTTCGTCTCTTACGAGATTTCCAAAGTTATCGGATTTCGTTCATTTTCTACGTCATCAAACAACATCTAACATAGATCATTTTCATGCATTTCATCACTTCATATCATTACTAAATCTCAACTTAGATCAAGTTCTTCGTCTTTTACGACTCACAATATATTTTTTTTAGAAAATTCCAAATAAATTCATAACAACATCTAATATCATTAACAACATTATTTCATCAACAAATCCTCAACTAAATCAACTACATGCAAACCCCTAAATTTCTCAATATTTTCGGTATTAACACATAAATAAAGAGGGTGATTTTCTTCATCTAACATCATCAGTAAACTCTTAATCATACTACTATATCATCAATTAATCAATTCAAGTCTAATTGCAACATGAAATTGAAAATCCCCAAATCAAAACCCAAGCCCTAGAACTCGGTTTCATTCATACTTGGGGGTTTTGATTTCTTTTTGTTTTAATCCTCAAACGAACACCTCCTAAGCATTATTATACCATCAATTGAAGAATTCCATCATTCCACCTAATTGCCCTAAATTTTCGGTATTGAGGAGGAATTAGGGCTCTTGATTTTCTTCCAATTTTAATCCCTAAATTCATATCTAATGACATCTAATTACACTAATCGAAGATCAAACATCTAATTCATCCACCCCTAAGTTTCGATCCAAGTGAAAAAAAGAAAAGAAATGGATTTGGATTGGATGGATCAAGAGGAGACAAATACCTTGAAGATTAATGAAGGAAGAATTAGGATTCGATGGAGGATGAAGAACTTGTGTGAAATCCTTGCTCCAAGAACTTGAATTCTTCAACAATGGTGAAAAAAATGAAAGATGGGAGAGAGAGAGAGGGGCTGCCGATTTTGGGGAGGGAGGGAGTGAGAAAGATGACTAAATTTGTTATTATGTATCTAAAAAAAGATTTAGGTGTAAAGTGAAGTGAAATATCTAATGTAGTGAGTCATTAAGTTATAATACTATAGAAATCAAAATATCAAGCTTAAGAGAGAGTGGCAAAGTCGGCTAAGAGAGGGAAAAGAAGAAAATTACGCGCTTTTCCAGCGCGATACGACGTTACGGAAATTGAACGACGAAAAACGTAGCTCGGCACAAAATCGTCACATTCCGATTCGACCAAAAATTTTAACGTATAAAACTTAATCGGAAAATAATATTTAAAATTTTAATTCCGACAAAAACTCGGGACGACACAGTCCGAGTTTCGTCCGGAAAATCATAAAAACGAACTTTCTCGAGCGAGTTCGTATTGCGATTTCGTGAATGTAAAAATCAGACGGTTTTCCGTTCTGAGTTCCTGAACTAAAAATTTTTCCTACGCGATAACCCTAAATACAGTAGTCATCTAACCGATTTCCGTAATTTATTTTTGGAAACGGATTTCACCGTTAGTCTTAGAATTCAAAATCATAAACTTAGGCGTGCAAAGCCATTATTATTATTAACTTTAAATTTTTAAGATCGTTCGGAAATTCTGGGGTATTACAGATAATTCAATTCCTATTTTCTAAAATCTTCTATTCCACATTGTTTTTCAAACTGCACTAATTAACGGTAATATATATATATATATATATATATATATATATATATATATATATATATATATATATTCCAAAGAGTTACTCAGCGTGAGACCGTGCGTATCGCGTGTAGTGCCACGCACCCCGATAGTTTTTTTTTATTTTTTATACGATCAAATCATATATACCATAATGTGTTTTTATATGCACTACTACACTGTATAATCACATGCACCATTAAGTGTATTGAGATGCACCGGTGATGAGATCAAATTTTGTATGATTTTCGAGTCTTAATTTAGGTCTAGATCGAGTCATTTTGTGTATTTTTGTTTGTCTTTAGTGTCTGAGAGGACACATCGTGAAGGCACGGACGTACAGGGCAAACATGATAAAACTGGGCAGAAATGGGCAAGAAATGACCAAATTCCACAAAAGAAAATTTTGGGCACAAATACGAAGCACTTGGGCAACAAAATGATACTCGCAGCTTGGCCAAGGAAGAACACATTAAGAACTAAAGCTGCACGCATCACAACCTGACCAAATCAAGTACCATGTGAGATCAAGTCATTTGGGCAAGAAGAGATGCAAAAAGGCTAAGGCGTAAGGCAGAGCACAGAAAAGAGGCAAGAGTACACGTCTTGGGCATGGAGATCTACGACAGTCCAACATATAAGAAAAGAGTGTGGAGTAAGAAAGAGATTAACTTAGAAGGGAAGAGTGCGGACCAAGTAAGAGATCAACCTTATCCAAGTAGCCAACAAGGAAGGAATTATTTCCTTGTTTATCCATGAAGATTTGTCCATATCAAATCTACTACAAAAGGAAAGTCTATTGGTCAACAGAAGCTGCTAGAAGGATTGACAACTGGTAGACAGCTCGCCTAAACCTAGCTGCTATCAACATACCTAATGGGTTGAGCCTCCAAGACCCACGAATTTCACATCTATAAATACTCCTAGATAGCAAGCATTATAGATAATCTTTTATCTCCTTAGTTTGTAAACTTCTTTCAATACTTAATCTAGGGTTTTCATTATTTTGTTCGAGAGTTTGCCCCTTTGGGGCCAAACTAACTTTTGTACTTTGTTGTCGGTGATGTTGGTATCGTCCGAATTTATTTTAATTATAGTTTTTTTTCTATTTCGTTCTTTCTTTTCTTGTTATTTACTTTATGCCTAGGTAGTTATACAAATCTGCGTTTGGGCAAGATGACGCTGCATAAGCATTAAACCGTGATGCTAATTTAGGCAAGGGGAAAGCTATATATGTGTGTTCCCGAGGCGTTAGGCAATGATTTCAAAGTGGTCTATTTGTGCCAAGAGTTCATGTGGCTAGTGGACAATTGGAGGGCGGCAGATTCCTTAAAAGGGAGGTAGCTTAGACTAACAGGGATCGGGAGAGGTTTGCCTCACGCTCTTTGAGGGTGGCAAATCTCAGGTTGAACTTGGGCGGAGCCGAACGAAGTACGCTGATGTTGTTGAAAAGTCGAAGCGGGACCTCGTATCTCATAAGGCCGGAACGGGTTCGTCTAGTGCCCAAAGCTGCTTGTTTCAATCTTTGCCCCTTAAGGAATGCTCGGGGATGAGTTGGGCAAGTTAGAAAGCCTGGGGTGGGAATGCCATACAGGATTCACAAGTAAGGACGAGTCGGGCAGATCGTGGTTGTGGGCGTGACGACGTGACAGTGGACCATGACGCGGTTTGCCTACAACCGTTGACATACATACGTACCATATATCCTTGCATGGATGAAAACGTCTTGTTTTTGCAATTGACTCAACACCTAAATCCAGGTTTGTCTTTATCTTTTATTTATGCTTTAGTTTAGATTTATTTTTCCTGTTTGGCCAAAACGAGTCTGTGCAGAACCCCTAAACCTTTGGATGACCCATGACCAAAGAGAAAGCTACACCAACTCCTCGTGGGATCGACCCTATATTACTGCTAGCTGATCCTGGTAGTGGGAAATAGGAGAATTATAAATGTGTAGTGGGAAATAGGAGAATTATAAATGTATTTTGTATGTGACTAAACGACGGTCGCGTCAACCTGTTTTTAATTTTATTTTTTTTAATAAAGTGCGGTGCATCTTGTTTAACGTTGTGGTGCATCTCATTACATAGGCATCTCAGTACACATGGAGATTTGTTTTTGTTATAGTTTGATTTTTTTTTAATTTCAGTTTTTTTTCCGACTCCACCTTCGACTCAGATTTTAATCTATAGATATAGTGGCAACAATTTGGATCGTTCGGCTCGCTTCGAGGCCTTCAGCTCCCCTCACTCGTTTCTTAACGAAGGAAGAAAAGGCAAACAAAAAAGAAGAGGCAAAAAAAATCAGGAATTTTTTTTAAAAATCCAAAAAAAGAGTGTGGTGCATCTCAGTACACATGGAGGTGCATCTCATTATACATGGTGGTGCATCGACATACACTATGTGGTGTATCTCAAAACAATAGTGAAAAAGAAATTTAATAAAAATTACTTGGTGGTGCATCTTATTACACAGAGTAGTATATACAAATACACATTGTGGTGCATATGATCTTACCGTAAAAAAAATAAAAAAAAATGCCAATGGGTTTGACCGGATTAACTCGGGTCCGACCGGGATCCGGACCGTGTTGACCTGGTCTCATATTGTGAGACCCATTCTCACTAAAGAATTTGCCTATTCCGAATCAATGTACTTTTTC
Organism: Schizonepeta tenuifolia; assembly: GCA_029490685.1. Lineage (NCBI taxonomy): Eukaryota > Viridiplantae > Streptophyta > Magnoliopsida > Lamiales > Lamiaceae > Schizonepeta > Schizonepeta tenuifolia. The sequence continues at coordinate 28,346,187 of CM055955.1, forward strand.
ATCCCATAATTATTTTTCACCATCAATTTAATTTAACCAATTTTTCAATAGGTTAAATAAATAATGTAATTTTTTTCTTAGAAAATTTTACTTAACTATTAATTTGGATTGTTGGAAAAATTAGTAAATGTTTTGATTTATCCCAAAATCCAATTGACCCCAATCGAGTAGATGAAAGCCATCAGTCTGAACTTAGCTAAAGCTCACTGTTTGAGCGTAGGGATTTTTATCTTTACAGCATTCGAGCAAAAGAAGTCAGCTAGACTGAAGAAGACAGTTCGTGAAGAACTTGGTCAGTCAGACCACAACTCAGTTGACTCCATAACTAAACCGTGCAGTTCAAGCACAAAGAGAAGTTATGCTAAAGTCACACGTCAAAAAGCTGAGAAGAGAAGATTCTGAAGACGTTGAAGACATAAGAGTTGAAAACCAAATTCAAACCTACTCGGAAGCACAAGACAACCTAGAAACTTACTATAAATGGACCGACCACAGAGACGCACATAAAGTGAAAGTCGTAGTTACCATTTTAGGAAAGTTTGCAGTGGAGCAGGTGCAGTGTCATGCTTTTGGCAGAGATCAAGCGGCTCTTTCCAACGGCTAATTAAATCTCCCTCCATATAAATAGAGGTCTCTCCATTGAAGAAAGTAGAGAGATTATAAGAGAGAAAAACTATACGCGCAAAGCAGCAGACGACCAATTCAAGCAGAACCTCTCTCTAGAGCAAGACAACCAAGTCGAAGAATCAGTAGAAGTTGAGTGTCCACATCTTCTCATGTTCCTTCATCTAGCCTCTCAGAATGCTCTTTCTTTGATTGAGTCTAGAATCTAGGTTCTTGCTTAGTTATAAGCAGTCTCTTTCCTAAAAGATCGAGTTTCTAAGCCTTAGGAAGAAGCCCCCACTCCTCTCACTGTAGAAGGCTTCATAGTTGGAAAAACCCCCAACCCAAAAACTCCAGGTTTGTCTTTAAACCCGCAATAAAAAATACTAGGTCCCTTAGAACCCGCAATCTAAGACTAGGTTGTACACTTGCCCGGAAAAGTATTGTAAGGTTTGGTTCGAACCCATAATCGAACTGGTTAGGTTGATTGGTACCCGCAAACCAAGTGGAACATTTGATAAGTACGCGTAAGCTTATCTAGTGGACGCAAGAGGTCAATCTCCGAACCACGTAAAAATACTGTGTCATTTACTTTCAATATTTTATATTTCAATTATCTAACCAACCGACTTTGCATACAAACTGTACTAAGTTTTGGGAACTTGACCTTCCCCGTTTCATAAGGTTTTAGTTTAATTAACGAGCTTTAATTTCCACCAACTTCCACATAGCTTAACTCTTTGAAACCTTAGCTGACCCACAACCAAAGAAGTCAGTTGTGCACCTGATTGTGTGATCAGCTCCACTGCCTTTCTCAGTTGTTGAGCGAACTGACCTGAGCAGTTTCCTCAGTGAAAAGGTTTCAAGTTCAAAAAATTGCTACTGGTGTATTCCCCTCTACACCAGTTACTCGTTACCGGGACCATCATGGACAATAATTAGATTCATCAGATAAGTAATTTAATCTTAATGTTAATAGCAAAGTTGAGAATCTTTCTTTTATGTTGGTCGAGTTGACAATAACAGCTGAAACATTAACTATAGAATACGAACATGATAATAGCGAGATCAAAACCCGTTATCTTACCGCTTGGCCACGTGGCCACGCCCCAATTCAATTTCTAATGAACACTAAGAACGAATAATATTGTTATTGGTTGTTTGTGAACTTCAGCCAAAATAAATATCTAGATAAATTTCATATATATATAGATCTTCTATATTTATAGAATAATAGAATAGACTGATACTAAAATTATGATAAAAAAAAGGCATCCAATAAAAATTATACAATTATTGGTATTTTGGTTTTTTTGTCTACCTTATTAACAATTATACAATTATAAAAAAGACAAAATATAGAAGATCTATATTGTTATTTTGGTTTTTTTTGTCTACCTTATTAACTTTCTTTATTTTTCCTTATATAAAAAAGGCAACCAAAATACAATTATCTCCAAGTACAAAATGTATGTTATGCTTAATATAGTTTGATCTGTATTTTTATTAATACGCCGCTTTATTTGAGTAGTTTTTTCTTCGGCAAATTGCCCGACGCCTATGCTTTTATCGAATCCAATCGTAGATGTTATGCCAGTCATACCTTCAGGGTTTTTTTTTCTCTCTTGGCTTTTGTTTGGCAAGCTAAGATCCTAAATAATAATATCCTAGAAAATGCTTATCTCATAGGTAATTTCAGAAAAAAACAATATTTTAAGATACTAACAGAATATTTGCAAGTAAAATCTCCACATAAATTTAATAAACATCAATCATAAATTATGAGCATTCAGATTGAAAAGAACATAGCAATATTTTTCTATGAACTACACTATCGAACGACATATAAGAAAATTTAAAAGATGTAATTTTTTAATAAAAAAATAATGATGTAGAATCATAATCATACGACATAAGTTTAATAAGTTTAAGAAGGGTTCGAATAAGTGACCTAACTCTGTTGGATTGATAGATAAGAATATCAATTTAGCCCGAAACCAATAAGTTGATCCAAATAAACCGAGAAAAAGGACAATTATGACCGGAAAATTCTAGCTAGAAAAAAATTTATTCCGACTGACTGAGTGGGTTGGTGATTAGTCGATATTATCCAAGTTTGTGACGGGTACGAATAGTCAAGTCTTTTTTTTTCAATGAGTACGGATAAAGAAATTCTTATTGTGGTTGGAATTGTAATAACTTTTGTTTGACTATTTCAATATTTCATAGATCTAATATGGGTTTGGAATGAGAATACGTAGTAAATTTATTTTTTTAAATATGACTCGAGAAACGTACGAGTATTCGAACATTAATCGAGATGCATGCATGTACAATTTTCTCATTTTTAATAGTTTGTTATTCATATTGTTCATTATTAGCATTGACTTTTGGGTTAATGGCCTGTAAATTTCCAAACTCTTTGAGTTGTCGCGTTTTGCACCTCAGAAAAAAAAGACTGCCTCATAATTTCCAAACTTTTTAATTTTGTCTGATTTTGCAACCCAACTCAATTTCCGGTGAATTTCAAACAGACATGGCTGTCGGAAAACAGACGTGGGCATATTTATGCGACTTATCGCTCGACGACTACAACAGTAGTATGATCTCTCAGAATTTTCAAGAGTGTGGGAGGTATTCAATACTGCAGAAATTTTATGCTCACTTAAAAACCCTCGACTACTTCGTACCTCCTTTAGGATCACAACAAACTAGCCCTGAATTTTGTGGATTCTCTTCTTTCGGCTACACGATTGTAGCCCTCAATTGATTTTATAAGATGAATCATATATTGTTTCAATTATCCTCAATAGACATTGTTAGTATAACTCTAAAACTACATCGTTCCAATTATGTCCACGTCTGCTTCCAGACTGCCATGTCAGCTCGAAATTCGCTGGAAATCAAGTCCAGTTGCGGAATCAGATGAAACTAAAAGTTTGAAAATTGTGAGGTAGATTTTTTTCTATGGTGCAAAATGCGATAACTCGAAAAGTTTGGAAAAAAATTACAGGCCATTAACCCTTTATTTTTTAATGTCCACATTTTTTTATTGAGATGGATAATCAATTATTGTAATGATTTATGTTTATAAATTTAAATAGATTTCGATAATTATCGGGCATTGTTATACAAGTTTGAGGCGAGAACAAATAGTGAACTATTTTCAGATCGGATTTGAAACATGTACGAGCATATACATTTAAGACGAGAGTTAAAACTAATTTTTTTTAATAAACATGTTTGGTTTTATTATTTTTAGATTTATTCATTGTAAAACATGAAATGAAATTAGTGACGAGTCAATTCACAGAGAAAGATTGATCTTTCTATAAAGAAAGGTGATGCTTATTGTCCAATTTTCTTCAAAACTAATAAAGTTAAAGTGAATTAAATAATGATGTTTAATTCAAATAGTTAATTTCATTTAGAAATCTTTTGTTTTAAAATTTTTAAACGTTTTAATGATTCCCTGTAGGTGGAATCTTTGAAAAAGTAGGAAATCATTTAATTTATCTTATTAAGTCACTTGAAGATTACAAGGCCTACTAAAGGTACAAAAATAGAAGGAAAATTGAAAATTGTCATAAAAGGGTAACTCGATTTATTATTTGTACCTGTTCTTATTTTTTTTTTAATATCATGTGTTATATTTATACTAATGATAAGTTAGTGTGAACTAGCCCTAGTTTAATGGGAACTTTTAGGGGGTAATTCATTAAATTTGTTTAGATCTAAAATAATAACATATCCCTCGTATAATTCCGGTATACATATCGATATACATATAGATCGACCCACTTTACATTTTAGGCATCCGGCAATCCTTATCTATTTGAAATTGTCACAACCAGACTCCTAGTGTATTGAAACGACTATAATGCAAAGGGCATTGAGGTGGAACAACTGAACTTTTACTCAAGAAACATGCTCGAAAATTAAGGAATGACATCACAACCAAATCATGCTCATAATAATGTGAAGTGTCAATCAATTATTTTCCAAGAAACGAACATTTGCCAAGATTTTAGATAACGAACCAATCAAGGGATTAGGTTTGGTTATTAATAAATGTTGCATTCGAAAGTGGGTCATTAATTTTTAGATTTCAAATATCAAGTGGTGGTGAAGAAATTACGAGGAATTGTTAATTAATCCAAACAAGTTTTGGAAGGAATTCAGAAAGGATTTAAGGGCATTGTTCAAGCGCACGAGCTCATTGTATCAAAGATCGAGCATGCAAATCAGAAATATCAAAAGTGATGGCATTGCAGCGAATTATAGACAATAACATTAAGTCCCAAGGCTATATGTATGAAACCGCAGAACCTCAAGCTTAAACTTCAAATTAGGATTATATTAACAATGAGCCACCCAAGCACACCGCATCCTCCTCATCCGAGCTAACCTACACATTTTAGAAATAACATGCAGGGCTGAGTACGTTGTACTCAGTGGACACATGCCAAAAATAATTTGAAAACTTGCTCAATAGAGCTATAGAATTGAACTTGCCTCCTTAGCTGCATCACAAGTGTTAATAATAATATAATTTGAAAGCAATAGCTTGTGTCAGCTTAAAACATTTTCGTTTCTTTTTCAAAATCGACTGCAATCATTTTTCTTAGGTATGAATCCATCTATGCGTCTTGTCTTTCCCTGGTGTCGAGAAGTAGGCCTCTTTCTCGAGTACAGTGATCGGTCCCGTCATAACAGAGCTCAAAGCCTTTACATAACCGGCCCAACCGAAGCAAGGCTCATAGTTACTTAACGACCGGCTAAGCTGTAACAAGACTCACGGTCACCTAATCTAATGCATGCATTGTCCCCTTCTTGTGCAGGACTTCATCCCGTGCGTCCACAGGACTCATTCACATAATATCAAGTAGATGATTGCATACCAAAAACATTCAAAAACAATGCCAAGTCAATCAATTTCAATAAAAAACGCGTATAATAAATAAATTGTGCATTCATCGTTTAGTTTTAGTTCAAAAAGCTCACCTGGAAAGTGGCACTGCTCAATTATTCTTTTTCCTCTCGTTGTCCTACTTTTTCACTCCACTCGTGCCTTCAAAATAATATTATATAAGGACGAGTCTTACTTTTTCGGAAAACAATGAATATCTAATTCGTTTAACGGATTTCTATATGACTCCGGTTTCTAAATTATCAATTCGACTTTTCAAACACTCGGTTCTTAAATTCTACCCATGTACTATACCAACAAACTTTTTCAAACTCAAACATTGACACTAAGCATCAAACATTCAATACTCATAACATGATCATCAACCTCAATCGACAAGGAAGTTCACATATTTGAAAAGAGAGCAAGGTAGCCTTGGCTAGCTGCCAGCCGTGGCTACCTTAACAGGTTGTACTCAAGACTAGCCTCGGCTAGACCTCAGCCTCGGCTGGATTTACCTACTGCACCAAAATGCAGCCTTGGCTAGATTTTAGCCGTGGCTAGGTTATATTTTCAAATCTTTATGAATTCTTATAAAAAATTCACTTAGTCAAATATCTTTGTTCAAACAACACATAATCAATCATAAATACTTCTTTTACTCAACATATCAAACATTCATAGATATTTTATATCTAGTATATATTATTGCTCGACTTTTAACTTAATATTAAAGTTTCTCGGTTTCTATCATACTTAGCTTTATTTTTCTAATAAAAATTCAAGGAATTCAAATTCCAATTCCTTTTCAAATTCCGACTTCTTGTATAAAATTTCTCGAGCTACTTTTTGATACGTTTTTCCATAAAATACTTTAACTTAATCGGAAAATCTTCATTTTCTTATAACTCACTTAAAAAAATTCTATTGAACGATTTTTTGTTCAATTTCGATTTTTCGACTTTAGAATCGAGAAAATTCTTTATTCCTACTATTAATTTTTGTCATTCATCATAATTTATTTGTAAGAGCTCGTTTTTGCTCGATTCAAGTTCTATTACTCTTTATTTATTTATTTAAGCTCTTATAATTCCTTAATTTATTCCTTTACACTAAAATTTTTATAAGTCAACTTTTAAATTAAGAATTGGTTGACTTTTCATAACTTTTGTAATACCCCGGATGTTTAATCCGTCATTAAAATAAAAAGTTAATTAATAATTAAGGCTTTGCACGCCTAAGTTAAGGATTTTCGATTTTAAGACTGACTGTGAAATCCGTTTCTGAAAATAATTTCCAGAAGTCGGTCGAACGACTACTGTATTAGGGTTTTCGAGTCCGATAAATTTTTCGTCCGAAAACTCAAATTGAAAAACCGTCGAACTTTACATTCACTTTTTCTTCGATACGAGTTCACCGGAGAAAGTTAGTTTTTATGATTTTTCCGGGCGAATTTTAGATTGTCTAATCCCGACTTTTTCTCGGATTTTGAAAAACGAATTAGGTTTTTCGAGTACGTGATTTATTTCTAATCTAACGAACGAATTAGATTTCGTCGAATACGTAACCACCTAAGAAATTATTTCTCCACTTTTATAACGTCGTTTAAAACCCGGAAACACGAGATATTTCCGTCAAATATTTTGCGCCAAACGTCCCCTTAACGAGTCACCACCTTTGTTGGATATTTTCTTCACCTTTATGTATAGTAAAATGGTGAGTCATCCTCTCTCTCCCTCCTTCTCTTTACCGCCACCACCATCAACCTCTCTCTCTCTCATTTTTTCTCTCAAATTCTTCTATTAAAACTCATCCTCCAAGCTCTTCTCAAGAACACAAGTCCTCCATCTACCAATTAATTTTATTTCCGAGTTCATATTCCGCAAGGTAAGAACATCGTCTAAGATATGAACCGAACAAAAACTCTATTCTATCTAATTATTTTTTTCGAAAAATTGGAGCATGAAGAAGCATGTTGTCCTTTGATTAATACATGATATAGTATGCTTAGAATTAGGTTCTATGGATTGAAATCGAAGAAAATCATCCCCTTCTAACCTAGTGTTAATACCGAAATTTTTATAGATTTTAGGGGTTTTTCCTAGTTCGATTTTCTTGTTGTTTGATTGATGAATTAGTGATCTACATGTTGTTCATTGACTATATGAATTAATTTAGATTTTTCTAAAAATAAAAGTTGAAATATAAGAAATGAAGAATGGTTGATTTGATGAAGAAGATAATATGATATGCATGAATTGTTGATGGAAATGGTATGTAGTATGCATGTAGATGAATATATAATTAATCGGGTTTTTTCTAAAAATAAATTGAAAAACGTAAGAGACAGAAATCTATCGATAAGTTGAGGCTCGTTAATGTTTTGATGATATGGTTTACACATTAGTGATGCTTGTTAGATGATGATCGTTGTTGTAAAATTTGAACGAAAACGGAGAACGTGAGATTTTTAGTAAGAGACGAGCAATCAACGATAAGTCGAGAATAGATAATGATTTAAAATTGTGATTCGAACCTATGATAATCTTGATAGTTAATGATCGTGACCGTAAAATTTGAAAGAATTCTAAGAAGGTTCAGATTTTGATAAGAGACAGAGAATCGAGATTATAAGCCGATAGAAAAGTCGAATAAGGAAAACCTTTTTAATAATAATGATTGTTATTGGTTGATGAACGAGTTTGTAGTTGACAACATTTCCATCTGAGATACGAGATAATAAGAGTTCTAGTGAATAAACGAGAAGTTGTTGAACGAAATAGAAATTGAAATTTGTTTTGGTATAGTAATTGGTTTGTTGGAAATGACGAGGAAATGCTCGTCGTTTATTTAATCAAAAGACGTGAATGTGAACCCGATTAAGGGATACTGAATGTTGACTGTATTAAGATGAAAATTTCGTGAAAATAAAAGTGGAATAGCATTAATCGAACCTAGGGAATCGTGCGTCGAGTTTTGTCGAGCATTAGGGTTTCGCGCGACTGTTTTGCAACGTTTCACGGAAACTGTTATAACTTCTAGCTCGCTTAACGAAATTGAGATCCGTAAATTGAAGAGTAAACTAGACACCCATGGCTTTCTTTTGGTATGAATTTCATACCCTCTTTAAGAATGCTCGGTTCTGTGCGAACTCCAGAACTACTGTAATGTGCAGTAAGTTTCCAAAGCTTAGTTTCTTAAGTTGAATCCTTTTCAACTTCGTTCCTTGTGAACTTTTAAGTCGTTATAAGTTATCGACATCCATTATCTACTGACCTAAGTGTTGAGTAATAAGCCGAGTCAGTTTGTAGACGAGAATTGATCGAAGTCTCGTTTATTAGTTAATCAAAAGAAAGTAGTAAAGTGCAAACGCCTAAAAGACTAAAACCGATTTCGATTTCCTGTTTCTTTTATCGTTGCGATCAAGTTATTAAGTTTGTTTATTTACGATAAAAGGGGAAAGTCAGCACCGAGGATAGGACGGAAGACCAGAGACGGAAGCTCGTATTATAGTTCTGTAATCAGTAAGGTGGGCTTTTCTATATACGAAATAAAATGAGCGATGCTCGAAAATCTTTATTTACAGCTTTGATAATTGTGTTTTCAAAGTGATAATCAGAGCATGAAATATTTGTTTTATGTGAATTCATTTGTGCCATTCTGAGTTAGCCGACTACTTTCCAGAAATTATGAGTTAGATACAATGGGGCTAACTAAATCGATCGTACTGAGTTAGTATACAAGGGGGACTTTCCAGAGTTTGTGTACATGGTAGCCGGTGTGTGTGGTACCCTGTTGAGGGGTAGCCAGCCACGGTGAGGAATGTTGGGCAAATCGAACGTAACATCTGTCAGAAAAATGCTTGCAAGCTATATTGTGAAAAGTGAAAGAAAATGTTTAATAGGCACGGGCATTTGATGAAAAACCCCGATGCGCTATTTGTAAGATGCTTGATTAATCTATACTTATGATATGTTTTCGGCAATGTGCCCACTAAGTATGTTTATACTTAGCCCTGCATGTTATTTCTAAAATGTGCAGGTTGAGTGACGGGAGCGGTGGAGGTTGAGTAAAGAGTTGTAGTTAGAAAGAAGAACTTGTATCAAGCTTTACGCTTTCTGCTGCAAATCTAATTCGTGTCTATGTATATCTTTTTGACCAAGTCCCGTACAATGAACTTAGTTCCTTTTTGAACAACTTGTCGAGAGGACGGGGTAGACGTCAACCGGAAAACAACAGAGAACAAGAATATGAGCAGAATGCCACCCCATCCCCATCTCCATCCCCATCACCACCCCCATCACCACCACCTCCACCACCGCCCCGTAGAGATATTGAGGATCTCTTTCTCAAGAGAAACCCTCCGATGTTCAATGGAACTGGTAGCCCTCGATGCTGAGCTATGGGTGAGATCCACCGAGAAGATTTTCAAGCTCCTCAGATGCACTGATGAGGAGAGAATGCTTTGTGTCGCATTCCAACTGACGGGATCGGCAGATTACTGGTGGGAAGCAAGACAGAAGGTGATACCCGCAGAGCATCTGGCTCGTTTCACATGGGAAGAGTTCAAGGAGATCTTCTTTGATAAGTACGTCCCCAAGACGTATAGGGTACAGAAGGAAGCCGAGTTTTATAATCTGAAGCAAGGAAAGCTGACCGTGACTGAGTACGACGCCAAGTTCTGCGAACTCTCAAGGTATGCGCCGACTTTGGTGGATACTGAGGAGAAGCTATCCAAGAAATTTCAAGGGGGTTTACGACATGAGCTAGGAATCGCTTTAGCTAGTCATGGAGGACTAGGCTATACGGATATTTTGGGAAGAGCACTAGAAATGGAGGCCGTCGTGCTTGATGAGAAGAAGATTTTACCAACTGCGTCAGCACCAGTGCAGAGTCAGAACCGAGGCTACTACAACAACAATAGTAGCAACTATCAGGGTAAGAGAAAATGGAACGGAGGAGGTAGCGGAGGCTACAATCAAAATTTCAACAACCAAGGAGGTCAGAGAAAGGGAAACCAGCAGGGATATCAACAGCCTGGCAACAACAACAACAACAATAACAACAGCAACAAGAGGCCATGGCAGGGAAACAACCAATCGGGGTTGTTTATTCAGGGGAATAAGCAGAACTCGCCATGGAAGGGCAACAATCAACAGCACCAGCCACAAGGGCAACAGCGAAACTTCAACCAGGGAGCGAATAACCCAGGGAGGGTTACCATTCCTGTCTGCCCGAAGTGCAACAGAGCCCATCCTGGAGTCTATCAGATAGGCACCCCCAACTGTTTCAATTGTGGACAGAAGGGGCACATGAAAAAGGATTGCCCGAAGCCGCTTCAAGTCGTACCTCTCCAAGCCATCCAAGCACAGCAGCAGCAGCCGCCAATGAACCAGCAGCAGTTTCAGTAGTATGCACAGCAGCAACAGGATGCGAGGGCATGCGCTATCAAACAGGGTGGTCACCGCAAAAGAAAAGGCAATCTCGCAGGTATGGGAAAACTCCACAACACCCCCATTAAGATATTGTTTGATACTGGCGCATCGCATTCTTTCATTGCTGGCTCGTGTACCGATGACTTAGACATAATACCTTTAAGAGCTGAACACCCTATGAGAGTAGCCACACCTTCAGGAGAGATCACTACTTCTACTCATGTTTGCTCTAACCTAGAACTAGAAATCGGAACTCATAAGGTTATAGCGAACAACTTAAATGTCATGATAATGTGGGACGTAGATATAATCCTAGGAATGGATTGGTTGTCAGAGAATTACGCCACAATTCTCTGCAACGAGAGAAAAATCTCTTTTCAACCGCCCGGTAAAGAACCGACCGAATTCCACAGAATTTCAATGGGTAGAGAGGCGTACCGATTATATCAGCCCTTCAAGCCATGAAACTCATGAAGAAGAAAGGTACCACAGCCTATCTTGTGTACCTAGTCGGAGAGCCAGGAGCCGAGAAGACCATCCAAGACGTAAAAGTTGTGTGGACTTCACGATCGACGTAGAAGATGTCTTTCCGGAAGTGCTACCAGGATTGCCACCAGATCGTCATGTGGACTTCACGATCGACTTAGAACCAGGAGCAGCTCCTAAATCTAAAGCCCCATACAGGATGGCACCGAAGGAACAGGAAGAGCTCAAAATCCAGTTACAGGAATTGCTAGACCTTGGTTTCATTAGGCCAAGCGTCTCACCTTGGGGAGCACCCGTGTTATTTGTTAGGAAAAAGGACGGATCGATGAGAATGTGCATCGATTACCGAGAACTGAACAAGATCACGCTCAAGAACAAATATCCTTTGCCGAGGATCGAGGATTTGTTCGATCAGCTCAAGGGTGCAGGAGTCTTCTCCAAGATAGATTTAAGGTCAGGGTACCATCAACTCAAGATCAAACCTGAGGACGTACCGAAGACCGCTTTTAGAACCCGATATGGCCATTACGAATTTTAGTTGATGCCATTTGGTTTAACCAACACTCCAGCCGTATTCATGGATCTGATGAATAGAGTCTTCCACCCCTACTTGGACAAATTCGTTTTAGTATTCATCGACGACATCCTCGTTTACTCTAAGAATGAGACGGAGCACGAGAAACATCTACGGATAGTGTTGGAGACACTAAGAGCTGAGAAACTCTACGCCAAATTCAGTAAATGCGAATTTTGGCTGAAGGAAGTTATGTTCCTTGGACACATAGTATCGGCAGAAGGAATTAAGGTGGATCCAGCCAAGGTAGAAGCAGTGTACAACTGGAAATAGCCATCTAGTCATAACGAGATTAGAAGTTTCTTGGGATTAGCCAGTTATTACAGAAGGTTTATTGACGGATTCTCCACGATCGCTCGCCCGATGACGCAGTTACTCAGAAAGGATACCAAATTTAAATGGACGGATGAGTGTGAGAAGAGTTTCCAAACTCTTAAGGAGAAGTTAATTACAGCACCAGTACTAGCACTTCCAGACACAAACAAGGAGTATGTGGTTTACACCGACGCATCGAAAAATGGATTAGGTTGTGTCTTGATGCAAGACGGACGAGTGATAGCTTATGCTTCACGACAACTTCGACCTCACGAAATTGAGTACCCAACCCACGATTTAGAACTTGCAGCCGTAGTGCATGCGTTAAAGATTTGGAGACACCATCTCTATGGTGTAAAAGTTGAGATATTCACCGATCACAAGAGCTTGAAGTACTTTTACGAGCAGAAAGAACTGAACATGAGACAAAGAAGATGGCTAGAATTAGTCAAGGATTATGACTGCGGACTCAACTATCATCTAGGAAAGGCTAATGTGGTAGCAGACGCATTGAGTCGCAAGGCCCCAACGAAGTTAGGATGCCTTTTTGTAGAAGAAGAAACTTTAGTACGAGAATTCGAGAAGATGGATATTAGAGTGCTTGACAAGCCAGCTACGATAACAAGTCAGATAGCAGCATTAGAAGCTACACCAGATTTGAGAGAAAGAATTATCAATGCTCAGAGAAAGGACGAGTCAATGGAAAAGTTACGAGTGAGGATAAGAGCAGATAAATCAGAAGGATATTCTGAAGCTCCAGACAATGCGATACATTATGAAGGTAGGATTTGTATTCCTGATGACGACAGCGAGCTGAAGAACGAGATCTTGAGTGAGGCTCACGACACGCCTTACATAGCACATCCAGAAAGTACGAAAATGTACCAAGATTTGAGAAGAAACTTTTGATGGAATGGAATGTAACGAGACGTTGCCTCGTTTGTAGAGAGATGCCTAGCATGTCAGTAAGTTAAGGCTTTACACCGACGACCATATGGATTGCTACAACCGTTGGATATCCCAGAATGGAAATGGGAAGGCATAGCTATGGACTTTGTCACAGGCTTGCCTAAGTCGAGAAGAGAAAACACAGCAATTTGGGTGATAATAGATAGGCTTACGAAGTCAGCGCACTTCTTACCGATTAAGATTACGTACGGATCAGAGAAACTAGCGCAGTTGTATGTCAGAGAGATTGTACGTCTGCATGGGGTACCGAGGGTCATAGTATCAGATAGAGACGCCAAATTTACTTCGAGATTTTGGATTACGATGCAGAAAGAATTGGGGACAGAGCTTAATTTTAGTACAGCGTTTCACCCACAGACAGATGGGCAGTCAGAGAGAACGATTCAGATTTTAGTCGATATGTTAAGAACAGTGGTTTTAGACCGAGGCGCGAATTGGGAAGAAATTCTACACTAAGTCGAATTCGCTTACAACAACAGCTATCAGGCCACGATAGGAATGGCGTCGTTTGAGGCTTTGTATGGAAGGAAATGTAGATCACCGCTTTATTGGGACGAAGTAGGTGAGAGAAAGAACCTAGGCCCAGATGCGATTAATGAGATGATTGAGATAGTTCGGCAGATTCGTGATAGAATGAAAGAAGCCCAGAGCCGACAGAAGTCTTATGCCGACGATCGTCGAACCAATCTTGAGTTTGAAATAGGAGATAAGGTTTTCCTTAAGATATCACCGACCAAAGGAATCGTTAGATTCAGAGTCAAGGGTAAGCTAAGACCCAGGTTTATAGGACCTTATGAAATCCTCGAGAGAATAGGACCCGTCGCTTATAGATTGGCCTTGTCGCCAAATCTAGGAAGCGTTCACAACGTTTTCCACGTTTCTCAATTGAGAAAATATGTTTACGATCCTAAGCACGTCATTAGTCAGCAAGACGTAGTTCTTGAATCTGACCTAAGCTATGAAGAGAAGCCAATATCGATTCTGGATAGAAAAGTCCAAGAGTTGAGAACCAAATCGATTCTGATCGTTAAAGTGTTGTGGAACCACCACGGGCAAGAAGAAGCCATGTGGGAACTCGAGGAGAAGATGAAGGAGCGATATCCTCATCTTTTTGCAGAAGGTATGCAAATTTTGGGACGAAATTTTTCGTAAGGGGGGTAGGATGTAATGCCCCGGAAATTCCTTACGACCTCAAAAATTTAAAGTTAATTAAATAAATGGCTTTGCACGCCTAAGTTTACGTTTTTAAATTCTAAGACTAACGGTCGATTCCGTTTCTAAAAATAAATTACGGAAGTCAGCTAGACGACTACTGTATTTAGGGTTAGCGCGTACGAAAAGTTTTTAGTTCGTGAACTCAGAACGGAAAACCGTCTGATTTTTACATTCACGAAATCACGATACGAACTCGCCCGAGAAAGTTCGTTTTTATGATTTTCCGGACGAAACTCGGACTGTGTCGTCCTGAGTTTTTGTCGGAATTAATTTTATAAATTTTATTTTCCAATTAAGTTTTATACGTTAGAAATTTTGGACGAATCAAATCGTGACGATTTTGCGCCAAGCTACGTTTTTCGTCGTCCGATTTCCATAACGTCGTATCGCATCGGAAAAGCGTGTATTTTTCCTCCCTTTCCTCTCATAACCGATTTCTCTCCCATTTTAGCATGATAGTTTATTTCTTTCATATAGTATTACTTTATACCTACTACTATTCAAACACTATTCACTATTCCCTTTAACCTAAGTATATATAGCCATGTTATATCACCAAATCATATCTCCTCCCTCAACCTCAACATTTTCGGCTGCCCCTTCTCTCTCCCTCTCTCCCATCTTCTTCTTCCTCCATTGTTGAATCTCCAAGCTTTTGAAGAAGAAAATCACACAAGCCCTCATTCATCCATCAAAAACTTATTACTTCCTCTAGTAAAAATCAAGGTATTCACCTCTTCTTTAATTCTATCCATCCATCATCCACTTCTTTTTATTTTCTTTTTGATCGAAAATTTAGGGGTGATGAGCTAGATGTTTTGATCTTCGATTAGTTTAATTAGAAGTGTTTGGATGTGATTTCTAAGATCAAAATTGGAAGAAAATCAAAAGCCTTAACTCTATGCATAGTACCGAAATTTAGGGCTTATGGTAGGATTTTTGGAATTCTTCAATTGATGTTAAATTCATGCTTAGGAAGTGTTTAATTAGTGATTAGAACCAAGAGAAATCGAAAGCCCTTTGTTTGTTTGAAATTGATTTAGGGTTTAGGGTTTGAAATTGGGGATTTTTGCATGTTGATGTGTAATTGGACTTGAATTGATTAATTGATGTTCTAATAGTATGATTAAGAGTTAAATGGTGTTAATTAATGAAGAAAATCACTCTCTTAAACTATGTATTAAAACCGAAATTAAGGATAAAATTAGGGGTTTTCTTGTAGTTGTTTTAATTGTTGATTTGTTGATGGAATAAGGTTGTAATTGATGTTAATTGTTGATAGGAATTTATTTGAGAATTTTCTAAAATTATTTGGTGAGATGTAAGAGACGAAGAACTCGTCGTAAGTTGAAATATAGTGTTGATGTGAAGTGATTATATGCATGAAAGTGATTCTAGTTAGATGTTGTTTAATGACGTAAAATTTGAACGAAATCCGACAACTTCGAAAATTGTGTAAGAGACAAACCACTAGTCGTAACTAATAACCGAGAAGTCGAATGGGAATTCTAACTTGATAATATCGTTTATGATGGACTTGGGAATAACTTTGTAGTTGATGTCATGAGCTTTCGAGCTAATATAATATGAGTTATAGTGATAGTCGAGAACTAGAACGGGAAATTGATAGCTTGTTGGTTTAGTACATGTTAGTTGAGAGCCGACGTTTAGAACGTCGTGCTATTGGACGAGTTTTGAGAAGGAGTTCATCACGTACGGGAGTACGTGTTGACTGCCTTAAGGGTCAAGTTTCATAAGAAATCGAATACGAGAACTTAGAACGAACCTAAGAAGTTACACGTCGTTTCTATCGAGCAACTAGGGTTAGCGCGGCAGTTTTGCGACACTCGCCGGAAACTGTAATAACTTTTAGCTCGTTTATCGGATTTGCGATCCGTAAATTGGAACGTAAACTAGACATCCCAAACTTTCCAATGGTATAGGGCTCATCCCCTGTTTCTAGATCCCCTGTTCTGGGCAGTCCCCAGAGTTTCTGTATTGCGCAGTGAAATTTCTCTTCTAAGTTGTTTCGTTCGCAACTTAGTTTCCTTTCGATCGTTTAAGCCGTAATAACTAATGACTATCTTCCTACTGACCCTAGAGTCAAGAAAGGAGCCTTGAAGTGCTAAATGAGACGAGACCTCATCTCTTACCCGTTCAAGTAAAGAAGTTTAGTTAAGCGAAAAAATGCATAAGTCGTAATGAACAAAAACGTAATTTTCCCTAAGTTGATTCTTTCCAACTTAGTTCCTTTTGATCTTTTAAGTCGTATTAAGCTATCGACTACCCTCTCTACTGACCTGAGAGTCGAGTATGAGACCTTTCGAGTTCTAAACGGGATTTGTACGAGTCTCATTTCCATTTAAGTAAAATGAATCTAGTAAGCGTGCAAATGCCTAAAGAATGAAACGACTAAAACCTTTTTCGAGTTTCTTTGATCGATTATCTTTTACGAATCGATTTTAAGTATTATTATTTTACGATGAAGGAGGAAGCCAGCAGTAAAGAAAGGACGGAAGATCCGAAGATTGGAAGCTAGTGTTTTTAGTTCTGTATTACGAGGTGGGCTTTTATATACAAAATAAAACGAGCAATGCTCGGAAAATCTTTCTTTATCGCTTTGATATCTGTGTTTTTAAAGTGATATTATGGCATGAACTGTTTTATGTTTTATGTGAGTTCTCTTGTACCTTTTAACATTCGTGTTTTCCAGATTTAGAGTTAATCTAACTAGGTTAACTAACGATCGGCTCTGAGTTAGCTGCTAAGTGCTTTCCAGAGTTAGTGTACTTTGTAACCTGTGGTGTATGTGATATCCTGTTGAGGGGTACCAGCCACGGTGAATGAGTTTTGGTCAAGATTGAACGTAACATACCAGAAAAATGCTTGCAAGCTAATTTGAGAAAAGAGTCAGAAAATGTTTGGTAGACACGGGCCTCTTTCAATAAAACCCCGATGTGCTACCTTTATGAAATGCCATATTTATCTATGCCTATGATTATGTTTTCGGCATCGTGCCCACTAAGTACGTTTGTACTTAGCCCTGCATTGTTTTCTAAATGTGCAGGTTGAAGCGACATGAGCGGTAACGGTTGAAATTGAGTTGAAAAGATAGGATGCTTTAGTTAGGACTCTTCCGCTGCCAAACTCTAAGTCTTTTGAGAACTTTTCTATTGAACAAAACTCTGTAGTTTAAATCTGTAAGCTTGAACCTAGTTTCTATCCTGTACTTTTATCGAGTAATCACTCGTGATTAACTCTTTCTTGTTATATTCAAGTCTTGTTCATTGATTGGTTGATGTCTTTTATGTATGTTAGTCAATTAGCCCCCTTCTTCCCCGCTTCTTTAATCCAACCCCAGTCGCACCCCGGCTTCGGCCGTCCCTCAGGATTTGGGGCTGTGACAAAGCGCACAAAATCCCATTTTAAAGCATAATATACGGTTTTCACTTGATATCTAGGTATACATATATTTATTTTCTTCATTCAACCATTCTAATAGTCTTAGAAATAATCCCATAATTCATATAAATCATCAAAATCAAGTAATCAATTAAGGCATGAAAAACCCTAATTTTTATTTCTAAGAAATCGAAGCTTTCATGGTGGAAAAGATCATGGATTTTTCTTCTTGTTTTCAAGTTGGAGGACATGCATATTCAAGGAATTAATCTCAAGGATGTAAGGATCAAATTTTCTTCTCATACTCATGGAATTGATCGATCAAGAAGAGAGAAAAAGAAAGAAAAGTTCTTGATCTTACTTGATATTTAGAAGGAATAGAAAAGATATATATTGATTCCTAGCAACTCCTTGATCCTCCTTGAGCTTGAATAAAAGAAAATATGGAGGTTATATACATGAAGATCAGCGGCTGCCATGGAAGAAGAAGGAAAGGAAATATTGCTTTTACTAGATGTTATGAAGAAATAGAAGTGATATCTTGAATCTAAGCAACTTGTTGATACTTCTTTAAGCTTGTTTGATGAAGAAAAATGGAAGCATGGAGCTTGTTGCAGCCATGGTAATGGCGGATGATGAAGAGGAGAGAGGTGATGATGGTGGCCAAATGTGAGAGATGAAGAGAGAGAAAAGGAAACTAGCGTATATTAAGAGAGAGAGAGGGAAAGAGAGAGTGAGCTTCACTCAAGAGAGATGAGGCTGGAATTGGAGAGGAAAGTGTGTATGGATGAGAATGACTTACTTTGTTGCCAAGTAATTCCAAATGGATAGAAAAATCTCCGGAAGCAAAGATTTTATCGGTATAATATATCCCTCTTAAAACGTTAAACATTAATCTCTCTGTTCCGCACTTTCGAGACATCGGATTTCATTCTAACTTGAGTCATTACTCTTAGAATTTGGAAACACCTAAGTTTCATAGACAAATTCCGAATAACGAAAAAGTCGTAAAAAGTTATTATGCATATTAGTTACGTTTTCAAAAATAAATTCAAACTCGACTCAAACGATCTCGGAAAATTCTCAAACTTGTATCATTGGTCTTAAAATAAATTCTAAATTCCAATGACACTAATTAAACTAAATTCGGAGTTCGTTGGTCGAGGGTTAACTTTTTGACCAAAACTGTCAAATTAAATAAAATATTGTTGGGAAAATTAGTAAGGTTTCGAAAGATACCAAAAGTCCAACTGAATCTAACCGAATAGATGAATGTCTTTAGTCTGATGTTAGCTAGAGCTCACTGTTTGAGCGTAGGAATTTTATCGTTACAGGTTTCAAGCAGAAGAAGTCAGTCGGACTAAAGAAGGAAGTTCGTGAAGAACTCAACTGAGACCCAAACTCAGCTGAGATGCAAAGTCAGTTGAGATCCAAACTCAGCTGACCCCCAAACTCAATTGAGACCTCAACCTCAACTGAAACACGGACTCAGTTGGACAGCATCACGGTTGACTCCTCAATTGACTCACGCAGCTGAAGGCATACAGTTCAAGCGTGAAAGAAGTTATGTAGAAGTCAGACATCGCAGAGCGGAGAAGAGAAGACACTGAAGACGGAAGAGTTGCAGTCCAGATTCAAATCTACTCAGAAGTGCTAGTCAGCTGAAGAACTTACCATAAATGGGCCGACAACAGCGGCGTGCAAAAAGCAAAGGTCGCAGTTACCATTTTAGAAAAGTTTCCAGTTTAGTAGGTGGAGTGTCATGCTTTTGGCATAGGTCAAACGGCTCTTCCAACGGCTAGTTAGATCTCCCTCTACAAATAGAGGTCTCCACACCAAAGCTCGACACAGTCACAAGAAGAGAAAAAACACGCAGAAGTGCCAAGAGAGACAAAATCAAGAGTGAAGCAGCAGCAACTTATCACCTCTCTCTCCAAGCAAGAAGACCTCAACCGAAGTTCAGTCGGAGTAGAGTGTTCATTCGTCCTCTTGTTCTTCCATCTAGCCTCTCAGAAATTCCCTTTTTTGATCGAGTCTAGAAAATAGGTTTGTGCTTGTATTGTGTCTGACCGGACTCTCTATCAAACGATTGAGTCCCCCCAACCCCAACCCTTAGGTCCAACTTTGAACCCGAAATCAAAGTCACTAGGTCCCTTGGAACCCGTAATCCAAGACCAGGTCCCATGGAACCTTTAATCCAAGACTAGATCCCTTAGAACCCGGAATCTAAGACCAGGTTGTGCAGTTGCGCTGAAAAGTGTTGTAAGGTCTTGTTCAAACTCGTAATCGAACTGGTTAGATTTGCTTGGAACCCGTAATTCAAGCGGGGCATTTGGTAAGCATGCTTAAGCTTATCTAGTAGATTACTTCCCCGAAAAGGAAGTCTTGGACGTAGGAGGTCAATTTCTGAACCACGTTAAAATACTGTGTACTTTACATTCGGCATTTACATTCAGTTTACCTAACCAACTGACCCAGCATAATGCATACAAATTGCATATTTACAAACTGCACTAATTTGGGAACTTGACCTTCCTCGTTTTCACAAAGGTTTCAATTTTTGTAACGAGTCTAAATTCCACCATCTTCTGCGATGCAAAACTGTTTAAAACCTCAGTTGGTGCATACAGCTGACATTCAGGCATAGGAGCCAACTGTGCTGCCAACTGTGTAATCAGCTCCAACTAAGCAACTCAGTTGTAGAGCCGCTCCAACTGACTTTTCCAATTGTCGAGCCAACTGACCTGAGTAGTATAACTCAGTGAAAAGACTTTGAGCAAAACAAAAATTACTACTAGTGTATTTTTTTCCCCTCCCCCTCATCCCCTCCTAACACCAGTTACTCATTACCAGGATCATCAAATATTATTTGGGTTGGAAAAATATACGTTCTATTTAACTCATTTATACATGTTCATAAATTTATGATAAATTGTATTTTTCATCTATTTTATTTTGCATCACCACTTTTATTTGAAAATTGTAATTGAATTGGCTAAATAAATAATTTTATTATATTTATTATCAAACAATAAATACTGAAACAAATAATCAATAATTGTCAAAACTTTAATTCAACTTTATAGATAGTTTTATAAATTTAAACATGTTTGGATAATTAACTGAGTACGACTAGAGCATATAGTAAAAATAATCTATATAATATACTAAAACAAAGTAGTTTAAAGATGAGTTTTCTAAGAAATAGTATTTGTTCCTTTTGCCTTTGACTAGGAATCAGAAGAGCAACGTTTCGGCCTAGCATGTACTCTAAATTTTATGTATTAATTAATTAATTAATTTTCATCTATCTATTTCCCAAACATAGTTGTCAAGTAAAAAATGTCGCCTAAATTAATACGTGTTAAATTTCCCAACTCTTTTTTCTTAATGACTCTTCAGTTTCTGCTACAATGTTTGATTAGTTTTCTTAACTTTTTAATGTTGCTCTAAAAAAAGTTTAGTTAAAAGCACAAAATACCGATATATATAGACTTAAATTGCAAAGATCGATTGTCTGAAACTTCAGCAATTGAGATGTGCATCCAAGGCATGCATTGGAGTCTCTGATACATCGTTAAAGGAATTCAGCCAAAGACCTTCGAAAAATTGGCTTCAAGAGCTCATGACATGGAGTTAAGCATAATCGCAAATGGAGTTAAAGATCTTTCGATTGAAGAGGATCACAACTTTGAAGAAAATCAAGAAACAACCTATGGGTGCAAATCTCCTAAAGAAAGTTCAAATGATGAAGAAGCTACAAGTGAAGATGAAGAAGATGCTACAAATCAATCTTATAATACTTGGTAGAATCCATGAAGTCAACGCTCCTTGATAAGAGCCTAAACTATCTACATAGCTCCTAGATGCGAGCAAAAACCATATAAACTTTTCAAACAAATAACTTCAAGTGCTCCTTGATAAGAGCCTAAACTATCTACATAGCTCCTAGATGCGAGCAAAAATCATCTAAACTTTTCAAACAAATAACTTCAAGTGCTCCTTGATAACAGCTTAAAGTGTCTACAACGCTCCTTGATAAGAGCCTAAACTATCTACATAGCTCCTAGATGCGAGTAAAAACCATCTAAACTTTTCAATCAAAGAACTTCAAATGCTCCTTGATAAGAGCCTAAACTGTCTAAAATGCTCCTAAATATGAGTAAAAACCATCTAAATACTTCAAACAAAGAACTTCAAACGCTCTTTGATAAGAGCTTACACTGTCTACAACACTCCATGACGCATGAGCCTAAACTGCATGTTACTCCTGGCCCGCATGAGTATAAACTGTGTACGGAAAAACTATAATCAAACTCTTTGAAGAATTGGTCAAATGAAGACTCATTGACACGAGTATAAAATATCTACAAATTCAAGTCAAGTGAAGACTCATTGACATGAGTATAAAAGGTCTATAAACTCCTAAGCACGAGTATAAAAAGTTTACAAGTCCATCAAGCTCCTTGATACGAGCATAAACTATCTAAAATCAAGTCCAAATTCAAGACTCCTTGAAACGAGTTTAAACTTTCTATCAAATTCAAAACTCCTTGAAACGAGTTTAAACTTTCTATCAAATTCAAGACTCCTTGAAACGAGTATAAACTTTCTAACATATTCAAAACTCCTTGAAATGAGTAAAAACTTTCTATCAAATTCAAGAACTCCTTGAAACGAGTATAAACTTTCTAGCAAATTCAAATTTATCGAGACTCATTCATTTTCACGACAAGTCATTCATGAACAAGTCTCGAGGAGGCATTTGTAAAGATCGAAATTTTAATGAAATATTTTATTGATTTCAATATCTTATTTTATTATGGAATCTTATGATATCCATGTTAAATAAGTTATTTAATTGATAAATATATCTTTATATGGTGATAAATATTTATTTCTTTGGCAACAAGTAAAAGATATGCATAAATCTTCAAGAATTAATCAAATTGCGCCACCTAAGCCCTTAGAGTCCATGATGGAGTCCAAAATCCACTCAACTTCTCTCTTCCTACAACTATAAATAGGGGGGTCTTTACACAACTTCAAATCACACCTAAAAATTATCTTTAAGAGCTTAAGAATTGAAGAGATAAATTCTCTAAGATTTCTCTCTCAATATTCAAGGTGTCCCAGCGATATTCAAGACGTTCTTCGTGGGAAGCAATGCGTTCTTTGGCGGAAATATCTCAAGTAGCGTTTGATCTGGAAACAAGACGCAAATCCTCCACGTCAACGTTATAAAGCTCGACGCTCAACGTTTACTTCGGAAACAAGGCGAACGTCCTCCGTGTCAACACCATCAACCTCAAAGCTCAAGTCCAAAGCTCAAGTCAACGTCATCATGCTCAAAGATCAAAGCTCAACGTTTACTTCGGAAGCAAGATGAAAGTCATCCGCATCAACGTTATAAAGCTTGAAGATAAAGTCCAAAAAGATCAAGGAGACATACTTTTTATCAAATCTCAAAAACTATCAAGTCCAAGAAGGTCAAGAAGGCATACTTCTACAACAAATCTCAAGGGCTGCTTGAAGACTGTTCGAAGGTCAAAGTGAAGAGAAGAATCGGAGGATCAAATAGAGATTGAACTTGCATATATTCGAATTTTCTTATATTTGTACTTAAATTTATATTTATTGAATAAATACAATATTTTGTGTTTACAAACACCATGTTTACATAATTTTCATATAATTTTCCATTGTTGCAAGTTAAAATATAATGTTGAATTCTTTTGTAATTATATCACACCTAATTTTATCAAATAAAAATTATATAAATGTGTTTGTACTCAATAATAATAATTTATCTCCCATGCACAATATTAATTTAAATAGGTTTGAGACATGTACTTGTATAAATTACTAAGGATTTATTTCATCACGCGTATGCTATCAATTTTAACTTCTACTAAATTACGAAAATTAATGTCAATAAACGCAAAAACTTATATGCCGTAGGTCGCACCCCATGACACCGCACGTGGGGCGCGTGGGATGCATACACTTAATTTATTTACTCTCTCCGTCCAAGATATAAAGCCCTACTTACCACAAAAAATTTGTCCACGAAATAAAGCTCCATTTACCTTTTTGTACAATTATACCCTCCTATTTTTCCCTTATTTACTACCCTTTGCCATTATGGACCCACCCCAATTAAATTAACCCAACTCATTCACCCACTAATTACCCCACTAATTACTCAACCCACCTACCCAGCCCAAATCTGCCACATTCTAATTATCCAACCCATTTACCCCTTTGCCTAGCTGTTCTCTCTCTCTCTCTCAAACTCTAACTTATCGATCTCTTCCTCAATTCTCTCATTCCCCTCTCTCTGCAACCCTAATCTCTCATACTCTCTTGCCCAAATTTTCTACTGAGAATGTTTGAATCACTACCGCTTTCTCAAAACCCTAATTTATTTGATGCTCCTATGTTCTTCGAGGTTGCAACTCATTTCTCTCATATTCCCCCTTATTAGTGGGAATCTCCAGATTTGGAGAGTGATTCCTTCCAAATGGTACCAGAAACCTTGTTCACCGTCGCGGAGACTGAATCCCAAGTCATTTCTCTCTCTGATTCAGAGATGATCGATCTCTCCGATGCGACGGCGGTCGAGGGTGGATGTGTTCCAATCCGTGATTCCACCGCTAAGATCGAAATTATGGTGCCAGAAACACCGATCTCCAATTTGGAGATCGACGACCTTGGTGCTGAAAGGAAGATGCCCCATTTTCATAATTTTCTGATGTAATACGTGAGATTTTCATTGTTGCCTTAGTCAATGATGTTTCATTTCATATGATACTACTCTTAATCTGATGATACTCTTGATTTTGGGGGTTGGTGATGTCATTATCTGTGATTTGATGCTATGATCTGTGAAAAATAAGATGATTTACTCGATTTTGTTAATTTTCTGATGTGAAACACATGTTGCACTTGGTCTTTTCTTAGCCGAATTACTTGTTGTATATCATGTTGATGCCTTTCTTGATGCCTTTCTTGAGCTGCAAAAATAGATATAGATGCATTTGATGCTTTGATCTGTTAAAGATATGATGCTGCACTTAATCCTGGATTGTTGCCTTCATTTGTGAATTCTATGATGAATTGGTCCCTATATCATTTGAATATGTCCCTTTGATGCCTTGGTTATGTGATATTCATGCATTAAACTATTAGAATAAGATCCTGCACTTGATGATATCTCTGTGATGCCACCACTAGGTGTAGTTTATCCTAGTTTTGGAGGTTGAATTGAGATGCTGAAAGTGTGAAATATTATGTCAATGATGCAAAATGAAACTGCTGAGATAAAAACATCCTTCATTGCTCCCCAGTTGAGTTTCCCATTTTTGTTGTGCTCCAGCAGCCTCTGTGCAACATTGTTTCGCTCGTCAACGGTGTTTCGATGCCACCATATTTTTCTAGTATTTGTAGTTTTTGCTTTGATGTTTGTAATGAGGATAATCTGCCTTTAAGGCTATATATATGAATGTTTTGGGGGGTTAGGTGATGTTTAAATATCCCCCACAATATTTTAATCAAATCAGTGTAATTTATCCCCACAAAGTTCAATGAAAAGTTATGTATTCCTCCAAAATTTTCGGCAGGCTTTGTTTGTGTTTGTTTACAATGAGTTGGAACAAATTTGATGAATGAGTTGGAACAGATTTGTATAATTGTCTTCTTTGATTATGTCTTTTTTTTAATGATAATGTTAAAACTCACCAGCCATTAATTTATTTCAAATTTGTCAAATTAATTGTAGCAGTAAAAATCACAATCCATTAATTTATCAATCAATTTTAATTTACGTTTGGTATTACATGAATCACCAGCCATAATTCAATGCCTTATCCACACGAAATGAGCAATAAAAAGCAACAAGGATTAACAAAGTTAAATTAAGTCATTAATAATACCCCTACTTTTCAACATTTACCCCATTCAAAACAACTTTATCAACTTTCTTAATCTCCGTGCCAGCATCCAAATGGGGCTTTATATCATGGACGTAGGGAGTACTTTTTTTATTTTTTTTAAATTTTCAGATTTTTTCCCCTATTTTTTTTGTTTGTCTCTTATTTTTTTGTTTGTCGCTTCTTATTCAAGCGAGGGGAGCCGAAGGCCTCGGCACGAGCCGAATAAATCCAAATTGGATAGTGTTATTTGGACAACATATGATGGTAAAAATACGGATTTGATGGAAAATTTTAACTAATAATTTAAATTCATAGTTTCGACAGTTCGGTTATTAATAAACATACACTTTTAAATTTTAAATAAAGTTTCATCCCAATTTAAACTCACAAGTTTAGGACTTGGGTGTGGATGAGAGTAAAATTTGGGAGCAGATGTACATGAGATCAATATTTCGGAAGGTGGTTTGAATAGGAAAGAAAAATATGAAGGCAATCGAACAATGTTTTTCCTATTTCAAATACGTATGTCCAAACATAGTATGTCCGAATTATTGTCCGACGATTATCTTTATATTAGTTACCGGAGGCAAGACGGAGCTGAAAAAAAAAGAAATTTAAAAAAAAAATCGAAAAAAAAATAATTTTGACCGGGACAACGGTCAACCCGACCCGGATCCATGCGACCTGCCGCACAGGAGTCCTTCTCGTTATTTTTCAACTTTAATTTTTAAAGAGAGAGAGAGAGGCCATCAACAAAAGTTGGAATCTCTCAATAGCTATTACATAATACAACTATGTTCAAGTTGCTGATAGCTCTGCGGAGGTACTCTCATTATAGACAGAGATACTCTTCAGACCACTATAAAATACTATACTACCTACAGCTATTGCAGCAGTAGCTGCTGCCAGCAGTAGACTCTTCTTCCCTCTGCTTGGCTGGTTGTACCCAGATTTAGATGGACTAGAAAGTCTTATAGATGGATTCTTTCGGAACAAGGCATAAGATTCAATGTCTTCTCTGCTGAGAGCCGGCTTCAGAGATCTCATCACGCCCTCAAAGTGTCTGTTGCACACGACTGTGGCGGATATGTCTTCCCTCAGAGCAACGATTCCTGCCTCTTTGCACAAACCCTCGAGCTCAGCTCCGGTGAAGAGCTCAGTATCTTCTGCGATTTGTCTGAGATCAACGTCGCTGTCTGTCTTCATTTTTCGTGTATGCACACGAAGGATCTCATGTCTACCTTCTAAATCTGGTGGCGGTACATAAAGAACCTAGTTGACGGCAAGGAGAAAATGAAACCAACATATTACCTATTTCAAAGCTAATCTTGACTTTTAGGAAATAAAGAACTAAAAGTAGAACTTCTTAATACTATTTTGGAGGCTTAATTAAAAAACAATGAGTGCAGCACATGGATAACTTACTATATCGAAGCGTCCGGGACGCATAAGTGCAGCGTCAATTGCATGAGGACGATTTGTAGCAGCCAGAACAAGAATGCCCTGCAAAAGAGCATACAAATCAAGGGAAGATATTAAATTTTTAATTATTTAAACGTAATGATCGTATAACTCACTTTAGCCTGCTCCAAGCCATCCATTTCGGTCAACATAGTAGACAGAAGTCTTTCCCCAACTGTCGTACTCCCATTTGAGCTTCCTCCTCTGCCATTGCATATAGAGATGTAAGATATTAGAAAATAATACTCCCTCCGACCCACTGAAATTGTCATGTTACTGTTCGGCACGGAGATTAAGAATAAGGGTAAAAGATAGAAAATTGGTAGGTCCTTATCACTTTTGAAGGAACTTGAAGGCTTAAAACTTTCCTTATTTGTATAATGACAATATGAGTGGGACACTTAAATAAGGAAAGGATGACAATATGAGTGAGTCGGAGAGAGTATACTACAAGACGGACTCTTAAATTTGTGGTGCATCGGACAAATTTGAGGATTTATCATGATCCACTGAAATCCAAGAACTATTTTACCAAATAAACTAAAGAATTACCTCTTAGCAGCAACCACATCAGCCTCATCAAAAAATATTATGCTTGGTGCAGCCAAACGAGCTTTCCTAAATGTATTACGCAATAAAGCTTCACCCTCGCCAACATACATCGAATATAGCTCTGCGCCACTGATGTAGAATATGATCTCAGGCAATGAAAATATAGTAAGCTAAATCAAGATTCATAAGCAAAATAGTTGTAGGCAAGCAAAATAAGTCTCTTAACTATAAGTCATTAAAAATAAAACCACATTTATCTATAATTATCACTTAAAATTAAAGCATTAATCACGTTAGGAACAATCCACCTATAAATGGAGAAAAATACCTAAAAGCCTCCAACAGGATTAAGGTCCTACTTACAAAAGAAAAACAGAAGGTAAAGCTTGTTCATATGCTAATAGCAAGAGTAAGAAACAAATGCAAAGGAACAACACATTGTTTACTTTCCAATGTTTTTCTATTGAAGCATCCTTCATTCCTTTTATCAAACATAATGATGCATAGACAATTATCCGGATACTTTTGATGATGAATTAAGACATGCTATATATCATAAAGAGAATAAGATTTATATGTGACTTCAAGAAGTCTTTATTGGCCAAATTTCACCAATTTTTACATTTCTTTCAAAACCATTGTAGTTGGTCCGAAAAGAGTCAGTATGATCGAAAGAGAAGCCATACCTCAAAGAAAAAAAGGAAGCTTGTGCAGCACAAGCAGCAGCCTTAGCAAGTGTTGTTTTTGAGCACCCTGGAGGCCCATGAAGAAGTATACCATGGACAGGTGATACTCCCAGCCTTGAAAACGTTGAAGAATGTTTTAAGGGCCATTCAACTGCTTGCTGAAGCTTTTTCTGTTCCATTAACGGAAAATATTATCAGATTCAGCCAGTACTTAAGAGGCAAAGCAGTATGGTAATGGCTAAGCTTCAAACCTTCACATAGTTTAGCCCTCCAATGTCATCCCAGGATACCTTCGGAATTTCCACCGTAACACCTCTAGTAATACTGGGGCCAACTACCAACTTAGCCTGCTTCCAGTCATCCATTGTTATATTACACTGAGTAGCATCTTGATGTGCATTCGAAGATCTCTTCAGAGCAGACATGGCAGCCTCACGACATAAAGCTTCTAAATCCGCCCCAACATAACCATTACACGATGCAGCTATGCCTTCTAGGTTCACAGTTGGATCCAAAGGAAGCTTCTTCGTATAGAGCTGATAATTTAAGTTAAATAACGATCTGAGTACCAATTACCTTAAAGTTAAAATGAGAGGATATGACTGTAGAAACTAGAACACAAAGAATACACATATAACAGAGTGACATATAATATACCTCTAGTATTTGAATGCGTTCATTTTCATTGGGAGTGGAGACTTCAACCTCAGCATCAAAACGTCCTGGACGTCTCAGAGCAGGATCAATTGAATCAACTCTAACCAGAATATAGGTACAACATATTAATTAAACTGAATAAATGGTAACACAAAACTGCAGACTCAACAAGAAATCTCCATAAACTACCTATTAGTCGATGCAACCACCATGACATACGATCCAGACAGAGATTTTTTTGAGTCCATCAACAAGGAGAGCTGAGCAGTTATGCGAATATCTTGTTCCCTCCTGCAAGTAAGGATGCAATATCATAACAATTAATTTATACAGTTCCTTTTCACTAATTCCCGTAGTTAGCAAAACTAAATAATATTATCTTTTTTTGTAATTTTAGCATATAGTTTAACAGTGAGGATTTTCTTCACCAGCTTAATCAGGGGTACCTCGAGTCTCGACGCGGGCAAAGTGCATCTATTTCATCAATGAAGATAACCGAAGGTTTTCCAGATGTTGCATGATATGCTGCTTCAGCAAAAGCATCACGCAAAACTTTTTCGCTTTCTCCGGCATGTGATTTGTGAACAGAATGTGGGCTGCAAGAAACAGAATAATGCAAATACATAACTACTGTTCATCCTTAAAACTTTGACTTCGTGCATTGCAAAATTCACACTTAAAAGCTGCAGTTCAGATGCTTAATGTAAATTGCATACATGAATAGTTACCAAAATAATAATAACATGCCAATACTTTGAACTACTTCAACTTCCTTCTCGTGTCATGATATGGCTCCACAAGATCGTAATGATTAACTTAATGTCGATTTAGTTTTCATTTTTAAAAGTTCACCAACCTAATTAAACACATAAAAATTTGAAGAATCAAGAAACAAAATACCATCACACTTCCCCACTCACAATGAAAGAGAATTACCTAATAACGCTCAAATGCGCATCAAGTTCGCGAACGACGGCCCGAACCAAGCTTGTCTAAAAATCAAAATTTCGTAAATTAATCAATATTTGAATCCTCACCTACCTGTAAACAACTACCAGAAAATCAGCAAAAACCTACAAACCTTCCCCGTTCCCGGCGGGCCATAGAGCAGCAAACCACGAGGCCACTGAAAAATCATAGAGAGAAAAACTGCATTAACTAACCAATAGTAGAAATGTCTTCCTTCAGTGGTTCATCTAGAGAGAGAGAGAGTTGTACTTTCAAGCCAATTAATTTCGATTCACGAGAGTAGAGTACAGGGTAGGAGATGAGTTCCCTCAGCGCTTGTAAAGCTTCAGAATTTCCGGCGATAGCCTCATCCGCCCTCCACGCGGCGGCGGCGCCGCTGCTTTTGCTGGGAATAGCCATGAAGTTGAAATTTTGTAATCGCTGTATATTTATAGGTTATTCTTTTACGCCCGCTTATTGCTCCTCACATAATGGAATCGCTAATTACCCCCACGCTTTTGTTTTTCTTCTTTATCTATTCGTTCTTTTCTTTACCTTTTTGTGAGTGACTTGAAAAACTGGCCGGAAATAATTCATGATTGAAGAAAAATTGGCTCAAATCCAGTGAGAGCATTTGAAATGGGTATTGATATAGATACTGGGTCTAGGATAGGGATGGCAACGGATCGAGTTTTTGTGGGTATCTGTACTTTCCAAACTCTGATGGGACGAGTTTGAGAAATATTAAATGGTTTTGGGACGGGTTGGGTCGAAACATGCAAATCCGTGACGGGTTTGGGTTGGGTTTGGGCAATTACCTCTGGGTACCCGCTAGCCAAACTCATTTATATATATAAGATAAAAGATATTATTATATATATAATTTATTATATACTTATAAATATTAGTAGATTTAGGGTTTTATCTGATTTTCTTAACCCACACCCACATTCCGTAAGAGTCAAGTCTTTAATGTTTCTCCTATATTTTTGTAAATCTACTTCCGAAATATAACGACACAACGACAACATCAATAATTCATACTTCTAGTTATGTTTTAAGATTTTGTAAATTCGTAGTACTTTGCTATGAGATTAATTTTAGTGAAATTTTCTGCTGATGTTTATGTTTTAATCATATTTATAATATTTTGTTATTTGATATTTACTTTTTAGTATTCGGGTTTTTAGCGGATAATAAACGGGTATTACCCAACGGATTCGGGTCGGGTATGAGTTTTAAAATTATTTTTTAATCGAGTTTGGGACGGGTTTGGGTGTTGAAAATTTTCATGGGTTTGGGTTTGGGAAATGCTTAATGGGTGGGTACTCGACCCATTGCCATCCCTAGCCTAGGGAAGCGTGATTTCAATAATTAGTAGTATTGATATAGATACTGGTGCAAAATTCCACTGTGGGTATTGATATAAATACCAGTATCTATAATCATTGGCAATGATTGAGTAAATTTTATTTTGTTATTTTATTTTTATTTGTAATGAATAACATTAAAAAATTTAATACTTAAATTCAAAAATAAAAAATAACAATTTTATTCAATTAAAAAAATAAAACATACACTAATTAATAAAATAAAAATACAATAATTCAGAAAATAAAATTACAATAATTAAGGGAAAAAAATAGGACAACTATTCCCACCTAAATTCTTTTGCAAATTTGGCGCAGACTTTTTGGGGCGACGCCAACTGAACAGGAGTAAACTTCGACGTGTCTGTAATATAGAAGTTGTACGCCCACCTCTCCCTTGTTGATTGGGTCTCCACAGCTATTTTTCGACTACGGATGCCAACTCTTTTCTCGCCGCCTCCTTTGCCGCCGCCTTGCCCTTCCTCCCCCTTCTTCACAGCTTTCACTCCTTCAGAGCGAAGTTGCATCGTGTTTGCATCACTCATGGATGTCGTGGATGTGTTGCCGCTAGCAGACGAAGTATAGTCGCCGGCTTCATTTATCCTCTTCCGCTTTAGAGCTGTTGGCGTGTCCGGGCTGGCAAAACTCGGGATATTTGATCACCTATTTGATTAAGCAATATTATCTGCACTTTATCGGATTATTGTAGCAATAGAGATCAAGTTATTGTATCCTCAAGGACTATTAGCCGAGTTTTTAGTGGAAATAAAATTCATGTACATTCCTACTATTCAAACTCTTTGAACAAAGCGATTTGGGATTCATACAACTCATAAACAATAAATCAAAACTAAATGAACAAATAAGAGATGAAATCATTCAAAAACGACAAACAAATGATCAAACAAACAATTAAGGAACAATTACGAGAAAGGGTTGGTTCTAGGGATTCATTTTGATTCTAGATAGCTTGATCAATACTTGCTAAATCATACAAACCATTTTTAATCCTCCACTTAGGAAGCAATCCACACAATTATCCACTAATCTCTCTCGACAATTAGTAAAAGAGGATCATTCAATCAACTATCTCTTATTAAGACTCAAGCCAATCAAACAACTCCCAAAAGCACAAGGATCATAAGCTACCATGCATTGAACAATCACCTACTAAGTCTCAAGCCAAAACATGAAGTGATTCCATGCAAGCAAAAACCTATTAGGAGTTTTCACAAATACTAGGCATGCAAGAAAGGTGATCAACAATTCCCACATGAATCAAAACACCAAATTCACAACTAAGAAGAGGAAAGATAAGAGAAATAGCAAGATATGATCCAACCATCAACAAATCATCACAAACCCCTAAAACCAACAATGAATCTAGCTAGACATAATGAAAATCAACAATAAACAAAAGAGAAATGATAGCATAGATGAAAAACTAGGAACCCAATGTTGAAATCTTCACAAAGTCTTCAAATCCAAGCTTAATCACTATTACAATGAATTAAAATGTGTTTAGAACCCTAATTAGAAACTATTTGAAATGGAATCTAGGGTAGGAGTTGTGTTCTCCCCGTTTTGGGGCTGCCAAGAGGTTTATATAGGATGGAGAAAGTGCTATTACATGTTAAAATCGCGAAAAGGGGAGAAAAACACGAGTTTGGGCGAAAACAGGATTAATCGGCGGTCTGCCCCTGCTTTTCGGCGGTTCAGGGCTGGACCGCCGACTTGACCGCCAGTTTGGAGTTTCTTCATGGCTTGAATTACAGTAACTTTCGGAGGGCGATCCGGCGGTTTGGATTGATTTTCGGCGGTTTGAGTCCAAACCGCCGGTTTTCTTCTTCGGACCGCCGGTTTTTACTGGTTTGCTCCGTTTCGTCCCGTTTTCCACATTTTCGTCCCGTTTCTTCGTTCCCGCTCTTCTATGGCCTTCTCCACTCGACTTAGCATCCCATGCTCAACCTACACACATGTACAAACTCCGCCAAAGCGTGAAAGAGATCCAAAATAGTGAAAACAATATGAAACCAATCACGTTTAAGGGCAAAGCAATGCAATTAACGACATGAAAACACGTTTAGTTGCTACAAAATGGATGTTTATCACTTCCCCAAACTTAAGCATTGTTCATCCCGAACAATATATTCAAATAAAGAACATAAACATTGAATGGAGTAGCAACTTTGGATCCTAAATGCCTCAGATTACACAAACACTTTCAATGCCAAAACCGAGTATCTCATTTACAACTCACACAAAATAACGGCATGCCTATCTCAACAACTCAACAAATGAAACTCTCAACGTAGTGTATCCCTCACTCTCAAGTGTTTAGGTTCAAACTCTCATCGAAATCATGCAATGCAAATCCACTTACCATAAGCTTGCTTATTGTCTAACATCTCCATTGCAAAACAAATTATGCAAGAACAAGGATCACAAAGGACTTTTCTTTGGTTGTAATGTAGGGACATTGGTTTAGGAAGTGAAATTTGGCTAAGTGACTTAACACATTCATTCACCAACCTTATTTCTACTTCAAAACACGCATGGAATCACTCCATCTTCCTTCGTCACCACACACTACTCATTCATTGGACTTCAAACTCAATTTCATTCCCTTATGCTCACATTTTATTTTCACATTTCATTCTCAATTTTCAAGTGGAAAGCATTCTACACACAATATGACACATTTTCGGCTTAACTTCCACTATCTTCTTTTTCATTCATTTTTCTTTCATTGAGCTTATGGGAAAAAAAAAATTCTTTTCAAAAACACAAGTCCATTATAACTACCCATCCCAATATTAGATCATCAAAAATTTCCCGTTTCAAACCACCCCGGATACCCTTACACTCCAATACCCCTTTTTCTCCGGTTTGGCAATAAAAGGCTACAAAAGCTTAAAGGGGCTAACAATGGATAATTCAAAATACAAGGTAGTGTTTGGGTTTTTATAGATGGCTAACAAGGATGGCCTAAGATCATTTCCAAAATTCTTGCATAAACACGCATTCTTGACGAAGAACCAAAGCAAGTACTAGAAGTAAATAAGCATGCATGATCAAACTCACAAGAAAGAAACACTATGCATAACAATTCAAGGCTCAAAACCTCACGGGTTTTATTCATCCATCAAGAAGTCAAAATCATCACACCACTCATTCATGCAAGCCAATCACAAGACACTCGATTTCAACAAAGTTTTTGCAAAATCATAACAATATCCTCATCGGCATTTCACTAAGTCACTAGAGCAATAATCAACCAAATTCATAGCAACCAAACTCCAAATTTCAAAATTTTCACACATTTTCAAAAGTTTCCAATTATTCCAACACAACTAAGCAAGCAAATCAAACCAAATTCAATACAACACAAACGTATTTACAAATGTCTTTGTATTCATCTCCCCCCTCTTCCAAACTTATTCGAAATCAAAAGAACCGAATAAGTTTGAAGGGATGAAATAAATACAAAGACGGGGATATCTCTTTCTTCATTGGGGGGCGGAAGTGGGGGCCATGCACGGCCTTCCTCAAGTTGAGAAGCTTCAAAGCGGTGAACGAGGTCCAACAACTCTTGTTCGTTGACAAGGTCCTCCTGATGGTAACGATCTTCGCGTTCAAATAATTCTTGACGGAACGTGTCATGCCCATCGAACCATTGTTGTTGAAACGTTTGTTGCTCCGCCCTTTGCTCTTGTTGAAACCGCTCTTGACGATCATAGAGATCTTGTTGAAAGCTTTGGAAGTCGGCTCGGTGTTGTTATTGATAACTTTGCCAATCGGCCCTTTGTTCTTGGTGAAAGGTGTCTTGCCGAGCATATAGATCCTCCTTGAATTGGTCATAGCGAGCATACATCTCATCTTGAAAGGCTCTTTGGTTCCCAAGTTGCATTTGTTGACATTCGAGCATGTCTTGTTGCCTAAGACGGTTGGCTTGGATATCGTGCCTCATGACGGCGAACTCACTATCCCACTGTGTGCAATAGTTGTCAATATGCGCCACTTGCTCCGGCATACTTGTAAATTCTTCACCATAGAAGGTTCCGGGTCCCGCCGGTCCGCTATACATGTTATAGGGTCCGAAGGGCCCCCCAAAGCCTTGAAAACCACCTTGGAACCCCCCTTGAGAGCCTCCTTGGGAGCCTTGACCTTGCTCAAAGGCTTGATGCCCTCGACCTCTTCTCAACTCTTGTCTTCTTCTTTCAAGACGGGCTTTCCCTCTTGCTTGCTCTCCCGCTTCATCATCATCCTCATTGTTGGTGTCTCCATATTCGACATTGTCACCATCCTCTCCTTCTTCTTCCCCACTACTACCACTCGCATCCACTTCTACCCTTGGATTGTCGGCCGCTAGGATAGCCATCTCATGAATTGGCGTATCCATCTTCCAATTTGTTCATTGATTAAAGGTGGTAATCTCGGTGAGGACGGTATCGGGCAATGGGAAGATCTCCACTATCTCTTTTACTCCCTTCCGGGGCTTGTACTCCTTGTTTTGGTGGAACATATAAGGCCGAGAAGTGGAGACAAGAACCCTCATATTCTTCAACATGTTCAAGTCCATGACTAAGTTGTCATTGAGCTTCTCCCACTCGTCGTATTCAGGACAAAGAGATTGAGCTATAGCCGATATGAATCCACCACAACAAAGGACTCCCGACTTTTGATGCTTTTGGGCCCAAAGTTGGCGGAAAAGAAATTGTCCCAAGTTGAGCCTAGTGTAATTGAGCATGCACCACAAAACTTGAAGCTCAACGCTCCAGCATGAGCTATTCTCGCCCCGTTGGAACACCGTATGGGCAAGTATTCTTTGAATTACCCGAAAGATGGGGTTGCGGAGTAAGGTGGCCTTTGATTTCCCCGAAGAGTAAATTTGAGTCGCAAAAGTCATCTCTTTCCATAGCACCTTTAGTTTGAACCCCCTTGGCTTCTCACAATCTCCTCCATCCGGGCAATTGAAAATCTCATTTACTTGCCTCATGGTCAATGAGTGTGTCGCATTTCCCAACCGGAAATACACCGTTTGAGGGCGCTTTAATTGAACTGTTGGGATGACCAAGGTGGATAGAAGCTCATATGAAGCCCTTGGACATGTAGGCCACATGCCCGTCAAGATTGAACCCCATCCAATGCGATCGAACATCTCTTTCACATTATCCCATAGGCCAAGATCCTTGAGGGGGTACTTGCAAGAAGCGAGGCCTTTTTGAGCTCCTCGTCGAGCCAGATGAATAAATTACTTCTTGTGGTCTTCTTGAAGGTTGGACACCCCAAAGACGGAAGGGTGGTATGGACCATCATCCGCTTGCCACCTTCTAGAGGATGATTCCGTAGCTTGACGGGATGAAGTGGGCTTTTATTTCTCCTTCTCCTTTCCTTTGCTCCTACCCTTGGGAAGAGAATCCTCAATACGCGGGCGCTTATCCGCCTTGCTTCGACCCATGGTGCCTATACTCAATCAACGTAGTTTAGTTTCCAATCTCCAAAACAACATCAATATTAGCTCAACCACAACCAAATATCAAGACAAGTTCCAAGTAATGAATACATCACAACAATCCTTTCATCTATGTATATCTAGACAAATGAAGCACACACCAACAATATAACATCACTCATATCACTAAAATCAATCAATGCAAGCTCAACTACAACTATCAATCCAAAATTTAGACCTTAAAGCATGCATTCATCATCACCAAACCTCCTAAACAAGTAATCATGCTATATTTGCACCATAACCTCCACAAACTATGTTAGAAATCACTTAAGGGCACCAAAATACCATCTCAATCAATAAATATCCTCAAGTAATTCACTAACATGCTCAATTCATAGCCAATTCACAATGTGACGTGATTAATTAGACAATTAAGCATAAAAACCCCAAGAAATTCGAAATTCTAAGCCCTAGAAAAACTACCCAACCCTAAAAACAAAAATTACACAAACTAACTACAAAAACTAAGCATAAAAAACCATAAAAACAAGAAATAAAGAAGCAAATACCTTCAAATTTGAAAATTTAAGCAAGAAATGGGCAAGAACTCCACAACTTGGGTTTGAGGATTTGGGTGGATGAAAACCAAAAATACTTGGATGGAAGTGTAGATTAGGTGATGGGTATGATGTGTGTGGAAGGATTTTGGGAGTTATGGAGGATTGAGGGAGGAATTTGAGGAGGAATGATGGAATGGTGCGTGTGCTTTTGAAGAGGGAAGGAAAGGATGAGTGAAAAGAGAAGAAAGAAGGAAGAAAAAAAGAAGAAAAGAGTGGACCCGCGCGTATCGACGGTTTGGAGACAATTTTCGGCGGTCTGGGCCTGAACCACCGGTCCGACCGCCGATTTGGACATTGTGAAGGGGCGACGAAACAGTAAGTTTCGGAGGGTTGTTCGGCGGGCTGGACTCGATTTCGGCGGTCCGGCCTTAAACTGCCGGTCCGGACCGCCGATTTACCTTTTACACGCAATTTCATTTTTTTTTTTTTAACAAAAGAGATCTAAGGCTGAAACAAAATGAAATCTAAAACGAAGCTATACACCACAAAATAAGCAACAGAACGAGCATGAAACTTCAACTAAAATGAGCTCTAACAATGAAGACAAACAACGGCAAAGAAAACGAGAAATAAACTCCAACATTCAACAACCAAATCAAAGCAAAAACAAACACTCAACTTGAACACAACCAAACAACAATCAACATACTAAACCAAACGAGCATGCTAACCAATTTCTCAACAAACCGAGCTCATCCAAATGAAATAAACAAAGGCATAAGAAACTAGAAAGCAAACTCAACTTCCAACAAACGACAATACCAAAACAACAACGACCTCCAAACTCAACCAAACAAAGCCAAGCCAAACAACACATATTCACAACCAAACCTATCACCACCAAAACAAGCAACACAAGCTTAAAACAAAAAGAAAAACCAAAAGCAAGTAAAATATTGGGGTGCCTCCCAACAAGCGCTTTGTTTAACGTCTAAAGCTAGACGATACCTCAACTTTCAAGGGTCGTTTAGAAGGGTGACTGTCACGTTCCGGTCCGGCTCACAATTGATATACAGCTTGAGTTGATGCCTATTCACCAAGAAGATCTCTCCATCGGCTTTGAGAAGATGATATGTGTCATTTCCATTGCTCTTATAGATGACATAGGGACCCATCCACCTTGACTTCAATTTTCCAGAAAAAAGACGGAGACGAGAGTTATAGAGAAGAACCTCATCTTCGGGAGCGAAATCCTTGGAGCGAATAGCTCGGTCATGGAACTTCTTCGCCCTCTCCTTGTAAATCCGAGAGCTCTCAAACGCCTCATTCATCCACTCATCAAGCTCAAGAAGCTTTTCAAGCCTTGTATACCCGGCCTCCTTAAACTCGAGATTAATCCATCTTGTGGCCCAATATGCTTTGTGCTCTAGCTCAACAGGCAAATGACAAGACTTCCCAAAAACGAGTTGGAATGGAGACATACCTATGGGAGTCTTGTAGGCGGTTCGATATGCCCACAATGCATTATCTAAATGACTTGCCCAATCTTTTTGATGTGCCACCGATTTTTCCAGGATTTGCTTAATCTCTCGATTGGCCAACTCGGCTTGGCCATTCCCTTGAGGATGGTATGGGGTGGTTACTTTGTGCTTCACCCCATATTTAGCAAACAAGCTTCCAAGCCACTTGTTGTTGAAATGCGACCCTCCATCACTTATCAATGCCCTTGAGGTGCCAAAACGAGTGAGAAAGTTCTTTTGCAAGAACTTAAGCACCGCCTTTGAATCATTCTTGACCGTTGGAATTGCTTCCACCCATCGGGACACATACTCAACCGTAAGCAAGATATAAGTATACCCTTGAGACTTGGGAAAGGGTCCCATGAAGTCTATTCTCCACACATCAAATAATTCAACCTCCACCATGATATTTTGTGGCATCTCGTCTCTCTTGGAGATGATCCCCATTCTTTGACACCTATCACAAGATTTCACAAAAGCAATGCAATCCTTGAAGATAGTTGGCCAATAAAACCCGGAATGGAAAACTTTGATAGCGGTCCGATGGGCACCGAAATGACCTCCACTTGGAGAGCTATGACATTCCTCTATGATTCGCACCCAATCTGTTTGCTTCACACACTTCTGAATAATGCCATCGGCACATCGACGATAAAGATTAGGGTCCTCCCAATAGTAAAATTTCACATCATGTAGGAATTTCTTCTTTTTATAATGGGTAAGATCACCCGGCACTTCACCAATGACTAGATAATTCACATAGTCCGCAAACCAAGGAGTATAATCCACCAACTTCAAAATTTGTTCATCGGGAAAACACTCATTAATACGTACCCGAGAATCTTCTCCTTCAATCGAATTCTCAAGACGGGATAGGTGATCGGCAACGACATTTTCGCATCCCTTTCTATCTCGGATTTCCATGTCGAATTCTTGGAGTAATAAAATCCAACGAATCAAACGGGGCTTTGCATCCTTCTTGGCAAAAAGGTAACGGATCGCGGCGTGGTCCGTATAAATAATAGAATGCATCCCAACTAGATATGGACGGAATTTGTCGAAGGCATACACCACGGAAAGTAATTCCTTTTCGGTGGTGGTATAATTCAATTGAGCCGAATCCAATGTCTTGCTAGCATAATAGATCACTCGGAAGAGCTTGTCTCGCTTTTGCCCCAACACGGCCCCAACGGCCCAATCGCTAGCGTCGTACATCAATACAAATGGCTCCGTCCAATCCGGAGTAATCAACACGGGCGTAGATACAAGTGCCTTCTTCAACCTCTCAAACGAATCAAGGCAAGCACTAGAAAATTCAAACCTTGAATCCTTCTCCAATAATGAGCAAAGAGGCTTGGAGATTTTTGAAAAATCTTTAATAAACCGTCTATAGAACCCCGCATGCTCAAGAAAACTTCGGATAGACTTCACATTCATCAGTGGAGGTAACTTCTTAATTGCTACTATTTTGGCTCTATCCACTTCTAATCCATCTTTAGATACCTTATGCCCCAAAAAAATGTTCTCTCTTACCATAAAATGACATTTCTCCCAATTGAGACATAAAGAGGTTTCCTCACATCTTTGCAAAACTTGAGAAAGATTCTCCAAACAATTATCAAAGGAAGAACCAAAGACGGGAAAATCATCCATGAATACCTCCATAATCTTCTCGATGAGTCCGAGGAAGATCACCATCATGCATCTTTGGAAAGTGACCGGCGCATTGCAAAGACCAAATGACATCCGTCGACAAGCAAATATTCCATAAGGACAAGTGAAGGCCGTCTTGTGTTGGTCCTCCGGAGCTATGGCAATTTGGTTGTAGCCGGAATACCCATCCAAGAAGCAATAATACTCATAACCAGCTAGCCTATCAGGCATTTGATCGATAAAAGGAAGAGAAAAATGATCCTTCCTTGTGGTCGCATTCAACGCCCTATAGTCGATGCACACTCTACAACCTGTTTGCAAATGAGTGGCTATTTGTTCGCCACTCTCGTCTTCTACAACGGTGACCCCACCCTTTTTGGCAACCACTTGAGTCGGGCTAACTCACTCACTATTGGAGATAGCATAGATAATTCCGGCATCAAATAACTTCAAGACATCTTTCCTCACAACCTCTTGCATAATCGGATTCAAACGACGTTGAGATTGGACCTTCGGCTTTGCATCATCCTCCAAAAAGATCCAGTGCATACAAATAGAAGGGCTAATTCCCTTAATATCGGCAATAGACCATTCAATAGAAGATTTATACTTCCTCAATACCCTCAATAACTTATCCAACTCCTCATCTTTAAGAAATGAAGAGACAATGACCGGAAAGGTTTCATCCTTACCCAAAAATGCATACTTAAGGTGATCGGGTAGAGGCTTCAACTCCAAAGTCGAAGAAGAATTAGGCTTGGGTGCTCCTTCCGGCACTCCTCCGTCAATAGGTGTATAGAGATCTACATTAGCCAAATCCTCCAAAGGAATCCCTTGATTAGCATCCAAATAGACAATATACTCCAACAATTCATCACACGCCTCATTCAATTCCGAATATGAGTGAATAGAATCAACAATGCAATGCTCCAATGGATCTTGAGAATAAGAAGAAATAGAGTCAATGAACTTACACTCTTCAAGCTCCAACTCTTGAGGTTTCTTCATGGCTTCATAGATCGAAATAGTCATCTTCTCATCATTATAACGGAATGTTAGCTCCCCATCTTGAACATCAATCAATGCCCTCCCGGTTGCCAAGAATGGACGGCCAAGAATAAGTAGAGTATTGTCGTCTTCGGGCATGTCAAGTACCACAAAATTCGTAGGGAATATAAATTCTTCCACCTTGACGAGCACATCTTCCACTATTCCCCTCGGATAAGAAATAGAGCGGTCGGCCATTTGCAAGGCAATCGACGTGGGCTTCATCTCCCCGATTTCCAACCTTCTAAAGATCGAGAGGGGCATGAGATTTATGCTAGCCCCCAAGTCACACAAGACTCTTCCAAAAGTTTGGCCTCCAATAACACAAGCAATCACAAAACTCTTGGGGTCCTTTTGCTTTAAAGGCAACTTACGTTGCAAGACGGTGCTATACTCCTCCGATAAGTTTATGGTCTCAAATCTCCCAAGTTTCCTCTTTCTCGAGACCGCATCTTTCAAAAATTTTGCATAACCGGGCATGTCTTGTAAAGCATCAAGTAAGGGAATGTTGATTTGTACCTTTTGGAACATCTCCATGAATTTAGCAAGTTTTTCATCCATCTTTGCTTTTGCCAACCTTTGAGGGAAAGGGGCTTTAAGAACCACCTCCTTGCTTGGTTGAACAACTTTGGGAGTCGCCTATTTTGGGATTGGAGGCTCCTTGATCAACTCTTGAAGCTTCTTCTCTAGAGGAACGGGCTCTTCCATTTTCAATTCTTCATTCACTACCCCCTCTTGCTCTTCCAACTCTGGGTAATTCTTGTACGTCGTTCCACTTCTCAATTGAATGGTGTTGCATTGGTTCTTTGGGTTCACCTCCGTATTACTAGGAAATTGGCTCGGCTTATGTTGAGAAGCCACTTGATTAGCCATTTGGCTCACTTGCCCTTCCAACATCTTCACCGATTTAGACAAAGCCGACACGGTCCCTTCCAAACTTGTAACCTTTTGCCCGGTTGCTCCCATAAAAGCATTTTGGTTTTGGAGAAGTTGTTGCATCATTTCTTCTATGGTCGGCATGGGCTTTTTTGACTCATTGATCATCCCTTGAGAAACCGAGAATCCGGGTGGTGGGATAGCATTATTCAGGTTAGCATATGACAAATTTGGATTCCTATAATTAGGATTATAGGCTTGATTCCCCAGAGGATAACTCGAACGGTTGTAGTTACTATACCCCCGTTGATTGACATAGTTGGCATCCTCAACTTGTGAATACTCTTCACCTCCTTGATGCATTGGTTGAGCCACCATCTTCACATCCAATCTTCCTTTTCTTTCGGTCTCGTAGTCTCTCTTGAGCATGGTGAATTGCTCAAGAAGATCATCATACTTCTCATCCGAAATGGAAGCAACTTTCTTCGACGAACTTCTCTCTTGAGGCCAATGGCAATTATTGGCCGCCATTTCTTCCAATATTCTCACCGCTTCTTCATATGGGCGATTAGTCAAACCACCACCGGCGGTGGCATTCACAACTTCTCTTGTATGGCTAGTGAGCCCGTGATAGAAGTTCAATATTTGTTGCTCCTTTGAAAAGCCATATTGAGGGCATCTCCTCAACATCTCCTTGTACCTCTTCCATGCCTCACATATAGATTCATCTCCGGATTGGGAGAAATGAGAAATGTCCGAGATCAACTTTTGTGCACGAGATGGAGAAAAATACTTGGCTAGAAATAGCCGGCAAAGTTGCTCTCATGTAGTAATCTCCGAGCGGTCTATGGTCTTGTACCAAGCTTTGGCTCTATCCCGCAAAGAAAATCCAAACAACCTCAATCTAATGGCATCATTCGAGACCCCTTGGATTTTGATAGTCTCACACACATCTAAGAAAGCACTCAAATGTGCATTAGCATCTTCATTAAAACCTCCTCCGAACGACTCCGCTTGCACCATATTGATGAGTCCGGGCTTTAGCTCAAAGTTGTTGGCGTTGCACCGATTGCCCCAACCTCCATCTTGGAACATATTCACTTGAGGCTCAAACATTTGGTTGATCGGAGGCGGAGGTGTTCTTTTCCTTTGAGCTTGTTGCTCCTCCATTTGACGGCGAAGCTTTTGTATTTGGCGCTCCAAGTCGGCCATATTATTAGGCCCTTGACGCTCCATTTCTCTCCTTCTACGTTCCCGACTAGCTCGTTTATGTGTGATTTCAATCTCCAAGTCCAAAGGTATAATTTCTCCTCCCTTTTTCCTTGTGATCATACACCAATTCACATATACAAACCCACCAAGAACACACTTAGATTCAAACTACACAAATAAGTAAAGTATGCTTGAACCAGTACTCTAAATGCAAAGATCATTAACACTATAAACTCTAAATAGTCCTCGGCAACGGCGCCAAAAAGTGATCACCTATTTGATTAAGCAATATTATCTGCACTTTATTGGGTTATTGTAGCAATAGAGATAAAGTTATCGTATCCTCAAGGACTATTAGCCGAGTTTTTAGTGGAAATAAAATTCATGCACATTCCTACTATTCAAGCTCTTTGAACAAAGCGATTTGGAATTCATACAACTCATAAACAATAAATCAAAACTAAATGAACAAATAAGAGATGAAATCATTCAAAAACGGCAAACAAATGATCAAACAAACAATTAAGGAACAATTACGAGAAAGGGTTGGTTCTAGGGATTCATTTTGATTCTGGATAGCTTGATCAACACTTGCTAAATCATACAAACCATTTTTAATCCTCCACTTAGGAAGCAATCCACACAATTATCCACTAATCTCTCTCGACAATTAGAAAAAGAGGATCATTCAATCAACTATCTCTTATTAAGACTCAAGCCAATCAAACAACTCCCAAAAGCACAAGGATCATAAGCTACCATGCATTGAACAATCACCTACTAAGTCTCAAGCTAAAACATGAAGTGAAAATGAGATTCCATACAAACAAAAACCTATTAGGAGTTTTCACAAACACTAGGCATGCAAGAAAGGTGATCAACAATTCCCACATGAATCAAAACACCAAATTCACAACTAAGAAGAGGAAAGATAAGAGAAATAGCAAGATATGATCCAACCATCAACAAATCATCACAAACCCCTAAAACCAACAATGAATCTAGCTAGACATAATGAAAATCAACAATAAACAAAAGAGAAATGATAGCATAGATGAAAAACTAGGAACCCAATGTTGAAATCTTCACAAAGTCTTCAAATCCAAGCTTAATCACTATTACAATGAATTAAAA
This sequence comes from Schizonepeta tenuifolia, assembly GCA_029490685.1. NCBI lineage: Eukaryota > Viridiplantae > Streptophyta > Magnoliopsida > Lamiales > Lamiaceae > Schizonepeta > Schizonepeta tenuifolia. The sequence goes on from CM055955.1 coordinate 28,391,163, forward strand.
TGTGTTTAAAACCCTAATTGGAAACTATTTGAAATGGAATCTAGGGTAGGAGTTGTGTTCTCCCCGTTTTGGGGCTGCCAAGAGGTTTATATAGGATGGAGAAAGTGTTATTACATGTTAAAATCGCGAAAAGGGGAGAAAAACACGAGTTTGGGCGAAAACAGGATTAATCGGCGGTCTGCCCCTGCTTTTCAGCAGTCTGGACCGGTTTTCGGCGATCCAGGGTTGGACCGCAGACTTGACCACCGGTTTGGAGTTTCTTCATGGCTTGAATTACAGTAACTTTTGGAGGGCGATCCGGCGGTTCGGATTGATTTTCGGCGGTTTGAGTCCAAACCGCCGGTTTTCTTTTTCGGACCGCCGGTTTTTACTGGTTTGTTCCGTTTCGTCCCGTTTTCTACATTTTTGTCCCGTTTCTTCGTTCCCGCTCTTCTCCACTCGACTTAGCATCCCATGCTCAACCTACACACATGTACAAACTCTGCCAAAGCGTGAAAGCGATCCAAAATAGTGAAAATAATACGAAACCAATCACGTTTAAAGGCAAAGCAATGCAATTAACGACATGAAAACACGTTTAGTTGCTACAAAATGGATGTTTATCAATATTCTTCAAGAGCTCCCACACTGCCCTATAGGGGAAGTTGTGCCCGCACTCGGCGGAGTAATGATCTTCGGCCTGCGTGTACAGATTCAGCTCATTCCGGCCGCTTCCAAGTTCACTTTCTTTTTTGATGTAGATGCCGGCGAATTTTTGTATTAGTTTCTTGGCGCGGCCCCAAGCGCACTTTATCGGTTGTTTCTCGCGCGGCGTGGCAGGGTATATGTTCTCGTTGAAGCGGGCGACTATTTTGTCCCAGAACTAATTATTGGTCTGGTAGTTGTTGGTCACCGCGTCCAGCCCAAAATCAATGTAGCACCGTGCGAGGAACTCTGTATCTTCATGTGTGAAGTTAGCACCTCGCACTTGCCTCGATCCAGTGCTTGATGTGGCGGGTTGTTTTCCCTTGCGGCTCGCCTTTCCCTTCCCCTTGGCCGAAGAAGTGGTCGTGCTTGATGTGGCGGGAGCTTTCCCCTTGCGGCGTAGCGGCGGTGGTGGTGTTGGCTCTCGTTCCTCTGACTCACCTTGTTGGGAATCTTGGTACGCCTCTTCCTCTTCACTGTCCTCCACCACAACATCGTCGTTGAGGTTGATACGTTTGATTCGAGCAGCAGCCAATGGTGGCGTGTCGAATGCACGATATCCACCGGGTAGAGTGGAGAATTGGAAGAAGCCGGATGTCGGGGGAAATTGAGAGAACCCCCGCGACTGCGAGTAGCCGTAAGACAGTGGGAACTGGGAGAACTCCGGAGACTGCGAGAACCCCGTCGAGGGGAGAAATTGGGAGAACCCCGACGATTGAGAGAAAGGTGCAAACCCGACAACCGGAGAGTATTGGGTGAAATCGGGAGAAGGGGTGAATTGGGAGTTTGGATTCGGTGGATTGGGAGTTTAAGGGTTCGGCGGATTTGAACCGTAATAGTCCTGGAACCACGAATTGAACTCATTTTCACTCATTTTTTTGCACGAAAAAAAAAAAGATTTGAAGATTGAAATTGAAGAAGAAAAAAATTGGGATGAAAATTGGATGTTGGTGTGGAGAATGAATGGAATGAAGATGTATTTATAGTGGAAGGAGTGATGTAGTCGTTGGGGTATTTAATTCTTTTTTTTTAAATTCGGAAAATAAAACAAAAAAAATTGCTCTACCCAATAGGGACACGCCACGTGGCCCCTCATCGCTGCCACCACGGTATCGAAGGCGGTGTATCGACACCGCCTTCGATATATCGTCGTTCAATACCACCCTCCATTCATCCACAACAAGCATCGATACACCCTATATCGATGAGGGTGATATCGATGGGGGATCGACACCGGATGTCGTGGATGCTCTAAGAACTACTTTATCCCTAAGCCAGTGATATTATAAATGTATTCTACAATATATTTTGTTTATTAAAGTCTAGTAGTCTACAAATATCAGTTGAAAAAATCTAGCCAAGGGTAAAGTTAAGAGACCACAAGTTGTTTGTTTGTAATATCATGAAATTATATTTGTTTAAATATGCAATTATGCATTGTTATATTCATAATTTATTAAATAAAACTTTTTTTTCTTACATCAAAGTAAAGTTAGTCGTGAAATTAATACAAAAATATTAGTTATAGTATATACTCCTTCCGCCGCGTTCAATATAGCCTTGGTCATTTCATCACAGTGATTAACAAAGATATTAATAAGAAGAAAAAAAACTAATAAAGTGTCCTTTTAGGCTATAAAGTACATTTTTTTTGGTAAAATTTTCTTTATTACCAGCTGAAGAATTGGAAGTACACAAACATACAAACTCAAAACTCACAACTCTCCAAATCACATCCTAATTAGCCAACATGCAGGCTAATTTTGGATCCTTTCTACTACATATAGCTACTTGAATTTTGCAAATTCTTATCACAGCAGAAGGATCTTGAAATTGATCTTGGGACCTTCGTAAATTTCGCTCTCTCCAAATTTGATAAACTGCGACTGCAAGAAGAGCTCGGTACAGCTTTTGCTTTCCTTTCTTGGCACGACATTGAGTGTTAAGTAACTATTTTTCCAACATCCAATCTTGTTGAGGCAATAAAGTACATTTTTAGACTAAGGTAAACCCTATTTCTTCTCCAGAAAAAAAAGGTCATATTGATGAAGATAAAGATGATGAGCTACTGCTACACAGAGAGTTCTGGTACAACTCAAAGTTCTCATTGATGATTTACTCAGAGTTCTTTCTGGTATAACCCTATAAAGGTTTTACAATAGGAGGATTAAGAGAAGCGTGAAGAATATAGGAGTCCTTATTATTATTATTATTATTATTATTATTATTATTATTATTATTATTATTATTATTATTATTATTATTATTATTATTATTATTATTATTATTATTATTATTATTTGTTGTGTTTTCCTATTTTATTTCTTTTTCGTAGTAGGATTATTTTAGGATTATGGGGCAGAGATTGTATCTACGGTTTATCTTTGTATAGTCTCGACGCATGCATCTATTTCATCAATGGAGGTAACTGAAGAATTTTCGGATGTTGCATGATATGCTGCTTCATGTCCAAACTTTCTCACTTTCTCCAGCATGTGACTTGTGAACAGAATCAATTATCATGGTGCCAATATTTATAACTAATTCAATTACCTTCTCGTGTCATGATATGGCTCACAAGATCAGAGTGATTAACCTGATTCCGATTCTGTTTTCATTTTTAAAAGTTCACCGCCCTAATTTAAAACATAAAAGTATAAATTTATACCTCTAAATGGATGAATAATATTATAAGATATAAATTTATACTTCATTGTGGGGACCACAAATTTTATATATTGTTTGATTGGAGTGATGATATACCTATCTCTACTCCCAAAGGAAGGACCATAATGTTTATATCTTGTTCACTTGGAATATGAAATTGATGGATAAAGAAAGAAATATAACACATAGAAGGTATAATATTTAAACCTCCATTTTGAAGGTATAAATTTATACGTTGGGCAAGGGAAAAAGGGCTGCCCGAAGCTTTATGCTTCCTACCCATTTTTTTTGTTAAAAACAATATACAAGGAAGTAACATAACATTATACCTCGTTTTCCCTCCTTTTCACTCCAAGTGAATGCACCGTAAAAATTTGAAGAATCAATAATCAAAATACAATCATACTTCCCCACTCAAAACGAAGAGAAGTACTAATTACAGTCAAGCAAAGAGATCATAAGTTGTTTATTTGTAATTTGATGAAAGTTCGCAAAAAGTTTAAACTTAAGACGATAACACTAGCATAAATATGCAGATCTTCGGACAATAACGAATCATCCTTTGCTGTTAGTGCTAGTTGCTGTTACTAAATATCACCACACTTCCTGCAGAGGCTTGATTTGCTGCTCGATTGCTTCCGAAATTCTTCCTGTTTGATTCCCTCGCGATCCTGGAGCCAAACTGAGCAACAAACGAGGATCAGACAGTTGATAAATGAGGCAGCTTTGTGAAGCAAAGTCTCATGGTATATGCGGCGTGTGCAGCTTTCCTTCTTTTCATCTATTATTCCCTTCCACTAAAGATAATGACTAATTGTGTACTATGCATACCTGAATTGCCCTTTTGGGCAGACGAGCTACTTCATCGAGACTAAGTAATCGTGCAACCTGCAGTAATGCAACGGAGATATCAATGCCCCAGCCAAGTAAAAGGTATCATTGTTTATGTTATGAGCAAAAATCACAGATCATGGCATACCTCTCGAAGAATTTTCTTGTCGCCAACTCCACTAGGTTGATCAAGGTCTGCAATCTCCCATAGAGGAATATCAAGCAAAGTCCTAATGACATCTTCGTCCAGAAACGGAAATCTTGCCTGACGAACACACAATAATCAAATGTGAAATGTCGTTTTGGATACAATTCTATAAAGTTACAGAGACTCGATTTCAAGGTTATATATATATATATATATATATATATATAGTGAAGTTCTTTCTGCACCTCCTTCCCATTGTCACTTATGCATCTGTCGTCTCGCCCTAAGTTTCTCTTCCATATTCTTTGCACGTCTAGTTTCATTTCCTCATGGAGCCCAAGCCAACTGCTATGCACAAGAAATAATATGTAAACCAGACTTGAGAATAGGAATGAGTTATTTCGAGACATTTAGATTGCAATAAAATGGATGCGTCTGAGCAAATCATGAAAATCAACGATTAACAACATATGAGGGACCACCTTTTATTCCTAAATTTTGTTTTATGCCGACCATATCCAGCACATTGCTCGTCTGCACCTGAACCCACCAGAAGAATCCTGGCCGTGGACTTATATTTGACACGTTGATTTTGTATGCCATCATTGCTGCTCGTCTCCTGATAAAGCCAACCATCTCCTCCAGCAGCTAACCATAATGCTATGCCTATATTCAGGTCCTGAAACAATACTGCAATATATATGAAAAGTTCAATAAAAGCACAGAATCTCAAAGAACGGGAATCATCAACGCCATGCTAATACAGAACTAAATGAAAGAAAAGTACCATGTAAGTATTAGCTGGATCTATAAGTGCCATGACATGCTTCGACTCGAACGTCAACTTCAGTAAGTCAGCATCAATTTCTACAAGGTTCCATCTGTAAATTGACAGGGCAAAGTAAACAACCCGCATAGACGGGAAAAAGAAGAAGATAATAATCATTATTAAGGGGTTCTAAGTCGCAAGGAGGCAAATCAGAACAGAATCTGTACATATATAATACGAGTTTCGTATATGAATCCAATTAGTTTAATATGATCACAAGAAATTCGGATAAGGCAAGACAAATCACTTTTGTTGAGCTTTGACTGACTTAGAAATTCAAACACTTTCTGATTTAAATACTTGATGAATCACACATCAAAGGTGCCAGAAGCTTGACTCCACAATCAGAATCTAATTCAGCTGACCTCCTTGATGGTGCAATCTTCTGAAGTTCCTTCAATCCAGCCCTGGCTGAGATTCTATCGGGTGCTGACTCGCCGTCAAAGCTGACATTGAGCAGATCAATGTCATCTGCAATCACAATTTTCATAAGTCAGATGCATGAAACTTCTTTTTCATATAAAAGAAAAGGAGAAAGATATGAAATCTAATGGAATCATATCATGAATCAAGAGTTTCTTCGTCATCAAATTAACTGTAGATAAGCACTTCTCCAACAAAATTCAGACCCAAAAGTTCGTATCAATAATCCAAGTTAAACACCGTGCAATGATCTTGCAATTAAATAGATGAACACATGGAAAAGTCCATGAAAGCTGAAGCTTTCATTTGATTGAGCACTTACATTCAGAATCAATGCATTGATGCAGTAAAGCAGCAATAATCATAGAATCTAAACCACCAGAAAACAGCACTGCTATTGGAGCATCTCTCTCTCGCCTATGATTCCCCAGGATAACCTGAGCAAGCACCAATCCAATACTATGTTTAAGATTTTGTAAAGAGAATGGTCAAATAGTTTGAATAAAGGAATAACACATCAGCAGATTTCCATCAATTCTAAGTTCCAACACTAGACATAACTTTCCCAGAAACCAACAGCAGCACCTTTATAACTTGCAATAGTCATAATCATGTATTTGCAAGATATCGTGCAAAATCACAATCAAGCATATATGTGCTAAAACCTGGTGGATACTGTTCAAACTGGTTCGTCGCCTTACAGATTCTGTCAAAGCCTTCAGCACTTTATGAGCTGTTGTTAAAGGCGCGCTTCGTAAACAACCTGTAGCAATTAATCAGAGCGAAAATGCAATAATTAATTATACAGCTGGATCCAGTATCAAATACTCAAGTATAAGATGCAAATACTTTGGAAGAAAAAGAATGCAAGGACTGACAAATCAAATCAATTTGAGAAGTAAAAGATAGAAAGGTTGCACAGAATTTTCAGCCACCTCATTTCTCCATACTGACCTGATTCAAATGAAACTTCTGAAAGCACGCCTTGTTGTATAAGAGGAAAGTCACTGAAGCAACCACTTAGATTCTCGGGTTTTGGCTCAATGCCAGTTCTCTCCCATGTGATCAGTTCTTTTAGCTCAAAATCGGTCCACCCATGTTTTTTAACTTCTCCCATTAGATATCCACCCATTTTTAAAGGAGTTACGGAGACACTATATACACCACATGACAGCTCTTCCCAAAAATCCAATTCAGTTTTCCCTTTCTCTTCCACAATATCTGCTTAGAGATCAAAAAAAAGAAATTAGTAGATGTTGTCTTAAAATTATTTCAGAGCAAGGAAGATTAGTTAAGACTAAATTGGTTAAACATGTAAGAAAAGATTAAGATGGATATTATCAGCAGATCATTTATGATAAGCTACAATCAAATAAAGTTATTGATCCACAAACAAATTTCATCATATAAAATGATTAAGACCTTCACTTTTAGGACCTGAGCGTGAAACAACAGTTAACAGATTTCTCAAACGACAAAGGGATAACAAATGGAGGCATCTATTATACTGTGCATACCAAAATCTTTTTTAGTAGAAGAAGGTGGTGACACTGAAGATAGCAGCAGACGAGAATCATCATGTGTTGGCCAGTGCACTAGAAGGCTTCTTCTTCCAAAAGCATCTCTACCAAACCACAGAGTTTTTGAACTATCCTACAAGCATAGAAGAGAAAGCAGGAAAGCTAATTATAAAAGTAGCGACATCTTTATCCTCGGCATTATTTGGAATCATAGAAGAAACTTACCGCACACAGTTACCTGCCAATAGATCAAAGCCCACGGCCCCCTAATTTTTGAGAGAAGTTGTGGAACGGATACTTTATTTCCTTCAGAACACGCAGAAGATCCACCATCTTCATGTGAAATACATGAGCAGCACCGTTCCAGAGACTGCATAAGAATCTCAGTGTCATTGCTATCGCTTCTAAATTGAATTCCACTATATATTTCGCCTGAAAACCGATAAACAAGAAAATGATTTCAGCATCTGGTTTCATAAGTAAAAGTTTGGCGAGTGAGATTACAAACGTGCCAGTTCTGAACTACACAGCAGAAACATAACAAGTCAAAGACCATCATACAGATACAAGAAAAGCACAAACTCCATTTAACTTAACCAGCAGCAAATGAGCAAACCAGCAGATGGAAAACTGGATAATTAGATGGCCTGTATAAACCATACAATACGATAAACATTATAATATGAATCTCAGAATCCCAATGCAGCTCATCATTTCTTGTCAATAAATCTGAAATATAAAAACAAGCAGTGTGGGATGAAGTCTTTCTACTGGGGTGGTAAAGATGCAGTGACCAAATTTAAATTTATCTACGTTAAAACATAATTCATGACAGTACCAAACTTCAAAGGAGCTGCAGGCACAACTAAAATCAGTAAAAAATCATATTGGGAAAAATCTCAAAACACAGAGCATCAAATAACTGAAGCTACTCAAATACTACCATTATAAACAAGAACATTGCCAAACTCATCAACCAATGGTTGCACAACCGGATTCAATCCTCTAAGTTGCAGCGTCGCCCCAATAAATAGCAATGCCCCACTGATCTCACTTCCATAATCATTCTCTGTAACCCCTTCGTTCTGAACAGAAGATTGCAAAACAAAATCTTTCAGCTTATCATACGAAGCTTCTGAATAAAGGTTAACAATTTTAGCTCCTAAGCTATCTGGACCCCTCCTCTTCAGAGCTGCTTTGATATCATTCTCTGACACTAAAGGCTGTAGTTATAACACAAAACAACAAACAAACAAAAAGGACAAAATTAGCAGAGTGAAATACCAGTAAATAGAAATTGTTCCCAAAAAAATGTGTGGTTGGGGGAAAGGATATGAAATTACAGGGTCACAAAGATGAGTAGATGGGCAAGTGTAATTGGGTATCAGAAAAGAGAGATCAATCTTAATTCCAGAAATAATCAGTGCTATGCCACACATCCTTTCTCTTCTCAATTTCGAAAACCCTAACTTCTCTCTGCAATCTGCAGCCCTAAAAGTAATTTCTCAAGGTTTTTCTTTAAGTTTATAAAATACTAGGAGCACATCTTATACAAATTGCCTCCGTAGCATAGTGGTAGTGCGTTCGCTTCGTAAGCGAAAGGTCGTGAGTTCGATCCTCACCGGGGGCTTTTTTGTCAAATTCAAATCTTATTTTGCTAGCTCTCACTAATCCAACCTTAACCTAACCTATCCGAAGTAACGACCAAAATTGTGCTTACTGTTTTTTATCCACTCGAGTTTGGAAGACGAGCATAACTGAACCTGCATCTTTCTAGACTTTAAGTTATATTTTAAACTAGTGTGCAACCCGTCGAAAATCAAGAGGCAATTTTTTTGGTAGTTATAGAAATTTATTTTAAAAATAATTTTTTTCTAATTAAATTCAAGAAAATTATTTCTCAATTCTCTCGTTTTTATTTACTATTTGTGATCCTTTAGTTCAATTTATTCCACATGTTTCATTATTAAAATTATTAGCCACAATTTATTGATAGTTATAAAAATTTATTTTGAAAGTGAAATCTTTAATTTCTAACTAAATTCAAGAAAATTGTTATGTGATTCTCCCGTATTCGTTTACTATTTTTGTTCCTTTTTTAGTTTAAATTTTACTCCAAATGCTTCATTAAGATTACTAAAATTATTATGCGCAATTTACTTGATAGTTATAAAAATTTCTTTTGAAAGTGGGATCTTTAGTAGTATGTAATTAAATTCAACAAAATTGTTCTGTGATTATCTCATCTTCATTAACTATTTTTATCTTTTTAGTTCAAATTAATTAACATGCTTCAGTAAGATTCAAGAAAATTATTTTGCGATTCTTCCGTGTTTATTTACTACTATTTCTTAATTCCTTTTTGGTTCAATTTTAATCAACATATTATTATGAATATTAGGAGCAATTTGCTTGGTAGTTATTAAAAAAATTTGAAAATTAAATCTTTAGTATTTAATAAAATTCCAGAAAATCATTCCACTATTCTCCCGTCTTCATTTACTATTTTTTATTCAATTTTAATCCACACGGTTCATTATTTTTATGTTCTTAAGAGGCATTAACATTAACATTCAATCTAAAATCTCAAACTTGAAACAACATGGCATAAACTTCTACTAATTTTTAAAAAGACTTAATGTTATAACCTTTTTCTATTTTGATAAGAAAAAAAGGAAGAAAACAAATCTTATTATGCTAATTGAATTAATTATCATTGCATATTCTTTCTTTAGTAGGCATGAACAATAACACTCAATTAATCTAAAACTTGAAGCATCACTTAATAAATTCAAACCAATAAATGGTCCGGAAGGAAACATACTTTTCTCGATGTCTGCACAATATTCGAAAGATCAATCGGTGATTGTATACTTCATGAATTTCTAACTTTGTAGTGTGAGTAGAGAAATAATTAAAAGTGATAGATGTTAATCATAAAGTAAATAATGTGTTATTTCAATAATGAGAGTTTATTTCAATAATGAAATACATTCCTTTGTTAAAATGTTTAAAATCGTGAAATATTATTCTATGTTTTCTTATATTTACGCCAATTTAATAATTTTTCAAAATAAACAAATTTTTATTGACTGCCTAATAATAAGTAAACTAAAATATTTTTTTTGCTTGGCCAACTACGTAATTGGCCAAACAAAATTTATTGTGCAAAACAATTGTGACATGTGAAAATATACATTAAACTCGATTATTTAAATTGATTTCCTAAGAGTGGAGTTTTAATGGTAATAGATGTGGGATAAGACCTTATTTAATCTACGAAAGAACATCAAATTAATAATATTATATTATTCTATATGCAAATTAACTCAATTTTAAAAAAAATAATATTTCATTCATGCGCCACTATAGAGTTATATCTTTTGATTAATTGATATTTAATTAAAATTCAAATATTGCCAATATAGCGATTGCCCAATTAAAATTTATAATAAAAATAAATTATTTATTTGACCAAGTAATTAATTGATCAAATCAAATTGATTGTGCAAATAATCTTGAGATGAGAAAATTGATATCTATTTTGAGTATTTATATAGGTTCTCAAAGAGTAGAGTTTAATTAAAAAGCGATGAAATTTTTTATATTAAACCTAATAAATATATATATGAATAAAAATACTTAAAATGAGAATTTAAGATAAATATGAATACCAATAGAGGTTGAGTCACGTAAAACCTTAACGTGGTTCCTTTTATTAAGTTCCAATGTGGAACTTATTTTATTAAAGTTTTTAGAAGATGTAAAATAGTGCATACTCATAAATCAATTGTATTATCCACTTAGCTAAGTCATCTATGAACATATAATTCATTTGGAAGGATTGTGCATTGTAAAAGTTATTATTAATATTTACTACACATTTTTTATGATTATATTACACCTTCTTGTTTAATTCTTGAGCATATGAGATTTTGAGTTTTTAAGGTCTGTTATGAGCTCTAAAATCTTATAACAATTCAACAAGAATGATGATTTTATTGTAAATAGTGAACTTCAAGAATTGGTTACACTATGAAATTGGTAAGTTTTGTCTTCTACAAAACTTCACCCTATAAAAATATAATTATTTAAGCTGCGAATTAATAAATTGATGAAAGAAAGGATGAGAACAAACTACATATATTTATTCGGCCGAATTATATTAGTGGTGTAAAGGATGAGAAACTACATAATGATTCTAAGCATTTATAGAGTTTTCAATAGGTGAAGTTTCACCTAAAACCGATGTGGGATGGAAAAATTAATTGTTATTAATATTTATAAAATCTTGTTTTCTTTTAATAATTTAAAAAAGGAATAACAAATTAATATTAAAGGTGAGATGGCTCGTATTGGAATTTTCCTTATTAACTAATAGGGGTGAGCATTGGGTCGGACCCGGACCGACTCGCTTGGACCGAAGACCCGCTCCTTTTGAAAAAATTGGACCGACTAGGACCAAAGAAAAGGCCAGGACCGACCCTGACCCGGCCCAAACCCGGGATCCGGGTTCGGTCCAACCCGTTCAAAAATTCAGAATTAATAGAGTGTTTTTTGTTCCCTACTCAAGTATTGAAACTTACTATTATTTAGATCCATTGAAAAGATTCTATCAATCATTAAGCATTAATTAAATAATATCATCTCAATATATATGAATAAAAAATTATTAAAACAAGAATTTAAGATAAATATGAACACCGAATGAAGGTTACGCCACATAGGACCTAAAATTAAGGGGAGAGTTTGAATCAACATTAGTTTAATAATATATAGATTTTAAATAATAAAATTATGCATTATGTTTGTTTAAATGCTTTTTTTAGAAGATTTAAATGCATTGTTATGTGATCACATAATACAAATAAAACTTGCGTTTTTTTTCTTACATTACGGAATTACTACAATTAATATATCTATAAAGAATTTGGGAATTTGGTGCATACAAAAACTAGTTTTCACGTAAAAACAACAAACTAATCTGAATCGTTGATCTTTGTATGATCTGCGACTCTCATTAATTGAAATATGAAAGTAGAAAATAAAACCATGATCTTCTATAACCATCATTATTTTTACAAAACAACATGAATCAAAAGAACACTTTTAGTTTGTACGGGAGGACTAATTGTTATACTAATTCATCTTTTTACATAAATTTAAATATAAGTACTATTTGTTAGTAATCTTAGATTTTTCAAGTTAAATCATTTAATGATATTATTGACGGGCAAACGAAATATATTATGTCAAGCTTGACGTTTAGCAAAATGAAAAATCAACTAAATTAGCTCGAAGGAATTTCAGTTTGACCAAAATCCGAGTAGTCTGACTCATTGATAGTGTTACGGTACCAAGCGGCACAATTTGATTATGCTAATTGGTACTCCCTCCGTTTATGAATTTGTATATTCGCTTCCACCCTCTCAAGTTTTTCTATAACTTGTAAGTCCTATCCTGAGTTGCCAAATAATATCCCTCATGTCCATAATAATTATATCACACAACGGGTTTGACATGGATTTTAATAAATGGTTGGTAGATTGCTTTTAGTAAAAAAAGAATCCATCATAATGAATTGTTGTGAAATATAAAATAATATGTGTACGTAGAATATTGTCACAAAAAAAAATTAAATTATGATATATTTATCGTGAAATTGAAGGAGGGAGTACTAGTTTTCATGTTTTAACTTTTAAATAGGGTTGGTACTTGGCACCAATTAAATACATGCATCAGTACCTATTCTGACTGGGTTGTTTAATTCATCGCATTTTGGGTAATTGCGGTCCATTTTATTATTGGACTAATATAGGACAGGAAAAGAAGGCCTTTGTTGGGCCTCAAAACTGGTAAATTAAAGAAGAAAGCCCAGGAAGAAAAGTGACATACACGAGTTTCATATACTACTCCGGTCTCCAAACTAAACAGTACATGGATTCTCGTTGGTACATGTTATATTTAAATAGAGTATCTACAACATGGAGCTAATAAATCATGTGTAACTCTACTAAATCGCACAGCAGCAGACACTACAAGTGCAAATGCATATGCAAATGGGTAACAAGAGTAGTATGGAAATATTGTTGCCATCTGAGAAATAATTATCGGTGAACAAATGTCATCAAAATAAGTAATGTTTAGCCGAAAAGGAGGAGTGTAAAGAATTATGTCGCTTAAAGATTCTGCATGCTACGTCAAAAAAATTCACATCACTTTTCGATCACCAAAAATTCAAAATGTTATTCCGGTCGCAATCAATTCAAATGTTACATCTTGATATGTCAATTATAAAAAGTGATATTATTATTGCAAATGAATGCAAATGTTGTGCCTTGATTTGCAATTGACCCTCATTTAATTTCACGTTTTTATCTTTTTTTTGTTTTACTTGATGTTTTAACTTTTAAATTAAATACCAATTACATACATGCATCAAGATGAGTCTAACAAAAGAATCATGTATTTCTTCATACGTTTGGATATGTGTTGTACTCGCTAATAGAATATGTACCTAATTAATCAATAATCATGCAAGCACACAAGTAGATTTGGACATTTAGTCACATCGATTGTCCGAATCAATATATTTATGAAATCATTGGAAGGATCTGTACAATTTATTTCACAAATATAATTAGATGACGATAGCAGATAATCCACTCACACTCATGACAAAGATAACTGAAAATAAATGTCTCTCAATGATAGTCATACATCGGATTGGTATCTCATATATATTAATTACAATTAAGTTCGTAATTATTTTTTAAATAAATTTAATTCATTTGGAATTTATTTAAAATTTCACAATTAGGGTAACAATCCATGTTTAAAATTATTAATCAATTAATAAAATAATATTAAATAAATAATTTAACAATATAAATAGCCTCACCCAAACGGTGACCGTGCAGGAAAGGGACTGTAGAAGTAAAAAAATTATAACTACAAAGAATGCTAACTAGTACAGTAACTAGTACTTACTACTATTAATAATAGAACAATGTGGATTTTAAGGTTAATTACTTGATGAATACGCATACATCATTATCTGTAAAGATAATATATTTATATTTTAAGATTAATTACTTGGTTAATACTCATGCATGAGCATGATATATATGCGATTTAACAAAACTTTGAGATGACTACTTGATCAACACTCATGCATGCTATATCTAGCTATAGAGATAATAAAATATTAAATCATCATTATCATTATATTACTAAAAGAAAAACGATTATTGCTTTGAAAAGATTTTATATGGCATTCCTCTTAATTCTCCATTCTTATTTATTTAAATTCTCAAATCTTTGAATTTTTAAATGTAAAATAATAGATTTTAAATATCTACTAAAATCTTGTGTCCCACATCGGTTATTCAGTGAAATTTCACCTATTGAAAAAACTATAAATACATAGAACTAATGTGTATTTTCTCATCTTTTGCTCCACTGGTTTTATTTTACCAATTTATTTATCAATCGGCCAAATAAATAACTATATTTTTATAGTTTGGTTTAATTTAATTTAATTTGGTCAATTTATTAATTGGCTAATAGAAAATTATTTTTCGTAGGGAACTAATTTATTAGTTGAAAGAATAAATGGTTCCAAAATAATTGACTAATGTGGCTAATGTATTGGTTGGTCAAATTAAATTTTGAAATAGTCTAATAATTTTTATTTAATTTATAATTTATCAATTATTTAGGTAGACGTGTCAATTTCCAACTGACAGACACCTTAACTCGAGGTCCCCACGTGACATATTTTCATTCTTTATTCTTATTTATTTTAAATTTTATTTTATTCATTTTTTCCATGTATTTTTCTAAAATCTAGAATCACCATCTATGAATTGATCTGTACATGATTTGTAGTTGAGTTCAGGCACCTTAACTCGAGGTCCCACGTGATATATTTCTATTCTTTATTCTTATTTATTTTAAATTTTATTTTATTCATTTTTTTCATGTATTTTTCTGAAATCTAGAATCACTATCTATGAATTGACTTGTACGTGATTTGTAGTTCAGTTTCCAACTTTGCATAACTTATAATTGTAATTAGTGAATATTACTATACAATTTTTTTTTTAGTTGACAGAATAAATGGTTCCAAAATAATTGGCTAATATATTGGTTGGTCGAATTAAATTTTAAAATAGTCTAATAATTTTTATTTAATTTGATAAAAAATAATTAAATTTTAATTTATCAATTATTTTGGTAGATAGGTCAATTCCCAACTGACAGGCACCTCAACTCGAGATCCCACGTGACACATTTCCATTATTTATTCTTATTTATTTTAAATACTATTTTATTCATTTTTTCTATATATTTTTCTAAAATATAGAATCGCCATCTATGAATTGATTACGTGATTTGTAGTTGAGTTTTCAACTTTGCATAACTTATAATTGTAATTAGTGAATATTATTATACAATTTGTTTTACTAAATTTTGGCTCTATATAAATCCTAAACAAATTTTATAAATACGCACTTATAAATTAGAGTCGTGGTCAATGGGTCGATTCCGATGCAATCCCATGTGGCACATTTCCATTCTTTATTCAAATTTATTTTAAATTTTAAATTTTATTAATTTTTTTCATGTATTTTTCTAAAATTTAGAAACGTTATCTATGAATTAATTTTTACATTATTTGTAATGGAGTTTCCAACTTTGCATAATTTATAATCGTAATTAGTAAATATTACTATACAATTAAAATGAGAACAAATAATACAATTAATTTTTTATTAATTTTTGGGTCTATATAAATTTTAAACGAGTTTTATAAATTATGCACTTATAAATCAAAAATATGGTGAATGGGCCAATTCCGACCCGGAACCGTAGCGGTAAGTGGTTCAATTCCCAACCGACGGCTACCTGAACTCGGGAAATTTTTCTTCATTTTATGCCATTTTTTCATGTACATTCTAAAATCTAAAATAGTCATTCATGAATTAATTTCCACTTTATTTGTAGTTGAGTTTTCAAATTTGCATAATCTATAATTGTGATTAGCGAACATTATTGTATGACTAAGGACGTGAACGAATAGTACAATCAATTTTTCTTATCAAATTTTGGGTCTATATATATTCTAAATGAGTTTTATAAATTACGCACTTATAAATCAGTGTCGTGGTCCACGGGCCGATTGCGACGCGGAACTATGGCAGTAGACAGGGCAATTCTCAATCGACGGTTATTGATAATGGATTTTTTTTAGAAATCGAAAGAAATGAGAATATATTAAATTATAATTTTTAACAAACATAACTATATGGTTTGAATCGTAAACATGTAACAAAATTATTTTTAATTGAATTTGAGATGTGTCCAATGGCATATAAATTCTAAGCGAGTTTAGTAGATTGAATAAACGAATTATTTAATCCTAAATAATTAAAAAAATAATATTTCTCTTAATATATCACTATTAATACTATTTAATAATTTTATTATTATTAAATATTAATATAATTTCATGTCGATTTTCGACGGGTTATATGCTAGTTATCATTATATTACTAAAAGTAAAATGATTCTTGCTTTGAAAAAATCCTACGTGGCACCTCTCTTAATCCATCATTCTTATTTATCTAAATTCTCAAATTTTTAAATTTTTAAATATAAAATAATGAGTAGATTTTAAATATCTTTTAAAATTTTGTGTCCCACATCGGTTGTTCAATGAAACTTCAACTATTGAAAAGCTTATAAATACCTAGAATCAATATATATTTTCTCATCTTTTCTACCACCAGTTTTATTTGGCCAATTTATTTATTAGTCGGCTGAATAAATAAATATATTGTTATAGTTTCATTAATTTAATTTAACTTGGCCGAGTAAATAATTTTTGTAGGGAACCAATTTATTAGATGACCGAATAAATGGTTCCAAAATAATTTGGCTAATTTATTAGTTGACTGAATTAAAATTTGAAATAGTCTGATAAATTTTTATTTAATTTGATAAAAATAATTAATTTTAATTCGGACCAACTCCTAACCGACGGGTATCTCAACTTGGGATCCCATGACACATCTCCAATCAATATTCTTATTTATTTTAAATTATTCATTTTATGCATTTTTCCATGTATTTTCTAAAATTTAGATTCATACTCAATGTATTAATTTTTACTACGTTATTTGTAGTTGAGTTTCCAACTTTGCATAATTCATAAATAAAATTAGCGAATACTACTATACAATTAAGGACGAGAGCGAATATTTTTTGTAATTAATTTTACTTCTGTCAATTAATTAGGTAGACAGACCAATTCTCAACCGACGAGTACCTCAACTCGGGGTCCCACGTGACACATCTTCATTCTTTATTCTTATTTATTTTCAAAAATGTATATTTTGCATTTTTTTCATATATTTTCTAAAATCTAGATTTATTTGTAGTTGAGTTTCCAACTTTGCATAATTCATATATGTAATTAGTGAATATTATTATACAGTTAAAGACGAAAATGAATAGTTCAATTAATTTTTATTTAATTTGATAAAAATAAATTAATTTTAATTTGGCCATTAATTAGTTGGATAGATAAATAATTTTATTTTTATTGAATACATCCTATATTCAAAATCATATTTCTTGATACTTTATTCCAAAACGAATCAGTCTATTTAATCACTAATTAAGTTCAAGAAGACTTAAGAGTTACAATCTCATTATTATACATAAAAAAATTACTTTAAATATTAATTAAATTTATATTCCACATTGATCTTCAATCACTTATTGAAAAGTAGGGATGTCAATTTAACCCGAAACTCACGGGTTGACCCGAACCGAATCGAATCCGAGGAGGGTCAGGGTCGAAAATTTTGAGCCCGAAAATTTTTTAGTCCGATTGGACCGAATCAAAATTAGCCCGAGCCCGATAGGGCTAGCCCGAAAATCGAGTGGGTTGCGATAACCAAAATTATTCATTACTTAGTTGTACATTTCATTACTTTATTTATAAATTTAATTATTAGGTACACTCCGAACCGAAAATAGCCCAAGACCAATAGGGTTGGCCTGAAAACCGAACGGATTAACTGATTGACATCCCTATTGAAAAGTATATAAATACTTTATAAATTTAAACGAATCAGATAATTAGCGAATATTACTATAGGGGTTAAAAACGAGAACGAATAGTACAATCACTTTTTAATTGAATCTATTAAATTCTAAATAAGTTTTATTAATGATACAGTTTTAAATTTATTCTTGAAAATTTATTTTTTATCTCTTATTATTTAGTTTAGAGATGCCCATAAAAATCAAAATTATGGTCGACGGGCTGGCTTCAATCCTGAATAGTGGGGGTAGCGGGTCAATTGTCAACCGGCGGTTCAACTTAAGAAAAAATATATATTAATATAATAATGTAGGATATTTAGCGTCACCTTCATTCTTATAGACAATCTTCAAAAAAAATCTTCTCTAAATTAATAGACAACATATAGTTATTTGTAAAAAAAAATCTACCACAATTCTCATACACAATCGACGTGAGACAACTTATTTGATAGTCAAATATGTTTTTGTCTTACATCGATTTTTTGAAGAAAGGAAGATTAAAAAATTATCTATAAAATTGAGGGTGAATTAAATTAAAATATTTAATGAATATTATTATATGAATTATGGACGAGAATATATAGTAAAATTACTTTCTAAACCATATAGCAAAAAAAAATTATTAACTACCTTTTTATGCTATTATATATTAATTCTAATGAATAATAATTTCCCGTCGAAGTTACACTAGTTATAAATAAAAAGTAGAAAGTTGCTAAAGCTCCCGAGCTCGCCCTAAACCGTAAACGAGGCATAAATATATCGCAAAATATTATTATAAATAAAAAAGATTACTTTAAAGATTTACACACGAGTCAAAGACACAAGTCAAAACACAATACTAATAATTAATTAATTCCATGTAAAAAAAATTAATTAATTGAAGTCGCTTTTTCAAATATAAAGTCAAAGAGAAAAGGGTCGCCGAGGCGGGGCCCGCACGAATCGGGGAAGTTGGCCCCATCCGCCAGCTAATCCCAAACGTGCTCCTCAATCCTTCTGCCTGCGAAAGTTCCAAACAGAGCTTGAGCAAAAACGCTGAAAACGGGAGCCCTCCAACCGCCTTGGGATTCTTTCCCATTTATATATGTAATGTAATTTGCCATTCTTCAAACCCTTTTAATATGGTGTTGTAGTAATTGCTATTTCTTCCGTCTCTCACCCACACCTTTCCCCTTTATTTTTTTTTATTTTTTGTTTCCTTTTTATAGTCGGACTCGGATTGGTGTGGAAATCTTTCTCTCTTTCGCATTCCATCCCTATAAAAAGGGCACTCGAGAATCTTGGGTTTTTGTTTCTCTCTGGGGTTTTCGACTTGTAGGAGGTAAATCCCTTTTTTTTCGTGGGATGTCTTTTTTGCGGCGTGTGTGAGTTTCATGGGATGGATGTATGTGAAAGAGTTTGGAAGTTTTCTTTGTCAACGATTATATTTTATGCTTCTTTATACATTTAAATGCAATGATTTTTCGTCGTCTGTTTCTTTAATTCTGCGTTGAATCTGCATGACTTAGATTGTAGTTGCTAGAGTAATCGGAGTTCATCGATTTTTTGGGGGTTCTTGTTTATTTATCAATTGAAGTAGATTTTGTGTAAGTTTTCTGGATTGATTAATCTATCTTTGTTGATCTGCATCGAAGACATGATGTTCATGACTCTCTGCGATGCGTTTTTCTTTTTTCTTTCTTCTTTTTTTTTGGGTATAACAATGTATTATTTACTTCCTCAATTGCTGGATTAATAACTCTGGATTAACAATTCTTTATGAGGAAAAGTTGTTCAAACTGATGATTTTGTCTTTATGATTCATCGATTCTTAAGCTAAAGTATATTTTTGTTTTTTTTTTAATGTACTTGTGTTTTTTTGATCTGTGCATGTGGATTTGGTAGGCATTATTTACATGTTCATTTTATTTTGTCAATGTATAATGTCAAATCAACAATAGATCCAATAACTGGTCCTTCTTTTTGTTTGTTAAAATTTTTTTTTAAATCCAACAACAGAATTTATAACATCGAAGATGATTAATCGTTTCATTCTCCGTTGCCGTGTCTAAAAAATAAAGCCAACCTTGCTTATGTAACCCTGAAGTTTTGAGCCTATATCCAATATGACTTTCCTTTCAAATTGATCGATTCATGCATTTCTTCTATCTGAAATAGATAGGTGTGTACTGCCATGGTCTATTTGCTTGCTTATGCATTCTCTATTAATTATTTCTTGTTTTCTTGTGGATTCCTCCCTCCCAGTAGCGTAGCGTCGTGTTCTGTGGCCTACTCAAGGAATTCCTTTATGTTCGAAATTTTTTTCTGTTCCAAGCTGCGCATATAAATCATTAATGCTTCCCAAGTGTTGTTTTATTTGCACATAGATTCAAAATTCTATGATTTTTATCTGGGAAGTTTATGCACTAGTGTCTTGCGCGTGTCATGAGAAATTGTGCATTCCTTGTCCTATATTAAATGAATCGTAGTTACTAAGAATCTGTTCTCACGACAGTTTGTCTTGATACATATATGCAGTTATGGAAGAGAATAAACTTCCCAGTCCTGCACATGTGGCAGATGAATTCGTGAAGCTATATTATGCGATGCTCAATAAATGTCCTGAAGATCTCTATAAATTTTACGAAGAACCGAGCCTACTTGGCTGGCCCGGGGTTGATGGTGTCGTGGCACCTGTAACAACCTTAAAAGTAAGTATCTTATTAACCGGCAATACTTATTTTGCTCTTCAAATATGATTAGTTTTCTGTAATTGTATCTCTCGAACTAGCTTTTTAGCTCAATTAATGTGCTTTTAAATTGAACTAAGTCGTTTTCATGATCTTCGCACAGGGAATAAATGAAAAGATCATGTCATCTGATTACAAATTTTGCTCCGTGGAAGTCAAAACTACCGATGCACAAGAATCTCTCCAGGGAGGGATCATTGTTACTGTAACTGGTTGCTTTACTGGAACGGATAACGTGAAAAAGAATTATAGTCAGACATTCTTTTTGGTACAACGGAGAAAGGGATTCACCGTCTTGAATGTCTTCATCTTGAATGATATTCTTCGACTTTTTGATGTATGTGAGTCTAAGACTGAAGCTGTTGGCAGTAGTGAGGCTGAAAATGATCGGCCTGCTCTTACTCAGAATTCTGGTAGCACTCGATTTGCTAATTTGTTACTCAGATTTATTTATTCTTCTGTTGTATGTGTAATTTAAAATCTATCCTGGATTGCCCTCTGCAGTGCCATCCGTCACTTGTGATGTTCCGACATCCTTGAACTTCAAAGCAGCAGTCGAAAATGGAAAAGTCAAGGAAGTGACGGATCTTTCTCTCTCAGTGGAAAATCTTACTAATGGTTCTGCTGCTTCTACACCGTCCATTCCTTCAGGCGAAAATATATCTGTCCCATCGGCAAAATATGCGCAATCACAATCAGTGGATGCACCTAATCCAAATGAGAAAGCACCCCCATCTGTCAAACCAGCGACAAATGTCGAAATTCCTTCAGTTGTCGCACCAGCTTTAAATGTATCCTCGAAAATCACCTATGCTTCTGTGGTATGTTAAATAAATATTACTATTATTTTAGATTCCTATTCTGATAATGAGAAGTCATATAATCATTAAATTTTCTGATTTTTGTGAAGCTTGCGAAAAAGGCTCCCCCAGTTTCTCCAAAGGTTGCAGCAGTTACTTCGAATGTTAGCAAACAAGCAGTGGCGTCGCCAACAGCTAAACCATCATCATCATCTTCTCGTGGTGACGTTTCACCAAAAGTATCGACTCCTAGAGGTGGAGTGTCCAAAGTTCCCACTTCCTCTACAGCAGAAGGTAATTTTCGGTTTCTATAAAACTAGAGGCTTCTGTTATTATATCTTCTGATTTATTTGATAATCGTTGCAGGTAAAGCGATATATATCGCACAATTACCTTACGAGATAAATAGACAAGGAGTTGTTGATGTTCTTAAACAATTTGGGCCAATTCGAAGATATGCGGAGACCGTCCAGATTAGAAAACGCCGTGTAAGCTTTTCAGCTCGATTCAAGTGTTTCATACATCGTCTTCATTCCATTAGAGTAGTTTTCGCTGACTTATTTGGCCTCTTTCAGGATGGTTTCTGCTATGGATTTGTGGAATTCGAATCTGCAGATTCTGCAGAGCGTGCAGTGCGGGTATGCTCGATCGCTATGCAAACTTTTCTTTCCTTAAACAGAATTCCATACACCACAAGAACATTGTATCCTGCCCTTTTAACATTTCCTCAGCATATCATGAACTTAGTCATCGATTCTCTTTTCCTTGCAGGCGCATCATGTGATGTTCGGTGATAAGGCAGCATATATCATGCACAAGAGACCATCACCGAATAATCGAGGTAAAAGAATGGACACTTTTCCATGTTGGTAATAACTTGCATTCGTTACGTTGATATAGCTATTGGTTGATTACACTTTTATACCCAAAGTTTGCCCTAATTTCGTAAATAGAACAGACTTTGAAATTTTTCGTCTTCCTCTAGTTTTTTTACCGGTTAGTCGTGTTGGTAGTCACTAATAACTAGCTTCATAGCTCAATCAAAGAAATTCTTCTATATGGCTTTTGGAGTCGCAACACAACTGATCTTTGGTATCGACAAAGTCGACCTACTATATTGGTTTTGGTGTTAAAACTTGCTGTATATTTAAGCAGAAAGTAGCTACATCTTTGATGTTGGTTTTTGCAGGTAGCAAGAGTGGAGCAAGGTCGCGAACGAGGCATGATGGCCAGCGCTACGGAAACGGTAATGGCAATGCCCGTGTAATAGAGAACGGCGATCGGAGTCATTATGGTCAGCGGCCGAGGCAGGCCAGTCGAGATCCCTTAACTAATTTGTATTGATCATTATTATGCCATTGGATCTCATGCTTAATGTGTCACATTCATTGAACTACAATCTTATCAAAATTTTGATATTTTTTGCCGTAAGTTGGGCAATATTTGCTTGCTTTTTTTATCTCATGTTTTTGGATACAGACATAAAAATAATTTGGCCTCATTCTTGCTCATGGCCTAAAGTTTATCACAGTCTGGGCCAAGTATCACCGAAGTACCTTTCTCTTTTCAATTCTAAGGCTTACATTATTTATATATTTTTTCTTGATAAAACATTGTAAATACATAGTATAAATTATAGCTTATGGTTTGACCTTTAAAATATACTAATAATATGATGTAAAATTCTGATTTTTTTAAAGTTGCAAATATGGTACAAGATGAAATTTGTGGGACTATAATCGTAAGAATTCTTTGCCCTACTTGAAAAGTAGGGCCAATTTTATAACTCAATCCACATGACAAAACTGATTCACCAGATCTATGTTCAAGTTTACCGTTAAAAATATACCAAGTTGAATATTTAGTACTTCAAAATTGCAAGAACAAAAAGATTTCAAAATTTAGTACTTAAACAAACCAAGTTGAATATTTTATTTCATCCTAGAAAATGTGAAGAGATTTTGATGATTTTGGTTTTGACTTACGGGCAGAAATTTCATATAAAGTTAAAATGTAATGAAAAATAATAAAGTGGAGAATAATAGTACTAGTTGTTTTAAGTTTTTAGCTTATATTGCAAATGCTCCTAATTTACCTCATTTATAGAGTATAGTATGGAATATAAATATTAAAAAATTTAATATTGTTCTGCATGAAGACAGGCACATACAAAAATAGTTATGTCAGATATATGCGTGTTATAACTTTTACTAAAACTCATTCGAACTTTGGATCCAAAAAAACATACTCAATTCAGATCTTCAACTTTAATTGATACCTCCTCAATAATATCAACACTGATAAGGGATAATAATCAATAACAATATGACACCTCTAATTAGTACTACTAAGTTTAAAAATAGATTGAACATAAAACTGTTCGAGCCTGCCTAATTTATTATATAAAATATAAAAAGGACTGTATACGGTATACCTTTTCTTTCCTATCCTCTTTTTACCGAAGTCCAAATCAAAAGGATTTTATGGTCATTCTCCCATTTCTGGTGGCAGGACACGTTGACACCCACACCCTTTCAAACCACCCCACCCCACCCCACGAGCCAAACAGGGCCCCACACCTGTCCTTCTATTAATATTTTCCTACACGTTTTGAACACAAGAATCTTTTACATCCCTGGTCTTAGTCACTGACGTGTCCCCTCCAATTAATTCCTAATAACTACAGTAAAACTTCGATAAATAAATTCTAAAGAAAAAATGGATAAATAAATTCCATAAATGGATAATAGCATCAAATAAATAATTTTCTCCGGTCCTCATAAATCGACAAAGAAGATAAATGAATAATTTCACTACAAGAATATTTTTTCTAGTTCCAAGAGTACTTATTTATCAAGGTTTTACGTACTTCTATAGAAGACTATCTGCAGTGATAGTGTTTCTATAAAGTTTCTCTATAGAGTGTGATGGAAATAGAGACAGTCAGCTGCAGTGGGACTGTCTTTATAGGGTGTCTCCTTCTAATTAGTTTATTAATTTTAAATATTAATTTTGTCAATATATCACTGTTACGATACTGTCTCGTTGAAACGAGACAGTCTCGAAATAGTGGATGTTGCACTGAACCGTCTCTATGGATTAAGTGTCTCGAGACAGCCACTGCAGATAGTCTAAGTCTGGTCTGAAGGAAGTACCACAGATTTTAAGAAATGTCAGTGTGGGTAGTATAAGTATTGTGAGTGAGAATGTGTTAGTACATGTTTACTTTTAAATGCAGAATACAAATAAGATACCCCCTCCGTCCCGCCACAGATGTCCTAGTTTCTCTCGGCATGGAAATTAAGGAGGACACAATTAAGGTAGAAAATGTGTTTAGTGGAGTTGTTAAAGTCTAAAGTAGGTAGAGAGAGATAGTGAATAGTGAAATAAAGTGGAATAAAGTGAATAGAGAGAGAGTGAATAGTAGATTGAAAAGTGTAAAGTGAATGTAATTAACTAAACTAATTATTGCCAAAAAAGGAAATATGACAACTGGAGCGGGACATCCAAAATAGAAAGTAGGACAACTGAAGCGGGACGGAGGGAGTAATAAAGAGTACAAGTGTAACTTTTTAAGTAAGATCATTTACATTTATGGAATGACCGCACTTATCGTGGACCGCTCCAAATGGAAATAAGGTCACACTTACTGTGAATAGAGGGATTTTTTTTTTTCCTTTTCTTGATAAATACTCCCCAACCTCCGTCTACCAGTAGTGTGATTTTCATTGTGGTTCGAATATCAAGAAAAATAAGGTAGAAATTACTTGAGCAAAGAAAATGACTCATCATTTTGAACTCGTGTGTGATTTAAAATATACTTCTTTTGCCCCATAATAATAGTCACCTTTTCATTTTCGGCCGTCCCTGAATAATAGAATCATTACATTTTAGGATATGATCCCACCACTATTTTATTTTTTTATTTCTTTTTCCATTCATAAAAGTAGGTTCCTTTCTTTACTAACTTAACAACTATATTTTTTTTATTTCTTTCCTCATTGACAATCACCTAACTTTATTAAAACTGGTGGCGAACCCAAATAACTCTACTTTTGAGGGACAAGAGGGAGTAAGAACCACGACTCTTTATAGACGAAGGAAGTACATTATCCGTCCATGAAACATTTGTGTAGTTTTGACTATCATAGGATTTAAGAAATTTGGTTGACTTAGTTTGTAACACGTAATGTGAATGACATAAATATCTCATTTATAAGTAACTGTGAATGAATAAAGTTAAAAAATAAAGTAAAATATTTGGACACATTTAAAAATGTAGGCAAATGAACAGTGGATCGGATTGAGTACTGGTAATAATATTCATAATCCCTTTTTACTACACTTTTGTTCATCATAAAAAGCCTTGCTAAAGAATACTTTAATCAGATCCATTTTTTAATCGAGCCTTTGTTCCTAAGTCACCATAAAATAATAAGTGTGTAATTACATTATTTTATGATTTGGTAGATCAATAAACTAATCAGAATTTCGAATGAAGTGTTTGGTGTTTGGATGGATCTTGGATAGTTTTTTATTATGGAGAAACTGAAATTCGTATCGGATTCTTAGAGTTGTAGAAGTTCGAATGTAGAGTGATTTTTCTATATTATCTCTTATTCTTAATTCAATCTAAAATTACAATGAGTTTATGCTTTCAAGGTATACTAGATTTACCCGCGCGCGTTGCGCTGCACATTACTTTTATATATATTGTATATATTGCTGAATATTACAGTATGTATAATTCAAATATGCAAATAGTGCTTCAAATTATTCATGTCATATAGAATGATACATATTTAAAGATCAAATTAATCAACAAATTGTAAAACCTAAATTTAAACAAATTGTAATTCATCTCCAACCCAAGAGCTCGAAATGAAAAATGACTTTTGAAATTCTAGTTGTGTCATGGAAGAAATCAAGAAGGTATTACTTGCAGATGATGCTTCGTTTCTCGAGGAAGTTGCCTGCAGAAATTTTGTTAGACTTGTTAGAATAAAAAAGAAAAAAGAAAACGAAAAGAAAGAAAAGAAAAAGAAAAAAAAAATGTAGTCCAAAAGGTAGTAGCAAGTTTAGGCGGAAAAATAAAGTAGTAGATTTATTTTGCTTTAATATATATATAGATTTACGAAACAAGTTTTGATTTAGTTTGGGTAGGATTAAGAAACAAAATTCCAATAAAACCAAAGGAACGATAAATCTATAAATTTGTATAATCAATACATAAATTATTAATAGAATTCTCGTTTTAGTTTTTGTTTTGCTTATTTACGCCATTTATTTTATTGTTTCCTTTTCCTAGTGATAATTAGAGATATATGTATAAATTTTAATAGGGTAGTGCTATTTGTACACACTATGTCCAGATATACGATAGTAAAAGTAATAATTTGACAAAAAAAATTAACTAATAATTTAATTTCATAGTTTCGACATTTTGATTATTAATATACATGCGTTTTTTTTTTTAATTTTAATTATAATGTTTCATCCCAATTTAAATTTACAAGCTTAGGAGTTGGGTATGGATGAGTAAAATTTGGGAGCGAAAGAAATTTTGAAGGCAATCGGACAATTTTTCGGAAGGAGGTCTGAGTAGGAAAGAAATTTTGAAGACAATCAGACAATTTTTTTTTCCTATTTCAAACATGTATGTCCAGACATAGTATATCCGAATAAAATTATTGATTTTGATAATACCACGTATTTTAGTAATGTCATTATATATATCAAGTAAATATTTATTGAATTGCTATAATATTTATTTGGGCAATGACATTCGGCCACACTGTGGCCAGCCACACGCGCAAAAAAAAGGAAAGTTGACTGTAAAAATGAAAATAATTTCATTTTCCCCTTAGGGTTTATATTTCCCAATTAAGGTATATTACCATATTTAGCTTGTGTGATCGACCACAGTGTGGCCGAATATCATTATTCTATTTATTTATATTATTATTTATTTTGTTACTATTTAATTTATTCAAAGAGAACCAATATTTTTAATAAAATATCCATGGCATGAAGTGATGAATGCAATAAATCACCCCATTTTGTATCACCAGCTGCAGTTTGACAGCTAGGTTGTAAATTATCACAAAAGAGAAGAAATGGATAACCCCCAAAGTGGGCCATCTCTATTTTGGGGCAATTTTTCTTTAATTGAATATCCCAATTTTGATTTCTAATATTTGGTTTTGCTTGACTCGAAAAAGAATTAATTGTAGAAGTAGTATTTCACACCCAAACAAAAAGGTGGTATCCAGTTTTTTATTATATTGCTGGTCTTGCCCCAACACCAAACCCCAACTTTTGTTATACTTTCACATCAAAAGTATATTTAATTTTTATTACTTTATAATAAATCTAATCGAATTCATTGTGCGTTTATTTAATAGTACCAACAATAAATTCATTTTTCCAGAAAAGAAACATGCAGTCATAATTTCAACGTCCTCTGATCTATATAAAAGAGATTGATTAGTTTAGACGATTTTTTTAATGCAACAAGTTATAGGCAAAGTTTAGTAATTGGGAAAATATTGACATGATTCGTATTTATAATTGTTGACCTTAAGTTTGCATGTTCAATTATTGTACGCCCTTAAGTTTAATAAAGTCATATTGTTATGATGCAATCTAGGTTTTTGTGATCTTGCTTTTGTAAGCTTTAATCCGAACAATTATTCATTCTTCCGTCGTTGTGATCTTTGTATTTTATAGTATCACAATAAATATAAAAATCCTTCGTAAAAAAGAAGTAGCGTATAACCCGTCGAAAATCGACGGAAAATTATATTTAAAAATATTAATATAATTATTAGATTGTAATATGTGATAAAATTAAAAAAAATACTACTTATTAATTATTTTTGCATTATCATTTGATTATGCAATTTACTAAATTCATTTAGAATTTATATGTACTTAAACATATCTCAAAATCAATTAAAAAAATAATTTGATCACATGTTTACGTCTCAAACTCATATAGTAATGTCTGTTAAAAGTTCTAATCTAACTTTGATAATATTCAAAACTCTATTCTTCTCCAAAATCGATGTGGGCAAAACATATATAACATATATAACGCTCCGAATCCAGCCGCTCAGCTGAGGCCGCATCGCTCGAGTTTGTCCCTCGAGGCCCCGGAGCTAATGAGGCTGAGGGCATGGAGACGTCGGTTGCATCCTCCTCATCTGAGGACCTCGAAGATGTTACCACCACCCCCACAGCTGGAGTGAATGTTGTACCGCCCCCAGAGCCTCTTGCTCTCTCTACCCAAATTGAGCCAGAAATTCCGAGCTCTCAGCTCGATGCCAACATCGTGACCGCTCCTTCGGCTGATGTTGAGGAAACCATTGCACCCTCTTCCCAAACTGAATCCCAAATTCCGAGCTCTCAGCCCGATGCCGATGTTGTGACCGACTCTGTGGCCAACATCGATGAACCTCTTGAACCCAAACCATACAATCTCACCCCCTCCCCGATCAACAAAGCAGAGGACCTGCAGGCTGTTGCTGACGAGCACGAAGGCAGGGTGGCCTACTGCTTTCAAAAGCTGTTGGGTCTGTTCCCTGCGGCTCGCGACATGCCCATCTTCGCCACACTGGGAATCGAGCTACTGTACCAGTTCCACCTGATCTTTAGCCAGTGGTATGTCAAGGAGGACACTATCAGGGTATTGAGCTGGGACAGGCTGAAGTCCGATGAGTCCCGCATCCGAGCCTACTTCAACTATTCCAACTTGGAGGTGGCATACAACAACCGGATCGCGCTGCTCACTAGACGGATGGACCAGAGTCTGGCTGAAGGGAAGGACACAAGGGAGGCAGCTGGAAAGGAGTGTGTCGACTTCCTTGACAGCATGTTGGTAAAATCAGCTGACTTCCTTGAATATGTCGATGCAGCAGCTGCCGCCGCAAAGGAAGAAGAGGAAAACCTGAAGCTGTACCTGGCAAACCGTCAAGCCATGGTCACAGCTGAGCCTCTAGCTCAGTCTGCTCAAGCCCTTCCAGCTGCTCAGCTCGCTCCTTCAACAGAACAAATCTACGAGCTAGTGGCTGAGAGGGTCAACCAGTTGAGGACCGAGCTGCTCGCCAACCTCCAGCACCAACAAGATGACCAGTTGAGGGAGTTGGCAGCTCAAGAAGTGAAGTACCAACAACTGGTGAAGGAGAATGCCGAGCTGAAGATAAAGCTGAATGATCTCTCCTCCTCCACCAGTCAGGACGTGTCGGAGCTGAAATCCACTATGTTGGGCTTGAAGTCGGAAGTGAATGTCTTCAAGTCCTTGACTGACTCAAATCTGGCCAAGTCCCAACAGACGCAGGATGCTGAATGGGAGTCCCGGTTCGAGTCGCGTTGGGCTGAGTTCGTTGCCTTTCAGACAGAGGTCAACGACAACCTCTCTGTCTTGAAGAAGGCAGAACAAGAGCGCCAGGACTCCGTACTGGCAAAGAAGATCGAGCTGGAGTGTGCGGTCGATGAACTCTTCAACCGTGTTCAATCCACCGAGGCCAAACTCAACGCTCTGGACGGTTCAGTAGCAAGCCTTGTTGCTGATGCCAAAAAGAGGGAAGAGAAGGAGACGGAGGGTGAAGCACAGGAAGAAGAAGGAGTGCCAGCTGCTCAACCATCCAAATCTCAGCTGAGGAGGAGGAAGTTTGCTGCTGCCAAGTCAACCGAAGTCGGTGGAGCCGAAATGACTAAGGACTTGGAGCAGGCAAAGAAGATTGGAGTTTCCTACAACTCCATAGCCGAGATCGCAGCCGAGCTGGATTCTGAACTCGACGGGATAACAACCGAAGAGTGCATTGCAGCGGCTAAGGCTATGGATGTAGAGGAAAAGGACTACATGAACCCGAGCTGGATCAGAAAGTTTGCCGCCAGCCAGGCAAGGAGGGTGAACCAGTTCGAGGTTGAGCTGAAGAAGGTTTCTCAGAACCTAGACCGCAACGTTGCCTCCCACAGCCGACGCCGCATCAATAAAATCCAATCAAAGGCGGAAGCTCGGTTGAAGCAACAAAGGTTGCCTCTAAAGTCCAAGGTTGAGAGTCGGTTCAGGCATACCGACAAGTGGATGCCGACCGAGTGGAATGAGGAGTGGGAGCTATTCAAGCAGGAGTTCATGAACGACTTCTATTACAGGAAGGTTTACGCAACTGACGACCCAAGGAGAGCGTTCAAGGAGGCGCTGACCGAGTTGCACTCAGGTGACCCGGGCATGTTCAGTCAATTCAGGAGGGCCATGATTGACGTCAACCTGGACCTGAACACTGTTCCAGTTCCCAAGAGGGTTACTTATCGGCCACCTCTTCTCCCGGATTCCATCAACCCGAACCGCACGAAGATTGCATCTGAGGCGAGGCAGGTCTGCAAGGAGCATGGAGTGGACATTTCCAAGGAGTCACCTGCTAAGAGGGAAATTTTTGTAAGGATTTTTGGCAAGTATGGGCTACAATACTAGCTCAGTTAGTTTTCTAGCAACTGTTGTAATTTTTGGTTTTTGAGCCTATCTTTTGTAACAATCAGTTGTAATGAAAACTATTCAGTTATAAGATTCACCTTGATGAACAATCCCTCATTGTCCAAGCTCTGAATCACAAAGTCTTTTAAATACCATGTTATAACTGTGCTAACCCTTTGATGTTTTATCTTATAGATTGTCTGGAATTTCAGCTGAGATTTTAGATAAGTTAGTGAGGTTTAGATCAGTAGTGGTTTCAAGTTGTAAGTGGTTTTGGCATCATCAAAAAGGGGGAAATTGTTGGGAAATTTATTAGTATGAGTTTTGATGAATTCCAAAACCGACTGACCCCAACCGAGTAGATGTTGCTAGAACCTAATGTTAGAATTTAGGCTCGCTGTTTGAGCAAAGTTGAGATTTTATCTTTACAGGTCTCCAGCTAAAAGATGGCAACAAGGCATCACTCAGACAGAACATCAGTTATGATTAAGAACAACTGAGAGTTCATATGTTCAGATGGAAAAAGGGGGAAGTCTTCAGAACATCAGTTGTGAAGGAAACCAACTGAGCGTTCATCAGATGAGAAGCAGTAGAGAGGAAGAGAACATCAGAAGAAAAGGAAGTCATCTGAGAGTTCGAACCCAACTGACTAGATACAAGAAGGACAACTGAGCGTTCTAGTTGGAACATCAGTTGTAAACTCAATCAGTTAATATCAACAAGATGAAGTTCAAAGATAGCTGAGAGTCCAACAGTTCAGAACATCAGCTGAAGACCACTCAGATGAAGATCAAGACTTTCAACCGACTAACCGAGGTTGACTGTCAGAAAGGTTTGAAGTTGAATTTCAAAAGGAAGTCACATGAGGGTTTGACCGTTCGGTCATTACCCCATTTGGCCCAACACAAGGCTGTCTCAGATGGAAAGCAGAAGAGCGCAGATGCCATATCGGGAAAGTCTGCAGAGATGAGAGACAAGCCGTCGCTATCAAAGAACAGAGATCAACAGCTCCTCCAACGGCTAGTTGATTCTCTCCGCCTATAAATAGAGGCTTCCATTCATTGGAGATCAGAGCGGAAGACACACAAGAGAAGACACACGAGACGAGTCAGAGCGAAAGAAAGAACTATATTCCTTACTCGAGCTGAATTAGATTTAGCCTCTAAGAACATCACTTGTTGAGAGTTCTAGAGCATTAGATTGTGTCTGAGTGTCTTTAGATCGAACCTTGAGAACATCACTTTGTGAGAGTTCATAGAGTGTTAGATCCCAGCTCACTTCTTGTTCGAGCTGTTAGTTGGAACCTTATCTTTTATACCTGAAAAGGTTTTAGGACCCTACTCTTCCTGTAATTGAGTAGTTAGGTTGTCAAGTACCCGCAAACTTGACATAGGTTGTTAAGTACCCGTAAACTTAACTGTAAAGGTTGATAAGTACCCGTAAACTTATTGCAACGGTTGCACAGCCCGGGTAAGCTGTGTGGTTTGTCCAGAAGAACTTGGATAGAGTTGTGTGGACTCACAACTCCCCGTGGACGTAGGAGGGTTATCTCCGAACCACGTTAAATCCTGTGTGTCTGTATTTATTTTATTCAGTTGCTTTTGCATTTTTATCTGATCAATCTAACCGACATACAAACCGCATTTGCACATTTTCAACGGAGCTGTTTTGGTTCTTGACCAACCGAGCTGTTTTGCGTGAGTTGCTTTTAACGAGTTTATTTTTCCACCACATTCCGCACAGCTTCACTCTTCCAGCTGAGGTCGCTTACTCAGCTGTGAAATTCCAACTGAGTCATCTTTTACTCAGTTGAAGTGATTTTTCAGGTTTAAGTTTTTAAATCCTAACTGGTGTATTCCCCCCCCCCCCCATACACCAGTAACTCGTTTCGGGACCATCAAGTGGCAAAAATATATTTCTCTTTCAAAGAAAAGCGACTCTTAAGCTGATTTTTTTAGCTTTTTATCTGTAAGGTTGATAAGTACCCGCAAACTTATCTGTAAGGTTGATAAGTACCCGCAAACTTATCTGAATGGTTGCAAAGCCCGCATAAGCTTTGTGGTAGCTGTCCTAAAGAATTTGGACCGAGTTGTGTGGACTCACAACTCCCCGTGGACGTAGGAGTTCTCTCCGAACCACGTAAATCCTTTGTGTGTTTGTGTTTTCTGTTCAGTTACTTTTTGCATATCCAACTGACCAACTAACCAGCACTCAAAACTGCATCTTTACATTTCAACTGTTTTGGTTGTTGACCGACCTTGCATCTGAGCGTGAGTTGTTTTATACGAGTTATTGTTGTTTCCACCACATTCCGCACAGCACCACTCTTCCAGCTGAGATTTCTTACTCAATTGTGATTCCAGCTGAGTCTTTTTACTCAGTTGTGGTAATTTTAAATTCCTATCTGGTGTATTCCCCCTCCCCCATACACCAGAACTCGTATCGGAACCATCAACTATAGATGTTAAGATTGTCTATAAGATGAAAGTGACCCTAAATACCCCACATTATGAATTCAAGACAAGATTAAAAAAAAAAAAAGTTAAACCACCGCTTCAAAATCATCCCGTCAACCCCGACGGTTCCGACGTGGAACCAGCCTATTGATTACAATACTGATTTTAAATCACATAAATAACATCTTCCAAATATATTCCAAAAAAAATTAATGATGACATTTATTTTCTTTTTACCTAAAATTAATATTTAATTATTATATAACTACATTTCAAAAATATTCACACAATATTTAATAAAAAAAATCG
Organism: Schizonepeta tenuifolia; assembly: GCA_029490685.1. Classification (NCBI taxonomy): domain Eukaryota; kingdom Viridiplantae; phylum Streptophyta; class Magnoliopsida; order Lamiales; family Lamiaceae; genus Schizonepeta; species Schizonepeta tenuifolia. Next base: position 28,425,155 of record CM055955.1, read on the forward strand.
AATTATAAATTGTAGTATTATATAAATAATATTCTTTCAAATATATTCATAAAAAATAAAGACAAAAATGCATAAAAATTCCGACCTTTTTCCAATTCTTGTTTAAAACCAATCTTTTTCAAATTCTAAAATATAACTATCACCTTTCAATTTTACGCAATTGACTCTCGCGATTGATTTTCCCCCAATTTTTTGCTGATTTGGAAGCCAGATATTCCTATATATATATATACACACATGGAATGCCCATCAATTCTCATATTCTACATGTCCAAGTGCGCTATGTAGGAATTTTCGGCTTCGGAGTCAGCAAAAAATTGAGGGAAAATCAATCTTGAGAGTCAATTGCGTCAAATTGAAAGCTGACAGTTATATTTGAGAATTTGAAAAAGATTGGTTTTAAACAAGAATTTGGGAAAAAATCAGGATTTTTTATGCATTTTCCCAAAAAATAAATGATGACATTCGTTTTCTTTTTTACCAACTTCGAGAATAACTTTTTTAACTAAGAATAAAACTTCAAGAATTGTTTCACTATGTACTTGGTAGTTTTTCCTTTTTACAAAACTTTATATGGAATGATTGTGATTCATAAAATTATTTAGTCAATGATATAAGATAAAAGTTGACCATAATTATTCTTAATTTTATGAGTTCAAAATTATATAATATATTAAAAAAAAGTTGTCCCGCAAGTACTGAATTGGCCCATCTACGCGCACGATTATTGGTCGGAATTGACTCGTTGATAAATCGTTAGTAATTTTTCTTCCAATTTTCTTACATATTCTATGTTTTCCAACGGAGACGATGAATCAAACAATTTGAGATGATGCGTTTAGGATTATTCAAAATTGTTTGAAATTTATATACTCATACTTGTTTAAAATCCGATTAAAAAATTAGTCATTTGTGTTGCTTTCTGAAAAAAAAAGCCGTATATTAGTATACCGCCACAGTTCTGAGTTGAAACTGGCCCGTTGATCATGACTTTGATGTATAAGTGCATAATTTATAAAATTTATTTAGAATTTATATAAATCCAAAAATTTAGTAATAAAAATATTGATTGTACTATTCATTTTTGTTCTTAATCGTATAGTAATATTCGTTAATTAAAATTATAAATTATACAAAGTTGGAAACCAACTACAAATAACGTAAAAATTATTTTATGGATGACGATTATAAATTTTAGAAAATACATAGGAAAAAAAGCATAAAATAAAAAATTTCTCGAGTGTCGGTTGGGAATTGGCTCATCTATACCGCCACGGTTTCGGGTCAGAATTGACATGTTGACCACGATTTTGATTTATAAATGCACAATTTATGACGATTCTAGATTTTAGAAAATACATGAAAAAAAATGAATGGAATGAAAATTTTAAAATTAATAAGAATTAAGAATGAAAATATGTCACGTGGGATCTCGAGTTGAGATACCCGTTAGTTGGAAATTGATCCGTCTACCTAATTAATTGACAAATTAGAAATTACTTATTTTTTTATCAAATTAAATAAAAAATATTAGACTATTTTCAAATTTAATTCGGTCAACCAATAAATTATTCAAACTATTTGGAACCATTTATTATGTCAACTAATAAATTGGTTTCCTAATAAAAATAACTAGCGTATAACCCATCGATAATCAACGAGAAATTATAAAAATTAATAAAATTATTAAATAGTACTAATATGTGATAGACTAAAAAAATATTATTTGTTAATTATTTTAGCATTAAATAATTCGATTATGCAATCTACTAAACTCTCTTAAAATTTATATCCTTTGAATACATCTCAAATTCAATTAAAAAGTAAATTTACCACTTATTTACGTCTCAAACTCATATAGTTATGTTTGTTAAAAATTATAACTAATATATTCCCATTACTTTCGACAATTGTTAAAACTCTGTTTTTCTACAAAACCGATGTGGGCAAAAATATATTTCTCTCCAAAGGAAAGCGACTCTTAAACTGAATTTTTTAGCTTTTTATGAAAAAAGAGAGGCAAGAGAAGGAGTGGGTAGTGAGATAGAGAGAAGAGATAATAGAGAATAATACTACAGATGTTAAGATTGTCTATAAGATGAAAGTGACCCTAAATATCCAACATTATGAATTCAACACAAGATTAATTAAAGAAAAAAAAATAGGTTAAACCGCCGCTTCACAATCATCTCGTCTACCTCGACGGTTCTGACCTGGAACCGACCTATTGACTACAATATTGATTTTAAATTATATAAATAATCATCTTTCAAATATAGTCACAAAAAAATTAAAACATTTGTTTTCTTTTTACGTGAAATTAATATTTAATTATATATATAACTATATTCCAAAAATATTCACACAATATTTAATAAATAAAAATTTAATTATAAATTATAGTATTATATAAATAATCATCTTCCAAATATATTCATAGAAAAATAAATGATGACATTCGGTTTCTTTTTTACCAACTTAGAGAATAGTTTTTTTAAATGAGAATAGAACTTTAAGAATTGTTTCACTATGTACTTGGTAGTTTTTTCTTTTTACAAAACTTTATGTGGAATGATTGTGATTCATAAAATTATTTAGTCAATGATATAAGATAAAAGTTCATCAAAAATATTCTTAATTTTATGAGTTCAAAATTATATAATATATTTGAAAAAAAGTTGTCCTGCAAGTACTGAATTGGTCAATCTACGCGTACGATTATTGGTCGGAATTGACTCATTGATAAATTGTTAGTAATTTTTCTGCCAATTTTCCTACATATTTTACGTTTTCCAACGGAGACGATTAATCAAACAATTTGAGATGATGTGTTTAGGATTATTCAAACTTGTTTGAAATTTATATACTCGTACTTGTTTAAAATCCGATTAAAAAATTAGTTATTTGTGTTCATTTCTGAAAAAAATCCGTATATTAGTCTACCGCCACAGTTCTGCGTCGGAACTGGTCCGTTGACCACGACTTTGATTTATAAGTGCGTAATTTATAAAATTTATTTAGAATTTATATAGATCCAAAAATTAATAAAAATAATGATTGTACTATTCGTTATCATCCTTAATCGTATAATAATATTCGTTAATTAAAATAATAAATTATGCAAAGCTGTAAATCCAACTACAAATAACGTAAAAATTATTTCATTGATGACGATCATAGATTCTAGAAAATATATGAAAAAAAAAGCATAAAATGAAAAAATTTTCGAGTATCGGTTGAAAATTGGTTCGTCTCCCTCCACGGTTCCGGGTCAGAATTGACCCGCTGACCACGATTTTGATTTATAAATGCACAATTTATGACGATTCTACATTTTAGAAAATGCATGAAAAAAATGAATAAAATGAAAATTTTAAAATTAATAAGATAAAGAATGAAAATGTGTCACGTGGGATCCCGAGTTGAGGTACCCGTCAGTTGGAAATTGACCTGTCTACCTAATTAATTGAGAAATTAGAAAATACTTACATTTTATCAAATTAAATAAAAAAATATTAGACTCTTTCCAAATTTAATTCGATTAACCAATAAATTATCCAAACTATTTTGGAATTATTTATTCCGTCAACTAATAAATTGGTTCCCTAATAAAAATAATTATCTATTCGGCCAATTAATAAATTGACCAAATTAAATTAAATTAAACTATAAAAATATAGCAGTTATTTATTCGGCCAATTAATAAATAAATTAGCCAAATAAAACTCCTACAAAAAATAATTATCTATTCGGCCAATTAATAAATTGACCAAATTAAATTAAATTAAACTATAAAATATAGTTATTTATTCGACCGATTATTAGTAAATAAATTTACCAAATAAAACTAGCGGAACAAAAAATGAGAAAATACACATTGATTCTAGGTATTTATATGTTTTTCAATGGGTGAAGTTTAATTGAGAAACCGATGTGGGACACAAGATTTTAATATAGATATTTAAAATCTATTATGTTACATTTAAAAATTCAAAAATTTGAAAATTTAGATAATTATGAATGGAGGAATATAAGGAATGCCACGTAAATTTTTTTCAAAATAAGAATCATTTTCTTTTTAATAATATAATGATAAAATAATAGATAATAGATTCTTAATGTGACTTCTAATGTGTTTGTCATATTATAATGTTATACTATAATTCTAATCATAACCACAACATGATTAGTTTTTTTAGATTTGATATTAATTTGTCGATGTGTTATGAGTAATTCAGAGTAATTTATTATAAAAAAGGGGTTGGTGAAAATATAACTCGCCAACTATTTCTCTACTACTTGAATATTACTGTTAAAAAAATTAAAATTTATTGAGGCATTCCACGTCATCAATCATGAATACGATGCATCCACATCAATACATATGATTAAGTTCCAATTAACATGTTTTTGACACGTTATTATTCTAGTAAAATTTATTTTCTTGTTCCAATAAGATTAATGTCTTAAGGTCAAACTCGACGATACATACATTTTTAATGTGTCCACGAACAGGAAAGTGTTTATCGACCATCATTACTAATTAATTCACCAATTAATCATTGACTAAAATATCAATAACAAAGGCTTCTACGTTTATTCATCATTTTTAAGTAATCACTGATTTATATAATACTCCATACTATGTTTACTTCATAAGTATTAACCTAACTCATTTAATTTACTTCATATGGTGGTTGGGATTGTAATGTTTTAGGTTCAATTTCTGCCAAATGAGTATAAGATCATAATTTTAAGTGGTGCGACCGTATATGTGTTCGATTTAATGGGGTGTCTTATTTAGTGTCAATCCATTTGAATTCATGGTCGTTGTTGTAGTGTTTATACTTGTAAATCAAAACTCAAAATCAAAACTCAAAATGATAGATCAAAACTCAAAATCATAGATAGTACTACCTTTTAAAAAGCAACAATAATAATAGATGAAAAAATCAATATTATCTTTATTAAATTTAAATATAATCATTCGGTGATCGTGTCCAAAAATGAACCTCTAAACCTCGACCAAGATAGTCTTACATTACACCCGAAAGTGGAACAGTCCAAAAGTCGATGAAACATAATTTTTAACATCTCACCCCAACTCAAATTAGATCATTCTAGATAGAACACATAACTAAGTAAAGCAAATACATATTTGATAATCTATCTATTTATTATATAAACGAAAATAACTTTACGTTAAAAAAATTCTATGTGACATCTCTTATATTCTTCCGTTTCAATTTATGTAAATTCTCAAATTTTCTGAATATAAAATCAATATTTATCATATTTATTATATTATATATTATATATAATATGGAAACAAAATCTTAACAAGATCAAATCTTTAAAATCAATATCTATCATATTTTAATATATTTTATATATAATTTTATTTTTTATACAAAATAATCTATGATAATATAATTAAAATATATTTATAAAACTATCTCAAAAAGTAAGTTGACCGTCTTTATAACTCTTTTTCCTAAGAGTTATAAATCTATTTGTAAAAAAACTAAGAGCTATAAAATCTTAAAGTTTTTTGCTATTTTTCCTAAAATCTGAACGTAACGGTCATTTTTGCTAATTTCCGTTCAATTAAAAAGTTTCTCATCTTTAAAATTCTTTCTTTTTTATATTTTTCCTCCATGAGTTAATGATATTTTTCCTCCATGAATTAACAAGAAAATTTTCAATTAAATGACGTCTTTTTCTAATATGATAATATTCACTTTTAAATAAACTAATATAATATTTATTAATTTATTTCTTTTACGTATATTTAATTATTAGTCCTATTTATTTTAAAAAATATTGTTTAACAATAAATCTTGTATCCCACATCGCTTTTTAAACGAATCTAAATCTATTGAAAAACCTATAAATATTTAAAATCAATATATATTTTCTCATTCTCTGCAATATGTATCATGCACTAATTTAATTTGTCCAATCAATTAATTGAGCAGTTAAATAGTTATAATTTTTATTATAGGAGCAATTTTTTTAGATATAAAATGAAAACATTTTTTTTTCTCTAAATCAATATGGAACAAAGAAATATTTGCTGCCAAAATAAATCACAATAATTCTCATAATCATTTTTTTTTTCTAAATCAATACGGAATAAAGAGATAGTCCCTCTATTTACAAAATGATTGTCACTTTTGCTATTAAAGTTTGTCTACGAAATAGTTGTCATTTTTGCTATTTCATTCACATTTATTGTGGTACCCTTACTCCACTCACAATAATACTCACTATTATCCACTATTACCTACCATTTTCTTAAAACCCGTGCCGTCCAAAATGTGACAACCATTTCGTGGACGGAGGGAGTATTTGTTGACAAAATGATTCATCACAATTCTCATATGAAATTGATGTGGAGCAATTTCTTTGACAACCGTAGGGGTAGATGAGTCAATTCAGTTACGACAGTTCAACATAACGGGAGGATTCTGACTTGAAACCGTGAGGATAGACGGGCCGATTCCAAATCTACGGTTCAACTTTTTCCGAATCGTGGTCGACGAGAGGATTCCTACCTTGAAAAGTGGGGGTAGACGGGCCGATTCAATTGCGACAGTTCAACTTAATGGGAAGATTCATACTTAGAGTCATGAGGTAGACGCCTGATTTCAAACTGACGGTTCAATTTTTTCAAAATCGTGGTCAACAGGAGGATTGCAATCTTGAACCGTGGTAGACTGACCGATTTCAAACTGGCTCACAAAACTCACATAAATTATAAACTAAAAAATAATTAATGAACAATATTTTTATAATAATTTTCGGTCGATTTTCGACGGGCTACACGCTAATTGTACTTAAACAAAGATAATTGAGTAACCTCAATACTGAATTAGACAATTCTAGATAGACTGTACTGTTAAATAAATAAATACGAGATTTGTCATAAAAAAAATTATCAATTACAATAACACTAAATTAGACCATTCAAGACATACCTCAAAATTGAATAAGTTAAATAGGGATAAGGATTTGATCATCATATACCCAAATTAAAAAAGGAGGACAATTCTTCAATCCCAATATAAATAGGTATGAAGTATGCACTCGACGTAGCAGTCTCCTAACAAACCAAAATATAATAAAATGAGGAAAAATAAAATTATACTAGTAGTAATAATAGTAAAGAAAAAAAATAATGGAAAGAAACAATGGTTGGATGACAACAGGTGAGAGAGTTGAGTGGGAGACTCAATAATTAAATGGGCCGAAAACAAGATGACGTTTGTGGCATGACGAGGCAGCGCCGATTAGTGACACGTGGTGAGTCTTCATTGATCCGCTGTGCTCCCACACACGTGTCGATATTTGCCTGCTGCACTCGAAGCCGGACACGCGTCGCTCCGCTTTCTCTCTCTTATTCACCCTGGGCCATGCTATCCTGGGCCCCTTCTCCACCGTATTACCCTGCACCGCCTCCGCCTCACCCTATTCGTGTGTGATTAAATTATTATTTGCATTACGGCTTACAGTTACGGACTCTGAAGTCTAAGACTCTAAATCATTGAATAATCACGTCACTTTCTAATTTTACGTTAACAAAGACAAAATAGGAGAGGTTCATCCGCGCAAGATCTTTCCTTACGACGGTTCTGAACCGTCAAAATTCTTATTCTTCAATTAATAAGGATAAAATAAATAAATAAATTAATTACTCACTGTTTTGATATACTCATTTCTACGATGGATGGCACTTATTAAGCGATTGAGGCAATACAAATGGAACTTCTTTTTATCAAATTTAAATAGCAGTAGAAATTTAGGGTTATTAAATAATTCCAACTAAAATGAATTGATATCACTATCTTTATATTCTATGTACCAAAAAATATATAAATTATTACTTTGTATATTTATAAAAAATAAATACTACTCCACTACAACATCCCTCCCTCCCACTCAAAATGACATATTGGGTTATGCCATTATAAGTGATATGTTTCCTAAAATGAAAATTAATACTGTTACTTTAGAAATTGTGGGTCATATAATTTTAACAACTTTATAGTGTACATTTTCATAATATCTGTGTCCAAATTAAATAAGCCACTTCAAGTGGGGCGTAGATAGTATATATTCTATTGTTAATATATGATTATATATACCAATTAATGTAGTACACAATTCTTATTTATGATTGAGATTAGTGGCATAGCTAGAAAATATCAATAATGATCGATGACGTTATTTTTGAAATTTGCGTGCTACTAATTAAACAACGATATATTATAACGTAAAATCAAATGTATATATTCCGTTCATTCTTTTCCTTTCATTCGCTTCTTATGTATTTTTCTCAGTTTCGATCTCTGCCACTACTCATATTCAATTCTTCCTCTCTGTAACCTCAAAGATAGTCATTCCTCGTCGCCTGGTCGTCAATAGTATTTCATTTTTCAGTAGCGTGCAATAACGAAGATTGACATTCAATCCAATGATATGGACGATTTTGATAATAGGAAAAAAGAAAATTCTTACGGGAGTTTTAATCCCCCTTCCTTACCCTTCTATCATCCCCTTTCTATATGGTCGCAACCGCAATTAATATTTAGTAATTTCTCTTTGTGGTCTTTATTGGTTCATTCTTCAGAGGCGTTGCATCATGGCAATGAGAAGTGAAGTTCAATTCGACGATTTGAATAGGCAAAAAACCTTGGTGGGGGCTTAAGTCTCCCTCTCCTCTCTTCATTACCCTTTTAATTTGTTCTTCTTCTTCTTGCTGCACCATCATTCTGTTTCCTTGTAAATTCAAAGTTAACTCCGCAATAATTTATTTAGTCATTTCATTCTTCAAAAGTGTTACAAAAATAAGGAGCGGTGAAAGTTCATTTACAATAATAGAATAAAGATAAATTCTTGGTTCTCTCTAGGAGCATAATCCTTATCAAAATATCGACCATGCCAATAAATAAATATTCGTCCCCATGATTAAGTTCCTAATCCCTTCCAGTTCCGAAGGGAACATTCCTTATGAGGTAAACATTAATTATTTCCAACCCTAGAGAAATGATAATAATTATAAATTATCATAATGAAAATGAATAATAGATAGGAGCCCTAGAGCTGACACGTGGACAGTGGCGCACGAAATGATTCCATGAACATTTTCACAGCGTAGCACTACCCATCTCCAACACTACCTATCAATACGCTTTGATTTAGAGGACACCACCAAAAAGGGCCAATTCAGTCAGACCAACGTGTCACCTTCCTCTCTCTCTTCCTCCCGCCACTTGTCCCCTTCCCAGTATTTTCTCTCTCTCTCTCTCTAGAAGAGGTCAGTTTCGTCATTCTCTCACTTCCCCCGTCTTCCGACCCCCGCACACACTCTCTCTCTCTTCCGTCTTCTTTTCTCTTCTTTGTTAGTTTTGCGTCACAAATGCACCATCTCACACACTATCTCTCTCTCTCTCTCTGCAATGTCTCTTTTTCAGCTTTCTTTTAGGCTATTCTATTGACTTCGATTGAGTTGTTTTCACATGTCTGATTGATCTCTTCTTTTTTGCTCATTGTCGATTGATTGATTGATTGCGGACTTGTTCAGTATTAATCGCGGAGCTTCATCTTCATGATTTCATCGCGTATTTCATGAAAACTCACCAAGTGAGCTACTGGTTAAGTTCGTCGTTCGAAGCTGAGAATCTTGCTTAAGTATTCAATTATCAAATCTCAACGTTAATATGCAGTCAAACATAATATTGTTGCGTCTGGGATCGTATGAATTAGATCATGGAGTGCTTGATTTTGTGTACGATTGAGCTATATTGTAGAACAGCAACTACTATAACTGAGTTATCCCCGCGTTTTATGGGGGATAGAGACGACGGTAAAAGCATTGCGAAGACATTCGAAATGGAGAATCTTTCTTTGGATATTTCATCGAAGAGGTTTTCTAGAGATTTGTTGCGGAGGTTTATGGGCAGCGGCGGCGAGCGCGGCGGGGCGAGAGGTGAAGACGAGGAAGAAGAAGAAGAAGAGGTTGAGCTGAATCTCGGATTGTCAATGGGGGGGAGATTCGGCGTGGACAAGAGTCCGAAGAAGTTGGTTAGGTCTTCTTCGATTGCGAGCTGCCTGCCTGTGGTTAGGGACGACAATGACGCCACGGCGCCGCCGCCAGCACAGTACACCAGCCTGGCGAGGACTGCTTCGCTGCCGGTCGAGACGGAGGAGGAGTGGAGGAAGAGGAAGGAGCTGCAGACTCTGAGGAGAATGGAGGCCAAGCGGAGGAGGTCCGAGAAACAGAGGAATTTGAGGAACGAGAGAGAAAGCGGCGGAGGCGGTAGTGGTAGCGGCGGCGGAGGCGGAAGTGGGAATTTGAATTTGAGTGTAGAGGACAAAAAGGAAATTGAGGTGAATCTGAGGGCGAGGTTGGAGAGAGAGAAGTCTATAACGGCTTTGCAGAGGTCAGGATCGTCGTTGGCTTCGCAATTCGGCCTGTCGACGTGGCCACCCGCCGCCGGTCAGCCGGGGCTCCGCGCTGGAGCTGACGTGGCAGCGGGAAAAGGAAAGGGAAGTTATGTCGGAAGTAGTTCCGGCGGGCAGCCGTCGTCACAGGGATCGATGGAATCAAAAGGGGGCAGTTGTTCCGGTGTATCGGATTTGGAGACTAAAAATTTACAAGGTATATTCAATTTTTATCAAAATGTTATGTTATTTTTTAATTCTTGGATTTTGCTGAAACATTTTTACATACTTGAATGCTACTCTTTGGTATACAAATTATAACTCATCAAATTTGTTATTTTTGGTGTATATTTTTATGTCATGCTGCTGTTTTTTATGCTATGTTTTGCTTGTAGTATTGTATATCATTATTTTGTTGTGTGAACTTTCTGTCTCCAATAATTTTTCCAAGATGCTTTTTCTCGCTTTTATTCAATCATAATGATCATCCAATATATTGAATTTATTTGGAATGTTCAAGTTAAACCAGAATTTCTAGTTTTAAATGTTGTATTTTGTGACTGATATGTTTGGTTTACTGTGTATCACATCTTTCACATGCTACATTATTCTTCCATTCATCAAGAAGAACTGAGGGGCTTAGATATGAAAAGTTTCACATTCAATGCAAAGTTAAGTTTGTTCCGGGTCAAGACGCCATGGATTAGTAGTAGATATACGAACCACCGCCTCTGGAAATTGATAGGTTGACGCGGAAAAGACAAATAAGCTGTAGTTTGTGAGTTTTTGGGTAGGAAATTTATGATATGAGGTGAAAGCTTAAGAGGTGCTAACTGCGTTTTTGGTAAAACTCGAAGAAAACAACAGAAATTTGAGCCATAAGAGGTTTCTCTTGCATTGTGATAACCCCATTAGTAGAAACTTTTACCCTTCTGGCTAGCCACTGACCAACAATACAACTATCAACGGATTTTGGAGAAGAACGTGGAGAATTCTAGTGAATTTTCAGAAAGGGATCGTTTTTGTATTTTGTCTTATGGAGTGTGGAGTTCGTGCAGGTTAGTAATTGTCCTGTTTATTAAGTTCACACGTGCTAAGAAGGATTAGAAAATCTTTCACACGTGGGTTGAGTATTTGTCCGATAATGGTAGTCGAAAAGTCATCCATTATGGGGAGTTGCTTGCACTTGCACACTTCGAAGAAAAGTCATCCATTATGGGGAGTTGCTTGCACTTGCACACTTCGAAGTAAGCCTCTGTATTGGTTGTTGCTGCACTAGCTTAGTCACATAAGCAATGGTTAATAGATAAAGTACGATGGCTTTTGGAGACGAACCATCATGAAAATATGAAACGGCTAAAATCTTAGAACAGAACGAGAGACTGGATTGAATGAACTCCTACTCTATGCTCCGTGATTAGATTAATGATTCAAATGTCAAGAAACTAATTGTAATTCTAACATTAAAATCATGTGAACATCTCTTTCAGGATCGAGTGGTGAGCTGAGCCCTGGCAGCATCCAGTCTGCAGCAGGCAGTCATGATAATATCGGTTCGTCTGCAGCAAAAGCAAGAGAAAATACGAGCAAAGCTGACGTGGACAGCCCATCTAAAAGATCCGATACCTCAAGACCCCGAGGCAGGGGGGCCGGGGCACAGTCATTGGAGGACATGCCTTGTGTTTTCACAAAAGGAGACGGGCCTAACGGCAGAAGGGTCGATGGGATACTGTACAAATATGCGAAAGGCGAAGAAGTTAGAATAATGTGCATATGCCACGGCACCTTCCACTCTCCGGCTGAGTTTGTGAAGCACGCTGGTGGCACCGACAGTGACAACCCGCTCAAGCACATCGTCGTAAACCCCAACTCTTCTTCTGCTTTGTTGTGACATGTTTAAGTTGCATGAATGGATGATATGGATCCTTGAAGATTAGGGGTGAATTCCTGCCAGCATTCACAGAGAGTAGGGGCTTTTTCCTTTTTCCTTTTTCTTTTCTGATGAGTTCTTGGATTTCATTTATCATAACTAAATGGAACAATTGTTTCCATGGGGTATCATACAGAAAAATGCAGAAAGTTTTCGGTTAATCTTTGCAGAATGACCATTAATTTTTGGCAATGACGTCATGTCGTGTATCTTGTTCCTATGATTTATTAATTATTAGTTTTAAGGAAATAATTATATTGATATTGATCAGTATGGTAATTAAGTACAAAAAGAATGCCCACTATTTTTATGGAACTAGAAAAATAATTGTTGGGATGAGTAAATTTCCCCTTCGTCCGCCGGTCCGTGCAATATTATTATTCTTCTTTATGCAGGTTTCTCCCACGATAATAAAGATTATGAGGAGAATATGGAAATTGGAAAATCAGGACAAGCGTCTAAGGGAACAAAATCTTTGTGGATCTGATGGAAAACGATTGGAAAAAAGAAAATCATTCGAGATCGAAAAGAAATATAACTACTTAAATAAAAAGAGGAAAAGAAATAAGAAAAAGACAGAATAAAGCAACCTATTAGTAAGATGGGATTCTTGCTTAGGGTTTAAAGCGTGAGGAGAAATAAAGCGTGAGGAGAAATAATGGAAAATACATAGGGTTTCCGGTTTTCTGGGCTATCTCAACTATGGAATTTGTGAGAGTATCTCGGTCACGTGATGAGTAGTAGAAAATAATGTAACATATTTCTGTTGGTACTACATGATTGCATGATGATCACACGATCAATGGAATTGGGACCAAGCAATGACGTAATGTTAAATATCGTCTGATCACCTGAAGAGTAAGTGATTACGTAAAATAACATACTTTTTAGATATAGTATGTTTTAAAATATTGTAAAGTTGTGTATCTTAAAAAAAATAATATCTTGAGGAAATGAATGAATAGGGTTTCCAATTTTTTGGTCTATCTCGACCAATGAAATTTGAGCTAATTATGTCGATCATGTTTTCAATGGTACAACTTCTTCACTTCATGACAATCCCACGATTATTATTATTATTATTATTATTATTATTATTATTATTATTATTATTATTATTATTATTATTATTATTATTATTATTATTATTATTATTATTAGTTGGGGATGACGGTCCTACGTTTGACTGAATTGTGTTCAGGTAATAATGTAATGTTAAATATATCGCTTGATCATTTGAATGTGTAAGTGATGAAGTAATCAAAGCATATGTGAGCAAACAATCAAAAAATTTCTTAAGATATTACTAACTCATAAAGTATGTTTAAAATATTGTATATTTATTTTTAAAAAACAGTACATATCTAGAGGAATAAGAAAGAATCAAATGCAAACAAATAAGAGAAAGAGAGTGCGAGGAAAAGATATGGGAGATTTCTTTGTTCTGTTTATTAGCAACGATAATAATGGACATTTCGGGAAAATTAATAGATTTTCATTGTGGATAGGACTATTTTGACATTTGATTTCCCAATACCAGTTCTCCAGTTTTTAGACTATTTCAATTTTCAACCAATGAAATTTAAAAGTGTCATCTCCTAGATCACATAATCAATAACTTTGTCATCTAATCATAGCGCGAACATAATAAGTAGCGTATCATCTTTCCGATGATCCGATGATACTACTTGATTGCAATATAACCAGGTTTCCATCCCTCCAAAAAAAAAAAAATAACCACACGAAAAAGAAAAAGAAAAAGAAAAATGAAAAATGATATTTTGTGGAATAAGAAAGAATGGACCAAAACTAAAAAAAGAAAAATTAAAAATGAGGCGACTCCGCTGGGGAACAGAATCTCTGGTTTCGTAGACCAGCGCCTTATCCATTGGGCCACGGAGTCAAAGATGAACGAGGGCTCTACCGGGTTCGAACCGGTGACCTCTTGATCTGCAGTCAAATGCTCTACCACTGAGCTAAGGACCCTCCTGCGCTTTCTTTATCAGTCATAAACAATATAAATGAACAAATTTGATCGTCTCTCTTTATTATAGCATGTGAAACCGAACAGTCATAAAAGTTTGCATTAAGGGCATGCATAATCAGATGGTTGACATAATTTACTATAAAATAAGACATTTATTTGGGTACAGATTGATGAAGTAAATAAATATGTCAATCTTTACCGTTTTCAGAATATTGCAAAACATCATCATTGTTGTTCTAATCTTAGAGATTTACATTCTCTTTTCTTCTTTTAGATCGTTTAGGGAAATTTTCCAACAAGAAACTATGCAAAATGCAAGTATATAAATAACCAGAAGCAATAAATAAACAAACACAAAAACTTGTGTGCGACCGGTCGCACCCATGCGACCGTGCGTGGGGCGCACGCTCTCAGATTTTTTTTTTTTTTTTTAATTTTCCTATTTTTTTTTAATCTTCCTGTTTTCCTTTTCTATTTTCAGTTTGTTCTTTTTTTTTCAGATTTTAATTTAAATTTTTTTTTAAATCTACTTTTTTCACTTTTTTTTTGTTTGCCTCTTCGTTTTTTTGTTTGCCGCTTCTTCTTTGGTCAAGATTCGAGCGAGGGGAGCCGAAGGCCTTGGAGCGAGCCGAAAAAGTTCAAATTGTTTCCCGCCGATTATCCTTATATTTGTAATCGGAGCGAAGGCGGAGCCGTAAAATTGGAGCCGAAGGCGGAGCCATAAAATCGGAACCGAAGGCGGAGACAAAAAAAAAAAAACTGAAATTAAAAAAAAAAATTGATCGAATCAACAGGTCAAATCCAGGTTGACCGGGTCGACCCAGCCCGGACCCGGTCGTACAACAAATGGGAAGTGGCATGGGAGACCTCCTCATCATAAACGAAAGAGAAATAGATAAAAGAAAGTTTCAATAGCATTTACATTTTTCTGTCAGAAACTTCACCGTTTAGAAATGGGAAGAAATCAAATTACTACTAAGTACTGACGCCATTGGCGATGTTCTCACCCCGAAAATCATAAACTGATGCTTCCTTCATCACACTACTCAATCTGCTTCAATCGCTGCACGACTTCCCTCATTGACGGCCTTGCAGCGACCGCATCGACGGTGCACAGCACGGCCACGTGCAGCATCTTCACCAGCTTGTCACGAGGCCCCGCGTCCCACAAATCAGCCGAAAACACTTCCTTCGCCTGTCCCCGATCGAGCAGCATGAACGCCCACGACACGATGTTGTAGCCATCTTGATGCAAGTAGAACGAGGGGTCGAGCGCCCTCTTCTCCGAGATGAGCTCCAGAAGCACCACGCCATAACTATAAACATCAGCCTTGTCCGAGACCCTCCCCGTCAGCGCGTATTCCGGCGCTATGTATCCATAAGTACCGGCCACGCGCGTCGTGGCGTCAGTCTCCGTGGCCGAAAGAATCTTGCTCAATCCAAAATCGGCCAAATAAGCGTTAAGTTCATCATCCAACAATATGTTGCTCGGCTTGATATCCCGATGCAGAATGCGCGGGATGCACTGCTCGTGCAGGTACCACAGCGCGGAGGCGATGTGGATCGCGATCTTATGGATTACCGCGTAGTTGAAGACTCCCCTAACACGATCCCTAATGAACTGGTCGAGATTCCCACCGGGTAAATAGTTATATATCAACATCATCTCCGGTCCACAAGCATAATATCCCAACAAAGTGATGAGATTTGGGTGTCTAATTTGACCCAATGTGCTTACCTCTGCATGAAACTGCGCCGCGCCTTGGTGCCTCTCAGCGGTGAGCCTCTTAACGGCAACGTCTCTTCCCGGAGCTACTTCTGCACGATAGGTCTTACCAAAACCTCCGTTTCCAATGCAGTTTCGTCTGTTGAAATTATCCGTTGCCTCGACTATGCTGTTATACGTTAGAGCCACGCCTATATCGTTGAAGAGGGTAACTCTCTCTGTCTGAGCTAAGGCCGAGATCTCAATGCTTGTCTTCACTTCCTCCTTGTTGTTGCAACAGGACACAGCTACCAAAATCAGAGTTACTGAAAGGACCCCGAGTGCAGATGCCACACCTGCCACGACGAAGGTAGAGAGGCCACGCTTACTGTTATTGACCTGAGTATTTGCTTTAGGAGGAGCATGATTTGGAAGCAAAGGTATGAGAACCGATGCTGATGTCATGCGAAGAACGTCGTGGCTAAGATCGTCTTTGTCCACTGTCTGCTCCTCATAAGCCATTTTTACCAAGAAAGATGCGTAAGCAACAGCTGGATCATAGGGATGGCGACAGATATTGGTGTTGAGACTTGGGGCTGGACAGGATAACAGGTTACCACTAAAATCGAGCGTTCTTGTACAAGACGACCGGAGATTTTCATCCAATCTCCCGGTCAGCCTGTTAGAGCTCAAGTTAAGGTAACGAAGATCGTTGCATCCTTTAAATAGACCAAAAATTTCACCTGTAAACATATTCTGAGCTAAGTTTACCATCATGATGCTCTTACAACTTCCCCAATTTCTTGGGAATCTTCCTTCAAAATCGACATTAGGAGCCCACAAAATCTTGAGTTTGGGAAGTGCTGTTACCTCAATGGGGATGGTACCTTTGAAGGAATTACAATCATCGGAAGCTGCATTGGATAATCTGTGAGACCTTCTCACACGGAGAGCATTAAAGTGACTCGAGAGGACAAAAACCGACAAACAAGTACAGTTTCCGAGATTCGCGGGGAGAGGACCACCGAATCTGTTTCTTGCAACATTTAAAACTTCAAGATTTTGAAGTTTCCCGAGCTCACTAGGGATAACGCCATGTAATACATTTGACGACAGCAAAATTGTCCTCAAACGGCTGCAATTCCCTAAAGCACGCGGGATTTCCCCCTTTAGGAAGTTATACGATAAATCCAAATGCTCGAGATTCCCACAATCATAACCGAAGTTACTTGGAATATAGCCAACCAACCGGTTAAACGACAAATTCACCACTCTCATCTTCCCAAGCCCCCCAACAAATCCTGGTATGACGCCACTGATTCTGTTTCCCGCTAAGTTCAAAATCCTTAAACTCCTACATTCTGACAGAGAAAGAGGAAACGTCCCGAAAATCATGTTATATGCAAGATTAAGAACCCTCAATTTTCTCAAACCGGAGAATTCAAATCCCGAGAAATGTCCAAGAAAGCCATTCCCTTCAAGATCAAGCACTTGAAGATTTCTCAGCCCCCACATCTCAACAGGAATCTCACCACCAATTCCATTAAAACTAAGCGATAGAACCCTAAGTTCTGTAAATTTTCCTATAAAAGCCGATAATCTCCCCATTAGTGTTCCACTTCTCTCAGAGCAGTTTCTTGTTATTCCAAAGGCATGCAATGCTGATTCTGACTCGATTGAGCAAGAGGGAGAGCGAGAGAAATTACCTCCGATTCTCAGCCCCGAAACTCTGAAATCGGCATCGCAGGAAACTCCAAACCACGAGCAGTGGTTCGAGCTACCAGCATTCCAGCTGTTGAGAATCCCATAAGGATCAGAAAAGGATTTCTTCAATTGAAGAAGTGCCATTCTTTCATCAGCACACTCCGCAGAAACCGACGACAGAATGTACAGCAAAAGCAGAAGTGAAAGCAAATCAACTGCAGCAGAAAGCAGAGAGACCTCCTTCCCCATCTCGGCAGACGCCGCCATTTTTTTCAATCTTCAAGAGCATCAGTAACAGAGATGTTAGAACAAATTAAAAAACAAAAGGTTCCCAGCATAATCTTGAAGATTAAGACAGATGGGAAAGGACAAAAAGAGATGGAAAAGAAAAGAAGAAGCAGAGAATCTTGAAAAAATAAAAAGAAGTTTTAAGCGTCTATCTGCAAAGAACACAATCTGAACAAGACAAAGTATTCATTTTTCTCTTCTCAACGTTCCTCAAGAGAAATTATGCAGAAAAGGTAAAAAGAAAAAAGAAAATTCGGATTTTTTTTGCAGAAGCAAGAAACCTCGGAGTCAGCAAAATGATGGCAAAATTATCTGCTGCTTCTCTTTCTTCTGCAGATTGGTGCTTACTTCGTCCGAGCTTACTATATTTCCCCAAACAATCTTTTCCCAAAATCTTTTAACGTGAGAAAGTGGGGCCCCAAGAAGAAATTTTGGGACACTACCGTGGGCCCTACTGCACATTTGGGCGCGCATTTGTAAGAATCGAACAGGGTTTTCAAGTCCCCCCTACCTGTTGGTCCACGTGGCACGACAAAAATTTTGCTGACGTGGAGTAACGGTCTGAAGCATGACGGCTGAAACCTCAAAAACGGCATCGTGTGCCTCAGGGTGGTAGTACCTACCTTCCCTAAAGGCTAAAGCAATATATGAAAATCAAGAAATCTGACAGTCATAGACAGCCATTTTGAATTTTATTTTTATTATTATTATTTTTTTAATCTGGGAAAGGAACATAATTATATGAGTATTTATTTCGTGGGTTGTTCTCAGAATCCTCATTTATTTAAAAATAATTAACACTCGTAAGAAGTAAAGAACTGTAAATTCTTGGACTGCAGAGGTTTTTACTGTTAGTATATGTCAAGTGTGTTCATATGGTAGCCTAGTTGTAACTGAAGGCAGTTCGAAGGCATTAAATTCTGGATTTTTCTGAGATTTATTATTTTGTCTGAATCAGGTATAGAGATATTGACTCTGACTATTAGTATTTGTCATCTTCCTAAACAATGTTGAAAAAAATTCCTGAATTTCATGCAATTCTCTTCTGGAAAAGAAGTGGTTACTCATTCTTGCAACAACATTTATAAAATTGTACTACATAAATTGTATTTCTGGCTTAGAAATATACAGTAGATTACGGAATACGAGGAAAATACACATCAGGTCTTGCGAGTCATGTCACATTTTTCACACCGTACTACCAAATTCTGAGCTGGGATTATGATAATCTGCAAATATTTATTTACTTATAAAAGTAACATCTAAAGATGCAAAATATTTTTCTTGAGGGACAGAAATAAAGACCTGGCATCAACAGCATTCACGCTGGAGTTGACTTAAAATCATTAGTCTATTATGTTTCGAAAGCAAAGAATCGTTCCAAAATTTTCTGTCGAAACACATCTAAAATCACACCGTGTACTTTTTTTCTACTAGAGATTATATTGTACAGACAACTTAGGAATACACAGAATATGTATAGAAACGTAAAGATTAATTAAATCATTGCCAGAGAAGGATATATTGCAAAAAAATGGCAACCAACAAGATTGCAAAAATAACATTCTTGGGGGACGACAGTGAAGCCTGTGAGGCTATGATGACTCAGTTTTCCACTATTTCCCACGTGACGAATTCGCTCCTAACTATCGGAAAAATCAGATTTAGTATTACCGACTACTTTTAACCAACTAAGTGTAATGAAGCAGCAACCTCTACTGTGAATTTATAGGACATGTACAAGGGATATCTAGATTACAGTAAGCACCTAATGCAAATCTAGTTCTGCTGTCCGAGAAGCTATAAATTAGCACGTAGCGACAACGGTGTGATAAAGGAGAAGGCCGGTTAAAGCTGTCACTTCATCAACAGTTGCATGAGCAAGAACAGCATGAACAAGAACACGAACATGAAAGAAGAGCGTGCCTTTAGGTTTGTTGCCTTCAAGGAGTTTGACGGCATGCCGGCATGGTACACTGATGCTCCGAGCTTTCTCAGAAGTGGTTATTCTCCCATTTTCCAGACTGTTAAACATTAATAGAAAACATAGATTGGAACTTGCTCAAAATCAAGATTACTATAAGGTAAGAATAAATCATTGCTAAAAAGGAATAGGAACATACACATTTTTGGAATAACAAAAAGGATTAGCATGGTGATGTACAGTTTCAACATCGGCACACAAGGCAAGGCCAGTAAAGGCACTTAAAGCATCGGCCTGCCCATCTCGGATACTTCAACCGACTGCTTGGCCTCTCACAGAAGAAGCAGCCATGGCAGATGAACCATTTAAAGAAGCAACGAGGCAAGCGACTTTGTTTGCAGGAGCAACCCGACAATTTACTGGAGCAGCTAGGCCACTTAAAGCAACAGCACGATTTACATGAAGACTTTTTCTTTCTGGAACACAAGAAAGGAATATTCTTCAGTCTTCAAGTAGACGAATGATGAATTCATACGTAAACTTCGAATTGGATGACCGAAAGCATCAACCTGTCATATCATATCATTGTTTTGGTATAGCAACAAGAAACAACTCACATGCAAGCCAAATTACTAGCACATAATTTAAGTTAGTATGGAATGATTACGAGATAAAAATGACACTAACTTTGGCAAAGCAACAGTTCCATTGGATTCATGTTTGGAACGAGTATCCCTGGAATCTCCTACACTTGTGTTGACTTGGTTATTTATGAGACCCTCTGGGACATCGCTGATTGGTTCACCAACCGTTTCCTTTTCTTCACGTTTCACATCCATGCTCATGGTCTTTTCCATGTCTAATTTATTGTTAGGTTCTACTCCGTTACAGGTTGACGAGATTTGGCTAAACCTACCCAACTCTTCCGACCTTTTTAAATCATTAGCCTTCAAGTGCCCTGTAGACTGACGCTCTTTTGTTTCGTGAATTTCTCCAGATGCGTAAGGTTCTCCGGACTTGGAAGGTTCTTCAGATTGACATAATTCTCCAGACATGAATGATTGTCCCAATTTTAGTAGCTCCCCTGATTTATTTGACTCAGCACCACTACTGATTGCATCATCAGAAGCATGAATGCTGAACAACAAATCGTCGGGAGATGCATCCCCTTCCATTGTTGGAGAGCCGCTATCAATAACAAAAGCCGGACTGTTAGGATCATAATCTTCAGGACATTCCACCACTTGGATGGAAGGGGATAGAATTGGCGACACACCCTCCACTAAACATGCACAGTCGACATCTGAGAGTTGTGAGATTGCTTCTTGACACTCTTCAACACCCTCTTCCAACCTATTTGAGCCTCCACAATGCTGGGGAATCTCATTTTCTCCTACAGAGTTGGGAAGTATTTGAGAATTGACTTCAACAGTATCTTCACAAGAAGAAGCCTTTAAGGAGGATGAAGACAAGGTATCAGAAGAATCCGAGCTTCTGGCAGAGACATGTTCGATTTCTTTTGAAGTATTCTGCGAAGATGGTCCACAATCACCTCCATCGTCTGTATTCATAACTTTAACCTGAGGTGAGAAATTTCACATGCTTATTATAGACTCACTAGTTTTTCCATCTAAAACCTTGCCACAGTCCATAAGTTATGGAATTTATTTGTTTTTGACACCAATATATAAGCATCACTGGAACATTAAAGAAAAGAATATCTCGTCACTACCCGGAGGAGTTTATGTCAGCATATAAACAGGAGATGAGAAATTGGAAACATAATCAATGATACTTAAGTAAAAAATTTGAAAAATACTCAATATTTTTCATGTACATTATCAATTAGAGTGGGACTGGATTAATTCTACGACAGTTAATGGTCGAACTAGATGGAATTCAAACAAAGAAACAAAAAGACTGCATATGTTATTGCACATTAAAGTTTCTCAATCTCATGATGGATATGCACTAAAACTCTGATTGGATTTTACAATATCTACAGTTTATTTAATACTTATGTCAAAAACAAATAAATTCCATAATAATACTAAATCCAAAGAGACAGTAATCATCTACAGATCGCCATTTCACTGTCTTTTCCCAAATAAATCTCATAAATAAAGATCATTTCCCCCCTGCATGTGCGCATATCATAAAAAATCAACATTTTGATAAATTTCCTCCTTTACATACTAAAATTTTAACAACTTTTCACAGGAAAACAAGAATTCACATAATTGCAATTATTATCAACCATTTTAATCCTATAACACAGACCTTTTCAGAATCAAGATACATATATAAAAGGCTCCAATAATCATATTTCACATGCAGCAAACATTAAATGAGAAATCAAGCCATACAAAAAAAAAAAACCCAAATTAGAAAATAATAGTTATAGCCAGAATTACCCTAACAATAATCGCAGTTTCCAATGATCCTCAGCTTATCCGGGATATAATGATGCCTATTTCTTGCGTTTTCTTTTCGGTGAAAGAAGCAACGGGAATCATGAAATAAATCCCAGCGAATTGGGGTGGATCAATTAGGGTTTGTGGGGGAAATTTTGAATAATAATCTAATAGAAATGGAAGGAAGAGCTGGGTTTTCGGTGTGAAAAAAAAAAAAAAATAGTGCAAGAAAATATAGATACAACTCCATGTGATCGACTCCTTGGCGCCTTATTTCCAACTGTTCTCAGTTTTTGCCACGTCATCATGATGGAGGGAGGGGTTCACGTGCAATGCATCATATACAAACAAATTGAGAAGAATCCCTTAAAAGAAAAAAGGAAAAGGTCAAATATTGTTTTAATTCAAGGTTCAATCAAAAGTCTTAAAGTATTTATGGGTACAAACAAATTTTTGATGTATGAAAATATTTTTTTTTTGGTAAAATTGACCTTTTATTATTAAATTTGAAAATTTTCAGCTCAAAATTACAACCAATTAAACACTAAAACAAACAACCACCCCTACTTCTATTAGTTCTTCAACATTTTTTTTGCACTCCCTCACAGCAACATCCACAGTAGAGTGGTGATTCTGAAATCGACGAGCATTTCTTTCCTTCCAAATGGCATAAAGGGAAACTGCTAGCATAAGACGATATAGTTTTTGTCTCCCATTCTTGGCTTTGCATTGAGTATTCAAATATTGCTTCTCAACCTCTCATCTTTGTCCCATTCGTTGAAAACCTCCCCATGCAGTGATTTCAGACCATAGGTGAGCAACATAGTCATACTCAAAGAAGAGGTGATCCAATATCCCACTTTTCTCAAACACAAACTACATTCTTCATCATGAGTGATGCCAATCTTCATCAAATTTTCAACTGTTGCAAGTCTCTCCAACACAGCAAGTCATGCAATGAAAATGCATTTAAAAGGTGCTATGTTACAGTTCATGAGCTTGCTCCAAGGAACTAGTGCAATCTCACCTCTCATCAAACACTAGATCTTTCTAATAGAGAATCTTTGCTCACGAAGAAAGCTCATACCAATCTCGATTGCTCTCAAATATTCTTTAGAGCCCAATATCTTTTTCACTACCCATGATGCCTGCTGTGGGAACTGCATGGTAGTCAGTTGTTGGCTTTTTACATAATACTCGTGAACCTATCTAACCCATAATTTATCCTTTTTTAGGCCAAATTCCAGAGCAGTTTACACACAACTGCCCTATTCCATATCTGTACATTGATGATATTCCACCCCCCCCGCTCTTTGAGGCAAACACATGTATTCCCATGCTACTAAGACCTTCTTTAAGATAGCTGCAGATCCTGTCCCTACAAGTAGCTTGTATAAATTTGAAAAATTTCTTGGGCAGGAGCAATATTTGACACCAAAAAGTCTGGATGCTAAACATTATAGATTTGATGAGTTGCAGTCTTCTTGCATATGAGAGAAGCTTAGCAGTCCAACATTCAACTCTGGCAAGAACCTTCTTTATCAAGGGTTGACACTGAAGGACAATTAGTTTCTTAGTGCAGAGGGGGACTCCCAGGTATTCAAAAAGGCAACTCCCCCTTGCTCATGCCAAGATTCCCAAGAATTTGTTGTTGAATACTCACTTACTCCACCAAAATAGATGCAGCTCTTGGCTTGATTTGCTTGAATTCCAGAAACTGAAGCAAATTGCTCAAAGGCCCTCATTAGATGTTGAACCAAAGCTACATCTCCTCTACAAACATAAGAAGATCATCCACAAAGCATATATGAATGAAATTTATTGCATCTTGGATGAAATTTAAAGTTTCTATTGTGCTTCAAATCCATGAGACATCTGTTTAGATACTTCATACACAAAATGTAAGGGAATATGAGGTCCCCTTATCTCAACCCTTGTTTTAGCCTTAAATGGCTCAATTAACTCCCCATTTACATTAACCAAATAGGAGACAAATTGAATGCATGCCACTATCCACTGAACAAATCTGTATGGAAATCTCAATTCAAGGAGAAGATGTTTAACAAATGGCCATTCCACAGAATCATATGCTTTCTGCAAATCAATCTTAATCATACATTTTTGGGATATATTTTTTCTGTCATATCCCTTCTCAATCACATGGCTCACCAAAATGTTGTCAAATATTATTCTCCAGGTGACAAAAACGGATTGGCTCTCACTAATTAAAGAATCAAGCACAGTTTGCATTCTATTAGTGAGAACCTTAGAGATTATTTTATATAAGATGCTACAACATGCTATTTGGCCTATAATCCCATATAGAGCTTGCATTTGCTTTCTTTGGGATAAGGGTCACTCTGATCAATTTAGGTAAAAAGCCAGTATCAAGAAACTCTTTAACAACCCAACAAACATCTTGTCCCACTATAGGCCAAGCAGGTTGATAGAAGAAAGCATTAAACCATCCATACCAGGCGATTTATTGGGATTCATACTGAAAACTGCATACTTCACTTCCTTATCAGTCAGAAAAGAGCATAAATGCAGCTGCATGGAGTGTGATAGCTTAGGGCCCCTCTCTTTTTTCCTTTTATCCACCATAGGCAAGGATTCATCAGCTGATCCCATGATATTCTTATAGGAAATTCTTAATATTTATACCCCCTCATCTATTATTATCACTCCAAATTACTTTATGCCAAATTTTCTTCTTTACTATATATTTTTTGTTCATCACGATGGGTCTGCGTGTGTGTATATTTGTGCTCGTGAAAATTATTATTTGCTACTTTTCTTTTAGAAGAATAGTTGGTAATATTATCAATGAATAGTATAACTATTTTTATGATCTTGATGAAAATGAATAGTATAACTATTTTTATAATGTTATATTGATAAACAATAGATAATATAATTTTAAATGATTTATAAATAGTTATCCTTCAGCATATAGGATAAATATTTGTATTAAACTGAATTAGTAGTATGAAGAAAATAATTTTAAAAATATATTTGAATAATCATTATAGGTTAAATAAAGTATCATTTCTTTAACATAAATACATAGAAATTAATCTGATATAAGAGAATATCAAAATATTCTTTTTTGTGCAAATAATTGTACTCATTCATACTATAACATGCTAAAGAAAATCCTTTCAAAAAAAAATATGTTAAAGAAAATCTTAATCAATAATATTTTGAGTTAAAACTAATATTTTTAGTAAGCATTTATGTTAAGAGACATATTTTGAAATAGCCATAATGATCATTAAAATATAAATTTTGGCCCACCTTCTTCAAAAATATAAATTTTGGCCATTTTTTTTTTCAATTTGGGACAAAAATACCCTTAATGAAATGCGGAGCGGGTCGGGTCGGGTCGGGCGGGTATGAGACATTTGGTACTTTTGGTACAAATTTAGTCTTATTAGTACCAATTGTTCTAGTACATTTGGTACGAATTTAGCCTTATTAGTGTCAATTGTTCCAAATTTGGTACAACTGGGACGAATTGTCAAATTAGTTCCAGATGTTCCAAGTTATGATATGGTACTCTTGGGACTAACATTCCAATTATTTCAAGTTATACTACTCCGATTTTGTGGCTCCGCCTTCGGCTCCGATTATACGGCTCCGTCTTCGCTCCGATTTACTAATATAAGGATAATCGTCGGGCAACAATTTAGATTTTTTCGGCTCGCTCCGAGGCCTTCGGCTCCCCTCGCTCGAATCTTGACCAAAGAATAAGCGGCAAATAAAAAAACGAAGAGGCAAACAAAAATTTGGAAATTAAAAAAAATTTGAAAAATAAAAAAAAAAAAAAAACAGAAAAAAGGAAAAAAATCTGGAAAATAAAAAAAAAAACAGAAAAAAAGAAAAAGAAATCTGGAAAATAAGAAAAAAAAAATCTGAAAAATAAAAAATAAAACAGAAAAAAAAAGAAAAAAAATCTGGAAAATAAGAAAAAAAATAGAAAAAGAAAATAAAAAAAAACAGTAAAAAAAGAAAAAAAAATTGAAAAAGAACTTAAGTGTCAATAAAATGGATCAAAGAGTAATGAATCACAAATAAAAGAGGAAAAAAGGGTATTTAGGTCCTAAGTTCAAAAAAATGACTATAATTTATATTTACGAAGAGGGTGGGCCATAATTTATATTTCAATACTCATATTGGCTATATCACATGATATTCTCTTATGTTAATGTTTCAAAATCAAAACTAAATTAATTAGAGATAACTTGGCATAAAAAATAATTTAGAATGGTAATAGTGAGGGAGGGACATAAGTATATGTTAAGAATTTTAAAAAAAAATGAGGGAAAGCGTGTATTTGACACCCTTTTCTCAGAAAGAAAAAAATAAATTGAGAAGAAAAAAAAGGAAAATATTTAAAAATTTACATTGGAAATAAGGATAATAAAAAAAAATTACATTATTTTTCTATTTAAAAAGTATCCTTTTTTAGAATATGTTTTATTTGAAAATAAGATCTCTATCAATGATGGAGGGAATTTGCTATAATAATTGTCGATTGTATTTTAAACATAACTAGCGTGTAGCCCGTCGATTTTATCTATTAAAATTATAATAAAAATATTGTTCATTAATTATTTTTGAGATTTTCACTTGTCGTAAACTTTTTGTTGTGTGAGTTTTGTGGGCTTGGAATCGGCTCGTCTACCCCCACGGTTTAAGGTCGGAATTCTCCCGTCAATCACGATTCTAAAAAAGTTGAACGGTTTGGAATCAGCCCTTCTACCCTCACGGTTCTAAATCGGAATCCTCCCGTTAAGTTGAACTGTAGTAACTAAATCGGCCCGTCTACCCCTACGTTTCCAGTCAGAATCAGCCCGTTGACCATGATCTTAATTATTTTGTGTATATTTCCCATAAATTTCAAAATATCATCATTAGCTATTTTGTATATTTCTCATAATTTCATCATATATGGTATAAATTAAATGTTATTAGTTTATTTAAAAGTGAATATTACTATATTAGAAAAAGACGTACTTTAGATACCACTAATCATTTATTTTTTGAGTGCACATTTTCAAGGATAGTATATGAGATTATCTTTGCATGGTGTGGGCAAAGAAGGGTGCCAAGATGTTGGGAAGAAGAGAAGGAATATATGATTTCACAATGTAGAACAAAAAGCTTTAGCCAAAGAATATATAGACTGGTGCTGTCAGTGGTCATCTACCACATTTGGAAGGAAAGAAACAATAGACGATTTAAAGAAGTTTGCCAATATACAACAAATTCGAGGCATGTTTCAGATGCTGAGTTCTTAGCTTTCGTTTGTTTGATTTGTAATAGTTTCTTTGCTTTGTAATCTTCAGTTGTTAGTACTTGGTGAAATAAAAATCTTATTTACCAAAAAAAAAGACGTCTTTTAATTGAAATTTTTTTACAAATAGATTTATAACTCTTAGGAAAAAGTGTAATAAAGACGGTCAATTTTTTTGAGATAGTTTTATAAATAGATTTTAGTTATATTATCATAGATTATTTTATATAAAAAAAAACTATATATAGAATATATTAAAATATGATAGATATTGATTTTAAAGATTTGACATATCATATATAATATAGAATATAAATATGATAAATAATGATTTTATATTCAGAAAATTTGAGAATTTAGATAAATAAAAACGGAGGAATGAAAATGTGTCACGTGGGATCCCGAGTTGAGGTATCCGTCAGTTGGGAATTGGCCCGTCTACCTAATTAATCGATAAATTAGAAATTAATTATTTTTTATCAAATTAAATAAAAAAAATTAGACTATTTTCAAATTTAATTCGGTCAACCAATAAATTATCCAAACTATTTTGGAACCTTTTATTCTGTCAACTAATAAATTTGTTCCTTAATAAAAATAATTATCTATTCGGCCAATTAATCAATTGATCAAATTAAATTAAATTAAACTATAAAAATATAACAGTTATTTATTCGGCCGATTAATAAATAAATTGGCCAAATAAAACTCCTACAAAATATAATTATGTATTCGGTCAATTAATAAATTGACCAAATTAAATTAAATTAAATTATAAAATATAGTTATTTATTCAGCTGATTGATAAATAAATTGGCCAAATAAAACAGGTGGAGCAAAAGATAGAAAATACACATTAAGTCTAGGTATTTATACGCTTTTGAATAGGTGAAGTTTCATTGAGAAACTAATGTGAGACACAAGATTTTAATATAGATATTTAAAATCTATTATTTTACATTTAAAAATTCAAAAATTTGAGAATTTAAATAAATATGAATGGAAGAATATAAGGGGTGTCACGTAGGATTTTTTCAAAGCAAGAATTGTTTTCCTTTAGTAATATAAAATTCAAAAATTTGAGAATTTAAATAAATATGAATGGAAGAATATAAGGGGTGCCACGTAGGATTTTTTCAAAGTAAGAATCGTTTTCCTTTTAGTAATATAATGATTTAGAAATCTATGATTACGCCAGTATCTCATTTTATTTTTATTTTTTAACATGGGGAAAAGGGAACGGTGGGGTTTAAATCCGAAATCTCACTGCATACAGAGTCCATTTTTGCAATTGATTATACATAAACTAGTGTATAACCTATTGAAAAAATCGACAGACATTCATCATTTAATAAGATTATTAAAATTATTGAACACAATATTTTCGATGTTTCTAGAAATTTTTATGTTTGAGATGAAAATATTTAGTTTCTTTCATTTGTTACTTTTTTTCTTTCTCTAACCATATATTTATATTTGTAAGACTATTCACGGCGGCGATCACCAGTAGGGTGGTTGTTGCTATTGCAATCTCTCATCATTGCCGATCGAAGAGATCGCATGGTGGTGATCGGAGTTGCGATCACAGTGGAGGCGAGAGTGCTCAATAGCTGGTAGCCCCACAATTACCACGGGGCGCACGCCGATTGGACGACCGCATAGCCGTTGGGTTTAAACGGTCACTTTTTTCTTTTTTTTTTTTTAATTTACTATTTCTTCCTATAAAAACACATTTCACACACCTATCTACTAGTTCTTTCTCAATTCTACTACTTCTCTTTAATTTTTGTTTAAAAATTGGATCCCCATACAATTTCAACTCCAACGGACCTTTCTTCTGACAATTTTGATGTGAAATCCTCACGAAAAAACACGCCAGATATGGAACCCGAGGTGCACAAAACCACTTCAATTTGAAGCATCTTCAAGGTTGAATGAGGCTGGAAGTCCAATAAAGATGAAAAATAATTTTAAATTTTAATTGTATCGGTTTTAATTATTAACGTAATGTTTTTATTTCAATTTAATAAAAACGAACATTTCAAAAAATAATAGTTGTTATTTACATTTTGAAGATAGAATTAATTCAAAAAACAAAATAAAAAATATAAAGATCACCGATTTCGGCGATCTCCATTGTAAGATAAAAAGAGAGATTCTGGCAGGCCCATATAAAGGCTACAAATCACCTCTTGGTGATCACTGCTGGCACGCTGTCCACAATCTAAATATTGATTGTCTAATAAGCTAATTTAGATACATGTGCACATGCTCCAAGCTCATTTAAATTTGATTTTTTCTATGTTCCCGTCTCAAACAAGTCGAGTGTTAACCTAAACCGGCGGTCCAACTTGCAGAATCATTTTTTGACGCCATTGCCGGAGATTATTTAGAACTTTTAGTGTTAATGATTTTTGCGCTAAGATTACTAGATCAAACATTATTTTTTCTTTTTCTATTTTCGTGTCCTTTATTTCTTATCTTGATATTGGATTGCTTTTATAGGTGAGTTAGTGCATGATCACAAGGCAAAAGGGAGGCGAAATTATTCCTTTAGACTTGGAGATTGAGGTTACTCACAAGAGAGCAAGCCGGAAAAGAAGAAATGGTCGAATGGCCAATCAAGTGCCGAATCAAATGGCCGAGTTGGAGCGGCAAATGCAAGTATTGAAATGGCAAATGGAGGAACAAGCTAGGCAAGCAAATCAACCACCTACGCCTCCTATCAACCAAATGTTTGAACCTCAAATCAATTTGTTTCAAGATGGGGGGTGGTGGGGCGCTCGGTGCAACGTTAACAACTTTGAACTAAAGCCGGGGTTGATGCACATAGTTCAAGCATAACAATTTGGAGGTGGGATCAATGAGGATGCAAATGCCCATATGAGTGCGGTTTTGGACGTATGTGAAACCATCAAGATACAAGGAGTTTCCAATGATGTCATTCGATTGAGGCTCTTCGGATTCTCTTTGAGGGACAAGGCCAAAGCATGATACAAGACCCTCGACCGTTCGGAGATCACTTCATGGGAGCAAATGTGCCAACTATTCCTAGCTAAGTACTTTCCTCTCTCTCGTGCTCAAAAGTTGATATCGAACATCTCTCATTTTTCTTAAATGGGAGATGAATCAATCTATGAAGCTTGGGAGAGATACAAAGATATGTTGAGGAGATGTCCTCAACATGGGTTTTCAAAGGAGCAACAAATTCTAAACTTTTATCGAGGGCTTACCAATCATACAAGAGAGGTCGTGAATGCCATCGCCGGTGGTGTTTTGACCAACCGGCCTTATGAAGAAGCGGTTCGGATTTTGGAGGAAATGTCGGCCAATAGTTGTCATTGGCCGCAAGAGAGGAGCTCTTCAAGAAAAGTTGCTTCTGTTTCCGATGATAGGTACGATGATCTCTTTGAGCAATTCACTATGCTCAAGAAAGACTATGAAGCCGAAAGGAAGGGAAAGATGGATGTGAAAATGGTGTCTCAACCGATTCAACAAGGTGGTGAAGAGTATTCGCATTACTAGGATGCCAATTATGTGAATCAAAGAGGTTATAGCAACTACAACCGTTCGAGGTTTCCCGTCGGGAAATCAAGCCTATAATCCTAATTATAGGAATCCAAATTTGTCATACTCTAACCCGAACAATGCTATTCATCCGCCATCCGGATTCTCGGTGTCTCAAGGAATGATCAATGAGCCTAAGAAGCCGTCCCCAACTATGGAAGAAATAATGCAACAACTTCTCCAAAATTAAAATGCTTTCATGGGTGCAACTGGGCAAAAGGTCTCAAGTTTGGAAGGAACCGTCACGGCTTTATCTAAGCAAGTAAAGATGTTGGAAGGGCGAATGAGACAAATGGCTAATTAAGCGGCTTCTCAACATAAGCCGGGGCAATTTCCAAGCAACACGGAGATCAATCCGAAGAATCAATGTAATGTCATTCAATTGAGAAGTGGAACTACTTATAAGAACTATCCGGAGTTGGAGGATCAAGATGAAGTTGTGAATGAAGAATTGGAAGTGGAAGAGCCCGTTCCTCAAGTGGAGAAGCCTCAAGTTCCTACGGAGGTACCTTCTAAAGCTAATCCTTCCAATCCTTCATCTTCTTTGCCAATTAAAGATGTGGTTGTCAAAGCTCCTTATCCTCAAAGACTTGCCAAGGCAAGAAGTGATGAGAAACTTGCTAAGTTTATAGATATGTTTAAGAAGGTCCAAATCAACATTCCATTGCTAGATGCTTTGAGAGATATGCCTGGTTATGCAAATATGACGTACGGAACGGACAAATGAAGTAGGAATGGAAAATATATTAATTTCTTCAATAAAATAAATTTAATCGTTTCTTACTATTTTGAAATTCGTATAGAATTTTGTGTCTTTAATGTTCATTTTGTTAGCAAGAATTCTGTTTCATGAAAGTAATCTGATTCCTTATTATTAAATTTATGCGTTTGGTACAATATGAAATGTAACGTGAGTCAAAATTTTAAATTCCTATGTTTGGCTCAATATTAGTGAAATTAGGGAAAATAATTAGAATTGTAGAAAAAAAGGAAACTAGTGCAAAATTTCAAGAATCATTATTAATTTTTTAACTTTTAAGTGTTGTTATAAAATTTAAAGAAAAAACGGTCAAATATATCCTTAATGTTGACCCCAAAATTCAACCAAGCTCTTAAAGTATTTTTAGTACAAATACATCCTTAATGTTTGAAATTCTTAACATTCATGCCCTTTTCCTACTATATCACTTTTTTTCAAATTATTTTTTATGTCAAATTTTCTTCTTTCCCATATATGTTTTATTCATCACGATCGGTGTGCGTGTTTGTATGTTTGTGTTCGTGAAAATTATTATTATTTGCTACTATTGTTTTAGAGAATATTTGCTAATATTATTAATGTATACTAGTTAGTAACCCGTCGAATATCGACGGTAATTAATATTAAGTTTTGTTATATGTATTAAAATTATGTTATACTTTACTTGAAAGTTATGATTTTGCTCCATTTCATGAGAAGAAATGAAGAATTTTACCATACATTTTTCTTTTCAACCCGTATGGAAAAATACAAGATTAAATTTATAAAATATCTAAATAACCAAATACTTCCTCCGTCACGTTCATAATGTAATATTTCATTTCGGCACGGGTAGTGTAGTAATAAAGTGATATAAAGTATTTTTAAAGTAAATAAAGTGTTGTCGATGAGATATATAGTGGTTTTAAAGTAAATAAAGTGTTGTTGATGTGATATAAAATGGTTTTAAGTGTATAAAGTGAATAAAGTGTTAAACTAATTATTTTCATAAAAGAAAAGTTACAAGATGATTGGGACATTCTAAAAAGGAATATGTTACAAGATGAATGGGTCAGAGAGAGTATAAGTTATATTAATTGGATCTCTATTCCCCTATGTTTAGTTCAGGACAATCGAGTTATTAAAAATTTAATCTTAATCCTTCCATTTTCTCGGTCTATTTTGGCCAGTCCATCGGTTTTGGATAACATCTCTATCTATCTAAGTCATTATGAATGAGCAATGGCTACCCGCTTATTAAATATTTTCAATCTGGTTTAAAATTTATATACTCTTAATTGTATGTATTAAATCCGATTAAGAAATAGACTTTAACATCTATACTCGTTAAAAACTCATTGCGTAATATCTGCTAATTACCAACTCATTCAGTCAATTGAATTTTTTTTCCACTATAAATTCTCTGTCATAACCCCCTTTCTTTCTCGGTTTATTCAAGCAGACATGTCAGTTTCTGTTAATTGACATCTCTACTTATCAGGCTCGGTTAGGGATGACAATAGGTTGGGTACTGCTCAATTAATATTTTCTAACCCGAATAAGAATTTAGTTACCCGTACTCATTTCAAATACAATTAAAACCTACATGTACTCATCGAATCAACATCAATATTGATATTAAGTTTTTTACTCGTTTTGGCGGAACAAAAATTAAAATAGATGAAAGATCATACTCATAATAAATGTATACTATGTTACTATTAGGGTGCATTCACTTAGGGTGTGTTCACTTGAAAGTATAAATTTATACCTCTATTTAGAGGTAAATGGAGGGATAAACAAAAATCTCACCTTTTAAATCATTCCTTCTTTTTTTAAATCTCTCCTTTCCACCACCATAAAGAGGTATAATATTATCCCCCCTAAATTGGAGTGATTATATTATCCCTCCTTGTGGTGGTGGAAATGAGAGATGCGATAATATTATATCTCCTTGTGGTGGTGGAAAGGAGAGATTTAAAAAAGAAGGGATGATTTAAAGGGTGAGATTTTTGTTTATCCCTCCATTTATCTCTAAATGGAGTAATAAATTTATACTTCCAAGTGAACGTACCCTTAGAGTATAAATTTATACCTCTAAAAGGAGGGATAATATAATGAGGGATAAATTTATATCTAATAGTGGCGACCACATATTTTATATCTTGTCTAGTATGAATGATAATATATTGTTTTTACTACCCTCAAGAGCAGACCACAACTTTAAATAATGTTCACTTGGAAGGAAAATGATAGATAAAAGAAATTGAATATTTTTTTACCCTTAATTAAAGTTGTGCCTATTAAATTGAAGTTCGTAGAATTTTTTTATTAACTTTGTCAAATTAAATTGATTAAACTATTTATTTTGGCCAAT
The DNA here is from genome assembly GCA_029490685.1 of Schizonepeta tenuifolia. Taxonomy (NCBI): domain Eukaryota; kingdom Viridiplantae; phylum Streptophyta; class Magnoliopsida; order Lamiales; family Lamiaceae; genus Schizonepeta; species Schizonepeta tenuifolia. The sequence goes on from CM055955.1 coordinate 28,459,535, forward strand.
ACTATTTTGATTTAAAAAATATCTATTACATTATATCTTTTTATATGAATTTTTCAGCCTGTAATTTATTTAATTTTTTTAATTGTTGGTCAAATTAATATTAGCTTAATTAAATTTTTCATTAAAAAATATAACTATTTGTATTTGGCTAAATATTTAATTAATCAAATTAAACTAATTTATCGGCACAAAGTAATTGTTGCATGAAAAGATACACATTATTTCAAAATGCCTATATAGGTTTTACAACATATTTAAATAATTAATAATTAAACTATTTCACTAAATAGGACTAAGCATGTTAGCCGTAGAAGTTGCAATAGAAAATATATCGTCAGGGAGTCTACGTGAGAGATAAATATGCATTAAATTATATTGGAATTAGAATCAGAATATTTATTAATATATAATATGACATTGAGAGTTTGAGAGATGTAGATAGAGTGATATATATATATATATATATATATATATATATAATTAATTAATTAATTAATTAATTAATTGAGATGATCTATATATTATTAAAAAATTGATATGATATATAGTATGTGATATATACACGGTATTTATTTTAGTATATTATATATTTTTATTTATATATGATATATGAATTAATAATACAAAAAATACGAGAATTAAAATGAATAGGAATGGAGAGTCGTGAACGTGTCATGTAGTGGGAACACAAACTTCGTTATTATATATACTATGATATGATAACAACAACGCTAACTGTCTTGATATGATCTTGATGAAAATGAATTGTATAACTATTTAATAATGTTATATTGCTAGACAATAAACAATACTACATCCGGTCCTCAAATAACTTTCTTTCTTTTCTTTTCGAGACGGTCCCTATATAACTTAGCGGATAAATATTTACCCTTCTACATATAGGATAAATATTTGTATTGAACTGAAATAGGGGTATGAAGAAAATAATTTTTCAAAAGATAATTTGAGTAATCGTTACATGTAAAAAAAAAAAAGGAATTAATTTCTTTAACATAAAATACATAGAAATTAATGAGATATAAGAATATCGTCTATTCTTTTTTGTGAAAACAATTGTATTCACTCATACTATAATCCTTTCAAAAAAAGGCATGTTAAAGAACATCATAATATTTTTGGGTTAAATTAATATTTTTAGTAAGCATGTATTTTCAAAAATCAAACTAAATTAATTAGAGATAATTTTGAGTGATAATAGTAGGTAGAATTTCAAACGTAAAGAGTATATTTATACCCAAAAATACTTTAAAAACTTGATTGAACTTTGGGGTAAATATTAAGAATGTATTCGACCCTTTTCCCAAATTTTAAATTGCAGAGAACTATTTTGATAATCAATTCCTTCCAAAAAACTAAATGAAAGACAAAAACATAGATATGATCGCACGTGCAAGTGAGTCTATGCATACCTGTGTACCTTACACGCGCGTGTGCACTGCACATCTTCTTAATTTTCCTTTTAGGCTAAGGGCAGCGGTGCGCTTGCACGCGCTCTGCCCCAGCGAGCGTGGTGGGCGAGCTCGTTGAAGGGTTATATACTGAAAGCAAGCTTTTTATGTTTGTATACATTGATACTTTGTATCTACTGTTATTCTTCCATCTGAAATATTATTATTGCATGATTATATTATAGTCCAATTATCTCATACATAGATTATATGGTTTGTGGTTTATCACATAAGATCTTATAATCGGTAAAGTTGAGATAGAAGTCGTGTTCACAGTTGAGACAACTTCAGATAAGTTGTCGGTTTAGATTGTAGCATAAATGAAAAATAGCTTGTTTTGACTATTTATTTATGCTAGTACATTTATGTATGGAATGAATCACATTGAGATGTATTTTTATATTCTGACTGATTAAGAATCAAGATCTCGGAGACTTAAATAATCTTAACCTTAATTGAATTAATTGGTGCGAATAATTAATTGTCTATTGCTTTGATTTATCATGGTGAGAGCTGTGTCTGCAGCTCAATATACTCGATATCTTGGGTGATAGCGATTTTTATTTGATATGCGATTGAATTGCAATAAAGATGCGTGTCCTGTTAACAGTTGATAATATCCTCTCGAGGAACTCAATAAGTTTATCGTATTAAACTCTGCTGATGGAATTAGTTCCGATACGATAATAAGTTTAAGTGGTAGCACTCGAGATGTCGTTTATAATTAAATGACTGATTAATTAATTAATTGGCCGCCAGAGAAATTAATTAATTAATGGATATAGTATATCTTAAATGCGAAGATTAATTAAGTCAAATGCTAGCCCCGACTCACCTAACGAATTTAATGGTAATTCAGTATTAATTTTCTAGTGGAATAAATTAATACTTGTATCACGATTTATATTCTTAGGCTGAATATGGAAATTGAGCACATGGAAACCAATACTTTATTTGAGCTAGTAGATCCCTGTTTGGCCTAATCAAGGCCTAGCTCCTAGTGGTCCAACCGCCTCCTGCACTCTCTCCTAAGCCTTTGGGCTTGGCTTGATTAGTTATATATCTGGGCTTATTATTTAGGTATTTTAATATCTAGTATAAATAAAAAGAAGCCCTATTATTCTAATCATAAGTGACTTAAACACTGAAAAAGTCAGAAATCTGAGGGTGAGCCAGAGAGAAGCGGCGGCTGCCCTAGCTGGAGAGAACTCAAAGCTTGTAGCCACCGTAAATCGAATACTGCCGTGAGAAACAAACGGAAGATCAACTCTGAAGTCGTTAAACTCTCAATTCACAGGTATCTCTCGTTTCCTACTTCTTTAGGAGCATGCTTAGGAAGGATTGTGTATATACTTGTTAGACATTCGGAATGTAATATGGCAGACAAACCGACCTTCAAAAGTCGGTTCCTACAATTGGCATCAGAGCCACGCTCAGGAATTTCGGCTGTGTCAGATAAGAGTATTAAATCCGTTATTTATGTACTGTATTGGTTTGCAGCAGGTTCTGTTGTCTATCGTGGGGTAATTGTTCACGATTCGTTTTGCCCGTTTGGCTTGAATATGCTGTAATTTTCACGAGAAAATCCGTGAAATAGAGTAGGAGTTTTTCCTTTGTATTCTATTTCTTCTCTTTGTATTTCTTCTCTCTGTATTGTTTTGGTTGTGCTGTACCTACTGTACGAGAATAAAAGGAAAAGTAAAGGAAGAAAGAAAAAGGTGATGGAAAATCTGGTGCGGAAGCACCGAACAGAAGCAGCAGCGGTGAGTAGTGGGGGTTCACCTCTGGTCATTGCTTTGAACGATAGCAACTGCTCGTCGGAGCGACGACGGCATACAGCGTTGCTGCAGCGGTGGCAGCACGCCGTGATGCTTGTCGTTTGCAGATTCCGGCGGAGAGCGAAGGAGTTGCAACAGCCGTTTCTCATCGCGGGTCGTCGATGATATGCTTGCGACGGCGCAGAAGCGTGCGCGGTGGCACATCTCGCTCGACGGCAAACTAGCACCGGCAAGGAGATGGTGGCGACATCATGGCTGACTTGCACCATAGTGGTGGTGGTGCGGTCGTCGTTGGTGTTCGTCGCGGAATCTCCAAAGAAGCCATGAGCGAGGCGGCGCCGGTGGTTAGTGAAAATCTGGCCGTGACGGTGCCGGAAAACGGCTGCCTCGTCAAGGTTTAAACCCTTGGAGCATGCTGCATCGTAGCAGCAGTGGTGGCTGCAAGATGCGAGATGCGGCGGCTATTCATGAGGTGATGGCAATGATCTCATTTTTTTGGGCTGGTTTTATTTGTTCATGGGCTAATTGTGGCGGCCCAATATTGCTGTTTTTTTTCTTTTTTCTTTTTTTTTAATGAAGATTAAGGCCCATTTTATTAAAGAAGTGGCCAAGCTCGGCTGTTTTTGGAGAGGTCCATTAATTTGGACTAGCATAAAGCTACAAGACGGAGAGACTAAGTATTATTGTAATAGTTAGGAATTTTTTTTTCCTTTATTTATTTATTTGTATTTTCTATTTTATTCGATGTAATAAAATAGGTAGGGACGGACAGGTTCCAAGGTACCCACGATGGACGACAAATAAATATTTATTTAATTTTGTCGAGAAAAGCATGTTAGCATGTCGTGTTTTTTTTTAATCAGTGTTAAGGTGTTCGATCTAAAGCATGTAATTATTTGTGATTATGTGCAAATATGTGCGTTTAGAAGAGCATGCTAGGATTTTATTACGTTTTATCTAAGCATGTTTTAGAATTCAAGCGAGCATGTTTTACTACGTGAATTCTAGAACATGTTTAGATATTCCATGTCAACATGATAAGCATGCACAAACCTTTTGAGGAAAAGACTAAGCGGCAATTCGATTTTATCAATTAAAGACCTCCACAATTGATTTAACACGAAGTGAGCTGTGGATTTGTGTAAATGTCCACACTATCGTGGCTGGCACACGTTCACAATTTGCAGATTTTGTCAATTAAACTTCTAATAAAATATTTTGATCTCGTGAGTAGTACTGGGAGTTTTGCGCGTAAACGTCCACACAAACGTGGCTTGCACGTATTAATTTTCTGCGGATTATTCTAGGCGAGATTGAAATAAGATAGTCACAAAGTTGGTTAAATTGTGGTCACAGCTTAAGCGCCAACGTTGAGTACAACTCCCCATCGGAGGCCCTTCTCAGGGTTCACGTTGTCTAGATAAGGTTCGTTTATTGATCGCATTTTGTCATAAGGTTAAGTTGACATGAGAACGGGTCAAAGGTTGGGTGCCTGGTCATGAGATGCGCCGTAAACGTCCACACAAACGTGGCTTACGTGTAATTCGATTGGGCTAACGGAGGTTTCAATTAATATTGTTTTATCAAAATGTTACAATATTATTTGTTACGAAAAGATCATGCAGTAAAGTGGAACTTATGTGTGTCTTATGTTTGATTTATTTCAGATATGACTGTTACTCCACTACCGAATGTGCTTACTGCAAAGCCGCTTACAGATCTAAATTTTTTGGAATGGAAGCGCAGCTTGAGATTTGTCCTAGACGCTGAGGAGTATAAGTTTGAGATTACTACTCATGCTCCTGCGAATCCAACTGCTCGGTCTTCCGATGAGCAAAGAGAGGTTCACCGGAGGTAGCATAGGGCAAATAATATGGCAAAAGCCTATATGATGACCTCTATGACCTCCAACCTTCAGTTGCAGCATCAGTCGGTGCAGACTGCAACTGAAATCATGAAGAACCTCGAGGAGCTCTTTGGTGAATCGGACCGTTTAGCCCGTTTTGAGCTTATGATGAAACTCATGGCTTCTAGAATGACGGAGGGTTCGTCTGTGCGGGAGCATGTGCTTGGGATGATTAATCATCTCAATAAGCTAGATCTGCTCGGTGGAGGTATCGAAAATGAGGCTAAGGTCGACATGATACTCCACTCTCTCCCTAAGAGTTATGAGAACTTTCGTCTAAACGCAGTGATGAGCAAGAAGAAGTTTACTTTGAACGAATTGCTCAATGAACTAGTTGCTGCTGAGGAAGTTATGGGGAAGAGTCCACATGCATTGGCTACTACCAAAGGCTTTCACTTTGCACCGAAAGGTGGGAAGAAGTGGAAAAGACCAAGTGGCAAGAAAGGTCAAGGAAAAAGTGGGAGCAAGAATGTAGGCCCGACCGGTGGTGTTAAAAAACCAAAAGGCAAGGGCAAATGCTACAAGCGTCAGAAAACTGGACATTGGAAGGTTGACTATCCTTTGATGAAGAATGCAATTCTTCGTCTGTTAATGTTTTAACTTCAAACCAAAAGAAGAGAAAGGCTTCTTCTCTTGAGAACCAAACTCTTCTTTGGCATCTAAGATTGAGTCACATCAATCTGCGTAAGATCCAAAGGCTGGTTCCCGATGGAACCTTGGGTCATTCCAAGTTGAACCAATCTCAGTCTGCGAATCCTGCATAGAAGGCAAGATGACGACTCGGCCTTTCAAAGCCAAGGCGTATAGAGCCAAAGAAGTGTTAGAACTGGTTCACTCTGACTTGTGCGGACCTATACCACTCAAGCTCGTGGAGAGTACGGGTATTTTATCACTTTTATTGACGATTACTCAAGGTACGGGTACATTTACTTGTTGCGCTACAAGTCTGAATACTTTGACAAGTTTCAAACGTTCAAGGAGGAAGTAGAGACGCGACATGGTAAAAGCATCAAGTCACTGTGATCTGACCGCGGTGGCGAATACATCGGCAGCGAGTTTTGAGAATACTTATCGGTATTTGGGATTACATCTCAGTTGACTACACCGGGTGCACCCCAATAGAATGGTGTGGTAGAGAGAATAAATCGAATAATTTTGGAGATGGTTCGACCCATGATGAGTTATGCTTCTTACCTGTTTTGTTTTGGGGATATGACTTGGAAACAGCTGGTTACATTCCAAACTTAGTTCATTATCAAAGGAAAAAGTTCTTACACGATGTGAGATTTTACTATTGGGAATACTCCAATTTATATCGGCGATGTGCCGATGACATCATTCGGAAATGTGTAAGGCAAACCGATTGGGTGAGAATCATGGAGGAATGTTATAGCTCTTCAAGTGGAGGTCATTTCAGTGGCCATCGCCCCGCTATCAAGGTATTCCATTTCGGTTTTATTGGCCGACCATCTTTAAGGTTTGCATTTCTTTTGTTAAGTCTTGTGATAGGTGCTAAAGAATGGGAAACATCTCCAAGAGAGACGAGATGCCGTAAAATATCATGGTGGAAGTCGAGTTGTTCGATGTGTGGAGAATTGACTTCATGGGACCCTTCCCCAAATCCCAAGGTTATACGTTCATTCTACTTGCGGTGGAATATGTATCTCGATGGGTGGAGGCGATTCCCACGGTGAAGAATGATTTAAAAGTGGTCCTCAAATTCTTGCAAAAGCATATTCTTACTCGTTTTCGGACTCCAAAGGCTTTGATAAGTGACGGGGAATCACACTTCAATAATAAGTGGTTGGGGAGTTTACTTTCTTGATATGGGGTGAAACACAAGATCGCCACTCCTTATCATCCTCAAGGGAATGGCCAAGCGGAGCTAGCAAATCGGGAGATAAATCAAATTCTTGAGAAGTCGGTGGGACATAGAAAGGATTGGACAAATCATTTGGATAATGCACTTTAGGCCTATCGCACCGCATACAAAACTCCTATTGGTATGTCTTCATTTCAACTTGTTTTTGGAAAGTCGTGTCATCTTTCCGTTGAGGTTGAGCATAAGGCGTATTGGGCCACTAGGCGGATTAATCTTGAATTCAATGAAGCTGGATATACAAGGCTCGAGAAGCTTCTAGAGCTTGATGAGTGGAGAAACGAGGCTATTGAAAGTTCTCGAATCTACAAGGAAAGGGCAAAGAAGTTCAATGATCGTGCCATTCGTTCTAAAGACTTTCTTCCCGGAGATGAGGTACTTCTCTACAATTCTCGTCTTCGTTTATTTTTGGGCAAGTTGAAGTCTAGATGGACGGGTCCGTATGTCGTGTACAAGTGCAATGGAAAAAGGACTTATGAGCTACTCAAGTCCAATGGATAAACCTTTGTGGTGAATGGTCATCGTCTCAAGCATTACATCAATTGTGAGCCAGATAGGAATGTCACGGTCACACTCCTCAATGACCCATGAAAGTGAGGTATCGTCTAGCTTTAGACGTTAAACAAAGCGATTGTTGGGAGACACCTCAATACTTTTCCTTGCTTTCGTTTTTGTTTGTTTATTTTCCGTTTTTAGATCTTGTTTATCTTTGTGGTTGTGTGCTTGGTGGTTGTCTTTGAATGTGTGCTTTCTTTGGTTTTTGATGGTCGATTTCATTGTTGGTGTTAGGTTTGTTGGTTGTAGTTTGTTGTGTTGGTTGAGCTCGTCATTTTGTCTTTCATTCCGTCGTTTATTTTCTTTGGTTGTGGTCGTTTTTGTGGTAAATATGTGTGTGTGTTCGTCTCGTTTCTTGTTTTTGGTGTTACCCTTGTGTTCATTTCATTTTCCTTTCTTCTCCATTAAAAAAAAACACGTGAAAATGCCAATCGGTGACCCAAATCGACGGTTGGACTCGCCGAATCGGCGACCTGGACTTAAACCGCCAAGTGGGTCGCCGAAAACTCCTGTATTTCAATTCTCGTTTTAATGCAAATCGGCGGTAGAATCGGCGCTCGGAGCCTGGACCGCCGATTTGGGTGTGTGAACTGCCGTTTTCGGTGGATAACCCGCCGAAAATTTTTGGAGTGGGACGTCCGCCTTAATGCGAACCGGCGCTCGGCGCTTGGACAGCCGATTTGGCATTCCGGACCGCCAATTTTGCCCTCTCAACCGCCAATCCGCCTTCTTTTTCTCTTTCTTCCCTTTTTCTTTCTTTCTTTTCCCTCTTTTCTTCTTATTTCCTCTGATCCTCTACCAAAAACACACGCATACTTACCTCCTTCCATCTCAAATTCCTCCCTCAATCTTCCATAACTCTTTAATTCCTCCCACACATTTCCTTCCCATCACCAAAGCTACATTTCTATCCAAGTATTTTGTGTTTTCATCCACCAAATCCTCTCAACCCAAGTTTTGAAGTTCTTGATTTTATCTTTTCCTTTTCTTTCGAATTCAAGGTATTTTCTTGTTTGATTTTTCATTTTTGTTGCTTTATATGCTTAGTTTTGTAGTAAATTTTTATTATATTCGTTTTTTATGTTTGGGTAATTTTTTTAGGGTTTGTAATTTCTAAATTTGGGGGTTTCATGCTTAATTGTGTAATTAATCATGCTAGATTATGAAGTTGTGTTGAATTGAGCATGCTAGTTGATTGCTTAGGGTTATATCTTGATTGTGTTTATATATTGGTACCCTAAAGTGGTTTCTAGCATATTATGTTGAACTTATTAATTGAATTATGCATGATACTATGTTTATGAGGATTGGTCATGATGAAATTGTGCTTTATTGTTAAAGTGTTGGCATTGTAGTTGTGATAGAAATTGCTTGTTGTTGATGTGCAATTATGGTGAATTCTAGTGATGTGATTGTGTGGATGTTGGGAGGATTGTTCTAAATTGTTTAATGCATAGAGCTTATATTGATTTTGAGTTGGAAATTGGAGACTAACTTGTGTTTTGTAGGTTAGGTACTATGGGCAAGAGCAAGGAAAAACGTCCACGCATTGAGGTGCCGCCTCAAAAAGAGAAAAGTATGGAGTCTACTTCCCGCCAAGGGTGACGTCAAGCCAAGTATCTTCATAATATACCTTTGGATCCGGCCTCTCGATGTCGACAAGCAAATAGCGGTCCTTATGCTCCATCGGTGTTTGATGTGGAGCTTCACCGGGATGACCAAAAGGAGTTATTTGTAACCCTTGACTCGTCTCTTGCAAATATCCAGATTCTAAAACTCTAATGGATCTCGGGCTATGGGATAACATCAATGAGTTGTTTGATCGGATAGCATGAGGTTCTATATTGACCGGCATGTGGCCTACATGCCCACGAGCTACATTGCAACTACTAGCTACCTTGCACATCCCGATCCATCAATCCAAGCTTCCCCACACTGTGTTCTTCTAATTAGGGGACCCCACACATACCATGACAATGACTCAAATATATGATATCTTCAACTGTCCGGATGGTGGTATATGTCAAAAGCCCAATGAGTTCAAGCCGAGGGAATTGTGGAAAGCTATGACGTATTCTGAAAAGACTTATGAGTCCGGGAGATCCAAAGCCACACTCCTCCGCAACCCCGTCTTCCGAGTGATCCAATGGATCTTGGCTCACACTATCTTCCAACCGGGGGAGAATAGTTTATTTTGGAGTTCCGAGCTCATGGTTATATGGGCAATGCTTACACACACACAACTTAACTTAGGTTAATTTCTCTTCTGCCAGTTGTTTGCTCAGAAGCATCAAGAAAAAGAAGTTGTTTGTTGTGGTGGCCTAATCACCCCAATTGCCATGGCGCTTTGCCCTCAATATCCACAATGGTCAAAGCTTTCGGATTCCCTTGTCATTGATGTGGTGACATGGAAGAACATGAAGGTGCTTGTGTCGGCATCTCGACCATATTCTTTCTGGAAATATAAGGAGGATAAGCCAAAGTCGGAGGAGAAAGAAGTGGTTGAAATCTTTCCGTTGCCCGACAAATTGGATTAATGGATACACCATTCCATGAGTCGGCTATACTAGCGGTCGGGAACCCTCAGGTTGAGATGAATGTTGGAGGTACCGATGACGAGGACAATGGGGGGGGAGATCACAATGCCGGAGATGGTGATACGAATGATGAGGAAGAAAGAGAGGAAGGCCAAGTTAGAGGTGGTCGGAGGCAACAAGCATTTGGTAGAGGGCAACCCTCATTTGGGGGGCAACACGGCTTTGAAGGGTCAACGGGACCTTCTAACTTCTTTGGAGGGTCATTGGGACCCTTTAGCTTTTATGGAGGGCCGTCGGGGTCCTCGACGTTCTATGGTGAAGAGTTTGAAGGAATGGATGCAAGAATAGAGCACATTGACAACTATTGCACCCAATGGGATAGTGAGTTTGCGGTGATGCGACATAATATTCAATCAATTCACCTCCGTCAACAAGAAATGGCCGAGCTTCAACAACAACAAATAGGGAATCAACAAAGCTTTCAAGCCGAGATGTATCAACGGTATGATGAGTTTCAACAAGATTTGTATGCTTGGCAAGAAAGTTTTCAACAAGATCTCTATGCCCAACAAGAAAGCTTCCAACAAGCTTGGTTTGACCGGCAAAATTCTTTCCAACAAGACTTGTACACGCGTCAAGATCAATACCATCAAGAAAGCCAAGTCAACCAACAAGAGATGTTGGAGCTCGTACACCTTTTCCAAGCTCACCAACTCGACCAAGGCCAAGTGTGGCCCCCGCCTCCTTCTCCCCAATGAAGCTTTGTGGTATGGTTGGTATTTGTATTCTTTCCGTCTCTCCAAACTTATTCGTTTACCTTTTGTTTTGAATAAGTTTGGGGGAGGGGGAGATGGATACAAATACACTTGTAAATATGTGTGTGTCGGGTTGTTGGTTTGAGTTTGTTGGTTTATTTGCTTGAGTAGTTTGTTGTTTGGATGTTTGGTTGGTTGTTTAGTGTAAGTTGTGTGTTTTAGAACTTTGGGAAAATTTTGAAGTTTAGTTGCTATGTTTATGGTGTTTGTGGTTCATTGTGACTTTAGAGAAATGCCGATGATAATAATGTTTTATTTTTTGTGAAAATTGGTTGGAATTGAGTATTTCTTGATTAGTTTTGCATGGATGGATAGTGTGTTGATCTCGACTCTTTGTCTCTTGAATGGAACCCGTGAGATTTGAGCCTTATATTGTTATTATTTGTGTTTCATTCTTGTGAGATTGGTCATACATGCAATTATTCTCCTAGAACTTGCTTTGGTTTCCATATTGAGAATGCTTGTTTGTACAAGAACTTGGAAATGATCTTAGGCCATTTTTGTTAGCCACCTCAAAACCTAAACACTACCTTGTGCTTTAAATCATCCGTTGTTATCCATTTCGAGCTTTAATAGCCTTTCTTTGTCAAACCGGAGAAAAGAGGGTGTTGGTTGTGTAAGGGTATCCCGGGGTGGGTTAAAGAAGAAAAGAAAAAAAAAGAATGAAGTAATAATGAGTTGGGTAGTTGATTTGTGGGGGTTCTTTGCTTTGAAATTGTGTAAATTCCCATAGGCTCTATCAAGGAAATGAAAAGGAAAAAAAAAGAAAAATGAAAGTGAAAGAGCAATCAATTCTTGAAATTAGTTGAGAGCTTTTGCTTAAAATCAAAAGAAAGAATAGAAAAGAATGAAATGAAAGCATAAGGGGATAAATTGGTGCACTTGTGTGTATTATGTGCATGTGTCAACCCCAAATGAGTAGTTATTGGTGTAGAAGGAAGACAAATTGTTGTTTGTGCTTGTATTGAAGAAGTTATAAGGTTGGTGAATGCATAGATAGTTACTTAGCCAAGTTTTCCCTGCCTAAACCAATGTGCCTACATTACAACCCAAGAAAAGCCCTTTGTGATCCTTGTTCTTACATGATTTGTTTTGCAATGAAGATATTAGACGATTTGCAAGCATATGGCGAGTAGATTGCATTGTGTAATTTCGATGAGTGCATAACCATACACTTGAGAGTTGAGAGATACACTTTCTTATGAGTTTCAATTGTTGAAGTGTCGAGGTTGGCATGCTTTTGATTTGTGTGGAATTGAGAAATTTATGCTCGGTTTTGGCTTTTAAATGATTTGTAAAATATGAGGCATTAAGGATCTAAAGTTGCTACTCCATTCGTATATATGCTCTATATTCGATCTATTGTTCGGGGACGAACAATACCTAAGTTTGGGGGAGTGATAAACACTCATTTTATTAGCAACTAAGCTTGTTTATCTTCACTTTTTGCCTAACTTTACACCTTCATTGTGATGTGTTTTGTATGATTTCATTATTTTAGATTTATATCACGTTTGGTGGAGTTTGTGCATGTGTGTAGGTAAATCGAGGTCTGTTAAGCCGGAATAAAAAGATCAAAGAAGAGCGAAATCGAGGAATCAGGAAGAATAAGTGAAAAACCGGACGGAAATGAGCAAAAATGCAAACCGGCGCCCCAAGAAGTGCAAATCGGCGGTTTGGCGACCAAACCGGCGGTTCAGGGGTGAACTGCTGGGTAGGTAGCCGAAAAGCTGGAATACAAGTCGAGTGTTAACCCAAACCGACAGTCCACTCGGCGCCTGGAGGCCGGACCACGGATTCGGCAGGCTGGACCGCCAGTTTGGAAGGTCGGACCGCCGATTTGGCAATTTTCACACTAAAAATGACATTTTGCCCTTTTTATGTTTTTAATATCCATTAGTACTTTTTGTATCCTTTAAAAGGGGGATTTAGCCCAAAAAACGGAGGATCCATCATCCTAGCTTAGTTTCTGGTGAGCGTCGTATACTCCCAAATAATTCCTGCAAATCCTGCTCAGAATCAAAATGAGTATAGTAATAAGCAGGGTCGAACCACAGAGAACATGATATAATTTATTTTTCCTCTAAATCAGTTTTGGTGTAGCCACCACGCCTTAATTTTGGGTTTAATAATTATTAACTAAGAAAATAAAGAAATTAACTAAATTGCAACGAGATATTAATCAAAAGAAAAGTAATTCGGCTTCGAATAAATCCACACCAATCTAGGCTCTGATCATCGACGCAAAGATTAACTAATTATCTAGAACCAACCAGTTATAGGGTACCGTGAATGCAGCAAACATACCCCAATTCCTACGTACTTTATCGATAGTTAGCTGTGGACGCCAGACCTAACTATTTCTCTTATTAAAACATAACCTAGCTGGAAACACCAGTCCTAGATTTAATGCTCTAATAGCTTTTAGCTTTAAAGGAACCCAATTTAAACGAATTACCTAAGAACGCAAGCAATAATCCGTTTACCAATTTATTCCTACTACGAACATGGTAGTTTTATCACCAATTAGCCCTATTCCAACAATTACGGATTGGGGGAACTAATTGACTTTAATCCAATTAAATCTAAGTTGATCAGGCTTAAACAAAATCAGAATTGACTCTAAACACAAGGAATAAATTGAAATCCGAGCCACTTAATTATACGAACAATTAAGTCTAACAGATTATTAAACTAGTGCTTCATTATTCTCGCCGAATTAAGAATTTAGCTACTCATAATAAAATTGAACACAATCCAATAAACAAACGTATGCATGATATCAAAAATAAGAACTGAAATTTATAAGAAATAGTCACCGAAATAAATAAACTTGAAAACCTCCAAAATATTCTGTACTTCGCTCCAACTTATCGCCAAAGAACAAAAAGCAATTCCTGATCATGTGTTCTCTCCCCAATTAAAGTCTGTACGTATATGAATAAAACTCTACCTAATACTTATATCTATATTAATCTTATGGCGGCTGGAAAGCCATCAAAACAAGGGAAGTAAATCCCTTAAAACAAAGTCTGCCGCATAAAATAAATTGCTATGGGCTCAATTATTTAATTAGCCCACTAAACTAATATTACAGGAGAAATTAATATCCAACAAAATAAACAAATCTAGCCCAAGTTAATTGCATCTCAAATCCATAGGAAAATCATACAAAATCTCATCTTTCCTCGATCTCTCGCTTCCACATCTCTGCACCCTCGGACTCTATGATTCCTGCACAAATTAACACCTAAACGTGCATTATGTCCACATAAAAACGATAGAAAACCTCAAGTTTTGAACAACCAAAAATACACTCATCAAATCTCCTCACACTTGAATCATACTTGCCCTCAAGTATGAAATGAAGATAAGACTAATCAAAGAACATGGTTGTTCAGAAGCAACAAACTCCACAGACTCAACATACAACTAACCAAATACGAAACTCAAAAGAAAGATGGAATGTGAAGAGATGAGACACGAACTAACTAGACTCAAAACACAACCAAGTAAACCAACATGTCAGACTGCAAACTTATTCTGCCTATATGAATCTAGCAACTCACAAGAGATTCTCAATTGTCAAATGAGAAAGATGAAATCTCAAGTATGCATCATTATCATCAACTTAGTCAAAATCGAGCAACAATCAAGCATAGCTCACAGATATCACTCATTCACTTAATATAGTATCAAGGACAACCACACAAAGACAAGGTTCACGCAGTCCTGATATATAGCAGTCAACTTGTAACTCAAAAAGGTCTTTGTTCATTTGGCGTAACGGGGCTAGGGACCATTCATGACATTGGAAGGATCTAAGGGGTTCCTAGGCTTAAGAAATTAAGATCAAAAGTGTGCCCGTTCAATCCAAAACATCATTTACAATCTCAAGTACTTAGAGAAAGAAAACAACCACATATCTTGGGGTTAATAATCCCACCTAGAACACTGAAACCACATGCCAATTAGATGCAACCTCTCTCTCTTTTTTTATTCCTTTTTTCCTTCTTTTCTTTCTTTTTTTTTCTTCTTATTTTCTCTTCTTTTTTTTAAACAAATAGAACAAGAATAAATAACAGCACCTTTCTTTTGTCTATATTATGCAACGACATGCAACAATCATTCCAAAATATCCCCAAGCAATCATCATCCAAATCCAATCTGAAATCAATGGCTTTGTCTGGCCAAACAGATCACATATCCATATTTTCAAAGTACAAGACAGCGGTTTGGGCAAACTGAACATATAAGCATAACTTCCTCTTCTCTAACAATTATGGGATAAAGTTCCGAATTTAGAACATGCATCACAGGCCAAATAGAGTCTAAAAACAGCCTTAGTTTCATATTTAGTGACTTAAATGAAAGAACATGGTCAAGGCTTCAAAGTGGCTCACTAGGGGTTAATGTACGGGTTAGGCAATGAAAAGCAGGCCAAAATTGGTTCATCCTAGTGCCTTTTATCATTTATTACACATGACACACATGATATCGCAACCTTGTGAACAAAAATTCTCTCAGAAAGAAATAAAGTAGAGAGTGCTCCACTATGAAGGCTCAAATCATACATAAATGTGGGTAAAGAAGCTCAATCACTGCCCTTTTTCATCGTCCCAAGTATCATCGATAAATACTCAAACTTTAAATCGCATCTTAGCATTCAACAATATATCGAATCACCAAACTCAAACAAGCAAAAGTCGTCTATAAATACCAACAAAATCAGTTATTCTTGGCTCACTTGACACAAAACTGACAGAAACAAACAACTCAAACCCTAAACGACCTCCTCATACTTAAACTTTGCTTGCCTCAAGCAAACAAAAAAAAACACAAGGAAAAAGAGACAAGCACACAAAGAAAACAGAAAAAATAAAGAAAAGAAAAAGAAAGTCAGATGTCACTGTAGTATCCGCTACCGAAGTGCAGCAAGGATAGAGGCACCCAAATCAACGATATCCTTCTTAACGGAAGCGACCTCCTCTCTCAAATGTGCAACTTCAGTCTTAAGACCTTGCACTTCATTTCCAAACTTTCCAAAGACAAGGTACCTGCACTAGTAGAAAAGCTCAGAAGGCTTTCTCCCGGCTCAAGAAATCGAGGCTCACCCTCAGAGTTATAAACAAACATCCGGGACTCAGCAAGTGTGGCCAGATCAAATGGGGCAGGTGTTTTACACAGGGTCATAAAATCCCGAACAGTTAACTCAAAATTATGTGCCATATAAAGACCCAAAATGACACAAAGTGAGATGACGAATAGGGTGCGTGCTGATTTGATTCATGGCATAAGCAATCCAATACCCTAGATTAACTTTAACCCCACTATGCATACACCGCAAGAAAAACAAATCAACAGAACTCAGCTTAGCAAAACTAGTAGTGCGTCCAATCAAGTTATAACAGAGAAACAAATGACAGATTCGCAAAACAGGATCCGTGATATCCGACACCACAGAACAAGAAGCATCAAAAGGTTTTGATGTACTACTAGCTAGTAGAGTCTACGAATCCTCAGAACTTCCAAAACAGTTTCGACTAGAATAAAAACCACACAAAGCACTTCTATGCACATCACTCAAGACATCCTCAACTGGACATATACCTAACTTCACATTCCATTTGGTCAAAGAAAGATGATGATGCATATCAAACAAGTGAAAGGAAATACACTTAACATCAACATCATCAGTTTCTACAAATTGAAATGTAGTAAAAAACTCTAATGCAACCTCACTGTACACATCAAATGTAGGAACTGACAGCAACCAAGACCAATCAATGCGTTCAAAACAAGCCACAAATCGATCATAAATATTCAAGCTTTGCAAAGATGGAATTTGAAGAATTTTACCTGTAAGAAATTTCTTATGCTGCCGCGCAAGTAGAGAAGTTGTCCAAGCCTTCTTTTCAAAAGTAAGCAGCGCCGCAACCTCTTCGGAATCATTGAATTCTACCGGCATTCTGTCCGAACTGAGTCTATTATATAAATTCGCCGAAGAAGAAGCAGAGTCGACAAACGACTTCTCAGAAGAAACGGGGACAGATTCAGCCTCATAATTGGAGTCAGAAGACTTATGAGCAGTAGCTGTCGTGCATTTTCCGGTGACTAGAGTAGAGGTCGTCGCCGGAATTTGAGAAGCTGAAGAAGTACCAGCCGTGGCAGACTCAGAGGCCACATTACTAGCAGAAGCACGTTTCACAGTGACTGGAATAGAGGTCGTCACCAGAACTGTAGAAGGCAAAGATGCGTCAACCTTGGGATTTTCAGAGGGTGAGGTATGAGCAGAGACTCGTTTTGCAGTGACCGGAGCAGACGTCGATGGAGCAGACATCGTCGGTGCTATCGTGGCCTGCTTCCTCTTAGCCGCAGTGATTTTCCTTCGCTTTGTTGGGGCCATGTGAACTCTCGCCGGTGAGGAAGTAGCAGAATCACTAGAAGTAACGGAGTATGGAGGATTGGAGACGGCTGAGGCGGTGGCGGATTTGAAGAAATTGAAATTGAAATTGAAAAAAAATTGGGGGATTGGGATTTGGGGGCTAGGGCGAAGAAAAACGGGAATGGAAGAACGATTAGTGGAAAAAATGAAATAATTAAAACCCAACCTAAAACCTCTACTGTTCGCGATCCCTTTTCATTTTTTTTTGGTAAAACAAACGAAAATAGGGAAATTAAAACCAAGTAAAACCACCTACTGTACTCTCGATCATTTTTTTAAAGAAAAACTAATGAAAAGAAAACAAGTGGGTTGCCTCCCATGAGCGCCTTTATTTTAAGTCGTCGGCTCGACTCTCCGATGCAATTAATAGCTCGATGAAGGTAACAACAAAATTGTTTCCACTGTCATCAAAAGAGATGCATCATAGTACGACTTCAATCGGTGACCGTTGACAGTAAACGTCTTGGCCGTGTCCAAACTTCTGATTTCAACTGCTCCGTTTGGGCAAACAGACTGTATTTCGAAGGGGCCAATCTACTTCGTCTTTAACTTTCCGGGCATCAAACGCAGCTTTGATTGATACAAAAGCACCTTTTGGCCGACCTCGAATGTCTTTCCTCTCAGATTCTTGTCATGCCACATTTTTGTTCGCTCCTTGTACCACATGGCAGCATCATAAGCTTCAAGACGAAGCTCTTCCAACTCTTGAAGTTAAAACTTCCTCTCCTCCTCACACTTGAGCGATTGCATATTCATTTGCTTAACCGCCCAATAAGCCTTATGCTCTAGTTCGACCGGCCGATAAGAGTTTTATAGGCTGTTCGGTACGCCCATAATGCATCATCCAACCTCAAACTCCAATATTTCCTTGAGGTGTTTACAATTTTCTCCAAAATCTGTTTATTCTCTCGGTTCGAAACCTCGGCTTGTCCATTGGTTTGCGAATGATAAGGAGTCGCCAACCTATGATGAACACCATATTTTCTCATTAATGCCTCAATGGTTCGGTTGCAAAAATGTGTTCCTTGGTTACTTATCACTGCTCTCGGCACTCCAAACCTCGTGAAGATGGTGGACTTCAAAAACGCAGCAACCACCTTAGAATCATTCGTTCGCGTGGCCTTTGCTTCCACCCACTTCGATACATAGTCAACAGCAAACAAGATGTATAGATTACCAAACGAACTAGGAAATGGCCCCATTAAATCCATCCCCCACACATCAAATATTTCACAAAAAATCATCGGCACTTGGGGGCATCTCATCTCGTTTGGAAATATTCCCAGCCAATTGACATCGCTCGCAGCTCTTATAAAAAAGATATGCATCTCTATTCAATGTAGCCCAGAAAAAACCGGCATCTAATACCTTCCGAGCTGTACGTTTTGGGCTAAAATGCCCTCCACAAGCAAAAGAATGGCAATGCAAAAGAATCTCACCTTGTTCCTCTTCCGGGATGCATCTTCGAATGATTTGATCCGCTCCAACCTTCCACAAATAAGGTTTGATGGTCCCGATATGAGTTCTGGTGTATGGGGGGGGGGGGGAATACACCAGATAGGAATTTTAAAATCAACCCCCTGAAAATTACCACAACTGAGTAAAAAGACTCAGCTGGAATCACAACTGAGTAAGAAATCTCAGCTGGAAGAGTGGTGCTGTGCGGAATGTGGTGGAAACAACAATAACTCGTATAAAACAACTCACGCTCAGATGCAAGGTCGGTCAACAACCAAATCTGTTGAAATGTAAAGATGCAGTTTTGAGTGCTGGTTAGTTGGACAGTTAGATATGCAAAAAATAACTGAACTGAAAACACAACACAAAGAAATTACGTGGTTCGGAGAGAACTCCTACGTCCACGGGGAGTTGTGAGTCCACACAACTCAGTCCAAATTCTTTAGGACAGCTACCACAAAGTTTACGCGGGCTTTGCAACCGTTCAGATAAGTTTGCGGGTACTTATCAACCTTACATATAAGTTTGCGGGTACTTATCAACCTTTCTACTCAATTTCGGGAAGAGCAGGATCCTAACAACCTTTTTAGAGGATGTGTATAAGGGTGGGTTTTCCAACTACTAGCTCTAACAAAGAAGTGAGCTAGGATCTAAGCTTGAACGAATGAAGACTCAAACTAAGATCGAAAACACCAAGACAGATTCTAGCTCTCTATGAACTCTCAGCTGGTGATGTTCTTAGAGAATAATTGCAATTTAGCTTGTGCACAGAATATCGTCGTTCTTTCGCTCGTTTGTCTCTTCTCTGTCTTCTCTGCGTTTTCACTTGATGAATGAATGAATGCCTCTATTTATAGGCGGTGAGAATCAACTAGCCGTTGGAAGAGCCGTTGATCTCTGTTCTGTGAAAGCGATGGCTTGTCTCTCATCTCTGCAGATTTTCCCGATTTGGCAACTGTGAACTTCTGCTTTCCTTCTGAGACAACCTTGTGTTGGGCCAAATTGAGGTAATGACAGAACGTCAAACCTTCACGTGACTTCTTTTTTGAAATTCAAATTTCAACCTTTGTCTTTCAACATTGGTTAGTCGGTTGAGGCGTTTGATCTTCATCTGAGTGGTCTTCAGCTGATGTTCCATCTGATCGCTACCTTCATCTGACATTCTGACTGAAGAGGAACAGTTGAACCCTCAGCTGCCTTGAACTTCATGTTGTTGACTTATCAGATCGAGTCCTGCAACTGATGTTCCATCTGAACAGTTGGCTTGAATGCTCAGTTGTCTTTCTTACATCTGATGTTCTATATATGAGTTTCCATCTGAAGTTCTATCCAAGTAAAGCCATGTTGCCGTCTACAGCTGGAGTCCTGTAAAGATCAAATCTGAACATTGCTCAAACAACGAGCCTAAATACTAACATTAGGAAATGGCAACATCTACTCGGTTGGGGTCAGTTGGTTTTGGAATCAATCAAAACTTTACTTAAATTTCCCAACAAGGTTTATCCCAAAAATAATACTTGCACTCACTCTTAAGCTTCGACCTTTACGCTTTTGTGAACGAAGATGGTAGCTACCCAGTTGTTAAATAATTAACAATGTCAGCGAACCAAGGGTCCGTAGGAGGCTTACTTGTTGCAGCACAAAATTCTGAATCTGGGAAGAAGCTCTGTTTGGGCAAACAGATGGTTTTCCCATTCCTGACATCATATAAATGTTCCTCCGAAAAAGCTTCATTAATAGGATCTCCATCATCAACTCGAACCAAACGACTCAAGTGATCAGCAACATGATTTTCGGCTTCCTTCTTGTCTCTAATCTCCCAATCGAACTCTTGCAACAGAAGTATCCACCTTATCAATTGCGGCTTCGACTCCTTTTTTGATAGCAAGAATTTCAACTCCGAGTGATCCATGTAAATAATTATCTTCGAGCCCAAGAGGTATGAACGAAACTTCTCAAAAGCAAAAATGATAGCCAACATTTCTTTCTCGGTGGTCGCATAATTACATTGAGCCGGATTTAGTGTTTTTGAAGCATAATAAATCACGTGGCTCTCTTTCCCTAACTTTTGTCCAAGAACAGCACCCACCGCATAATCGCTAGCATCACACATAAGCTCGAAAGGAAGCTCCTAATTCAGTGGTTGGATAATCGGAGCTGTTGTAAGCTTTGTCTTCAACAAATCAAAAGCTTTTTTACAGTCCTCTGTCAGGGCAAACGGAACATCATTCTGTAGAAGTTGAGTCAATTGCTGCGCAATTTTTGTGAAATCTTTGATGAACCGTCTGTAAAATCCGGCATGACCGAGAAAACCTCTGACCTCCTTCACATTTGTGGGATAGGGCAGCCTTGCAATCAGGTCCACTTTTGCCTTATCGACTTGAATTCCTCTTTCCGAAACAACATGGCCTAGGACAATTCCTTCCTTGACCATAAAATGGCACTTCTCGTAATTCAAGACTAAGTTCTTCTCCACACAACGAGTCAAAACTTTCTCCAAGTTGTTAAGACAGCCATCAAAGGAATCTCCATATACTGTAAAATTATCCATGAAGATTTCTATGCATTTCTCGATCAAATCCGTGAAGATGCTCATCATACACCTTTGGAAAGTTCCAGGTGCGTTACACAATCCAAACGGCATCCTACTGCATGCATATGTGCCGAAAGGACACGTAAAGGTAGTCTTCTCTTGATCTTCTTGGTTTACATAAATCTGAAAATAACCACTATAACCATCCAAGAAGCAGAAATACACTTGCCCAGCTAACCGTTCCAACATCTTATCAATAAATGGTAAGGGGAAATGATCTTTGCGAGTAGCTGCATTTAACTTGCGGTAATCAATGCACATGCGCCATCCAGTAACAAGACGCATTGGCACCAACTCATTCCGCTCATTCTCGACAACTTGCAATTCAGATTTCTTTGGAACCATGTGAATCGGGCTCATCCATTTGCTATCAGAGATCGGGTAGATGATTCTCAGAGCAAGAAGCTTCAATATTTCCTTGAGCACTATTTCCCTCATGTTCGGATTCAGCTTACGTTGGGGGTCTCGAACAGGTTTAGCATCAGGCTCCAACAGAATGTAGTGCTTGCACACGTCGGGACTAATTCCTGTGATATCAGCTAAAGTCCATCCGATTGCCTTTTTGTACTTCTTCAGTAAGCGAATTAATCGCTTCTCTTGGCTCATGGTTAACTCGTTGCTGATGATGACTGGTAAAGTATCACCGTCTCCCAGAAAAACATACTTCAGATTCGCAGGTAAGGGCTTAAGTTCCAACACCGGCGGTTTCTCATCAGATCGAAGTGGTCTGTCAGAAGGGTACTGTTTGGGCAAACGAAGCATATTTTCAGAACCTGTAACTTCCGGCTGAGCATAAAGAGACATAATAGTCTCTTTGATCTCTTCATCACTCATCTCTGGAGCATCAAAATCAGTCCAGCTCTTTGTCAAGGTGAGCTCCAACTTATCCTGCATAAATTCAGTCTCAAGATATTCTTGGACAAGAGGGTCAATCACATCAATAGCATAAGCATTTTCAGCATTAAGAGGACTTTTCATGACATTATCAATACTAAAAATAATTTTTTCTCCATGATAATCCAAACAAATAGTGCCATTGCAAACATCAATGATTGACTTTGCAGTTCATAAGAAAGGAAGACCTAAAAGAACACCGGACGAATCTTTTGACTGCATATTACTCATTCTCACCACATAAAAATCAGCTGGATAAACAAAATCATGCACCTTCACAAGAACATTTTCCAACAAACCCTCCAGATAAACACATGACCTATCTGCTAACTGAATCACAACCCTAGTATCTACTAACTCCACACCAGACAGACTATTATAAATAGCTAAAGGCATGACATTAATAGAAGCTCCTATATCACACATAGCATGCTCAATTTTTGTATCACCAATGTAACAAGGCAAAGAAAACATACCTGGATCCTTGCATTTGTGTGGCAATTTCTTTTGTATCACAGCTGACATGTTTTCACCTATTACAATCTTTCCAGAATCCTTAGACTTTCCAGCAATGAAGTCCTTCACAAATTTTCTCAACGGCGAAAGCTTGACCGCTTGAAGGAATGGAAGATTAATCTCCAACTTCCTGAATATCGACATGAAGTCCATTTGATCTTCCTCGCCTTCTTCTTTGCTAATCTGCGAGGAAAAGGAGCAGGCATCACAATATTAGGATCATATAAACTCAAGGGCTTATGAACCTTAGCCGGCTCCTCCGATGCAGTTTCCTCTCCGGCCTCCTTTTCCTTCATCACAACTACGGGATCACTGTCCTGTTTGGCCAAACATGACTGTTTTTTAGCCTTTTCAGCATAAATTGATGTTCCTTCAGAATTCTCGAATTTGTGCAGATTTGATCCTTTCCCAGACTCATTGCTCGAGAGATTTCTAGACTTCTGGACAATAGACTCACTCAACTCCTTACCACTCCTCTCAAAGTGATCTTGTTCACATTCTCCTTGGGATTAATTTGAACTTTAGATGGCAAACGGCCTTAATTTCCCCTCATCTCATTCATGGAAGTTGAAAGTTGAGACATCTGACGAGCTAATCCATCAATGCACACCTTTTCCTCAGCTTGAGATTGGTGTAGTTGTTGCACATTATTCTGCAAAAATTGTTGCGACCCGATCAAGTCTGCCATCATCTCCTCAAGAGATTTGCCATGCTTTTCTTGTGGAGGTGGATGAGGTGGAGCCTGCTGAAATCCTCTTTGATGAGTGACACGCACCCGTCGTGTGGTACGATCAAAATATTTGTGTATGCCCCAGGCGGACAATACACGCTCCTATGCCCACTACCGGACTGGTTAGTCTTAGCGGTAAGCTAGGGTCGATCCCACGGAGAATGAGGAACTACTTTACCCTTTGGTGCACAAATTGAGTTGTCACGGTCTCGATCTGTATATCTGCACAATAAACTAAACGGAAATCAAATATAAAAAGGGGGTAAGATTTGGGATTGGTCAAGATCATTGTTGATATGTTAATTCGGTCACGGGCACACTGAAGATCCGTCCATGCTTCGTATAAACTCAAGGCGTGTCCCAAAGACATTGGGGCGTTTCAAGAGTCTATACTCCACACTTGGGATGGTTGAATCCCTCGTTGTCGTCTTGGTCCGAAGGTCACGCTTCACCCCGGTCACAAGGCCGTGCTTCACTCCTCCTTAGATAGTAGTCATACCCGATCTCTCCAAGTATGACCCTCACCAACCTTCTCTCCCAAGCTTCCCATGTCTGTACCTACAAAGTAGACATAACTCGCGGGATATCCATTTCCGGTACTACGTCCAACCGGTCATCGATATGTCTACGATACGCGAGATGAGTCCTTCGGTCAATAACCATGGCTTGATGTCTCGTCACAGTTGGTGGTTGATTGTTAGAGAAGCCCAAAATAGAAAAGGCGCAGTATCCCCTTGTCCATTCCTCGCCATCCAGATCTACAACACCATGTTAGGTATTGTTCAGCTACTCGGTCATGGGCACACCGAACGTTGCCGTCTGTCATTCCCTGCCTTTGCTTGGAATAGTATAGCTCCAACCGAACGGAGATCATCCGTTAGGTCAGGACTGCCCATGAGTTCTGCTCAGATCTATCCGGAACTACTGGACTCAACCGATGGCACAAGTGCCTCACGAATATTTCACATATCAACAGTCAATCATTTCCCATATCCAAATCTCACCAAGTAGACTACTCACGCATATTGAAATACATAATAACTAATAAATGAGAATGCATGAATAAAGAGGAATGCGAAATACTTGAATTAAAATAGTACCTAAGGCAAACAGCCTTAGATTCGTTTTTCACAGCGGAATGTAAATCAAAGCAGATAAATTGTTTTGAACGTAAAAGAAATATAGAACTGGAAACGAAAGTGTTTTTCCAAACTAAGACTAGAGAATGGTGCGGTAACCAATGTTGTGCCAGCCGCTCTGGCTGGACTTTTATAGTAGCAATGGCCGCGGACAAAACCCTAAGCGAGTGGACTGAATCGGCATGATTGACACTTCCCATGTTGAGCGAGATTCTGATTATTTGTGATTGAATGGATTGATGATTGGCAATCTCCGATTGATTGATTTATTTAGGGTAATGCGCTGACCTCCAAATCCTTCCTTCCATAGATGCTTGGCAGATATTGTACGAATCTTCTCCACGCGGCTTTCCTTCTTGAGCTTTGGCAACTGACTGGCAATTTTTGTAGTGGTCAAACTGGTTGCATGCTTCATGGTTTGATTCCTCGTAGGCAAGGCAGTTGCAAGATCTTCTTTGTTGTTGGATGCATTGCGTTAATACCACGAATGCGAATGATGAACAACAACTTAGCTTCAGGGTTCACATGGAATCCTCCTTTCAACCTCGTCTCTTGCTTCAATTCGTCTCCTGCATACTCCTTTGTGTAATCCTTGCAACCGACTGAATTCACTCCAATTCTGCTCATTCTGACCACCTTTCCTCTGTTTGACTTGGACTGAGCTTCCTTTCTTCGAACAATAGTTTTCTTCCCCTGGACAGACACTAACGACACAAAAAGACATGAAAAATAGGGCCAAATGGCCCAAAAGTCGAAGACGCATCAATGAGGAGGTCGGTAGTTTTGCTGCTGCTGCTGCTGCACTTGTGGAGACTACTTCTGTGTCGAATCTCTCCAACGGAAATTCGGATGATCTCTCCAACCGAGATTATAGGTGTTCGAGTATGGATTCTCTCTTTGGTGGTGGATCGGGGCAGCTATAAAAATTATGAGACGCGTTTACTTGAGTGTAAAGCTCTTCATCACCCCCATTTCATTGCAAGCTTGTGTGGCCATAATTACCACATGCTCCACACGGTTTCTCCATCACTCCAACACTTCCAACCTTTTCAGCCACGGTGTTCAGTATCCTTTCCATTCTTCCCATCCTCTCTTCAATCTTCTCTTCAAAATTGGAGGAACTTGTTTGTGCAGCTTTCTTGAGCAAACTAACTCTCGGCTCCTCGTACTCCCTTGTTGGTTCCACCAAGTATTGAATGAGGTTCTTTGCTTCACTCACTTTACAACGAGAAAATCCTCCTGTACCTGATGATGAGTTGACAAAATCCTTTGTTTTGCTATTCATTCCTTGGTAGAAATTCTGCAGCAAATCACCGTCAGTAAATTTGTGATTCGGGCAACTATCCAACAATCTTCTGAACCTTAACCAGTAAGCACTCAAGGTTTCATCATATTCTTGCTTAATTCCGTTGATCTCCTTCTTCAATGCGTGAGTCTTAGTAGGAGGAAAGATGTGTTCCAGAAACAATTTCTTCATTTCAGACCATGTTGATATGGAGTTCGCGGGGAGACTACTGAACCATACATTTGCCTCTCCCACTTGAGTGAAAGGAAATGCTGCTAGCTTGAACTGTTCCTCAGAAACTCCAGTTGGTCATTTCTGCACCTTGCATATCTTAACGAACTCACTCAGAAAATTGTACGGATCCTCTCCTCTCTTACCATAAAACTTTGGTAAGACATTCAGCAACCCCAGCTTAATCTCGATCGCTGCCTCAAAATTTGCTAGATTTATCGGTGTGGGAGGATCATTTTCCAGATGGCTGGAAAGTTCATTCAACATCGGATCTGCCTCTGTCATGTTGCCTTCAGTAATCGCGACAAAAGTAGACTCAACTCCTCGTTCGAAATCTGTTTCTGCTTCAGAAAAAAGGTCTGTTTAGCCAAATGGGAAACCTTCAGTATCCGAGACACCACTGTCAGAATCGTGTTCTGTTTGGCCAAACTGAGCACTTTCCGATTCCAGCAGTTCTCTTCGCTTTCTCTCCCGAGTATCTTTCAGCAATCCTCTTGCAAGCTTATTAATTTCAGGGTGTATAGGAGTTCCGAATCAGAGGACTTGGTCATAAACTGCAAGAAAGTAACAAAAGATCAATAGGAAAAATAAAATAATAAACACCGTTCCCTGGCAACGGCGCCAATTTGGTGAGCGTCGTATACTCCCAAATAATTCCTGTAAATCCTGCTCAAAATCAAAATGAGTATAGTAATAAGCAGGGTCGAACCACAGAGAACAAGATGTAATTTATTTTTCCTATAAATTAGTTTTGGTGTAGCCACCACGCCTTAATTTTGGGTTTAATAATTATTAACTAAGAAAATAAAGAAATTAACTAAATTGCAACGAGATATTAATAAAAAGAAAAGTAATTCGGCTTCGAATAAATTCACACCAGTCTAGGCTCTGATCATCGACGCAAAGATTAACTAATTATCTAGAACCAACCAGTTATAGGGTACCGTGAATGCAACGGACATACCCCAATTCCTACGTACTTTATCGATAGTTAGCTGTGGACGCCAGACCTAACTATTTCTCTTATTAAAACATAACCTAGCTGGAAACGCCAGTCCTAGATTTAATGCTCTAATAGCTTTTAGCTTTAAAGGAACCCAATTTAAACGAATTTCCCAAGAACGCAAGTAATAATCTGTTTACCAATTTATTCCTACTACGAACATGGTAGTTTTATCACTAATTAGCCATATTCCAATAATTATGGATTGGGGGAATTAATTGACTTTAATCCAATTAAATCTAAACTGATCAGGCTTAAACAAAATCAGAATTGACTCTAAACACAAGGAATAAATTGAAATCCTAGCCACATAATTATACGAATAATTAAGTCTTACAGATTATTAAACTAGTGCTTCATTATTCTCGCCGAATTAAGAATTTAGCTACTCATAATAAAATTGAACACAATCGAATAAACAAACGTATGCATGATATTAAAAATAAGAACTGAAATTTATAAGAAATAGTCACCGAAATAAATAAACTTGAAAACTTCCAAAATATTTTGTACTTCGCTCCAACTTATCGCCGAAGAACAAAAAGCAATTTCTGATCGTGTGTTCTCTCCCCAAATTAAAGTCTGTACGTATATGAATAAAACTCTACCTAATACTTATATCTATATTAATCCTATGGCGGCTGGAAAGCCATCAAAACAAGGGAAGTAAATCCCTTAAAACAAAGTCTGCTGCATAAAATAAATTGCTATGGGCTCAATTATTTAATTAGCCCGCTAAACTAATATTACAAGAGAAATTAATATCCAACAAAATAAACAAATCCAGCCCAAGTTAATTGCATCTCAAATCCATAGGAAAATCATACAAAATCTCATCTTTCCTCGATCTCTCGCTTCCACATCTCTGCACCCTCGGACTCTATGATTCCTGCACAAATTAACACCTAAACGTGCATTATATCCACATAAAAACGATAGAAAACCTCAAGTTCTGAACAACCAAAAACACACTTATCAGTTTCCTCTTCCCAAAGTTTCCTTTTTAGGGTTTAAATTAATTCTTAATCATTGTATACATTTGAAGGTTGGATTTGAAGATTAATTCGAAGATTTCTCCAATTGGGTTGTTAGTATTTCTAATTATGCATTTAATTCTCATTTCTTATGCTTTATTTTCTTTGATGTCTAGCTAATTTTTCTCGTATTGGTTTTGGGGATTTGAGATGATTTAATGGTGGATTTGATCTAAGCTTGTTAATTCTAATTGCCTTCATCTATTTGATTGTGGTTTTGGATCTTGTTTTCATGTGAGAATTATTGATCATCTTTCTTGCATGCCAAGTGTTTGTGAAGTTTCTTAATAGGATTTTGCATTCATGGAAATCAATTATCACAACATGCATGGTTTTGAGACTAAGTAAGTGAGAAATGCATGCATGAGAGCTTGAATTCTTTATGCCTTTGAGAGTTGGATTGTCGTCTTGAGTTTTAGCCGAGAGAATCGATGATTTGATCCACTTTTGCTATCTTTCGAGAGAGGGTAGTAAATAACCTTGTGAATGCTTCTCATTTAGATGATTAAACTTGGTTATGTGAATCAGGAAGTCAATGTCAAGCCATCTAGAATCAAATCAAGTCCCTAGAACCAACTCTTTTCTCATTCTATATCTTTGATCATCTATTACTTGTTTATTCACTTGTGAGTGCTTAATTTGCTTTAATTGTCTATTTGAGTGTTTGAATTAATCCAAAATCATGTTGAAATTAGAGTTTGAGTAGTAGGAGAACGCATGAATTTTATTTCTACCAAAGTTTGGTCAAATGGTCCTTGAGGATACGATACTCATTGCTATTTGCTATAATATCCGATTAAAGTACAGATATAATTGCTAAGTATTTTAGTGATCAGTTATCCCAACAGTTTCAAATGAAGGATTTGGGAGAGGCAGCTTACATTCTTGGGATAAAGGTCGGCTGAGATCGATATAAGAGAATGTTTAGTTTATCTCAAACGGCCTATATTGATACTGTGTTGTCGCGCTATAGCATGCACGATGCCAAAAAAGGTTTTCTACCTTTTAGACATGGTGTCCCTATCTAAGGCGATGTGTCCTAAGACACCAAAAGAGATAGCGGACATGAAGAAGGTTCCTTATGCTTCGGCTATATGTAGTCTCATGTATGCCATGTATTGTATCAGGCCCGATATCTGCTACGCCGTTGGTGTAGCGGCTCTATATCAAGCAAATCTTGACAAGCTCATTGGACTGCTCCTAAGCACATACTCAAGTACCTTAAACGGACTAGGGAGTATGCCATAATTACCAGTGCGGTGATCTGACTCCAGTAGGTTATATAGACTCCGATTATCAAGCTGATAAGGACAAATGGAAGTCTACATCGGGCTATATGTTTATATTTGGAGGTGGAGCCATTGTGTGGAGAAGTGTAAAGCAGAAATGCATTTCACTATTCACAATGGAAGCCGAGTATGTGGTTGCTTGTGAAGCTGCCAAAGAGGTTGTATGGCTCAGAAACTTCTTAGTAGAACTTGATGTGATTCCTAGTTTGCCGAGGTGCATCACAATTTATTATGATAATGAGGCTGCAGTGTCGAACTGTAAGGAATCAAGGTGTCATCAAGCTGCAAAGCACATTGACAGTAGATATCATTATATCCGACAGCTTGTGGAGCATGGAGAAGTGGCAGTAGTGCATATTGCGGGAGTTGATAATCTGACCGATCTATTTACAAAGAGTCTACCAGCCTTGATGTTCAACAATCATGTTGAAGGAGTTGGGGTACGCAACCTCCCAATACTAAATTAAACTTTAGTATAAGTGGGAGAAAATGTAATAGATAGATGGATATTATCAGTATTATCTATTTGAACAGTCGCATTTTATACTAAAAGTTTGCTTTAGTATAAGTGGGAGAATTGAAAGGTTATATACTGAAAGCAAGCCTTTTATGCTTGTATACATTGATACCTTGTATCCACTGTTATTCTTCTATCTGAAATATTGTTATTGCATGATCATATTATAGTCCAATTATCTCATACCTAAATTATATGGTGTGTGGTTTATCACAGAAGATCTTATAATCGGTAAAGTTGAGATAGAAGTTGTGTTCACAGTTGAGACAACTTCACACGAATTGTCGATTTAGACCGTAGTATAAATGGAAAATAGTTTGTCTTTACTATTTCTTTATGCTAGTACATTTATGTATTGAATGGATCACAGTGAGATGTATTCTTATATTTTGACTGATTAAGAATCAAGATCTCGAAGACTTAAACGATCTTAACCTTAATTGAATTAATCGGTGTGAATAATTAATTGTCTATTGTTTTGATTTATCATGGGTGAGAGCTCTGTCTGTAGCTTAATATACTCGATATCTTGGGTGATAGCGATTGTTATTTGATATGCGATTGAATTGCAATAAGGATCCGTATCCTGCTAATAACAAACTGATAATATCCTCTCGAGGAACTTAATAAGTTTATCGTATTAAAGCCTGCAGATGGAATTAGTTCCGATACGATAATAAGTTTAAGTGGTAGCACTCGAGATGTCGTTTATAATTAAATGACTGATTAATTAAATAATTTGCCGTTAGAGGAATTAATTAATTAATGGATATTGAATATCTTAAATGCGGAGAATAATTAAGTCAAATGATAGCCCCGACTCACCTAACGAATTTAGTGGTAATTCAGTATTAATTTTCTAGTGGAATAAATTAATAGTTGTGTCTCGATTTATATTCTTAGGCTGAATATGGAAATCGAGCACTAGGAGACTAATACTTTATTCGAGCTAGTAGATCCCCGTTTGGCCCAATCAAGGCCTAGGTCCTAGTGGGCCAGCCGCCTCCTGCACTTTCCCATAAGCCTTTGGGCTTGGCTTGATTAGTTATATGAATGGGCTTATTATTTTATTTAGGTATATGAGAAGCCTTATTATTCTAATCATAAGTGACTTACGTGAAACACTGAAAAAGTCAGAAATATGAGAGTGAGCGAGAGAGAAGCAGCGGCTGCCCTAGATGGAGAGAACTCGAAGCTTGTAGCCACCCTACATCGAGTACTGCTGTGGGAAACAAACGGAAGATCAACTCTGGAGTTGTTAACCTCTCAGTTCGCAGGTATATCTCGTTTTCTACTTCTTTTTAGGAGCATGCTTAGGAAGGATTTTGTATGTACTTGTTAGACATCCGGAATGGAACGTGGGCAGACGAACCGGCCTTCAAAAGTAAGTTCCTACACTCGCACCCACTTCCGAGCGCCAAGCTAGTGAGCTCAAGCTCGATGGAGCGAGCACGCGCTCTCCCTCGCTCGATGCCATGTGGTGGCCGTTGGTTGGTCGTGTGGCAAAGCCGTTGCGATCGCCAACAATCACCATTCAATTTTTCTTTTTTTAATTTCAAATTACAACTATATATATATCTTCATTCCTCCACCCACAAATCACACACTACACTCTCTATGCTCTCTACACTCTTCTCTCTCAAATTTCCTCCCAAAACTGGTGGTCACCTTCTCCGGCCAAGCCTTGCTCACCGGCGGTCATCTTTTTATTAAAAAAAAAAAATGGATCCCAACGCCAATTTTAACTCCAATTAGCCATACGCCGACGATGTCGATCCAAATAGCCCCAACCCATCTCGTCTATCCCCTCGACACAATTTTTATTCTCAAATACCCCAACGAGATTTATTCTCGTCGCCTCAAGCCTTCGCCCCACAAGTTTCCTCACAAAGAGCCTATGTTTCTCACTTTTTGGCGGGAGCCTTTGCACCGTTTAAAGGGTTCGGAGCCGCCAATGCCGCTTCCCCCCCGAACTCTGTCTACCCTACGCACCCTGCACCGTCTCCTGAAGATTTCAACTCGGCGATGAATTTGGCCGAGGACGGCAACGAGGTTCAAGTCACGTCGCCGACAAAGAGAAAGGGAAAGAAGGAGACGACCTCATACAGTGGTCGCCGTGGTGGCGGTCGTGGCAGTCGTGATGGCCATCGTGGAGGCGGTACGGCGGCGGTGGAGTTGGTGGATTCGTCTTCCGAAGGCGACGACGGGCCGACGGGATACACCGAGGCCGAGACCGAAATCTTGGCTCGGTGTTGGGTCGACATTAGCTAAGAACACATCGTCGGCAATAGCCAAAAGAAAGATTCGTATTGGCGCCGCATTTTGCACCGTTACCGCAAGCTCCGGCCCGAAGGAACGTCGAAAAGGAACATGGCAAAGCTCCGCAACCATTGGGATCAAGTGAAGACCGTCAACGAAATTCCAACAAGTTTACAAAGAGTGCAAGATGGCAAGCTGAAGCGGCGAGAGCGGCGAGGACATTTTGGCCCAAGCTCTCATTGAATGGCGAAACTCGCGCAAAACTGTCTTCAAGCACTTGGAGACGTAGCGGGTAGTAAGAGACAAGCCGAAGTTTGCCACGGTCTACTCCGCTAAATACCAAATCGAAACGGCGCCAAAGAGAACGAAGACGGGCGAAGATGAGAGCTACATCACTTCGGCGCAGGATTCGGTTGCGGGGAGCCATCCGAGCTACACCACTTTGAGGGAAACTTTGTAATGGTATTTGATGATAAGTGATATATATTAAAATATCAACATTCTTTTTTTGAAACAATATTTTTTAAGGTAACTTTTTTTTTTTTTTTTTGTGATAGAAAAAATCAAGATTTTAAAAGTAAAAATAGCATCATAAAAAAGCGACAAAGAAAATATATAGCCTACACAACAAATAAACCAAAAGAGTCTTTCCAGAAAAATAAAATACTTACAAATAATGCAAAAGAGAAAGAAAAGTAGTATTATTTGGTTAGGAGGATAAATCGCGTTCACCGTAAACTCGGTAACGTGCGCCTCTCTCTCTCTCTCTCTCTCTCTCACACACACACACACTCATCAGAGCCGCAGCCCAGAGGCACAAAACTATGTAACGAAAGTAGTGACAGTTCAAAGTGATTCGAGAATCTCCGTAACCCAAATTTTGCAAATCAAGACGGATTCTTGTGACGAGAGGTATGATATTTGTTAACCGCTTCCCTTATGCATACACATATATTTATCGTGCCGTATATTTCATCTATGATTAAAAAACGGAAGTTGGGTTTTCTCTCAGGATATTGTTCCATTGGATTTCTGTTGGTCGTACTGCAATTATTGCTCGATATTTATATTCCTGCATTAGATAAGAGATGACATTTTGAAGAATTGAGTTTTAGCCTATGATATTAATTGCCTACGATCCTGTAAGTATATGGAGTCTGTTTCTTTCTGGTGGAAATTTGGCCTATGCTAGCTACTCCTGATTGTCAAAATTGGTTTATCTGTGTGTGTGTGTGTGTGTGTGTTGAGAAATACATGATGTATGCTTTCTTGCCTCTGTTTAGGCAGCTTTGATTAAAACTGTGAAAATCTTGGAAAGATTTCACGATATGTGAGTATAAATTTTATATTATCTATTTTCAAGATTATACATCAGAATGTAGGAGTAGAAATAAGTGGTTGCCGGAGTAAGATTTTGTGTTCGGTTGATGTAATTCTTGAATTTCAGGCACTAGCCTATATCTTGCAGTCAACCGATGAAGAGAGCTCTTAAATGTGAAGGTCTGGATGAGATAAAGGAGAGAAGAATTCTAGCAAAATGGCTCAACATCGAGTTCCCTCTTTCGGTGCTGATCTCGAATCTATAACTTCTTTGAACTCTTTGGGCTATTATGCTAACGGTCTTGGGAGGCACAATACATGTGGACCTGGTTTCCCAGGCTTAAAGAAGAGAACTCATAATCTAGGAAGTCGGTCTTGGATATTGATTGATACAAAAGGGAATTCCGAAGTTGTGGAACTGGATAAGTCTACTGTCATGAGACGTTGTTCGTTGCCTTCCAGAGATCTCAGACTTTTGGATCCTTTATTCATCTATCCCTCCTCAATATTAGGTCGTGATAAGGCTATTGTTGTGAGTCTTGAACAGATTAGGTGCATAATCACAGCTGATGAGGTTATATTGAAGAACTCTGTCGAAGAGTCCGTGGTACAGTACAAATTTGAATTGTGCAAGCGTCTTGAGGTATCAAAAGATTCTTATGGTAAGAATCTATTTTGCTTAATTTGGTTGAAAAGGTACTTAACGAAATTAACTTCAAATTCTGTAGGTTTTGTTTGTTCTTACTAGTATATGTACAATGTTGAAATAGGATACAGAAAATTGGATGCACATGCTTGAAATCTTAATAATGATTATGAGTAACTCCTGCTTCGATTGATATTGTTTGTTCTGTTTGCTTCAGATGATCTACCTTTTGAGTTCAGGGCTTTGGAGGTTGCTTTGGAACAAACATGTATGTCTCTTGATGTTCAGGTATGCGATTGTGTTTGCTCATGTATTAAGGAACTTGCTCAAACTTTTCTTTGCCCTTTCAATGTTGTAAACCGCCGTTCCAACTGCCAAGTTCATAACACCGAACTTCTTGAATTTAGTAGGTAAAAGATTTAGAACTGGACATTTATCCCGTGCTCGATGAATTGGCTTCATCCATAAGCACACTCAATCTAGAGCGTGTGCGTAGATTCAAAGGGCAGCTTCTGGCTTTGACTCAGCGAGTGCAAAAGGTAAATGGAATGAGTTATTGGTGGTAAAGCGTAACATTAAACATGGGCAGTCTTGATATATTTAGCTTTTTCTTGAATATTAGGTTTGTGATGAAATAGAACACCTGATGAACGATGATGGAGACATGGCGGAGATGTATCTGACCGAAAAGAAAGAAAGAGACATTAGTGATATAGGCGATCAAATCAATAGTTCAGAAGATGTGAAGGTTGGATCTAGATCTGCTCCTATTTCTCCAGTGGGATCGTCTAGTGGAATTCAGAGATTGCAGAGAGCTTTCAGCACTATGAGTTCCAGTAAACACGGAAGCTTCTTGAGTTCGTCTTCTGGTGGAGAAAACATCGATCAACTTGAGATGTTACTCGAAGCTTACTTTGTTGCCATAGACAACACACTCAACAAGTTGCTATCGGTATGAAAATATTCTTACCTTTTCTACTGAGGTATTTACCATCACACATGTATGCAGTTAAGCTAGCACAGACCAAAAAATACTGGTGGATCATTGCTTATGTATTCTATAATTCGATTTCCATGGTCATGCAGCTTAAAGAGTATATTGATGATACTGAGGATTTAATCAATATAAAGCTGGTAAGTAATAAAAGAACTAATATCACATTTTTATTTCAAGTAATATTTCCTCATCTTAAAAATATTTAACTTACTCTTGGTGCTGCAACAGGGAAATGTCCAGAATCAGCTGATTAAATTCGAGTTGCTTCTTACAGCTGCTACATTTGTGACTACCATATTTGCTGTCGTGACTGCAGTTTTCGGCATGAACTTTAAAGACAGCGTATTTGACGTGCCATCTACGTTCAACTGGGTACTTATCGTTACTGGAATCTTTTGTGGAGCATTGTACGGGTCCTTTTTGATCTATTTTAGGCACAAGAAAGTCATTCCTTTGTAGTTATATTATTTTCTCAGGATCAATTAATTTTTCATTAGCTTCTATGATTTTATGAATTCCCAATCATGATCTACTTGAGCTACTTGAGTTGAGTTCTTCTGCATTGTACATTTCAACTTTATGCAGATGGACAGAATGAAATGACCCTATGAATCATTGTTGTCCTTTAGACGTGAACGGTTATGATAACCGGTTGACTAACCATAACTGGTGGTTAACGGTTACAAATATGCTGGTTCGATTACGGTTAACCTTGCCACAATTCAATAACTGACGGTTGTTAATTGCGGTTCGTGTAACCGTCGAACATGTCTAGACTGTCTTCATGCAGCTCTCCATCAAGAAAACATAAAATACCTAATATGGCAGAAACTTGGCTTCTTGCTATCTACACTTGCATCTTTATTTATTGCTCAAATCAAGAATGAAGAAATCAAAATTATAATTTCTCTTACACCAACCAAAACTATAATGTCCTTTTCTGCCTGTACAAGTAAAACTATACACTCTTCAATATTCTACTACCACTCTGCATATGAGTTCTTTATCTCAATCAATCTTGAAATTGAAACCAGAACCAGATTTCCTTCTCTCAATGATCTGCTTTATCAGCAACATTTCTGACTCATCTTCACTCATGGAATCCTCACTGTACACAACACTCGTGACACCACTCTGTATACCATTGAGCAAGTGCCGACCAGATCCGTTGTTGCCAGATTCCCCGTTGTCTGAATGTTCGTCATCTCTCTTACGATGCTCTTCATCACATATGCAAGTAGGACTACGATTTTGAGTGGATGAGGGTTCTGTCTCACTGTAAGAACATCTCCTTCCACAGACAATGCTGTGCTGCATTGCAACTCTGGTTTGGCTGTGCAGAAGTGCGGTTTCTAGCTCTTTAACGCGCTTTTCGAGCCTTGACTCTATCAACTCATGGAGCTTCATGCTCAGCTCCCATGGTGGAACGGCATAGTTTGCAGGTTTAGAGCAATTTGTCGTCATGTCTGTTGTTTTGCTTCCTGAACCTGTTGCAGCTTCCACCATTGATGGCTTCAGCTCTCCTTGAACAATCTCTGGTTCGAAATCTGGATCAAGCTGTGAGAAATAGGTGATTTTTAGTATTCATTCTTATTCTGTATCGAAACCAAACAAGAACACCACAAAATCGACAGAAACATACAATAAATCCATGAAATGGAATCACATTTTTCATGTATTAAAGTTGAATGCATTTCTTTTCTTACCTCAACAAAACTAGAAATCCTGTCTTGATCAGAGACATGAACCTTCTTCATGTTCTGTTCTAGCATCTCCAGTTCTGCTTGAAGCTCTGCCTCAATTCTGTTCAACAGCTCCAAGTTCTCTGCCTTCACAGCCGAAGGAGATGAAATTGGCTCCTTGATTGTATCTCCTTCTCCGGTCGGTAGGTTCGCCTCGCTGTCCAGTTCCCTCACCATCACAGTCTCTTTTAGGTCGAGCTCGTCGTGCAAGTCTTGTACTAAACCTTGCATCTGCTTTAGCTGCATGTTCAGCTTATCTATTTCATCCTTTCCAGAAATATTTGCAGAAAGTATCCCAACTGTCATCCCAATAATGAAAAGAAGCATTGTCTCAGCTCCTGATAAAATAAAATCACAATAAAAATCTGTCAAAGCTAAGGAAATGAAACAAGAAACCATGATCATAGAAGACAAAAAAATCATGTGCAAGCAATGGAATCTAGAATAACTAGCTTATATTTTCATATAAAATTGATCACGAATCCATTTTCAGACATTATGTGCAAGCATTGAAATCAATAATCAGCACGAAAACACGAAAAAAGAAGTGAAAGTTTAGGGACCTCGAGAATGCAAAATGTTGGAGCCCTTTTTGGGGTTCTTGAGCTCCTCTAATGATTCAAAGTGTTTCAATGAAGAAGGCGGCGCTTTAGTGCCCCTCCTCGTCTCCGTCACACAAGCATTGAGTTGAGTAGAAGACATTGCATCAGTAAGCAACACTGGTCTGGATTGAGACATGGAGGGATACAGACATGAAGTATGTTCCTTGTTGTCCACACAACTTTCTAAAGAGCTCAACGGCCTAATCGGATGCACTCCACATCTTCGATTTCTTGCAAACTTGCCCCTATTGATCTTGCTCAAGTTGATGTTTTCACCATCTACAAATTTTTGATTTCCTCCTACACCAACTCCTTCCGACAACCTATAATCCCCAAGAAGTGCAGTTGTGTCTGAATCTGAATAAACACCATCATTTCTATCCCTACTCTCTGAAAACTTAACATCAGAAAGATTCTCCAAATCAAGAAATGCATCACTTTTTTGGGCTAATCTGCGTAAGGGGCAGGTCTTATCTCTCAATTGCTGCAGGAAATTTCTGGATTCTGTCTGAAATTTGTTTGAATATTTGAGAGAAGGTCCACGTGGACTTTCTTTCTTGTCAGCAGAGAAATTCTGCAAGTGTTTCGCTATGCATCCAGCTCCAGCAGCTGCTGCAATAAGCCATAAATCCATTTACAAACACACAAACAGCTCCAAATCTAAGGAAAAAGTGATCAACTCCACAGAGTTTGATGGGTCGACTTTCATGAGCATGATCTTGATACGAGAACTAAAAAACACCAAAAAAAAAAGAAGAATAAAATTTTAGCAAGAAAGATCAATGGAGAAAGCTGCTGACTCTGAAATTTGTAGTTTGAATGGGAACTTTTTGATCAAGAATGGTCAGAGTAAGTTCCGCGTTCTTGAAGATTTTAGAATGGGAATTCTGTAACAAGAAACTTATCATTTTTTTTTATAAAAAGTTTGCGATTGTTCATGTGATCGTGTGAAGTAGGTGATGAATAATTTGATGAGATGAGGGGCAAAAAAGTCAACATCCTTCGATACAACTCATGGTCTGGAATGGAGCGCGAAGCTTTGAATTGTTATTTCGTTCGTTTTTTAGCCATTTTGAGCCACTAAATTCTGGATTGTGAATTTGAGACGCTCGTTCAATTCATAAATTTGTTGTTGAGAAAATCATTTTCTTTTACACTTTAATCTTAATATCCTTCTTTTATTCCATTAAAAAAAAAAAAAAATTCTTCTATTGATTGCGATATCCTTTTGAGAGATTTTAGGAAAATGTCATTTTTAATGATAATAGTATTAATTATATCACCACTTTTAAAACAAATAAAATTATATTTTTTGACTTTGTTTGTCCCCACATCTTATACATAATGAAATTCACTTATTATCATTTGCAAAAATATGAATTCACGTATTAAAATTATTTTTCACATTTTAAAAATGCAAATTTATATATTATTATACATGTGATTTTCACATATTATTTGATGTGATTCATATATTAAACTATGTGATTTCACACATTATCCTAATTTTAAAATCTAAGAAGAAAGGCAAAAAAGTCAGAAAGTGATAATTTTTATATGTTTTAAAATCGGTGGTATAATTAGTATTTTTATCTATAAAAGTAGTATTATATTCCAAAGTAAGAAGAAAACAAATGATCATAGTAAACTTTTTTTTATTTTTGAAAAAAAAAGAGATAACGTTGAACTATCAAAAGTAGTTTGAATTGTTCAAAGTTGAGACCCTATTACAGAACGTTTTAAATTAGTTGATCTTAGTCTTTTAATTTGACATTTGATTGAAAATTTAAGGGTTAATTGCACTAAAAACACGTTAAATTCCCCTAGAAATATGGCATGCCCAGCTTTTTTTTTTCACGACCGAATTATGATTTTTAGGTGTCATTTGAAGTTGTGTAGAGACCCCAATTTATAGTTGTAGGAAAAGAAAAATTGAGTGGGTTTTGAACTCAATCATGGGCTCTAAGGGCTTAGGTGACGCAATTTGATTGGCTCTTTGAATATTTATACATATCTTTTACTTGTTAGTAATAGATATTTATTACCATATAAAGACATATTTAGCAATTAAATAACTTAGTTAACATGGATATCGTAAGATTTCATAATAAAATAAGATATTAAAATCAATAAAATATTTCATTACAATTTTGATCTCTACAACTTAATATTTAATTGATTTTAATTTGAAACAAAGTAGCCTCTAATTAGTAATTACTCCTAATCCCGTAATTACCTATAATACCCCAAACTTTTTCTACAGTCTTTAAAAAAAAATGAAAGTTAATAATAATTATGGCTTTGCACGCCTAAGATCATGAAATTAAATTCTAAGATTCACCGGAGAAAGTTAGTTTTTATGATTTTCCGGACGAATTTTGGACTGTGATGTCCCGACTTTTTCTCGGATTTTGAAAAACGAATTAGGTTTTCCGAGTACGTAAATTATTTCCAATCTAACTGACGAATTAGATTTCGTCAATTCCGTAACTAACTAGGAAAATATTTCTCGACTTTTAAAACGATGTTTAAGAGCCGGAAACGAGTTATTTCGATAATTTTTCCCTCGCCAAACATGACCCTAACGCCTCACCTTACTTTGTTAGATATTTTCATCACTTTATGACTCACCATAGGTGATGGTCCCGAAATGAGTTACTGGTGTATGGGGGGGGGGGGAGGGAATACACCAGTTAGGATTTTTCAACTTTCGAAAAACTTAACACTTGAAAACAACTTCAACTGAGTAAAAGGACTCAGGTGGGATCTCACAGCTGAGTAAGCAAACTCAGCTGGAAGAGCGGTGCTGTGCGGAATATGGTGGAAAATAAACTCGTTAAAAACAACTCACGCAAACCAGCTCGGTTGGTCAAGAACCAAAACAGCTCGGTTGAAAAAGTGCAAAAGAGGTTTGAATGCTGGTTAGTTCGGTCAGTTAGAAATGCAATATGGACTGAATAAAAATAAACACGACACACAAGATTTACGTGGTTCGGAGAGAACTCCTACGTCCACGGGGAGATGTGAGTCCACACACCTCAGTCCAAGTTCTTCTGGACAGAACCACTCAGCTTACGCGAGCTGAGCAACCGTTGCAGTTTAGTTTCCGGGCACTAAACAGCCTAAGTCAAGTTTGCGGGTACTTGACGACCTGACTACTCAATTACAGGAAGAGTAAGGTCCTAACACACTTTTTAGGGTGTGAGAAAGGGTAGGATTTCCAACTACAGCTCGATCAAGAATGAGAGCTGGATCTAAGGCTTGAACGAATAAACACTCAACCTAAGATCAAAAACAGTTTCGAATTCTAGGAACCCTCAGCTACTAATGTCCTCTCAAATTGGAACTCTCAGCTGCTGATGCTCTTAGATGATGATTTTGCAGATTTGCTTTGATTTCTCTCGAGAAAGCTTTTGAATTTTTCGTCGTCTATGTGTCTATCTGCATGTGTATCCGCTCGAATGAGAGAATGCCTCTATTTATAGGCGGAGAGAATCAACTAGCCATTGGAGGAGCAGTTGATCTCTGATCGGTTGAAAGCGATGGCTTGTCTCTCATCTCTGCAGACTTTCCCGATATGGCATCTGTGCTCTTCTGCTTTCCATCTAAGACAGCCTTGTGTTGGACCAGATGGGGTAATGACTGAACGGTCAAACCCTCATGTGACTTCCTTTTGAAATTCAAATCTTTGACAGTCAACTTCTGTTTGTCGGTTGAAAGTCTTGACCTTCATCTGAGTGATCTTCAGTTGATGTTCCGATCTGTTGAGCTCTCAGCTGACTTTGAACTTCAAACAGATGAACTCCTTGTTCGGATTCTATAACTGAGGTTCTGAAACTGAACACTCAGTTGCCTTCCTTGTATTTACTTAGTTGGGTTTGAACCCTCAGATGATTTCCTTTTCATCTGATGTTCTCTTCCTTTCAACTGTTTCTCATCTGATGAACGCTCAGTTGGTTTCCTTCAACTGATGTTCTGAAGACTTCCCCTTGTTTGCATCTGAACAAATGAACTCTCAGTTGTCTTTCTTCACAACTGATGTTTTGTCTGAGTGACGTCTTGTTGTCATCTTCAGCTGGAGACCTGTAAAGATAAAATCTTAACTTTGCTCAAACAGCGAGCCTGACTTCTAACATTAGGTCCTGGCAACATCTACTCGGTTGGGGTCAACCGGTTTTGGAATTCATCAAAACTTATACTAATAAATTTCCCAACAATAGGCGAGTCATCACCTCCCCCTTATCTCCCCCATGTCCGCCACCTTCACCCTCCCCATTCTCTCTCATTTTTCTCTTCATCATCCTCCATAGAAGCTCAAGTTCAAGCTCTTTCCAAGATCAATACTCGTCCGTCTACCGATCAAATCCAAATCCGAGTTCATATTACGAAAGGTAAGAGCTTCGTCTCTAGTTTGAACCGAACAAATCTCCTTTTCTCTCTCTTTTATTTTTTTCGAAAACTTTGGGGATTGAATAGCATGTGATTTCTTGATCGATACATGTTCTAGGATGTTTAGAATCTAGTTCTACGGATCAAATCATGAAGAAAAATCAAGAACCCTAACCTCTAGTCATTACCAAATTTTTTCAGATTTGGGGCTTTTGATTCATGCTCGATTCCTTTGTCGATTGAATGTTAGATTAGTGTTTCTTATGTTGTTAATTGATCGTATGAATTGTTTTAGATTTTTCTAAAAATAAAATTCAAAACCTAAGAGACGAACAAGGCTCGATTTAGGTTAGTAAATGTTATGATATGCTCGATTGTTTAATGGAAATGAGATATACGATGCATGAGAATGAATATATATTAAATTGAGATTTTTCTAAAAATAAAACGAGAAATGTAAGAGACAAAGATGTGTTAATAAGTCGAGGCTCGATAATGTTTTGATAATGTGATTTGCATGTTAGTAATGCTCGTTAGATGATAATCGTCGTCGTAAAATTTGAATGAAAACGGAGAACGTAAAATTTTACGTAAGAGACGAACGACGGTCGATAAGTCGAGAATAGATGATGATATGAGGATATGAATTGCGTATTTATGATTCTTGATAGATGATGAATAATGTTGTAAATTTTGAACGAATTCTAAAGATGTTAGATTTTTCGTAAGAGACGATCATTTGATGATAAGTAATGATAGAAAAGTCGATTAATGATTCTATTTGGATATTGATGATTATTATTGATTAATGAATGACTTTGTAGTTGACGACATGTTCGTCCGAGTTATGAAAAGATAAGTTTTAGTCATAATCGAGAAGTAGAAACAAGAAGTTAGGATTTTGATCGAGAACTTGAATTGGTTTAGTAATTGTATAGTTTGAACGACGAGGTTTTGATCGTCGTGTTTATAAACGAGAAATGAAAAGGGGTCTATCACGTATAATGATACGAGTACACTGTTTTGAGTCAGTAAATTCGTGAGAGTTTAGGTTCGATAACATAGAACGAATCTAGAAAACCGTGCGTTGATTTTATCGAGCATTAGGGTTCACTCGGCAGTTCTTGCGACCTTCCACGGAAACTGCGATATCTCCTAGCTCGTTTATCAGAATTGAGATCCGCGAATTGGAGAGTAAACTAGACACCCGTACCTTTCTTTTGGTATAAGATTCGACCCCTGTTTTGCAATCCCCTGTTCTGGACAGACTTACTGACCTCGTGCAGTGCATGTTAAAAATGTAGTTTCTTAAGTTGAATTCTTCTCAACTTGAACTCTTTCGACCTTTTTAGTCGTTTCAAGTTATCGACTACCTTCTTTCTACCGACCTAAAGTGTCGAGTACAGAACCGAGTGAGCGTCAAACGAGATGCGTTCGTGTCTCGTTTCTTTTTAACTAAAAGAGTTTAGTTAGCGTGCAAATGCCTAAAAGTCTAAAGAATAAAACTTAACTCGACTTTTCGTATTCGTTTATCGTTTGCGACCGAGCTTTAAAGTATGATTTTTACGATGAAAGAGGAAGTCGACACCAGATATAGGACGCAGATCAGAAGACGGAAGCACGTGTCTTTGTTCTGTAATCTATAAGGTGGGCTTTCCTTTTATATATGAAACAAAACGAGCAATGCTCGAAAACCTTTTCTTTATCGCTTTGATAATCGTGTTTTCAAAGTGATAATCATGACATGAACTGTTTTGTGTTTTATGTGAGTTCTCTTGTACCTTATGAGTTAATCAAAAGGGGTTAACTAACGATCGGCTTTGAGTTAGTCAAAAGGGGCTTTCCAAAGTTAGTGCACTTGTAGCCTGTGGTGTATGTGGTATCCTGTTGAGGGGTAGCCAGCCACGGTGAATTATGACTGGTCAAGATTTGAAAGTAACATCTATGAAAAATGCTTGATCAAGCTACTTTATGAATGAAATGCAAATGTTTAATAGGCACGGACTCTTTTAAATGAAAACCCCGATGCGCTATAAAATGAGATGCCTGTTTATCTATACTTATGATTATGTTTTCGGCAACGTGCCCACTGAGTACTTTTGTACTTAGCCCTGCATATGTTTTCTAAATGTGCAGGTTGAAGCGACGAAGCGGCGACGGTTGAGTTAGAGTTGAATAAGAATTAAGGGAGACCTTGTATATAGTTCACAATTCCGCTGCTAGACTCTAAACTCTTTTTGATGTTGTGTAATGATCACTGTAGTCTAAGTTCTGTAATATAACTTAGAAGCTTTTGATGTATCTTGCTCGAGTAATCTTTCGAGATTAACTCTTTCCTTTCGTCAATAAAGTTTTGTTCATAGAAGATAAGATGTTATGTATGTATGATTATTCTTTCATCCTCCTTCTTCCCCGCTTCTTTAATCCAACCCCAGTCGCACCCCGGCTTCTGCCGTCCCTCGGGATTTGGGGCTGTGACATTACCCTGGAGTGTTGCCTTTTATTACATACGAATACCATGTCCCGTCGA
Source organism: Schizonepeta tenuifolia (assembly GCA_029490685.1). Lineage (NCBI taxonomy): Eukaryota > Viridiplantae > Streptophyta > Magnoliopsida > Lamiales > Lamiaceae > Schizonepeta > Schizonepeta tenuifolia. Next base: position 28,504,093 of record CM055955.1, read on the forward strand.
AACTGGACTGGAAAAAATTGAGTAATGTTTGATTTGCAACTAAACTCAGAATGTGGTGAACAATGGTATTTTTGAAAAAAAGAAAGAAAGAAAGAAAAAAAAAAGGTTTTGAAACAGTGGAGACATGATAGGGTCATATGGACCTTTGCAAGGAACTTAATATGGACAAATACTTGTACTGCCCAATTTTTACTTTTTTGGACCATTTTGCCCCTACTTTTGACTTTCACTCTCATCTTTCATGTTTAATCTTCAGCAAGTCAAATTCGTAATAAGGGTTGTCGGCATGCCACCACCGTCACGGCGGCGGTTACGAATATGCAAATTCATGCATAGTGTATCACTGTTCGTCTCCCACTCTACCGGCGGCGCCGATGATTACGAATATGCAAATTCGTAACTAGCGTACCACCGTTCGCTTCTCATTCTACCACGCTGCCGCCACCACCTCCGTCACGGCGGCGGTTACGAAAATGCAAATTCGTGCCCAGTGTACCATCGTCCGCCTCCCACTTTGTCGTCGCCGCTGCCGCCACCGCCGTTTATGAATATACAAATTCACACCCATCGTACCACCATGCGTTTCTCATTTCGCCATCGCCGCCGCCACCACCACCGTCATGGCGGCAGTTACGAATATACAAATTCGTACCTAGCGTACCACAGCCCACTTCCCACTCTGTCGCCGCCACCGCCGTCACGACGACGATTACGAATATGCAAAATCTAAACTAGTGTACCACATTCTGTATCTAATTCTGCCACCGTCACCACCACTGTCACGGCGGGGTGAGAAATGATAATTTCGTAACAGGGTTACCATGTCATAATCTGGTAAAATGTTACGAAATAACAATTTTGTATCGGAATATATCCAGTGGCAATCGTTTGAAGTGATACCCGGTACGGAATGACAGTTTCGTGTAAGGGAAACCATGTCGTAGCTTGGTAAGGTGTTACGAAATGACAATTTCGTTCCGTTTTATCATTGTAAGAATTGGTACCCTATGTAAAGAAATTTACATTTCGTAAAAGCGTACCACGCTTTAGAAATATATCCGGCACAAAATATGTAATTCTTATCATTCGTGCTATGTAAATGTATAGTTTTATGCTGATTTGTGTGTGCACCAAGTATCGTACTAAGTACCATTTACTTGATTTAATTGTTGACTACTTACTTTTGAATTGATTTTGAACATTTACATTTTAACTTGGTAAAAGGTTACGAAATTACCAAATCATTCATACCACTGCATCTTGCACGCATGTTGAATATTTCGAAACTGACTGTAACTTTTTAAAGTGGTGCACGGTACGAAATCGACAATTTCGTACTGATGTTATCAATTTTGTAATATCGTAAATGGTTACGAAGTGACCGAATTCGCACTACTACGACTGGTATGTATTATCTATTTTGTAATATTCATATTATGTATATTCATAGTTGTAATTGAACAACTAAACAAACAAAAATGAAATAGTTCATAAAATAACTCAAAAACAAGTCCATAAAAACCAGCAATAGTAGTACATCCTTAAAAAAAAAATCAACCAAATCTATTTGAGTCTTCACACATAACCTAAAAACATTATTTACAACATAATTCAAATACAAGTTGTATAAATGCTTCTATCCGTCTTTAGTCGGACCTCAAGGTTACTGAATAACTTTTCAAATGTTATACCTGATCAAGATATAGGAATGTACTCTTTTGCTAAATTTCTTACTACCTACCATAAAACAAACAATGAAACAAATCATCACGCCGATACGAAATGCAAAATAAAACACACAATGGTAACTCTAGTACGAAATAGTTATTTTGTATCAAGAATAGGAGAGCACAAAAGGGTAAACCCGTCGAAACTGGTTCCCAACATACAAAAAGGTGACCCAGGTACGAAATTGTTTCGTAATGGGCCCAACACACAAAAATGTAAATCAACCGATTTGTGTTAGAAACCAAACACAAATTACTCTGAATCATGCGAGTAATCTATAAATTTCAACAAGTTCACGAATTCACCGACAAATTATCACGAAACATGTTGTATCTGCAGAATTCTAGCACAAATGCACAATGAATGAAATGTTTATTATTACAAAATGTTTATTTCGTACTGGGTACCACATCAGTACATGTAACTCAGTTACGAAATGGTTATTTTGTACTGGATTACCACATCACAATAAGTGTTCATCACCAACGTTGGTACCGAAGGTACGGAATAAATAAAATTGTAATGACTGTAAATTCGTAACCACATATGAAGACATGCAAAAAACTAAATTTAAACACCAATACATCCAAATCGTCTGGAAATCACCCCAAATACACTACGAGTTAGCACAAATTGTCCAGATTTTATTGACAACACAACATGATAACCGAGTTACGAAATATTTATTTCGTACTGAGTAACCACATCTCAATATAGTAACTCAGTGACAAAATGGTTTTTTTGTAGTGAGTTACCACATCACAACATGGTAACTCAATACGAAATTCCGTACCTGGGTTACCGTATCACAATATGCTACCCATATACCAATGTGTATTCATCACCAACATAGTACTAAATGAATGAACCGTAACCAATGTAAATTCATAACAACATATGAAAATAGGCGAAAACTAGACCTAAATCACCAATTCATTCAAATTGTTTGGAAATCACCCTAAATACACCAAAAATCACCAGAAATCATATGAAAACATATGAGTCTTCAAAAACATAAATGAAAATATCATTATTTCCGACTAGATTTAGAGTTTTTTCTAGAGAGAAAAAGAGAAAGAGAGAGGATTTAAGAGATAGAAGAGGGAAAATCTCAAACCTTGAATTCAACGAGAATATTGCAACGACGCAGTGGTTTTAGAAGCAGCAACGGTGGCAGAATTCCGGTGAGATTTGAATTTTGTAGAGAGGAAACGTGGGAGAGGTGAAAGAAGAAGAGAAGAGATGAGATGGTGAAGGATAGGGCATCGTAGTGATGACAATGGCAGCGGCGGCGGAATGGAGGCGACGACGGTGACAGCGGCAGAGTGAAGGCGAAGATGGCGGTGGCGGTGGAATTGCGTTGCGACATTGTGGTGTAGAGAGAAAATAAAAAGAGAGAGAAGAGAGAGAGAGAGAGAGAGAGATGTGGGTTACCCAGGAAAGGTAGAGAAGAAAGAAAGGAATGAGAAAATAAGGAACGAAAAAAAAGGTGAAAGAAATGTAAATGGGTTGGAGGTTAAAAGGATCCAAAAAATACAAAGTTTGGCTAGTATTTGTCCATATTAAATCTCTTGGCAATTTTTATACTCTTAAAGTGCAATGTGGCTATATGGGTGAATCTGCTCGTCTTGAACTCCCACAAGATACAAGAACAAGATTAGTGAAAGAAGGTACACAGAAATTGCACTAAACCAGACTCGGTCAAAAACTACTCTTCTTTATTCCAATCATATCAAAAGTTAAAAAAAAACACAAATCCAGATTACGTATACAAAAGTATCCCTTCCTTATGTTTCTTTCAAAACTAAGATTACAAATGCATCATGTACACTGCAGAGAAATGATGAAGCATACGAGTTGGAAGGTGAAAGCGCACGGCCAATCATGAGGCGAGGGTCATGCTCGGGCAGCTATCAATGGTGCAGGCCAAGATGTCCCTGTAGTCCCGGGATATCTTGAAGGAGTCGTAAACCTTACCATCTCCGCTCCTCTTGTACTCGAACAGCAGGTTGGAGTGGTCGAATGCAGTCATTTTCACAAATCCGTGGTCAGCGTCTCTGAAAACACTCCATTTAGGCTGCAGAGTCGAGAATGGTGAAAGACTGGCGCCTCCGCCTCCAGCAACCACATGTATCGTCCCATTCAAGCTCCCCTTGTAGTAATTCTTCTCCTTGCTTGTACATATATTCTGCAGAAGTAATAGTTATGATGATGGAACGAGTGTTTAAAAGGTGAGTAAACTGATTCTTTTTCATTTTCAAGATATGCAATAAAGAATCATGCAACCTGATATAAATCTTCATTTTATAATAGATATTGAGGTTTTGGCAAAATAAATAATGAACTTAAAATGTTTTTGCAATGTTAACTTGACTTTCAAAACCTTGCGAATTAATGCACCAACTATGTGTTTTTGCGATTGAAACCTCCCCATTTTTTTGCGACAGCTGGAAAGATGATATGGACGCCAATGTGGACTGAAGAATATGACGTCGTTTGCTAGAGACCTTAAACAATGTCATTTTATACTTAAAAAGCACATAATAAAAAAACCTAGAAAATGCTAGAGGCCTAGTTTTTCCAATGATGTGCTTTATTAAGCATGACGGTGTTTCATATTCTTCAGTCCATATTGGTGTCCATGTTATTTCCCGGCCAACGGATATATTGGGGATGTTTCAATTGCAAAAGTTACAAAGTTCTTAATTCACTAAGTTTTAAAGTCAGGTTAAAAGTGTAAAAACACCATATGTTCGTAATTTATTTTGCCAAAACCCCAAGAATATATGAATCATTATAGTATAGAGTTGAATTATATTACATTTTTACCTGGTATATGGGGCAAGTTCTTTCATAATTATGGCAATGGCCATAGAGAGCTATATCGACTTTATACTTCTGCCAAAGTTTTTGAAGGTCATCTCTCCCCATTGGTTCTGCAAATGATCCCTCAGCGGCATAACTAGCATCGGACGAGTAACCTAGAACGCGATGGGCAAGGAAGATTAGCCATGGTTGTTTCCGTCTGTCTGCAGATGCCAGACAATGCTTGATGAACTTATATTGCTCGCTTCCTTCTCTCCAGTCGTGTTCTGTGTCAGCTATGCAGAATCGGAACATTCCATAGTCCGTGGAGTACCTTTAAAGTGGTACGAGAAAAATTTAACAAAAAGGCAACAGTTTTAAAGGTTGCAATGCCAGAATTTAGATCAAAATACCAGAATTTAGCTCTATTTTCAGCTGGAACAAAGAACATAGTCTCAGCCGGGACCCCACATTCTCCACCTGAATCCTTGTTGCCATAAAACGAACCTGATCCAGGCCAGTCGCGCTCATGGTTGCCACTGCATGGGAATCATCAATATAATAGAGGGACAATTTAGTCATTCAGTGCATGATTTGTTGAAAATTATGATGTACCTCGCAATCATGTAAGGCACTCTGGAAGAAATTGGCTCGACTTGAGCAGTGAACTGATCCCACTGAGAAAGATATCCATTAGCATAGCAGATATCTCCTATGTGAAAGACTATATCATAATTCTCCAAGTCATTGATTAGCTGCTTGGTCGTGTTGAGGGAGCCTCTTTGAAAATTGTTATACTCGTTGGAACCATCAGCTTCGTCCTGCAAAAACAAAATAGAATATGAAACTCACTTCTTAGTCACATGACAGGTATGGGTCTGATCCTTCGTCGGTAGAAAAAAGGCGACCAACATTTACACATCACAAATGTGTTTGCACACTACCTTTCCCATGTCACCGAAAATGATAACCCGTTGCAGAGAGTTCTGACCGGGATATGGAGAAGCTTTGAACTGATAAATATCACTCCAGATAATTGTCCCATTCAGTAATTTATGTCCCAATTTATAGGTGTACCTGAAACACCAATAGTTACCTTTTTTTCTGATAACTTATAAGAATTTTTCCTAAGAAATTATCTAATATTATCTTCTGACATAAGACATACACTGAGTTGGGCCATAAGGCCTTCAAGAAACCAGTATGTATGAATCCGGGGTCGCGCCATCCAACCGTTCTTGCAGGCGCACCTACAAGATACATAATCCCTATTAAAATTTGCCACAAAACGTTGAATCTAGAAGAGCCTGAGCGCTTCCTTTTGAATCAAAGCTTAAACCAAAATAAAAGGAATTTAACACACCACACATGCTGCTACGATCAAATGTCAATGTAACTGCCAAGGAACGAGCCTGTGCGCTTCCTTTTGGACCCCATTCAACGAAAGGCTCTGCTCCGTCAATATCATAACCACTAGTCCACGTGACGGTCATCTAAGTACCAACATCGTATTAAAATGAGTCTTGTCCCGCTTGCTAGGGAAAGCTTAGAAAAGAAAATACTAATCCGAAACATGAGAAAATGCTTTTGGCGCATATGAAAAATATACTTAATATAAGAACTCACTTCATTCCATTCTTTCCCTTGCGCTAAACGTGGATATAGAGGCGCGTTAGGATTAGCAAAGGAAATTACGTTTGACACAGCCACCAGCTTTGGCTGTTGCAAGGAAATACATATTCACATTTCACTAAAACGACTAAAATAGGACTAAGGAAGTGTGAAATGTTGAGTAGGATACTTACATTTGACACACCACCAGAAAATAAACCGAATGAAAAATCTGATCTTTGGTTAATCAACCGAAGCTTCAAAGAGCCTTTGCCTGTATCCTTGTACTTAGGACTGCTGAAATTTGCAAACTGATACTGCAGACGAGTCGAACCATATATATTATAAGCTTTTGGTTTCATAAAATTACTGCAAGAACTAGAATCAGACAAAAACCTTTATGGGTGCTGTGCACAAATAAGGCGGACCAAATCTTGAGTTTTCTGGGAGGCAGGTAGATGAACTGAGAACAATAAATTGAAATGCTGAAAATTAGTTAACTACATTATAACAAAATAAATGGAGACATAATCCAGAGTTCTTTACACAATTTCAAACCAGGAAGAACTCGAGGATACTATAGTGTGGAAACCTTGAACTAAATGAAATGGCATTGGAACATTTGTCTTTACCTGAAGTTGGCAGGAGAAAATACACCGATCCAGTCATCAATCGACGGGTTTGTGCTTTTATATTCAACAGTAATCCAATCTTTGTTGTTTTCCTGAGAGAAGAAGTTGTTTCAAGTCATATTTAACCATTTAGGAAGGTGCCAAACTATGGTATCAGACAAATCACATAAATGCCAGACTCACATTAAGTCCAAGAATCGAAGGAGAGGCTTTAACATAAGCATTCTTATCTAGAGCAACGACAGCATGATCGATAGCAATTACTGAAAGAGGTTGAACACCGTGTGATGCTGCCTCTTCGAGGCTCACCAGAGTCCATAAGACCACCAAAAGTTTCACAAAGAGTTTCATCTCATTACACCTACGATTTGAAATCAATGCCGAAAGAAACAAGTGAGAAGATATAAACCAAGGTTTCAATATGTTCTTGAAAACGACCTATATTTGCACATAGAAGGAGAAACACATACACAAAAGGGAATTAATAGTATTTAATAAAACATCTTGAATATCTTGAAATGCATTCCACTCATTGAATCCCCAACCATGAATATGCATTCAATAAATTTAGATCTACTGCATAAGTCCATAAGCCAAAGGTAAACTAAGAAATCATTCAATCATGCATATTCTTAAGCAACACTCCATATCTCAATCATTGCATACCCCCAACCCACCCCACCCCAGAGAGAAAGAGAGAGAGAGAGAGAGAGAGAGAGCAGGGCTGGTTATGGAAAATCTTCAAGTGGGTATAAGAAACTCAAAGTTGCCACCACATCAATATGAATTCAAGGCTAAAACTTTATCTCTCTTATTGCAAGAATCAGAAATGGAAACTTGAAAGTTCACTAGACAGATGGCCCGGCGAAGAGGATCCAAACGAACTGGTAAAATCTCAGACAACACCAACCAATCAAGACTCGCGAAAAGATTCGAAGAAACAGCAGGAGTTTGAGATAACCTGAAATAAAGATTACCCCTTTCAGAATTGGGAAGGAAAGCAAACGATTTGATCCCAGTTCAACACTCTACGTATATATCGATCAACCCGAGATATTGAAGCTGTTAACTCAAAGTGTCAAACGACTTAGGAATCTTTTGTGGTACATTCGATTTCCTTGGCGCATTTGCAGGCAGATTTATATCCATCCCCCTCTTATTGGCGAATTTTATTGGCAAATAAGTAGTCAGCACGCTATGTTCTTATTTATTTTAACTCCATATTATTTTTTTAGATAGTGATTTTCTATTCTTCTGGCGAATAAAACAAAGCTTACGAGACTTGCCAAAACCCTACGGCGGAGAAGAAGAAGAAGAAGACGAAGAAGAAGAGCGAGCGTCGTCGTGAATTGGAGTTTAGGATCTCATTTTCTGCGGCGTAGTCTTTGGGCAAAATCAAAATCTATCATTCGAATCTTCGAATCTTATCGCTCTCTTTGGAAAATTTCCATCCGAATTCAACCACCACTAAAATATTTATTTATAAATGAATAATCTGATCTGATATCTCTTCATGTATTGTAAAAAATAAAACTAAATATGGGGTCAAACTAGCGCCAAGAAAAAATGGGGTCAAAGGTGCATAAGTCTGATAAAATAAATTAAATTATTCACAAATTAATTTGTGATTGAATCTAAATAAGCAAGAAAAAACGGGTCCTTGGATAAAGTCTGAAGTATCTCTAGAAGAAAGTAACATGATGAAAACGATGGAACTATTTATTTCAATAAAAAGAACAGGTAAGCAAGACTCTTTTCACGAATAAAGGAAGTAGTAACAATAAATGCTACCTCAAATCTATCTATGTATAATAAATGAGTCAAATCGGTCACTAACTGAACAAAATATGGTACTTTAATACTTGGGACAAATTTAGTGATATCCCCATTAGATTTAGGGGTCGTAGCCATATATATGTATGACATCTCTGTTCTTGAGAACTATGAGATGAATTAGAACTTCTTTGCAACCCTTTTTCATCTCTATCTTTCTATCTTTTTGGAGTTTAAGCTTGACAAATGAGAGGTCGTGAAATTGAAATAAATGTAAAACAAATTTTTGATCAATAATAGTATTTTTTTAATATCATACAGGCCTAATCTTGTTTTACAGGTAAGTTTGTTTTTGCATGTTATTTTTTCCAATAGGAAATCGCATGCATTCTTTTTATAGTTACAAATGACTCGAACCCTCAACCTCAAAGTTAGGGGGAAACGTCTTACCACTAAGCTTGAGAGACATGTAAACCTACTTCAGACAATTTGTGAATCAACTTTCTTAACTGCATCAATTATTTCCCCCCCTTCATTTTTTTTTGGTAAATAAAATTATTATTAACCAAAGTAAGTACAGAACATTAGCTTTTACATCTCTCAACAACCATATGCAAGCTAATTTTCTAACATCCTCGTCAATTTATATTGCTTGCTGCATCGAATCACCATGTGAAGTTGACATACCCTCACCACTGCACAGGCCATCCGTTGAGAATTATGAAACTTTCTTTGATCATTTCAAGCCAAAGATGATAAACTAAGGTAGTAGTCATTACTCTATACATCATCTGCTTTGTTGTCTTTGACTTGCATTGAGTTTGCTTGAATACGAGCTCCTCTTTCCATTTCCTGATATCCCCTTCTACTCCACACCAACGTGCGAGTTCTCTCCGAACTTGAGCTGAGAATCTGCATTTGAAGAACAAATGAGATATAGATTCATCTTTCTCGTGACAAAGCACACACTCCATATCATGGATAATGCCAACCCTCATCACATTGTCCACTGTAGATAATCGCCCATGAATCGCCAACCAAGTCACAAACACACATTTTGGCATCGCCCAATTTTGAGTTATCATTTTATGCCAAGGCACCTTAGGAGTCACTCCACGAATTTCAGTATAAACTCTAATTACTGAAAAATATGCATGATTGAGCAACTGTTCGCCTTGGGGAAGAGCTTGAAAACATGACCTCGCTTCCAAAATCTTTCTCACAACCCAGCTGGATTGGTTGGAGATAGGCATCAAAGATAAATCATTACCTTTGATATAGAACTCATGCACCCACTTAATCCACAACTTATCTTTTTTATGAGACAACTGCCAAAACAATTTACATATTGCAGCCTTATTCCACTCTACTAAACTTGTTATATTCCATCGCTCTACTTCTTTCGGCAAGCAAAGCTTCTCCCAAGCTACAAGAGCTCTCTTAGTGAGACTTGTTCTTCAATACCACAAGAAGCATCGACAAGCAGACTGAATAGCACAAATGACTTTCTTAGGCAGGATAAAAACCTAACTCTAGTAAGATTGGATGCTGAAGAGAACACATCTGATCGGCTAGATTCTACCTGCATATGACAACAACTTTGAAGACCAACAATTAATTCGAGCCAAGATCTTGTTGATAAGAGGTTGACACTGCACTATAGTCAGCTTCTTAGTGCAGAGTGGGACTCCCAGATATTTGAACGGCATATCACCTCTTTCCATACCAAACTCCTCCAAAATCTCTTCTTGTACAACTTGGCCAACTCCACCAAAGTATATGATACTCTTAGCTTGATTAGCTTTCAACCCAAAGGCTTCAGAATAGAGCTGGTGTCACAGCCCCAAATCCCGAGGGACAGCCAAGCCGGGGTGTGACTAGGGGTTGGATTAAAGAAGCGGGGAAGAAAGGGGAATTAATGAATAAATTAACATCTATAACCGAGATAAAATACTATGAACTGATTTTTATTAGACAAAAGAGAGTCAATCTCGAAAGATCGCTAGATAAAGTTGTGATCAGAGAAGACTAGGTTTAAAGTATGAACAACTTAAACCGAAAAAGATTAACATCAATAAGAGAGTTATTTTGCAGCGGAAAAATGTAGAATGATATCACATATCAAATGTGAAATCGAGGCTCAACTAAACTTTACTTCCTTAAGTACGACATTTACTCAACCTCCTCCGCCTTCGTCACTCAACCTGCACATTTAAAAACAAACATGCAGGGCTAAGTACATAAAGCACTTAGTGGCCACATTGCCGAAAACATATCATACTTAGTATAGATTAATTAGGCATCTTTTCATAAACACTCGTAAGACTTATACTGTTGTACACTTAATTCTGGATAACACACTGTAGGTTAACTCAGAATCCGATCGTCTAGATAGCATTCTGTGGGCTAACTCAGAATCTGTCCCTCTGGATAGCACTCTGTGGGCTATCTCAGAATCTGATCGTTTAGTTGGAATCTCTGGATACCACTCTGTGGGCTAACTCGGAATCCAAAACTCTGGATAGCACTCTGTGGGCTAACTCAGAGAGGCACAAGGGAATTCACATAAACAATTCATTATGCACTGATAGTTACTTTAATACACACTTATTAAAGCAGTAAGTAAACACTTTCGAGCAACACTCATTTTATTTTGATAGAAAAGCCCACCTTAATCGTTTACAGAACAAACTTTAACCTTCTGTCTTCCGTCCTGTCTTCAACTCCGACTTCCTCCTTTTATTGCAAATAAACAAACTTTAACAAGCGGTCGAGACAATAAAGGAAAAGGAAATCGAATTCGTTTTAGACTTTTAGGCCTTTGCATTTTAACTAATTTCTTTTGATTACAAGAAACGAGACTTGAACACTTCTCATTTAGAACTAACTTGGTTCCTTACTCGACACTTAGGTCGGTTAATAAAGGGAGTCGATATTTTATAATGACTTAGAAGTTCACAAGGAACGAAGTTAAAAAGAATTCAACTTAAGAATTTAGACTTAAGAAAGTTTCTGCACAAAGCAGAAGTTCTGGAGTTCATACAGAACAGATTCCTGCGAAACAGGGGATGTGCTCTATACCAAAAGAAAGCCACGGATGTCTAGTTTACTCTCCAATTTATGGATCTCGATTTAGTTAAGCGAGCTAAAAGTTATGACAGTTTCCGTGAAAGGTCGCAGTTCAGTCCGCGAAACCCTAGGTGCTCGTATATCTCGATGCACGACTTCCTAGGTTCGACTAATGCTTTACCACTTTTATACTCACGAATTTTCTGTCTCAAGGCAGTCACATGTACAATCTTTTATGACAAACTCCTTCACATTTCTCGATTAAAAACTCGACGTATATTTTCTCGTCTTATAACTAATCAAGTACTAAACCAATTCAATTCAAATTTTCACTTTCATTCTACAACTTCTCGTTCATAAACTATAACTTATATCATCTCATATCTCGGATGGAAATATCGTCAACTACAATCTCGTTCGTCAAACAACAACAATCATTAATATCAAATTGGTTTTCCTTATTCGACTTTTCTATCGACACTTAGACTCGTTTCTTCGTCTCTTATCAAAATTCCAACTTCTTTAGAATTCGTTCAATTTTTCCGATTATGATCATTAACTAACAAGATTAACATATGTTCAAATCACAAACCTAAATCATTATTCAATTTATCGACGATTCCTCGTCTCTTAACAAAATTTCAACGTTCTCCGATTTTGCTCAAACTTTACAATATCGTTCATCATCTATCAAGATTCACTAATACGTAAATCACATACTCAAATTATTAACGAATCTCAACTTATCGACGACTTTTTGTCTCTTACGATTTTTATTTTATTTTTAGAAAAATTCCAATAAATTATATAATCATCCTCAAACATACTACATCTCATTTCTATCATCATATTATACAAATCATAACATATACTACATCAAATCCTCACTTATTTCTCTCTTACATTTCTATTTTATTTTTAGAAAATTCTGAAACAATTCATGCATCAATCTAACAACATATAGAACACAATTCCACTAATCAATCCTCAAGAAAATCGAACTAACAAAAACCCCTAATTCTTTTTATAATTTTCGGTATTCTTCATTATTTAAGGGGGATGATTTTCATGAAATTTCAACCATAGAAATCTAATTCTAAGCATCTAACAACATGCTTTAACCATAGAACATCATGCTTCTTCTCATGAAATTTTCGAAAAAAAATCAAACTTGAAGGAAAGGACTTTTGTTCGGTTCAATCTCGAGAGGAAGTTCTTACCTTGTCGAATATGGAATCGGAACTAAGATTGATCGGTAGGCGAGAGACTTGTGGAGCTTTGAAAGCTTGAAGGATGACTATCAATGGAAGAAAGTGAGAGAGAAATGGGGGGGGGGGGGGGGGGGGGGGGGTAATGGTGGGAGAGGGAGAGAGGTGATGACTAATGTTAATACTATTCCATAAAGTGAAAAAAAATATCTCAAGGATGACTCACACACACACATAGGCGGTTTAGGGGATATTTTGTTCAAAAATATCGCGTTTTACGGGTCCAATACGACGTTATAAAATCGAAAATTTAAAATCCTAGTCGGTTACGTTTTTTACGAAATCTAATTCGACCGTTAGATTAGAAATAAATCACATACTCGGAAAGCGTATTTCGATTTCCGAAATCCGATAAAAAGTCGGGATAAGACAGTCCAAAATTCGCCCGGAAAAATAATAAAAACTGACTTTCTCCGGTGAACCTGTATCGAAGAAAAAGTGAATGTAAAATTTGACGGTTTTTCGATCTGAGTTTTCGGGCAAAAATTTTATCGGACGCAAAAACCCTAATACAGTAGTCGTTCAACCGACTTCTGGAATTTATTTTCAGTAACGGATTTCACCGTTAGTCTTAGAATTGAAAAAAAATCCTTAACTTAGGCGTGCAAAGCCTTAATTTCTTAGAAAATTTTTATTTTTCGATGGAAAAGAAACGCCGGGTATTATAGCTGGAAAGTAGACATAAGCTGCTTCATAGATCGCAGGTCTCCTCTACAGAAAAGTAACAAATCATCTGCAAAGCATAAGTGAGTAATATCAAATTTTTTGCAGTGGGGATGATACTGAAATTGTTTGTCACTTCTGACCTGCATTAAACAATAGTGCAAGTACTCCATGCTGATAACAAACAAGTAAGGGGATATGGGATCACCCTGTTTAAGACCTTTCTTTGCATTGAACGGGGTAGTAATTTCTCCATTCACATTTATTGAGTAGGAGACTGTAGAAACACACAGCATAATCCAGTTCACAAACCGCATGGAAAACCCCAATTCAAGCAGTAAATACTTGAGATAAGGCCACTCCAATGAATCATAGGCCTTCTGGATAGGGGTGGACGGTACGGTATGCCGAAATTTATTCGCCATACCGTATACCATACCGAAAATATCGGTATGAGAAAAATCATACCGTTGCCATACCGAACTTTTCGGTATATTGAATATTCGGTATCATAATTTAATATATCGTTACCATACCATTTCTCCGGTATACCGCATTATGTTTCGGCATACCAAATTTTACGGTATACCAAAAATAAAAATAAAATATTCACCTATTAATTCATAAAATAATTAATCAACATGTTAAAAAAATTAACGAAGCTCTAACAGTTTAGCTCCCGTTCAAATGTTCAACATATCAAGAAACAAATACATTAACTCAAAGGAATCCATAATCAGAAAGCAAGCTGATACAGTGATACATACGATCAATCAGAAAGCAAGCTCTAACAGTTTAGCTCCCGTGATACATGTGGAATGCATGACCAGACAAATGCTCTTCAGGGACACCTACCATCTGAACTTGTAACTTAGGGTCCCTTATTACTTGCACCTGATTGAGAAAAAGATTTGATAAAATTGAAATCAATTAGAAACCACCTTGATAAAATCCTTCCAAATACAATTTGATAGGCCACAAATATAATCACACAACAAAAAAATTCTACGCTTAGTGAAAAATCAACTTTTTATTATATTAGAACACCCAACTTTTCTATTAATAATTCCCAGAACTATGGATTGGGAACAATACTTAATATTAGTAGGTCACTGCATTATAATAACTGCTTGAATTAATATAAAAATATATAGGAAGCAAACCTTATGCCGGAGAGATACTTGCATTGATACTTGCATCTGTAGATAAACACAAAAAATATTAATACAATCTTGATTGATATTTGTATATGTATTCTATAAAGAAACACAAAAACATTCAATCAGAATTAATACAAATAAAATGAACAAAATAAAGAACTTACTCATTTCAATTGCTTCAATTTCTTTATATAAATCAAGATCACTACTACATTTTCGCTCATACATAACACTACATACATAACGGATATTTCAAAAAACCGTTATGTATGAGCGCACTTTTATCATAGATAACGGACATTTAAAAACTCCGTTATCCCGAAACCGTTACGTAAGATCATACATAACGGTATTGAGCCATACGTTATCTACAAGCGTTATCTTTTGATCATATACATAACGGTATTATTAAACCGTTAAGATATACGTTATGTATGACCTCAGTTTAATAACGGTTATATCATAAACGTTATCCCAAACCGTTATGTATTAGAAGTCGATTAATTAATTAATTTTTTTTATTTTTTTTAAGGGAAGCGCGGGTTATTTCCCGCTATGAAAATTTGGCTGCAAATTTCTTCCCGCATTCATGCTATTCACACCAAAATCCCTAACTTTTCATCTAGAGCAAAATCCCAAATTTTCATCTAGAGCAAAATCCCTAATTCAATTTCAATTCATCTACAGCAAAATTCATAATCCCTAATCGAAAATTATTCTCCCTCGTCACAGCAGTGCAGCCCAGCGGCGTCGAATTTGAATTCTCCCTCGTCAAAGCAGTGCAGCCCACCGCCGCCGCTGCCCACGCCATTCACGCTGCCGCTACCCACGCCATTCTCGCAGTGCAGCCCACCGCCGCCACGCCAAGTCTAGCCTCCATCTGCAGGATTTCTCTTACTCCAGAAAAAGTAGGAATTTGCATTTTCGATTCGATTTCATTTCCAATGTAATTTGATATGCTGATTGTTTTTGTTATTTATTTATTTCGATTTTTTATTTTATAGGTCGAAGAGTTTGGTCCCAAAATTCGGCAAGTGGTAGCTGGTACTCTCTCTCTCTCTCTCTCTCTCTCTCTCTCTCTCTCTCTCTCTCTCTCTCAGTAATCAGTACAGTTAATGCGTATTTGGACGTTTATGGTGGGTGTTAATATGAACCGAATTAGTATGGGGGATTTATGTATAGATAGTGTGTGAGTGTGTGTATTTGTTATCTATCTAATATTGTGTATTACTTTGTTGGGCCATATATATTTGTAGAGGCATTATATATTTGGCCTTTGGTACCAGGCTTTGATTTGGTTTTCATCGCTTCTAGCTAGAATTGGTCCCCCTCAAGTATGAATGCTTCATTCTATTCTTTTCATCTTTCTTTAACTTCACGTGCTTCTGTAAGAGTCCATAGTTTTCAGTCTCACTGTTGAATACAATCGGTGTTGCAAGATATTGAATTATATTTTAGAATGTTTAGTGTCTGTTTGATCAAGTCAAATTTATTTGTTATGGACGTGATCTCTGACTCCCTCTCATGTGTTGGACCTTTTAGTTGAAGATGTCTTTGATTGGATCGTATATTAATGATGAAAGAAAAGAAACAGTTATAATAGTCATTGGGCATGTTCATGTGTTGCTGTCTTCCCAGTAGCATTCGATTTCCTGTTTGCATTTTCTGGACAATGGGACTCGCCTTTATGGACTAGGAATGAGATTTTATTTATTTAAGAACTACAAACCATTTTGAAAAATGTATCTCTCTATAATATATCGAGACTTGGATCATCTAGAATTGGAGTTTGATCTGATAGGTGCAGCCCCTGTTTCAGATAGGTGCAGCCCCTGTTTCAGAGGATATATATTTGTCGTTTTCTGGTGGTAGGTAACCCTATTCGCTACTGTCGACTGCATCTAAGCTTACTGTTAGAGTTAGAGTAGTTAGTTGCTCTTGTTGTAGAAGAGAGTAGATAAAGATATGCCTTCGGTGTTTCTTTCTTGTTACTTCTTTGTTTGGATATCTATATTCGATATATTGTAAGGAGAAGAGAGAATAGCTACCTACTGTTTTGACTTCTTTTCTTTTCCTTGCCAAGAGATGGAATCCCTAGTCGGGTATCCCTCTTGAACCATAAATAATGAAACATATGTAAATATGTAACAAGAGAACAACTTCCGAATTTCTATGCAGCGATGATAGGGTTGGCCTTTTGTCAGATGTAACCCGTATATTCAAGGAAAACGGTGTATCAGTGACACGGGCAGAGGTGACAACGAGGGGCACACAGGCAGTAGTAAACATCTTTTATGTGACTGATGCATCTGGCCATAGTGTGAAAAGTGAGACGATTGAGGCGGTAAGGAAAGAGATAGGGCTGACCATACTACACGTGAAGGATGAAGCATACTCGAGTTCGCCACCTCAGCAGACCGGTGGATTCTCTTTAGGTAGTATCTTTCGCTCAAGATCTGAAAAATTCCTTTACAACTTAGGCCTCATAAAATTATGCTCTTGATGAAATTAAACCATTAATTTAATTTGGTGTAAATATTAGTTGCTTAACCAAGAAATATATACCTTAGTGCAGGTCAAAGATTTAGTCAGGTTGTGAATTGTGATGATAAAAATCACTAAATCAGTTTGGTTAGGCCTAAAGGCAGTAGTAGTACATTACTACTAAACATGTAAACTGTAAAGCTTATATGTAACTGTATATTTCAGTTTCTCTCTCTTCAATCATTTGTTTGTAAATTACATTTATATTCTTTTGTGCTTATATTGCGTTTGGCATCAAAGTGGCAGATGATATGATAAATTATGTCAGTTCCATCATTTTTGGTTGACTGAATTTACATATTTATTGAACCATAAATAATGAAACAAGAGGAATTTATTGATAAGGGAGCTCACCTCGGTTTTGCAGAAAAAGTTTAAGTTTCCGGAGAACAGTGTGGAGTTGTACGCTGAGAAGGTTCAAAACAGAGGGCTCTGCGCTGAAAATGTAAGTTGTTTCTTTGATTATAAATCTCCTCTTTCTCTTCGGGAATGATTTAAGAAAAATGTGCTAGATTGTTGTGAAACCATCTGTATTTTGTAACTACTCTTCACTCTCTACTTTGAATTCGCCCTTTTTAGCAAAACCCTTTTTTGTTTATTGTTTTTGGCTTTAATTTTGAAAATAAGTCCGTGTTGAAGTGGAAAAATTTACTGTAGTAGTTTGTGAAAATTTGGTGTATTTTAGCTTTTTCTTGTAGGGGAACAACCATATTTTAATGAAACTTTATTTAATATGTAGGGGAAAGCTGTGAAGTTACTTCTTGGAATCTCGAAAACACTTGTAGCTTATGGAACAATGTTTATTGATGGGGCTAGCCTACACGGCTGTCAAATGCCTGCAGATTGCTTACGTGTCTCAATTGATGATGTAGTAGATGAGGATGCACTACTACCACACCGTGTATCAGATGATATAGAAACAGTAGGTAGTGCACTAGGAACTCATGTGGCATGGCCTAGTCATTTGGTGATTGAAAAAGCTAATGAGGTAATTTTGATGAATATTATGTTATTTCTAATTTTCTTTGGGAAGTGTTAATACCTCTAACATAATGTTTATAACTATTTAGACACAAGGTAAGAAGATAACTGGAAAAAAGTTGTTAAAGGAAAACCAAGAGATGAATGTCGATTTGTCCACATTGCCTCCAACATTGCTAGCACTATACTATTTATTAGATAAGTCGTTCAAGGATGTAGGCTTGCCTGTTACGTTGGATGTGGAAGTCTTTGGGCATGAGATCAGACTTTTCATTCTTATGAGGCCTGATGTCATTCCATTTTGTAACATGGAACCCATTACCGGAGGCTGCATTGTTGCATATATTTGGTAAAATTTTGTATTAATTTAGGTTCTTTATTTATTATGATTTATGATAAAGTTTAAGTAACTCTTACATGCTTACCGACAGGCACTTGTATCGGGAGATGAAGGAAAAGAGTACTTTGGCCAAATTTCTATTTGTGAATCCTTTTGCCGTAGCACATGGAGTGAAGGATGAAGATAGAGCCCGCACATTATCAGAAAGATTACTTGCTGCAGCCTCAAATCAAATCATACTCGTTCCTTGCAACGTGGGGTAAGTGAATAAATATATAAATTGTTAGTATATATGCTATTTAATTCCTGCTGTAATTGGTGATCTGAGAGAGTTAAGGCATGTTAACATATATAGCAACTTTGTTTTGAGACTTAGCTGTAATGAGGTGTTTTTACTACCATCTTTCTTCCTAATAATGTGATACTCGTGTTCAATAGTGGCCATTGGATTCTAATAATTGTGCAACTTAAAAAAAATATTATCTCATTGATAGATCCTCTTGCTCATCGTATTAAGGACACGATATGGAAGTCTGTCGTCGACACGTAAGTTTTAGACTTGTCAACTAATTAATCATTTTTTCATTGTAGTTCATGTACTATTAACTGCTCAATTAATTACTTACTTTTCTTTGAAGTGCGATGAGTATTGTCAATGCAAACAAGGGAAAGAAATTAAAAAAACTGACTTGGGAAATTATAAAGGTATGCATTTTTATTTCTAGCTAGTTTATCAATTAGATTGCACACTTATCATTTTATTTATACAATATTATAGGGTCCTATGCAACCTGATGACAAGCAATGTGGCTATTATGTGATGCGGTTCATGAGACAAATCATCAAAGGGTTTGAAAATGAAGCCCCAACTTCTTTGTCTTCACTGGTACTTAAATATATAATCGATTATAGTCTAACATATCAGCAATTGTAGTTAATAAAAAAATACTTAAGACTTTGTTTGTGATTGTAATTTAATGGTGGTAGTAAATATTGTCAAAAGGAGCTCGATCAGGTTCGTGAAGAATGGGCAACTTGTGTGATAAAAAATGCGTGGTAGTGAGAGGTATTGTGTCCAGTTAAATTGTTTTTGTTATGTTGTTGATATTGAGTAGTGTGGTGATGATTTGTTGCTTCTCTAACCATGGCAGGATTTAACTACGAGCGCTTGAGCTGGATTCGTAGGTCTGATGCAAATGGATGAATTAAGCTAAATGAAGTGTAGTTGTTGAGGTTCTTTCTTTGCAAAACATATATTTTTGAATAGTACTTTTGTGAAATTTAGACTATATTCGGATGATTATTGTATGAATGTGTTAGATGATATATAATATAAATTTTATTGATGATTTTGATAATTTTGTTGTTTTAGAATTATTTTATTTAATGCAATATAAATAACAGAAAAATTAAAATAGCAGGAATACATAACGCTTCTCAATCGAAACATACATAACGGTAATCGAACAAAAAACTGTTATCTATAAGGTCATTACATAACGGAAAAAAAGATGATTTATAACGGTAAAATATGTTATGTATAACAAAATAGATAACGTAAATAAAGCGTTAATAATACTGAACAAACCGTTATCTATGGCATAATAGATAACGGAGAAAGGTAATCTTTAATGACGGAGAAAAGCGTTATGTATATAATATATATATAACGGAAACTACACCGTTATTACTACTGGTCAAACCGTTATGTATGATAGAATAGATCACGGAGAAAAATTATTTTTCATAACAGAAAGAAGCGTTATGTATAACACATATAGATAACGTATATTTCACCGTTATGTATACTTAAACTACCGTTATGTATGAGCGCATAGATAACGGATTTTCTCCGTTATGTATGAGCGCATCATAGATATCACCACTATATATGATGGACTTTTTGTTGCATAGATAACAAAGAAAATCCGTTATCTATGAGCAAAAATGTTGTAGTGGATCATCATCAGTAGGATCTTTATACACTCAAAATTCATCTGCCTTGAGCCAATCACTAGTGCAAATCAATGCCTCTACCATCTTTGGACTCAAACTAGTTCTAAAGGGATCCACAATTCGTTTCCCCAAACTAAAAGCAGACTCACTAGCAACACTTGAGGATGAGACTGCAAATATATCTTTTGCAATAGATAAGAGGATCGGATACTTAGCAGAACTTGTTTTCCACCAATTCAAAAGATGAAAGCTAGTATTACTTCGCTTCTCAATGTCATCAGCCAAGTACTTATCTACTTCATTGTGGATTTGTTGAAGCTGCTCTTCTTCATTTTGTGCATCCACCGCGCCGTACAATTCATCACACAATCTACTGTCACCTCCTGTACCAGCACCTATACGAGCATGATTTCCATCACCACCCCCCAAGATCATATTTTGAGAACCATCAATCAAAGCATCAGTCACTCCCTTGTACTCTACCCACAGATTTATCAAGTTATTTTTAGCTTGAGCAATGGTAGCATTGTACACATCATCACTGCATCCTAATTTCAAAGAACTAACTTTGATCATCTGCAGCTTGTTTCTCGGATCCAAGATGTTAGCAATAAAAATCAATGGATTCAAAGCATTCCAATTCCCACAATACTTCTCGAACTTAACCTTCATTGAACTTGCAACCTTCTGTAGAGTGGGATCCAAAAGATCTCTGGCTTTTTTCTCAATCTCAAGTTGTAAAGCAATCATTGTTGGATAAATCAATTGATATGTAGGATTTTTGGTTGCACTTAACTGCACAGTAGCATCAAAGAATTTTTTAAGAAAATACACAAATGCTTGTGCATTCTCCCAATCATCAGCAACTGGAGGCCCCATCTTTTTTCTGTTCTTGTCGTCCATTTCATTAAAATAATTTATGAAATGCATGGATTCTTCTCCCATCCTATCAAACACTCTTTTATACATCAAGGCAGCATCAAACATTTTGTAGGTTGAATTCCATCTAGTTTTGACATCCATAGGTACCGTGGAATCTCTACCAAACTTGGATTGTACGGAAAAGTCTCTAAACTTGTTCAATCTCAAAGGGGAAGAATAAAGAAACAACACTGAATTCCTAATAGACTTAACTGCACTTTTAAGCTCTTTCAAACCATCATTGACAATCAAGTTAAGAATATGACAAGCACATCTCAAATGCAAATATTTCCCATCAAACAACAAAGTGTTTTCAATTCTCATTCTCTTTTTCAAGTACTCAATTGCAGTACGATTAGAAGATGCGTTATCAACTACAATCGAAAACACTTTCTCTATCCCCCACTCTCCCAAACAAGCCTCAATCATCTTCCCAATTTCTTCACCAGAATGACTAATAATTTTTGTGAAACTAATTATTCTTTTATGCAATTTCCAATCACTATCCAAAAAATGAGCTGTGACAACCATATAATTGATATTTTGAATGCACGTCCAAGTGTCAGTGGTGATACTCACCCTTTGACCACTCATCACACTTTTAATTTTAGCCTTCTCAAGTAAAAACAAATCATAAACCATACATGCTACTTTCTTTCGACCGGTAATCTGAAATCGCGGCTGCAATTCGTGCAAAAGATTGATAAACCCTTTCCCTTCAACAACCCCAAATGAAGCTTCGTCGATAATTACATATTCAGCCACCTTCAGTTCACATTTATTTTGATTAAAAGAGTGAAATGCAATCTGATTTTTCTGGCCCCCTGTCGACGCCATTGTCTCATTGGTCAACACAGTTTGACCCTTCACTTCAGATACATATAGAGGACTTGACTTGCACCTTCTTACTAAGTGATTTTTTAATCCACTTGTACTTCCATAAAGTGTTGGTATTTCAGCTTTGCAGTAGTTACATATCGCCATCTGCGAAGAACTTCCATCACTAGATGGTACTTTTTCACAATGATCCCAATATGGACTTCTCGTCTTCGGAACTTTTGGAGGCTTTTTACTTGCAATTGTAGCACCTCTGGATCTTTTTTTACTACTGCCATCATCTTTTATAGTAGAATCTGCTGTAGTTGGTACCTCAGATGAATCGGGGACTGTGTGAGAAGATTCAGATTCCAATCTGAAAATGAAAAGTAAATTCCACTAATAAATATTGAGATTCCACAGATTTGATAATAGATATTCAGATTCTATAATTAGCAGCAACTAGTTCTAACAATAACACTTACTAGAAGACAATAGAATATTCAGATTTTATAATTGACAAGAATGTAATGCAGAAATCGAAATGAGCATTTGAGAACTAGAAAGTAGAACACTAGAACACTAGAAAGTAGAACACTAGAGCATTTGAGCTTTTTCGTGCATCTCATTTCATGCTACAACCGCCACTTCACAAATTCTCATGATAAAACTTAGGAAATGAGAATTAATTTTATAGAAATATACTTATTTTAGTTTGATTTCGTAAGGGTAATCATTTAAGAATTAGTGAATTACCTCATCTGCTCCAGACTTTTATCTTGATTTTTCGACATTCTGAAAAAATTGATGGTTTTGATTTTGAAGAAACTCCGACCCCGATTTACATGCCGATATGAGCCACGAAACAGCTGGGACTGAGAATCGAGGTTGTACTTTGGAGGAATTGGGGAAGAAGTGAATTAGGTCTAGGGAGGCGGCTGAGTATGGTCTCTGCGTGAGTTTTGACTTTTGAGTGTTAAGAGTTTAGATTTTAGACATTTTACATATAAATTTAATTTAATTTTATTTAATACATTGTATTATTAGTTTTTTTTTTTAGAATATATTATTAGTTATATCTATATAAATATACTATGTTCCTTCATTAAATAATTATGCAATTCCACTATTGACACTGACATCATCAAAATCTAGACTCATATATTTATTTATGAATTATAATAAAATGAATTAGCTATGAAAATATTTCCAAGTTAAATCCTATTAATTAATTTTATTGATGAATATTTCTAATATATACTAATGTACGTTTTTTTTTTTTTTCGAAAATCAATACTTATGTACTTAAGTACATAAAATGTATCATCTACATCTATATAATCATACTCTATATAATCAATATATATCAATATATCATCTACATCTATATAATCATACTCTATATAAACAATACATATCAATATATCATCTACATCTATATAATCATACTAAAATATATATTTATGTAATTAAAATTAAGTTTTCATCAATCAACTCTCACATATCATCTTTTACTTATTTAATATAATATAATATGAGAATCGATTCATCGATTATAACAAATAATAAGAACAATCTTGTTACTCAACTAATGCTCATGTATCAAACGATTCATCGACTATAACAAATAATAAGAACAATCTTGTTACTCAACTAATGCTCATGTATCGAACGATTCATCGACTATAACAAATAATAAGAACAATCTTGTTACTCAACTAATGCTCATGTATCGAACGATTCATCGACTATAGCAAATAATGAATAGATTTGAGAAACGTTTATTTATATTTATTTTTATAGTTTTTTCAAATTCTTTTTATTTAATTATTAGATGCTTATAGTCTACTTTTCTCTTTGCTTATTATTAATTGAAGAGATCTTATTTTGTAGTAGTAATATCTTTTACTTATTTAATATAGTAATATAATATGAGAATCGATTCATCGACTATAACAAATAATAAGAACAATCTTGTTACTCAACTAATGCTTGTTCTAATAAATTTTGATTTAATTATCTAGTTGTATTAATTATAATATTGTAATATTAATTATATTATAAGTATAAATGTATAATATTAATTTAATTTTATTTAATAAATTCGGTATTGACGGTATATACGGTATATTCGGTATATACGGTATGGTATATACCGATTGTTCGGTATATACCGTCTTTTTCGGCATATACCGAATTGTCGGTACGGTACCGCCGGTATACTGAAATGCATACCGTTGCCGTACCGTATTTCTTCGGTACGGTATCATACCGTACCGTAAATTTTGGTATACCGAAATTTCGGTATTATTCGGTATTTTTCGGTTCGGTATTTTCGGTAGTTTCGGTATACGGTATTTTTGTCCAGCCCTACTTCTGGATATCAATTTTTGTCATGCATCGAGGTGAGATGTGCTTCTCCTTGTGTAGCCTTTGATCAACTCATGGCTCAAAATAATGTTGTCAAAGATGACTCGGCCTTTAATGAAAGCTGACTATGAGACACTGATGAGTCTATCCAGAATCACTTGTATTCTATTGGCCAAGAGTTTATAAAGCACAGAACAACAAGCTATATGCCTATATTCCATTATAGTGCTGGCATGAACTGTTTTTGGAAGTAAGGAAATCAATGTAGTATTGAGACCGTTAGGTTTAAGATGTCTCGTGTTACTAACATGTGTGACTCGGAGTCAGTTATTTTAATTAATTAATTGTATAATATATGCTTTTCTTATTGTATTATTTTGCACGTTTTTAAGTGCAGATTAATAGCGGTTGAAGACGGTTATGATATTCAAAGGAGTGGAACGTGTAAGTAAAGACCAAGGAAGTTATGGACCATGACATGAGGAGTTATGGGAAATAACCAACTTGTAACCGTCATTGACCACTCCATCTTTAACCCACTGAAATTGGTGAACCGCGACAGTTATGGACGACCAGCTGGAGAGAGGATGTGGATTAAACTGCTCATCACATGGGAGGATATAAATATCGCAAGAGGTTCATTTCACGAGGGCGGATTTTGATCGAGAGAAACTCTCTGCAAATTTCAGTGTTAGCTGCTTCGCCATTGTGCCTACTGAGTGTTAGTAACATCGCAACCAACATCTGACATACGACAACAAATTATGAAATCTGTTAAGTGTGGAAGCTTTGAATTGTAATGGAGCAAATCACGAAAGTAAGTAGTCTTATTCAGATGTTCTTATTCTTAGGCAGATTATAGGCTGTAAAGATATGTTCATCTTACTTAGTAGATTAGTCTAGGATAGATTTAATCTTATAGGGCATTCAATTCTTAAGTAGATCGTGCTGAAAAAGATTGGATGTTATTTCATTTCCTGTATTGTAATCGTTGGTTTCAATATAGTTTTTTAGCCGTAAGGCACCGGCAGGTTTAATCACCTGCCAAAAAGTACTTCATTGTGTTCTTTACTTATTCCGTTGCATGTTAGATCGAAAGTTATTAATATACAATATGACGTTACTCTTTTGTTAACACAATGTGATGTTTGGAGCACCGAATTCTAACAGATACCTTTTGGTTGAAAACATGTGGTAAAGAACTTTTTCACAGCTAGCACTATATCATCACCTATTATCCCCAGGAATGTTGGAAGAAAAAAGGATTGAACCCATCAATACCAGGACTTTTAGAAGGGTTAATTTGGAACGCTGCTTTCTTTACTTCTTGAGAAGTAACCTCTGCACATAGCTCTATTTGTTGCTCTGGAGTCAATGTATTCCCCCTTTCAACTATTCTCTTGTCTACCATGGGTAATGACTCAGCTGCACTACCCATTAACTGCTTATAGAACTCCAATACTTCCTCCTTAATTTGTGACTGTGCAATGCATCTATCACCATTAGCTTTAATCACAAGCTTGATTGTATTATTTCCTTGCCTAGCCGTTGTGAAAGTATGAAAGAATTTCGTATTAGAATCCCCCAGCTTCACCCATTCTACACAAGCTTTCTGTTGCCAAATCCTCTTTTTCATTGAACTCCATTTCTCAATCTCTAATAGACAGCTTTCCTCATCTTGCATTAGTTGAGAATTAAGCTTATCAATGCTAGTTTCTGTTGGACCTCCTTGAGCTCTTTTCTAGCATTCTCCAACTTCTCAGGAATATAAAGATAATGTTTCATATTGAGCTATTTTAAGGGGTGCTTCAGATGCTTCAGTTTATACCAAATATTCAACAATTTGTTGGAGTGATAGGTGTGATTCCATATGCTTGAGAGAATAACTGGGAAATCCTTATGCTCAGTCAAGACATTGAGAAATCTAAAAGGAGTAGTTCTCTCATAATGAAGCTCTTCCAGATTTAGCAATTGTGGGTAGTGATCACAGACTCCCTTTTCCAAAAACTCCACCACAGAAGAGGGAAATGTAACAAGCCATTGATGATTCCCTAAACATCTGTCTATTAAAGAGCATACTCTATCTCCCCCTTCTTAATTATTACACCATGAAAAGTCACTACCTACAAATCTCAGGGGTTCAAGCTCATTATTCTGCACACATGCATTGAAATCTTTCATTTCAGCAATAGTAATAGGTTGGCCTTGAAATCTATCACTAATCATCAAGACATTGTTGAAATCCCTTCCTATTAGTAGAGGTTCCGTTGTAACTGCACAACTTTGTGAAATAAATTCCCAAAGCTCTTTCATCTGATACAGAAAAGGTGAGACCATACAAAATATCATGAATCTCACACAAGATGCCTTGAGCATGAGTATCAAGAACTGTAATGTAACGCCCCAATTTTTCTTAATAAAAAGAAACGTTATCTTTCTACATCATGAAAATAATAAAGACTTTTACAGCGGAAGATTATATAAATAACATTTAAATAAAGCTCATTTTAACTATTTAACCATCACCACTCGCTCCGCCGCACATCGCCCGAGCCCTCTCCTGAAAAGATTAAAAGTTTTGGGGTGAGTACTTTAGACTCAGTGGGGGCATTTATCCAAATTATATAACTCACAACAAGACAATACATGGAAAATCCGTCAATTTCATTACATCGCCCGAAAGAAATGTTTCATTTTCTCGAAGACCGAAGGCTATAAACTCGTAACCTCGAATAGCCCGTAGGCTTAACCTCGCATAACCTCGAATAGCCCGTAGGCTTAACCTCGTATAGCCCGTAGGCTTAACCTTGTGTACCTCAATTAGCCTGGACTATCACTACTTTTGTAAATAGTCCAAAGGCTATAATTACTTTTATAAATAGCCCGAGACTAATACTGTTTTTGTAAATAGTCTTGAAGCTATAACTTCTGCATATCACACGTATAACTTGTGCAAAATATATAATAAGGATAAACTAAATTTGCAACATAAAACCCCACCTTAACCTTTCTTGACTCGACTGAAAAATCGGCAAATCAATTAATCAAGTCTTGCGCGCCAATCCTAAATAATAATTATGAAATGTCACAATGCATGATTTGATAAAGATCAAGAATTTCAGATAAGACTCGAATTTAATTACTGAACACTATAATCACTACTTCAAATAAATAAATCTTAAATCCTACATACATGCATACGAAATACTATATAGTTATACATGAGCTTAATTTATCACACACATACATTGAAAGATGGCACGTAATAAAACTTAACTATTAACCACATGTATATTATAATATATGTATGCATAAACATAGTTATCAACTAATCGGCTGAAAAGTAATCCGTCTGCTTACAACTAGCAAAACAATTTATTTAACCATCGAAGCCTAGGGAGTGTGTGCTCACGTCTAGACAAAATACAAAAACATGAAAAAGTGGTGCCAAGCTATTTAACTAGAACATAGGTAGATCGGTTTCAACTTTAAAAGTTTTTTTTTTTTTTTTAATTAGCTAACCATAAGCAGATAAGAAAAACACCACGAGAACACACCAGAAATTTATAGAACACAAAGGTAACAAAAGAGATTTGACTTACGGTTGTATTGGAAAATAAGAATGGATGAGAATTATCTTGCCGGTGAATCGAAACTTGAGCAATTTGAGTGTTTTGGAGAATGAGGTTTACAAATTTATACTACTATTAATTAGGACTAAACACGATATCTATGAAATTTAGCAGCCTTTTCTCCAAGAAATGATTATGGACAAATTTATTATTATTATTATTATTATTATTATTATTTTTATTATTATTACATAGGAAATTTAATTTTTATAAAGCACTAAAACCTTATAGAAATATACATGCGATTTATTTATAGTTTAGATATACAATTTTTTTTCAAAGCTTGGCACATAAGACTCTGACAAAAAGGAAACGAGAGAAATACCACTTATTAAGATTAATTGAATAATAATAAAAAAAAAGTCATGCTCATGCTCATGTTCATACTCGGTAAGTAATTTTAAGCACGATTTATAGGACTTAAATAAATAATTTCATAAAATAAAATGAAAATCATAACTTAAACCTTTTAATAACAAATAAATTTTTGGGGTGTTACATGTAACATTCAATCTTTTAGGATTCCATCCTACCCAAATTCTGCCATTTGAAGCATGGGAGTAGTTGTAAACATAACTCCAATTCTTATTCAACTTATCTGTAGCCTTCTAAAATTTATCAGCCTTTATTCTAGTTTCCAGTAAAGCTATGAATTCGACCTTATTATATAGCAAAACATGCTTCATTTCTTTTAGTTTGAGAGGTTTGTTACAACCTCTTACATTCCAAAAGAGAAGTTTCATTTGATCACAGAGGGGGGAGGGTTCTCGCCCCTTATTAAAACTTCACTCTCAACCAAAGGAATGTAAGAATTACCCGTGTGCACTACACCAGGAGGCTGAATTAATGGAGGTCTTTGAATTGTGTTTCTTGGTTTTGTCCATACCTGAGTTTCCTCTACTGATTTGGCCTTGGCAATCTCTTTATCTTTTCCTTTCTCTTTCATAGTATTATTATGCTCCTCAACCTGAACTGCTTTTGGAGGTTCCTCAACAGGAGAGGGAGCCTGAACGACTTTAGGCCTCCATTTTTGTTGGTTTAGAGCTTGTTAATAGCTCTTCGGCTTCTCATAGCAGTTGTGCCACAGTATGGAGGAAACCAATCATACAACACTTTCTGTTCCATTTGATTGCCCTCTGCACCTTCAATAACAATTTGATGTTTGATTGGCAAGGTAACATCAATTTCTATTAATACTCTAGCATATGAGATCCTATCCTCATGTGTAGTATATTCATCCGCATGAATTGGCTTTCCTAACAGACTGCTACTCCTGCTAAGAGAGTCATTACTCCAACAATTCAATGGCAAGTTAGGAAATCGCACCCAAAGTGGAATAATCTTCAATATTTCCTTTTCAAAACAGAACCCTCCCAGGCTTTCACAATCAAAGGCTTACTACAATCATATGAGGACCAGAATACAAAATGTTATCCCTATCATCCATAGTTTGAAATCTAACCACAAAGGATCCTTCAGCACCGAAAAATATATCGGGTTTGGTTTCAATAGAGAACTGTTTCATCAGCAAATTGCTCAAATATGAAATCGGAGGGGAATCACCGATAACATAAACTATCACAGCATGCTTACACTTCTGAGCTTCCTTTTCAATTTCTCTAGCTTCTAGACATGTCGTTGGGGTACCATTTTTAATAGTGGGAGGAATATAAGATAGTGACATACTTTTCTTCCCCACTCTCCCTTGATTTTGTGGTGGCGTTGAATCTGACATTGGGTGACGATGAGTGCTCTAGCTCAGGGAAATCCTCCATATTAAGCTCGTTTTGAAACTCCGAACGATGCGAAGATAATTCCCCATGCTCCGAAATACATTGCACTGTTTCATTGGTTACCTTAGCTGAACCCCCCAGATTTGGACGTGAAGCCTTAGAATTCTTGCTCAAATCAACAGATCGAGCTATAGAACCCTGCGTAGAAACTTTTGGAGCTATGTCGTACACCTTATTCTTCCTTGGTCTACCTCGATTTGCCATGGAAATCAGCAAAGGCGCACGTTAACATAGAAATACTAACGTTCTGATGGTCCCGATACGAGTTCTGGTGTATGGGGGGGGGAATACACCAGTAAAGAATTTTAAAAACAACCCCCGAAAAATTATCACAACTGAGTAAATGCGACTCAGCTGGAAGTGTAGTGCTGTGCGGAATGTGGTGGAAATAACAACTCGTATAAAATAACTCACGCTTTGATACAAGGTCGGTCAAAAACCAAAACAGTTAAGATGCAAAGATATGCAGTTTTGAGTGCTGGTTAGATGGTCAGTTGGATATGCAATAAATTAACTGAACTGAAAACACAAGCACCCAAAGGATTTACGTGGTTTGGAGAGAACTCCTACGTCCACGGGGAGTTGTGAGTCCACACAACTCAGTTTAATTTCTTTAGGACTGGAACCACAAAGCTTACGCGGGCTTTGCAACCGTTAAGATAAGTTTACGGGTACTTATCAACCTTACAGATAAGTTTACGGGTACTTATCAACCTATCTACTCAATTTCGGGAAGAGTAGGGTCCTAACAATCCTTTTGAGAGGATGTGTAAAAGGGTGGGTATTTCCAACTACTAGTTCGAACAAGAAGTGAGCTAGGATCTAAGCTTGAACAAATGAAGACTCAAACTAAGATAAAAAACACCAAGACAGAATCTAACACTCTAGGAACTCTCAACTAGTGATGTTCTTAGAGATTGATTTCAGTTTTGCTCGTTTGCGATATGAACTCTCAACTGGTGATGTTCGCTCGTCTAACTCTTTGCTCTTGTCTGTCTTCTCTGTATCTTGGTGAATGAATGAAGGCCTCTATTTATAGGCGGAGAGAATCAACTAGCTGTTGGATGAACCGTTGATCTCTGTTCTGTGAAAGCGATGGCTTGTCTCTCATTTCTGCAGATTTTCCCGATTTGGCAACTGTAAACTTCTGCTTTCCATCTGAGACAGCCTTGTGTTGGGCCAAATGAGGTAATGACAGAACGTCAAACCTTCACGTGACTTTATTTTTGAAATTCAAATCTTCAACCTTTGACTTTCAACCTTGTTTAGTCGGTTGAGAAGTTTTGGTCTTCATCCGAGTGGTCTTCAGCTGATGTTCCATCTGATCGATATCTTCATCTGACCTTCTGTCTGAATAGGAACAATTGAACTCTCAGCTGTCTTGAACTTCATGTTGTTGATCTAACAGATTGAGTCTTGTAATTGATGTTCTGTCTGAACAGTTGACTTGAACGCTCAGTTGTTTTTCACACATCTGATGTTCCATCTGAACAGGTGGCTTGAATGCTCAGTTGTCTTTCTCACATCTGATGTTCTCTTACATCTTCCCCAATGAATGCTCAGTTGTCTTTCTTACAACTGATGTTCTCTTACATCTTCTCTAATGAACGCTCAGTTGTCTTTCTTACAACTGATGTTCTATCCGAGTGTAGTCATGATGCCGTCTTCAGCTGGAGACCTGTAAAGATAAAATCTCAACATTGCTCAAACAGCGAGCCTAACTACTAACATTAGGTTATGGCAACATCTACTCGGTTGGGGTCAGTTGGTTTTGGAATCAATCAAAACTTTTACTAAATTTTCCAACAATTTCCCCCTTTTGATGATGCCAAAACCCTTACTGATCAACCTGATCTAAATCTAACTGACCTATCTATAATCTCAGCTGAAATTCTAGACAGTCTATAAGATTAAAACATCAAAGGGTTAGCACAGTTATAACATGGTATTGAAATAACTTTGTGATTCAGAGCTTGGACAACGAGATATTGTACGTCAAGGTGAATCGGATAACTGATGAAAGTTTTCATTACAACTGATGGTTACAAAAACATGCACAAAAAATCAAAATACATCAGTTGCTCAAAAACTTTAACTCGGCTAATACTTTAGCCTATACTTCCCAAAAATTTTGACAAAGATTTCTCTTTTGGCTTCTGATTCTTTTGAGATGTCTACGCCATGTTCTTAACAGACTCTTCTTGCCTCAGCTGCTATCTTTTGCCGGTTGGGATTTCTTGAGTTCGGGAGGAATGGAGGAAGGTAAGTGACTTTCTGAGGGACGGGGACAGTGTTCATATCCAGTTTCGCATCAATCATTGCTCGTCTGAACTGGCTGAACATGCCCGAATCCCCAGAGTGTAGCTCGGTTACTGCTTCCTTGAAGCCTTTCCTCGGATCCTCAGTTGTGAACACTTTTCTGTAATAGAAATCATTCACAAACTCTTACTTGAAAGATTCCCAATCTTCATTCCATTCTGCAGGCATCCACTTATCAACATGCCTGAATCGACTTTGAAGCTTGATTTTCCCAGGCAATCTCTGTTGCTTCAACCGTGCTTCAGCCTTTACCTGATGTTTCTCGATTCGTCGTCGGCTGCGAGAGGCGATGTTCCTGTCCAAGTTCTTGGTAACCTTGGCAAGCTCTTCCTCGAACTGGTTGACTCTTGTAGCTTGGCTGGCAGCGAATTTCTTTATCCAGTCAGGATTCATGTAGTCCTTCTCTGCAACATCCATAGCCTTAGCAGCAGCAATACACTCTTCGGTTGTAATACCGTCGAGTTTCGCATCAAGCTCGGCTGCAATCTCGGCTATGGAGTTGTAGGAAACTCCATACTCCTTTTCCTGTTCCAAGGCCTTCGCCATTTCATCTCCGCCGACATCGGTTGGCTTCATAGCGGACTTCTTCTTTGGAGTCTTCTTCGGCTGGGTTTTCTTCAGCTGAGATTTCTTTTCAGCTGGCATTTCTTCTTCAGCCTGGGTCTCTTCTTCCCCAATCACACCTTCCCCCTGCATCTCATCTTGTTGCATCACCTCTTCCCTCTTTTTGGCATTAGCAACAAAGCTTGCAACTGAGCCATCCAGAGAGATGAGTTGCTGTTCAGCTTGTTGGATTCGGTTGAAGAGCTCATCAACTACACACTCCACCTCAACCTTCTTTGCCAGTTTCTTGTCGCGGCGCTCTTCATCAGCTTTCTTGATGGCGGCGAAGGTTTCAGTGACTTCGGTCTGGAAGGCGACAAACTCAGCCCATCTTGATTCAAAATGAGAATCTCATTCTTCATCCTGAGTTTGTTGAGATTTGGCCAGGTTAGAGTCTGAGATAGACTTGAAGACGTTCAGATCTGATCGGATTCCATGAACGGTTGTCTTCAGTGCATTGATATCTTGGCTGGTAGATGTTGAGAATTCATCCAGCTTCATCTTCAGCTCATCATTGTCTTCTTGCAACTTCCTGTTCTTCTCCGCCTGAGCTTCCACCATCCTCAGCTGATCTTCTTTGTTGAGCTGGATGTTGGCAAGCATCTCCTTTCTTAGCTGGTTTACCCTCTCAGCGATCAGCTCGCAAATTTCATCAGTGGAGGGAGCTGGCTGATCAGCTGGAGCTCGTTGTTCAGAAGTTGTTGGCTGATCAACAGTAACCATGGCATGACGATTGGCCAGGTACTGTTGAAGTTCTTCCTCTTCCTGCTTCGCGGCTGCGGCGGCTGCATCAAGATCAACTATAAAATCAGCAGATTTTGTTAGCATGTTGTCCAGGAAATTGATGCAATCTTGTTCAGCTGTTTCCCCCGTGTCTCTTCCTTCCGCCTTGCTAAGGTCCAGACGACGAGTCAGCAGTGCGATTTTATTGTTGTATGCAACCTCCAGATTGGTGTAGTTGAAGTAGTCCCTTATGCACGACTCATCTGCCTTCAGTTGGTTCCAGCTGTGTATCCTGATGGTATCTTCCTTCACATACCAGTGACTGAAGATGATGTTGAACTGATACAGCAGCTAGGTTCCAAGCGTGGCAAATGTGGGCATGTCGCGGGCCTCTGGGAACATCCCGATCAGCTTCTGAAAGCAGTAGGCCAGCTTGCCTTCATGTTCCAGCGCGACAGCTCGAACGTCGGCTTCTTCGTCGATGGGGGAGGGAGATAGATTTTCATATGGGATTGGTTCAAGGGTTTCTTCAACGTTGGCCAAAGAAGTGGTCTCAACGTTGGCATCGAGCTGGGAGCTCAGAATTTCGGACTGTGTGGGGATGTTGGCTTCAAGAAGTTCATCAACATTGACCAAAAGAGTGGTCTCAATGTTGGCATCGAGCGGAGAGCTCGGAATTTCTGGCTGTGAGTCGGTTGGGATAACCTGTTCGGGCTGTACGGCATCAACTCCTGCCGTGGGGGAGGTTGGAATATCTTCGGTTTCCTTTGATGAGGAAGAAGCATCCGAGGAGATAGTCGGCTCATCAGCTGGTTCAGTTTCCATCCCTTCCATCACGTCTCTGTGAGGAACAACCTCGAAGGCAGCCGCGTCAACTGAGTGACTCGACTCAGATGGCTCCTCAGCTGGTGCCTCCTCAGCTGGAGTCTCCTCAGCTGGTATCTCCTCAACCGGTACCTCCTCAGTTGGTATCTCCTCAGCTGGTATCTCCTCAGCTGGTATGACAACTGACTTCTTGAGGCGAAGCCTCAACTTCTTCTTAGCCGGTTCTTCCTCTTTATCCTTCTCCGACTCAGCTCTATGTCGGCGTGCAGTTGTAGATTTGGAAGTGCGGCCAACAGCTGGGGGCAGCTCCTCAGCTGTATCTTTTTCTTCAGTTGTTTTCACAGCTTCCCTCTTGTCTTTCGGAGTGTAGACACTCCTAATTACATCTTGAGCTTTCTTGGCTGTTGCGAACAGCATGTGCCTCTTCACAGGGGTCTCCTCACAGTCTTCCCAGACCATGTTCCGATCCTTTGTTGCGAGAAGGATCAGAGCAGAAATTTTGGCTCCGAAGTTGAGAGTTCCCTTGACACTCAACAACTTCTCTCCAGAGTCAGTTGTGGTTTCGGAGATCTTCTGCTTCTCCAGTGTCAACTGGTGTTCAAAATAACTGAACCAGTAGATATTGTGCTTGTGTTTGTGCTCCAAAGCAATCAGCTGCTTGAGCTTCGGTCGGCTGATGTCTCCAAAGGCGCCACTGTATCCGAAGATGACCTTGGATACAACATCGAACAAAAGTCGATGTTCTGGCTTCAACTTCGTTCGCTGCATATATCTCCTCAATTTTTCTGGGGTGATGAGAGCACTCTCCAGAAATTGATCGGTTTCCGCATCGGTGATGTTCTCAACTGTGTCTGTGGCGGTCAGGTTCGGCGGGATGATAGAGCGTAGCAGATCGGAAACTTGAACGGGAACGGTGATACGGCGGATGGTTCTGGCAGGAACGTCGCGTTGACGACAAGATATTTCTGTAACAAGCCCATCTCTGCTGTCGATTGGAGATTGTAGGTTTAGGTAGAATTTCCCGACCTGTCGCCTGAGAAGGTGGGTGGGGAAGAGAGTCGCCCAATCCAGAAGGCCGTTCTTCCTGAGTGTATCGGCGAGGGGAGACAACACCAGTGATTCCAGATCATCTTCTGACAGAATCTGCTCGAAGTGAATCTTGGAGAGCAGCATATCAAAGGACTCGTCGTACGATGACGGAACAAGAGAAGGTCAAGAAAATGCCATCTTCTTTCCTTGTGTCGAAGCTTTTGGTGCCATTTAATATTTCTGTGAAGATATATATAGAGAGAAAAACTTGCAGAAAATTGTGAGACAAATCGGAGACGAAAATGAACAGTTACTGCAGATAAACACAAATGTAGAAGGTAAGAGATCACTTCCTGATTTTCCGCCTTTTATAGGTTATTGGGTCGTTTGAAATCGACTGCCAGGGTTGAATGGCGCAAATTCATCAACGGTTGAGATCTCGCGACTGTTGACTAGCTTTGACTTGGCGTTGAATTCCGAGTTGCAATACCCGCGCGTGAGAAGGTGAACTGTTATTATGTCAGCCCAGTCGCACTATAAAGTAGGCTATTGATGTTCAGCCGTACTTTACATTAAATGGGCTATGATGGCTATTTTAGTCTAACTGACATGTTCAGGAATGTTTGAATTTATTTCAAACATTCTCATTTAAGACACAAACACCTTCAGCCATAAATGATACCTGCCAGCTGATGTTGGGATCAGCTGTGTTCACCTGCCAGCTAATGTCGGAATCAGTTGTGTTCCTGTGTTGCGGCATACCATCAGCTGGCTCGAGTTCGTCTGTTCAACTGACGTCTGATGTCTTCGGTTGGCGATCCGCATCTAAGATTCCCCCTTCATCTGAGCTTCCCCCTCAGATGGATATCTATCTCTTCACCTCGGCTGACTCCTCATCTGATGGATCCAACAATCCAAGGAGATCGCATAACATCTTGAACCGTGCTTCGGCTAGAGGTTTGGTGAAGATATCGGCTCTCTGAATCTCAGTTGCAATCTTCTCCATAGATATATCCTTCTTCTCAATATGATCTCGGATAAAATGATGTCGGATGTCGATGTGCTTTGTCCGAGAGTGGTGAACAGGATTCAAAGAGATAGCAATGGCACTTGAGCTATCACAATGAATGGGAACCTGTCCAGTTGCGACTTCATAATCTCTCAGCTGTTGCTTGAGCCACAACACTTACATGCAACAACTACCGGCAACCATGTACTCTGACTCGGTTGTAGAAGTGGCAACACATGCTTGTTTCTTTGAGAACCATGAGACTAACTTGCTTTCCATGAACTGACAATGTCCAGATGTGGACTTCTTGTCCAACCGATCTCCGGCTAAATCCGCATCCGAGTATCCGGACAGTTGGATATTGTCGTCAGCTGGGTACCACAACCCAACATTAACAGTTCCCTTCAGATACTTGATGATGTTCTTTGTTGCCAACATGTTTGCTTCCCTCGGCTGAACTTGGAACCGAGCACACACTCCAACCGCGTAAGATATGTCTGGCCGACTGGCGGTTAGATATAGCAAAGAACCGATAATCCCTCTGTACTTACTGGCATCCACGAGTTTTCCCTCAGATCCGGGTTTAATCTTCCAGTTAGTATTCATTGGGATTCTTGTGATTTTACTTGACTGCAAACCGAACTTTGCGATGAGCTCATTTGTATATTTGGACTGATTAATAAAAATCCCTTTTGATGACTGCTTCACCTGTAGCTCAAGAAAATAATTCATCTCGCCCATCATTGACATCTCGAATTTCTCCTTCATGAGAGTTGAGAATTTCTCGCACAGCTCCTCCGACTTGGAACCAAATATGACGTCGTCGACGTAGATTTGCACAACAAGTATATCTTCTCCAACTTTTATGGTGAACAGTGTTTTGTCAACTGACCCTCGTTTGAACCCCGAGTTCAGAAGAAAACCACATAGAGTGTCATACCAAGCCCTGGGTGCTTGCTTTAAGCTATAGATAACTTTCTTCAACTTATACACTCTTCCATCTCCAGTCTCAAAACTGGGAGGCTGTTCAACATATACATCTTTTTTAATGTCACCGTTGAGGAATGCACACTTCACATCCATCTAATAGACCTTGAATTTGTGAAATGCAGCATAGGCTAGAAATATTCGGATGGCTTCCAGCCTTGCAACTGGCGCGAAGGAATCCTCGAAATCAATTCCTTCTTGTTGGCAATATCCTTGAGCTACCAACCTTGCCTTATTCCTCACGATGAATCCAATGGCGTCTCTCTTGTTCTTGAAAATCCACTTTAATCCAATAACTTTAACACCATTTGGTCTTTCTACTAACTCTCATACACAGTTGCGTAGAAATTCATTCAGTTCTTCTTGCATGGCTGTTGTCCAATGAACACAGTTGAGAGCTTCCACAACATTCTTCGGTTCTGGCACATCAGCTACGAAGCATGAAATCATGGCAACATCTCCTGCCTGTTCGAACTCCTCAAGAACTGCCAACTCCTCAGCATATTGGGCGTAAGTGTTCGAATCTTTCTCAGTTGAGTCTGGATTTGCAACTCTGCTTCTAGTACTCACACCTTTGGCTGGATCTCCAATGATGTTGTCCTTAGAATGATCTTCATACCATCTCTTGTTGCGTCTTCCTTCTTCTTCCAATAGTGGCTATTCCGTGATTTCAACTGATGGGATAACCTGAGCTGTGGGAGATGCTGGGATCTTCAGAGCTGGTGATTTATCAGTTGTGGAATCTAGATCCTCAACATGGATATTATCTCGAACCGGGCTCGGTTGGGCTTAGGATGCTGATGCAGTTGGAGTGACATCAGTTGGGGAGCCACTTGAGATGAACTGGGGTCCTCACATTCATCTTCAGAGGAACAAGGATCATCATTCTCGGTTGCCCATACCAATGGTTCAGCTAGATTCTTCTGCCTTTGAACCTGCGATCTGGTGAGAGCTGGTGGAACATGTGGATCAGCTTTTTGTCCTTTAGCCTGTTCCCTGCACTCAAAAGTAGATTCATCAAAACTAACATGAGGTGTTATCTCCACAACACGAGAGCTGTTGTTGAAAACTCTATAAACCTTGATCCGAGCAGCATATCCGAGAAATATGCCCTTCGAAGCCTTGGCGTCAAAAGTTTTCAACTGAGTCTTCCCATTATTGTGAATATAACACTTAGAACAAAAAACGCGAAAATATGAATATTAGGCTTCCCGCGTCTCCATAGCTCATATGGAGTCTTTCCCAACCGCTTGGTCAGAAGAGACCGGTTCTGGGTGTAGCAGGCTGTGTTGATTGCCTCAGCCCAAAATCTCTTTGGCAGAGCTGAGCTTGTCAACATGGATGTTGCAGCATCCTTCAGCGTTCGGTTCCTTCGCTCGGCTACTCCATTCTGTTGTGGAGTACGCGCAGCTGATGTTTGATGAGTGATTCCATGCTTCTCGCAGTATTCGATGATGGTTTCATTTAGAAACTCAGTTCCACGGTCTGATCGGATGGAAATAATTTTCATCTCTTGATGGTTCGATATCCCATCCATCAG
Source organism: Schizonepeta tenuifolia (assembly GCA_029490685.1). Classification (NCBI taxonomy): domain Eukaryota; kingdom Viridiplantae; phylum Streptophyta; class Magnoliopsida; order Lamiales; family Lamiaceae; genus Schizonepeta; species Schizonepeta tenuifolia. The sequence continues at coordinate 28,543,190 of CM055955.1, forward strand.
CTTGGGTAGCTCATCTCGGGTTTCACTCTTGTGACGCATGAAAGTGGTCCACGTGTACCTAGAGAAATCATCAGTAACAACAAGTGTATACTCGTTACCATTCATGCTCTTTGGTGTAACAGGCCCGAAGAGATCCATATGGATCAGCTGTAATACTCGGTTGGTTGAGGGAATCGTTTTCAACCGAAAAGAGGATCTAGCGAGCTTTCCCAACTGACATGCACTGCAGATATGTGTTGTTGAAAACTCTGTCTCGCAAATCGGTTCATTGTCTTAAATTCAGATGGTTGAGCCTTTTGTGCCATAGCCAGCTCACATCTGAATTGCTTTTCGATAACAGACAGGTTTCAGGAGGACTACTGTTCCAATCTGCATAGTAGACATTCCCAGTTGGGGATTGATTTCCCAACAATATGACTTGCTTTGTTTCAACATTTTTAATCCTGCAGCCCTACGCATCAAACTTGACAGAGAAACCATTATCACAGAATTGGCTGATGGAGAGCAAGTTATGCTTCAATCCATCAACATATGAAACATTAGAAATAGATACATGATTGGTTTCAAGGGTAGCCTTTGGTGTGACCTTTTGAGTTGTCACCAAAGGTAACTGATGGTCCTTCCTTCTCCACGAAACTCCAAGCAAATCCCTCAGATTTGTCATGTGTTTCGAGCATCCACTATCCATCACCCACATGGTATGTGATACTTTATTCTTCCTCAGCTATTCCTCCTGCTTCTGCACAGAGAAACACGCTTAGGTCCCCAATTTTAGTTGGGTCCTGGAGGGTTAGAACCAGTTCCCCCTTGAACTGTGAGTCGTTTTTCCCTGTAGATTCGGATAGATTTATCATTCCAAATAATCTTTCCTTCTCCATCAACTATAACAACACCTCAGTCATCCTTAGGTTTGTTGTTAGTATTGATGTTCTGTTTCTTGGGAGGAGATGGATTTCTCCCATTGTGAGCTTTAGGAGGAGAGGCGTTCCCCTGTTTTGTTGACGTGGTCGGATGCCATTTTGGAATCTCTGTGACTGAGTCTGATTCCATCTTTCTGACTGTCGACTCCAGCTGTTCATGCCCGGCTGTTGATTCATGTTGTGGCATGAATATTCGCAGCTGTTGGAATTGTTCCACATAGGTTGACTCTGATGGAACCTCTGGTTGTTCTGATGATGGAACCGATGTTGATTCTGATGGTTGAATCCCTGTTGGTTCGGTTGATTCCATCTCTTCTGAGATCGGTTCTGAGGTCGGTTCAGAGGTCGGTTCTGAGGTCGGTTCTGATTATATCTCCGACGTCTCTGGTTCCTCTTCTGAGTCCTGGAACATTCCCCTTCGGTTGTTGTCCCAACCGATGGATTCTTCAGTTCTCCCATCACAGCTCATTTTCCTTTCTCAGCTGCATTTTCCTTAGCTGGTTGTGCTTGCTGTGACGTGGAGGTTAGATTAATTTGGGGAGTTGCAGACTCAACCGTATCTGGTTTGGCAACCGTGACCTCCACAGCCTTGACAAAGGTTGCGGGTGGAATTCCAGAGTCCTTGACCATGTCGTAACCGAGTCCAGACACGTCATCCATTTGTCTTTGATAACAGATGAGATTCTCGATGATTTTGGATGATTGATATAGCTTTATCAGGTTGTCCTTCTCAGTTTGCAAATCCTTGAGGAGAACAACTATATGCTCTGTCTGTGCATCTGACTTCTTCATCAACTGGTCGATCTGCGCCTCTTGCTTGTTCAACTGATCTTGCTGCTCCCTGATCTGCTCCGTCAACTCCTTGTCAGTTGGAGCTTTAGTTTGATTGGCCTCATTCAATTGACTTTTGAGATTTTCAATCTCTTCGGTTTGACTTTTAATCAGATCGTACTTTTCGGTTAAGGATTCTTCAAGTCTGGAAAACTGTTCTTGAAGACTCTTAAACTCAACCGATTGCTGATGCAGTTCCTCACTGAGTTCTAGAAAATCACCCCAAGAGGGTTCCAACTCTTCTTCTACTGATTCCTGCATGTTAGTAGCAATAGAAGAATTTAAATTAACTGGGTTAGAATGTACCTCAGTATCATCCTGGTCAGTTCCAAATGCCATGAGACATTGATCCTGTCCGATAGCATTGTTGGTGGAAGTCAGCTCGTCCTCATCTTCGGTGTCAGTGAAGATGTCCATGTCATCAGCTGCTTCTTCTGCAACCATGGCCTTGTTCTTTGCATTTTGCTTGGCCCTCAACGCTTCTCTATCTTTCTTTGAAAGATTTTGACAGTCAGCTTTAAAATGTCCCTCTTTGCCGCATTCAAAGCAACTGTTGGTTACAGGCTTTGAGTTTTCTCGAGTTCGGTTGGATTTGTAGAACTGCTTGTATTTTCCGAACCGAGTATCCATGTCAGCTAGCTTCTTTGACAGGGCGGCTATACTCTGTTGCAGCTCTTCTCTGCTTGGCTCCTTCGAAGCTATGTCCGCAGATCTTGTTGCCCTTGATGTTCGCGGCTTGGAATAATCAGCTCGAAGTGCTACTGTCTTTGTTCCGGAACCAACATCCTTAAGTCGACTCGTCTGCACCGAGGACTGAGTTGATCTTCGTCGGTTCACCTTGTACTCATTTCCTTTCAGGATTGAGAACAGTCTGTCACTTCCCATTTCTCCAAGATCAGCTCGGCTTTCATGAATGTTGGTGAAGGTGTCCCACTCAGCTGGTAGAGCTTGTAATACTTTGAGATTGATTTCTCTCAAGGTATATTTTCCTCGTCGGATAAAATGAATCCTTCGGATGATATCCATGAACCGAAGCTCTAGCTGATCAATGGTTTCATCAGCTCTTAGACAGAAGTTGTCAAAATCTTGACAAGCATGGGAGAACTTGTTCTCCTTGGTTTCATCATTCCCTTCGCTAAGAGATGCCAAAATATCCCACATCTCCTTAGCTGTGTTGCACTCTTCTATCCATGGAAGATAGTCTTGTCCAACTGTGGACATGATAGTGCTCTGAGCCCAGATATCCAGCTGGCTCACTTTCGCTTCCTCAGGAGTGAAGTCTTCTGGCTTTTTCTCAACCATCACCTCAGTTGCATCCCCATCATTAGGATTTGTAGGAATGCGAGTAACTTTTTCCATGATGGTGATTGGTCCGGATGTAATCACTTGTTGCATTCGATGATGCTTGGACAGCAGAATCTTCTTCATCCGAATCTTCCAGGATGTATAGTTCACAACCGAGAACATGACAACAATCTTGTCTTTAACATCCATCTGCACACAAAAAACAGACAACAAATGCAAACAGATATGCACTAGCGTGAAAAAGATCTATTCAGTTGACCACTGAAGAAAAACACCTCGATTCACACCTCGTGAAACAGAGTCAACAGTCTTTTGAACCATTGCTCTGATACCACTTGATGGTCCCGATACGAGTTCTGGTGTATGGGGGGAGTGGGGGAATACACCAGTAAAGAATTTTAAAAACAACCCCCGAAAAATTATCAAAACTGAGTAAATGCGACTCAGCTGGAAGTGTAGTGCTGTGCGGAATGTGGTGGAAATAACAACTCGTATAAAATAACTCACGCTTTGATGCAAGGTCGGTCAAAAACCAAAACAGTTAAGATGCAAAGAATGCAGTTTTGAGTGCTGGTTAGATGGTCACTTGGATATGTAATAAATTAACTGAACTGAAAACACAAGCACACAAAGGATTTACGTGGTTCGGAGAGAACTCCTACGTCCACGGGGAGTTGTGAGTCCACACAACTCAGTTCAATTTCTTTAGGACTGGAACCACAAAGCTTACGCGGGCTTTGCAACCGTTAACATAAGTTTACGGGTACTTATCAACCTTACAGATAAGTTTACGGGTACTTATCAACCTATCTACTCAATTTCGGGAAGAGTAGGGTCCTAACAATCCTTTTGAGAGGATGTGTAAAAGGGTGGATTTTTCCAACTACTAGCTCGAACAAGAAGTGAGCTAGGATCTAAGCTTGAACAAATGAAGACTCAAACTAAGATCAAAAACACCAAAACAGAATCTAACACTCTAGGAACTCTCAACTAGTGATGTTCTTAGAGATTGATTTCAGTTTTGCTCATTTGCGATATGAATCTCAACTGGTGATGTTCGCTCGTCTAACTCTTTGCTCTTGTCTGTCTTCTCTGTATCTTGGTGAATGAATGAAGGCCTCTATTTATAGGTGGAGAGAATCAACTAGCCGTTGGATGAACCGTTGATCTCTGTTCTGTGAAAGCGATGGCTTGTCTCTCATTTCTGCAGATTTTCCCGATTTGGCAACTGTGAACTTCTGCTTTCCATCTGAGACAGCCTTGTGTTGGGCCAAATGAGGTAATGACAGAACGTCAAACCTTCACGTGACTTCCTTTTTGAAATTCAAATCTTCAACTTTTGACTTTCAACCTTGTTTAGTCGGTTGAGAAGTTTTGGTCTTCATCCGAGTGGTCTTCAGCTGATGTTCCATCTGATCGATATCTTCATCTGACCTTCTGTCTGAATAGGAACAATTGAACTCTCAGCTATCTTGAACTTCATGTTGTTGATCCAACAGATTGAGTCTTGTAACTGATGTTCTGTCTGAACAGTTGACTTGAACGCTCAGTTGTTTTTCTCACATCTGATATTCCATCTGAATAGGTGGCTTGAACGCTCAGTTGTCTTTCTCACATCTGATGTTCTCTTACATCTTCCCCAATGAACGCTCAGTTGTCTTTCTCACATCTGATGTTCTCTTACATCTTCCCCAATGAACGCTCAGTTGTCTTTCTTACAACTGATGTTCTCTTACATCTTCTCCAATGAACGCTCAGTTGTCTTTCTTACAACTGATGTTCTATCCGAGTGTAGTCATGATGCTGTCTTCAGCTGGAGACCTGTAAAAATAAAATCTCAACATTGCTCAAACAGCGAGCCTAACTACTAACATTAGGTTATGGCAACATCTACTCGGTTGGGGTCAGTTGGTTTGGAATCAATCAAAACTTTTACTAAATTTCCCAACACGTTCGTTGAGAGAGAATTTCATGACTCGTTGATTAATAGTAATTCTATAGTAATTATGGAATTATTTCTCGTGGCTCAAATTGCCATCCCCCCTTCATTTCAAGCCTAATAAAGTAACACGCAAATGTCCATTACTACTTTCGACTTGATGAAAAATATCAACATATTAAAGTTGGAACATTTTCTACTCATAATCCACCGTGCTTCAAGTATCCGACGATTTGCTTATCACAATAAGGCGTTGATGGACATGGAACCGATGATGCTTTAAAGTTAAAATAGAAACATAAGTACACATCAGCATGAAGCAGACAATGATCTGAATATCTTCATTACAGTTGATGTTATTTTTTCGATTCAAATCACAAGGATGGATCATTAAGCCTAATAGAAATAGAAATATCTGAATTCTGATTACTGGAAATTGCATAAACAGTCAGAATCATAATGAAGTAGAACTGTATTCTACTAGAATTCAAATTTTATGTAAAAAAGCCAAATTCAGTTGCATTCTTGAAGTAAATTAATATCTAAGTCGTGACCTCTTTCTCCTGCATTCTGCTTTCATTGAAGAAGGCAACCACGGCGGATTGTTCGCCTGCATCACACCTGTTTCTTGAAACCCGATTTCAGTACTGTTACCGGCTACAATACTGCACGAATCCGACAATGCTCCTTCTGAAGTAGTAGCACGGTCAGCTCCCTTGATGCCTCGTTTGATCTGGATATCGAGCAATGAGCTAAAGCGTGTTTTGGTTGAGAAAACGGGCAGCAAGTAGGGAATCTACACACTTTTCAAGTACTCAAACCAGCCCAGTTCTTGAATGCAATCAAGGCTTCCATTTTTCTGAAGTTCCTCTTCCTCATATTCGACACTCTCAGCTTCTTATGTTTCTCCATGAACGCTTGCTTGTACCTCCATTTATCGACAAAGATCTTCATCTCTCTCGATTTCTCCACAACTTGCATCACAGCATCAAAGAAACCACCCTTAACCAACGCAAAGAGAAAGGCATCCACCAAGCTATGATCCAGTTCGAATCTTCTCTCTCCTTCACAAGAAACCTTCTTCTTGACCTCATTCCACAGCATCAAAACACTGAAGTATTTCTCTATAGTCACATATCCATTAATGAGGGAGAGATATGTCTGCTGATTCGGTTCAAAGTGAAGGAAATTCATCCTCCTGAAAGTCCTGCTAGCGTTCTCCATCCTCCCGGCCTTGCAAAAAGCATGGATGATTGAATTCCAATCATGGACACCTACTTCGACTCTAGGGTCCTCAACAACTTCATCCAAGAACGCGGCCATCAGCTCAGGCCGGTGATGCTCAGTTAGGCCGGTCATGATCGTCAAGTAACTCCCTTTCAGATCGCGTATTCTTGATTCCCTCATCTCACGGAAGAGACAGAATGCAGACTGAAAATCTTGGCAAGACATTGATGATTCTATTAGATCATCATAACTACCAACATCTAACTGCAAACCTAAACTGCTAATCTGTGTAACTAATTGAGCAGCTTCGGCTGTTCTTTGCTCCTTGCAGTAAGCCTTCAAGATTGGGACATAAACACCTAATCCAACACAAGCACCTCGAGCATTCATCTCATCAAGAACTCCATTTCCCTTTTCTAAACAACCTAGACTAATGCAAGCAGTGACAACACCGTATCCAAAAGATTTCTCCACTACGAGAGACGGAGATTCAAGCTTCTGACACTCAATGATCAAGTTAGCTAAACTCTTATGATCACCATTTTTCAAGAATCCTTTCACCACTTCATTACAAGTCTCCTGACTCAACCCAGGCTCGTTCCCTTCCTTCACACCGCGTATTATAGCAGCAGAAACTGCTTTGAAATTGCCTGATTTAAAATACCCACAAATCAGATTATGCACAACAACACTTCCATCAAACCCACCAAGACTTCCCATCACACCCTCTAACTCAACCACCTTCTCATTCAGCCCCTTAACGGCATACAAATACGCCAGCAACCCGAAGGTGGCCTCATCCGGCCTAATTCCTAGCAACGACATCGTTTCCACCACTTTCTCGGCATCAACAACCGATTCAACTTCCCTACAGTAACACTGCAATGCAGCATTGCAGGCAGCCAAATTAGGCATCATGAAATAAATCTTCTCATCAAGGGCCAACCTACAACACTCATGAAAAACGCTCAAGAAAGCAGAAAAGCTCCCATTTTTCCGACATATATCGACGAGCACGACGCCCCACATCTCAAAAGGCATGAAAAACCTATTCTTGAGCATGCTCTTCGCCACCGCAAACGCGGCGGCGCCGGCGTTGGATTCCTTCATGGAAACCAGAACGGCCCTCACGCTCTCATACTCCAACAACGACGGATTCTTCTCCAACACGAAAACAACCGACGTATAAGCTCTTTTCAGATTGTAGGTGTCGGACAGAGAGGACAAATGCGTAATTAACGAGTTCGTGAGGGGCTTACTGGGAAAACCGGCGCCGCAGGTGAGTGACTTGAACGACTTCCACGCCTCGTCGGTGTTGAGGTTGAGAAGGGATTGACTGAGGGCGGCTTCGAGATTGGATTTTTGGTGCTGCGAAATTGAGTTTGAGGTCTGATTTTGTTGCGCATTGGGTCTATTCGTTTCTCGTGATTGAGGGTTTCTGCGGGGTGGAAAAATTGAAGGTTGGAGGAATGAATATAGGCTTGGGATTTCTGCGTCTGATGAAAAGTATCGTCTTGAAAGCAGAAAATTTGCCGCTCTCCGCATCTCTTCCGCTCTCGCCGCCGACACGCAGCGGGAAGGAAGAATTGCTGACATAGTTATACTAATTTACATGAAATTCTTAGAAGTTTGGTTTAGCTTGGAGAGCTTTCACGTAAGCTGGAATAGCTCAGTTGGTTAGAGCGTGTGGCTGTTAACCACAAGGTCGGAGGTTCGACCCCTCCTTCTAGCGAAACAACCTTTTCTTCTCCTAAAAATTAAATTTTTATTTTTCTGTTCATTTTTTCCTCAAAATTTAAAACATACTCATTCATTTGCAGAAGCAAGGTAGCTCAATGGAAGGAGAAAGCAGTTGGACGAGGGCGAAGAGCGCCGTGATCGAGGAATGGAACGGCAGCGCTTCTTCAAAACTTACAAAGACAGCCACATTCACGGTTGCCGGAGCCACTGTACGGAAATCGGCTCTCCGTTTCAATCAATTTTCTCGGAGAGTGCTCGACGCTTTTGTTCCTGAGGTAATACTGTGGATATTTATGTTCCTTGCTTGTTGTTGCTGCTATTACGTATCGATTTTTAGTTGATTTGCGATTCGAATGCCGTAAAAGTGATGAACTATAGGTTGAGAATTTCTTTAATAAGAGATTTTTGATCCTGCAATTTTGTAGGGTTTTCATTTAGATGGGTTTGGGATTGTGTTTTTGTGAAATCAGTGGGAAAGAACTAGAATTGATGGGTATGAAAGATGTCTGCTTTCCACGTTTTAATTCAAGGAGAATTGTCAGGTAGGTTTAGGAAAAAAAATAATAATAATTCTTTCAAAAATTACAGAAATGTTAATATCGTAACCCATGAGGATAGAAAACAGAATTTCAACGTTGTGTTTTGAATGTGCTTGACTGGTGCTAGAAGAAATTTGATTAAACTGATTTTTGTATAATAATGCAGGGATTTCCGGGCAGTGTGACTTCTGATTATGTCCCTTTTCAAATATGGGATTCATTGCAGGTTTCCTAGCCGATTCTTCATTTTTCTTGTCTTTTCGTTCAAGTTGGAGCATTTTCACCCTCTAAACTGATTATTGGATTTCTTGCAGGGCCTCTCAACTTATGTGAGAACAATGCTTTCCACTCAGGTAATAATATTGTTACAAACTTAGATTGATCTTTAGCCTTTTGCTACATCATATGTAGTACTAACACACACATATTAATTGCTTTAGGCTCTTCTAAGTGCAATCGGGGTTGGTGAGAAATCAGCCACAGTTATTGGGGCCACATTTCAGGCATGCATTTCTCTATGATTTTCTTACGCTTTTTACATGGTGCAAGATGATAATCATTTGAAGTTCAAGTGGGTTTGCTCTATGCCTCTATCTGTTTCTAACTTCCATTCTGAAAACTATGCCAGTGGTTTCTGAGAGATTTTACTGGAATGCTTGGAGGAGTCTTATTTACATTTTACCGGGTAAACTTTCAAAGGGTTTTTTAGTTATAATACATGGGAAACAACAGGAACAAAATACATGCACAAATAACTCGCCGTATGTTCAACCTTTCCTAGTAACGTGATTAAGGCTCCTAACACCACATTTCGTTTTCCTTTAGGGGGCAGACCTGGATAGCAATGCCAAAATGTGGCGTCTGGTTGCAGATCTCATGAATGACCTTGGTAACACCGTCTTCACTTGTATTCATCACTATTATTTCTGTTGTTGCTACTTTTGTTTGACAAGCTGCATAGTACTTTTTTTGTGTAACATATTTTTAGTATCTCTCTCCGATATAGTTGACATCTTTATCGACTTTATACTAGATTTCGCAGCTCGACTGTGCTTTCAGAAGCTTCACATTTGAACTAGGCTGTGAAATTGTTGCAGGGATGTTGATGGACCTTCTTTCCCCTTTATTCCCATCAGCTTTTGTGGTCATTGTATGCTTAGGAAGCATATCACGATCATTCAGTAAGTTCCTAAGCTTGTTGAATAATTTATTCAAGCTCCCATTGCATATTCAGCCATACTAATTATTTATGCTCCATGCTTTTTTCGCGCGTGCTGCTTATTAGCTGGGGTTGCTAGTGGTGCTACTAGAGCCGCCTTAACACAACATTTTGCTCTTCAGAACAATGCAGCTGATATATCTGCTAAGGTAATGTGCTACAATTAAAAGGACAGATCAATGTATTACGTAAACTGTTAAATTCTTTTCAGTATCAATCCATTAAAACTCGTTCCCGACATCTGATAGGAAGGTAGCCAAGAGACTTTAGCAACAATGATTGGAATGGCTCTCGGAATGCTTCTCGCCCACATTACTATGGGACACTCAATGGTCATATGGCTTTGTTTTCTGTCCCTCACCATCTTTCATATGTATGGTTAGTCTCCCTTGATAGTCATCATAGTCTCATTGCTTATATTGCCTGCTGATGATTCTTCTGTCCTAAATAACATCAACTGCAATGGCATCCGAGCATGACTTGGTGTTCTACTTTATTTGCAGCAAATTACAGGGCTGTACGTTGCCTCACACTCAGTACATTAAATTGTGAAAGAAGCTCAATTCTTTTGCCACATTACATGAAGAGTGGTCAAGGTGAGACGTTGAGTCTCTCGTATTATGAAACTGTAGCTGCATCTTGATGTGCTCGTCCTGATCTACTATTAGTTATTAAAATATTACCTTTTGGTTCGTTCATACATGACAAAAGAAGAGAAGAGTAATGTATATGGGACATGAATGGTTGTTGGTTGAAATAGTCTTTGCAAAGTGATGTTTTTTCAACTAACTCGAGTATGCAGTACTTATCAATATAAGTCGTTATAATGCAACAGGCGTGTTCCTTTTTTATGCATTCGAAAAACTGACGCGAGATTTCTGTATGTGTTTTTCTAGTTCTTTCACCAAAAGAGGTCTCAGTGATGGAGCATATTTTACCTCTGTGGATGACTACATGGACATCAAGTGGGGTCGAGAATGTGGGCCAACGGATACGTTTAGGTGTCCGAATCTCTTCACTTAATAGTGCAGAAGTGTAAGTTTTCAATTCTGTTGCTATTCGTTTGACATGCATTCCTAAGATTCTTACTTCTAATGACTTACTTATCCTCGGCATTTTCTTCTAATACATTTACCATAATATATCAATGCTTAATAACGTCTGAAACAGATCTATATTAATTTGTGAATTCCAATTTTATGGAGAACAGTGTAGATCTCTCGCGTCTTGCCAGCTCGTATTACAACAAAGGTTCACCTCATTTGTTCCCGTTCTTTCATAATTCAAACATAGACCGTTGTCTTATTAACTCATTTTGGTTTTACTAGGAATGTATATACTTGTTGCAAGAAAGAGTATTGTCAATGTGATCATGCATAGAGATTCGACTGCAGCAGATGTCTTACAAGCTTTCATGCACGCTCATGTCTTGGCAAAGCTCGATTATGATAATCATAAATCTAAGCATCTCGAGAGCCAGTCATGGATAGACAAAAACTATCAAGACTTTCTTCATCAGGTATTTTCTGCAGATACTAATGTTTATTTTAGATGTTCTTCTTGTCAAGCTTTTCATGTATAGTTCTGGAATCAGACATGATCTGCTATAATTCAATTTTATAATGTTTCTTTCATCCTTGCTTGGCAGCTCCGGTCATCAGGCTGGAGAACCGAACGTCTCTTGTCGCCCTCCATTGCATGGAAGGCAAATTGGTCTATAGATTCCTCCGATAAAGTCGACTAGGGGAGCTTCAAGCATAGCAATTCTGGAATTGAATGCCTTTGTCCTTTTACCTGTAACATCATAATTTATAGCATACTGCCACATATCTCTCTATTTGTTCGTCATGTCAATCTAGAATTTCATTAAAAAAATAAATAAATGTGGCTTGTTTACCAGATTACTGTGACACTGATTTTATACCTGCGAATCAATTTTCATGAAAACAAAGTTGTGATGATGAGTACATGAGTTCCTTAAAAACTTCGTCGTTTAGATTTCTCTATTGCAAATCGCGCATCGTCAATTTCACAGGTGCCACGTCATAATACAAAAACTCTGTTTAGTTCATATTTGTGTGTTTTTCGTTGTATTATTTTTGTTTGTTTTTACATGTTTTTGTTCGTTTTTATCACAAGTTATGGTCGTATGTTTCGTATTTGGTGATTTGGTGTTTAGGTACGCAGGTATTCAACGAAGAAGCATCAAGGATCGAAAGATGGAAAAAAGAGCAAAAGTGAGGAAGAAGAACTTGAAGTTGAAAAGTTCACCCGCCGCCGCAGGGATTCCCACTGATGCGGGAGCAGATTTCGACAAAATAATTCCCGCCATTGCGGGAAACATGAAGCAAAGAGAACCCCGCCGGAGCGGGACGAGCGATTTTTGAAGAAAACTTATGTTTTTAACCGGTTATTGGGCAGATTTTAAAAGGGATTTTTTGGGGGTCTCTCATTTCACTCTCTCCCTCTCGCTAGTTTAGGAGAGGAGAGAAAAAAAGACTGTAGATTTACTTTTCAATTTCCTTTGTTTAAACAATTCCTACTTTATTTTAGTTTCTAGCATTTTGATGATCTTGGATTCGGTAGCACATTGTAAGAATTCTTATTTTCATTTATACAATGTTTATTTCTAGTATTTGTCTTACTTTCATTTTCTACATTATGAACTCGATTTAATAGTTTTATTTTCGTTTATGCAATGTTTATTTCTAGTATTTATCTTATTTTTATTTTCTGCATTATGAACTAGATTTAATAGTCTAGGACTTAGTTCTTCGACTTGGGATTGTTTTATTACTTGTGGAATGTAAATGCTCGTTGTCTATTTCAATTGGTTGTAGTTTATTTCGAACACTTGATCAATGTTTGATTGTTTTAGTAATGAATGAGATCGAGAGATGATTTCATTACAAATCGTAGTTGAAATAGAGTTAATCTTAATCGGAGACTTGTGGATTAATTGTTGAGCATGTTTTCTTAATTCCGTTGGTGTAGTTCAAGTCTATGAATACGAAAGTTAGTAGATAGGGAACTCCATTAATGTTATTAAGTAAATTAATCGACTGAGCATTCCAGTCACTTGTTTTGTCAATTTCGAATAGAAGGACTTTAATCCTAAATGCTTGCATTTCTTGAATTTCTGTTTAACTTAAGTTATTAAGTATTCATATCTATAAAAATCCAACAAAAATCTGATTAGAATGTTAAGGATTGTTTCGATATTCCGTGTTAGCATGAATGTATTGCCCTGTTAAGCCTTTCTTGTGATACGACTTAGAGTTAGCTTATCGTATTACATAGGACCTCGTTCTCTTGCGAGCAACTAGAAAGTACATTTTTAGTTATTCAAACTCCCACAACACTAATTCAATAATCATCAACCAAAGAGAGAGTAACCAACCACACAACCGAAAACGTGAATCTTTACCGAGCAACTCATACTTTGATGAATTTTTTCAACTACCCTGCTGCCTCGACGGTGTGTGCGTGTGCGTGTGTGAGAAAGAGAGAGAGGGACGGCCGGACGGATGGAAAGTTTAACAGTAGTTTTGTTCCCCAAGCATAAAAATCGTTGAAAACGAAACCAACAACGCTATTTTTCAAACAATTTATAACTAAAAAAATTATGTACTAGATCCACCGCATATATAATCTTTTCTGAAAAATGAAAACAAAAAGAAAAGTCTCAATGATTTCAACCAATGGCTGACAAATGTTTTAAGGTTGCATCTCTTTGACAAATGTTTTAATGTTGCATCAATTTAAAGTTGTTTAGGTAGTATCGTCTGTTTCTTCCTTTTTTTTTTTTTTTTTTATAATATCTACCGTTCAAGGAAATTAAAAAGAAAAGCAGAGAACACTTTAACTTTTTACTCATTTGTTAACTTTGTCAATCTATTAAGCGGGGACTTTCGACTTCTCAGAAAAATAGTTTTAAGCTCAAAATTTTATACACGTATTTAATGATTTTTCAGCTTTATTGAAATGAAAAGTAGAGCAAGAGAATAAGACAAACTTGTTGTGCGCTTGTCTATTTGGTTGTAAATTGATAAAAGCTCTTCTCTAAATACCTCATTTTGTATCCCTCATTTTTAATAAACCAGAATTTCATCAATTTTTATTCATCAGTTTCACTCCTAAGGGCAAGGAGGGTGGAGAGGTATCCAGAGTAAACACTCAGCATAACAGAAAAAACTCAAATCTATGTTGGAAATCTGAAAAAAAGTCACATCGATCCACAAATGAGGAATTTCTTTTATCTGAAAGATGGACTTGAGCGCACCAACAATCGGACCATAATTTTTTATATTTTACTGCGAAATATGAAGGAATAAGAAATTTTAATTTTGCTAGCTAGTACATAGAAAATCTACTACACTACATTATTGACACACGTGTAATGTAAAAAGTATTGGTAGCGTGCAAGCAATAATAATGATGGAGGCATGGCAAACAATAGTAAGGAACGGCCGGCTCCTTGTAAAACAAGCATAGTAATTAATTAATACAATTCAGCCTGCTCAATCACATACTCTGGATATTCTTCCGGATCTCCAAACTCATGACTAGCAAACCTTACCACTTTGTAGTCCTGAGATTTAGAATCGAAACCCAAACCGGAGGAATGACTTTAGACTGATTTGCCGACGGCATCCAAAGAAGGATATGTACCAGAAAAATGCAACACCCCGTCACACACGCCCCTAAAATAAGGCCAGAAGGTGAAATCCGGTGAATGGAATTCGCCCAGTTGTTTTCGCTTGAAAGTAAACAGAAATAAATGCCATTGTTAATCTTTTTGCAAACACGTTGCACCACAAATTGAAAATGAAAACCACTATCCCCCTCTCTCTCCCCTTTTCTTTCTCTGTCACTCAAACTAGTATCGTTACTGTGAGAATTAAAACTCCTAGAGGCACAAGCATAACATAACCAAGTCGAGAGAAGAGGGGTTTAATCAGATGAGGATGAAGTCTCCTTGACACCACTACTGACCTTCCCATGGCGGCTGGCTGCGGAACATGTCAATTCGAGTACTTAGTTAATCAACAAGGAAACCGACTATTTGTTCATCTTCATCATATATTGCGGTTGCGGTAATACAAAAAAACAAGTATATATTGAGCAACAAATATAGATGGAAATTCAATATGCAATCAACTAGCTATATAAAATTAAATTAGGATTCTTCAAACTCACATTAATGGATTTAACAGTAATACAAATCAAACTAACCGAATTGATTCGATGATAGGCCGATTGACTGACGGCTTCATTTCGAAATTCAGGGGTCGGGTAAGCGACTTTGGAGTTTTCTTAAATGCACTATGCTGAGATTGCAATTGAATCCCTAAACTTTATGAAACTTTCAAAGTTTACCTCATAAGTTCTGATTTTTTCAACTAAGGCCGAAAGGTAATTTGACCTTTCAATTTTTAATTAACCCCCTCAACTTTAGAATTTGGTCTATCCCAACCCCGTACTTTGTCTTCTTATCTATATAGTATATTATTAATATCGATGTGGATTCAAGGCATTCCCTTTAATTTAGATCCTATGTGACGCGACCTTCATTGAGTATTCTTATTTATTTTAAATCTTCATTTATATATTTTTTTTCATATATTTTACTATTATTTAATATTTAATACTCTTAAAACTTCCATAATCTTTAATTTAATTTAGCCTAATGTTAGACGGGTGGCCATATTTCATTTAAATATTTCTCGTTGAACTATAATCGTAATTATAATTAAAATTTTTTATTAAAAATTACAAAATTAATCACAATATATTAATTTGAAGATTAATTTGGGCAAAATCTCCTTCCCGTTGTATGGGAAGCTCCGGAATCTCCTTTCACGAGTCATTCTTGAGCCAATACAACTCACCCTGCACAATCTTATACTCTGGAAATTCTTCCGGATCTCCAAAATTATGATCAGACTTTGTAGTCTTCTAGTATGATCTCTTTCAATATTTAATCGTCTAGTATGTTCTCTTTCTATATTTAGTCGTCCCAAGTTAGCAATTTCCCAGATCACAGTTGCATTAATTCTCGTGTTACCTTTGAGCTTTCACAAATTTCAACAGAAACATGTTAATTATGATAGAAAAGAAAATGAGAGAGATAATCAAATAAGCTAGGTTTAGTTTAGCAACGCTTAACCATCATGAACATGCATGTTGGGCACACTAATTAGTAACTACACCAGATGAAGATTGACAATGCCATGAGTGGATATATATATATGAAACCATAAATAAAGCATTTGGTTTTATTCAAAAGCATATACTACTAGTATATAACTATATATAATATATAAACACAAGACTAGACTAGATTAGAGAGCAATGCATAGCTTCTGTGCAATATATATGATGCATACATATTTTGGTTAACGATTCTACTTAAAAAAGAAGAAAAGGAAGAAGTAAAAGAAGATATAGTAAGATGTCCGGCCGTCCGGCAGACTCGTAATCATCAGATCTTAATTAATGTTGGTCGGTGGTTGATCGAGATGGATAGAGCTGAGACGCAGTGTTAAGCGCCACGTCATAAACAGACATGGCATCGAGGAGAGAAGGATGAGTTTGGTGGTGGATGCCCCCTCATCAAATGGGCCCGCAAATACTGATTTTATTATAATCGTCAATGTGGGGCTTGTTCCCATTTGCGATCCAAAGCTCAAACAGATGCTCCGCCTTAACCCATCGCTTCTCTCTCATCGATTTCGACAACTCGTCCATCAAACCCTTGTCGTCGAACGGACGCTTACTCCTCCTGAACATGTCTACTTAAATGTACGGGCGCTCCACGTACCCATAGTCGGCTGTCGTGACGATCAACCAAGCATTCAGCCGCCGCACACACGGCGTTGATCTCGCCAGACATGGAATCGCCGCCATTCAATTAATATCAGATTTGAGTTTAGTGAGCGGCGTAGTGCGTATTTTCTTTCGCTACCTTACCTATCTAGGGCTTTTAATTTGGGGTATTGTATTATTCCCCTTTTATTTATATAGGCCTTTTTGGTTTAATTAATGGAGTATCTAGAGTATTTATTTTAATTTTTTTTAGAATGGAGTATCCATTATTATTATTATTATTATTATTATTATTATTATTATTATTATTATTATTATTATTATTATTATTATTATTATTATTATTATTATAACAATTAGTATTGAACGAGATGATCAAAGATAAACATGATTAATAATACCTTACAATCTTATGTATCGAATATTCTACACAACAATTTTATATTTCCCTATATTTAATTATCTAATCAGCTTGACCAAATAAATACTTTTCCATAACTATTACAACAATTAATGTGGAACGAGATGATCAAAGCTAATTAAACATGGTTAATAATACGTTGCAACTCATGAGTACATAAAAAGAGAGATCAAAATTTTAATTTCTAACGAGATGATTAGACGTACAAAACAATTAACATTGTATATGATGAAATCTTTGACAAATTATAAGGTAACTACAAAGTTGTTTTTAAATAAATTAACGTTGTTTACTTTGTACGAAAACAAAGTTTGATTTCTATTGATCTTTTGCAGTTAAAGAAAGTGGAATAAAATCAAAGAAACATTCTTTTATCAATTGTCAAAATATTATTACTCTAAAATTATATTAAATTAATTTTATTGCTCATGTTTGTATATTGCAAAATAAGATGATAAAAATAAAAATATTTATCAGAGAAGTTGTTGCGAGAGGAGAAGGTAACAATGAAATTTGAAATTTGTGGAAAAGGTACACAAAAGAGTAATTTTTGAAATTAGAGTTGTGTTTGAAATTATATGCCTACTCAAATTTACTTTCTATATGTTGATTTTTCTTACAGTTACATCTTATAAATTACAACATATCGTAGTTCCTCGTCGTTTTTCGACGAGTAACACACTCGTATGTTAAAATTTTATAGTACAAACAAAATTTTGTGAAAACACATTTCGTGTAAATTAACCACCTCATTATCAAAATTAGCTAGGTACCACATAAGGGTTATTGACTCGTAAATTCTTCAAGTTTCAACTAATTCTGGTTTTGCTCCCGAGCTGAAGATTCTACCTCCAAATTCTATAACTTTCAATTTATTTTGATTTTGCCTCCGACGATGGCCACCGGCCGGAAATAATTTTGGGATTTGATTTGTGTAAAACAATGTTAGTAAATGTTTTTCATTAATTTGTGTAAAACAATCCATAAATAAAGTCTGAAACAGGTCTATATTAATTTGTGAATTCCAATTTAATGGAGAATAGTGTAGATCTCTCGCGTCTTGCTAGCTCTTATTACAACAAGGGAGCGTTCACTTGGAGTGAAAAGGAGGGAAAACGAGGTATAATATTATTTTACTTCCTTATATCTTGTTTGGATTCGATTTAAGAAAAATCCGGGCAAGAGATATAAACTTTCAGGCAGCCCATTTTTTTCCTTGCCAAGAGTATAAATTTATACCTCCAAAATGGAGGTATAATATTATACCTCCCATGTGTTTTACATATTTTATCCTTTATCCATCATTTTCATCCCAAGTGAACAAGATATAAATTTTGTGGTTCCCCCTTGTGAGTAGAGATAAGCATATTACCACTCCAACCAAACAAGATATAAAACTTGTAGTCACCACAATGAAGTTTAAATTTATACCTCATAATATCATCCCTTCATTTAGAGGTATGAATTTATACTTGCAAGTGAACACACCCCAAGGGTTCACCTCATTTGTTCCCGTTCTTTCATATATAATTCAAATATAGGCCGTTGTCTTATTAACTCCGTTTGGTTTTACTAAGGAATGTATATACTTGTTGCAAGAAAGAGTATTGTCAATGTGATCATGCATAGAGATTCGACTGCAACACATGTCTTACAAGCTTTCATGCATGCTCTCGTCTTGGCAAAGCTTGATTATGATAATTATAAATCTAAGCATGTCGAGAGAGCGAATTTGGAATCCTCTGCTCCATGATGCAGATGCTCCTTCCTCGTCTTGCAAAACCCACAACTCAAACAACGACTTGTGAGTCCCCGGAAACTTGTAGTACATACATCAACCTTTACGAGCATGCACATATACATCCCCCCTAAAAGCTCCCACTTGTCTTGGACTTGGGTGGTAAGGTTACACGGCCACCCACGTAAACCTTAGTAAACCAGAGGCCGCCCTGTTGTATGGGAAGCTCCGGAATCTCCTTCCACGAGTCATTCTTGAGGGAATACAATTCAGCCCGCTCAATCACATACTCTGGATATTCTTTCGGATCTCCAAACTCATGACTAGCAAACCTTACCACTTTGTAGTCTTGAGATTTAGAATCAAAACCCAAACCGGAGGAATGGAAATGCATACAAGATGCGCCGGGAAGGCATGTCATCTTGGACGGAGGAATGACTTTAGACTGATTTGCCGACGGCATCCAAAGAAGATCCCTCCCTCGCTCGCTATCACGAAAATGCAACATGCCGTCACATGCGCCTTCAAAATTAGCCCATTTCTAGAAATTTAGCGACCGGAATTCGCCAACAGGGGCAGCCCAGTTGTATTCACTTGAAAGTAAACTGAAATAAGTGCTATTAAGCCTCCTTCTGCAAGCACGTTGCACCAAAAATGAAAATGAAAACCACTATCTCCCCTCTCTCTCTCTTTCTTTCACTCTCATCCAAATTAGTAATAATATTGTCATTATTGTTGTCGTTGCCTCCTCCTACAAGCAAGCCAAAGCACAAGGTCGAAGGAAGAGGGACGTCTTAATCATGAGATAATGATGATGAAGATTCCCTGGCACGACTGCTGAGCTGCTTCCCATGGCGGCTACCTCAAACACGCCGCTTGACTGGAATCTGATAAGACTGGGTTAATGCCTTATCAACGAAAGAAAGTGAATGAAACAGTATAAAATCGGATAAAACGATCCTCATGTGAAGAAGGCTAATCTATCAACAAAGGGAAAAATCATTTGTAAATCGGGCAGAAGAAAGCCTTGCTGGAACTTGACCCATCTTCTCCTTGCCAAGGATCCTGCATAAAAGCCTGAAACACCAGAGGTTTCCTCCAGCGTTGGCCCTGTGATGCTTAAGTCAGTCTTTGAGTATTGAGAATTAAAACAGAAAAGAAAGTAGTAGTGAAGAAGAAGAAGATAATAATACCTCAGATTAGAAAAGGGGGCATTTATAAGCTTACCATAGTGTAGGGTATTTTCGTCTTTAAAGGTCTGATAATACTAATTTCTGGGGTCGAGCTCTGCTCGGTCGAGGAGATGAGGTTTGAAGCACGTCAAGTCTGAAGCACGCCAGCTCTGCTGAGCATGTCAGGTCTTGGAAAGGGCTCTTCTTCAGCCCTTAGAAGTTCAGAGCTGAACTCTTTAGATCTCTTTCTCTCATAAGTTCAGCTCTGAAATAGGCTTGTTGGGCTTCTTCAAAGTTTGGGCCGAGCTAACAAGGTTTGGGCTTCTAATTTCGGCCCTACATATTTAATCCCATATCAACCACCCTTCCCTACTCAGAGTGATGGTCAGTTCTGAATAATCACTTGGAGTAGAGAAGACTCTACACACAAACAAGTTCATAACACTAATATCGTCCAAATCACATCGAACTCAACACTATCAACAATTTTTCTTTAAACATTGAGATCTTAGAACTAAAAAAGTGGATCGGTTATTTCATTATGTAAACTCTGCTAACAGGAAAGTAAGGAAGCGACAAAATTTCCTACTACTTATTTTACCATAAAAGTGGAAGAAAGCAATATTCAACAAAATTCCATTAATGTTTCCATACAGTCCTCAAAGAAATATTTATCCGATATATCTCAACAAAAAAGGTGATGAAGCATTCTCAAAATCATGTAGACCACATGGGATAATTCAGAAACAATATCTCCATATGAGCAAATGTAGACGATAATTACATTTGAGGCTTGATCAAATTTGATGTGCATTTGTGGTGAGTCTTGATCCATGGTTCTTAGACATCGAGTGTAGGGCCGATCCCTGACCTTGAACTCTGACCTCCAACTTTCATCATCGAAATCTGGTTTTGTTTTTAGTTTTGAGCTCGCTTTGTTGTGTTCTGACTTTCAGACATTTAGTTCGAGACCTGTATTTTAATCTGTGCTTTAGAGCATCAGATCTCAGAACAAAGTTATTCTCAAGCTTCTGACAATCAAATCCGAACTGAGGTCTCCAATTTGAGACAAGAACAAAATCCCGAGACAATGAGACACAATCTCCATCTCATTTTATTCGAACATCTCTCCGAAGTTAATTGAAGTTCGAGTAATGATTTTCAGCGCAAATAATAATAGATCCAATCTCATGCTTATAGCTCCAAAAAAAATACATCAGAAATCATATACCATCATTGTCAATGGAATCATGTGTGACCAACAAATAGAAACAACTCAGCTAAATTATCACAATTTGTCATTTACTTTACGCTCCATATCCAGTTTTAATACGCAAAAATTAACGTTCAACTTCCATGCTTCATGCTTATTTTACTTAACTGGAGATCTTATCAAAAGAAAATAATTTATCACCTTAATTATTGCAGCAACGTTTTATTACTTCATCAGTTTTCAGCGCTCCCCTCATTCTCTTTGCTTCTTAGCTTTTGTTCTTATCTCTTATTTCACATCTATTTCTAACCATTTCTTAACTCTAGTTAACAAAACATGATTTTCAGCTCTCATCCTTAGATTCCAATTTCCGCAATACTCGATTCTTCAAACAATTCTATACCTTCAACCTACTCGTGAGTGTAAGCAATATAAATGGTTCAGCACATAAACTTACTCAGTACGCCTAGTATTCAGGTCTGCTCTTTTTTCCTTTCGCTTATCACCAATGAACGCGTAACCTATATCGAGAAATTCTGAAATGTAATGATAAGCCACCAAATAATAACACGTCGCCTTTGCTTTCTTACTTTACTGCACCCCTCTGAATATCATCAAAAGGTGGTTTGTAAAGAGGAATAGACTAACTCGTGGAACATTATCTCATGAATAGCAATCTAACAGGATAATGAATAATGAATTTCACAGTATTAATTATCAATTCTTAGGAATGCTTTATCTAAGCGCTAATTTAAGTTGATCGTTGCATGTCTACAAGAGGAAAGTGAATCCATGGTAGCCAGCATCAGAGTTTGATATATATACAAATAATCAAAACCAAACACATTCAAATATATATCTATACAAATCCCTTAAATCAATTGTAAGCAATGAAAGCTTCAAGCCATTAAGCTCATAATAACCCAAGAGCACGAGACCAGAAAACTTTCACTCGGGATTAGTGTTGGAAAAAATTGAGATCTGTGTAGTCTTATAACCAGAATGCAGTAGCAAAATATAAACCGAAGGTAAAAACACAAATAATTAAATTTTCAGCCCTATGCATTATAAGTCACGATTTTCAGCTTTGTTATTGAGCTCTGGAGCTTTTACTTCCTGGATCCTAGCATCTTAAGCTCGCTTTTCTAACTTCTGCATAGGATACTTAACTTGTTCACTTTATCAGAAAATAATCACAAGACATCAATCAACACGCTTGGCAAATAACATGAAGCTTATATTAAAATGACAGGATTCGGAATGCCTGAGTGTTGGTTTCAATTTTCAGCTCTAAATTCCAATAAGGCCTGAATTAGAAGGGGCTCTTCTTCAGCTCTGAAATTCAGGGTTGAATTCTTCAGCTCTCTTTCTCTCATAAGTTCAGCTCAAGTGAGCTTGTTGGATTTCATCTTCGACTCTTTCGGCTTCGGGCTCGTTCATAATTTGGGTCGAACTAATAAGGTTTGAGCTTCTACTTTCAGGCCATGTATAAATGATCCCATATCAACCACCCTCCCCTATTCCGAGTGATGGTCAGTTCTGAATAATCACTTGGAGTAGAGAAGACTTCGTACACAAATAGGTAATTATTCATTTCTCAAACTAACATGCATCCTTCAAATTAAAAGTGAGAATCTTAGTTCCAACATTATTACATTTTTCTCTCAAATAAATTTCTACAATTTGGACCTTGAATTCTTATCAACCAACTATGACTTTCGACTCTGCTTTTTAATTCGATCTGGACGATTCAACTTTGGTCTTTCAACATTGAGCTCTTATTGAGCTCTGACTCTTTAAATTTTTTATTTCAAGTGTGTATATTGAGCTATGCATTAGGGCGTTCGATCTTAGGACGAAGTTGCTCTCAAGCTTTGATTTCTGAGCTTCATCGCAAGCTCTGAGTTTAGTTTTAAAACATTGAGCTCTGCATTTTGAGCCTTGGTTTCACGATTCCTACTTCCAAAATGGGCAAGAAAAAAGGCATGTTGAGATAAATCAGGACTGATGACCTTAATTCAAGATATTAATGAGGAACATATATTTGCAAAATAATGATCTAAAATCCATCTGCAAAACACAAAATATATCTGCAAACATTCACTTTACCACCATGCGATAGCAGAAACAAAAGAGATAACAAAAGCTTGTGTTGTTAATGGCAGAAGCAGCTATGCAATAATATTCATGAAGTTCAGAATTACTCTAAGCTTTGGAGCTATGAGTTTTAGTTTTAAAAGGATTCCATACAGTGTTCAACTCTCATTCACTTCATCCAATCGTGGCCCTCATGAGAGGATCTGCACGTGGCCCAGAAAAAGGGATCTGCACGCGGCCGTACCAAGGGATTCCACATGATCTTCTGCTCTGGCGTCAAGCTCTGGAGCTTTTACTCTTTATACCCTGGCATACTAAGCTTATTTTTCTTTACTTTTTGCGCCAAGTTAGCTTTTAAAGCATAATAAGATCTTATTAATAAAGTATTTACACTTCAAAAGACTCAATTCAATTATGCATATTAATGTGTTAAAAAATAACACATTATGAAAAGCAGAAATGAAGATAAGAAAAATATTAGAACAACTACCTAAGTTACCCTTGTCTTCCTTGAGCTGCTCAAACTGTATCCCTCACATGAATCTTCTACGGAATTCTGCAAGAAGAAAAGGAAAGTCGGGGGTGTTTTCCGGCAAACCACCTCCGACGCCCAAGTTAGCTTTCTGGATTTGTTTTTGTAAAAGGATGAATGTAATAGGAAAACTAGGTGAGAGTCATGTGTGTGTAAAATGGATGTTTCTGATATATATACTCGTGAAGTTGCTTGAGGGTAAAGTTCCCTTATTATCGCATCTCCTGTTATGATCTTGGCATGCGTTATTGCTCTATTGGTTGATACGAAGTGTACTTTGTGACAGTACCCAGTGATCATTAATTAAAGTGCTCCAGGTGGTAAAGGGAGACCTTAGCGAGAGAACTCGTCGAAGTCTTTGTTGCAAGTCTCCTCTGAGAACTCATGAGGGGCCTCAAATGGGGCCTCGGTGCATGACAACTGAGGAGCTTCACCAAAATGACAAATGAGAACCTTTTTAGGTCTCACGGGAGACCTGGGATATTTTAAGCCATATCACATATCAACTGCGGAGCACTACTAGAATCAAATTCCCAAAAATCTAAGGGTTGACAAGGTAAACACTGATCCAATCAATACACTCGATTCATATATTTCCAAAAAAATAATTTGAACAAGTCCATAATGAACAATGATGATTTCAACGTTCTTGATTAACTTTCATCTTTTCAGCTTACTACTATAAATTTTGCCTTCAGATCTTTGAGGCTCTAATTCTCCTGAAATTCAAGTTTAAACGTCTTTCCTTGTTCAAGATAGGCAAACTTTAATTCATTTTTCACTTTGAGTTTTGAACTCTAATTATGGAGCTTAAACTTATAGCTCTGCCTCTCAGCTCTCGATCTAAGCTTCTCTATTTTATCTCTAACTTCACTCCTGCCTCAGCTCTGATCTAACAATTATTTCCAGCTCTTGAATTTTTGAACTATGATATGCTTTAGACTCTGTATATATTTGCATAGCATTCACTTTTTAAGTACTGATGAGCAAAGCTGACTTGCTTTAATATCAAATTCTCTATTCTGGGCACGTGAACAACTATAAACGAAATAAAATCTTATCAACAAAATCATCTAGATTATGCTACAAGTGAAAACAACACAAACCCTCAACCAGACTTCAGATTGACCAACAATTCATATACATTACTTACATGCAGAAATTATGATTGATGAAATCTATTTAGGAATAACGGCCTCAGTCTCTAAAATAACCATGATCATCTAAATCTCCACTCTACTAACTCCAAATGTCATCAATTCAACTAATAGCCTAATCAAATCCATAAAAAACCAACATTTAGCTGCAATAGAAATATATCAGCAGGTTTTGTACAATTCTCCCATTTGTTACTGAATCAAATTAGTGATTTATCACCCTTAATTGAGAGGCAGTTTTGCCTTGCTTGCCAGATTCTTGGTTCGGAATAGTATGATCTTCAATTAACTAAATTTTACAACTCTAAATCATAAGTAAGTCATGCCCACCAAACAACTATCATCGATTTTATTGCACATTTGTTTTCACCTTTAATTTTAAGCTTTCAATTGAAGTTTGAGATGTTAGTTACATACTTTGAGTAACGATTTTCAGCACAAACAATAATAGGTATAACTCATCAAATCTCGTAAATATAGCTCAAATCATGAAAGTATATCAGAAGTCATATATCATCATTATGGAAATGGTAAAACTATTAATCAAATCATGATTAAGCTCCTAAAGAGTCTCATAATAATTAATCTATACTTTTATTTCAGTTTTGATTTTCAGCTCTTCTTCTATTTGAAAGAACCTTATTGTTTCATCACTGCTCAATACTCCCATCATTTTCTGAAATTTATGAGGATATCAAGGAATGCACCTCTAATCCCCCCCCCCCCCCTACTCTGTTTGAATCCAACTGCTGAAATTCAAACAAAGAAAAATAACACTATTCTGTTTAAACAAATTTTGATTTTTCAGTTCCACATATTGAGTAAATACTGAGCACTGACTCCCAGGATCTAAAGATTTTGAGTTTTGACTGAGGTCTGACTTCAAATCCTTGTCATCCAATTCTTCAGACATACTTACAACTTCAAACCCTTTTTTTCTCAAATAGGCAGCCTCATATGGGCAACAGAGTTCTTTTCATCCCTGTTTTTTTATTCCTGTTCACGTTTTATATTGTTGAGTGAGCTTTTTTTCTTTGGATCATTCATTTGGTATTTTATAGATTTACAAAGAAAATATATTTCTTCTTTCCCAGTTTAGCTTCAGTTCTGTGAATGTCTTTTTAATTTTGAGCTTTGAATCTCTAATCAGGGGACTTAAATTTTGAGCTCTGCCTTAGATGTGAGCTACTCATTTAAGCTCTGCTAATCGCGGTTCTAATTTCAGCTCTGCCTCGATTCTGATCTATTTATGATTTCCATATCTGAATTTTTGAACTGATTTAAGGATCAATTTATAGTTCTGCCTGGTAAACATTTCAAATTCCAATTCGCAGTTGCGAGCTCTAGTTAATTAACTATAAATTGAGTCGCCGAAGTTGTTGCTGAGTTCAAACCTGTTTTACAAACATTAAGCTTCAAGGGTAAGCTTTAATCTAGATTCTTCATTTGGAGTTCTCGTAATTGAGCACTGCCTTTTTCCGCTTTTAATTCCTGAATTCTAATTACCATTTATCATTTCAACCCTTTATTTTCAGTTCCTACTTCAAGCTCTTACTTCAGTTCTCATTTTAGCTCTACATATTTGCAAAACTACTTATGGAATCATGTCAGACTAACAGATCTAAGAATGCTCAGCACAAATTAACATAATTGTCTCACTGTCAAATAAGCGATTCTCAATACTAAGTACTCAATGCTCAACTCTATCACAAGAAAGGAATTATCTCTTATATCATTAACTCATCATTCAGTGCTTCCATAATTATCTCTACTTTGCTCTTGCAAACCCCAAAAAAGAGGTTCTGACATTGATGAGGGTATCAGGGTATGCACCCTGACTCCCCCCAACTCTGGTTGGATTTAGCTACTAGAATTCAATCAGAGAAACATAGGACTCGAGTTCTTCTTTGAGTAATTTCATTCCAATCATATTTGCATGTGTACACCGGCTCATTTACTTGCTATAATTAATAGGGAATCAGATGCGAGGCTCAACCACACAAATCATATATCTTGTTTGGGCCAAAAAGGAGAGACAATCAAATCATCTACGACGTTGAGATAGCCGACAGAGCTATCACGGCCATTTGTTGTGATTCGATATGACCAGATCTTCTAATCATTCATTCTATATCAAACTTTTGGATGTCATATACAAATTTTGGACCTCGATATTCATAATTGCAAACTGCAATCAGTCATTGTTGAATTTAGTTAAAATGTCGAATTTCGATTCTTAGGCTCTGACCTCAGCTCCGAATTAACTTATTTATCTACTTACTATTTATTTCTACATCAACGGCTAAGAAGTCCTGACATGATCTAGTTCGTTCACAGTTTTTGGCTCTTGTCTAATCTTTTCACTAATTTGTTTATTTTGTCTTTAATTCTTATCCGGCGTTTGTCCTGAACTTTAGGAGTCGCATCATTAGGTTTTTGGTAACAAGCTTTGAGTCCTCAGCTTCAGTTTTTAGTTCTAGTTTTCGTTCTGCTACCAGCTTTTATTTCAGCACTACTCAGTTCTTATTTATGATTTTTACTTGTCCGTTTTGCTTAAGCTCTGATTTTCAGCTCTTCTACCTTCCAGGTAATTTGAGATTCTTCATATATTTGCGTTGTTATGCACCTCTTAAACGCTAAAGCATTTTGATCCCAAAATTGCTTATGGACAAGACCAATTATTGAATTGTGACTTACGGATTTCATCAAACATTCGGGGCCCACAAACAAATATGGCTCTTATTCTACGAAGTCTCCTTTGAAACTGTTCAATAATCACTTATTCAGCTCGTACACAGTTACTTCAATACACATTTCGAACATAGTTCGTGCATGCAGTTCGATACAATTCGTGCATACAGTTTAAGTTCAACTTGATATAGTTCAATACTCAGTTCACACAGTTCATGCATAGAGTTCAACATTGTTCTTCAGTTTTTTGCATTTTTTCAAGTGTGGTGCAGAGTTGCTCAGTTCTATCGACAGAGCTCCGACACCATTCTGTGGCCATTTTCATTCATTTCTGACCGGGATGCAGAGTTGCTCGGTTCTATCGGCAGAGCTCCGGCACCATTCCACAGCCTTTGCATTCATTTCTGACCAGGGTGCAGAGTTGCTCGGTTCTGTCGGCAGATCTCCAGCACCATTCCGCGACCTTTCCATTCATTTCTAATCGGGGTGCAGAGTTGCTCGGTTCTATCAGCAGAGCTCCGACACTATTCCGCAGCCATTTCTATTCATATCTAACCGGGGTGGAGAGTTGCTCGGTTCTAGTTCCGGCACCATTCCACGTTCGTTCCATTCATTTCTGATCGGGGTGCAGAGTTGTTCGGTTCTATCGGCAGAGCTCCGGCACCATTTCGCGGCCATTTCCATTCATTTCTGACCGGGGTGCAGAGTTGCTCGGTTCTGTCAGCAGAGCTCCGGCATCGCTCCGCGGCCTTTTCATTCATCATATCATGGCCCCCGTATGAGGATCCGCACGTGGCCCAACCAAGGGATTCCGCACGTGGCCCCACCAAGGAATTCCTCACGAGGTTCACCTCTGCTCTAAAATCTTATACATGTTTTTAATCGTTGCCTTACACATCGGTCAAGCAGAAATATTTATTTGTATTAATTCTTAATCAATAATTTCAAACTCATGTTATCAGCAGTCATATCAAGATTAAAAAATACATTAATTTTAGTAACAGCATGCATACATCCAATAATAATCGTCCATAAACAACCAAATACCATAACTTCGGAAAAATAATAAGACGCAGCATCCCTCAAACAAGCATCACTATTTCATGTCTACGAGATACCTGCTTCATGGGTCATCGTTCTATTATTTTTGACATTTGCATCGTCACCTCTTCTTTATCAGTGTTTTTCCACTCATGTGCTGCTTCCTTCTATCCTTGTATATTCTCCATCCATCTTCATTTCTGCTTGCTGATGGTCGTCCATTTTCATAAGAATATACATCAGGAATCAGTTCAAACTTCTTATCCTAAAATCAATTCGGGCATATTTATGATTAGTTCTACAAAGAAATTCAACAAACGAATGAAATAGTATAAAATTTCCTGATTAAAAGTGACAGCTATAACTCCTTTTTCCACTCTGAGAAATCATTGAAGCTAGATATACCTTTCAGACAAATGAAAATAGAAAATAACATTTGGAATTCATTGAAATCTAATCAGTAGTCATTAACAGATGTATATAAAATAGCAAGATTCGGCCGCCATCAATTCCCATTTTTCATTCTCTGATCAACAAACTAACTCAACTACCTCATAGATAATCCCATCTCTCGATCAAAGTTCAAATCCACCAACAGTTCGCATTAGCTCATAACAATATATATTAAAGGAAATTATCCCGACAACAAACAATTACATTCGTTAAAATCACAACACTTATCATCTAAGTTCAGCTATAAATATTTCAGAAATCAGAATTCTACAATCAACAATAAATATTGATTTCTTTCTTGTCCCATTATCCTGGCTCAAAATGCATTTAAGATCAATTACACACAGTAATCAAATGCCATATCCCTTCAAATTAATTTTTTTTGTCTCTTTTATCACAAAAAGTAAAGATGAGCAAGTTGATACATTTAAGAGCATCTTAAAAACAAGTGAAATAACGCCTTCACACTAATCCATGCATTTTCATCTAATTTCATTTTCTTGGATTCGTATCATTATCGTTAACTCTTTGCGAACAGATCTCGCGTTCATACAGGCTTATAAATGTGCAATCAAAATTCATCAACACACAAAACTTGCCACTAACAACTATAGATTATCTCCTCGATTAACAGGATGATCATTTTATCGTAGTTCAAAATAAACAACAGATGAGCTGGCAACGGGTGTTCCTTAAGCAGATCAATCAAGATAGCAAGAATTACTATGTTCTCCTCTAAATAGTTGCTAGGTGAGGTTTAGCATACAGGAGCTGACAAAAAAACATGACAAAATCTATCCGAAAATTCTACATAACTGTACTACAAACAGTTGAAATGCAGTCTAACCTAAGCTCAGTCCGTAAGAAGACTCACTATCAAAGATCAGCAAACTAAATCAGATAATACGCTTATAAAATTCAAGCATCAATGATTCCACCACATGCAATAGTCCATAACTAATTCACCAAGTCAACCAACGCTAGTTAATCAGTTGTCTAATAATCAATGAAGTAGTAGATAATAAAGGGAAAATTTAGAAAATTCAAACCGGGGGCAG
Organism: Schizonepeta tenuifolia; assembly: GCA_029490685.1. Taxonomy (NCBI): domain Eukaryota; kingdom Viridiplantae; phylum Streptophyta; class Magnoliopsida; order Lamiales; family Lamiaceae; genus Schizonepeta; species Schizonepeta tenuifolia. The sequence continues at coordinate 28,573,311 of CM055955.1, forward strand.
CGACAGGTTTGAATTCTATGTGACTTTTCCACAAACAGTTGGAGTCTGCAGCTTAACCTATGCTCAATCCATATGGAGAGCTGTTAGCAATCCAAACCCCATTATCATATAAATCATTTGTACCATAGCAAGTATTACTAATTCCAGTACATGCAATCAATAATTGATCATTCGCTGAATCAAACAACCTTTGTCAAATAATCAAAATAGAGCATTGGAATATAAAATGAGGATTAGAAAAATCAAACCAAGAGCAGCAGTTGGCTGAGAAGAAACGAGACAGTGGCAATTTGCACAAACTCAAGCGCCTTAGCCAGATCCGAAACTTTCTGAGTTCTTTACACAGAGATCAAGGTTAGTTCAAGCGAAACAGAAACATACAAGAGCACAAAGGCTTCTGCGACCAGCGTCAAGTCACCGGCTAAAATAGTCGCCAGAAGGAAAGAGGAAAACGAGTTTAGGGATTGACTTTGGGATTTATTTCTTCAATTTCTAAAACGAGAAGAGGGTTTCTGCCAAAACTAACAGCGATTTGGAACTAATCAGCTCACAAAGAAGAAATAGAACGACATACGATATTTAGATTTTTTGCTAATGTAGAGGTTATCGAACACATAAACCAAAGCAATCAAAGTATTCGTTCACCGAAATTGATTATTAGTTTAGATATGGGTTTGTCTCTTCTGTCCTCACACTTCTAAAGCAATTATCGTGGTTATCCCCATCAGAAACCTTCAATAATTCCTCTATGTGCTCACCGGATTTTCCATCTCAAACCTCAGTTCAAATCGGACATCTCGATTCAATTAGATAAACAGCGTAAAAAAAGACGGCAAACTAGAAAGACAAGATTCCAATTGACTTCACAGCTCGCTCTGACTAGGGCGTTTACAACATCACCCTCTAAGGACACATAACGTTCCCTTCATCTCTTAGCGAAATTCAACACATAAAAGCAGAAATTGAAAGGAAACATTGAACTAAAAGCAGACAAAACACAAAATCAACGCCCCAACCCATGTTTACCACAAGACTGGATTAATGCCTTATTAACGAAGGAAAGTGAATGAAACAGTACAAAATCGGATAAAATGATCCTCATATGAAGAAGGCTAATCTATCAACAAAGAGAAAAATCATTTGTAAATCGGGCGGAAGAAATCCTTGCTGGAACTTGACCCGCCTTCTCCTCGCTAAGGATCCTGCATAAAAGCCTGAAACACCGGAGGTTTTCTCCGGCGTCGGCCCTCCGATGCTTAAGTCAGTCTTTGAGTATTTTTGGGAATTAAAACATAAAAGAAAGTAGTACTCAAGAAGAAGAAGATAATAATACCTCAGATTAGAAAAGGAGGTATTTATAAGCTTACCATAGTGTGGGGTATTTTAGTCTTTAAGGTATGATAATACTAATTTCTGGGGTCGAGCTCTGCTCGGTCGAGGAGATCAGGTCTGCACGTCAAGTCTGAAGCACGCCAGCTCTGCCGAGCATGTCAGATCTTGGAAAGGGCTTTTCTTTAGCCCTTAAAAGTTCAGAGCTGAACTCTTCAGCTCTCTTTCTCTCATAAGTTCAGCTCTAAAATAGGCTTGTTGGGCTTCTTCAAAGTTTGGGTCGATTTAACAAGGTTTGGGCTCCTAATTTCGGCCCTGTATATTTAATCCCATATCATAATCAAGATTTAATTTTCGATGATTATTGACTGCTTGAGTTCGATATTTATGGGTAGGGTTTGATAGTGACGTTGGAGTGTTTTTTAAGAAAAACTAGTGTTTCACTCGTTGGGTTTGATATTAAAATACTATTATTTAATAAAATTCAATATGTAATAAGAATAAGAAATGTATTGTTTGTTAATTATTTTTATTTTTTTAAATAATATGCATTAAAAATTTTAAATAAGCTTGAACGTCCTAGGTTTAATTCTAAGGAAAAGTGCTTCATAATTTATTTAAAAAGTAATATTTAATTGAAAATTAACAAAGTAGAATAATATAAATAATTCAAATAATTATAATGGAAAGAAATAATGATTATTGATATGAATAAATGTCATGTTTTAGAAAAAAAAAATTACCTTTTTTCCACGACAATTGTTATTTTTATTCACGGAAACTTATATTTTTAGTTGTTTTGGTTAATTTATGGGAAGTTAGCAAAATTACACAAACAAACATTTGTCATAGTAAATACCTATAAATAAGTCATGTAATTATAGTTGTAAGAAAAGATAATTATTGATATGAAAAAGGTAATGTTTGTAAATTATTAGTAGTGCTTTTTAACAGGTGTTATTTTATTCACGATAAATTATATTTTACTTATTTATGGATTTTGTTGATTGTAAGTTAGAGAATTGCACTAACAAATATTTGTCGTGGTTAAAAAATTTAAATAATTCAAATTAATGATCGTGATGAAAAGTAATTATTAGTATAATGAAAGGTAATGAATGTTTCAAAAAAAGTTACTATTTTTTTGACAAATTGTTGTTTTTATTCAAGAGAACTTGTATTTTTAGTTATGTGATAAAATAATTATTATCGTAAAGGAAAAAAGATAATTTTTTATTTGAAGAAAGGTAAGATTTCAAAAATATCAGTATTTTTTTTCACAACAATTGTTCTTTTTATTCATGAGAACTTGTACTTTTAGAAATTTAGTCAAGTAATTATTGAAAAAGTAATCATGGATATGAAGAAATGTATATGTTTGAAAAATATTATTCTTTTTCACGACAATTTTTTTTTTGGTAAAAATATTTTATTACCAACTAAGCAAGAAGGAGCAGAAACATACAATCAAAACTAAGGAAGCCCGAAGCTCTACTACTGGAAACAAGTCAAAAATCTCTTGAGCTTGGTTCCTTAGCACAAAGAAATACAAACTTGAAATATACATAACTTCACTACATGTTCTATACTACTGTACTGCTCTTGGAATTTCCTATTATTTCTCTCAATCCAAACTTGATAAACTGCAACAGTTAATTCAAGACGAAACAACTTTTGCTTCTCCGTAACAGAGCCACAGTGGTTAATGAGAGCAACTGTGATATCATTCCAATCCCCAGTAGCCCTGTACACTCCACTCCAAGCAGTCAAGGAGTCCCCAACCTCTCTAGAATATTCACATTCAAATAATAGATGGTTCAAGGTCTTTGGTTCTCTTGCACACAAACTACACACTGGATCAACCACCACTCCAAATTTGTGAAGATAATCACATGTAGATAACCTCCTTATCACGGCAAGCCAAGTTATAAAAATGCACTTGGGGGGGCAGTACTACTCAAAATTCGATTCCATGCAACTCTTTGTATTGGCCCTCTCATATGCAAATAAACTTTCCTGAGATGGAGTAAGTAGACTAAGACAATATACCTTGATCTCCATCGGAAGATAAGACAATCTCTCTGCAATAATCTTCCTCACCATCCATGAGGCCTGAGCTGGCAATGGCATGGTGAGAATATCCTCTTTCTTTATATGATACCTATGCACCCATTTGACCTATATTTTATCCTTTTATTCATGAGAACTTGTAATTTTAGTTATTTGTCAAGTAATTATTGTAAAAAAAAGTAATTATTTATATAAAAAAAATGTAATGTTTCAAAAATATTAGTACATTTTTTCATGACAATATTTTTTTTTTTTCCACGAAAGCTTACAAAACATACTCCCTATTGGGAAATTTATTAGTATAAGTTTTGATGAATTCCAAAACCGACTGACCCCAACCGAGTAGATGTTGCCAGAACCTAATGTTAGAATTTAGGCTCGCTGTTTGAGCAAAGTTAAGATTTTATCTTTACAGGTCTCCAGCTGAAGAAGGCAACAAGGCGTCACTCAAACAGAACATCAGTTGTGAAGAAGGACAACTGAGAGTTCATATGATCAGATGGAAACAAGGGGAAGTCTTCAGAACATCAGTTGTGAAGGAAACCAACTGAGCGTTCATCAGATGAGAAACAGTTGAAAGGAAGAGAACATCAGATGAAAAGGAAAGTCATCTGAGGGTTCAAACCCAACTGAGTAAATACAAGGAAGACAACTGAGTGTTCAGTTTCAGAACCTCAGTTGTAGAACTCGAACAAGAAGATCAACTGCTTGAAGTTCAAAGTCAGCTGAGAGTTCAACAGTTCAGAACATCAGCTGAAGATCACTCAGATAAAGATCAAGACTTTCAACCGACGAACTGAAGTTGACTGTTAGAAAGGTTAAGATTTGAATTTCAAAAGGAAGTCACATGAGGGTTGACCGTTCAGTCATTACCCCATCTGGCCCAACACAAGGCTGTCTCAGATGGAAAGCAGAAGAGCACAGATGCCATATCGGGAAAGTCTGCAGAGATGAGAGACAAGCCATCGCTATCAAAGAACAGAGATCAACAGCTCCTCCAACGGCTAGTTGATTCTCTCCGCCTATAAATAGAGGCTTCCATTCATTGGAGACATGCGCGGAAGACACACAAGAGAAGACACACGAGACGAGACAGAGCGAAAGAAAGAACTATATTCCTTGCTCGAGCTGAATTAGATTTAGTCTCTAAGAACATCACTTGTTGAGAGTTCTAGAGCATTAGATTGTGTTTGAGTGTCTTTAGATCGAACCTTGAGAACATCACTTTGTGAGAGTTCGTAGAGTGTTAGATCCCAACTCACTTCTTGTTCGAGCTATTAGTAGGAACCTTATCTTTTATACCTGAAGAGGTTTCAGGACCCTACTCTCCTGTGATTGAGTAGTTAGGTTGTCAAGTACCCGCAAACTTGATATAGGTTGTTAAGTACCCGTAAACTTAACTGTATAGGTTGATAAGTACCCGTAAACTTATTGCAACGGTTGCACAGCCCGGGTAAGCTGTGTGGTTTGTCCAAAAGAACTTGGACAGAGTTGTGTGGACTCACAACTCCCCGTGGACGTAGGAGGGTTATCTCCGAACCACGTTAAATCCTGTGTGTCTGTGTTTATTTTATTCAGTTATTTATTGCATTATTAACTGACCAAACTAACCGGCATACAAATCTGCATCTTTGCATATTCAACTGTTTTGGTTGTTGACCAACCTTGCACTAAAAGCGTGAGTTGATTTTAACGAGTTTAATTTTCCACCACATTCCGCACAGCTGCACTCTTCCAGCTGAGGTTGCTTACTCAGCTGTGAGATTCCAACTGAGTCCGTTTTACTCGGTTGAAGTAACTTTTAAGGGTTAAGTTTTTAAAATCCTAACTGGTGTATTCCCCCCCCATACACCAGTAACTCGTTTCGGGACCATCAAGTGGTATCAGAGCAGTGGTTCAAAAGACTGCTGACTCTGTTTCACAAGGTGTGAATTCGAGGAATTTTATTCAGTGGTCAACTGAACAGATCTCTTTATCACGCTAGTGCATATCTGCTTGCACCCTTCTTTCGTTGTTGTGTGCAGATGGACGTCAAAGACGATGAGGTACAATCTAATCCTACTATTTTGAATTCTTCAATTATTTCTAACATGCAGGAAACCCTAGATGAAGAGTTGGAACTCTCATGGGACGACTTCATAGCACTCAATGAGGAAGTGCAACAGCAGTCGGTTGAGTTTAAGAGTCTTCAAGTACAATTCGCCAGGCTTGAGGAATCCTTAACCGACAAGGACGATTTGATCAAGAGCCAAAAGGAAGAGATTGACAATCTCAATAATCAGCTGAATGCTGCCAGCCAACCTAAGGCTTCAACTGATGAGGAGTTACAGAAACAGATCAAGAAACAGCAAGATCAGTTGAACAAGCAAGAGGCGCAGATCGGCTAGCTGGTGAAAAAATCAGACGAACAGTCCGAGTATATAGCTGTTCTTCTTAAAGAATTGCAAACTGAGAAGGACAACCTGATCAAGCTATATCAGTCATCCAAGATCATAGAGAATTTAATCAGTTACAGCCGACAGACGGATGACTTGTCAGGACTCGGTTACGATGTGGTTAAAGATAGTGGAATTCCTCCAGCAACCTTCATCAAAGCTGTTGAGGTCAAGGTTGTTGAACCTAACACAATTGAATCTGAATCTCCCCAAAGTAATGCAACTTCCACTTCTCAGCAAGCTCAACCGACCAAGGGAACTCCAACTGAGAAGGGAAAAGAAGCAATGGATGAACAGAACGTTCCATCGGTTGGGACATCAATCGAGAGGGAATGTTCCAAGTCACAGAAGAGGAACCAGAGGCGTCGGAGATACAACCGAAACAAAAATCAGAACCGACCTCTGAACCGTCCACAGAACCGACCACAGAAAGAATGGAACCGACCGCAGAGCCAACAAGGACTCAACCATCTGAATCAACAGCGGTTCCATCATCAGTTCAACCAGAGGTTCCAACCGAGTCAACCAATGAGGAACAGTTCGAACAGCTGGAGATATTCATGCCACAAGTTGAATCAACATCCGAGCATGACCAGTTGTCGTCGTCAGTCAGAAAGATGGAATCAGTATTAGCTACGAAGATTCCAACATGGCATCCGATCATTCAGACAAATCAGACAGGATAAAAATCGCCATCAAAACAGGGGGAAAGCCTCACCTCCTAAAGCCCAACATGGGAGAAATCTAACTCCTCCCAAGAAACAGAGCATTATTTCTAACAACAAGCCTAAGGATAACCGAGGTGTTGTTATAATTGATGAAAATGGGCAAATCATTTGGAATGACAAGGCTATTCGAGTGTACAGGGAAAAGCGACGCACAGTTCCAGGGGGAACTGGTTCTAACCCTCCAGGACCCAACTGAAATTGGGGACCTAAGCGAGTTTCTCTTTGCAGGTACAAGAGAAACATCTGAGGAAGAAGAAGACGTCTGCTACAATATGGGTGATGGATAGTGGATGCTCGAAACACATGACGAATCTGAAGGATTTGCTTGGAAGTTTCGTGGAGAAAGAAGGTCCATCAGTTACTTTTTGTGATAACTCGAAAGGTGATATTGTTGGGAAATTGATCTCCAACAGGGAATGTTTTCTATGCTGACTGGAACAGCAGCCTCCCTGACACTTACCTGTTATCAAAGAGCAGTTCGGATGTGAGCTGGCAGTGGCACAAAAGGCTCAACCATCTGAACTTCAAGACAATGAACCGACTCGCCAGACAAGAACATGCAAGAGGCATACCCAACCGAGTGTTTTCAACAACACATATCTGCAGTGCATGCCAGTTGAGAAAGCTCGCTAGATCCTCCTTCCGGTTGAAGTCAACTCTCTCAACCGACCGAGTGTTACAGCTGATCCATATGGATCTCTTCGGGCCAGTTACACCAAAGAGCATAAATGGCAACGAATATACACTGGTTGTAACTGATGATTACTCGAGGTACACGTGGACCATCTTCATGCGCCACAAAAGTGAAACCCGAGATGAGCTACCCAAGTTGATGGATCGGATATCGAACCAACAAGAGATAAAATTATTTCCATCCGATCAGATCATGGAACTGAGTTTCTAGATCACAGTTGAGAAGAAAGACGTTTCCTTGGAGAAAAGACTCCAACTGAGATTCAGCGAGCTGACATCTTCAACAAACCTCTAGCCGAAGCACGGTTCAAGATGCTAAAACGAGAAACTTGGATTGTTGGATCCTTCAGATGAGGAACCAGCCAAGGTGAAGAGATAGATGCCCATCTGAGGGGGAAGCTCAGATGGAGGGGGAAGCTCAGCTGAAGGGGGAATCTCAGATACTGATTGCCAACTGAAGACGTCAAACATCAGCTGAACAGATGAACTCGAGTCAGCTGATGGTATGCTGCAACAATGGATCAGACGTCAGCTGAACAGACAAACTCGAGTCAGCTGATGGTATGCGGCAACTGAGGAACTCGACTAATGAACACAGCTGATTCAGACATCAGCTGGCAGGTATCATTTATGACTGAAGGTGTTATGTTCTTAAATGAGAATGTTTAAAATAAATTCAAACATTCCTGAGCTAGCCAGTTACATTAAAAATAGCCATCATGTCACATTAAATGTAAAGTACGGCTGAGCATCTATAGCCTACTCTATAGTGCGACTGGGATGAAATGAAACTGTACATCTTCTCACGCGCTGGTTGGAACTCGGATCAAAACGTCAAGTCAAAGATAGTCAACAGTCACGTAATCCCAGCCGTTGATGGATTTGCGCCATTTAACCCCAGCCGTTGATCTCATCCGAGTCAAAGACCTATATAAGGCGAAAAATTAGGAAGATATCTCCTACTTTCCTCATTCGTGCTTATCAATTATAACTATTCATCGTCTTCCAGTTTTTCTGCCTAACCCATTTCTGCAAATAGATTCCTTTCCTCTCCTATATATATATTACCTTTCCAGTGATTTAATGGCACCCAAAAGCAAGAGAATGGCATCATCCGGACCTTCCCTCGTGCCTACCACATATGAAGAGTCATTCGATATGTTAGTATCGAAGATTCACTTCGAGCAGATCCTCTCCGACGAGGATCTAGAGTCGCCGGTCCTAGCCCCTCTCGCCAACACTCTCCGTGAGAACGGACTCCTGGAATGGGCCAAGCTCTGCCCCTCTCACTTGCTCAGGCGTCAAGTCAGAGAATTCTACGTCAATCTTGTTCGTCCCCTTGATGGTTCAGAGGGAGTTTCTACGACGGTGTCCTGCCGACAAAGAGATGTTCCGGCAAGGACAATACGTCGTGTCACCTTCTCCATCGACGTGTCCGATGTCCTCCGGTACATCATACCAATCAACCACACCGCCACCGAGTTCCTGGAGAATATTACCGACAAACAAACTGATGAATTTCTTCAGGATGCTCTGATCGAGCCAGAGCGGTTGAGGAGCAACATGCAAAGGACTAAGCTGAAGCCGGAACACCGCCTGCTGTTCGACGCCGTGTCGAAGGTCGTGTTCGGATACAGTGGCGCGTTCGGCGACATCAGCCGACCCAAGCTGAAGCAGCTGGTGGCCTTGGAGCACCAACACCAAATCAACTGGTTCCAATATTTTCTGAACCAGTTGATGGTGGAAAAGTCAAAGATCTCTGAGAGTACAACCGAGTCTGGAGAGAAGCTGCTGAGTGTGAAGGGCACGCTCAATTTCGGCTGCAAAATCTCCGCCCTCATCCTCCTCGCAACAAAGGACCGCAACATGGTCTGGGCTGACTGCGAGGAGACGCCACTGAAGAAGTTGTTGCTGTTCCCGACGGCCAAGAAAGCACAGGAGGTGCTGAGGAGTGTCTACACTCCTAACGACAAAAGAGAGTCAGGAAAGCCAGCTGAGTCAGCAGCTAAGGGGGAACAAGCTGTTGCTCGCCCCACAAAATCCAAAGCCTCACGTCGCCGAACTGACGCTGAGAAGGATTTGACTGACGAACCTGCCCAGAAAAAGTTAAGGGTAAGGTTCAAGAAGGCAATCAAGAAGGCGGCTGAGGTGCCAGCTGATGAGCCAACTGATGTTCCAGCTGATGAGTCAGCTGATGAGCCAGTTGAGGTTCCAGCTGAGGAGCCAGCTGAGGAACAAGCTCCAGACAAGGAGGGAGCGCAGGTCGAGTCCACACCTGCTGAGGAACGCTCCGAATCCAGCCGCTCAGCTGAGGCCGCATCGCTCGAGATTGTCCCTCGAGCCCCCGGAGCTGATGAGGCTGAGGGCATGGAGACGTCGGTTGCATCCTCCTCATCTGAGGACCTCGAAGATGTTACCACCTCCCCCACAGCTGGAGTGAATGTTGTACTGCCCCTAGAGCCTCTTGCTCTCTCTACCCAAATCGAGCCAGAATTTCCGAGCTCTCAGCTCGATGCCAACATCGTGACCGCTCCTTCGGCCGATGTTGAGGAAATCATTCCACCCTCTTCCCCAACTAAATCCCAAATTCCGAGCTCTCAGCTCGATGCCGATGTTGTGACCGAATCTTTGGCCAACATCGATGAATCTCTAGAACCCGAACCATACAGTCTCACCCCCTCCCCGATCAACGAAGCGGAGGACCTACAGGCTGTTGCTGACGAGCACGAAGGCAGGGTGGCCTACTGCTTTCAAAAGCTGTTGGGTCTGTTCCCTGCGGCTCGCGACATGCCCATCTTCGCCACACTGGGAACCGAGCTACAGTACCAGTTCCACCTGATCTTTAGCCAGTGGTATGTCAAGGAGGACACGATCAGGGTACTGAGCTGGGACAAGCTGAAATCTGATGAGTCCCGCATCCGAGCCTACTTCAACTATTCCAACTTGGAGGTGGCATACAACAACCGGATCGCGCTGCTCACTAGACGGATGGACCAGAGTCTAGCTGAAGGGAAGGACACAAGGGAGGCAGCTGGAAAGGAGTGTGTCGACTTCCTTGACAGCATGTTGGTGAAATCAGCTGACTTCCTTGAAGATGTCGATGCAGCAGCTGCCGCCGCAAAGGAAGAAGAGGAAAACCTGAAGTTGTACCTGGCAAACCGCCAAGCCATGGTCACAGCTGAGCCTCTAGCTCAGTCTGCTCAAGCCTTTCCAGCTGCTCAGCTCGCTCCTTCAACAGAACAAATCTGCGAGCTAGTGGCTGAGAGGGTCAACCAGTTGAGGACCGAGCTGCTCGCCAACCTCCAGCACCAACAAGATAACCAGCTGAGGGAGTTGGCAGCTCAAGAAGTGAAGTACCAACAACTGATGGAGGAGAATGCCGAGCTGAAGATGAAGCTGAATGATCTCTCCTCCTCCACCAGTCAGGACGTGTCGGAGCTGAAATCCACTCTATTGGGCTTGAAGTCGGAAGTGAATGTCTTCAAGTCCTTGGCTGACTCAAATCTGGCCAAGTCCCAACAGACGCAGGATGCTGAATGGGAATCCCGGTTTGAGTCACGTTGGGCTGAGTTCGTTGCCTTTCAGACAGAGGTCAACGACAACCTCTCTGTCTTGAAGAAGGCAGAACAAGAGCGCCAGGACTCCGAACTGGCAAAGAAGATCGAGCTGGAGTGTGCGGTCGATGAACTCTTCAACCGTGTTCAATCCACCGAGGCCAAACTCAACTCTCTGGACGGTTCAGTAGCAAGCCTTGTTGCTGATGCCAAAAAGAGGGAAGAGAAAGAGACGAAGGGTGAAGCACAGGAAGAAGAAGAGACCCAAGAAGAAGGAGTGCCAGCTGCTTAACCATCCAAATCTCAGCTGAGGAGGAGGAAGTCTGCTGCTGCCAAGTCAACCGAAGTCGGTGGAGCCGAAATGTCAAAGGACTTGAAGCAGGCAAAGAAGATTGGAGTTTCCTACAGCTCCATAGCCGAGATCGCAGCCGAGATGGATTCTGAACTCGACGGGATAACAACCGAAGAGTGCATTGCAGCGGCTAAGGCTATGGATGTAGAGGAGAAGGACTACATGAACCCAAGCTGGATCAGAAAGTTTGCCGCCAGCCAGGCGAGGAGGGTGAACCAGTTCGAGGATGAGCTGAAGAAGGTTTCTCAGAACCTGGACCGCAACGTTGCCTCCTGCAGCCGACGCCGCATCAATAAAATCCAATCAAATGCGGAAGCTCGATTGAAGCAACAAAGGTTGCCTCTAAAGTCCAAGGTTGAGAGTCGGTTCAAGCATACCGACAAGTGGATCCCGACCGAGTGGAATGAGGAGTGGGAGCTGTTCAAGCAGGAGTTCGTGAACGACTTCTATTACAGGAAGGTTTACGCAACTGACGACCCAAGGAGAGCGTTCAAGGAGGCGCTGACTGAGTTGCACTCAGGTGACCCGGGCATGTTCAGTCAATTCAGGAGGGCCATGATTGACGCCAACCTGGACTTGAACACTGTTCCAGTTCCCAAGAGGGTTACTTATCGGCTACCTCTTCTCCCGGATTCCAGCAACCCGAACCGCTTGCATCTGAGGCGAGGCAGGTCTGCAAGGAGCATGGAGTGGACATTTCCAAGGAGTCACCTGCAAAGAGGGAAATTTTTGTAAGGATTTTTGGCAAGTATGGGCTACAATACTAGCTCAGTTAGTTTTCTAGCAACTGTTGTAATTTTCGGTTTTTGAGCCTATCTTTTGTAACAATCAGTTGTAATGAAAACTATTCAATTATAAGATTCACCTTGATGAACAATCCCTCATTGTCCAAGCTCTGAATCACAAAGTCTTTTAAATACCATGTTATAACTGTGCTAACCCTTTGATGTTTTATCTTATAGACTGTCTAGAATTTCAGCTGAGATTTTAGGTCAGTTAGAGAGGATTAGATCAATAGTTGTAAGTGGTTTTGGCATCATCAAAAAGGGGGAAATTGTTGGGAAATTTATTAGTATAAGTTTTGATGAATTCCAAAACCGACTGACCCCAACCGAGTAGATGTTGCCAGAACCTAATGTTAGAATTTAGGCTCACTGTTTGAGCAAAGTTAAGATTTTATCTTTACAGGTCTCCAACTGAAGAAGGCAACAAGGCGTCACTCAAACAGAACATCAGTTGTGAAGAAGGACAACTGAGAGTTCATATGATCAGATGGAAACAAGGGGAAGTCTTCAGAACATCAGTTGTGAAGGAAACCAACTGAGCGTTCATCAGATGAGAAACAGTTGAAAGGAAGAGAACATCAGATGAAAAAGAAAGTCATCTGACGGTTCAAACCCAACTGAGTAAATACAAAGAAGACAACTGAGTGTTCAGTTTCAGAACCTCAGTTGTAGAACTCGAACAAGAAGATCAACTGCTTGAAGTTCAAAGTCAGCTGAGAATTCAACAGTTCAGAACATCAGCTGAAGACCACTCAGATGAAGATCAAGACTTTCAACCGACGAACCGAAGTTGACTGTCAGAAAGGTTAAGATTTGAATTTCAAAAGGAAGTCACATGAGGGTTGACCGTTCAGTCATTACCCCATCTGGCCCAACACAAGGCTGTCTCAGATGGAAAGCAGAAGAGCACAGATGCCATATCGGGAAAGTCTGCAGAGATGAGAGACAAGCCATCGCTATCAAAGAACAGAGATCAACAGCTCCTCCAACGGCTAGTTGATTCTCTCCGCCTATAAATAGAGGCTTCCATTCATTGGAGACATGCGCGGAAGACACAAAAGAGAAGATACACGAGACGAGACAGAGCGAAAGAAAGAACTATATTCCTTGCTCGAGCTGAATTAGATTTAGTCTCTAAGAACATCACTTGTTGAGAGTTCTAGAGCATTAGATTGTGTCTGAGTGTCTTTAGATCGAACCTTGAGAACATCACTTTGTGAGAGTTCGTAGAGTGTTAGATCCCAGCTCACTTCTTGTTCGAGTTGTTAGTTGGAACCTTATCTTTTATACCTGAAAAGGTTTCAGGACCCTACTCTTCCTGTAATTGAGTAGTTAGGTTGTCAAGTACCCGCAAACTTGATATAGGTTGTTAAGTACCCGTAAACTTAACTGTATAGGTTGATAAGTACCCGTAAACTTATTGCAACGGTTGCACAGCCCGGGTAAGCTGTGTGGTTTGTCCAGAAGAACTTGGACAGAGTTGTGTGGACTCACAACTCCTCGTGGACGTAGGAAGGTTATCTCCGAACCACGTTAAATCCTGTGTGTCTGTGTTTATTTTATTCAGTTATTTATTGCATTATTAACTGACCAAACTAACCGGCATACAAATCTGCATCTTTGCATATTCAACTGTTTTGGTTGTTGACCAACCTTGCACTAAAAGCGTGAGTTGATTTTAACGAGTTTAATTTTCCACCACATTCCGCACAGCTGCACTCTTCCAGCTGAGGTTGCTCACTCAGCTGTGAGATTCCAACTGAGTCCGTTTTACTCGGTTGAAGTAACTTTTAAGGGTTAAGTTTTTAAAATCCTAACTGGTGTATTCCCCCTCCCCCTATACACCAGTAACTCGTTTCGGGACCATCACTCTCTCTGTCCTGTGTTAGTATGATCTCTCTCTATATTTAGTCGTCTAGCATATATGATCTCTTTTTATATTTAGTCGCCACAAGTTAGCATTTCCCAGATCACAGTTGCATTAATTCTTGCGTTACCTTTGAGCTTTCACAAATTTTCAACACAAACATCTTAATGATAGAAAAGAAACTAAGAGAGATAATCAATTAAGATTAATAAATTGTGGTTGTTGATACTAATTAAAGTATAAGTTTAGCTAGGTTTAGTTTAGGTGGTTGAGGTGGATAGAGCTGAGCACAATGTCGAACGATGCGGTGTTAAGTGCCATGTCATAATGAGACATAGCATCGAGGAGAAGGATGAGTATTTATGCCAAAGAAATTGATATTTATCACTATATAAAGATATACTCCCTCCGTCCACATATAAGTGTCCCATTTGGGGTTGGACACGGGATTTAAGAAAACTGATAAAGGTGTTTTGAGTGGGGTAAAAGTTAGGATGTAAGGGTAGTGATAATTAAATACTTAATTTCTTAATCCTTGTTTACTTTTTGGGTGTTGTTATTGTTGGTGGTTAGCTTTCTTTTTTATTTCTTGTTCATTTATTGTGTTTTTTCACCATATTTAAACCACTAATTTTTGTTAAACATATTTCGATTTTTTGTTGTAATGTAAGGAATTGACCTTTTTTCTGTTGTAAGTTAAATGCACATATTTCGATTTTGTTGTAAATAATTTTTTTTTAATTTCAGGAAATTTCATTTTTTTTTCTTTTCCAGATTTAAATAAAGAGAATTCCAGGAATAATGAAAAGTGGTTTTATTTCCAGATTTAAATAAAGATAATTCCACCAATAATGACTTAAAGTTAATTAAATTAACATGATTTTTAAAATAGAAAAATAAACAAGTGCAAGCATATTGGAGGCAAAACACCCTTCATTTCCTGCTGACAATATCAACTTGGAGGCAAAAGTACAAATTTTGGAGCTAAAAACCATTCATTTCCTGCTGACAAGATCAAAATGTGTGGAGGAAATTTCAAATGCAACCTATCCTCTAAAAACTCAATAAATACAGACTGGTTGCTACACTTCTTCCATTACTACAACTAAAATGCAATAAATACAAAGGGAGAGAAACAACAGCATGGCAGAGAGCAGCAAGAGGCCGAATTTATCAAATGAAGACAGAAATATAGTGGCACAATGGCTCTTACAGCACAACAACAATGACAGCCTTTAATATGGGGCAAAAAAATAGGCTGCTGACTTATTCGACCTTGATGTGAGGACCATCGTTCGCATCTGGAAGGAAGCTGCCAAACAACAAGCCCTTGGACAGCGTTTCAAAAAAGGATCAACAAGCAAAAAAAAAGGTACTGGATGTTGAAAAAGTCAGAAAATTATCAGTGTTAGAAAGAAGCTCACTTAGGATTATAGCAGAGCCTCTTGGGATCAGTAAAAGTTTGCTACACAACTGGATTAAAGAGAAAAAAACTGAGGCCACATACCAATGCCATTAAGCCTTTTTTAACCCCTTAGAATATGATCAATAAACTCACTTGGAGCCTCAGTCAACTCATTTCCAAGTCAGTTGGTGGTAAATTCCCTTTTCAGACAATGTATAACACCATACATGTTGATGAGAAATAATTTTATTTAATTAAGGTGGCAGGCAGGTACTACATTCTACCAAATGAAATAGAGCTACATAGGACATGCAAATCAAAAAGATTTATCGAGAAGATCATGTTTCTATGTGTTGTTTCAAGGCCATTAATAGATGGAACTGGAAATGTCATATTTGATGTCAAAATTGGTATCTTCCCTTTCATTACTATTGAACCAGCTTTAAGAAACTCAAAAAATAGGCAAAAGGGAACAATGCAAACCAAGGCAGTTCAATCAATCACTCAAGATGTCATGAAACAATGCTTCATCAATTGGGTAAGTTTCAATGTGTATATCTATCAGAATTTTTCAAATTCATCATGTAGTTATTATTTTAAACCCACAATCTGATGCAGCTAGTTCCAACCATTAAGACAAAGTGGCCTGAACATCTCAGCAAGACCATATACATACAGCAAGACAATGCCAAACCTCACATCCAGTGCAATGATCCAGATTTCCTAAAGGCTGCAAAATCTGATGGATTTAACATAGAACTGATTTGCCAACCATCTAATTCACCTGACAGTAATGTTAATGATTTAGGGTTTTTTTAGAGCCATTCAGTCATTGAAAGATAAGAAAATGGCAACAACTGTGGATGACATGTTGAAGAATGTGAATGATGCATTTGATGAGTATCCACCATGGAAGCTTAATAATGAGTTTTTGACTCTACAAGGTTGCTACTATGAGACTATCAAAAAGAAAGGCAACAACAACTACAGAATTTCATACATGAACAAGAAAAGGCTTAGGAGGCTCGGAATACTATCGCAATGTATTGAAGTAGAAGAGCAGCTTGTACTAGACAGTTTGGAGTATCTGAAGTTATAAGAAGTTAAAGCAAGTTCAAGCTACAATGTAGACAGTCTAGTGCAAGGGTTGAATCAGTCCAACTTGGACAACATAGTGCAGGGATTTAACCAAGTGAATTTAAGAGATTGGTTTCTCTTTAGTTTAGGTTTTTGCCAAATGTTTACAGGGACAAACAAATCAGGTCAGTTTTTGTATTGTTTGGAATGTAAACAACTTATGTTTTGTCTCAGCAATTTGAAAATTAGCATCATTTGCATCATTGACAGTTGTGATTGTTTTTAGCCTCCTAAGTAGGTTCTTATTATCCTATTGGTTGCACCATATCAGTCCCCTTAATTAGGAAATTGAGTACAAACTGATTGCTATAAAAACAATCACTAATCCTCAGGAAATGAAAACAATTTCTCATCACAGGATTTTATATCCAAGCATCTACCAAACGCACAATTAATCATGTAATCACACTGTATGGCATCACCAGCCCCCAACACCACCAAATCAAAAATTAACTCAGGCATTGAGCAATATCAAGCATCACCAACAAATCAGAAATTAAACCAAACATCAAGTAAATTGAGGCAACACCAACAATTTTGTCTCAAACATCGAGTGAAATAAGGCAACACCAACAAAATCAGAA
Source organism: Schizonepeta tenuifolia (assembly GCA_029490685.1). Classification (NCBI taxonomy): domain Eukaryota; kingdom Viridiplantae; phylum Streptophyta; class Magnoliopsida; order Lamiales; family Lamiaceae; genus Schizonepeta; species Schizonepeta tenuifolia. The sequence goes on from CM055955.1 coordinate 28,590,250, forward strand.
TCACACATCAAAGAATGGCATCACCAGCCCTTAACTTCAATGAGTAAATACGAATTCACCTGATTTTATCAAAGATGACACAGAAGGGAAGAACATCGCTAGGAGCTCAAGATCAGAATTTTTTTCCTCCAACGTTTTCTCGCGTCTGAATGGTGGAGGTGGTGGAGGTGGGCAATCGGAGAGAAGCTCACCGTTGGCCACCCATTCGGCATACCCAGATTTATCTACCATCATTGATTCGGAGATCGAAGATCTCACTGCTTTAGATTCCGGCAAGCATGGTGGAGGGACTTCATCATCGAAGATACCACCATTGGCCCGCCAAACATCATACTCCGATTCTGTAACAAGGCTTGCCGATTCCGGCACCTTCATCACCGAGTCAGAGAGCATAACTTCATCCTTCTCAGACTCCACCTCTCATAAATATAAAGGAATCGGACAGAGAGGGGTTGCAGTCGGAGATAGAGTCTCAGACTCCACATCGTCCACAACTGGAGAAAGAGGGGTCGAAATCGACACTGAGTTCTCAGTCTCCACCTCTCATAAATATAAAGGAGAAACAGAGAGAAAGCTCGCAGTCGGCACAACATTCTCCGACTCCACCTCCTATAAATATAAAGGAAATGAAGAGGTTGCAATCGGAATCGGAATCACATACAGAGGGGTCGCAATCGGAGATAGAGGCGGAAAATTACAATATGTCATCAGAGAATTAGGGTGAGACATCGAATATTACAAAAGGGGAGAAACGGCAGAGTGAATGAGAGAGATAGAGTTAGGGTTGCATGAGAGGCGGAGTGAATGAGAGAGATAGAGTTAGGGTTGCATCACAGAATTGGGGCTTTGAAGTGGGTGGATTTGGGTTTGATTGGGATTGGATTGGGCTGTAGGTATTTGGGTTAGTTTAATTAGTGTTATAATTAGGGAAATAACTAGGGAAAACAATTAGGATTGGGTTAAAGTTAATGGTGGGTCCATAATGGCAAAGGGTAGTAAATATTGGGAAGTAGGGAGGTTATTATAGTATGAAAAACAGAGTAGGACATTTATTTGTGGACAAAGAAAAAGGGTAAGTAGGACACTTATTTCTGGACAGAGGGAGTATTTATCAATTAAATAACTTATTTAATATAGATTTTATAAGATTTCATAATCAAATAAATTTCAATAATTAATAAAATATTTCTTAAAGTTTCAATATCTACACCATATAAGCTCGTATTGCGTCAATTTAATATCTTATGGTGGGCTGATCCATGAAGACTCCTACTTTATTTATTTAGTTAATTTTAGTACTTGTTAATTTTCATTTATCGTTTAGGGTGGCCAGGTTTGGGCCTTAGGAGAGTCCATAAGTTAGTTTTATCAGGGTCCATATAAGGAGTGCTAGAAATTCCATCAGTTCATGGTTCGTGTTTGTATTCGATTCTGGGCTGCGTTTCTCGACAATTCCTTTAGGAGTGACGAGGATCAATTCAAGAAGCACCAGAGTTTTGTTGACCCACCCCAAGCCTACTTCACTTCCCATCGAGAAATGGATAACAACAACAATAACAAAGGGGTTTACACGTACTCCGATTGATTCATACTTGTACAACTTTCCAGCTAAGTACATTATTTAGTTTTCTTGCAACTCTCTCTCTTTTAACATTTCCAAGATCCCAGTTGCATTCTTGTGTTACTTAGCATTCACAATCTTAACACAAACATCTTAATGATAGAAGAAACTAACAGATAATTAAGTATATGTTCATATTATAAATTTAGGTTTAGCAACACTTAATCAACATCTTCAGCACACTAACTACACCAGATCAAGATTGACACCACAGCAGCATGAATTCGGTAAGGAAGTAAATTTGACAAGAATCCCATATTCCCATAAATTACCTAGCAGGATATATAGTTGAGCAAGTGAGTTGATGAAATCAGTAGTCAAAATCAACAGTTGCACACCACACCCTTTGAATCCAAAATAACAATAATAGTCTATAGAATCTAAAGAGGTCATGTTGTGGCAAGAGTAACAGGCAAGGACCGAAAAACACTTCATTTCATACTTTGTTTTACTTTTCAGTTTGTCTTATCTTATCGTTTCCTTGCAAACAATACAATACAATCCAATCCAATCCAGTCTAGTCTTGTCCAGTCCAGTCCAATCCAATGATCAGTTTACGTTCTTATGGAACATGACACTAATCGAAAGAAGAGCCACCAAAAGCAAGCTACATTTCATATGACTGACTCAGTGGCTGACTATATGCATATCTATATTAGCGAGCTAGTCTTCTATGTTGCATTCAACAATTGACATATATAAGCAAAGCTTGTTCAACTAAATTACAACTTAAAAAGAGGAAAGAAGTGGAATGAATGGAACTTCTCAAAATACAGTCCAGTCAAACATCAGAAAAAGAAAAGAAGAATCTAATTAATCTGCAACGAAAGAACTCACACTCACCCACCTTTTGATAAATTCTTAGGAGGCTGCTCGGTGGTGGATAGAGAGCTAAGGACAATGTGGAACGACGCAGTGTTAGGTGCCACGTCATAATGAGACATAGCTTCAAGGGGAAGAATGAGTTTGGATGTGGATGGCCCCTCATCAATTGGGCCCGCAAATACTGATTATAAGCATCGACGTGGGGCTTGTTCCCATTTGCGATCCAAAGCTCAAACAAATGCCCCACTTTAGCCCATCGCTTCTCACTCATCCATTTCGACAACTCATCCATCAAACCGTTGTCGTCGAACAGACGCTTACTCAGGATAAACATGTCTTCGTAATTGTTCAGGCGGCCCACATACCCGTAGTCGGCTGTCGTGTGATAAACATCCATTTTATAGCAACTAAATGCATTTTCATAGCACTAATTACCTTATTTTTCCGCCATTCGTGACTTGTTTTAGATGGTTTTCATCATATTGGGTCGCTTTCACATTTTGGTGGAGCTTGTGCATGTGTGTAGGTTAAGCATGAGGTGCTAAGTCGGAATTGAAGGGCTGTCGAGGAACGGAGATGAAGAAACGGGACGGAAAAGTGAAAAACCGAGCGAAGGGAAGAAATGAAGAACCGGCGCTCTAGAATTTATTTTCGGCTGTTTGGCTTCAAAAACCGGCGGTTCAGGGGTGAATCGCCGGCCAAACCGCCGGAAATCTCTGGATTGGAAGCTGTTAAGAAAATGCAAATCGGCGGTCAACTAGGCGGTTCGGGCCTGAACCGCCGACTTTCAGGCCTGGACCGCCGACTTTGTTACTCTGACCGCCGATTTTTACTGTATTGTCCAATTTTTGGACAATTTTGCCCCTGACATGATTATGATTCCATTTAGCACTTTTTCCCTCCTATATATATCTTATGTCAGCCCAAAACGTGGTATTCACCTTCAATAGCTTATATTCTTGTTCAAAAAGTTTCCAAATTAGGGTTCTAAACATTTTTATGGTTGTAATAGTAAATTAAGGTTTGGATTGAAGACTTTGTGAAGATTTCAACATTGGGTTCTTAGTTTTTCATCTATGCAATCATTTCTCCTTTGTTTTGTGTTAATTCTATTCATGTCTAGCTAAATTTCTTAGTTGATTCTAGGGAACTTGTGATGCTCATTTGATGGTGGATTTCTTTTATTGATATTATTATGCCTTCTAAATTCTTAGTTCTTGCAACTTGGTGCTTGTTTTTATGTTGAAATAGGTGGCCTCTATTTTGGCATGCTAAGTGTTTGTGAAAATTTCTAGCCGGTTTTTATGATCATTGAATTCAAGTTTGCTTGATTTGATTGGTTAAGAGTCCTAGCGGAAGTTAATCTAATCAACACAAGACGGCTTTCACTTGTCCTTATGGAATATTTGCTTGTCGACGGATGTCGTTTGGTCTTTGCAATGCGCCGGCCACTTTCCAAAGATACATGATGGCGATCTTCCATGGACTCATCAAGAAGATTATGGAGGTATTCATGGATGATTTTTCCGTCTTAGGTTCTTCCTTTGATAATTGTTTGGAAAATCTTTCTCAAGTTTTGCAAAGAGGTGAGGAAACTTCTTTTTGTTTCAATTGGGAGAAATGTCATTTTATGGTGAGAGAAGACATTGTTTTGGGGCATAAGGTGTCTAAAGATGGATTAGAAGTGGATAGAGCAAAAATAGTGGCAATTGAGAAGTACCTCCAGCGACGAATGTGAAATCTATCCGAAGTTTTCTTGGGCATACGGGGTTCTATAGACGATTTATTAAAAACATTTCAAAAATCTCCAAGCCTCTTTGCTTACTATTGGAGAAGGATTCAAGGTTTGAGTTTTCTAGTGCTTGCCTTGATTCGTTTGAGAAGTTGAAGAAGGCATTTGTGTCTACTCCCGTGTTGATTACTCCGGATTGGACGGAGCCATTTGTATTGATGTACGATGCTAGCGATTGGGCCATTGGGGCCGTGTTGGGGAAAAAATGAGATAAGCTCTTCCGAGTGATCTATTATGCTAGCAAGACATTGGATTCGGCTCAATTGCACTATACCACCACCGAAAAGGAATTACTCGCCGTGGTGTATGCTTTCGCCAAATTCCGTCCATATCTGGTTGGGACGCATTCTATTATTTATACGGACCACGCCGCAATCCGCTACCTTTTTGCCAAGATGGATGCAAAATCCCATTTGATTCGTTGGATTTTATTGCTCCAAGAATTCGACATGGAAATCCGAGATAGAAAGAGATGTGAAAATGTCGTTGCCGATCACCTATCCCATCTTGAGCATCCGGTTGAAGGAGAAGATTCTCGGGTACGTATTAATGAGTGCTTTCCCGATGAACAAATTTTGAAGTTGGTGGATTATACTCCTTGGTTTGCGGACTATGTGAATTATCTAGTCATTGGTGAAGTGCCGGGTGATCTTACCCATTATCAAAAGAAGAAATTCTTACATGATGTGAAGTCTTACTATTGGGAGGACCCTAATCTTTATCGTCGATGCGCCGATAGTATCATTCGGAAGTGTGTAAAACAATCGGATTGGGTGCGAATCATGGAGGAATGTCATAGCTCTCCAAGTGGAGGTCATTTCGGTGCCCATTGGACCGCTATCAAGGTTTTTCATTCCGGGTTTTATTGGCCAACTGTCTTCAAGGATTGCATTGCTTTTGTGAAGTCTTGTGATAGGTGTCAAAGAATGGGAAACATTTCCAAGAGAGACGAGATGCCACAAAATATTATGGTGGAGGTAGAATTGTTTGATGTGTGGGGTATTGATTTCATGGGACCCTTCCCTAAATCTCAAGGGTACACTTATATCCTTCTTGCGGTTGAGTATGTGTCTCGATGGGTGGAGGCGATTCCCACGGTGAAAAGCAATTCAAAAGTGGTGCTTAAGTTCTTGCAAAAGAACATCCTCACTCGTTTTGGCACCCCAAGAGTGTTGATTAGTGATGGAGGATCCTATTTCAACAACAAGTGGTTGGGAAGTCTACTTGCTCTCTATAGGGTGAAGCACAAGATCGCCATTCCTTATCATCCTCAAGGGAATGGCCAAGCGGAGCTTGCAAATCGGGAGATAAAGAAAATTTTTGAGAAGTCGGTGGCACATAAGAAAGATTGGGCTAATCATTTGGATAATGCACTTTAGACCTATCGCACCGCATACAAGACTCCCATTGGTATGTCTCCATTTCAACTTGTTTTTTGAAAGTCGTGTCATCTACCCGTTGAGCTTGAGCATAAGGCGTATTGGGCCACAAGACGGATCAACCTTGAGTTTAAGGAGGTCGGATATACAAGACTAGAGAAGTTACTTGAACTTGATGAGTGGAGGAATGAAGCCTTTGAGAGCTCTCGGATTTACAAAGAGCGAGCGAAGAAGTTCCACGATCGAGCTATTCGTTCCAAAGACTTTGCCCCCAGAGATGAGGTGCTTCTTTATAACTCTCGCCTTCATCTTTTTTCGGGTAAGTTGAAGTCGAGGTGGGCGAGTCCTTATATGGTGTACAAGAGCAATGGAAATGGCACATACCATCTTCTCAAGTCCGATGGAGAAACCTTTGTGGTCAATGGACACCGTCTCAAGCCTTACATCAATTGCGAGCCGGATCGGAATGTGACGGTCACACTTCTAAATGATCCTTGAGGAGAGAGGTATCGTCTAGCTTTAGACGTTAAACAAAGCGCTCGTTGGGAGGCACCCCAACACTTTTATTTGCTTTTGCTTGTTTTTCATTTGAGCTTGTGTTGTTTGTTTTGTTGTTAGTATTTGGTGTTAATCGTGAATGTGTGTTTGCTTTGGTTTGGTGGTTGCATTCATTTTTGGTGTTAAGCTCGTTGGTTGTAGTTTGTCGTGTTGTTTGAGCTCGTCGTTTCGTCTTTTGTTCCGTTGTTTGCTTCATTTGGTAGTGGTCGTTTTTATGTTGATTTCGTTTTTTTTTTTTCTTCTTTTCGTTTCTTGTTTTTGGTGTTCTCTTTGTTTCCTTTTCGTTTTTCATTTTTCTCCTAAGAAAATAAAATAAAATTCACGTTGAAAACGCATTTCGGCGGTCATACCCGGCGGTTCAAGGATGGACCACCGATTTTTGGGTCCAGACCGCCGGGTCGACCTCCGAAAATCTCTGGAATTCTGAGCCATGTTAAATCGTCGAATCGGCGGTCAAGTCGGCGGTTCAAGGCTGGACCGCCAATTTCGGCGGCCAAACCGCCGACTTGCCCTCCGAAAATCTCTGGAATCGGTCGTCCTTTTAAAATGTCAAATCGGCTGATGGACCGGCGGTTCGGGTCTGGACGGCCGATTTTGACGGTCAGACCGCCGATTTCGTCTGCCGAACCGCCGATCGCGGGTTTTTCTTTCTTTTTCTTCCTCTTTTCCTTTTATTTCTCTCATTCTCTCTTTTCTCTCTTACAAACCCACGCAAACCCTCACTCTCACACTCCAAATTTCTCTTTCAATCTTCAAGATCTCCTCAATTCCTTCCATACACTTCATACCCATCACCAAATCTACAATTTAATCCAAGAAATTTTGGTTTTCATCCATCCAATCTCCCCATCTCAAATTTAGGTGTTTTTGCTCTTTTCCTCCTCCAATTCTTAATTTTTGAGGTATCTTTCTCTTTTATTTCTTGTTTTTATGGTTTAATTTTCTTACTTTTATGGTTAATTTGTGTTATTTTCGTTTTTAAGCTTGGGTAATTTTTCTAGTGTTTTTAATTTCGAAATTTTTGGGGGTTTTGTGTTTATTTGCTCAATTAATCATGCTACATTGTGAATTGATGTTGATTTGAGCATGCTAGATGATTACATGGGGTTATTTCTTGATTATGTTGATCTAATGGAACCTTTAAGTAATTTTTAGCATATATTTTGGAATTTATGTCTTAAATATGGCATGATTATGTGTTTTGGAGAATTGGTGATGATGAATTCATGTTTTATTGCTTACGGGTTGGACTTGTAGTTGTTTTGAGCTTGCTTTGTGAATGTGAGTTATGTGGTGTGCTTAGCTTGTTTTGTTTTAAGTATGGATTGATTATGGAAGGATTGTTATGGTGTGTTCAATGCTTGGAGTTTGATTTCGTCGTTGGGAAACTAATTAATTGTGTTAAGCATAGGTATCATGGGTCGAAGCAAAGAAAAGTGCCCATGCCTCGAGGACTCTCCTCCCAAAATAAGGCCCAAGGATACAAAGGGAAAGGGCAAACAAAAGGAAACCATATCACGTCCAGTTTCCTAAACTTCTAAACGTCGTCAAGAGAAGCTTGATCTTTATGGCCCTTCCGTCTATGGTGTGGTCCTAAACCGAGACGAGCACACTCAATTGTTTGTCCATCTCGCTCAAAGAAGAAGCCTTGTCTCCTCCAAATATCCGGATGAACAAGTGCTCCAGGATCTCGGTCTTTGGGACAACATAACAGAGATGTTCGACCGTATTGGATGGGGAGCCATTTTAATGGGCATGTGGCCCATATGTCCAAGAGCTTCTTTGGAGTTGCTTTCCACGTTAACCATCCTCATCAATCAAGTCAAGCTACCTCAAACGGTGCACTTTCGATTAGGTAATGTTACACATACATTGACTATGAGGCGAACGAATGCTATATTTAATTGTCCGGATGGAGGTGCTTGTCAAAAGTCAAGGGAGTTCAAGCCGAAAGTTTTATGAAAAGCAATGACATATGCTACCCAAGCTTACTCATCAGGGAAATCAAAGGCCACCCTCCTCCGCAATCCTGTCTTCAGAATTATTCAACAGATTCTTGCTAATACGGTGTTTCAAAGGGGAGAGAATAGTTCTTGCTGGAGCGTTGAGCTTCAAGTCTTGTGGGCCATGCTCACTTACACGTCGCTCAATTTGGGGCAATTCATCTTCAGTCAATTATGGGCTCAAAAGAATTAAAAGACGCGAGTCCTTTTTTGTGGAGGCCTCATATCGGCCTTGGCTATGTCTCTTTGCCCGGACTATCCACAATGGGAGAAGCTCGAGAACAATGTGCTCATGGATTTGAATATGTTGAAGAATATGCGCGTTCTTGTCTCGGCTTCTCGGCCTTATCTTTTTCGGAAACAGAAGGAGTACCGGCCCAAGCCGGGAGAAAAAGAGGTGGTGGAGATTTTTCCATTGCCCGACACCGTCCTTACGGAGATTACCACCTTCAATGCTCGTCAAAATTGGAAGATGGACACGCCATTCCATAAGACGACTATTCTAACGGCCGGGAACCCCAAGGTTGAGATAGAGGCGAGTGGTAGCAGTGGCAGAGAAGAGGAAGGTGATGCCAATGATGGTGACGGCGACACCAACTATGAGGATGACGGAGACGAAGGACAAGCAAGAAGGGAAGTGAGATGAGAGAGGAGAAGACAAGAACGAGGAGGCCGAGGGCAACAATCTTTCGGCTAAGGGCAAACATCGTTTGGGGGGTACCAAGGGGGGTACCAAGGTTTTGGAGGGCCGTCTGGGCCTTCTAAAATGTATTGCGGACCGTCGGGGTCCGAAAGTTTTTATGGGGAAGAATTTGCAAACATGCCAGAGCGTGTCGAGCACATTGACAACTACTGCACGCAATGGGATAGCGTGTTTGCGGTTATGAGGCATGATATCCAAGCTATCCGACTTCGACAACAAGACATGAATGAGATCCAACAACAACAAATCGGCAATCAACAAGCTTTCCAAGCCGATATGTATCAACGGTATGACGAGTTTAGAGACGACGTGTATGCCCGGCAAGAATCTTTCCAACAATCTTGGTTTGATCGTCAAGATCAATATCGCCAAGAGGAACTGGCCGAGCCCCAAGCCTTCCGTCAAGAGCTCTTTGATCGTCAAGATCGGTATCATCAAGAGCAAAGAGCCGATCAACAAGACTTCCAACAAGCATGGTTCGATAGGCAAGATACCTTTCAACGAGACTTATATGCACGTTAAGATCGTTACCACTAGGAGGCTCAAATCAATCAAAGAGAAGTGTTGGATCTCGTCCGTCGGTTTGAAGCCCATCAAGTCAATGAAGGCCACAGTTGGCCCCCGCCCCTGCCTCCCCAATGAGAAAAAGATACCACCGTATTGTATTTCTTTCTTCCCTTCAAACTTATTCGGCTCCTTTGGTTTTGAATAAGTTTGGGGGAGGGGGGGAGGAATACAAATACGTTTGTAAATATGTGTGAGTTTGAGTTGTTTGAGTTTGGGTTGTTGTTTTTAGTTGTACTTGTTGAGATAAAAAATTTGGGATTTAGTTGCTATGATTTGGTTTGTTTGTGGCTCGATGTAACTTTGGTGAAATGCCTATGAGGATAATGTTTTGTTTGTGCAAAATCTTGGTTTGAATTGAGCATTTCTTGTTTGGTTTTGCATGGGTTGATTGTATGTTGATCTCGACTCTTTGACTTTTGAATAAACCCGTGAGATTTGAGCCTTATATCGCCATATTGTGCATTTTATTCTTGTGAGATTGGTCATGCATGCATTTCTACTCTTAGAACTTGCCTTGAATCTATATTGAGAATGCTTAGTTGTGCAAGAACTTGGAAATGATCTTAGGCCGTCATTGTTAGCCACCTCATATCCTATAAACACTTCTTTGTGCTTTACATTTTTCCATTGTTAACCCCTCTTGAGCTTGATTTGTCATTTATTTGTTAAACCGGAGAAAAGGGGGTGTTGGTTGTGTAAGGGTATCCGGGGTGGGTTGAGAAATGAAAAAAATGAATGAGTTAATGATTGGTTTGGGTAGTTGTGTTGGAATTGTTGATTTGAAAAGAAAAGAAAATTCCCATAAGCTCAAAGCAAAAGTAAAATGAGGAAAAGAAGTGGAAATTGAGCAAAATGAGTCTATATTGTGTGTTAGAACGTTTTCCACTAGAAAATTGAAAAATGAAATGTGAAAAGAGAAAAAATGAGAGCATAAGGGAATGAATTTGTTATGTAAGTTCAAGAAAAAAAATGGGTAGAGCTTGGTGGGGAAGGAAGATGGAGTGAATCCATGTTTGTTTAAAGTAGATATAAGGTTGGTGAATGAAGTTGATAAGTCACTTAGCCAAATTTCCTTTCCTAAACCAATGTGCCCACATTACAACCCAAGAAAAGCCTTTGTGATCCTTGATCTTGCATGACTCGTTTTGCAATGGAGATATTAGATGAATTGCAAGCATATGGTGAGTAGATTGCATTGTGTGAATTCGATGAGTGCACAACCATTCATTTGAGGGTTGAGAGATACACTTCCTTGTGAGTTTCAATTGTTGAAGTGTTGAGGTTGACACGCTCTTGATTTGTGTAGTATTATGATGGTTATGCTTGGTTTTAGCTTTCAAATTGTTTTGTGTAATCTGAGGCATTTAGGATCCAAAGTTGCTACTCCATTCGATGTTTATCTTCTTTAGTTGAATATATTCTTCGGGACGAACAATGCTTAAGTTTGGGAGAGTGATAAACATCCATTTTATAACAACTAAACGCATTTTCATAGCACTAATTGCCTTATTTTTCCGCCATTCGTGACTTGTTTTAGATGGTTTTCATTATATTGGGTCGCTTTCACGTTTTGGTGGAGTTTGTGCATGTGTGTAGGTTAAGCATGAGGTGCTAAGTCGGAATGGAAGGGCTATCGAAGAATGGAGATGAAGAAACGGGACAGAAAAGTGAAAAACCTAGCGAAGAGGAGAAGAAATGAAGAACCGGCGCTCCAAAATTTATTTTCGGCGGTTTGGCTTCAAAAACCGGCGGTTCAGGGGTGAACCGCCGGCCAAACCGCCGGAAAACTCTGGATTGGAAGCTGTTAAGAAAATGCAAATCGGCAGTCCACTCGGCGATTCGGGCCTGAACCGCCGACTTTCGGGCCTGGACTGCCGACTTTGTTACTCCGACCGCGATTTTTACTGTATTGTCCAATTTTTGGACAATTTTGCCCCTGACATGATTATGATTCCATTTAGCACTTTTTCCCTCCTATATATATCTTATGTCAGCCCAAAACGTGGTATTCACCTTCAATAGCTTATATTCTTGTTCAAAAAGTTTCCAAATTAGGGTTCTAAACATTTTTATGGTTGTAATAGTGAATTAAGGTTTGGATTGAAGACTTTGTGAAGATTTCAACATTGGGTTCTTAGTTTTTCATCTATGCAATCATTTCTCCTTTGTTTTGTGTTAATTCTATTCATGTCTAGCTAAATTTCTTAGTTGATTCTAGGGAACTTGTGATGCTCATTTGATGGTGGATTTCTTTTATTGATATTATTATGCCTTCTAAATTCTTAGTTCTTGCAACTTGGTGCTTGTTTTTATGTTGAAATAGGTAGCCTCTATTTTGGCATGCTAAGTGTTTGTGAAAATTTCTAGCCGGTTTTGATGATCATTGAATTCAAGTTTGCTTGATTTGATTGGTTAAGGGTCATAGCGGAAGTTAATCTAATCAAAGAAGTTTATGAATCTTGAGTGCTTTTTGGGAGTCAATGTTCCGTTTAGAGTCTTAGTCGAGAGAGACGAAAAATTGATCAACGAGTGATCTCTTCTCGAGAGAGAGAGAGAGTGTGCTTATTCTTGTGATTCCTTCACTAGATTTAGATTAAAATGGTTTAATGAATCAATAGCTTTGGTTCCCTTCAGTTTGAGTTGAGCAAGATTCCTAGAGTCAACCCTTTTTATATCGTTTCCTTAATTCGTTTATTTATCTATTGCTTCTTGTTTGATCTTTGCTTTTGTGTTTCTTATTTCTTAAGTTGTGTTGCCTTCAAGCATGTTGTTTGCAAAGCTTGAATAGTAGGAAGATGCATGAATTTCATTTTCAACGTAAATTGGGTCAATAGTCCTCGAGGATACGATACTCGTTATTTTATACTATAATAGCTCGTTAAAGTGCGGTATAATTGCTTGGTAGGAAATTAACGATCATCGTGACGATCAACCTAACATTCAGCCACCGCACCCACTGCGCCAGACATCGAATCGCCGCCATTCAATTGATATCAGATTTTTTTTAGTTTAGTGAGTGAGCGTAGAGCGTGATTCTTTCGCTACCTACCTATCTAGGGCTTTTAATTTGGGGTATTGCATTCCCCTTTTATTTATTTAGAGTTAGAGGCTTTTTCATGACACTTAAATAGGGTTAATGCACATTCAGGACACCTCATTGCAGGCCCTCAATCTGAGGATACTTTGTAGATTAGTACATGCTTCGTAGGATAATTTTTAGTCCGATTGGGCTGAACTCAGCCCAATCGATTCATCGCCTATGTGTCCAGCCACGTCACTCGCAACGTCTCCGTCATGTCCTTGCCACTTCACCCTCAGAAAACACGTGCCCAATTTCCCAAATTCCCAAACCCTAATATCAATTCTAATAAACTGGGCAGTTTTGGAAGAGAGAGAAACAGAGGGGATACAAAGGTGGAGGCGACGGAGACACCGTCGAGGACGACAGAGATGAAGGTGGCGGCGCCGTTGAGGGACTCTGCTAAAACGACATCAAGAGATGAAGGCAGAGGTGCTGGTGGCGGCGACGATGAGGGAGATGGAGAGGGATGAGGGGGTGGAGGAGACGGGCTTGGGGGCGGAGGCAAAATTGGGGTAGGTGCCGCATTTGAGGTGCTCGGAGGTAGAGAAAACAGCGTCGCACAGGGAGCAACGGAGCTTGAACGCCTTGGGGAGGCGATTCCAGAGGTATGCAACACATCCAGGGGGTGAACGGACGGCACCGGAATCTGGACAGAAAGCTACAGCGGAGCAGTTCCATTTTTAAACCAGCGATCAAAACTACTGGAGAATCGAGACACACGACCACCACAGCCTTATTCGTCTTGAAAAAATTATTCTAACGATATGTAGCAGCACATGTGGGTCACTCCGACGACTCCAAAATCGAACAAAAACCAGACGGTGGTGCTGAAACTGTCTTCGTGATTGGCCGGAAAAGCCCACCCCTCCGGCAGCGATTCAGCCTTTCAATCCACCACCAAATGACGCACTGAGGTCAAGGGATTCGAAATATAGTAGTCCCAACCCTCGATTCTCAGTCCCCTTGCCGGAAAAGCTCCAAACCAGTCGCACAAGATTGGATGGTGAGGAGGGAAGACATGTGGCATTCGGGCCATAGCACGTGAAATTAAGCCCGTTCGGGCCAAAAATTGTCTTACAGATGGCTTACTAATTCTTTAGTGTCCTCAAATTGAGGGTCCGCAATAAGGTGTCCTGAATGTGCATTACCCCCTATTTAAGTGTCCTAAAAAAAGCCTCTAGCTCATTTATTTATATAGGTCTTTTTGGTTGAACGCTACAATTTTTTTTTTTTTATAGTTTATTGTTGTTTACTTTGTACGACAAAAAAAAATTGAAATCTATTGATCTTTTGTAGCTAAAGAAAGTGGAATAAAATCAAAGAAACATTCTTCTTTATCAATTGCCGAAATATTATTACTTTAAAATATTAAATTATTTTTATTGTTCATGCTTATATATTGCAAAATAAGATAATGATAAAAATAAAAAAAATTATTAGAGGAGTTGATGAGGGAGGAGAAGCTAACAATGAAATTTGAAATTTGTGGAAAAGGTACACAAAATAGTAATTTTTGAAATTAGTGTTGTGTTTGAAATCTAGCCTACTTAAATTTACTTTCTATATATTGATTTTTCTTACAATTACATACTTATAAATTACAACATATCGTATTTCCCCGTCAATTTTCGACGGGTAACACACTAGTATGTTAAAATTCTATAGTATAAACAAAGTTTTGTGGAACACATTTCGTGTAAATTAACTACCACATTATCAAAATTAGGTACCGCGTAATTAAAAGGGTTATTGCCCGTAAATTCCTCAACTTTCAATAAATTCTGGTTTTGCTCCCCAACTAAAGATTCTGCCTCCAAATTCCCCAACTTTCAATTTATTCTGATTTTGCCTCCGGCGGGAAATAATTTCAGGATTTGTTGACGTGGCATAATATAAACTATGAGGCACTTGTGTGGCATTTGAGCGGCATTAAACATTACGGTTTATCAAAGAACATTATTTTGAGTAAATGAAAATGGTGTCGTTTGGGAAAAACTTGGCGATGTCTTTACTACCAACAGCAAGGTATCATGGTTGCACAATCTTGACTGAGAAGACGTGTGTATAGACGAACTCAATGAAGAAGAAGTCATAGAAGAACCCCTGCTGTTTCTCACAAATTTACCCGAAATTGAATCTAAATTCTTGCCCAAATATATATTATAATCCCTTACCTTCTGATTTCACCAGAAACGATGTCGTTTGGTTAAGTGACAAACGACATCATTTGTTTATCGGACGACATGCCAACTAGGATATTCCGGTTGCCATATAAACTAGTTAATTTAGGAGAATTCAACGATATTAGAGGCAAAATCAGAATAAATTGAAAGTTGAGAAATTTGGAGGCAGAATCTTTAGTTGGGGTGCAAAACCAGGATATGTTGAAAGTTGAAGAATTTATAGGCTAATTACCCTAAACAAAATATAGGAAAAATGACACAATTACATTATATGACCCAAGATATGTAAATACTCCATCCGTCCCGTTCATAATGTAACATTTCTTTTCGACACTGAGTTTTAAGGGGAAATTAAGGTGGTGTTTAGTGTAGTAATTAAAGTTGTCTAAAGTATTTTAAAGTGAATAAAATGATATAAAGTGTTTTTGATATGATATAAAGTGGTTTTAAAGTGAATAAAGTAATTTTCTAATTATTGCCCAAAAAAGAAATGTTACAATATGAATGGAACTGCCCAAATAAAAAATCTTACGTTATGAACGAGACGGAGAAAGTAGTTTTGAGGCTTAAACCTAGTGCATTTAAGATTCAATTTAATTTGCATGAGCCAAAGAAAGAGTGGAAAAATATGAGTTTGTAAATCATACAAAAAAGGTAAATTAGGTGCAGCATTGTACAATTTAATTACTAATAATTAATACTTTCTCCATCCAAATTTACTCTACCTACTTACCCCCAAAAAGTGTCCAAACTTACTCTACCCGTTTTGATAATTTGACCCATATACCCTTATTATTTTTGCTTTATTACTATCCTTTGCCACAATTAGCCTATTACCATTTTAATTAACAAATTAACTAACCCAATTATATTTTCCTAATTACCCAATCTAATTAACCCATCCCAACAACTCAATCCAGCCCAATTCTATCTCTCATTTTTGTCCAATCGACCTCTCTCTCTCTCATTTCTCTCGAAGCATCTCACTCTTTCTTCTCTGCAACCCTAGATCTACTCTCACTCTCTCTCCGCCGCGACGGCTCTTCCCTTCTGCTACTCTAACCAATATCTCTGTATCTCCTCACAAATCTTCTCTTTTGAATCTCTATCTCTGCAACCCTAGATGTACTCTCACTCCCTCTCCCCGCTGCGACGGCATTTCTCTGAATACAGATTCACCATCTCTGAAACCCTAGCGTCGATGAAGGATTTCAGGGTGCCACCAGGGTGGAGACCAATCCCTCCTTCCGATTCGTGGATACCTCCCTCCCCCCTTCCTCCCCCTCATGGGTACCACCTCCCCCTTCCGATTCGCCGGATTTCCCGGAGGATCTGTGGATTCCACCAGGTTGGGAGCCCTCTACAATTAGCGAAGATCCGGAGATGCATTGGTCTGAGGTGGTGCCAGAATCTGTGTTGCCCATTGAAGCGGATAAGCCTGCCGTTGCCCCGGTGCCGGAATCTGTGCTCCCGGTTGAATCGAAGGAGCCGCCATTGCGTTGGGTGAATCTGAGGATAATCTCGTTGATGTAGTTGAATCTGAGCAAAAACAGTCCATTCCCACGAGTTTAGATCCATATCAGCTCTACTTCCTTCATGACAAGTATGATTATGAATCTGACTCTGATTCGGAAACTCAGGTTATTTCTTTTTTAATACTCTACTCGTTTATTATTGGTTGGTGATGGCTGGTGATGTCTTTTATTGGTGATTTTAGTCTGGTGATGCCTTTTATTGTTGGGTTGTGGCTGATGATGCCCTTATTTGCTGGTTTGTGACTGTTGACTCTGCATATCTGATTTATGCCTTGATTTGTTGCCTTAATTGATGCCTCTGATTTGATATATGATGCGGATATATGCAATCTATGCAATCTATGCTTGATTGAGTCCCTGTATTTGTTGCCTTAGTTGATTGATGCAAATGATGCTATGATCATGTTGAGGCTTGCTCTGTATGGTACTGATACTGCATTTGATCTTTGATGGCTTTGATATATGCAATTCATGCAATCTATATCAGCTCTACTGCCTTCAGTAGAGTTTAGATCCATATCAGCTCTACTGCCTTCATGACAAGTATGATTATGAATCTGACTCTGATTCGGAAACTCAGGTTATTTCTTTCTTAATACTCTACTCGTTTATTATTGGTTGGTGATGGCTGGTGATGTCTTTTATTGGTGATTTTAGTCTGGTGATGCCTTTTATTGTTGGGTTGTGGCTGATGATGCCCTTATTTGCTGGTTTGTGACTGTTGACTCTGCATATCTGATTTATGCCTTGATTTGTTGCCTTAATTGATGCCTCTGATTTGATATATGATGCGGATATATGCAATCTATGCAATCTATGCTTGATTGAGTCCCTGTATTTGTTGCCTTAGTTGATTGATGCAAATGATGCTATGATCATGTTGAGGCTTGCTCTGTATGGTACTGATACTGCATTTGATCTTTGATGGCTTTGATATATGCAATTCATGCAATCTATGATTGATTGAGTCCCTGTATTTGTTGCCTTAATGGATACTGTTGGGAAATATATTAGTATAAGTTTTGATGAATTCCAAAACCGACTGACCCCAACCGAGTAGATGTTGCCAGAACCTAATGTTAGAATTTAGGCTCGCTGTTTGAGCAAAGTTAAGATTTTATCTTTACAGGTCTCCAGCTGAAGAAGGCAACAAGGCGTCACTCAAACAGAACATCAGTTGTGAAGAAGGACAACTGAGAGTTCATATGATCAGATGAAAACAAGGGGAAGTCTTCAGAACATCAGTTGTGAAGGAAACCAACTGAGCGTTCATCAGATGAAAAACAGTTGAAAGGAAGAGAACATCAGATGAAAAGGAAAGTCATCTGAGGGTTCAAACCCAACTGAGTAAATACAAGGAAGACAACTGAGTGTTCAGTTTCAGAACCTCAGTTGTAGAACTTGAACAAGAAGATCAACTGCTTGAAGTTCAAAGTCAGCTGAGAATTCAATAGTTCAGAACATCAGCTGAAGACCACTCAGATGAAGATCAAGACTTTCAACCGACGAACCGAAGTTGACTGTCTGAAAGGCAAAGATTTGAATTTAAAAAGGAAGTCACATGAGGGTTTGACCGTTCAGTCATTACCCCATCTGGCCCAACACAAGGCTGTCTCAGATGGAAAGCAGAAGAGCACAGATGCCATACCGGGAAAGTCTGCAGAGATGAGAGACAAGCCATCACTATCAACCGATCAGAGATCAACTGCTCCTCCAACGGCTAGTTGATTCTCTCCGCCTATAAATAGAGGCATTCTCTCATTCGAGAGATATACGACGAGAAGGATATACATAGACGACGAAAATTCAAGAGCTTTCTCGAGAGAAATCAAAGCAAAAAGCAAATCTGCAAAATCATCATCTAAGAGCATCAGCGGCTGAGAGTTCCAATTTGAGAGAACATTAGTAGCTGAGGGTTCCTAGAGATCGAAACTGTTTTTGATCTTAGGTTGAGTGTTTATTCGTTCAAACCTTAGATCCAGCTCTCATTTGTGATCGAGCTGTAGTTGGAAAAACCCACCCACTCTCACACCCTAAAAAGTGTTAGTTAGGACCCTACTCTTCCTGCAACTGAGTAGATAGGCTGTTAAGTGCCCGCAAACTTAGCATAGGTTGTTAAGAACCCGTAATCTTAACTATAAGGTCGATAAGTACCCGCAAACTTATCCTTAACGATTGCTCAGGCCGCGTAAGCTGAGTGGTTCTGTCTAGAAGAACTTGGACTGAGGTGTGTGGACTCACATCTCCCCGTGGACGTAGGAGTTCTCTCCGAACCACGTAAATCTTGTGTGTCGTGTTTATTTGTGTTCGGTCATTATTTGCATATCTCAACTGACAAACTAACCGCATACAATCTGCATACTTTCACATCAACAGTTTTGGTTTTGACCAACCGTGCATAAAAGCGTGAGTTTGTTTTTACAAGTTCATTTTCCACCATATTCCGCACAGCACCACTCTTCCAGCTGAGGTTGCTTACTCAGCTGTGAGATCCCAACTGAGTCCTTTTACTCAGTTGAAGTTGATTTCAAGTGTTAAGTTTTTCGAAAGTTGAAAAATCCTAACTGGTGTATTCCCCCCCCCCCATACACCAGTAACTCGTATCGGGACCATCAAGTGGTATCAGAGCAGTGGTTCAAAAGACTGCTGACTCTGTTTCACGAGGTGTGAATTCAAGAATTTTATTTCAGTGGTCAACTGAACAGATCTTTTCACGCTAGTGCATACCTGCTCGCATTTTCTGGTCCTGTTTTTGATTTTTCAGATGGACGTCAAGGACAAGATCGTAGTCATGTTCTCTGTAGTCAATTATACATCATGGAGAACTCGAATGAAGAAGATCCTTCTGTCAAAGCATCATAGGATGCAACAAGTTCTCACATCTGGACCTATCGTCATACGAGACAGAATTCTTCGCACTCCCACAAATCCCAACGATGGAGATGCAGTGGTGGAGTATGTGGAGAAACAGCCAGAAGACTACACTCCGGAAGAGGCCAAGGTGAGCCAGCTGGATATCTGGGCTCATAGCACAATAATGTCCACTGTTGGACAAGATTATCTGCCCTGGATAGAGGAGTGTGAGACTGCAAAAGAGATGTGGGACATCCTGGCTTCGCTAAGTGAAGGAAGCGACGAGACGAAGGAAAACAAGTTCTCGCATGCATGTCAAGATTTCGATAATTTCAGTCTGCGACCTGATGAGACTATCGATCAGCTAGAGCTCCGGTTTATGGACATCATCAGAAGAATCCAGTCCATCCGGAAAGGAAAATACACTCGAAGAGAAATAAACCTCAAAGTATTGCAAGCTCTACCGGCTGAGTGGGATACTTTCACAAATATCCACGAGAGCCGAGCTGACCTTGGTGAAATGGGAACTGAAAGATTGTTCTCAATCTTGAAAGGAAATGAGTATAAGGTCAACAGAAGGAGGTCGCAGCCCTCAAGTCAGACAAATAGAATTGAGGATGTCGGCTCAGCATCAAAGTCAGTTGCCCTCCGAGCTGACTACTCAAAATCAAGATCGTCAAGGCCAACCAGATCAGCTGACACGACTGCAAAGGAGCCGAGCAGAGAGGAACTGCAACAGAACATTGTAGCGCTGTCAAAGAAACTAGTCGACATGGACACTCGGTTCGGCAAATATAAACGTTTCTATAAATCAAACCGAACTCGAGACAGTTCGAAGCCAGTCACCAATGGTTGCTTCGAATGCGGCAAGGAAGGACACTTCAAAGCTGACTGCCCAGAATTCTCAAAGAAGGAAAGAGAAGCACTGAGGGCCAAGCAAACTGCAAAGAATAAGGCCATGGTAGCTGAAGAGGCAGCTGACGATATGGACATCTTCACAGATACTAAAGATGAGGATGAACTGACCTCTACCAACAAAGTCATCAGTCCGGATCAATGCCTCATGGCACTTGGAACCGACCAAGATGATATTGAGGTACAATCTAATCCTGCTCGCTTAAATTCTCCCAATACTTCTAACCTGCAGGAATCTCTGAGCGATGAGTTGGAACCCTCCTGGAATGATTTTCAAGAACACAGTGAGGAACTGCATCAGCAGTCGGTTGAGTTTAAGAGTCTTCAAGCCCAGTTCGCCAAGCTTGAAGATTCCTTAACCGAAAAGGACGATCTGATCAAGAGACAAGCTGAAGAAATTGACCAGCTGAATAGTCAACTGAGTACAGCCAACCAAACTGAGGCTTCAACCGATGAACAGTTGAAGGAACATATCAAGGCACAGAACGAACAGTTGAACAAGCAAGAGGCTCAGATCGACCAGCTGATGAAGACATCAGATGCCCAGACCGAGCATATAGCTGTTCTTCTCAAGGATCTTCAAACTGAGAAGGACAACCTGATAAAGCTATATCAGTCATCTGAGATCATCGAGAATCTCATCAGATACAGACGGCAAACGGATGATGTGTCTGGACTTGGATACGACGTGGCAAAGGACACTGGAATTCCACCAGCTACCTTCACCAAGGCTGAGGAAGTCATGGTTGCCAAACCTAACACAGTTGAGTCTGCAACTGAACAAACACCATCACAACCGACAAAGGCAACTGTGGCTGAGAAAGGCAAAGGAGCTGCAGATGGAGCACCAACGAAACAGTCGGTGGAGTCTACAACCGAGGGGGAATGTTCCAAGACTCAACGGAGGAACCGGAGACGTTGGAGTCGCAATCAGAACCGAGCTCAAAATCGACAACATAACCAAGCTCAGAACCGACGTGATAATCGACAAACAAACCAACCACAGCAGAGATGGAACCAACAGAACCGACCAAGCTTCAACCGACAGAATTAACAACGGTTCCATCACCTCAACAACCAGAGGTTCCAACAGAGTCAACCTATGTGGAACAGTTACGACAGCTATGGTTACTCATGCCACAACATGAATCAACATCCGGGCATGAACAGCTATCGTCAACAGCCAAGGCAATGGAATCAGAATCAGCCAAGAAGATTCCACAATGACGACCGATCTCATTGGTAGAATCAAAAGGGTCAGAGACGTCAACCAAACAGGGGGAAC
Source organism: Schizonepeta tenuifolia (assembly GCA_029490685.1). Lineage (NCBI taxonomy): Eukaryota > Viridiplantae > Streptophyta > Magnoliopsida > Lamiales > Lamiaceae > Schizonepeta > Schizonepeta tenuifolia. Next base: position 28,611,551 of record CM055955.1, read on the forward strand.
CCCACTCCTCCCAAAGCCCAGCAAAGGAGAAATCCATCTCCTCCAAAGAAACAGACCGACGATTACAACAAGCCTAAGGATAACCGAGACGTTGTTATAGTTGATGAAAATGGGCAGATCATTTGGAATGAAAAGGCTATTCGAGTGTACAGAGAAAAGCGACGCACAGTTCCAGGGGGAACTGGTTCTAACCCTCCAGGACCAAACTGAAATTGGGGACCTAAGCGAGTTTCTCTTTGCAGGTACAAGAGAAACAGCTGAGGAACAAGAAGGCGTCTGCCTCAATATGGGTGATGGACAGTGGATGCTCGAAACACATGACAAATCTAAAAGGTTTGCTTGGAAGTTTCGTTGAAAAAGAAGGCCCATCAGTCACTTTTTGTGATAACTCAAAAGGTTACACCAGAGGTTACGGTACACTTGAAACCAATCATGTTTCAATTTCTAATGTCTCTTATGTTGATGGATTGAAGTATAACCTGATCTCCATCAGCCAATTCTGTGATAATGGTTTCTCTGTCAAGTTTGATGCACAGGGTTGCAGAGTTAAAGATGTCGGATCAAAGCAGGTGATATTGTTGGGAAATCGATCTCCAACAGGGAATGTATACTACGCTGACTGGAACAGCAGCCTCCCTGACACTTGCCTGTTATCAAAGAGCAGTTCGGATGTGAGCTGGCTGTGGCACAAAAGGCTCAACCATCTGAATTTCAAGACAATGAACCGACTCGTCAGACAAGAACATGCAAGAGGCATACCTAACCGAGTGTTTTCAACAACACACATCTGCAGTGCATGCCAGCTGGGAAAGCTCGCTAGAACCTCCTTCCGGTTGAAGTCAACTCCCTCAACCGACCGAGTGTTGCAGCTGATCCATATGGATCTCTTCAGGCCAGTTACACCAAAAATCATTAATGGAAACGAATATACTTTGGTTGTAACTGATGACTACTCAAGATATACGTGGACCATCTTCATGCGCCACAAGAGTGAAACCCGAGATGAGCTGCCCAAGCTGATGGATCGGATATCGAACCAACAAGAGATGAAGATTATATCTATCCGATCAGATCGTGGAACGGAGTTTCTAAATGAAACCATCATTGAGTATTGCGAAAAGAATGGCATAACCCATCAGACATCAGCCGCGCGTACTCCACAACAGAATGGCGTAGCTGAGCGAAGAAATAGAACTCTGAAGGATGCAGCCACATCCATGTTAGCGAGCTCAGCACTGCCAAAGAGATTTTGGGCTGAAGCGATCAACACAGCATGCTACACTCAGAATCGATCTCTTCTCACCAAGCGGTTGGGAAAGACGCCCTACGAGCTGTGGAGACGCAGAAAGCCAGATATTTCCTATTTTCGTGTTTTTGGATCTAAGTGTTATATTCACAACAATGGGAAGACTCAGTTGAAAACTTTTGATGCCAAAGCTTCGAAGGGCATATTTCTTGGATATGCAGCTCGGATCAAGGCATATAGAGTTTTCAACAACAGCTCTCGTATTGTGGAAATAACACCTCATGTTAGTTTTGATGAATCTACCTTTGAGTGCAGGGAACAGGTAAAGGAACAACACGCGGATCCAGCTGTTCTACCAGTTCTCACCAGATCACAAGCACTTCGGGAAAAGAACAGAGCTGAACCTCTAATATGGGCAACGGAGGATGAGGATCCATACTCCTCTGAAGATGAATGTGAAGACCTCAGCTCGTCCCAAGGGGGAACTTCAGCTGATGCTCCTCCAACTGCTTCAGCACCCGATGCCCAATCGAGCTCAGTTCAAACTATTGTAAATGTTGAGGATCCAGACTCAACAACTGATCAATCACCAGCTCTGAAGACTCCAACTCAGATTTCTGAACAGCCACAGTTGGAAGAAGAAAGAAGATGCAACCGAAGATGGTATGAAGTTCATTCCACCAACGACATCATCGGAGATCCAACCGAGGGTGTGCGCACACGGAGCAGAGTTGCAAATCCAGAATCAACCGAGGAAGAATCCAACACTTATGCCCAATATGCTGAGGAATTGGCAATTCTAGAAGAGTTCGAGCAAGCTGGAGATGTTGCCATGATTTCTTGCTTTGTAGCTGATGTTCCAGAACCGAAGAATATTGGGGAAGCTCTCAACTGTGTCCACTGGACAACAGCCATGCAAGAAGAGTTGAATGAGTTTCTACGCAACTGTGTATGGGAGTTGGTAGAAAGACCAAATGGTGTCAAGGTGATTGGACTAAAGTGGATTTTCAAAAACAAGAGAGACGCCATTGGATTCATTGTGAGGAATAAAGCAAGGTTGGTAGCTCAAGAATACTGCCAACAAGAAGGAATTGACTTTGAAGATTCCTTTGCACCAGTTGCAAAGCTGGAAGCCATCCGGATCTTTCTAGCTTATGCCGCACATCACAAGTTCAAAGTATATCAGATGGATGTGAAATGTGCATTTCTCAATGGAGATATCAAAGAAGATGTATATGTTGAACAGCCTCCTGGTTTTGAGACTAGAGATGGAAGAGTGTACAAGCTGAAGAAAGCTATCTATGGTCTAAAGCAAGCACCAAGGGCATGGTATGACACTCTTTGTGGATTTCTTCTGGACTCATGTTTTCAAGTCCAACCAAGAGAAGCACACATGTTGGCAGCGAAGAACATCATTAAATATCTGAAGGGAACTGTCAATGTTGGGTTGTGGTACCCAACTGATGACAATATCCAGCTGACTGGATACTCAGATGTCGACCTAGCAGGAGATCGGTTGGATAGGAAGTCTACTTCTGGACACTAATAGTTCATGGGAAGCAAGCTGGTTTCATGGTTCTCCAAGAAACAAGCGTGTGTTGCTACTTCGACAACCGAGTCAGAGTACATGGCTGCCGGAAGCTGTTGCATGCAAGTATTGTGGTTGAAGCAGCAGCTGAGAGATTATGAAGTCTCAACTGGACAGGTTCCCATACATTGTGATAGCTCGAGTGCCATAGCTATCTCTCTAAACCCTGTTCACCACTCTCGGACTAAGCATATCGATATTCGTCATCATTTCATCCGAGATCATATTGAGAAGAAGGATGTGTCCATGGAGAAGATCCCAACTGAGATTCAGAGAGCTGACATCTTCACCAAACCTCTTCCTGAAGCCCGGTTCAAGATGCTGTGTGATCTTCTAGGACTTTTGGATCCGAGCTAAAAACTCATCCGAGCTAAAGAGTCATCCGAGATGAAGAGTCATCCGAGCTGATAAGGATCCATCTGAGCTGACGAATCGGATATCGAATTAAGGGGGAAGCTCAGCTGAAAAGGGAATCTCAAATACTGATTGCCAACTGAAGACGTCAAACGTCAGCTGAACAGATGAACTCGAGTCAGCTGATGGTATGCGGCAACTAAGGAACTCGACTAATGAACACAGCTGATTCAGACATCAGCTGGCAGGTATCATTTATGACTGAAGGTGTTATGTTCTTAAATGAGAATGTTAGAAATAAATTCAAACATTCATGTGCTAGTCAGTTACATTAAAATAGTCATCATGTCGCATTTAATGTAAAGTACGGCTGAGCATCCATAGCCTACTTTATAGTGCGACTGGGCTGACATGAAACTGTACACCTTCTCACGCGCTGGTTGGAACTCGGATCAAAACGTCGAGTCAAAGATAGTCAACAGTCGCGTAATCCCAGCCGTTGATGGATTCGCGCCATTTAACCCCAGCCGTTGATCTCATCCAAGTCAAAGACCTATATAAGGCAAAAAATCAGGAAGATATCTTCTACTTTCCTCATTCGTGCTTATCAATTATAACTATTCATCGTCTTCCAGTTTTTCTGCCTAACCCGTTTCTGCAAATAGATTTTCTTTCCTCTCCTATATATATTACCTTTGCAGTGATTTAATGGCACCCAAAAGCAAAAGAATGGCATCATCCGGACCTTCTCTCGTGCCTACCACGTATGAAGAGTCATTCGATATGTTAGTATCGAAGATTCACTTCGAGCAGATCCTCTCCGACGAGGATCTAGAGTCGCCGGTCCTAGCCCCTCTCGCCAACACTCTCCGTGAGAACGGACTCCTGGAATGGGCCAAGCTCTGCCCCTCTCACTTGCTCAGGCGTCAAGTCGGAGAATTCTACGTCAATCTTGTTCGTCCCCTTGACGGTTCAGAGGGAGTTTCTACGACGGTGTCCTGCCGACAAAGAGATGTTCCGGCAAGGACAATACGTCGTGTCACCTTCTCCATCGACGTGTCCGATGTCCTCCGGTACATCATACCAATCAACCACACCGCCACCGAGTTCCTGGAGAATATTACCGACGAACAAGCTGATGAATTTCTTCAGGATGCTCTGATCGAGCCAGAGCGGTTGAGGAGCAACATGCAAAGGACTAAGCTGAAGCCTGAACACCGCCTGCTATTCGACGCTGTGTCGAAGGTCGTGTTCGGATACAGTGGCGCGTTCGGCGACATCAGCCGACCCAAGTTGAAACGGCTGTTGGCCCTGGAGCATCAACACCAAATAAACTGGTTCTAATATTTTCTGAACCAGTTGATGGTGGAGAAGTCGAAGATCTCTGAGACTATGACCGAGTCTGGAGAGAAGCTGCTGAGTGTGAAGGGCACGCTCAACTTCGGCTGCAAAATCTCCGCCCTCATCCTCCTCGCAACAAAGGACCGCAACATGGTCTGGGCTGACTGCGAGGAGACGCCGCTGAAGAAGCTGTTGCTATTCCCGACAGCCAAGAAAGCACAGGAGGTGCTGAGGAGTGTCTACACTCCCAAGGACAAGAGGGAGTCGGGAAGGCTAGCTGAGTCATCAGCTGAGGGGGAACAAGCTGTTGCTCGCCCCACAAAATCCAAAGCCTCACGTCGCTGAGCTGACGTTGAGAAGGAGTCGACTGACGAACCTGCCCAGAAAAAGTTAAGGGTAAGGTTCAAGAAGGCGATCAAGAAGGCAGCTGAGGTGCCAGCTGATGAGCCAACTGATGTTCCAGCTGACGAGTCAGCTGATGAGCCAGTTGAGGTTCCAGCTGAGGAGCCAGCTGAGGAACAAGCTCCAGACGAGGAGGGAGCGCAGGTCGAGTCCACACCTGCTGAGGAGCGTTCCGAATCCAACCGCTCAGCTGAGGCCGCATCATTCGAGATCGCACCTCGAGGCCCCAGAGCTGATGAGACTGAGGGCATGGAGACGTCGGATGCATCCTCCTCATCTGAGGACCTCGAAGATGCTACCACCTCCCCCACAGCTGGAGTGAATGTTGTACCGCCCCTAGAGCCTCTTGCTCTCTCTACCCAAACCGAGCCAGAAATTCCGAGCTCTCAGCTCGATGCCAACATCGTGACCTCTCCTTCGGCCAATGTTGAGGAAACCATTCCACTCTCTTCCCCAACTGAATCCCAAATTCCGAGCTCTCAGCTCGATGCCGATGTTGTGACCGACTCTTTAGCCAACATCGATGAACCTCTTGAACCCGAACCATACAATCTCACCCCCTCCCCGATCAACGAAGCGGAGGACCTGCAGGCTGTTGCTGACGAGCACGAAGGCAGGGTGGCCTACTGCTTTCAAAAGCTGTTGGGTCTGTTTCCTGTGGCTCGCGACATGCCCATCTTCGCCACACTGGGAACCGAGCTACTGTACCAGTTCCACCTGATCTTTAGCTAGTGGTATGTCAAGGAGGACACGATCAGGGTACTGAGCTGGGACAGGCTGAAATCTGATGAGTCCCGCATCCGAGCCTACTTCAACTATTCCAACTTGGAGGTGGCGTACAACAATCGGATCGCGCTGCTCACTAGACGGATGGACCAGAGTCTGGCTGAAGGGAAGGACACAAGGGAGGCAGCTAGAAAGGAGTGTGTCGACTTCCTTAACAGCATGTTGGTGAAATCAGCCGACTTCCTTGAAGATGTCGATGCAGCAGCCGCCGCCACAAAAGAAGAAGAGGAGAACCTGAAGCTGTACCTGGCAAACCGTCAAGCCATGGTCACAGCTGAGCCTCTAGCTCAGTCTGCTCAAGCCTCTCCAGCTGCTCAGTTCGCTCCTTCAACAGAACAAATCTGCGAGCTAGTGGCTGAGAGGGTCAACCAGTTGAGGACCGAGCTGCTCGCCAACCTCCAGCACCAGCAAGATGACCAGTTGAGGGAGTTGGCAGCTCAAGAAGTGAAGTACCAACAACTGATGGAGGAGAATGCCGAGCTGAAGATGAAGATGAATGATCTCTCCTCCTCCACCAGTCAGGACGTGTCAGAGCTGAAATCCACTCTGTTGGGCTTGAAGTCGGAAGTGAATGTCTTCAAGTCCTTGGCTGACTCAAATCTGGCCAAGTCCCAACAGACGCAGGATGCTGAATGGGAGTCCCGGTTCGAGTCGCGTTGGGCTGAGTTCGTTGCCTTTCAGACAGAGGTCAACGAAAACCTCTCTGTCTTGAAGAAGGTAGAACAAGAGCGCCAGGACTCCGAACTGGCAAAGAAGATCGAGCTGGAGTCTGCGGTCGATGAACTCTTCAACCGTGTTCAATCCACCGAGGCCAAACTCAACTCTCTGGACGGTTCAGTAGCAAGCCTTGTTGCTGATGCCAAAAAGGGGGAAGAGAAGGAGACGGAGGGTGAAGCACAGGAAGAAGAAGAGACCTAAGAAGGAGTGCCAGCTGCTCAACCATCCAAATCTCAGCTGAGGAGAAGGAAGTCTGCTGCTGCCAAGTCAACCGAAGTTGGTGGAGCCGAAATGTCAAAGGACTTGGAGCAGGCAAAGAAGATTAGAGTTTCCTATAGCTCCATAGCCGAGATTGCAGCCGAGCTGGACTCTGTACTCGACGGGATAACAACCGAAGATTGCATTGCAGCGGCCAAAGCTATGGATGTAGAGGAGAAGGACTACATGAACCCGAGCTGGATCAGAAAGTTTGCCGCCAGCCAGGCGAGGAGGGTGAACCAGTTCGAGGTTGAGCTGAAGAAGGTTTCCCAGAACCTGGACCGCAACGTTGCCTCCCGCAGCCGACGCCGCATCAACAGAATCCAATCAAAGGCAGAAGCTCGGTTGAAGCACCAAAGGTTGCCTCTAAAGTCCAAGGTTGAGAGTCGGTTCAGGCATACCGACAAGTGGATGTTGACCGAGTGGAATGAGGATTGGGAGATGTTCAAGCAGGAGTTCGTGAACGACTTCTATTACAGGAAGGTTTACGCAACTGACGACCCAAGGAGAGCGTTCAAAGAGGCGCTGACCGAGTTGCACTCAGGTGACCCGGGCATGTTCAGTCAATTCAGGGGGCCATGATTGACGCCAACCTAGACTTGAACACTGTTCCAGTTCCCAAGAGGGTTACATATCGGCCACCTCTTCTCTCGGATTCCAGCAACCCGAACCGTCAGAAAATTGCATCTGAGGCGAGGCAGGTCTGCAAGGAGCATGGAGTGGACATCTCCAAGGAGTCACCTGTTAAGAGGGAAATTTTTGTAAGAATTTTTGGCAAGTATGGGCTACAATACTAGCTCAGTTAGTTTTCTAGCAACTGTTGTAATTTTTCGGTTTTTGAGCCTATCTTTTGTAACAATCAGTTGTAATGAAAACTATTCAGTTATAAGATTCACCTTGATGAACAATCCCTCATTGTCCAAGCTCTGAATCACAAAGTCTTAAATACCATGTTATAACTGTGCTAACCCTTTGATGTTTTACCTTATAGACTGTCTAGAATTTCAGCTGAGATTTTAGATAAGTTAGTGAGGCTTAGATCAGTAGTGATTTCAAGTTGTAAGTGGTTTTGGCATCATCAAAAAGGGGGAAATTGTTGGGAAATTTATTAGTATAAGTTTTGATGAATTCCAAAACCGACTGACCCCAACCGAGTAGATGTTGCCAGAACCTAATGTTAGAATTTAGGCTCGCTGTTTGAGCAAAGTTAAGATTTTATCTTTACAGGTCTCCAGCTGAAGAAGGCAACAAGGCGTCACTCAAACAGAACATCAGTTGTGAAGAAGGACAACTGAGAGTTCATATGATCAGATGAAAACAAGGGGAAGTCTTCAGAACATCAGTTGTGAAGGAAACCAACTGAGCGTTCATCAGATGAAAAACAGTTGAAAGGAAGAGAACATCAGATGAAAAGGAAAGTCATCTGAGGGTTCAAACCCAACTGAGTAAATACAAGGAAGACAACTGAGTGTTCAGTTACAGAACCTCAGTTGTAGAACTCGAACAAGAAGATCAACTGCTTGAAGTTCAAAGTCAGCTGAGAATTCAATAGTTCAGAACATCAGCTGAAGAAGACCACTCAGATGAAGATCAAGACTTTCAACCGATGAACCGAAGTTGACTGTCTGAAAGGCAAAGATTTGAATTTAAAAAGGAAGTCACATGAGGGTTTGACCGTTCAGTCATTACCCCATCTGGCTCAACACAAGGCTGTCTCAGATGGAAAGCAGAAGAGCACAGATGCCATATCGGGAAAGTCTGCAGAGATGAGAGACAAGCCATCACTATCAACCGATCAGAGATCAACTGCTCCTCCAACGGCTAGTTGATTCTCTCCGCCTATAAATAGAGGCATTCTCTCATTCGAGAGATATACGACGAGAAGGATATACATAGACGACGAAAATTCAAGAGCTTTCTCGAGAGAAATCAAAGCAAAAAGCAAATCTGCAAAATCATCATCTAAGAGCATCAGCAGCTAAGAGTTCCAATTTGAGAGAACATTAGTAGCTGAGGGTTCCTAGAGATCGAAACTATTTTTGATCTTAGGTTGAGTGTTTATTCGTTCAAACCTTAGATCCAGCTCTCATTTGTGATCGAGCTGTAGTTGGAAAAACCCACCCACTCTCACACCCTAAAAAGTGTTAGTTAGGACCCTACTCTTCCTGCAACTGAGTAGATAGGCTGTTAAGTGCCCGCAAACTTAGCATAGGTTGTTAAGAACCCGTAATCTTAACTGTAAGGTCGATAAGTACCCGCAAACTTATCCTTAACGGTTGCTCGGCCCGCGTAAGCTGAGTGGTTCTGTCCAGAAGAACTTGGACTGAGGTGTGTGGACTCACATCTCCCCGTGGACGTAGGAGTTCTCTCCGAACCACGTAAATCTTGTGTGTCGTGTTTATTTGTGTTCAGTCATTATTTGCATATCTCAACTGACAAACTAACCGCATACAATCTGCATACTTTCACATCAACAGTTTTGGTTTTGACCAACCGTGCATAAAAGCGTGAGTTTGTTTTTACGAGTTCATTTTCCACCACATTCCACACAGCACCACTCTTCCAGCTGAGGTTGCTTACTCAGCTGTGAGATCCCAACTGAGTCCTTTTACTCAGTTGAAGTTGATTTCAAGTGTTAAGTTTTTCGAAAGTTGAAAAATCCTAACTGGTGTATTCCCCCCCCCCCCATACACCAGTAACTCGTATCGGGATCATCAGATACAAATGATGTTATACCCCTGCTGACGCTTGCTGTGTATGCTAATCTCATGCTTGTATTGATGCAACCACTAGATCAGCTACTACCTAGTTTAGGAGGCTCAATATAATCATGTGATGGAAACTATATGGTTGTAATGCTTGTATTGATTGAATCTTCTAATGCATTTTGTGTCTACTGTGATGATGCTTGTGATATTGCATAAGCCAAACCAAAAACAATGTTGCCATTACAGCTTCATAATTTAGTTTACATTCCAAATAAGACAAAAAACAAAAACATTCACTTTATTTATCCTTTTAAACCAACTCAAAACTACTGTAATTCCCTTTCATTCCTTCAGTTCTCTAGCCCCACAAGCTCCAATGCCTCTGTTAATGCATCTAAGTTGTAGAATTTGTCTTCCCCCATGCCATGTAACTGTAAATAGTCCAAACTCTCTCTTACAAGTTGTACATCAACTTCAATACAATCTGGTAACATCCCTTCTTTGATCATGCTGTCTTTTCCCATATGTGGCATAGTGTAGTCATTACACCCCTTCACTTTCATGATTTCTGCATAGTACATTTGCAGTTGTAGATTTAATCTTGTTAATCTTCCAGGGTGGGTAATCTGCATAGGCTTCCTTGACATTTCTGAGCAACTCATTGACATTTGATGCACCTTTCTTATCTTTTAGTGACTGTATGCTCCTAAAAAACCCCAAGTCATTTATGTTGGTTTCTGGACTGTTTGTTGGTTGGTTTATCAGATGGATGTGGAATCCATCTGTGTGTGCAATAGCTTGAAAGTTTGGATCACTGTCCTTAATGTGTGGTTTGGCATTATCTTGTTGTATCCATATTTCTTTGCCTAGACATTCTGGATAGTTGCTTTTAATTGCTGGTACTATCTGTATGTTCAATTCATGAGAAGTATGCATGATGCCATTTAAGATGTGAGACTTTGACTGAAGCTGCCTATGTGGTCTTTTCTCACCCTTGGCAAGGTAGTATCTGTCATTTGGTTTGGTGAGATAAAACCATTTCTCATCTATGTGAACTATATTCTGCATCTACTGAAACTTTATCTTCCCACCATGAATGATATTTCCTAGCTAACTGATGCTCCAATTCAATCTGCATAACATATTTTCTGGGGTGAGAAATGGCTTTACTGCATTGGTGTGAGCCTGCAAGTCTTCATCATGTACTAGAGATGACATTGGCTCTTACTTACATCTAAATGTTCTGCCACAATCCTGAATGATGTCCTATGAAGAACTGACAGGTTTTTGATCTTTTCTGCATCATATGGCTTCCATATCTTGTACACTGACCCTATTTTCTTGCTTTGGAGATTTATAGGAATGCCCTGTTGAAGTTGAGTTGTGGCCCTGGACCAGATGGACCAGATAGTCTTCAAGCTGCAATGGAACTCCTTTGCAGCTGCTTTCTTGGCTCCATAATGAAGTTTTCCTCTGCTGCTGCATTGGAGAAGCCATTGGGCAATGGAGTTTAGCTGCTCGGAGGTGAACTCATGAGTAGTTCTTGTTCTACCATCTCTGCAGCTTCTTTCTGTTTGTAGTTTTTGGTGGTTAAAATTTCATTGAATGCTGACTGCTCATCTTCTATTTATTGAAGTTTAGTTGGGTTAGGTGAGTTCAAATTTCCCTCCTTTGTTTTAGATCAAATCAACGATCAAATCAATGTACTTTTACACTTATTACTTCAATGAAATTTCAATTTTGGCTCCAATTTTGATCAGTCCCTCTTATTTCTCTACTGTCATGTTTGTGCTCATTTCAAGTTTTAATTTCTTGTTTGCTTTCATTTCTTTTCATTCCTTGTTCGATTTCTTGCTAAGTTTTCACACTTGCTCGATAAAGAAAAAAAATCTGTAACTAAGGCAAGCACGATTAAAAAAAAGTTACACACTCAAAACAACACACTGAAAACAAGAATGCATGCATGAAAATAACAAGGCAATAACACTAAGGCAACAAATGGAGAGCTCGAAATTGGACTGCTCCCCTTACTCAAAAAAAAAAACAACAGATTGGAAATGAAAATGGAAAACAACGAATAGAAAACAAAATGAATGCAACTTTTCCCATTAATTCGACTTTCACAAAAATAACGAATCAAAAAATTATTGATGCAACACATAAAATAAATAACGCGTAAAATAAATATTGCAACCACACACAAAAATAAAATTATTTTCGATTTATGCATGAATAAAATTCATAATGTAGCTAAGGCATACACACAACTCTTCTCTCTCTCTCTCTTGCTTTTGCTAATCAAAAAATTAAGAAACTAATTGCACACTATCTCACTACCCCTCAAAGTCTTTTTTCTTCCACCAACTACACTTTATCAGCATTCCTTAAACTCTGTACCAGCACCCAAATAAGTAGACTAAATTTGGACGAAGGGAATGTAATGTATCACAAATATAGTTAATTAATATTAGTAAAAGAAAACCTAAATCATAGTTTGCACAACGAGACTAATGACATTCCTTGATATATATTTTATAAAATTGTCTTACTATATTCATCGAGAAGAATAATGGGAACTACGACAATATAAAATAAATTAATGAACAATTATTGTTTGAAAAGATTATAAATGAAACCGTTGATGAACCACCGAAAAGTATTAAAAACTAAAACTATGGACTAAAGCGAAATATTGGTGCAGACTTTCATTTTCATCTTATTACCAAATAATTATTTCATTTTAGAGGATAGTTAGTGGTAACAAGTAACTGGTGTATGGGGAATACACCATTAGCGATTTTTAACTTAAAATATTTTTCTTTAAATGAACTGTTCAGTTCATGCACTCAACAACTGAAGAAGTTATTCGGAGTTGTCGCACAGTCAGGTACACAGTTGACTACTAGGATTGATGGTCAACTATGTGACACTAACTGAGGTTTTAAAAGAGTTTTGTAAAGCAGTTTGTATACAATGTCAGTTGATTAAGAAACTGAATATAAATACTGAAAATAAAGAACACAATATTTTTACATGGTTAGGAGATTGACCTCCTACGTCCATGACTTCCTTTTCGGGAAAAAAAAACTAGATAAGCTTATGTGTGCTTATCAAATATTTTGTTTGGTTTATGGGTATCAAACAACCTAACCAGTTCGATTACAAGTTCGAACAAGACCTTACAATACTTTTGTGATCAAGTGTATAGCTTATCTTAGATTGCGGGTTCTAAGGGACCTAGTTTCTTTGATTACGGGTTCAAAGAGGACCTAAGGTTTAGGGGTTGAAGGTTTTTCCAACTATGAAGCCTTCAACACTTAGAACAATGGAGGCTTCTTCCTAAGACTTAGAGACTCGATCTATACAGAGAGTCTGCAAGGAAGCAAAGGAGGAAGACTGAATACTCTCTACAACTTGGCTTCTTACTCTGGGGTGTTCTTGCTGGGGAGAATACTACTCTCTTGAATCTGCTTGAATGCTTGTGCGTGTAAATCTTTCCAGCCGTCTTCTCGTATTTGTGGAGACATCAGTTTATAGAGAAGGAGGAAAACTAGTTGTTGGAAGTACTTGTTTGACCTCTGCCAAAAAGCATGGCACTCCACATACTCCTCTGCAACCTTTCCTATAATGGTAACTATAACCCTTGCTTTATGCAAGTCTCTGTAGTCAGTCCATTTATGGAAAGTTACAAGTTGTCTTGTATACTTCCGAGTAGATTTGAATTTGAACTTGAATGTGAACTCTTCTTTCTTCAACGTCTTCTAAGTCTTCGCTTCTCGACTTTGGGACGTCTGACTTCGACACAACTTCTCGACATGCATGAACTGCATGGATCAATTCTGAATTCAGTCGAGTTCTGATTTGACTGATCGTCTCGGTCACGAACTAACTTCTTCAGTCTGACTGACTTCTTCTATTTATTCCTGTAGATAAAATCTCTACACTCAAACAGTGAGCTCTAGCTAAGTTTAGACTGATGGCTTTATCTACTCGGTTGGAGTTAGTTGGATTTTGGGATAAATCAAAACATTTACTAAGTTTCCCAATATAACACTTCTTAAGTGTGAAATTTAAATTATAGCACTCTTTTTAATTCTTTAAACTTCCGTCACTTTTTGACATTTGTATCCTTACTTTTTAATGGAAATAGCCAAAATACCAAAAGCACGACAATTATTTGGTATACAATGCAAATCTCTCACAATTCTCTCAAACCCTAAACCTTTCCACTGTGAATCGAAGGTCGGGGATTACACTATTGGCTTCGTCTCATCGTTGTGCTTTTGTTGGTGGTGGTGGTGAGGTCCATCTCGTCGTAAGAAGTGGTTGTGGTGGCGGCGAGGAGGTGGCTGCGGCAAGGCGACAACAAATCTGGAAAAAAACAGGAAGAAGAAGAAGACAGAATTGAAGGATGACGACGACAATGATGGCGTTGGCTAGGTTCCCTTGACGGAATCGCAACATCACCTTGCTGCTTATTCTGTTTACGTGGTGGCGGCGGAGAGGAGGTGGTGGCGGCAAATTTGGTGGTCGTCGGATTCCATTGAAGAAGACAAATGCAGATCTTGGCTAGAGAGAGAGAGAGAGAGGAAAGGGGGAGGAGGAAGAGGCGCCGCTGGAGTTATGGTGATTGGGGCGGCGCCGTGGCGAGAAGGTGGTGGTAGTTGCTGCCTTGGTTTCGATAAGAGAGAGAGAGAGAGAGAGATGAAAAGCATTAACAAAAAATGTAAGAGTAGAGAAAGTGTGAAAAGTGAAAGGAGGGGTATAAATGTTCAAAATTGGCCTAGCTTAATTTAAAGAAATTAAAAAGAGGGCTAGAATTTAAAAATCACATTATAAAATGCTAATCTTGGAAATTTTCTCCTTCATTTTTATAATCAAATGATAAAATTTATTCAGAATCTATAAGCATTTAAGTTTCAAATTTTTAATCGATGGAGTAAAATGTGTGGAGGAGTGTTTTGAAGTCTAAATCCATAAACGAGGAAATCTCTGAATCAAAGAATTGTTCATTATCATTATTGTAAACAATTGTTTAACTAATTGCTATTATTATTGCTTTATTAAATGTTTACAAATGCAAACATATTTGTATTTGTTTGATCGTACTTGTGTTTACTTTGGTAGTATGGAAAATGAAGGAAAAAAAAGGTTGAAAAATATTTTCACACTTCTCCCCATATTAATATTTTTCACAATTGGAATGAGAAAAATGGAAAATGAGAAAATTAACAACTCTAAGAAACATATGAAAAGAATGAAAAAAAATGTAAAAATATTTGTTTTTCATTATTTTCCATCAAAGTTGTTAGATTCGAGTTGGTAGCTCTAATGGTGTTGGCATATTTAAGTAGAAGCAAAATAAACTGAAGTGTCTTGAGTTGTGCGAAAACAGAAATTGGTTTATGTGCTTCAGTCTGAGCTAGTTTGATGTGGAACAGAATGGAACAGATCTAAAAGATTATTTCCATATTTACGCGGATTTTGCGGAGATATTTTCCTTATCCATATACAACGCGGAAAAGATATTATATTGCAGATATATCTACTTATTCCACAAGGCATATCATCAAAGGAAGTTTACTTATCGTGGTGGATAACATATCTAGGGTTTGTTAAGACCTATATATACATCTACACCAAGACATATTAAAGGTGGTTGTCGCAGCTATTATTATTGTTCATAGCTTACACTATTTCGTGAGAGTATATTCTTGCGAGTGTTCTTTTCATATTTAAACACTTTTGTAAGGGGGTTGAGTGTCGGGTTGTGACTCGAACTTAGATTGTGAGAGTGCGTCTCAAGCAATTGTTGATTCACGTTAGATCGGGAAGGGTGTGAGTGAAAGGGTATCATAAGGTAGAAGACCTCTATGAATAAGAGCCTCTGTAACTACAACTTTCGATAGTGGATTAATTCTTTCTTTGGGCGTGGCCCCCCAGACGTAGGTTGATTAATCGAACTGGATTACCATTATGTGTGTCATTTATTTAGTTCAATCATTATATTCTGTGTTATATTTCGTGCAAAGTTTTACTATGATGCAATCAATTTATATGTATAAACTGCCTGATTAGATTTTTCAAAAGTGAACACACCCTCGTAGTATAATATAATGTTTGTTTGTTTTTGCCTATTTCTTGCAGGCGGCCACAAGAGTTTTGCAACAGATTCCCAGCTCTAAACGTCAATACTGGACTAATTCTTACCTACTATTTTTTACATGGTAAACTGTGATACAACTTATAACTGATCATTTTCATATATTCCTTTTCTTTTTCTACGACTGTTGGGCATTTTATATGAATGTAAGTTTTCAAAATTTGCTTTGCTGTCATAAATTAATTAAATTTTCTTGGTGTGCATGGTATGAATAAGGAAGTCCTAGTCCTCGATTGCCTAGGGGTAGCAGCCGGTCACGTCGAATGTGATGTTTGCTGTCATACCATCAAAGGTTAGGTTAGGTTAGGTAATATATATATATATGAGAAAATCATCATACATATCTACTTTGAGGATAACATATACTCTTAATACCCACTAAGATAATTTACTATCTCATATACCCACTTGGCCCATAAAGTGTACTTTCTACCATTTGTTTAAGTCATTTTTTATTCAATTGCGGTACAATCATGCAGCCAATCTCATTAGTCAGTCAACTTTTTGAATAAGGCCAAAATTTATTTGAGTGCATGCATGCAATGTGTAAGTTTCACGTGAATAAAGCCTATTAAAATTGACATGCATGCAAAAATTGTACCAATTTTAACAGTAATTTTGCATGCGGGTAGATATAGAATTGAATGCATTATTGAATTGGAATTTTTCAGCCTATATAAGATTCATAGTTCGAAGGAGCTGTATGCAAACATAAGAACGAAAAAAATAGAGAGAAAACTTGAGCGAATATTAGATCGAAGAGTTATAGTAGTCATTACCGTTTTTCAAAGTCAGGTGAGCATGATACAAATTTTTATTATTTAAAAAAAAAATTGTAAAGATCGAGAAAAAACTGTAAAGGTCGGTAGTTTGTTAAAGCCATCTGTATACTTTTTATAGGATCTGTATAATTTTTTTTTTAATTATATTATTTATTTATATATTTATGTTTTGTTATATAGTTTTTATAACATTATTTTTTGTATTTTACAGAAATATCAATTAGGCATCTTTCAAACGAGTTGAATCCAAGGTAAAAGAGAACTAACATTGATTTTGCAATTTTTTTCTCCAAATGTAAGTATTTAAAATTTACTTTAATTGTTGAATAAATTTAAAATTGTAAAGATCGAGAAAAAACTGTAAAGGTCGGTCGTTTGTTAAAGCCATCTATATACTTTTTATAAGATCTGTATAGTTTTTTTTTTAATTATATTATTTATTTATATATTTATGTTTTGTTATATAGTTTTTATAACATTATTTTTTGTATTTTACAGAAATATCAATTAGGCATCTTTCAAACGAGTTGAATCCAAGGTAGAAGAGAACTAACATTGATTTTGCAATTTTCTTCTCCAAATGTAAGTATTTAAAATTTACTTTAATTGTTGAATAAATTTAAAATTGTAAAGATCGAGAAAAAACTGTAAAGATCAAAAGTTTGTTAAAGCCATCTGTATACTTTTTATAAGATCTGTATAATTTTTTTTTAATTATATTATTTATTTATATATTTATGTTTTATGTTCTTTTTATAACATTAATATATGTATTTTACATGAATACACTCTAAATTCGAAATCCCATATATGGGCATTTCTTCAAAAGAGGGTAAATTCATTTAAATTTACAAATTGGAGTGTTTAAAATATTAATTAAATATTTGTAAAAACTTAAAAAGTGTACAGATCTAAAAAAAACTGTACAGGTCGGGAATTAGTTTTATTAGACCTGTATAATTATTTTTAGATCTGTACAGAATTGAATTTTTTAATAAAATAATTTAGTTTTATTTATGTATATTTAATTATTAAATTTTGGTTTTGTTTTGGCAGATGGAATGCAAGATGTTCCGCGTTAAATTCAACGGCGTTTGGGACGATTTTGTTTATAATGGCGGAGAAGAGCGCACATTCTATCTTCCGTTGGATATGATAAGTTTTTCCAACATTAAGGAACAAATAAATTTCATAATGATGTCTAGATCGTTAAGTGAGAATTTTGAAATATTCTATTTTTCAACGTCTCAATTCGGCGTCGAAAAATTTAAATTGAGTAATGATGATCAACTTCGTCGATTGTGTGGTACTGAGTCTGAGCCTACGTTGTATATTAGTGATTCAGTGTATAGACCTAGCTTTGATTTGAATGCTTCTTCGCAATTTGTCTATGATGATGTGTATCCGTCTCAGTACTCGCAGTACGACGATTCTCTCGCACGTATGGCTTCATGCAATTGGCTTGGCGAGACGCAAATGGGTTCTGAAAGTGCAGCGATTGTCATTGCTCAGGGGCAATCACAAGCGTCGGGGCTGCAGCCACAGCCTGTGCAATCCTATGCCACTGTTGTGGAGGATGATGATGATGATGAAGAAGAATATTCTGCTGAATCTGAGTCTGACGACACTGATGACGAAGAGGAACAGACAGCCACTCTGCAAATTGGAACTCTTGCTGAATTTGTTAATTGGGTGCATATTCAAGGCGGTGTGAACAAGCTCCTGGCAATGCTGATGCAGAAAAGTCGTACACCCCTTGTTGACGAGGAGACGGAGCTCGCCTCTGAAGCGGCCGACCTACAAAACTGGTTAGTTCCCATGATTCCACTGGAACCTGCTGCTTCTCTTGTTGAAACTGTTCTAGATAACATGCCTGAGGGTCCTTTGAGTATGAGCTCCCTATTTAAAGACAAAGAGCAGTTGAGGCTTGCAGTTGGGTTGTGGCACATGGAACAACGAGCTGAGTTTTGTACAGATCGATCAGATTCAGGGCGTGTTACTTACAAATGCAAGTTTCGAGATGTGTGTCCTTTCGAATTGCGCAGAAGGAGAGAGGGCAACTATTGGTATATTCACCTATTCAAACCGACGCATACTTACAGTTATTATTATTATTATTATTATTATTATTATTATTATTATTATTACCATGTTTATTATTAATTATTCGATTAATGTTCATTAGACTAATGCAACAAATTAATCACAATAAAAATCATAAAGGCACATGGATATCTAAAGTACAAGTCTATCATATGTCGAAATTAATGACAACAATATTTGTTTTAAAAAAAAACTATAAAGATCGAAAAAAAAGTGTACATGCGGTAAACAAAGTGAACCTGACCTTTACGCTTTTTAACACGGCCTGTATACTTTTTTTTCGATCTTTATAGTTTTTATTATTATTATTATTATTATTATTATTATTATTATTATTATTATTATTATTATTATTATTATTATTATTATTATTACCATGAAATACGATAATAATACTAAACAATTAAAAAATAAAATTCTCTAAAGTTCGACAGCCTTGCACATAAATACAAATAATAATACTATTCCCGGATTTGGCCAGCGTTGCACAAAATGTCACGAGCAATTTTCCTCCTATAAAGTTCGACATTCGCTGGTTGGTTACCCCAGCTGATACTCGGGGCTCTACTGATCATTCTTTCGATGGCCATGAGCGCAAATGGACCGCAACTGTGACTGTCGTCTTGTCTAAATTGTGTGACAGTGTCGCGCTGAGAAGCCCTATGCGGAACCCGTATAGCCAGACTGTCACTCCTGTTTTTGGCCTTCGGTTTTCTCTGGGTCAGCCAATAGCCTCCATTGTCCAGGATCGTCCAGAACTTACGAGCAAACGGTTTCAGTGTGTCTACTCGATGTCTCCGAGCATCTTCTAAGTGCGACTTTGAGTCCAACACATCCATCACCCACTGACCCATGTTGATGCGGAGAACAAAATAATGCTGACCGACCAGTACTGGAATTATTATCTGTAAGTAATAATCAGAATATTAAAAATAATTAGAATATTAAAAATAATGTAAATGATAACTTCAACTTTTGTATGCAGTGATTTTTTACCGTGTCAACCTGCCGCCAACTTTTGACATTAACACCTACATCAAGTGGCATTGTGATGCTCGCACTCAAGCTGGTCGACCTCTCCATTTTGTTAAGTTGGTGCACGAATGTCGTCTAAACACGAAAAATATTAGTAGATGTAATGGATTACAAATAAAAATAATAATTTTAATATAAAAGCTTGATTACGAAGAAGTCGACGTTCAAAAGGACAGTGTTAGCCTCATGAATGTGGTCCATGATGTGCACACGTTCCTTCAAACGATGTTGCAACAACTGGACGGCAAAGACGAAAACCTGAGAATAAACACCAAAAAAAAATATTTAATATAATATCGTAAAACTAATGATACCCTGTACCAACTTTAAAGTTTAGAATCTTACTGGATGATCCATGTCAGCCTTCGGGTTTTCAATCCGGCGAAAGTAGCTATCGCTGCATGTCAAAGCTCCCACATACACGTACGAGTCTCTGTTGTTTAAAAACATGTCGTATCTGCTCCATTTGTCTTCGTCGTGAAGATCGAGAGGAGGAACTTCCTGATCTTGCTGAAGTAGACTCGTGTCTCGGCGTGAGCTTTCGGCGCCGGTGCTCTTCCCTGTTCCTAGCTCATCCGGTTGTGTCTGCCCGAACGACTTCTTAGCAAAATCAGCATATGCAGCGGGATTGTACAACACATCCTGAGGGTTCTCATCAGGAATCCGAACAGCTACGGGTGTCGCCGGAATGGGCTGAGGATCATCTGGTTGATAAGCATACTGAAGGCCACCCATTCTAAGCCATTCGAGGCTTGTGCCTTGAAGCGGTGGCGCTGAATGACGGGCTGGCGCAAAGGGTTGTTGTGGTTGGTGAACTGGACTCTCGCGGGCTGAGGCACTGGGCGGTGGTGGTACAGGTCCACTCGGGCTAGAACGTCGGCTACTCTTCTTCTTAAACAAGTCTGTGAAAAAAGACTTGATCTCCGGAAAAAACACCTCTCTCCACTGTGTAGTCAATTCACTTCTGACGAGGCCTCGCAATTCCTCTATGAACTTGTTTCTTCTCCCCTCTCTCCGAATGCCGGTTTCTGTGCCGCTGCTCGATGATGACGACTGCACTACGCGAGCACGTTTTTCTTTACTCTTCTTAGCTTTCGTCATATCTTTAGGTGGGGGCCTGTCTCTCAGCTCATAAACACTCGGCTCGACGCTAGGCTCTGACACTGGAGGGTCATTAGAAAGCCGCTGAACTGGGGCACGACGTTCAGGCTATTCACCCTCGGATAGTAGGTTGACGGGCCTCACATAATTCACCGCGAGGGGGTTTTCAGCATTAACCAAAGAGAACCAGTACCACATCCCTTCTTCTTGTTCTTCAGGGTGCAGGGAATCTCGGCAATTCACCCCGTCGACAAAAGCCCCATCCAAATTGCGCTGCAAAGCCTGATCCAGCGTCCATCTCAGACAACGAGGAAGAGCATATTCGTCCACTTTCTTCACAGTAATTGCTGACAAATAAGGTATAGCCTCGTTCATCCACATCTGCAGTGCCCAAACCGGCCCGTAAATGTTATACCTCAAATTCTTTCCAAAAACAGATTTGTAGCTCGGTGCCGCCGAGACATAGTTCTTCAACACTTTGTATGAATAGCCGCCCCAAGGAAATTGGTTCCATCGGTTGAGATCATCCGATAATACCCAAAGCCACGACTTTATCTTGCCTCTAACGTCGCAACCTAATAACACTGCTTGTGCGACCAGCACATGGGCTACTCGAAGATATAAATGTGCTTCTAAACCATCCACTTTCAAAAAATCATCCAACACGTCCTTGAATATTCGGACGTCACCAGCAAAGGCCCGACATGCTTCCACATTCTCCGTCGACAAATCTGCACCGTGTGGATCAAATTCAGACGCTCCAAACATAAGTCCCGAAATAAGAGCGTACTCACGGGGTGAAAACCTCAAATTTCTATCACCAATACGGAACCACAGATCCATCGGATCAGCACCGGCCACTTTCACCTCTCTAGCCACGACCATATGAAGCGCTTTCGCACACGCTTTACCCTGATACATTCTGAAAAAATGGCCAAAAGCACCCACAGCGAATGTTTGAACAAGCTCTGCACCCCCGACTTCAAACAGTCGTTTCTCTATCAATGCCAACATGCTGAGCTTGTTGTACGTGTTCACTGTACACGTCACTTCTTGCAAGGTCTTACGTAGCCAACACCAACCATGCTGAAACACAAATAAAAGCAATTATCAATTACAAAACAGAACTAAAAAAAATTAAAAAACATAATTACAAAAAAATTATATACAGATGGAATATATTCTGTACAGCCCGGATTATACATGCATATTTAATAAACTTAAGAAATTAATTAAATAAAATTAAATATGTACTCAGAATTAAAGCAAAAATTATACAGGTCGTAAAAAAACTATACAGGTCGGGAAAACATCTCACACGACCTGTATTGTTTTTATACGGCCTGTATAATTTGGTTTATAAAGGATTTCGATCTAAGTTTTCCTATATTATGATTAACATAATTTATGGTATTTAACTATAGATATAATATTAATTTTTCGATTAATTAAAATTAAACTAACTAACTATATCGACATGCAACAAATTACCATAATAAAAATCATAAAGGCACATGGTTATCAACTGTACAAGTCTATTATGTGTCTAAATTAATCACAACAATATTTGTTTAAAAAAAAACTATAAAGATCGACAAAAAAGTGTACAGGCGGTAAAAAAACGAACCCGACCTGTACACTTTTTAGGCGACCTGTATACTTTGTTTTATAAAGGATTTCGCTCTAAATTATTCCTATATTATGATTAATATAACTTATGGTATTAAACTAGAGTAATTATATTAATTATTCGATTAATTAATATTAAACTAACTAACTATATCAATATGCAACAAATTACCATAATCAAAATCATAAAGGCACATGGATATCTAAAGATCGAAAATAAAATAATATTTGTGTAAAAAAAAACTATAAAGATCGAAAAAAAAGTGTACAGGCAGTATAAAAAAGAACCCGACCTTTATGGTTTTTAACCGACCTGTACACTTTTTTTTCTTCCTATATTATGATTAACATTACTTATGGTACTAAACTAGTGTAAGTATATTAATTATTCGATTATTTTACATTAGACTAACTAATTATATCAACATACAACTAATTAGCATAATAAAAATCATAAAGCATAGAAATATCTAAAAACACTAATCTATTATGTGTCTAAATTATTTATAATAATATTAGTGTTAACAAAAACTATAAAGATCGAGACAAAAACTATACAGGCCGTGTAATATTTAAAAATTTATTCTATCGACCTGTATACTATTTAGTCGAACTGTAAGGATTTTACCTCTTGTAAATGTTGTTGCTGGACTTCACTTAAACCTTCCTCTTCATTCTTCGATTTTTTTCCTCTAACTTTTAATTTTGAACCCGATATTGACGCCATGGATTAGGGGTTTAGTGTTAAGGGTTTAGGGTTTAGTGATAAAAATTAGTACAGGGGAGGAATAAGAATTGTGGAGAAGAAGGCTTCAGAGAAATTTTGAGTAATCTGTATAACAATTCATCTGTATAGATTTGGTATTGGAACTCAGAATTTATTGGTGCATAAATTTGTTTTTTACCATTTATTTTTTAACGTGAGGGGAATTGATTCTCATTGAAGAATCTGGCAGGAGGTGGGTGGGGGGTTAAATCACTGAAAAAAACTGTACAGGTAGGCTGCAATTCATGCGTTATTTTTTGCATATGTTTTGGTTAGGGTTTAACAAGAGTAAAATTCGATCAAATAAATAAATATAAAATAGATGGGCTCAAAAAACTGACAACCTCGAGAATCTCTCACTCAATTCGGTCAAATATGGGGTGAAGAGAGAGGAAAAACATCTGAAAAGTAAGAATTGTGGGCCAAGTGGGTATGTGGAGTAGTTATTTATCTTAGTGGGTATATGGAGTATACATTATCCCCATTGTGGGTATTTCGAATTTCAACTATATATATATATATATATATATATATATATATATATATATATATATATATATATATATATATATATATATAACTTAGTGACGAAGTGCTATCGTCACACTCTTCGCACAAATAAATTTATAAAACACTTTTTGCCCAATAAGGTAGTAGTTAATGGCAAGTGGGGTCGAATCCAATGAACTTGACGTAGATCTGCTCTTCAGGTAGTTATCAACAGAAGATGTTTTGGTCTAGATGTTTCTCAATATCCTGTAACTCAACAAGTAAAATATCAAATAATAAAGAAGTTTGGGTTAGGGTTTCGAATCAATGATCCTAATTACTCATTACTCGTTCATTGATGCAAAGATATTCAATTACTCGATCCTATCACTTGGTTTAAGACAATGATTAGTTTATACCCTAATGGTCACGAAGTCACGATATAAACACTCCAAGCATATGTCTATCCAAATTTACAGATTTTGATCAAAAGGCAAGATCTTCTCCTTTGATCAACAAAGTCACGAAGACATTTTAGTAACGATGCTGCCCAAAAGGCATTAAGAATAAACAGACCCAAGACAGCCAAGAGGTAGGTCAATACCGACTGCTCTCCAACACTCTTTACCTTCTTAGGCATGAGAGACACTCATGAGTTTGATCCCAAATCCTGTTAATGACTTAATCTCAATATATAGATGGTGATCAATCAAATGTCAATATCAATTAAGTCTAAAATAAATCCTAAGTGTTTCGGGAATAAAATCAATTAACGAACTCATACAATTAGACCTCACGAGTTAAAAACGAGTAATCAAGACCACATCATCTACATCCAATCCAAACAATAAATTTAGCTAGATATATTATTAAACAAAAGCACAAAACATATAAGGGAAATCATAACTGAAATTAAACTGAAACGGGTTGCTGCCCAAAAACGTAAGTCAGCAACCAAGGTCTTGACTTCAAGTCAACAACTGAAAACTAATGCAGAAAAAATGGAAACACGAAATATAAATGTAAATCCGTCCGTAGGACTTGTTTCTTCCTCACTTCCACTTGATCTAAAATGCAGAACCTAGCTAAAAGAACTCTCTAAACTCGAACTAAAACTCGCACCCATTACAATATGAAGTCGGCCATATATATAGGCGATGGAATTAGGGTTAGGTTAGAATCCTTGTTGGTTAATGACTCTTTCCATTCTTATCCGTCTCTTTCCTTGTCTATCCGGCTACGATTTTACTTCCCTTTCATGGTAGATATCTTCATTGATTAGGTTTAGCTAGAATAAGGAAATAAATCTTCGATCCTTATCCTCTTCATTGGAGAAAAAAAAATCTGCAGCTGCTCCGACTTACATCTTGACTTCGATGTCTGCATCCTGTATCGCTTCCTATGTTGATCAAGATTCTGGCTCCTCCGGGTACTCTGTCTGTTGGCTTCAAGGATATGGGGAGGTGCTTCGTGACTTGTAGATTGAATAGAACGTTGTTGCCCAGCTACAAGCTTCCGACCCTATGCCCATTTACATCGTATCGACATCTCAACATCTCAACAACAGATTTTCACCAGTTTTGCCCAAAATCCCACCTGTTCTTACCTACACACCTTCTCTCGACTTTGTGTCCTCCTAGACACACTTTGACTCAATAAAGACTA
This sequence comes from Schizonepeta tenuifolia, assembly GCA_029490685.1. Taxonomy (NCBI): domain Eukaryota; kingdom Viridiplantae; phylum Streptophyta; class Magnoliopsida; order Lamiales; family Lamiaceae; genus Schizonepeta; species Schizonepeta tenuifolia. The sequence continues at coordinate 28,636,684 of CM055955.1, forward strand.
AAAAGAACAAAAAAAACACCAGGAAATATGGACACAAATATAAGTTCATCACCTAGCTATAATACAATCCCTGCTACTGCTACATTTACACTATCTGTTTACTTTACTATGTATATATATATAATGTTGCTAGCTTATCTATAAATTGAAACAGCCTTGGAGCTAGCCACTGCTGTGCTGCTGCTTCACAGATTAATTTCTCCACTGCCATTAATAGCCCCTGCAGCTGTTCATGTTTACTTCTGGATCATCTGATTTCTCTTTCATTCCCATCATCGTCTTTTATCGCCCTCCCCTCCGTTGCATGGAAGTCTATAGATTCCTCCGAATATCTCAACTAGGGTGTTTCAAGCATAGCAATTCTGGAATCCAACGCCTTTTTTTACTCTGACTTCATTAATTTATATACCATACACCCATGCATATTTTTAGAGTGCTTTTATTTGTTCTTCATGTCAATCTTGAATTTCATTACAAAAAATCTTGCTTCTTCCCAGATTATGGTTGTTTGCCTATTGTGACACTGATTTTATTACTTGAGAATCAATTTACATTTACATGAATACAAAATTGTCAAGTACAGTTGTCTAAGGTTAGATTCTCTATTGCAAAATCGTGCATCGTTGCTCTCACAAGTGCCACGTGTATCGTGCAAGTCACGAAAGTAGCCTCATTGTGCACCAGATGATTCGTATTGAGCTCCTGATTTTCTCAACTATACTTTTTAAACAATAGAATCTGATTACTTCTGAAGAAGAGTTGTTCATTTGATGAGAATATTCCGAGCCAACAGTCAAAACTCAAAACTCAGAAAATTAATAATAAATTTTCAGATATGAAAATTGTTGTATTAAAATACAAGGAAATGTTCCTTTACATCTTCCTTTTAGTGTGTTTTCAACCAAATTCAGCTGTATTTAGCACTAAATTACATTTTCTTTCTATCTATTTGACATTATTTTGCAGCTAAATCAGTCATGGAATAAATCCAAATCTTCATGATCACCATTAATTAGCAATGCATTTCTTTACTGCAGATATCTCCTTGGAACTTCCACACAGACAGCTTCAGTCACTACTTCCGGTGACCAGCCGATGCCATGAGGACAGCGACAGCAACGACAAACATCAACAACATGCCAACGAGAAGAAAATACGTTCTTCTAGAAGATCTTCTGTACTCTCCAAACAGAAGTATACCCCAGAACGTACTCACAAGTGGTAGAGCCTATAATCGAGCAAAATGCAAAAACTCAAGATTTTGAACTTTTCTTGCTACATCAATTTCAAGATTTAAGCAGTTTGATGAACTGACCTGAACAGCATCAGCTGCAGCATATCCAGCAGCTTGGCCTCCCATGAACTGAAGGCCATTCCCAAATCCACACAGAAGCCCAGCCAAAAGGGCCCAACCTCTACCATTCCAGTCCGTAACATAAGCCTTAAACGACGACTTGGGCAAATTCAAGACAGGGTGATACAAGAAGGTGATGTTGAGGATGATGGCTATCACAAAGCAAGATGCTGAGAAGTAAAAGAATGCTGTGTATACACTCAAGTGAGGGACGCCGTCTTTCAATGTGTGCCACTGGTCGTTTGTGGCAAGGTTGAAAGCCGGAGTGAAGAGAGAGAAGCAGCATCCAGCGAAGAAAGTTATTGCCAAACCGATGAAAGTCCCCTTCCCCAAAACCTGCAGCAGCAGTAGTGCACATTCAAATATATTGTAGATTGTATAGAAATGTATTGCGTTCTTTTTCAGCATAATAGGCATTATTATTGTATGTTTTCATTCAATGTGTGCATTGATGGATAAAAATATGAAATTTCAAGATTATGAAAGAAAAAACAACCTTGATTGCCCTTTTGTTCTCGAGCTCTATGAGAAAATCTGCAGTGCCATACTTTGCCTTGTCATTGGTAGCACTTCCGTTCTCCAAATCTGTTAAGAAGTGTTGATATACGGAAACGTCAAATAAAAGCAGCTAAAAAGGCCGTAAAAAAAATAGAGTTACGACATGCTCTTTTTACCCTTGTTTGCAAGAGTTTGTTTGAAAGCATAAGCATCCTTGTCCCTGTCCAAATTTTGTGTTTTGTTATGAACTCACGTCTACTCAACTATGTCTGAAATTCTATACCGTGAGCAAGCTCTAAATAGTGTCGAAGGAAGAAAAATGATAATTCTATCCACAAACAGACATGCAAAAACACACACTCAAACAATGAGAGAATTGTAGATTGTTGAAATGCTAGTTTGGAGACGAAGAAAATTTGGATGAAAATACATACACAGACACAGCCATAGCCGCGTCTTTGCTATCATTCGAATAGCTAGAAAGCTTAGCGGCATTATCAGCAGCATTGGAGGAATGAACAGCAGATCCAAAACAAACAGCAATCAGAAAGCATCCGACACCAGGAAAAAGAATCTCAGCTTTGTTGATTTTTCCATCCAAGAAATAATTCAAAGTTGTTCCTGAATAAGCAAGTATATATGCATATCTTCAAAAGTTCAAATGCATTTCAAGGTTCACCAAAAAGAGTAAAACAACAACTTATTACAAATTCATAGTACCTATGACAACAGTTATGCTAGATGTAATAACCTCAGTCACTGACAAACCAACAAACGCCCAAGCATACTGCGTCGCCAGATTGCCAAGACTCAGAACAATCCCACCGGCCATTGCAAACAACACACTAGACCAATTATCCTGCATTATTTGTTTAGCATACATAAGCTTAACTCAACTCACAATTTTATTGTTCATAGCATAGCTGTTGCAAGATTCAAGTTAAGCACAAAAAAAGGAGCAAACGGAAGGCAATCAGTAGGTACTATCCTGACCTGAGACAGCTGGTCTAGGAAATTTGGCCTTTGACTTCCAATTTCACCAAATGTGAAAGCAATGATAACGGCAGCTAACAGATTAGTGATTGTGTAATCAAGATAAGTATGCTGAGGGAGACGGCCACGCCTTTCGAGAAGAGTTAACAACGCAGGCCATGTGCCTAAGAAAGATAGAGCCAAGAGCATGCAAGCAATTGCACCTCCTTTGCTTTCCACAAGATACATTTTCAGTTGTCTGAAGATTATGACTGTCCCAGTCTCAGAGGGAATAAATATAACAGCGGGAAGGCTAAAATAGTCCTATCAAAACAGAACATAACAAACTCTGTCAGAAATTATTGTTATGAAAAATTACACATGCACATATTTGAGTTTCAGATTATGAAATTATGAGAGAGAAACAACAATCCCAGATTCACTTATGTTCAGTCTTTTGGACTACTGCATAAGCGAACGACAGCTACAGAATGAAATCCAACCCATGGATCAAAAAACCAAGAACCTTATGCAATCATTACCATGGTTGAAACTTTAAAAAAGAACAAAGAAATCTTGTTATGGGTGGGATTTTCTCTAACTAAACCTCAAATTATCAATTAAGTAGTCAAGAAAACTTCTTTTCTCTCATGAAAAATAGTAAAGAAAGAGATACTTCACCTGCCACTAAAATGATGGAGCGAAACACTGTATTTGCAGTAGCAGGACCCCAGTAACTCTTCCCCACTTTACACAAACAGTCAAGAATTCTGTAATTCGAAACAAGATACTAACTTTTTCCCCAGAAGCAGTAGGCTTTTATTTTCAAGAAATCCCGCTGTGTATTCATGATGGAATCATTAATTTTGAAAGGGCGTGAAGATCCGGCGAATCTGTTGATAGAATCTTGAAAGTTGGATATGAATAAAATATATTTTTACTCTCCAATAATTCTGTTGGTGGCAACTGGGAATTAACATATGCCAACTGTTTTGGACTTTTGGAGCATACTATATGAGTTTAGCCATAACGACAAAAAGTTATCTCATCAGTTTTCTGAAAACAGAAACAAATTGCTCTTATTCTAAAGGTTAATTGAAAGAAGAAAAATAAAATTGAGCTATTTCGTAGCTTTAATATTTACTAATATTTCCCTACATAGTGAAAGTCGAGTGTGACAGATTATGTATTTAAAAATATTAGACTATACATAACTAAAAATATAAATTTTACTTTTTTAGGAGATTTTACGTATTATAGAATATTATTAAATAAATCATTATACTACCATATCGGTAAGAATGTCTATACCACCAAATAAGGTGGTGGAATTGAACTTAAAGAGAGACTTATGATACCTTAATCAGTCAATTGAGCTATGATAGTTCAGTACCAGGTGAGATTGTTATATCAAGACCAAGATTATTTAGCCAATTTTTTTTTTTTTTTTTGCATAAAACATGAAATTCATAAAATTATACTACGAGAAATCTTGAGTTAAGATTAAACAAATAAATAAAAAGGAAAAAATGAGGGGGAGAGAGAGAGAGAGAGATTATATTATTACTTCACTTGTCTCGTCATGTTGACGTTACGTATAAATAAGTCAACTCCCGAACAGAAAAGTAGATTTTTTGTTACTGCCTGCCTGAATTAATGCTGTGTCAAACTAAACGGCAGCAACCAAAACACGTGCCTTTGAAAATGGAAAATCTTTAGGAAATTAGTGATGAATCTCCAGTTTTTCGACCACGTATGAGTTTACCTATAATAAGAAGCATTCAATGCCAATGAATCACGCAACTCGCAGACAAATCATTTCAAATTTTACAAGTTTTCCTATGCACAGATTAAATGATGGCTGCGAATATGCTTGCCGCTGCTTTGACGATTGTAGGTGAATATGATCTAATATTTAATAAGCACAAATCATAAGCTCTGAATTCAAGAAAAAGGTACCCCAAAGTTGCAGTAATTTAATTAAGCCACCAACGATAATTCCATTACTACTATTCCAGGAATAATATCTACAAGCCCTATGTAGAGTAAGATAAAAGTCGATATTCCAGCAGAGGAAAGACAAAAAAATCAGACAACAAATTGGATTATACTTCATAAGCAGCAACTAAATTTTTTAATACACATTTTCATGAGTCACAGGCTTCCTCTCTCCTTCAAAATATTCAGAAATTGAAATGGACGGAGTCCAACTTATATAAACAGCCAGCATACCCAATCCAAATGCGTACACTATAACTTCTGCTACCTCGCTGCACCAACTGGGATCGAAGATGTTATGACTTACAATTCCAGGTTCTCTCTCTTCACTACATCTTGTAAGAAGCTCCCGAGCAGCCTTTGATCAAGAACCATGTTTGGTACCTGCATAACAAACTTATAAACCAAGAGAAACGAAAAATCCAAGGAAAGAGAGCAATATAGAGAGCTGCCACTTACCTTGTTGCCAAAGTATATCTTGGTGTTGTTGGCAATAGCTTCGATAAATTTGAGTTCCAAATACTGCGGAGTGAGCCTTAACTTGTCTGCTTCTACTTCTTTCATTGTGCTAGAAAGATAACCATAAACATAAGCTCATTTCCTAGGATTTATTCATTCAGATATAACAACAAGCAATCTATGTTCAACGATTGGTCCAGAAATTTGATAACTGGTAGAATTGAGACAACCTAAGATCTTTTATGGCACTGCATATAATTAAAGACCTCGGTCGATGCTCATTTATATCATTACTTGTACACTATAAATCAGCTACGTCTGAAAACATAACTTATTTATCTAAAAAATTTAATGTGCTGCAGTACTTTCATAGAAAGCTGAAGGAATTTACCGGTAATAGTCGGCATCAGCCAAACTCTTTTCACGAGCTAAGTACATTGCATTAGAGATTTCTTCTTGCTTCCTAGCACTGTCTTTTTCCATCAACTTCATTTCCATCTGGATCTTACTAACATGAGCATGTTTTTCAGCCTCGCTTATAGCAATTTTTTTCTGAGTCTCAGCTTCCTTCTCGGAAACTCTCTGTTTCTCTATTGCAATCAACACCTGTTACATTTAAATTAGGAGACAAAACTCCAAGTAATTAGTTAGGCATTTAAGATAGGATCCCTAAGCGCCTAACGCATTTAAGACATGAGCCCTAAGCCACTAACTTAACCCAAAACCATGGTCAAAGGTAAATGGTTGACTCCCACTTGTATACCCTTCCACACTTTCATGTGGAATCGATGTAAGATATCGCGACATAATTCAAACAAATAAAGAATCAGCATTAATTTAAGAATAATTTTGAATATCAGCCTTATCGATGTCAATTCCATCACACTCAGGGCAGGAATATCAGATTTCTACAAGCAGCAAATAAGAACATCAATCCACACAAATGGCTTAGATCCCCAATGTAAGATCTAAAAACATACCTTAGTTCGCTCCTCCTCCATCTGTTCAAAATTCCGCCTTATACTCTCAGGAATCTTAGGTTTTGTGACACGTACGCTTATAATTTCAATACCTGGCGCATATCGCGTACAGTCAGCCTGAAGGGAATCCTTCATTTTTTCATCAATCTGAAAATTTCAAGGTATTTTTTTTATTAACTTTCATTTGGAGCTGTTTGCACAAGGTAGGTGGAAGTGAATTTGCAAAGTTAACTGAACCTCATAGATACTACTTAAGTGAATTGGAGATTCCCTATACGAGAAGGAGGACAAAATAAAAAAGGATGCAATTAGTTAAACTTTAAAATCTAAGATGTTACCTGATCAAACATGTCAATGTAAACTTGCTGAAGGGAATGAGCACTGCAGAACTGATTAATCTCATGATGGATTTTGTCGTATATCCAAGTATTGTCATATTGGACACCATAGTTGAGTAATGTATCATATACATGATCCTTGTGAAGACGATTAACAACCTGAACATATGCGAATATGTAAGTAGCAAACAATACAAACAAAAGATTTCTCGCAGGACTTGGTAGTAAGGAAATATTACTTCTATCTTCTCAAAGTTAATCATAACACCTCCTTTTGTTCCACATGGGATGTCCCTCACCTGCAAATTAAAGTGACGATCACATTCTTAGTCCAACATAGTTTATGTCAAACAGCTCAGAGATAAACATGCATACGTTGATATTCACACTCAAGAATAAATGTTTATGCATGTAGACATATATAAATGTGTGTGTATGTAGAGAGGGGGAGAGGGAGAAGGAGAAAGAGAAAGAGAGATATTTCTACCAAATCTGTCTGCAAAGTCACTTGAATAGGTTCAAAGTTTGTGATCAGGGGCAGTTTCAAATGAAATCCTTCGTTCAAGAAATGCAAATAAGTAAGGAGGGCAAAAAGTCATGAGAATAATTGAATAAGTGGCACAATTACAGATATCACTGTGCATGACTGCGTAGCTATGTGGTACCTGGACTAGTAATTATATTCAGAAGAGCACCTCCTCTCCAGTAAACACCAACGTGGCCCTCGGGGACTTGATGCAAAATGGAAAAACTCTGTTTTAGAGTTGAAGATGATGGAATTATAACCTGCACATGATTTCCTCAATCGCAATATTTCTCTCCGTCCACAAATACGAGGCTAGCCTCCAAAATGGGTCAAATATGAAACTATCTCATCGAAATAATATCACAAAAACTCAATGTTTAGACTATCATCTTTTAGGAAAAGTTAATTTAAATGTTAAGATTGGTGATATAAAATTAAGCTTACAAATCCAAAAAAAATAAGAAAAAAAAAATAGGGCATTTAAGTAAAAAAAAAAAAAAAAATCGAAGCTGCCATAACAAGTTTATGGTCGCAATAACATTGGTGACGGAAAATGAAGCTATCGAGAGAGGCTTCACACAAGATTAATAATATCATTTCTAGAGTCTAAATTAAGTAATTAACTAATCTTGCATCATATGATTCATATCCTAAGTAACCATAAATTTCGTCCCTCCAAATGCACAATTATCATATTTCAACAGCTTTTTGCAGATTTTTGCAGACTAGCGTGTTATAGCATCAATTTTTATATGCTCCACGACTGCATATTTCAATTCAATAGCAACAAAGATCAAGGTAACTAACTGGAAACATCAAACTACCTTCAATTTGGGGAAGCAGCTATATATATTTTTCTTAACAGGATCATTTACGATCATCTCTACTAGTGTGATTATCAATTCATTATCAAAAAACAGCTACGAATCACATAACAAACACCGGCAATCATCACAATTTATACAACCCTAAGAGAGAGAATCAACTACGCCTAAATCAACAAATAAAAGGTGCAACCAAATATCAAAGTAAATAAGTCGACTTCGCATACATCTGCGACTTCAAAATTCAAATAGAAGCAATCCAGATGCCCCTGCGGCAAATTCAAAAGCACGAAATAGGGTACAACATTGTCGTTACCATTGCGGCCATAGCGAGGAACATGGCCAGAACAGTAAGAATGGCGGAGAAATCCCCGCCTCCGCTGCCACCAGGCGGCGGACGTGGCGGCGGAGTCCCCGTTCTCTGCTGCTGCTGTGCGTCCATGTTGTTAAGAGGCGAAACTTTGGAGGACTGACTCACTCAGTCTGGAAGTTTGATTTGCTTAAGTGCGTCACATTAACACACGAAAACGCTTCCCCCCACCCGCCTTGGACACACTTAACCTTTTTGTGATAAAAATTGAGAAATAAAGTAATTATTTGAAAATATTTATTGTTAGTTTTTGTGACAAATATAATAATATATAAATTGTAGTAGAATATTTATTATGTATTATAGTTAGGGTTGTACACGAGCCAAACGGTTCGCGAGCTATTCGGCGCTCGGCTCCAAAAAAGCTCATTCGAAGTTCGTTCGTTTAATAAATGAGCCGAGCTCGAGCCTCAAATCGAGCTCGACAAATTTTCGAGCCGAGCTCAAGCATACCTATGTTCAGCTCGAAATGCTCGCGGACACGTTCGAGTTCGATAGTAAACGAGCTAGCTCGCGAATCACCTAAACGAACATGTTCGCGAACATGTTCACGAATTTTTAATATAATTTTATTTAATATTTTTTCATAACAATATTAAACTTATATAAAAATAATAAATTCATAATTTTTAGTTTATCGAACCGAGCTCGAGCTCGATTCAAACGAATATATAGCGAACCAAGCTCGAGCTTGATAGTTACCCGTCAAGCCGAGCTTGAGCTCAAAACACAAAGTTCAAATCGAGCTCGAGCCGAGCTCGAGCCTTATAATTTTCGAACGAGTCGAGCTCGAGTCTGCCAGTGTTCGGCTCGGCTCGGATCGTATACACCCCTAATTATAGTTTTATTTTAGAAAACGAGTTTAATGAACATACAAATAAGAATATGAACTTATTAAAATGGAATGGAGCGAGTGTTATTTGACAGTGGATCTTGGATCCGCTCCAGATCCGCAATACCAGATCCATTTTTTAGGATCTAGAACGAAAAATTTTGGATCCGACGGATATGGGACGGATCTGGGTTTATTTAATTTTTTTTGCCGCGGATCTGGTATTTCTATTTTCAGATCCGAATCCGTCCCAGATCCGATCCGCGGATCTTATATATATATTAATATTATATATATATATATATATATATATTATAATTATAAATTTTAATTAGTTTCATTTATTCATTGTTTACCTTTAACATTCATACTTATTCATAATTTTTTTTTTTGTTGGCAAGGTGAATTGGATGATACACATGCTTGTTCCACAGTCAATGAGGATTATGATGAAGATGGAGAAGAACAGATCGATATTATTGATATGGTAATTATTTTACATCAATCTTATACTTTTATTATTGAAATAAATTTGTGTTGCTTTGCTTATGATCTTTCTTTCTTCATTTTTTTAGGACGTCGATGATGTTGAAAGCAGCTGTAATATGGACGACTTGTTCCCATATTCTCAAGATTGATTGATCGCATTCACTTATTTTTCTATTACATGTGACTTTAGATATGTTTGTGTGATGTTTTGGTACTTATTATTGTATTGTTATGGACGACTTGGTGACTTGTTTTGGTACTTATTATTGTGTTGTTATGGACGACTTGATGACTTGTTTTGGTACTTATTATTGTGTTTGAGGTGATTTTGTTATTTTAAACTTTAATTTAAACAAAAGGACAGATCCGTGGATCGGATCCGCAGAACCGCAAATCAGATGGATATGGATTTGGATTATAAATTTTTAGATCCGATGAATCTGGGACGGATCTGGATCTCAACAAAAAAAATGGATCTGGATCTGAAATTAACACGATTCGGTCCAGATCCGATTCGTTGTCATCCCTATACCTCAATTATTCAAAATGTCAGTGTTTTAAAAATATGGTTAACTAGTTAGTAACCCGTCGAATTTGATTCGACGGATAAATTTTTGTTTTATTTTTTATATTAATTTTAAAAAAGTATTTTGTATCTTATTTTTGAATTAAAATTTTTACACTCACCTCCTTTTCGAACCCGATTTTAAAATAGATTTATTATCCATTCTCATCCCAAATTCGTTGCGTAAGTATTTGTTAATTACAAACTCAATTGTTAAAAATGATCCCCTTTTTTCTCGGTCAATTCTGGCCGACCCACTTAATTCAGTTAAATTGATACTCTCACCCATTAAATTTCTCCCAACTTGAATACGTATGTTTTTGCAAGTATTCATCTTAAACTCGATTAAAAGGTAGAATTTATCATGTAAATAGTCATTATTGAAATAAAAAATAATAGTTGGCTCACCTACTTAATTATAAATTATGACCAACATTATCATTAAAAGACCCAACTACGCTCCCCCTCTCTCACCCAGATTCATTCCTCACCCCCACCCCTCCCCCCCCCCCCCCCCCACGTCGCGTAGTTTATCGCAATAGAGGATCCAAATCATGGGCGACCCTAGCGATTGCATGGACATATTTTATTTTCATAACTACATTTTGGTTAAATATTTTTATTTTTTCTTTCAGACTTTTACATGTCAAACTATAAATTCATCCGTTTAAATTTGTGACTAAATACATAATCTAATCTCGTGTGGCCACTTTTAAAATCTTAGCTCCGCTCCCTCATTTGTCACTATCTCAATTGATTTGATTGTTGTTGAATCACCGGCCACTTTTAAAATCTTAGCTTCGCTCCCTTGTTTGTCACCGTCTCAATTGACTTGATTGCTGCTGAATCACGTTGGCTTTCGTTGCCAGCTGCATATCTTGCAACAGTTTTTTCTCTTGGCCCGAAACCTAGCCTAGGAACCAGCCATGATTGCTACAGAATTGCCGCCCGCCGTCGCCACCACCCTGAGATCTTGAGCAACGTGTTGTTCGTGGCGAGGCTGTTGCTTATCAGCTCGGATACGTTTCCGGCGAGAATCGATGACTTGAATTTGCTGACGTCGAGATTGTTGAAGTTCCGGCAACAGATCTCGATGTTGGTGAGGGCTGTGCTCGGCCACGTCTGCGCGTCAAAGTCGGTGAAGATGCCATTTGTTTGGATGCTTTGAAGAGTTGTGTTGAAAGTTCTCTTAATTATTTAGAACTTTATTTTTCGAACCTAGAAGTAGTGGATTCCAATTAAAGTTGTTTGGAAAAAGATTAAATTTGATGGTGTTCATTTTATTTTTTCAATTAGTAATTCCTTTGAGATTAATGTGTATAAATACGTAACTAGAAAATCAAAAGATAAAACCGAACCAAAGAAACGAAGAAAAAGGAGAGAAAAAGTAAGAGACGAACAAAATAACAAAAATTATATATATTCGATTCTACTCCTATGATGCACATGCAACAATATATTTAAACATCTACAGTCCACTACATGATTAATTACAATAAGCAAATTGCCGCATTAAAAAAAAGATCACATGCAATAATGCAGAAATAAGAAAGCAATCTGCGCTACAATTACATGATGGGAAACGGAAATAGATTAATTTACATGAACCTAAACCATAAAATAACGTATCTCATTCTTACAAGAAGTATTCTGAGATTTAATAATGATGATGTGAAATTATGAATGATTAAAAATTAGATCTACGTGAATTATATGAATGAAATATTCCTACTTTTGTGACAACTCTAAGTTAGAGATAAACCACCAAATAAATAAAAATATAAAATAAAAGATGGTGAACGATAAAGATATATATATGTGTGTGTGTGTGTGTGTGGTGTGATTAAAAGATGGTGAATGATAAATATATGCGATAAATATAAAGATCATTGAGATTAATCGAATATGGGTGTGTGTGTGATTAAAAGATGGTGAACGATAAATATATGCGATAAATATAAAGATCATTGAGATTAATCGAATATGGGATTCCTATCATATGACAACTCTAAAATTAAAACATGGGAAAAAATAAATATGAATTAAAATAAAAAATATAATCATGTCAAAAAATAATAATAAATATAATATAAAGAATATATGAGATTTAATAGGTGGGATTTTACATGTTATTTAATTGAGATGATATATATCATATTAAATGAAGAGGATTTGTATATATTTTTATAAAATATAAGAATTTGAGATGATACGTACAATACTAACATATATAGTACTACTATTTTATATATTGATATATATACGAGAATAAAGATAAATAGGAATGGAGAACATAGAGCGTGCCACGTAATGCGAATGTAAACCTCGGTATTATATATACTATAGATAGATAGATTAGGTTGCTACACGGCTCTCATGATCTATAATTAATTGATTGATTTAATTTTCAAATTACACACTTCAACAAATATGTACTCCCTCTGTCGTGGTGATGTCACTGATGTGTAGTATATTAATTAATGCCTCACAATAAATCAAATTTCGTATGCACAGCGTGGGGGATGGAGTATTTGTTTATGTAAAAAATAAATTAATCGTGATATGATACTATTTATTAGTACTCTATATTATATCATCAAAGCGAAAACAAAATTCTTATTACTTCTTTTATAAAATCAATTAACTAAATTTGTTATTGAAAATTGCCATTACTAATGAATTATTTATTTATATGCATCAAGTACATTCTTTTTTAAAAAGTTAAAATAAAACTTAATTTGAAAGGTCTCAGGTTTGAATCTCATAAAATATTTCTATAAATCGAGTCTGTCACATTTGTACTTCGAAAATGAGATTTACCTTTCTTATATGATTTGCAGGCTACTGCACATGGACAGCGTTTAACCAGTGCACACCTAAAGTAGTTTTATGCATTTTGTTCATCCTGAAATTTGAATGTAGTCATTTTGGTGAAGATAAGGTTTTGTTTGTAAACTCTAATTTGTATTTTCACTATAAAAAGTTCATTTTACGTTTATATTATTATTATTATTATTATTATTATTATTATTATTATTATTATTCCCTTCGCGGGACGAAGGATGACATGTTTTATTATTACTCCATCCCTTATGATGTTTAAAACTTTGAACGTAGTCATTTTGAGTAATGTAATAACATAGTGATGGTCCCGAAACGAGTAACTGGTGTATGGGGGGGGGGGGAATACACCAGTTAGGATTTTAAAACTTAACCCTTAAAAATTACTTCAACTGAGTAAAACTGACTCAGTTGGAATCTCACAGCTGAGTAAACAACCTCAGCTGGAAGAGTGGTGCTGTGCGGAATGTGGTGGAAATTAAACTCGTTAAAACAACTCACGCTTTTAGCACGGTTGGTCAATAACCAAAACAATTGAGAATGTGCAGATATGCAGATTGTATGCCGGTTAGTTTGGTCATATAACAATGCAAAAAGTAACTCAATATAAATAAACACAGACACACAGGATTTAACGTGGTTCGGAGATAACCCTCCTACGTCCACGGGGAGATGTGAATCCTCACACCTCAGTCCAAGTTCTTCTGGACAATTCCACATAGCTTACCTGGGCTGTGCAACCGTTGCAATAAGTTTACGGGTACTTATCAACCTTTACAGTTAAGTTTGCGGGTACTTAACAACCTATGTCAAGTTTGCGGGTACTTGACGACCTAGCTACTCAATTACAGGAAGAGTATGATCCTAACAAACACTTTTTAAGGTGTGTATGTGGGTGGATTTTCAAACTACAGCTCGATCACGAATGAGAGCTGGATCTATGGCTTGAACGAATAAACACTCAAACTAAGATTTAAGACAGATTATAACTCTATGAACCCTCAACTACTAATGTTCTATCACTCTTGAACTCTCAGCTGCTGATGCTCTTAGAATGTGATTTTTGCAGATTTTTCTTGCGCTTGTTTCTCTTGTGATTGCACTTCTCTGTCTCTTGTCTCGTAAACCTCTCGAATGAGAGAATGCCTCTATTTATAGGCGGAGAGTATCAACTAGCCGTTGGAGGAGCTGTTGATCTCTGATCGTTGAAAGCGATGGCTTGTCTCTCATCTCTGCAGACTTTCCCGATATGGCATCTGTGCTCTTCTGCTTTTCTTCTGAGACAGCCTTGTGTTGGGCCAGATGGGGTAATGACTGAACGGTCAAACCCTCATATGACTTTCTTTTGAAATTCAAATCTTAACCTTTCTGACAGTCAACCTCGATTAGTCGGTTGAAAATCTTGATCTTTATCTGAGTGGTCTTCAGCTGATGTTCTGACCGAACCGTTGAACTCTCAGCTGACTTTGAACTTCATGCTGTTGATCTTCTTGTTTGAGTTCTTTAACTGAGGTTCTGAAACTGAACCCTTAGTTGTCTTCCTTGTATTTAGTCAGTTGAGTTTGAACCTTCAGATGACTTCCTTCTCATCTAATGTTCTCTTCCTCTCTACTGCTTCTCATCTGACGAACCCTCAGTTGGTTTCCTTCACAACTGATGTTCTGAAGACTTCCCCCTCATTCCATCTGAACATATGAACTCTCAGTTGTCTTTCATCATAACTGATGTTCTGTCTGAGTGATGCCTTATTGCCATCTTTTTAGCTGGAGACCTGTAAAGATAAAATCTCAACTTTGCTCAAACAGCGAGCCTAACTTTTAACAATAGGTTCTGGTAACATCTACTCGGTTGGGGTTAGTCGGTTTTGGAATTCATCAAAACTCTTACTAATAAATTTCCCAACAATTTCCCCCTTTTTGATGATGCCAAAACCACTTACAACTTTGAACCACTATTGATCTAAACCTCACTAACTTATCTAAAATCTCAGCTGAAATTCTAGACAGTCTATAAGATAAAACATCAAAGGGTTAGCACAGTTATAACATGGTATTTAAAAGACTTTGTGATTCAGAGCTTGGACAATGAGGAATTGTTCATCAAGGTGAATCTTATATATACTTTGAAGTTTTTGTTACAACTGAAGATTACAGGGTTAAGCACAGAACAGTTAAAGATACAACAGTTGCTCCAAAAACTACATCAACTCAAAAATACTGTTGACCGTACTTGCTGAAGATACGGTCAAAGATCTCTTTCTTCGCAGGTGACTCAATCCCATTGTTGACACCATGTTCTTTGCAGACTTGTCTCGCCTCAGCCATGATCGCATTTCTGTTCGGAGTACTTGTGCCTTTGATCATCTGAGGGCGATATCTGAGTTTCTGCGGAACTGGAATGGTGTTGGGATCGAGCTGAGCATTCAGCATGGCCCTCTTGAACTGACTAAACATTCCAGGATCTCCAGATCTGAGCTCCCACAAGGCTTCCTTGAAGGCTTGCCTTGGGTCTTCAGTTGAGTAGACCTTCCTGTAGTAAAAGTCATTAATGAATTCATGCTTGAACTGCTCCTAGTCATCGTTCCACTCAGCATTCATCCACTTGTCAACATGTGGGAACCGAGACGGGAGCGGGGCGCTCTTCTGCAGTTGTTGTGTCTTCTTCCTAGCCTCAGCCTTCATCTGGTGCTTGTTTATTCTTTGCACGCTCCGGCTGGCTTTATTCCTGTCAACATTCTTCTCCACCTTGGCCAGTTCCTTCTCGAACTTGGCCACCTTCTTGGCCTGATCAGCAACGAACTTCTTGATCCAAGAGGGATTCAAGTACTTCTCCTTGGACTCCCCCATAGCTTTGGCAGCTTCGATGCAGTCTTCAACAGATATCCCGTCAAGATCAGCATCGAGCTCAGCTGTAAGCTCGGCTACGAGGTCATGGGAGATTTCCAGTTCCTGCTGCGATCCTTCAGCTGCTCCTTCAGCTTCAGCTGGCACTTCTTCTTCCCTCTGCTGAACTCCTTCCCCCTGCTGAAGAACATCTTTCCCCTTTCCAGCAACAGCTGCTGGCTCTGCTGGCTCCTTGTCTTCCCCCTTTTTGGCATCATCCAAAAGGGTGGCAACAGTGCCATCCAGGGAGGTCAGCTTGGCCTCAGCTTGTTGAACTCGGGAGAAGAGTTCGTTGACAGCATCCTTCTCTTCCACCTGCTTGGCCAGCTCCAGATCTTGGCGTTCTTGCTCGGCTCTCTGCAAGGCTGCAAAAGTCGCAGAGACCTCTTTGTGGAGGGTGACGAACTCAGCTCGGAAATTTGCGAACTGAGACATCCACTCCTGGTCTTGAGTCTGCTGGAACTTTGCCAGATCGGATTCAGCAACGGACTTGAAGACGTTGAAGTCCGAGCTGAGTCCTTGAACCGCCTTCTTCACATCCTTGACCTCCGAGCTGGTAGAAGTGGACAGTTCTTCGATCTTCTGCTGTAGGGAGGAGGAAAGGTGTTCCAGCTGATTCTTCAAGCTTGCATTCTCTGCCATCAGCTGATTAATCCTGTCAGCATCCTCCTCCTTGCTGAGCTGAATCTTGTACAACATCTCTTGCCTTAGCTGGTTGACCCTCTCAGAGATCAGTTCACAGATGGCGTCGGTTGAGAGCGCTGGCTGATCTGAGGGTCCAGGCAGGTGTTGTGGTTGTAGCTGGACAGTTGGTTCCATGACAACCAGGGCAGTTCGGCTGGCGAGGTAGGCCTTGAGCTTTTCTTCTTCCTTCTTGGCCGCCTCATCAGCTGCGTCGACATCCTCCATGTAGTTGGCATTCTTAGCCAACATTTGGTCAAGAAATTGAACAGCTCCAGGATTGTTGCACAGCTCCCTGGTGTCTGTCCCTTCTTGGATACTTTTGTCCAGACGACGACGGAGCACAACCACCTTCTTGTTGTACGCCACCTCCAGGTTCTGGTAGTCGAAGTATACCCTCAGGTTGGATTCTTCAACCTTCAACCTATCCCAACCATGGATCCTGAGGGTTTCCTCCTTGACGTACCAGTAACTGAATATGACGCTATACTGGTAAAGCAGTTCCGTCCCGAGTATGGCAAATATGGGCATCGAGGTTGCCTCGGGGAATATGCCGATCAGCTTGCGGAAGCAGTAATCTAGCCTGCCTTCATATTCAGCCAAAATCGCCTGGCGATTGGCTTCTTCATCAATTGGTGGGGGGTCAATATCGAAGGCAACAGGTTCGATGGTTTCATCAACGTTGGCCAAAGGAATGGTTACAACGTTGGCATCGAGCGAGAGGCTCGGAATATCTGACTGAGGACCAGTTGAGAGAACTGGATCCTCTTTGGGTAGAGAGTGGGCTGGCTCAATTGTTTCCTCAGACGCAGGTGGATTTTTCTGGCTGGCATCAGCTCCAGTTGGACTGTCGTGGGACTCCTCAGATGAAGCAGAGTTATCTGAGGAGGAGCTGGATTCCTCCACGTGGATCTCCACCCCTTCAGCCATTTCTTCTTGACAAGGTTGAAGAACAAACCCAGCTGGGTCAACCGACTGGCTTGATTCGGTTTATTCCTTCTCCTCAGCTGGTTTTTTGGTTGGCATCACCACCGCAGGGCTCGTTGTAGACGGTTGAGCTGCGGGCTGGATGATTCGAATCCTGGGCCTCTTCTGGAGGGGTTCCTCCTCATCTTCTTCTTCATTTTCCTCTTCCTCAGCCATCTCCTCCAGCTGGCGCTTCACAGGCTTGGACCTTGAAGGGCGGCGAGCAGCTGGGGCCATCTCCACAGCTGGCTTGGGGGCTCCCTTGGGAGTGTAAACGGCTTCCACAACGTCCCTGGCCTTTTTGGCTGTGGGGAACAGCATCAGCTTGCTGAACGGAGGGTCCTCACTCCCTTCCCAGGTCAGCTTCTGTCCCTTTGTAGCTTGGAGGATCAGGGCAGAGATTTTTGTGCCGATGTTGAGTGTCCCCTTGACACTCAACAGCTGCTCTCCGGACTCCGCTGTCGTCTCGGAAATTTTCAGCTTCTCCGCCCACAGCTGGCTTTCAAGATAGCCCAGCCAGTCAATTTTGTGGTGTTCCTCCAGGGCCTTCTGCTGCTTGAGCTTCGGCCTGCTAATGTCACCGAACGCTCCTTCATACGCGAAGGCGCATTTGGAAATCACATCGAAAAGAAGTCGGTGCTCCGGCTTCAGTTTTGTCCTTTGCATGCTCCCCTTCAATGGTTCGGGAACAAGAAGGATTGTTTGAAGGAAAGCATCAGCTTCCTTATCGGTGAAGTTCCCCATCACATCTATGGCTTCATGATTTCTGGGAATGATCTTCTCCAGTTCTTGAGACACTCTGATTTCTACGGCGGTGTCTTCTATCGAGCGGGAAGTGCTGTTCCGTTGCTTGCACGGTATGGTCGTGACAAGGCCATGTTCTGCAACTCGTTGCAGATTCCTATAGAAATGTGTGACCTGCTTCCTGAGCAGCTTGGATGGAGAAAGAGTTGCCCAGTTTAGCAGACTGTGGTCGGAAAGGATGGCGGCTACTGGAGCGAGTTCCGGCGAGGTCAGGGCATCCCTGGAAAGAATCTATTCGAAATGAATCTTCGACATCATCATGTCGAAAGATTCCTGGAATGTAGCGGGTTCTGCAGAGACCATTTTCTTGGGCGCTTTTGACTTCGGTGCCATCTCAGAGAAATGTATATATGCAAGGAAGAAAGAAATTCGTCACTGAAAATGGTGAGACAAATTTGGAGAAGATGATGAATAGTTAGTAAAGATATGAACGAAAAGAGAAGGTAAGGATCACTTCCTGATTTGCTGTATTATATAATCTTTGACTCGGATGAGATCAACGGCTGGGGTTAAAAGGCGCGAATCCATCAACGGCTGAGATTACGCGACTGTTGGGTAATTTTGACTGACGCTCCACGCGCGCGAGTGAGAAGGTGAATAGTTTAAGGTGTCAGCCCAGTCGCACTATAAAGTAAGGCTATAGGAGATCAGCCAGACTTTACATTAAATGTGATATGATGGCTTGTTTAGTTTAGCTGACATGTTCAGGAATGTTTGAATTTATTTCAAACATTCTCATTGAATATCATAACACCTTCAGTCATAAATGATACCTGCCAGCTGATGTCGAGATCAGCTGTATACCTCAGTTGAGTTCCTCAGTTGCCGCATACCATCAGCTGACTCGAGTTCGTCTGTTCAGCTGACGTCTGATCCATTGTTGCAGCATACCATCAGGTGACTCGAGTTCGTCTGTTCAGCTGATGTTTGATGTCTTCAGTTGGCAATTCGTATCTGAGATTCTCCCTTCATCTGAGCTTCCCCCTCAGATGGATATCTGACTCTTCATCTCGGATGGATCCTCTGCAGTTTGGATGACTCTTTAGCTCGGATGGATCTTCTCTAGCTCGGATGACTCTTTATCCGATGGATCCAATAGTCCAAGAAGATCACACAACATCTTGAACCGAGCTTCAGGAAGAGGTTAGGTGAAGATGTCAGCTCTCTAAATCTCAGTTGGAATCTTCTCCATGGACACATCCTTCTTCTCAATATGATCTCGGATGAAATGATGACGAATGTCGATATGCTTTGTCCGAGAGTGGTGAACAGGATTCAGTGAGATAGCTATGGCACTCGAGCTATCACAATGAATTAGAACCTGTCCAGTTGCGACTTCATAGTCTCTCAGCTGTTGTTTCAGCCACAATACTTGCATGCAACAGCTTCCGGCAGCCATATACTCTGACTCAGTTGTAGAAGTAGCAACACATGCTTGTTTCTTGGAGAACCATGAAACCAGCTTGCTTCCCATGAATTGACAGTGTCCAGAAGTAGACTTCCTATCCAACCGATCTCCTGCTAGGTCCGCATCTGAGTATCCGGTCAGTTGGATATTGTCATCAGTTGGATACCACAATCCAACATTAACAGTTCCCTTCAAATACTTGATGATGTTCTTTGCTGCCAACATTGTGCTTCTCTTGCTTGAACTTGGAATCGAGCACACACTCCAACTGCGTATGATATGTCTGGCCGGCTGGCAGTTAGATATAGCAGCGAACCGATGATCCCTCTAAACTGGCTGGCATCTACGAGCTTTCCTTCAGCTCCGGGTTCAATCTTTCAGTTAGTATTCATTGGGATCCTCGTGGTCTTACTTGTCTACAATCCGAACTTGGTGATGAGCTCCTTTGTATACTTAGACTGATTGATGAAAATTCCTTCTGGTGACTGCTTCACTTGTAATCCAAGGAAATAATTCATCTCGCCCATTATTGACATCTCGAACTTCTCCTTCATGAGATCTGAGAATTTCTTGCACAGCTCCTCTGACTTGGAACCGAAGATGATGTCATCGACGTAGATTTGCACAACAAGTATATCTTCTCCAACTTTGATGGTGAACAGGGTTTTGTCAACTGATCCTCGTTTGAATCCCGAGTTCAGTAGAAAACCACAAAGAGTGTCATACCAGGCCCTTGGTGCTTGCTTTAGACCATAGATAGCTTTCTTCAACTTGTACACTCTTCCATCTCCAGTCTCAAAACCTGGAGGCTGTTCAACATATACATCTTCCTTGATATCTCTGTTGAGGAATGCACATTTCACATCCATCTGATACACTTTGAACTTGTGATGTGCGGCATAAGCTAGAAAGATTCGGATGGCTTCCAGCCTTGTAACAGGCGCGAAGATTCTTCAAAGTCGATTCCTTCTTGTTGGCAGTATCTTTGAGCTACCAACCTTGCCTTATTCCTTACTATGAATCCAATGGCGTCTCTCTTGTTTTTGAAAATCCACTTCAATCCAATCACCTTGACATCATTTGGTCTTTCTACCAACTCCCATACACAGTTGCGTAGAAACTCATTCAGTTCTTCTTGCATGGCTGTTGTCCAGTGAACACAGTTAAGAGCTTCCCCAACATTCTTCGGTTCTGGTACATCAGCTACAAAGCAAGAAATCATGGCAACATCTCCAGCTTGCTCGAACTCCTCTAGAACTGCCAACTCCTCGGCATATTGGGCGTAAGTGTTGGAGTTTTCTTCAGTTGATTCTGGATTTGCAACTCGGCTCCTTGTACGCACACCCTCGGTTGGGTCGCCGATGATGTTGTCAGTTGAATGGACTTCATACCATCTTCGGTTACGTCTTCCTTCTTCTTCCAATTGTGGCTGTTCTGAAATCTGAGTTGAAGTCTTTAGAGTTGGTGATTGATCAGATGTTGAGTCTGGATCATCAACATTGGTATTAGGTTGAACCGGACTCGGTTGGGCTTCGGATGCTGAATCAGTTGGAGGAGCAACAGCTGAAGTTCCCCCTTGGGATGAGCTGGGGTCTTCGCACTCATCTTCAGAGGAGTATGGATCCTCATCCACAGTTGCCCAAACCAGTGGTTCAGCTAGGTTCTTTTCCCTTAGAGCTTGCGATCTGGTGAGAACTGGTGGAACAGCTGGATCTGCTTGTTGTCCTTTAACCTGTTCCCTGCACTCAAAAGTAGATTCATCAAAACTAACATGAGGTGTTATTTCCACAATACGAGAGCTGTTGTTGAAAACTCTGTATGCCTTGATTCGAGCAGCATATCCAAGAAATATGCCCTTCGAAGCTCTGGCATCAAAAGTTTTCAACTGAGTCTTCCCATTGTTGTGAATATAACACTTTGAACCAAAAATGCGAAAATAAGAAATATCTGGCTTTCTGCGTCTCCATAGCTCATATGGTGTCTTTCCCAACCGCTTGGTTAGAAGAGACCGGTTTTGAGTGTAGCATGCAGTGTTGATCGCTTCAGCCCAAAATCTCTTTGGTAGAGCTGAGCTGGCTAACATGGATGTGGCTGCATCCTTCAGCGTTCTGTTCCTTCGCTCAGCTACTCCATTTTGTTGCGGAGTACGCGCGGCTGATGTCTGATGGGTAATTCCATTTTTCTCGCAATACTCGATGATGGTTTCATTTAGAAACTCAGTTCCACGATCTGATCGGATAGAAATGATCTTCATCTCTTGTTGGTTCGATATCCGATCCATCAGCTTGGGCAGCTCATCTCGGGTTTCAATCTTGTGATGCATGAAAATGGTCCACGTGTACCTTGAGTAATCATCAGTTACAACCAATGCATATTCGTTGTCATTTATGCTCTTTGGTGTAACTGGCCCGAAGAGATCCATATGGATCAGCTGTAACACTCGGTCGGTTGAGGGAGTTGACTTCAACCGGAAGGAGGATCTAGCGAGCTTTCCCAGCTGGCATGCACTGCAGATGTGTGTTGTTGAAAACACTCTGTTTGGTATGCCTCTTGCATGTTCTTGTCTGGCGAGTCGGTTCATCGTCTTGAAGTTCAGATGGTTGAGCCTTTTGTGCCACAGCCAGCTCACATCAGAACTGCTCTTTGATAACAGGCAGGTGTCAGGGAGGCTGCTGTTCCAGTCAGCGTAATAGACATTCTCTGTTGGTGATCGATTTCCCAACAATATCACCTGCTTTGATCCGACATCTTTAACCCTGCAACCCTGTGCATCAAACTTGACACAGAAACCATTATCACAGAATTGGCTGATGGAGAGCAAGTTATGCTTCAATCCATCAACATAAAACACATTGGAAATCGAAACATAATTGGTTTCAAGGGTACCATAACCTCTGGTGTAACCTTTTGAGTTATCACCAAAAGTAATTGATGGACCTTCTTTCTCCACGAAACTTCCAAGCAAATCCTTCAGATTTGTCATGTGTTTCGAGCATCCACTATCCATCACCCACATTGTAGCAGACGCCTTCTTCTTCCTCAGCTGTTTCTCCTGTACCTGCAAAGAGAAACTCGTTTAGGTCCCCAATTTCAGTTGGGTCCTGGAGGGTTAGATACAGTTCCCCTTGGAACTATGCGTCGCTTTTCCCTGTATACACGAATAGCCTTGTCATTCCAAATGATCTGCCCATTTTCATCAACTATAACAACACCTCGGTTATCCTTAGGCTTGTTGTTAGAAGTGATGTTCTGTCTCTTTGGAGGAGATGGATTTCTCCTATGTTGGGCTTTAGGAGGAGTGGGGTTCCTTCTATTTGGTTGACGTCTCTGACCCTTTTGATTTTGCCAATGAGGTCGACCGTCATTGTGGAATCGCCGTGGTTGATTCAGATTCCATTGCCCTGGCTGTTGACGATAGCCATTCATGCTCGGATGTTGATTCTTGTTGTGGCATGAGTATCCATAGCTGTCGTAACTGTTCCACATCGGTTGACTCGGTTGGAACCTCTGGTTGTTGTAGTAATGGAATTGAGGCTGATTCTGTCGGTTGAAGTTCTATTGGTTCTGTTGGTTCCATCCTTTCTGATGTTGACTGTGAGGTTGATGCAGAGGTCGGTTCCGATTCTGAGTTCGGTTGCGATTATGCCTTCGACGCCTCTGATTCCTCTTCTGACTTTTAGAACATTCCCCCTCGGTTGATATCCCAACCGATGGAACATTATGTCCTACATCTGCTACTCCTTTTCCCTTCTCAGTTGTAATCCTATTGGTCGTTTGAACTTGCTGAGAGGTGGAGGTTGAGTTAGCTTCTGGAGACACGGCTGTGTCTGGCTCGACAGCTGTGACTTCTACAGCTTTGATGAAGGTTGCTGGTGGAATCCCAGTATCCTTGACAACATCATAGCCGAGACCTGACACGTCATCCATCTGTCTACTATAACTGATAAGATTCTCTATGATCTTGGATGACTGATACAGCTTAATTAGATTGTCCTTCTCAGTTTGCAACTCCTTGACGAGTACAGTTATCTGCTCGGTTTGTCCATCTGACTTCTTTATCAGCTGTTCGATCTGATCCTCTTGATTTTTCAACTGACCTTGTTGTTCCTTGATATGCTTTGTCAACTCCTCATCAGTTGGAGCCTTAGCTTTATTCAGCTGACTCTTGAGATTTTCAATCTCCTCGATTTGGCTTTTTATCAGATCGTCCTTTTCGGTTAAGGAATCTTCAAGTTTGGTGAACTGAGCTTGAAGACTCTTAAACTCAACCGATTGTTGAAGTAGTTCCTCACTGAGTTCTTGAAAATCACTCCAGGAGGGTTCCAACTCATCGTCCAGAGAAACCTGCATGTCAGAAGTATTGGAAGAATTTAACTGAGCAGGATTATATTGTACCTCAATATCATCTTGGTCTGTTCCAAGTGCCATGAGGCATTGATCCTGACTGATGGCGTTGTAGGTAGAAGTCAGCTCATCTTCATCTTCAGTATCAGTGAAGATATCCATATCGTCAGCCGCTTCTTCTGCTACCATGGCCTTGTTCTTTGCAGATTGCTTGGTCCTCAATGCTTCCCTTTCTTTCTTTGAGAGGTCTGGACAGTCAGCTTTGAAGTGTCCTTCCTTGCCGCATTCGAAGCAACCATTAGAGACTGGCTTCGAGCTGTTTCTAGTTCGGTTTGATTTGTAGAATCGTTTGTATTTGCCGAACCGAGTGTCCATGTCAGCTAGCTTCTTTAACAAGGCTGCAATGTTCTGTTGCAGGGCCTCTCTGCTTTGCTCATTTGCAGTCGTGTCAGCCGATCTGGTTGGCCTCGATGATCTCGATTTCGAGTAGTCAGCTCGGAGAGCAACTGACTTTGAGGCTGAGCCAGTATCCTCAATTCTATTTGTCTGACCTGAGGACTGCGATCTCCTCCTGTTGACCTTATACTCATTACCTTTTAAGATTGAGAACAATCTTTCAGTTCCCATTTCACCAAGGTCAGCTCGGCTCTCGTGGATATTGGTGAAAGTATCTCACTCAGCCGGTAGAGCTTGCAACACTTTGAGATTGATTTCTCTTAGTGTGTATTTTCCTCTTCGGATGGACTGGATTCTTCTGATAATGTCCATAAATCGGAACTCTAGCTGATCGATAGTCTCATCAGGTCGCAGACTGAAGTTGTCGAAATCTTGACATGCATGTGAGAACTTGTTTTCCTTTGTCTCATCGCTTCCTTCACTTAGTGATGCCAGGATGTCCCACATCTCTTTTGCAGTCTCACACTCCTCTATCCAAGGCAGATAATCTTGTCCAACTGTGGACATTATTGTGCTCTGAGCCCAGATATCCAACTGGCTCACCTTGGCCTCCTCTGGAGTGTAGTCTTCCGGCTGTTTCTCCACATATTCCACCACTATATCTCCATCGTTGGGATTTGTGGGGGTGCGTACTATTTTATCTTTGATGACGATTGGTCCGGAAGTGAGAACTTGTTGCATCCTATGATGCTTTGATAGAAGGATCTTCTTCATTCGAGTTCTCCATGATGTATAATGACTACTGAGAACATGACGACGATCTTGTCCTTGACGTCCATCTGCACACAAAAAAAAAAAACAGGACAAATATGTGAGCAAATATGCACTAGCGTGAAAAGATCTGTTCAGTTGACCACTGAAAAAAATTTTTCGAATTCACACCTTGTGAAACAGAGTCAGCAGTCTTTTGAACCACTGCTCTGATACCACTTGATGGTCCCGAAACGAGTTACTGGTGTATGGGGGGGAGAATACACCAATTAGGATTTTAAAACTTAACCCTTAAAAATTACTTGAATTGAGTAAAACTGACTCAGTGGGAATCTCACAGCTGAGTAAACAACCTCAGCTGGAAGAGTGGTGTTGTGCGGAATGTGGTGGAAATTAAACTCGTTAAAACAACTCACGCTTTTAGCACGGTTGGTCAATAACCAAAACAGTTGAGAATGTGCAGATATGCAGATTGTATGTCGGTTAGTTTGGTTAGATAACAATGCAAAAAGTAACTCAATATAAATAAACACAGACACACAGGATTTAACGTGGTTCGGAGATAACCCTCCTACGTCCACGGGGAGATGTGAATCCTCACACCTCAGTCCAAGTTCTTCTGGACAGTTCCACACAGCTTACCCGGGCTGTGCAACCGTTGCAATAAGTTTACGGGTACTTATCAACCTTTACAGTTAAGTTTGCGGGTACTTAACAACCTATGTCAAGTTTGCGGGTACTTGACGACCTAGCTACTCAATTACAGGAAGAGTATGATCCTAACAAACACTTTTTAAGGTGTGTATGTGGGTGGATTTTCCAACTACAGCTCGATCACGAATGAGAGCTGGATCTATGGCTTGAACGAATAAACACTCAAACTAAGATCTAAGACAAATTATAACTCTATGAACCCTCAGCTACTAATGTTCTATCACTCTTGAACTCTCAGCTGCTGATGTTCTTAGAATGTGATTTTTGCAGATTTTTCTTGCGCTTGTTTCTCTTGTGATTGCACTTCTCTGTCTCTTGTCTCGTAAACCTCTCGAATGAGAGAATGCCTCTATTTATAGGCAGAGAGTATCAACTAGCCGTTGGAGGAGCTGTTGATCTCTGATCGTTGAAAGCGATGGCTTGTCTCTCATCTCTGCAGACTTTCCCGATATGGCATCTGTGCTCTTCTGCTTTTCTTCTGAGACAGCCTTGTGTTGGGCCAGATGGGGTAATGACTGAACGGTCAAACCCTCATGTGACTTCCTTTTGAAATTCAAATCTTAACCTTTCTGACAGTCAACCTCGATTAGTCGGTTGAAAATCTTGATCTTTATCTGAGTGGTCTTCAACTGATGTTCTGACCGAACCGTTGAACTCTCAGCTGACTTTAAACTTCATGTTGTTGATCTTCTTGTTTGAGTTCTTTAATTGAGGTTCTGAAACTGAACCCTTAGTTGTCTTCTTTGTATTTAGTCAGTTGAGTTTGAACCTTCAGATGACTTCCTTCTCATCTGATGTTCTCTTCCTCTCTACTGCTTCTCATCTGACGAACCCTCAGTTGGTTTCCTTCACAATTGATGTTCTGAAGACTTCCCCCTCATTCCATCTGAACATATGAACTCTCAGTTGTCTTTCATCATAACTGATGTTCTGTCTGAGTGATGCCTTGTTGCCATCTTTTTAGCTGGAGACCTGTAAAGATAAAATCTCAACTTTGCTCAAACAGCAAGCCTAACTTTTAACAATAGGTTCTGGCAACATCTACTCGGTTGGGGTCAGTCGGTTTTGGAATTCATCAAAACTCTTACTAATAAATTTCCCAACACATAGCAACAACTATTTAATTTGAACGTACTTTAATAGTCCACTAGCTCAGTGGTTAGTAATGCACTGGATAAATTTATGCGTACTTAGTAAATATTAGGTTTGGTTTGCAGGCACCAAACAGCTTAATCAGTTCAATTGCGGGTTCAAACTAAATTTTACAACATTTTTACGGGCAAGTGTAAAGTCTATCTTAGATTTCGGATTCTAAGGGACCTAGTTTCTTTGATTACGGGTTCAAAGTGGACCTAGAGAATGGGGGTTGGGGTTTTTCCAACTATGAAGCTTTCAACACTTAGAAAAGTGGAGACTTCTTTCTAAGGCTTAGAGATTCGATCTATTACAGAGAATATGCTGAGAAAAATAAATAATAGAATTTCTAGACTCTATTAAAGAACAGGCTTTGAGAAACTAGAAGGAAGCTAAGGATGAGGACTGAAAATTCTCTGCTACTTTGCTTCGAACACTTGCTTGATTTCTTGTTTGAGAATGCTACTTGCTTTGAATGCTTGAATCTTTGCACGTAGTTTCAGTCATCTTCTCGCAATGAAGGAGATCTCTATTTATAGAGAGGGAGATCAAAGAGCCGTTGCAAAAAGTCGTTTGATCTCTGCCAAAAAATATGGCACTCCACCTACTCCTTTGCAAACTTTCCTGAAATGGCACCTGCGAAGCTTGCTTTATGTATGTCTCTGCGGCCGGTCCATTTTAGAAAATTTCCAGCTTGTCTTGTACTTTCGAGCAGATTTGAATTTGAATTCAAGCTTTTCTTCTTCCTTCGTATTCCAAATCTTCTTTCTTCGACTTTTGGACGTCTGACTTCGACAGAACTCCTCGACATGCATGAACTTTTTGGTTCAGACCCAGAGTCAACTGAGTTATGATCTGACTGACCAACTCGAACTTGAATCGCCTATCAGTCTTGGGCTGTCCTCTGCCGTTTGAACCTGTAAAGATAAAATTTCTACGCTCAAACAGTGAGCTCTAGCTAATATCACACTGATGGCTCATCTACTCGGTTGGGATCAGTTGGGTTTTGAAATAAATCAAAACCTTTACTAATATTTCCAACACTATCTAAAAGACTTTAAGATAATGTCAACTAGGTTGGGGTCAATTGGATTTTAGTATTAATCAAAACTTTACTAATTTTTCCAACAAGCATATATTAATTTTGTAGCCTTACAATTAGGTAACAAAATAATCTTTCAAAATGAACATAATCTCCTTATGATAAAGTTATTTATCATTATTTATGATAAAGTTGTAATCATTATTAGCATGATTATTTTTTTCTTTCTTATGATAATCTTTATTTCTTTTAATACTATGACGTAGGGGCCGACGTACGGAGTGATCGCCGGTGCAGATGCACAGACAAAGAGCGGCTCCAATGAGTACGGAGTGATCGCCGGTGCACATGGCACGGACAACGAGCGGCTCCGATAAGACTTCCAAAAGGAGGGGGCAGGGATGAACTGGAACACACCCGAATGAGAGAGATTCCGAGAATATATTGGAATGAGACGACATATTCGATGAGACTTAAAGGAATTGATAGGTCTACTCATACCATCAAGATGCATCTTCTTTTCTGGTGCCTATCCTGGAAGAACTCCAAAGTTAAGCGTGCTTGACTTGGAGTAGTACTAGGATGGGTGACCTCCCAGGAAGTTTTCCTGGGAAGCATGCGAGGAAGGACAAAGCATGCTAGAAAGGACTTGTGATGGTTTGTGGGGTCAACCGCCAATCCGGAAGCCGGGCTGTTTCAGGTGGTATCAGAGCCGAACCTCTCCTAGTACGGTGTGGTTCGAGGACGAACCAAGCGGAAGCTGGTGGGGCCTGTGACGTCCAGGGCCGAAGTACGGAGTGATCGCCGGTGCACATGCACGGACAAAGAGCGGCTCTGATGAGTACGGAGTGATCGCAGTGCACATAGCACGGACAATGAGCGGCTCCTATAAGGCTTCCAAGCGGATGGGGCAAGGATAAATCGGAACACACTCGAACGAGAGGGATTCCGAGAATATGTTGGAATGAGACGACATATTCGAGGAGAGCTTAAAGGAATTGATAGGTCTACTCATATCATCAATATGCATCTTCTTTTCTAGTGCCTATCTTGGAAGAACTCCAAAGTTAAGCGTGCTTGACTTGGAGTAGTACTAGGATGGGTGACATCCTGGAAAGTCTTGCTAGGAAGCGTGCGAGTGAAGATAAAGCATGCTAGAAAGGACTTGTGATGGTTTGTGGGATCAGCTGTCAATTCGGAAGCCGGGCTGTTACAAATACAAATATATATATTTTTTAAAACGGCAAAATTTACAATATAGTATAACATGATATACTATATTTATTCAAAATTATTGACAAATGCCCATCCAATAAAAAATTAATAAGATTATTAAATAAAATTGAATGATATATTATGATGAATAAAAATATTCAAAAGTTGTGATTAAATAGATGATAAATACAAAACTAAACAAAGGTGTGAAGCAACTGAATACTTCATTTATTTCCTCAAGAGTTTGCTTAATTATAGGTTGGAATTACATAGATTAATATAAGGGTAATTTTAAATGTAGCTTTTTATTTACTCATTATAGACCCCAAAATAATAAAATAATTATAAATATATTATTCTACCCTTATAATTATAACTTCAAATTAAAATTTTACATATAAAAATCTACATCCATAAAAATCAAAGAGCCACCAATTGCAGAAAAAAGAATCAAAACTTCACCATCTCATTTTTATTTTTTTTAAGAACTATCGAAAGACTTTGACTTCTGGTGAATCTATGTGCATTGCGCTTAAATGAAACATAGTTGTTCTTTCAAATTAATTTGTTTCTTTTTCATACTATTACTCTGATTTTATGTAAAAATAAGAGTTGTGAAAATAAAGATACTCGACATATATACTTGAATTTCTCATAGCTCGCGATGGTGAATTCCTCATAACTCTTTAATTTATCAGATCAAATATATGGTAACAACAATTTAAAAGGACTACGATTTAAAGAAAAATATGGTTTTTGGAAACCTTTATTGCATCGTTGGAGTATGATGGACTTTGCTCTTCCTTGTGTTTTCGTTCTTCCATGGCCGGCCAACAGACGTAAACTGTTCTTCCCTAATTTCTAAATTGGTGGCTACACCGGCCAAACGCTAATTCTTTTAAGGGTAGTGCTATTTGAACATACTATGTTCAGACATATGATGGAAAAAATTGAGATTTGACGGAATTTTTTAACTAATAATTTAATTTCATAGTTTCGACATTTTAATTATTAATAAACATACATTTTTTAAATTTTAATTATAAAATTTTATTTCAATTTAAATTCACAAGTTTAAGAGTTGGGTGTAGATGAGAGTAAAATTTGGGAGCGGGTGTGCGTGTGATCGACGTTTCTGAAGGAAATCTGAGAATAAAAGAAATTTTGAAGTCAATCGGACAATTTTTTTCCTATTTCAAGTACGTATGTCCAGACATAGTATGTCCGAATAGAATTATTGTTTTTTTAATTGGCTATTAAATTTTTCAGTATTAACATTAAGACTAGGGACAAAATAGTACAAATATTATTTATTTTATTATCTAATTAAATAGGAGCTATAAAGAGTAGAATGAGGGCTATATTTAAAATTACCCTTAATATAATGATATTATACTATATAAATTTGCTTAATTATAGGTTGATTTAACAAATTAATTATGAATATGTATTATTTATGGAATAGATAGATATGATTTGATTTTTGAAATATAGAATCAATCATCTAATTTATTTCTTAATTAGTGTTAAGAACAATTGAGTAATTGCTTAAAGACGATTAAACTAATTAATTGATTCTAAAATAAGGAAAATTGTAACTTGACTAATTTAACCCCATTATATCTTGAACATTATGTCCAAAAATCATTTATCTAAAATCTTATTGAAAATTAATAATTTTTTGTCTAATTAGAGTACCTCTCTAATTATCACCTGATTAGCCCTAATTACCATTTATCTTTTTAATTACGGGTGGCTTAAGGGTCCGGGTTTTTGGGTAATAATCTCTAATTATCACCTGATTAGCCCTAACTACCATTTATCTCCTTAATTAGGGGTGGCTTAACGGGTCCGAATTTTCGGGTAATAAGCGTCAGACCTGAAACTGACCTGAAACCCGTTGATTGATCGGTAACCGATAACCACTATAGTCGATCATCAGAGCGATATTCGAGTTGAAGCTAAAGGGAGATCGGTTATTGGCAATAACCGATTACCGACTCGGTTAACCAAGTGATTAGAGTTTAATATAATATTATACACTTGAAGGGCGTTTGGTTTGATGGATGGGATAAATAATGTTTGATAGGATAATATAGGATGTGATTATTTAGATATTAGTCTTGTGTTTGGATTGTTTGATTGTGGTGTAGGATATTTGAAGGACTATATGAGTGTGTGTGTGGGTGTGTAGTGTGTGTTGTGTGTGTGAGTGTATTTATGTGAGGTCATGATTGGAATTTTACATCATGAATTAGATGGAAATTAATAATCAACCCAAATTTGGGATAATAAGTTATCACTCACTTGAGTGATTAGAGCACAGGCCTAATTAAGTAATTATCTATCACGAGTTTATCCTTCTAACCAAACATGTTATTAGATAGAATAATTTATCAATCACTCATAATTAAGCAAACCAAACGCCACCTTAGAATACCAATGTAAATTACAAAGTGCCCCTTGACGAATACAAGGCCCAATTTGTTAAAGCTCAGGCCCAAGGCCCAAGTGAGGGAAGAGATGCAATAGTATTTTTATAAAAGATGTGTTTTGATGCACCGATTGTATACTATACAATTGGGTCGGGTCGGTCCGCGTACTTAATAAGAAATATTTGTTAGGCAACGAACACTACCAATAGCACTAGCCTAGTGGTGGTGGCATCTACTTCAATTGCGAGTGTCTGAGGTTCGAATCCTAGGAGCTGCAATTTTCAACCTTTTCTTTTTCCTTCTCAATTTATTAAAAAAAAAAAATTAAGGAGCGCTCCTCATGAGTTTCGAACTAGCTGCAATTTTCAACCTTTTCTTTTTCCTTCTCAATTTATTAAAAAACAAATTAAGGAGCGCTCCTCATGAGTTTCAAACTAGCGATCTCCTTGGTGCAGGAGAGCTCTAAGCTCAAGCTAGGAACTGCTGAGCTAGTGCTTCTTTTGTTACTAATTATGTAGATTTATCATTTATACACACCTGTCTTTTATTTTTTAAAGCATTGATTTTCAGATTTTTCTTTTTCTTTTTCGTTTATTTCTTTAAATTTTCTTTTTCATTATGTTGTTTCCTACTTGTTATTCATTTATTAATTGTTTATATATTTTTTAAAAATTATTTATTCTTCATATTATCTTTTTTTGAAGTAATTTTTCTTTTCATTTTTTCTTAATTTTTCTTTGATTGTGTTGTGTTCTATTATTCATTTTATTTACTTTTTCAATTTTTTACTTTTTTAAATTATTTACATTTGAAAAATAATATTTTTGAAACATTATCTTTGTTCATATCAATGATTATTTTTCATTACGATAATAATTACTTAACCGAATTATTAAAAGTACAAGTTGTTGTGAATAAAAGTAAATATTGTCGTGAAGTAAAGTAATTTTTTTAAAACGTTACCATTGTTTATGTCAATGATTATTTTTCATTACGATAATAATTACTTGATCAAATTATTAAAAGTACAAGTTGTCTCAAAATGAAAGTAAATATTATCGTAAAGAAAAGTACTATTATTTTTGAAACATTATCTTTATTCATGACAATGATTACTTTTAATCACGACAATAATTATTTATCAAATAATTAAAAGTATACGTTGTCGAATAAAAGTAAATATTGTCGTGAAAAAAGTTTCACATTACCTTTCTTCATATTAATAGTTACTTTTCTTAATGATGATAATTACTTAACTAAATAACTCGGTGTGGGATGAGTTGTAATTTTGATAGTAATGCTTCGAATAATAATATTAGTATTATTTAGAGGCACAATTAAATATTATTATTTGGAGGCACAATAAAATAATAATATTTGTGATAATTTGTAAATATTACTATTATTAGAGAATTAGTAAAATTTTTTAACATTTTCGAATTAAGTAAACATTTTCGGGTCGATGATATCCGAACCCGAATAACCGAGTCGGTTAACGGCTAACTGATACGGGTCAATGTTCGGGTTTTCGATATTTGGACCGGTTACACCGTAACTGCACCGACGTCGACCAATTGTCCCTAAATTACCCCGTACTATTTCCTAATTACATTTTTTTAGTTATTGACTGAAATTCGTTCTCATCACTAATCTCCCCAACCAACAAAACTAATGCTACTAAACTACTCATGCTTACACACACATATGTATAAACATTTTGGGTAGAGATCTAGTACAATTTTATTCAATGAGAACATAAAGACAATACATATTTACTAGTATGTCACCCGTCGAAATTAGACGGGGTCACTTAATATTAGATAATTAAATAAAGATAATTAAATAAAGATATAGTACGACCATGAACCACTAAGAATTGTAAAATTACATACAAATTTAAAAAATTCATGTGAAAAGAGGGAGTGTATCCACTCGTTTACCAGCTTTTTTCAGCTGCAAGGAAACCGAAGGAAATTCAAATATGTACATGCATAAACTAAAAATAATCAATTTTTAAAATAACTAATTTTATAATTGCCTCACAATTTATCGAAAATTTCATCATAAATCATGTAAGTTATTGTGTCATGCACCTTACCGTCATAGTCACATGTCAAAATTTTGAGATTTTTTTTGCTAGTGACTCGTGAGAAAGCACAATTGACCATAATAGACCACATGTTTTGGCAAGTATCGTCCCACGTTCGTATTTGTACAATTGACCATCAATGAGCACATGTTTAGGCAAAGTACACTTCCAGTTTAAAAATAAATTCATAAGTATTTTATACTTCATCCGTCCACGATATCGTTACTACATTGTGAACGTCACGGGTTTTAATAAAGTGGTGGGTAGTAGTGGATAGAACCGGATATTATTGTAAGTAAAGTAAGTGTCTCACTATAAATGTAAGTGGAGTGGTGGAGAATATAAAGATTAAATTTAGTGTATTATGTTAACTCTACTACTTATAAATGGAAGTGACAATCATATCGTGGACGAACCTAAATGGCAAAAATGGAAACGATATCGAGGACAGAGGGAGTATCAAAGTGACAATATTGCGACTTATTCATTGGAAGAGTGTTACACAACTATATCAAATTATAATACAAAATTTATTAAGAAGGGATAATCTTACTCGAGTGACAATACTCCATCAATCCACAATATGGTTGCCACAATATAGACGTCACGTGTTTTAAGAAAATGGTGGGCAGTAATGTATAGTAGTGGTATTATTGTGAGTGGAGTAAGAGTCCCACTATAAATGTGAGTGGAGTAGTGAGAAATATAATGTCAAATATAATGTATTATGTGAAACCTACTAACCTACTACTATAAATGTAAGTGACAACCGTATCGTGGACAAACAAGAATCGTAAAAGTGGCAACGATATCGTGGACAGAAGAAGCATATATTTTTCAGTCTAAATCACCAAATTCGTATTTGTCCCTAACTTGAATCGCATTTTTTTTATATTTGTACCCGTCTCAAATCTAGGAATTTCAATAGGTTGGGGGTACCCATTCATCGCATTTGAATCTTCAACCTGAAGATATAATAAATGCATAACAGGGAACCGGGAACAAAAAAGTAAAGTCCCTCTAAATCTATTCATGAGAATCAATTTCAAAATTCAAACCTTACCTAAGTTGTTTACAATATTTTTTCTTTATGAAAATTTGACATTCTTGATGAACCACGGCAAAATAATTGTCATCTATCTTAAATTAAATAATCATGGTTCGAGATAAATGTTCATTGCTCTATTCAAAAACTATCCTAGACAATCAATAGCCTCCTAAATCCAAAAATAAATCGTGGTAAAACATATTTAAGAAGGAAAAAAAATTAAAGGCAAATTCAGGAAGAAAAAAATACTGAATTTTTTTACTTAGTCCGGCACATAGTGATCGAAATTTTGTTACTTTTCCCAACTTTAAAATTTTTAAAAAATACAAATATTTTCTTCGTGGCAATTTAAGTAGGAATGATGTCTTCAAACATATACAAACTTGATCACCAGACAAATAAACAAAATAATCAAACTCGACGATGCAAAAGTTATCAACTTTTTGCAGATTCCTAACTATTATATGCACAGAGCAGATATGTTAGTCATCTCTTGTGAGCACTGTTCATGGGTATAGTACTCTCAATTTGACAATATTAATATTATTGTATTTAATAAGACTTAGTTTGTACTAATTGTCCCAGAATCGTAACACCCACAACCTGAACCAGCGCCCTCATCAAGGTATTTTTGTCCAAAATTGTAAATATTGGCTAAATGATATAATTATTAAGTAGGTGGACCAAATATTACTTTTATGTCCTCTTTCTGGCTATTTCACAATTTGACTCTTTTTATTGTCGTGTGCTCGTTGTGTCTTCTCATCTTCCTCACCCATCTATTCCTTGTTGTTCTCGCAAATAGATTATTGCACCAGATTATCAGTCTTTATTCATTATCTTAAGATTTGTGAGAAAATTACTCCCTCCATCCACGAAATGGTTGTCACATTATAGATGACACGTATTTTAAGAAAATGATAGGTAGTAGTGGATAATAGTGAGTATTGTTGTGAGTGGAGTAGGAGTCCCACAATAAATGTGAGTGAAGTAGCAAAAGTGGCAACCATTTCGTGGACAAACTTAAATAGCAAAAGTGGCAACCATTTCGTGGACAGAGTGAGTAATTATTTTCTAACACGCGCACAAATCAAAAGATTTTAATCCAAACCAAACTCAATCCTTTTAGGCTTGCAATCTATTCTAGACATACATAAATTTTGATTATATTTCACATATACTCCATCCGATCTACTCATATTGTCATACTTATTAATGTGTCTAACTCATATTGTCGTGTTTCAAATAAGCAAAATTTCAACACCATAAAATCCTTCAAAAATGATAGAACCTACTCATTTTCTATCTTTTTATACAAATTTGATTCCCACAATCTATAATTATTAAATATAATGTAAAATATAATTTATGTGATAGAAAAATAATAAATTATATTTATTTACATTTACATAAAGGATGGGAATTTATGAAGAGCTATGCAAGCACAATCATTTTTGTCTTCCAAAAAACACAATGACATTCAAAAGAAACATATGAAGAAATACGTAATCATATACTCCCTCTGTCCCGCTCATTTATGTCTCACTTCTCTTAAATGGATGTCCCACTCAATTTGTTACATACCAAATAAGGAAAGAAATTACCCTTCAAAATCCTTCAAAAGTGGTGGGATCTACCCACTTCTTTTTACCCTTATTCTTAATCTTCGTGTTCAACAATAAGGAGACAAAATGAGTAGTATTTGTCATTACAAAATCACTTGGACCACGATATTCCACAAATTGTGGAAATAAAAATACTACTCTAGCAAATTGTGGTTTCACACAATCCCAGTAAATGATGGTTTCATACGATCCCGTCTATGTCAGATTAATATTCAATACTCCTTTCGTAAAATGATAAGTATGGTGATTTTCACTTTCGGCCATCTACGATAGTATGGTCTTTTATAAATAAAAATGACCACACGTAAAATATTACCCTTTTATCTTTCGATCGTCATTCTATTTACTCTCTCTTTTAACAACACTACAACTATACTCAATTTTCTACCCAAATTTATTTTTGAAACTTCAATGTGAAACATAAGCATTAATATTAAATAACCGACGTATTAAAATATGAATTGAAAATGGAGGAAAACTGAATATGAATAATAAATTTCATCTTCCCAATCTCAAAATTTGCTTTCTCCCTAACTCGTACTGTTTGCCAAATTTTTGTATAATAGTTGCATCCCATAACCATATATGTATACATGTCTTTTAATATCTCTTCAGCCAAAAGCCATCAAATTCCTTATTAATAGTAGTATGGAATATGGATAATTCAATACATTCCTTATTAATATTAGTGAGAATGTGTTCATTTATAATCTGTTTTATGAAACAGTTAACTTAATTGACATTTTTTGTCTAAGGAAATATATTTAATTGGGAATATTTTATTGAAAGATAAAACTTTCACTCAATCTTAAAGAATTTTATTTGTTTGTTGATTAATTGTTTTTATGATTTTAAAATGAACATAATCTTTGTGAACTTTAGTTTTTCATCTTAAGTCTTTGTTGTGTCTTGAGTTGCAAAATTGCTATTACGTACTCCATATAAGATGATTGAATATATGTATAACATTATGAAAATTAAAGAAAAACACCAATTATAAATACATAATTGAATCTCTAAAAGTTATAGTAGTAATTATAAAAGAAAAATCTCATAATTTCACATTTTGTTGGACCATAACTTTTATAATCTCTGAAAAATTAACATACAATAGGGCAATAATATCGATGTAGAATCAATGCAAATCAGTAGAACAACTACTAAAATTCCTAAAAGAAAAAAGGAAAAAAGAAACATACTAAAATTCTCAATGTGAAACTAAAATTCTTACATGCTTCATTTCCAAATTTTCCTATTTTCGAGAATAGAGCTTATTCTTGGCTGTGGGCAACTTCACCTCTAATTGTTGGATGTATTATGATGCTTTCGGAGGCAAATCTTCAAATATTTAAAGATTTTTTTCTTCAATTTTTTAGCACACCCTTCAACTTTAGCCCTCTCCATAATCTGTCTCCCATCTCACCTCGGACAATTAAACTTATAGGCAACAACAAACATTCGAAATGGAGAATTCGTATTTGATTGACATGATCTTAATTTGTATGGATAAAATACCTGTAAATAATTTTAATATAGATTAAATATAATACTTTGCTATCGTTTACTTCATTGCTCCTTGTATATGTCTTGTTTTTTGAGAAGAAACAATATTTAAATTCCTGAAATGATTTGAACAAATATTTGTTTTTTTATCCAACATTAGTTCATACATGAAAATAAACAACAAAACATTTTTTCTTATCCAACATAATATTCGTATACAATCTAAAAACTTTTTATACATGAACATGATATATAGCAATATTTTGTTGTAGTGGTAAGGCTTCATCACGATGACACTATAGAGGCGATCATACTCATCCACCATGTTTCTAGTCTTCGTCCAAGGTGGCAGTGAAAGGAATCCAAGTCCTTGTTTGGAAGCTGATACTCCATGGAGAGAGACTCTTGATTGTTGAGATCTTCAACCGAGCTGATTGTGATTGAAAAATCTAGATTGTAAAAATAGACAAAATGCAAAATTGCAAGATGAGTATTTTGTATTGTGATTTAGTTATTTGTTACATCATTTATAGGCACAAAATAATGCAAAAATGGGAAAGACAATTATTATTGTCATTGAATGATGGTTTTGTAACCTCTATTTTTAATTGTTAGATTCCAAGTGTAAAATTATAATCTTGAGGCTTAAAATCAGACATGAACTTATGACCAATTGTGATTGACAAACTTACAATAAAAACCGCCATTGCATATAGTTCTAGTGTTTGCATAAATAGTTATTCCAAAAAAAACATAGCAATTAGGAATGAATGTTGAAAATAGTTTTGTTTCTACATAATCGGGAGTGGCTTACTTTTACTGACAATATTTACATATAAAATAAAATATAATCTATATTTAATTATGCTACTAATATTTAAATCAACATTTTTAATATATTTATTAAAGGGGATTAATAACCATATGTATGAGTTGTGCTAATAATGCAAGCTATAAAGGTGTTTAGATTAAAATATACTATTTAAAATGTTGGATTTTTGTTAATATTATGTAATTGTAACCGCCAATTTTATTGAAGAAAGTCTACCCAGTTATAGACCTGAGCTTTTATGATATAATACAACACTTGTGACAATATAAAGATGTAAAATAAAATTGGCTAATATAAAGATGTAAAATAAAATTGGCTTTGATATTGGGTAATTAAAAACTGTAACCGCCAATTCAATTCTTAATTGCCAAAGTTCTTTTCTACTCTTTTACCCAAGTAGAGATTTTTAGATAAATAGAAAGAAAAATTTCTAAAAATGCCGTATAGGATAGAGAAGATAGAGAATGGATGTAAGCTTAGGAATCAACTCTCCTATTATAAAGAAAATTACACCGATAATTCATAAATTGCACAAATTTAATGTATAAACATTTCAGTGTGTAACTGCAATAACTTAATATCAATACTTAAATGCATTAACATTTAAATGAATTAACATTAAAATGCACAATTAGAATAATTTAATGCGTTGTTAAATTTAAATCAACAAAAATTAAGAGTTTAACTTTATTCTCATCTCCCAGAAAGTTCTCACCTATTCCTATAGATACTATATATGTGTGTGTTTGTGTGAGTGAGTACTTATTAGTAGGGTCAAGCATTGAGACATACACTAAGAAAAAGAACAATTTTTTGTGGCTCAAACACCTCCTATCTTTCAATGATTGCAAGAACATGATCATAAAAAGAAATCAAAC
This sequence comes from Schizonepeta tenuifolia, assembly GCA_029490685.1. Taxonomy (NCBI): domain Eukaryota; kingdom Viridiplantae; phylum Streptophyta; class Magnoliopsida; order Lamiales; family Lamiaceae; genus Schizonepeta; species Schizonepeta tenuifolia. The sequence continues at coordinate 28,676,497 of CM055955.1, forward strand.
AAACACTGTTAAGTAATAATAATATCGAATTAGGCATAACTAGTGAACATAAGGTATCAAAATCTCAATAAAAATTCCAAGGCAAAAAGCAACATAATTAGGCCCCCTAATCTAGATTGTACAAAGGAAAAATATAAACAGAAGAGAGCAGGTTCTACCCTAAGAAAAGCCACAGAATCAGATTCCCACTTCTTTCTCTCTCTCCCCACAAGAAAGAAAAGAAAACAAAATCAAAGGCTCAAGTGGAGAATCATTCCTCTGCAGCATCCACATCGACATCTGACCGTCCATTTCTCCGACTCCCTTCTGTCTAAATCTCTTACCAAATCGCAGCCTTTCATTAGATCGTCGGGCTGAAGAGGCTGGATATGCAGATCATTGCCACAAGCATGAAGGTGCTAACTTGAGATGCTAGTAGTTTTACACTGCCACTATCAGTGTTGCTGAATCCAGTTCCTGTCGGGGCAAGGCCAAAACCGGGAGTGAAGGGCGAGCCCGGGACACCCGGCGTGGTACTTCCGCCTGGGAAAGTACCAGGGGTGGTGGTACCGGGGGTGGTGGTACCGCCACCGGTGGATGGAGAGGCTGGAGGCGGTTGAGTAGTCGTTGTTCCTCCAGAGGGAGGGGTGGTTGATGGAGTAGCACCACCGGCATTGCTGCACGAGATTTGAATACAATCAAGATATATTGCAAATGAAACACAAACACTATAGTTAAAAGATGCAAAATGAGAACCCAACAAAACTGAAAATTTTGATTAAACAATAGTAAAAAGTTTATAAAGACTGTAACAAGACAAATGAACTACCTTATTTAAACACCAAAATCATGACAGCACATGAATAAAATGGTCCCTTTTTTGTGCCTAACTTAGGACATCTGGATCCATAATCCTTTACTAATATAAGAATGTCAACATTATCAACTTAAATCCGACAAACTAGCCGACATCCATAGCTCATACTGATCAATTTCGCAACTACAACACTTACACAATTAATCTAGGATCAAACAGTATTAACATTGAGCAAAAAAAAACAAAAAAAAACATTTTCATCATAAAAGAACTAATTAATCCAAGGGAACTTTACTCCTCAACTTCATCAATCAAGAAAACAACTTATCAATTCAAAAGAACCAAAAACGCAACTCATCAAGATTAGTGTTTCAATTCAAGATTCATAATAATCCAGTAAAAATAAGAAACTATTACTCATTTTAGAACAAGGAAATTACCTAGCACTAGAAGGGTAGACACATCCAGAAGAAACACCTGCAAATCGATTAGACACAAAAATTTAACAGTTGAAGCATAGATGATCAACAAAAACCAAGTTGTTAGCAAATGTTAAGGTAATTACTAGGAGAAGTGGAGGTGACAGTAGCAGTCCCCCCAAAATCACAGCTCATGGGGGCATTGCCCTTCTTCTGATAATAGCTATTTACAGCATAACTGCAATGATCCTTAACAGTATTAGGGTTAAAGCAGGGCCCACTTTGGAGAATTGCAGAACAATCAGCTCCATTTCCACAAGCATAATCTATGTTTTTCTGAAGAACACTGTCACTCAGACCACTGTTGCAAACACAGTAATTTGCATCTGTAGAAATCAAGAACCAGATAGATTAGGTAAGAAAAAACCAGGACTAAATTTGAGACATTCTTGACTGAAGCTAAACAATTTTTAGCAAGAAAATTAAGTAATAAAGATCGAAACTTTACACAACCCCTTTACAAAATCTTTCCCTTTTCTCAACTTTGAACATGCATACTACTAGAAAAACTGCAAAAAATTGTAATAAAACATGAAGAAAAGGGGGAAAAAAAAAAGAAAGAAACTTCACCTGAATAGCCAACAAAGGCCAACATGAACACTAAACCCACCACAAAAACAGCCATGATTAACCCAATATCCTCAAGAAATTATGAGAAAAGGATGGCTTAACCTTCACTTCTACTCCGAGCTGGTTGGTGATACTAAAAGAGACAGCACACTAGAGAGAGAGAGAGAGAGAGAGAGAGGAGAGAGAGAAAAAGTGCAAATGAAAGAGTGAGGAGAGGAGAATGGAGATTTCTAGACAGAGTAATTAGTTTGACGGTGGCGATGCGATGTATGTACTATGTATACGAAATACGCATGATGTCCGAATTGAAACTATATTCCCATTAAATAGAGGTGAAAAAGTTGATTCTTGGGAATTCAACATTAGCAAAAAAGCTCAAAAAGATTTTTATTATTAAATTTATTTTTGGGCGTACTATTTCACATGTGTAATTGTGCCTCTGGTTTTTCTTCAAACGGTCATTTGATTGACCATGTGCGCTGTCCAAACTCGCCATTCTTGTTCGGACAAATCAATTTTACACGAGTGAAATTTATCGACAATATTGGCAACTGCGAACTTCTTTTTATAAAGTTTCAAAAAATAAAAAATAAACTTCATTCGTTTCACGAATTTCTTATTTAATATTGACCGAATACATTGATATACTAGTTGGCATAATATAGAGAAATTTTTAGGTGGGTGTACATATAGTACACCTATCCCTCACATGGAATTATTTTAATAATATAAATATATTATTAAAATAATTCCATGTGAGGGATGGGAATATATTATTTTAATAATTTATTTTAAATTATGTATGAGAATATCATGTGATATAGTCAAGATGAGCATTGAAATATAAATTATGGTCCACCCTCTTCATAAATATAAATTATGGCCATTTTTTTGAACTTATGACCTAAATACATCTTTTCCTCTTATATTTGTGATCCATCGCTCCTTGACCCATTTTATTGACACTTAATTCCCTTTCCAAGTTTTTTCTTTCTTTTTTTCTGTTTTTTTTATTTTCTAATTTTTTTTCTTATTTTCCAGATTTCTTTTTCTTTTTTTTTCTGTTTTATTTTTTATTTTTCAGATTTCTTTTTTTTATCTTATTTTCCAGATTTCTTTTTCTTTTTTTTCTATTTTTTTATTTTTCAGATTTTTTTCCTTTTTTTTTCTGTTTGTTTTTTATTTTTCAGATTTTTTTTAATTTCTAAATTTTTGTTTGTCTCTTCGTTTTTTGGTTTGCCGCTTCTTCTTTGGTCAAGATTCGAGCGAGGGGAACCGAAAGCCTCAGAGCAAGCCAAAAAAATCTAAATTGTTGCCCAACGATTATTCTTATATTAGTAATTGGAACGAAGACGGAGCCGTACAATCAGAGCAGTATAACTTGGAATAATTGGAATGTTCGTCCCAAGAGTACCATGTCATAACTTGGAACATCTTGAACTAATTCGACAATTCGTCTCAATTGTACCAAATCTGAAACAATTGGCACTAATAAGGCTAAATTTGTACCAGAAGTACTATAATATTTGATACTAATAAGACTAAATTTGTACCAGATGTACCAACTGCCTCATACCCGCCCGATCCAACCCGAACCCGCCCGAGTCCGACCCGACCCGCTTCGGATTTCATTAAAGGTATTTTCGTCCCAAATTAAAAAAAAATAGCCAAATTTTATATTTTTAAAAAAAATGGACCAAAATTTATATTCCAATGATTATTATGGCTATTTTAAAATATGTCCCTGTATGTATATTATATTAAAATAGATTTATTCTTTACATTTTTTCACTTGTCATTCATGCAATTTTAGCCGAGCAGATGAAACATCCCAAATTTCACAAATCCCTATAGTTTGTTACTTTTTGACGCATTTGTGTCATTCTTATTTTATTGAGTTTTCTTTCATTCATGCAAAATTTTTGAAAGCCCAAATTTATTAGTTATTTTATATCATTTCGTTTTTTAAATCTCAATCGGAATTACTATTGTGACTTTTCAATTTTCATATTCAACTATTTTAATTACTTTCTAATTTTCTATTTGAAATAGTATTCAAAATCTATTTTCTAACACTATTTAAATTGAAACACTAATAATTACACGGTGCAGTGTTGGCGGAGTGCAATGCGAAGAAGTAAATCTAGTTATAGTTAAATCTTCTATATATATACTTAAGTATACAAACAATATAAAAATAATATACTATAAATACCCTAAAACATTTTATGGCATGTGTGACACGCGCTACTTCATGATTGTACTTGTACAAGGTCAAACTATTTAATCAAGCATTAAAACTCATAACTCAATAATTAAATAAAACCAATCACAAATAGGTAGATTAAGAGATTTAGTGCAGCCAGTGCCTCTAAATAAATAAATTAAAGGGTAATGATATTGACCACATTGTGGCTAGTCACACGCGTAAAAAAAGAAAATTTAACTTTAAAAATGAAAATAATCGCATTTCTTTTTTAAGGTTTATGCTTCCCAATTAGGATATATTTCCATTTTCAAAACTTATATTACCATTTTTAACTTGTGTGATCCGCCACAGTGTGGACCACACTAATATCATTGCCCTAAATTAAAATTGGAACAAAAAATCAAATGATCAACGGTTTGATAAATTATTAACATAGTATTAATTTTATTTATTATGAAAAGAGAAACGGACCCTCCTACTACTAGGGTTTATCTATTACAACAAGCTTTTTTGGTGTGGTGTCGCTGTATGGTAGCACTGGGCCTGCCTCCTTTTTGGTATCAGCATCTAATTCCAGCACAATTGTCATAAAGTTTTGCGTGAAATATCACTCACTTTTATTGTAAATAAATTTCATTTCAATATTTCCATCCATGTCGGTGAATCAAGGGATATATTTAGTCGTTCTCAAGAGAAAAAAACTTTACCTAGCGTAATAGATATCAAAACTTTGACGTTTTAAAAGATCAATATTTTATGAAATAAAAAATGAAAAAAATATGATGATAATAGATTATATCTCGAAGATTCTGTTGTAATTTGTAAACCGTGAAAAAAAAAATAGAATTCAAGTTATAATTTAAGGGTTCGTGGCAAAACTCAATTCTACTCTTACATTGTTTTGTACTAATTTTCATTCCATTTTTTATTGTTCGAATTATTGTTTAAAATATGGTAGTGCTATTTGGACATACTATGTTCAGACATACGATGGAAAAAATTGAGATTTGACAGAATTTTTTAACTGATAATTTAATTTCATAGTTTCAACATTTTAATTATTAATAAACATACACTTTTTAAATTTTAATTATAAAATTTCATCCCTATTTAAATTCACAAGTTTAGGAATTGGGTGTAGATGAGAGTAAAATTTGGGAACGGGTGTGCGTGTGATCGACATTTCGGAATGGGATCTGAGAAGGAAATAAATTTTGAAGCCAATCGGACAATTTTTTTCTTATTTCAAGCACATATGTCCAGACGTATGTTCGAATAGAATTATTGTTTAAAATATTACTCTTGTTTTTTTCTTATTAATGTCGTTTTATAAACATGTAGATTAATGATGAAAAATGTTGGACGAGTTTTTTTTTTCTTTTTCTTTTATGATGTAGTGGGAACTCGCAGCCTCTACTTTTGGTACGCACTGGATAAACCCATGTCCCTTGTGCAGTAGTCTGCAATGTTGGAAGCAATTATTGAAAATCGACCCGTTTTCACCCATGGATCAATTATGGATATCTAACAAACACATACAAAATTCATACCTAGCATGCTCCTACGTATTTAATTACAATAGTAGGAAGTTCATATGAAATACCTGCAAACTTGGTGCACAACGACTCCAGAGTGACCTTTTGAACTGTTCCCGGCTAGAGCTCGTCGATGGATGGGATCGAACTACGAACTCTCTCTCTTACTATGGGCGTCGACTTTCTCTCTCACTCTAGGGTTTTAGTTTCTTTAATTGCAAGTAAGTAATGAGTCTTATGAACCTTGTATTTATAGATAAATAACTGCTCATATTCATCGAACCTAGACAACCCTAACGGGCCGTAGGAGAATAGACGCCTAGCCCACTAGAGACACAGGTCATTGAGCCAGTTCAGGGATCTACTAGCTTAAATAAGATTGACCTGATAATATCCAACTTAATTAATTCAACCCAAAATATAAATCGGATATAAATATTAATTCATTCCACTAAAGAGACTTACCCTCTTATTTATTTAGTTGAGTCAGGGCTAGTATTAGACCTAATTAATCTCCGTATTTAAGATTATCGAATATCCATTAATTAATTAAAATACTTCTGAAAGCATTTAATTAATCAATTAATTATTTCTTAATAAATAATTATCTCAAGTGCTACCACTTAAACTTATTATTATACTGAAACTAATTCCACTTGCATGGTTTAGTATAATAAACTTATTAAGTTCCTCGAGAGGATATCATCATCATCTCATTATTCATAGGACATAGATCCTTATTGCAGCTTCATCAATATCAAATAAGTACTGCCATTACTCAAAATACGAAATATTCGAACAACTATTAAGTTCTCATTTATGATAGATCAAAGCAATAGTCAGACACTTATTCATACTGATAAGCCCAATTAAGGTTAAGACTACTTAAGTCACCGAGATCTTTAATTCTTAATAAGTCAGTAAGTTAGAACAAAGAATTAATCTCACTGTTTCAATACGATTAACGTACTAGCATAAATAAATAGTCAAGATAAACCATTTAATACTATTATGCTACAATCTAAACCAACAACTCGTCCAAGTTGTCTCGATTGTGAATATTAGTTTATATCTCATAAGATGCCGATTATATAATCTTCTGTAATCTACAACACACTATATAATCTTTAATATTGAGATAATTGGACAGATTACTAATATGCAATAATAAACATTTCAGATAGAAGAATTATAGTGAAACAAATATCAATTGTATATAAACAAAAAGTTTTGCTTTCGTATACAACCATTCAATTCTCCCACTTATACTAAAGCAAACTTTTAGTATACAATGAGACTAATATTCATTTAGCAATTTATTACAACTTCTCCCACTTATACTCAAAGTTTAACTTATTGTGGGAGGAAACGCAGCCCCATGTCTTCAACATGCCCGTTAAAGACTCCAGCTGGCAGACTCTTTGTAAATGGATCAGCTAAATTATCAACTCCTGCAACCTTTTGCTCATCCACATCGCCATCTTGAACAAGAAGCCGAATGTAGCGATACCTTGCATCTATATGCTTAGTCGTCTGATGAAATCTAGACTCCTTGCAATTTGCAATTACAGCCTCGTTATCACAATAAATCGTGATACCTCTCGGCAAACTAGGAATCACATCAAGCTCCGCCAAGAAGTTTCTAAGTCAAACAACCTCTTTAGCAGCCTCAGTAATAGCCACATATTTAGCTTCCATAGTAGATAATGCAATGCATTTCTGCTTCACACTTGTCCACACAATGGCTCCACCTCTTATTAGCTTAAACACATAGCCAGAAGTAGAAAACCGCTGATTTTTATCTCCTTGATAATTAGCATCTACATAACCTACCGGAACCAGATCACTAGATTGATATACCAGCCCATACTCTCTAGTCCGTTTAAGGTACTTGATTATGTGTTTTACAACAATCCAATGACCCTGACCAAAATTAGCCTGATATCTAGACACCATGCCAACAACATAGCATATGTCAGGCCCGGTACTCTGCATTGTATACATGAGACTTCCCACAGCCGAAACATAAGGAATTGTCTTCATGTCCGCTATCTCCTTAGGTGATGTAGGACACATCTCCTCAGATAGATGAACGCCATGTCTGAAAGGTAAGAAACCTTTCTTAGCATTCTGCATGCTAATACGCGATAGCACAATATCAATGTAGGCTGTCTGAGACAAACTCAACATTCTCTTAGATCGATCACGGTCGACCTTAATCCCGAGAATATACGCTGCCTCTCCCAAATTCTTTATTTGAAACTACTGGGATAACCATACCTTAATCTTTTTGTCAGTACATTCACATTATCACTAATGAGCAAAATGTCATCGACATAAAGTACTAGAAACACTAAACCCCATTAATGCACACCCGGTAAACACAACTTTCATGTTCACATTGCACAAAGCTATAGCTCTGGACAACATCATTGAAACGTTTGTTCCAGGATCGTGAAGCCTGCTTAAGTCCATAAATGGACTTCTTTAGCTTCCACACAAGATGCTCTTCACCTTTCTTTATGAACCCTTCCGGCTGCAGCATATAGATGTCCCTATCTTTTTCAAGATACCCGTTTAGAAACGCAGTTTTGACATCCATTTTTCAGCCTCCAGATTCATGTAATCGGCCATTGCCATAAGAGTTCGGATAGACTTAAGCATGGCTACTGGCCAAAATGTCTCATCTTAATTGATTCTCTCTCTTTGAGTGAAACCTTTCACCACTAGTCTTGCCTTAAAGGTCGTAACCTTCCCATCCCGATCCTCTCTTTCTCTTGTATACCCACTTGCATCCTATAGCTTCACAGCCTTCAGGAAGTTCGCATTTCTCGTATACATCCATGGCAGTAATAGACTCCTACTCGGAAATCATACATGACTCCCACTCAAGAGCATCAGGATCTGCTAACGCTTCAGAGTAAGTCCAGGGATCTTCTTCGATCACTGCTAATTCCAATGAATCTTTGGATTCATTAAGTAGAGTGTATCGACTATACAACTTTCTTTAAGTTACCCTCCCACTACGATGAAGCTCTATAACAGATTTAGTATTAATGGTTTGTTCAGGTTCCGACGATTGCTCGTCTTGCCCAACTGGAGCGCTAATCATCTCCTCCCATCTAACTTCTTGAAGTATGATGTCACTTCTCTTTCCTATGGCCAATCACATAGTCCTCTTCCAAGAATCTCGCGTTAGTGCTAATAATGACTTTCTGATCCTTAGGATAGTAGAAATAGCCACCTTTCGTTCCTCTAGGATAGCCTACAAACAACATCACCTTGGTTCTCGGACTTAACTTGTTAGCTTCTTTGTTCAAAATATGTGCCGGACTATCCAAAATCCGGATGTGGTTAAGACTAGGCTTGCACCCAGACCACAGCTCGGACGAGGTCTTAGACACTGACTTTGAGGGAATCAAGTTTAGCATGTGAGCCATTGTTTCCATAGCATATCCCCAAAACGAAATAGGTAGAGATGCATAACTCATCATAGATCGAACCATTTCCAGAAGTGTTCGATTTCCTCGCTCCAACACACCATTCTGTTGGGGTGTTCCAGGTGTAGTCAATTGGGATATAATTCCACTTTCAAACAAGTACTCCTTAAACTCGTTGCTGAGGTATTCGCCGTCGCGGTCAAATCACAACGACTTGATACTCTTGCCATGTCGCTTCTCTACTTCCGCTTTGAATAGTTTGAACTTTTCAAAGCACTTGGACTTGTAGCGCAATAGGTAGATGTACCCATATATTGAGTAATCGTCAATGAAAGTGACAAAATAGTTATAACCTCCACGAGCTTGAGTCGACATAGGTCCACACAAATCAGAATGAATCAATTCCAACACTTCTTTGGCTCTATACCCCTTGACTTTGAAAGGACGAGTCGTCATCTTTCTCTCTATGCAGGATTCGCAAATTGGGATGGACTCAACTTGGAAAGAACCCAAGACTCCATTGGACAATCTTTGGATACTCTTTAGACTGATGTGATCCAATCTTAGGTGCCAAAGAAGAGTTTGATTCTCTTGAGAAGAATTCGATCTCTTCTTTTGGTTAACAGTTAAAGCATTACTTGAAGAACTCATAGCATGTGAACAGTAAATAGTATAAAGAGAATCAACAACATGTGCATAACCAATAATCTTATTATCTTTCATAAAATTCGTATGACTCTCAAAAAGAATTGAATATCCGTCTTTCCACAACTTAACCATAGAAATCAAGTTCCGCCGAAAGTCTGGCACATATAAAATATCTCTCAAAACTAAAACTGAATTCTCAAAAGATAAATGAACATCGCCTATGGCTGCAACGTCTACTCGCGCTTTTGTTCCCGTAGCGACGCTCAACTCGCCTCTACTCACCTCCCTTGTCCGCAGAAACCCCTGCAAGGAATAACAAGTATGGTCAATTGCGCTCGTATATACTACCCACTTGTGGATAGAACTTGAACTCAAACATATTTCGTTAACAAGAGCAGAAGTCATACCTTGAGCCTTCTTCAACAGGGCGGTTAGTCTTCCAATGTCCAGATTTCTTGCACTTGAAGCACTTTTCACTCTTCTCCTTTGGCTTTTTAATGCCGCCGGTTGGGCCTAACCTTTTGCTCCCACTACTTCCTTCGCCCTTCTTACCTTTCGTCGGGCCCTTTCCACTTCTTTCCACCTTTCGGTGAAACATGGAAACCCTTTGAAGAAGAGGCAAGAGCTTGCGGACTCTTTCCCATAACTCCTTCCGCAACAACAAGTTCATTGAGCAGTTCAGTGAGAGTGAACACTTTCTTGCTCATTATTGCATTGAAGCGAAAGTTCTCATAGGACTTGGGAAGAGTGTGGAGTATCATGTCGACCTTAGCTTCATCCATAATACCTGCACCGAGCATGTTCAGCTCATTGAAATGATTGATCATTCCGAGCACATGCTCGCGCACAGACGCGCCCTCCGTCATGTTTGAGCTCAGGATTTGCCTCATTATCGGGTGGAACGGTCACTCTCACTGAACAACTCCTCGAGGTTAGTCATGATTGCAGCAGTCGTGTCCAAATACCGATGCTACTGCTACAACCCTGAGGTCATAGTGGTCATCATGTAGGCTTTCACCATACAATTGGCCTTATGCTACCTCTTAGACTCCTCTTTCTGAGCATCGGAGTCTGCAGTGAGAGCTTCAGGTGCAAGAGTAGTGAGTACAAAGTGGTACTCTTCGACATCTAAGACATATCTCAAATTGCGCTTCCATTCAAAAAAAAATTGGTTCGGTAAGCGGCTTAGCAGTAAGCACATTCAACAACGAAGTAACAGTTAAATCTGAAAAATTTAAACATTCAAAACGCTCATAAGTCTCAATTATTACATAAAACATTCGTAACATTTATATTGTAACCTTTTGACAAAACAATATTAAATGAAACCTTCATTAGCTCAAGTGATTTACACGCAAGCCACGATAGTGTGGACGTTTACGTGCTCACCACTCAACCAAATACCCAGTTTTTAATTTTATCTCATGCCAAGTTAACCTTATGACAAATAAAATTAATAAATGAACCTTACTAGACTATATTATCTCGAAAAGGGACTCCAATGGGGAGTTGTATTCGAGAAAATATCTAAGCACAGACCATAATTTAACTAATCCAAAAATTGTCTCACATAATGATGCAATTACTAGAACGACATCGCCTTGTAAACAATTTTATTAATTATCTTATTCTAATCTCTCCTAGAATAATCTACGAGAATTAATACGGGCAAACCACGATAGGGTGGACGTTTACACGCAAAACTCCCACTATTCACGAGATTAAAATAATTTTAAGAAGTTTTACTCGACAATATCTATAAGTCAATAAAACACGTGCAAGCCATGATCGTGTGGACGTTTACACGAGCCTAACAACTTACTTTGTCTAAAACCAATTGTGGAGGTCTAATTTGATTATTAAAATCAATTTAACATGCTTAGTCATTTTTAATTCAAAAGATTTTCGCATACAAATCACGTAAAATACAGAATCACTAAACATGTTTTTTCTAGAACTCACATAATAAATCATGCTCGCTTGAATTCATAACATGCTTAGAATAATACGATAAATTCCTAGCATGCAATTTCTAAACGCAAATAATTTCAAATAATTGCAAATTATAATATGCTTTAGAAATAATAACACCTTAACAGTGATTAAACCCATGACATGCAATTTACGATAAAATAAATAAATTGTCGTCTCGTCATGAATATTTTGTACTTGCCTAAATTATTACAAAATAAAACAGGAAACAAACCTATCTATTACAACAATCTTCGTCTTCAAGTCTTTCCATATTCGTCGTCTTAAAGAATCGCCCAAAGAAAGAAACCAGAATAAAAGTTATCTCGTATTCCTATCACGAATCCGACCCACAAGGAAACCTCACCGTGCGGCTGCCCACACGCCCAAAACCCTAGGTTTTCAACCTAGGGTTTTGATGGTCCCGATACGAGTTACTAGTATATGGGGGGGGGGGGAATACACCAGTTAGGATTTTTCAACTTTTGAAAAACTTAACACTTGAAAACAACTTCAACTGAGTGAAAGGACTCAGTTAGGATCTCACAGCTGAGTAAGCAACCTCAGCTGGAAGAGTGGTGCTGTGCGGAATGTGGTGGAAAATGTACTCGTAAAATCAAACTCACGCTTTTATGCACGGTTGGTCAAAACCAAAACTGTTGATGTGAAAGTATGCAGATTGTATGCGGTTAGTTTGTCAGTTGAGATATGCAAATAATAACTGAACACAAAAAAAAACACGACACACAAGATTTACATGGTTCGGAGAGAACTCCTACGTCCACGGGGAGATGTGAGTCCACACACCTCAGTCCAAGTTCTTCTGGACAGATCCACTCAGCTTACGCGGGCTGAGCAACCGTTACAGTTTAGTTTGCGGGCACTAAACAGCCTAAGTCAAGTTTGCGGGTACTTGACGACCTAACTACTCAATTACAGGAAGAGTAAGGTCCTAGCACACTTTTTAGGGTGTGAGAATGGGTAGGATTTCCAACTACAGCTCGATCACGAATGAGAGCTGGATCTAAGGCTTGAACGAATAAACACTCAACCTAAGATCAAAAAACAGTTTCGATCTCTAGGAACCCTCAGCTACTAATGTTCTCTCAAATTGGAACTCTCAGTTGCTGATGCTCTTAGATGATGATTTTGCAGATTTGCTTTTTGCTTTAATTTCTCTCGTGAAAGCTCTTGAATTTTCGTCGTCTCATCTATCTCTCGAATGAGAGAATGCCTCTATTTATAGGCGGAGAGAATCAACTAGCCGTTGGAGGAGCAGTTGATCTCTGATCGGTTGAAAGCGATGGCTTGTCTCTCATCTCTGCAGACTTTCCCGATATGGCATCTGTGCTCTTCTGCTTTCCATCTGAGACAGCCTTGTGTTGGGCCAGATGGGGTAATGACTGAACGGTCAAACCCTCATGTGACTTCCTTTTGAATTTCAAATCTTTGACAGTTAACTTCGGTTTGTCGGTTGAAAGTCTTGACCTTCATCTGAGTGATCTTCAGTTGATGTTCCGATCTGTCGAGCTCTCAGCTGACTTTGAACTTCAAACAGTTGAACTCCTTGCTCGGATTCTATAACTGAGGTTCTGAAACTGAACACTCAGTTGTCTTCCTTGTATTTACTCAGTTGGGTTTGAACCCTCAGATGAACGCTCAGTTGGTTTCCTTCTCAACTGATGTTCTGAAGACTTCCCCTTGTTTTCATCTGACCAAATGAACTCTCAGTTGTCTTTCTTTACAACTGATGTTCTGTCTGAGTGACGCCTTGTTGCCATCTTCAGCTGGAGTCCTGTAAAGATAAAATTTTAACTTTGCTCAAACAGCGAGCCTAAATTCTAACATTAGGTTCTGGCAACATCTACTCGGTTGGGGTCAGCCGGTTTTGGAATTCATCAAAACTTATACTAATAAATTTCCCAACAATTTTCCCCTTTTTGATGATGCCAAAACCACTTACAACTTTAAACCACTATTGATCTAATCCTCTCTAACTGACCTAAAATCTCAGCTGAAATTCTAGACAGTCTATAAGATAAAACATCAAAGGGTTAGGACAGTTATAACATGAAATTGAAAGACTTTGTGATTCAGAGCTTGGACAATGAGGAATTGTTCATCAAGGTGAATCGTATTATATACTTTGAAGTTTTTGTTACAACTGAAGGTTACAAGATTAAGCACGAAACAGATAAAGATACAACAGTTGCTTCAAAAACTACAACATCCAAAAACATTATCAGCTCAAAAGCTTTGACAGCTCAGAAATACTGTTGACCGTACTTGCTGAAGATACGGTTGAAGATCTCCTTCTTCGCTTCCGACTCGATCCCAGTGTTGACGCCGTGTTCCTTGCAGACTTGCCTCGCCTCAGCCAAGATCGCATTTCTATTTGGCTTGCTCGTGCCTTTGATCATCGGAGGGCGGTACCTGCACATCTTCGGAACTGGAACAGTGTTGGGATCAAGCTGAGCATTCAGCATAGCTCGCTTGAACTGACTGAACATTCCAGGGTCTCCAGATCTGAGTTCCCACAGGGCTTCCTTGAAGGCTAGCCTTGGGTCTTCAGTCGAGTAGACTTTCCTGTAATAGAAGTCATTGACGAACTTATGCTTGAACTATTCCCAGTCATCGTTCCACTCCACATTCATCCACTTGTCAACATGTGGGTATCGAGACGGGAGCGGAGCGTCCTTCTGCAGTTGGTGCGTCGACTTCCTAGCCTCAGCCTTCATCTGGTGCTTGTTGATTCTTCGCACACTCCGGCTGGCTTTATTCCTGTCGACTCTCTTTTCCACCTTAGCCAGTTCTTTCTCGAACTTGGCCACCTTTTTGGCCTGATCGGCAGCGAACTTCTTGATCCAAGAGGGATTCAAGTACTTCTCCTTTGATTCCCCCATAGCTTTGGCAGCTTCAATGCAGTCTTCAACAGATATCCCGTCAAGTTCTGCATCGAGCTCGGCCGTGAGCTCGGCTACGAGGTCGTGGGAGACTTCCAGTTCGGGCTGCGATCCTTCAGCTTCAGCTTTAGCTGGCACTCCTTCTCCTTGCTGAGCTCCTTCAGCTTGCTGGAGAACAGCTTTCCCTCGTCCAGCAACAGCTGCTGGCTCCTTGTCTTCCCCAGCTGCTGGCTCCTTGTCTTCCCCCTTTTTGGCATCATCCAAAAGAGTGGCAACAGTGCCATCCAGAGAGGTCAACTTGGCTTCAGCTTGTTGAATGCGGGAAAACAGCTCATCAACAACGTCCTTCTCTTCCACCTTCTTTGCCAATTCCAGGTCTTGGCGCTCCTGCTCAGCTCGCTGCACAGCTGCAAAAGTCGCAGAGACCTCTTTGTGGAGAGAGACGAACTCAGCTCGGAAAGAGGCGAACTGAGACATCCACTCCTGGTCCTGAGTCTGCTGGGACTTTGCGAGGTCAGATTCAGCAACGGTATTGAACACGTTGAAATCCGAGCTGAGGCTCTGAATGGCCTTCCTTAGTGCTGAGACCTCCGAGCTGGAAGAAGTAGAGAGGTCATCAAGCTTCTGCTGAAGAGACGAGGAGAGGACTTCCAACTGATTCTTCAAGCTGGCATTGTCGGCCATCAGCTGGTGCATCCTGTCAGCTTCTGATACCACTCCTTGCCCAGCTGGATCTTGGACAGCATCTCCGTCCTCAGCTGGTTGACCCTCTCCGAGATCAGCTCGCAGATGGCGTCGGTTGAGAGAGCTGGATGATCGGAGGGTCCGGACAGAAGCTGTGGTTGTGGCTGGGTAGCAGGATCTGAGACAACCATGGCAGATCGGCTGGCGAGGTAGGCCTTGAGCTTGTCTTCTTCTCTCTTGGCCGCCTCATCAGCTGCGTCGACGTCGTCCATGCATGAGGCATTTTTGGCGAGCATGTCATCAAGAAAGTGAACAGCTTCAGGGTTGTTGCACAGCTCCCTGGTGTCTGTCCCTTCTTGGATGCTTTTGTCCAGACGTCGTCGGAGCACAGCCACCTTTTGGTTGTAAGCCACCTCCAGGCTCTGGTAGTCGAAGTACTCCCTCAGGTTGGACTCTTCGACCTTTAACCTGTCCCAACCATTAATCCTGAGGGTCTCCTCCTTTACGTACCACTAGCTGAATATGACACTGAACTGGTATAGAAGTTCCGTCCCGAGAACAGAGAAAATGGGCATCGATGTTGCCTCGGGGAACATACCAATCAGCTTGCGGAAGCAGTAGCTGAGTCTTCCTTCATACTCAGCCAGGATCGCCTGGCGGTTGGCTTCTTCATCGATCTGAGGGGGGTCGATATCGTAGGTTATGGGTTCGATGGTTTCATCAACGTTGGCCGAAGAAGTGGTCACAACGTTGGCATCGAGCGAGAGGCTCGGAATATCTGACTGAGGACCAGTTGAGAGAACTGGATCCTCTTTGGATGGAGAGTTGGCTGGCTGGAGGATTTCTTCAGTCACAGGTGGGTTAACCTGGCTGGCATCAGCTCTAGATCGACTGTCGTGGGACTCCTCAGATGAAGAAGAGTCATCTGAGGAGGAGCTGGTATCCACCACTTGGACCTCCACGTCTTCACCTGCCTCCTCAACCACGTCCTCCTGGCGAGGTTGAAGAATAAACCCAGCTGGGTCAACCGATTGACTGGATTCGGTTGACTCCTTCGCCTCAGCCGGCTTGACCACCACTGGACTTGTTGTGGATGGTTGAGCCGCTGGCTGGATGATCCTTATCCTTGGCCTCTTCTGCAGAGTTCCTCCTCTTCCTCCTCTTCGTCTTCTTCCTCCTCAGCTACCTCTTCCAGCTGGCGCTTCGCCGGCTTGGTCCTCGAAGGACGGCGAGCTGCTGACTCCACAGCTGGCTTGGGGACACCCTTGGGGGTGTAGACAGCTTCTACAACATCCCTGGCCTTCTTGGCTGAGGGGAACAGCGACAACTTGCTGACTGGAGTGTCCTCACTTCCTTCCCATGTCAGCGGCAGACCCTGTGTCGCTTGGAGGATGAGGGCTGATATCTTTGTCCCGAAGTTGAGTGTCCCCTTGACACTCAATAGCAGTTGTCCAGACTCAGCTGTTATCTCGGAGATTTTCTATTTCTCCATCAGCAGCTGGCTCTCTATAAATCCCAACCAGTCGACCTGGTGCATCTCTTCCAGGGCCTTCTGCTGCTTGAGCTTAGGACGGCTTATGTCCCCGAAGGCTCCACCATATGCGAAGATGCATTTGGAAATTACATCGAAAAGAAGTCGGTGCTCTGGCTTCAACTTTGTCCTTTGCATGCTCCCTTTCAATGGTTCGGGAACAAGAAGAATGGTTTGAAGGAAGGCATTAGCTTCCTTGTCAGAAAAGTTCCCCACCACATCTGTGGCTCCACGGTTTCTGGGGATGAGCTTCTCCAGCTCCTTTGACACCTTTATCTCCACAACGGAGTCTTCTACTGTCCGGGAGGTTCTGTGGCGTTGCTTGCACGGGATGATCATGACAAGCCCGTCATTTGCAACTCGTTGCAGATTCCGGTAGAAATGTATGATCTGCTTCCTGAGCAACAGGGCCGGAGAGAGGGTTGCCCAGTCAAGCAGATGGTGGTCGGAGAGGATGGAGGCGATTGGAGCGAGCTCAGGCGAGGAGAGAGCTGCTCTGGATAATATCTGTTCGAAATGAATCTTCGACATCACCATGTCGAACGATTCCTGGAACGTTGCAGGCTCTGAGGAAACCATCTTCTTAGAAGCTTTTGACTTGGGCGCCATCTCGATGAGATATATATGCAAAGAAAGAGTGAAAGACTTTACTGGAAATGGCGAAACAAGATTTGAGAAGATGATGAATAGAGAGTAAAGATATGCACGAAAAGAGAAGGTAAGGATCACTTCCTGATTTGCCGTATTATATAATCTTTGACTCGGATAAAATCAACGGCTGGGGTTAAATGGCGCGAATCTATTAACGGCTAAGATTACGCGACTGTTGGTTAATTTTGACTGATATACCACGCGCGCGAGTGAGAAGGTGAATAGTTTAGGGTGTCAGCCCAGTCGCACTATAAAGTAAGGCTATAGATGTTCAGCCAGACTTTACATTAAATGCGATATGATGGCTTGTTTAGTCTAGCTGACATGTTCAGGAATGTTTGAATTTATTTCAAACATTCTTATTTATTATCATAACACCTTCAGTCATAAATAATATCTGTCAGCTGATGTTGATATCAGCTATATACCACAGTTGTGCTCCTCAGTTGCCGCATACCATCAGCTGACTTGAGTTCGTCTGTTCAGTTGACATCTGTTCCATTGTTGCAGCATACCATCAGCTGACTCAAGTTCATCTGTTCAGCTGACGTTTGATGTCTTCAGTTGGTAATTCGTATCTGAGATTCCCCCTTCATCTGAGCTTCCCCCTTAATTCGATATTCGATTGGTCAGCTCGGATGAATCCTTATCAGCTCGGATGACTCTTCTGCTCGGATGAGTTTTTAGCTCGGATCCAAAAGTCCTAGAAGATCACACAGCATCTTGAACCGGGCTTCAGGAAGAGGTTTGGTGAAGATGTCAGCTCTCTGAATCTCAGTTGGGATCTTCTCCATGGACACATCCTTCTTCTCAATATGGTCTCGGATGAAGTGATGACGAATATCGATATGCTTAGTCCGAGAGTGGTGAACAGGGTTTAGAGAGATAGCTATGGCACTCGAGCTATCACAATGAATGAGAACCTGTCCAGTTGAGACTTCATAATCTCTCAGCTACTGCTTCAGCCACAATACTTGCATGCAACAGCTTCCGGCAGCCATGTACTCTGACTCGGTCGTCGAAGTAGCAACACACGCTTGTTTTTTGGAGAACCATGAAACCAGCTTGCTTCCCATGAATTGACAGTGTCCAGAAGTAGACTTCCTATCCAACCGATCTCCTGCTAGGTCGGCATCTGAGTATCCAGTCAGCTGGATATTGTCATCAGTTGGGTACCACAACCCAACATTGACAGTTCCCTTCAGATATTTAATGATGTTCTTCGCTGCCAACATGTGTGCTTCTCTTGGTTGGACTTGAACACAAGCACACACTCCAACTGCGTATGAAATGTCTGGTCGGCTGGCAGTTAGGTAGAGCAGCGAACCGATGATCCCTCTGTACTGGCTGGCATCAATGAGCTTTCCCTCAGCTCCTGGTTCGATCTTCCAGTTCGTGTTCATAGGGATCTTCGTTGTCTTACTTGTCTGCAATCCGAACTTGGTGATGAGCTCCTTTGTATATTTGGACTGGTTGATGAAAATCCCTTCAGGTAACTGCTTCACTTGTAATCCAAGGAAATAATTCATTTCGCCCATCATTGACATCTCGAACTTTTCCTTCATGAGATCGGAGAATTTCTTGCACAGCTCCTCCGACTTGGACCCGAAAATGATGTCATCGACATAAATTTGCACGACAAGTATATCTTCTCCAACTTTGATAGTGAACAGAGTTTTATCAACTGAACCTCGTTTGAACCCCGAGTCCAGAAGAAATCCACAAAGAGTGTCATACCATGCCCTTGGTGCTTGCTTTAGACCATAGATGGCTTTCTTCAGCTTGTACACTCTTCCATCTCCAGTCTCAAAACCAGGAGGTTGTTCAACATATACATCTTCTTTGATATCTCCATTGAGAAATGCACATTTTACATCCATCTGATATACTTTGAACTTGTGATGTGCGGCATAAGCTAGAAAGATCCGGATGGCTTCCAGCCTTGCAACTGGTGCAAAAGAATCTTCAAAGTCAATTCCTTCTTGTTGGCAGTATCCTTGAGCTACCAACCTTGCTTTATTCCTCACAATGAATCCAATGGCGTCTCTCTTGTTTTTGAAAATCCACTTTAATCCAATCACCTTGACACCATTTGGTCTTTCTACCAACTCCCATACACAGTTGCGTAGAAACTCATTCAATTCTTCTTGTATGGCTGTTGTCCAGTGGACACAATTGAGAGCTTCTCCAACATTCTTCGGTTCTGGAACATCAGCTACAAAGCAAGAAATCATGGCAACATCTCCAGCTTGCTCGAACTCTTCTAGAACTGCCAATTCCTCAGCATATTGGGCATAAGTGTTGGATTCTTCCTCGGTTGATTCTGAATTTGCAACTCTGCTCCCTGTGCGCACACCCTCGGTTGGATCTCCGATGATGTCGTTGGTGGAATGAACTTCATACCATCTTCGGTTGCGTCTTCCTTCTTCTTCCAACTGTGGTTGTTCAGAAATCTGAGTTGGAGTCTTCAGAGCTGGTGATTGATCAGTTGTTGAGTCTGGATCCTCAACATTTACAATAGTTTGAACTGAGCTGGGTTGGGCATCGGGTGCTGATGCAGTTGGAGGGGCATCAGCTGAAGTTCCCCCTTGGGACGAGCTGCGGTCTTCGCATTCATCTTCAGAGGAGTATGGATCCTCATCCTCAGTTGCCCATATTAAAAGGTTCAGCTCTGTTCTTTTCCCGAAGTGCTTGCGATCTGGTGAGAACTGGTAGAACAGCTGGATCCGCGTGTTGTTCCTTTACATGTTCCCTGCACTCAAAGGTAGATTCATCAAAACTAACATGAGGTGTTATTTCCACAACACGAGAGCTGTTGTTGAAAACTCTATATGCCTTGATCCGAGCTGCATATCCAAGAAATATGCCCTTCGAAGCTTTGGCATCAAAAGTTTTCAACTGAGTCTTCCCATTGTTGTGAATATAACACTTAGATCCAAAAACACGAAAATAAGAAATATCTGGCTTTCTGCGTCTCCACAGCTCGTAGGGCGTCTTTCCCAACCGCTTGGTGAGAAGAGATCGATTCTGAGTGTAGCATGCTGTGTTGATCGCTTCAGCCCAAAATCTCTTTGGCAGTGCTGAGCTCGCTAATATGGATGTGGCTGCATCCTTCAGAGTTCTATTTCTTCGCTCAGCTACGCCATTCTGTTGTGGAGTACGCGCGGCTGATGTCTGATGGGTTATGCCATTCTTTTCGCAATACTCAATGATGGTTTCATTTAGAAACTCCGTTCCACGATCTGATCAGATAGATATGATCTTCATCTCTTGTTGGTTCGATATCCGATCCATCAGCTTGGGCAGCTCATCTCGGGTCTCACTTTTGTGGCGCAAGAAGATGGTCCACGTATATCTTGAGTAGTCATCAGTTACAACCAAAGTATATTCGTTTCCATTAATGCTTTTTGGTTTAACTGGCCCGAAGAGATCCATGTGGATCAGCTGTAACACTCGGTCAGTTGAAGGAGTTGTCTTCAACCGGAAGGAGGTTCTAGCGAGCTTTCCCAGCTGGCATGCACTGCAGATGTGTGTTGTTGAAAACACCCGGTTAGGTATGCCTTTTGCATGTTCTTGTCTGGCGAGTCGGTTCATCGTCTTGAAGTTCAGATGGTTGAGCCTTTTGTGCCACAGCCAGCTCACATCCGAACTGCTCTTTGATAACAGGCAAGTGTCAGGGAGGCTGCTGTTCCAGTCAGCGTAGTACACATTCCCGGTTGGGGATCGATTTCCCAACAATATCACCTGCTTTGATCCGACATCTTTCACTCTGCAACCCTGTGCATCAAACTTAACAGAGAAACCATTGTCACAGAATTGGCTGATGGAGAGCAGGTTATGCTTCAATCCATCAACATAAGAGACATTAGAAATTGAAACATGATTGGTTTCAAGTGTACCGTAACCTCTGGTGTAACCTTTTGAGTTATCACCAAAAGTGACTGATGGGCCTTCTTTTTCAACGAAACTTCCAAGCAAACCTTTTAGATTTATCATGTGTTTCGAACATCCACTGTCCATCACCCATATTGAGGAAGACGCCTTCTTCTTCCTCAGCTGTTTCTCTTGTACCTCAATATCATCTTGGTCGGTTCCAAGTGCCATGAGGCATTGATCCGGACTGATGACTTTGTTGGTAGAGGTCAGTTCATCCTCATCTTCAGTGTCTGTGAAGATGTCCATATCATCAGCTGCCTCTTCAGCTACCATGGCCTTATTCTTTGCAGTTTGTTTGGCCCTTAGTGCTTCTCTTTCCTTCTTTGAGAGGTCTGGGCAGTCGGCTTTGAAGTGTCCTTCCTTGCCGCATTCGAAGCAACCATTGGTGACTGGCTTCGAACTGTCTCGAGTTCGGTTTGATTTATAGAAACGTTTATATTTGCCGAACCGAGTATCCATATCGGCTAGCTTCTTTGACAACGCTGCAATGTTCTGTTGCATTTCCTCTCTGCTCGGCTCCTTTGCAGATGTGTCAGCCGATCTGGTTGGCCTTGACGATCTCGACTTTGAGTAGTCAGCTCGGAGGGCCACTGACTTTGATGCTGAACCGACATCCTCAATTCTATTTGTCTGACTTGAGGGCTGCGACCTCCTTCTGTTGACCTTATACTCATTTCCTTTCAAGATTGAGAACAATCTTTCAGTTCCCATTTCACCAAGGTCAGCTCGGCTCTCGTGGATATTTGTGAAAGTATCCCACTCAGCCGGTAGAGCTTGCAACACTTTGAGGTTTATTTCTCTTAGAGTGTATTTTCCTTTCCGGATGGACTGGAATCTTCTGATGATGTCCATGAACCAGAGCTCTAGCTGATCGATAGTCTCATCAGGTCGCAGACTGAAATTGTCGAAATCTTGACATGCATGCGAGAACTTATTTTCCTTCGTCTCGTCGCTTCCTTCACTTAGCGAAGCCAGGATGTCCCACATCTCTTTTGCAGTCTCACACTCCTCTATCCAGGGCAGATAATCTTGTCCAACCGTGGACATTATTGTGCTCTGAGCCCAGATATCCAGCTGGCTCACTTTGGCCTCCTCCGGAGTGTAGTCTTCTGGCTGTTTCTCCACATACTCCACCACTGCATCTCCATCGTTGGGATTTGTGGGAGTGCGAAGTATTCTGTCTCGTATGACGATTGGTCCAGAAGTGAGAACTTGTTGCATCCTATGATGCTTTGACAGAAGGATCTTCTTCATTCGAGTTCTCCATGATGTATAGTTGACAACAGAGAACATGACTACGATCTTGTCCTTGACGTCCATCTGCACAAACAGGACAAAAATGCGAGCATGAATGCACTAGCGTGAAAAGATCTGTTCAGTTGACCACTGAAGAAAAATTCTCGAATTCACACCTCGTGAAACAGAGTCAGCAGTCTTTTGAACCACTGCTCTGATACCACTTGATGGTCCCGATACGAGTTACTGGTGTATGGGGGGGGGGGGGAATACACCAGTTAGGATTTTTCAACTTTTGAAAAACTTAACACTTGAAAACAACTTCAACTGAGTGAAAGGACTCAGTTAGGATCTCACAGCTGAGTAAGCAACCTCAGCTGGAAGAGTGGTGCTGTGTGGAATGTGGTGGAAAATGTACTCGTAAAATCAAACTCACGCTTTTATGCACGGTTGGTCAAAACCAAAATTGTTGATGTGAAAGTATGCAGATTGTATGCGGTTAGTTTGTCAGTTGAGATATGCAAATAATAACTGAACACAAAAAAAAACACGACACACAAGATTTACGTGGTTCGGAGAGAACTCCTACGTCCACGGGGAGATGTGAGTCCACACACCTCAGTCCAAGTTCTTCTGGACAGATCCACTCAGCTTACGCGGGCTGAGCAACCGTTACAGTTTAGTTTGCGGGCACTAAACAGCCTAAGTCAAGTTTGCGGGTACTTGACGACCTAACTACTCAATTACAGGAAGAGTAAGGTCCTAGCACACTTTTTAGGGTGTGAGAATGGGTAGGATTTCCAACTACAGCTCGATCACGAATGAGAGCTGGATCTAAGGCTTGAACGAATAAACACTCAACCTAAGATCAAAAAACAGTTTCGATCTCTAGGAACCCTCAGCTACTAATGTTCTCTCAAATTGGAACTCTCAGCTGCTGATGCTCTTAGATGATGATTTTGCAGATTTGCTTTTTGCTTTAATTTCTCTCGCGAAAGCTCTTGAATTTTCGTCGTCTCATCTATCTCTCGAATGAGAGAATGCCTCTATTTATAGGCGGAGAGAATCAACTAGCCGTTGGAGGAGCAGTTGATCTCTGATCGGTTGAAAGCGATGGCTTGTCTCTCATCTCTGCAGACTTTCCCGATATGGCATCTGTGCTCTTCTGCTTTCCATCTGAGACAGCCTTGTGTTGGGCCAGATGGGGTAATGACTGAACGGTCAAACCCTCATGTGACTTCCTTTTGAATTTCAAATCTTTGACAGTCAACTTCGGTTTGTCGGTTGAAAGTCTTGACCTTCATCTGAGTGATCTTCAGTTGATGTTCCGATCTGTCGAGCTCTCAGCTGACTTTGAACTTCAAACAGTTGAACTCCTTGTTCGGATTCTATAACTGAGGTTCTGAAACTGAACACTCAGTTGTCTTCCTTGTATTTACTCAGTTGGGTTTGAACCCTCAGATGAACGCTCAGTTGGTTTCCTTCTCAACTGATGTTCTGAAGACTTCCCCTTGTTTTCATCTGACCAAATGAACTCTCAGTTGTCTTTCTTTACAACTGATGTTCTGTCTGAGTGACGCCTTGTTGCTATCTTCAGCTGGAGACCTGTAAAGATAAAATTTTAACTTTGCTCAAACAGCGAGCCTAAATTCTAACATTAGGTTCTGGCAACATCTACTCGGTTGGGGTCAGCCGGTTTTGGAATTCATCAAAACTTATACTAATAAATTTCCGAACAGGTTTCGTTTGTGAGAAAACAACAGCCGTCAGCCCCCTTTCTCGCCGGAATCGCGACATGGAATCACCCAACGCCTCGCCACGACTGCCTTCATCATCACTGACCTCCCGTTGCAGCAGCAACAAGGTCAGCAACTCAACAACATTGAAGCCGTTCCAGCACTCGCCACCGCCGTCGCCTTGACCTCCTCCTTCGTTGTTGCTCGCCGTCCATGGATTCGCCGCCACTGCTGCTGGAATGTTATTGCTGCTGTTGTTTCGCCGGTTTTCTTTGCCGAAAAGAATCAGCCGCATGCAGCGGCTTTGGAGCCTTGGCCACGTTAAAACGCGCACTGCTTCCACTGCTTAACATATGCAGAAACGAGGGACAAACCCTCGAATCATATCGAGCACGGCTGCACCAGCAGATCGGCGATGAAACGCCTCTGCCGCTGCGACGCACTGTCGCGGTTTGCGGTGCCCTTCCGTCACGCGTAGCGCCACCCCTCGTGAATCCAACAGGACACCATAGACGTCGGAGCAAAACTCCGGCTAATCGGATTTCGTCCGATCAAATCACGACACATCGACAAGGGTGAAACCCTAGCGCGTGAAAGAAACGCGCCGCCGTGCACCGTCATGTTGCCGCCGCCGGCCATCTCCCTCTATTCAATTGCTCCGTTTCTCGACCCGTACAATAATTACAAATCGAAATAACAATTTACAACTGAGATCCTAATCTAACCACGGATTTTCTCGTGGTAAAAATGGCCAAAACAGCAAACCAACAGAAATAAAACAAATCCACGACGAGACAATGATAATAACGAACATGCATGCATATAAACGTAAGTAAAATTCCAGATTTTATTTTAATTATATGGATTTAATGCTCGTTAATCTGACAAAGCCATAATTCATAGACCAGGGCTTTGATACCAACTGTTGGAACCGATTATTGAAAGCCGATTCGTTTTCACTCATGGATATCTAACAAATACATACAAAATCCATACCTAGCATGCTCCTACGTCTTCAATTACAATCATAGGAAGTTCATATGAAATACCTGCAAACTTGGTGCACAACGACTCCAGAGTGACCTTCTGAACTGTTCCCGGCTAGAGCTCGTCGATGGATGGGATCAAACTACGAACTCTCTCTCTTACTATGGGCGTCGACTTTCTCTCTCTCACTGTAGGGTTTTAGTTGCTTTAATTGCAAATAAGTAATGAGTATTATGAGCCTTGTATTTATAGATAAATAACTGCTCATATTCATCGAATCTAAACAACCTTAACGGGCCGTAGGAGAATAGACGCCTAGCCCACTAGAGACACAGGTCATTGAGCCAGTTCAGGGATCTACTAGCTTAAATAAGATTGACCTGATAATATCCGACTTAATTAATTCAACCTAAAATATAAATCGGATATAAATATTAATTCATTCCACTAAAGAATTAATACTGACTTACTCTCTTATTTATTTAGCAAAAATTTTGCTTTCGTATACAACCCTTAATGCAAATCACACATAACAGGTAAATTACATTTTCTAAGTACAAGTGTGGTAGGCTCGATCTATAGAGGCATGTCATGTGGTTCGAACCTGAAACCTTTCAGTCTCAAATGCCCATTTTTACCACTAGATCATCCCCCAAGAGACTTGACGAGTTTCTTTTTGTCATTTATACTTGGAGTGTTAGTTACAAGTTAATCTCTAAGAAAACAATGCTTTAAATTATTACAAATAAACATTCAAGCGAAAATAACAAGTGTAAAATTGTGAATTTATAAGTGAGAATTCAGAGTTATAAGAATTCGAAAAAAGATGCGTTTGAAATGATCCATTGAGAATAATTATCGATTTCTTTAATATCTCGTTTATGCATAAATTTACTCGGTTACGTGGCATTTAAACATAAATTTACTAACTTTGTCGATAAATAAAATAATTATATAGATTAATGCAATTTATTATCCGGCGGTAGAAGTTTAGTGCAAATTATATTTATGGCTTTTATTTGTCCCCAACACCCCCCCCCCCCCCCCCCCCTTTTTTTTTTTCTATTTGTCCTTTCGTGTTGTAAAAGCTGCAAAGAGAGACAGGTGGCATCAATGGGTCGTCGAGTCCAGCACCTCGGTAATGTAGTGCTTCCTCCGTTCGTTTAATTTGTTACATTTTACCATTTTATTGTCCCATTCAATTTGTCTTTTTTTTTAAAAATAATTAAAAAATTATTTTATTCAATTTATATCACTTTAAAATCACTTATATCAATTTATGTCACTTCAAAAATACTTTATATCACTTATCAATTAAAAAATATTTTATATCACTTTATTCACTACACTAAACACATTCTTTATCATCTAATACTTTTATTTTTAGTCTCAGTACCGATCTCATATGGAATAAGTTCAACGGGACGAAGGAAGTAGTAAGTAGTAACTACGACATAACAAATTTCTAAATATTGTACTCCCTCCGTCCACGAAATGGTTGCCACATTGTGGACGATACGGGTTTTAAGAAAATAGTAGGTAGTAATGGATTATAGTGAAAATTGTTGTGAGTGGAGTAAGGGTTCCATAATAAATGTGAGTGAAGTAGCAAAAGTGACAACCACTTCGTGGACAAATTAAAAAGCAAAAGTGACAATCATTTCGTGGACAGTGGGAGTATTTTTCTTTTGAGAATGTAACTCATTTTGAATCTAACTTTCACATAAAAAAAAAAGAAAAAAAATCATTTTGTACCTATATAAATATTTAATTAGAAAAACAAAATATAATAAATCTAATAGTAAATAATCAAGATACCCACGGCAACATAATCATAGAATTAATGAATTAATAATTCTATTCGGACATACTGTATCCAGCTACACGCGTAAAAAAAAAAATTTAATTATTCCCTCCGTTCTTTTTATTTGTTTCCATTTGGATGTTGGCACGGATTTTAAGAAAACTGAAAAAGTGATAGTTGGTGGAATAAAGATGTATTTGAGGGGTAGTTAGTGATCGACCCATAGTGAAAAAATGTAGTGATAAAGTGGTAGTTGATGGAATAAAGGTAGTTAATGGTGGACCCATAGTGAAAGAAAGGTAGAAAATAGGGTGAAGGAATGAGGGTATATTTGTAAATGTGTTAAAATATGTACAAATAAATTGTACAAAAAAAAAGGAATAAGTGGGAACAAATAAAAAGGACGGAGGGAGTATAAAATATAAATAATCACATTTTTTTTTAAAATTTAAATTTTCAATTAGAACATATTTCCTTTTTTTTCAAAACTTAT
Source organism: Schizonepeta tenuifolia (assembly GCA_029490685.1). NCBI lineage: Eukaryota > Viridiplantae > Streptophyta > Magnoliopsida > Lamiales > Lamiaceae > Schizonepeta > Schizonepeta tenuifolia. The sequence goes on from CM055955.1 coordinate 28,704,106, forward strand.
TCTCCCTCCATCCTTGAAATAGTTGTCACTTCTGTTATTTAAATCTATCCATAAAATGATTGTCACTTTCATTTATAGTAGTAGAACCCACATAATATATCATATTTAACATTATATTTCTCACTATTTTATTCACATTTATTGTGAGATCATTGATCCATTCATATTAATAATATCCACTACTAATAAAGGGTTAAGCCGTTAAGGGGAGCATCTTGATTCCAGCTCCATTATATACCTATTCCTTTACAAGAAACTTTATTATATTAATTCTCGAAAAAAAAATTATTATATTTAATTAATCCAGATATATACTAAGTACAACGCGGTTTTCTATATTCTCATTAACAACAAATTATAGTAGTATTATTCTTGACCCGGTACTGATTATTTACGACCAATAAGAATTTCGTGTCTGTTTTGTAAGCTATATTAGACTATAGTGTATTATTTGTATGATTTTATAGTACGTTTGGTAGCATATACAAATATAATCTTGAGCCCACTACTACAAAGGTGGCCTGTTATTAATTTACTATTCCACCCGCATAAATAATATCACTACGTTGACGATATTATTTTGGGTAATTTTAAATGTAGTCCTCATTTTTTGTTTTTATAGCTCTTAATTAAAAAAAATAATTAATATAATAATAAATATACAATTTTATTCCTATAACCCATAATTTAAAATAATAACAATAAAATAAATCATTAACCTTTTTATGCCTTGTAGGTTGTAGCCCCATTAAGCATACGTATAACTCCAAAGTTTTGAAGAAAAAAACTCCAGGAATATGAATAACCCATACAAGAGTTTTGCGATTTCAAAGAATTGAAACAAAATTTAAAATCCATAAAGAAAATACACAATAGATTATGAAAATGGGGCAAATCAGAAGTCAAGCATCGGCCACTCTTCTTCCAATCATCGACTGGGGGCCGTCGACTTCACGAGTATACTTATTCAGAAATTATTTATCGTCGTCATCTTGTCTATTCTTTTAAGTCTCATCCTCAATTTGTGGTGGATTTTGTTCTTAATTATCATTGGAAGCCAACGTCCTTCATTTTTTGTTTCAATTTTTGTGCCTTACTCGTGGATCTTGGTTTTCTTAATTATAGATGGAAATGGGTGTGCTTCATAAACTTCAAGATTGTTTTGGGGGATTGCTTCACTAGAAGATGATAACATTGCTTCAAAATTTGATTTTATTTTCTTCATATTTATGTAGTCATTCAATTTTCTTTTATCCATTATTCAGAATATAGTTATTAATTAATAAAATAATTATTGAGATTATAAGAGTATAATTGTACATTTATTATAATTATAATTATTTTTTATTTAAAGAACTATAGTGAGTAAATGAGGGTTATATTTAGAATTACCCTATTATTTTCCATCACCTAAACAGTAACCTATACTAAAAAGCTTTGAGTGAAATATGTAGGCCCATAATTTGTGTGAAATATTCAAGGTTGTTCGGCCCAACAGAAAAGAAATTATGGTCTTATGTTCTTTTTTAAGGGAGAAGTGCAAATATAGCCACCCCTGAAATAAAAAGTGCTAATATAATCATTTTTTAAAAAATGATCAAATATGGTCATATATACACGACCAACATACACGACCTAAACTGGTCGTGTATGATCATGCATACACGACTAGCATATACGACCATAGCAATATACACAATAATGCACACACGACTAGCATACACGACTATATTAGCATACACAACATGAATACACGACTAGCATACACGACCATATCAGCATACACGACTAGCATACACGACCAATATACATGGTCGTGTATGTTGGTCGTGTATGCAAATCGTGTATGCGTGGCCATATTTGATCGTTTTTAAAAACGTGGCTATATTTGACTAATTCTCTTTTTGTAATTATTATGTACTAATAGCATAATTTCACTTTCAATTTTTTTTAACAATATTACAAGAAAATTTAAATACCGTATGATGGTGAATTCGAATCCATAATCTTTGATCCGGGCATGAACCACACTACTACTAGGCACTTTCAATACATAGAAATTTAAATACCACATGACGGTGGATACGAATAGGGGTGGACAGAAATACCGAATCTGCCGTATACCGAAGTTATTGTATCATACCATACCAAAAATACCGAAATTTTCAATATACAGAAATTTTCGGTACGGTATGATACCGTACCGAACATTTTTGGTACAATAACAATACAAATTTTCGTATACCGACGGTATACCGTACCATACCGAAGGTTCGGTATATACTGAAAAGTCGGTATATATCGAAATACCGGTATATACCGATACAATATATACCGTAAATTTACGGTATATACTAAAATACCGCAAATATTATAATTTATAATTTATAAATAAAATTACTAAATTAATACCTAATTACCTATGAATGTTTTATTTATGTTAATTATTTGATTTTCGGTAATAGGTGATTTTTGGTATATAGGTGATTTTCGGTATAATTTTCGGTATATAGGTAATTTTCGGTATATCGGTAATTTCGGTATACCGAACTAGGATACGGTAAATACCGACAAACAGTATGGTAACGGTATGATTTTTTTCATACCGAAATTTTCGGTATAACGAAAAGCGGTATACCGAAAGGAACGATATGATAACGGTATGGATTTTTCCATACCGAAACTTTCGGTACGGTATACGGTATGACCGAAAATTTTCGGTATACCGTACCGATCCAGGCCTAGATACGAACCCGTAACCTTTGATCCGACATTAACCCACCACTAGGCACTTTCATTTCTTTCTTTGTCCTAAATGTATCTAATTCCACTTTTTTATGTCCTTAATATGATAGTAATCGAACACCTTATTCTTATTACATTTATCTATTCCGAATTGCACATAATTAATAGTAGAAACCAACAATAGAGTTTGCACCACATACTCCCTTCAACCCCCATAATTATGTATATTTGGGGCGATACGAATTTTAGAAAAATTCTGAAAAATGTAATGTGAATGGAGAAAAAAGTATGTGCAGAGGCGGGGCTAACCTAACAGAGGCCCGGTGCGAAATTTAAAATAGGGCCCTTTATTCATAGCAAAAAAAATGAATTGAAAATACAAACCCAAAATAGTTATATTACTGAATAGTAATTTTTTTTTTGTCAAATTATATAATAAGCATGTAAAAACTACAAACATGTTTTATCAAATTACATACTCCCTTCGTCCCACCTTACTTGTCTCATTTGCTTCCGGTTCGGAGATTAAGAAAAAATAGATTAGACATAAAGAGTGTGGTTAGTGTAGTTAATAAAGTGATACTCCCTCCGTCTACGAAATGGTTGCCACATTTTGGAAGACACGGGTTTTAAGAAAATGGTAGATAGTAGTGAATTATAGTGAGTATTATTGTGAGTGGAGTAAGGGTCCCACAATAAATGTGAGTGGAGTAGCAAAAGTGGCAACCATTTCGTGGACAAACTTAAATTGCAAAAGTGGCAATTATTTCGTGGACGAAGGTAATATAAAGTATTTTTTAATTGATAAAGTGATATAAAGTATTTTTGAAGTGACATAAAGTGTTATAAAGTGATTTCGAAGTGATATAAAGTGAATAAAGTGATTTCTTAATTATTTCATTAAATGGAAAGTGAGACAAGTAGAGTGAGACACTCAAAATAGAAAGTGAGACAAGTTAAATGGGGCGGAGGGAGTAATAAGCATGTAGAAACTAAGACATTCACTTAAAAGGTCGTGCTCTGCTTGTAGGGTGAAACAAAATCAATAACAATTCTTTCATCAAACAACATATTCAATGGCTATCGAAGCAAGTCTATTTAATCTTTTCTGAAATATAGTTGTCTGTAACTTAAACAATTTCAATTTTGAAATGCTTATTTTTGATAAAGCATTGGTAACATGAACTATCAATAAATTCTAAAGTCATCACTACATTTGGAAAGTAATTAAATTGTTTCAAAAATATTAAAAAATCATTATTGTTAACATAAAATGTGTATTTATTCAATAAACACTAAATTGCATATAAATATACGAATTTCAAATATATGCGGATTCAATCTCTATTTGATCCTCCGATTCTTCTCTTCACTTTGACCCTCGAACGGTCTTCAAGCAGCCTTTGAGATTTGATGGAGAAGTATGCCTCCTTGACCTCCTTGGACTTAATCTTCAAGCTTTATAACGTTGATACGGATGACTTTCGTCTTACTTTCGAAGTAAACGTTGAGCTTTGATTTTTGTGTTTGATGATGTTGACTTGAACTTTGAGGTTGATGGCGTTGACTTGAGCTTCAGGGTTGATAGTGTTGACGCAGAGGACGTTCGTCTTGTTTCCGAAGTAACGTTGAACGTCGAGCTTATAACATTGACTTGGAGGGATTTTGTCCTGTTTCCGGATCAAACACCACTTGAGATATTTTCGCCGAAGAACGTATTGCTTCCTATGAAGAACGCCTTGAATCTCGCTGGGACACCTTGAATATTGTGAGAGAAATCTTGAAGAATTTCTCTCTTTAATTCATGAGCTCTTGAAGATGACTTTTAGGTGTGATTTGAAGTTGTGTGGAGATCCCCATTCATAGTTGTAGCTTCAAAGAAGTTGAGTGGGCTTTGGACTCCATCATGGGCTCTAAGGGCTTAGGTGACACAATTTGATTGACTCTTGAATATTGACATATATCTTTTACTTGTTTTCAAAGTAATAGATATTTATCATCATATAAAGACATATTTATTAATTAAATAACTTATTTAATATGGATATCATAATCTTGCCATAACAAATAAAGTTATAAAATTAATAGAATATTTCTCAAAATTTTGGTGCCTACAAATGCCCCCTTGAGACTTGTTTATGGACGACTTGTCGTGAAAATGAATGAGTCTCGATAAATTTGAATTTATTAGAAACTTTATACTCGTTTTAAGGAGTCTTGAATTTGATAGAAAGTTTATACTCGTTTCAAGGAGTCTTGATTTTGGACTTGATTTTAGATAATTTATGCTTGTATCAAGGAGCTTGATGGACTTGTAAACTTTTTATACTCGTGCTTAGAAGTTTATAGACCTTTTATACTCGTGTCAATGAGTCTTCACTTAATTTGGGTTTGTAGACATTTTATACTCATGTCAAGGTATCTTGAACTTTCTTCAAGGAAATTGATTATGGTTTTAAGGAGGGGCGCCGTACACAGTTTATATTCATGCGGGCCAGGAGTAACATGCAGTTTAGGCTTGTGTGTCATGGAGCGTTGTAGACAGTTTAGGCTCTTATCAAGGAGCGTTTGAAGTTCTTTGTTTGAAGTGTTCAGATGGTTTTTACTCGCATCTAGGAGCATTTTAGACAGTTTGAGCTCTTATCAAGGAGCATTTGAAGTTATTTGATCGAAAAGTTTAGATGATTTTTGCTCGCATCTAGGAGCCATGTAGATAGTTTAGGCTCTTATCAAGGAGCACTTGAAGTTATTAGATTGAAAAGTTTAGATGATTTTTGTTCGCATCTAGGAGCTATGTAAATAGTTTAGGCTCTTATCAAGGAGCACTTGACTTCATGGATTCTACCAAGTATCAGAAGATTGATTTGTAGCATCTTCTTCGTCTTCACTTGTAGCTTCTTCATCACTTAAAATTTCTTTAGAAGATTTGCCCCCATAGGTTGAATCTTGATTTTCTTCAAAGTTGTGACCTTCTTCAATCGGAAGATCTTCAACTTCATTTGGAATTAAACTTAACTAAATGTCTTGAGCTCTTGTAGCTAGTTCTTCGAAGGTCTTTGACTGAATTCCTTTAAGGATGTATCGAAAACTCTAATGCATGCCCTGTATACACATCTCAATTGAATAAGTATCAGACAATTGATCTTTGCAATTTAAGCTTAAGTTTCTTCACCGATTGATGTAGTCGATGACGAGTTCTTCTTTCCATTGGTTTGACTTTGTAAGCTCGACAATGCTCACCGTCCTTCGAGTGCTATAAAAGCGATTGAGCAATTCTTGCTCCAATTGCCCCCAAATATCAATTAAGTTTGGCTGCAAGTCAGCATACCAATCAAAGACATTGTCCTTCAAGGAACACACGAACTGCTTCACCATGTGATCTCCATAAGTGCCGACATCGTTGCAAATCTCCACTAATGAGCCACATGTTGCTTTGGATTTTCTTTGCCATCAAATTGTTGAAATTTTGGAGGTTGATATCCGACCGGCATCTTCAAGCTTTCAATCCTTGGAGTGCATGGCTTGCTATATGTCCATGAAGATTTGGAGGTCCCTTCGAACTTGTCCTTGATTGCCTTCTTGATGAATGTCTTGAGTTGATCGGCATGCATCGATCCATCGGAAGAGATTTCAAGCTCCTTAGTCGGAGATTTGTCACCATCTTTTGACTCCACGAAAAGCTTGGTTTCTTGATCGTCCTTCTCTTGTTGGCTTTTCGTATCCAAATTATTTGCATTTTCCAACTTTGCGAGTTGAACATCTCGTTCTTCTAAGCATTTGACAAGTCCTTCAACAAGCTTTGTCAACTTTGCGATTTGCTCCTCAAGAGTTGTAGACATCTTCTTTGGATTTGGCGAAGAGAAGAGATGAGAGGTAGAGATTGTCCCACCGAGCGTGCCAAATTATGTAAACACAAAATATGTATTTATTCAATAAACACAAGATTGTATAAACATATAAGAATTTCAAATATATGCGGGTTCAATCTCTATTTGATCCTCCGATTCTTCTCTTCACTTTGACCCTTAAACGACTTTCAAGCAGCCTTTGAGATTTGATGGAGAAATATGCCTCCTTGACCTCCTTGGACTTGATAATCTTTGAGATTTGATAAGAAGTATGTCTCCTTGATCTCTTTGGACTTTATCTTCAAGCTTGCTTCCGAAGTAAAAGTTGAGCTTTGACTTGATGACGTTGACTTGAACTTTAGACTTGAGCTTTGAGGTTGACGTTCGCCTTGTTTCCGAAGTAAACGTTGAGCGTCGAGCTTTATAACGTCTACAATTATTATTGTCAATCCCTATAAAATTTCGATATCTACAATTATTATTGTCAATCTCACAACCTGGAATATTTTGTATAACATTATTATTGTTATTAGTGGCAATAATTGCATTTGAATATTTTGTGTATTATTAGTATTGTTATTAGTAGTAATCACAACAAAATAAAATTAAATAGAATAATTTGGGCCCTATTTGATTGGGCCAAGTTAAGAAGGAGATGATGTCCAAAGGCCCTCAAATACCAAACTATGCATAAATTTAGGGGACAAACGAAAAAGAAAAATTATGCATAATTTTTGCGGTAGAAGGGAATATTATGTTTTTTAATATAATAAATGGGTAATGTTAGGAAAAGTCTCCATTTTGAGATCCAGAAATATAGCAGAAAATGTAACTTGAGATAATATTAAAAAATATTGTTTTTTGAGACTTTTGTTATTAGTATTAGTATTAGTATTAGTGATGAAATAGAGAAGTGATTTATTAGGCCAAGAAAGAAAGGATATTTTAGAGTTTCTGTTATATTATTATTATTATTATTATTATTATTATTATTATTATTATTATTATTATTATTATTATTATTATTATTATTATTATTATTATTTCCCGAAAAGGCCTAAACTACCCCCGCCAGCCCTGTATTACCGGATAATTTGAAACTAACCACGAGCCATAATTACCGATGTAGCCCCGCTCCTCAAAAACCCCAAAAGCCCTAGCGACAGTGGTGTTCATCTCTCAGCCATGAGATAGAAATCACGCACTACACACACTAAACCCAAATTAATAATCTCTCTTCTGTCAAATTTTCCGCAGCGAAAATGCCGCCAATCCGATGTCTGGCGAGATCAATGCCGTCGGTGCGGCGGCTGAATCTCAGGTTCGTCTCCACCTCCGCCTACCTCCGCCAAGAAGCGCAGCTGGCGGACGTTCCGCCGCTCCAGACTCAGACTCCTCTGCCGCCAAACCCTGCCTCCGGCAGCCCGATGTACAACGAGAACTGGCGGAACTCTCAGGCCGGCGAAGCGGCGGCGATGCCCATCAGCCTCGAGTTCCTCCGCTCAGGCTCTGCGGGGCTGGTGCAATCACTAGCGCAAAAGCTGGACGCCAACGGTTTGATGGATCAGTTCGCGAAATGGATGACGGAGCAGCGATGGAAGGACATGAAGCAGCTGTTTGAGCTTTGGATCAAATCGTTGGATAACGGCGGTAAGCCGAACAAGCCCGACGTCCATCTCTACAATCACTATTTGCGGGCGAATTTGATGTTGGGGGCATCTACTAGCTTACTGATCGATCTTGTGGAGCAAATGGGTCATTATGAGATAGTGCCTAACACGGCGTCGTTCAATCTTGTGCTCAAGTCTATGCAGCAGACCGATGAATTACTGGCAGCCGAGAAATTGATCGAAAGGTCAGATTTTTTTAACTTATTAGAGCTATTGATTGATATAATTATGTGGAATGTCAAGGAGAAAGAACCGTTCTTTTGATGTGCGGATGTTTGACTAAATTTTATTCTAAGAAATTCCTCTTCGTTAACCCTTTTATTCCTAATTTAGTTGAACAAGCGTTGCCTATTGTCAGTTGTTGAATGCAGATAGACTCTATGCTAGCGTCGCAGTTTTACGAATCATCTCATCGATATGGAGGCGCTCATGATAGTTAGTCAGATGTAGCTTTTGATTCTTTCAATTGGTGGTTATGTTCCATTTGAATGTGCCGACGGACAGTAACAGCTGAACGGATTATTGTATGTAAGGAAATAATTAGATGAACTGAAAAGTAAAAGAAAATGTTTGATGAAGTGGTCATTATATTTCCTGTCCTACTTTTTCCTTGTCTGTTACTGTTCCTTAACTGCCACAACCTGTTCGATGTTTTCGTTACTAGAGACTGTTGTTATTGTGGGTTCTAAAGGTGTGTTGACTGGTGGCAATGATGAATTACAATCAATGTTCTGATTCCATGAACTCACTTACACAAATATCCATATCTTATATCCTGGTAGTTACTTCTTGGGATTGTTTTTTCATGTCAAATGTAGTTCCCTGTAGAATTTATTGTTTGATAGGTGAATCTTTACTTTATTCATGTCAGGATGCTCCTGAATGGGCAACAATACAAGGAGTGTTTGCCCGATGACGAGTCGTATGACTTGATTATTAGTGTGCTTCTTTCTGCGAACCATATTGATCGTGCCCTGAAGTACATAGATTTGACATTGTCATCTGGATACATGTTGTCGATGAATGCATTTTCTCGCTGTGTGCATAGTTGTATTAATAAGGGGAGGCTAGATATCTTGGTATCAGTTATAGAGAAATGCAAGGTACATTTATTTGACTGGCTATTCAAATGTCCATATGATCACCTCATATGTTCATTGCTGACTGCAATTTTATGGATGTTATCAGAAAATGGACCAGAATAAATCCTTATGCCCTCCTTGGCGCACATGCAATTATATTGCAGATGTCGCAATGCAATTAGATAACAGTGATTTAACTTATTATGCTCTGGAGTTCATGGCCAAATGGATTGCCCGGGGTGAAATTGCAAGGCCTCCTGTTCATCTTTCTGTTGATGAAGGATTAATTCTCTCTGCCCTCGGAACTGCTGGAAGAGCGTGCAATTCTAGACTTGTGGATGGTTCATGGGCTGTTCTCAAACACTCATTGCGCCAAAAGAAGGTTCCTAGTCCTGAATCTTACATTGCAAAAATATATGCTCATGCCAATTTGGGGAATTTACAGAAGGCATTTAGTACTCTGCATGAGTTCGAGACTGCTTATAAAAGTTCTGGCAGAGAAGATGTAGAAGACCTTTTTTCTCCATTTCATTCCTTAAACCCTCTGGTACTTGCATGCTCAAAGAAAGGTTTCAAGACATTGGATATGGTAAGTTTCTGTACCTATGCCACTAATTGTCATCATGATGCTTTTGAATCAAAAGTGTTACTGACAGTTCTTTTTTGACATGTTACACAGCACTTTTTTTTTGTTTTGGGTATCTTAATGAATGCTTGAGAAAATAATAGTTTTAAATCTAAAAATTTTGTTGTCAAGCTGTGGCGAGGATGTAATTGAGTTAATCAAAATAAGGTTTTTGGTTTTGGATTTCAAATCTCAATCCTAGTATTTCTTCCTTTAGCTTGGGAGATTTGATTTGCAATCCTTCTCGTTGCTTTGACTTGTAGGAGTTTTGGCTTTGTTTTGCTTCTTTTGTACTCTGTTATCGCTTCTGGGTTGCACCCCTCTTGCGTTTTGAATAAATTTTTACTTGCACCAAAAAAAAAAAAAAATCTAAAAATATTGTTTCTCGTAGGTTGAGTTTATTTCATCTGTTTACTGCATGACTACATTATGTTATTTTATTATTGTGTATCATTGTCTTTTAAATGACTGGAATTTCTCAAATTGTTTGCTCAGGTTTATCATCAACTTGAGAATTTAAGTCGAGCCGATCCTCCATACAAGTCTATTGCTGGGCTGAACTGTATCATCCTTGGCAGTGCAAACATCTGGGATGTTGATCGTGCTTACCAGACCTTTGCTGCTATTGATGCACCTTTTGGGTTGACCCCCGACATCCATTCGTACAATGCTCTCTTATGTGCCTTTGGGAAGCTTGGCAAGGTAACTCACGTGCATTCCTGTATTGAAGTAACATTTCCTCCAAGCCTCTTGGTTTTGTTATATACTGCACCGAATCATATTAACTGTGTTTTACTAACTTTTTCTATATTTGGAGTTGAATTCTGCAACTTTTTGTGTCTTCGAAGACTTGAACAATATGCCTGACATATTGTAACAGGATAGCATTCTGATGTTGTATCTGATCATTGTCTACTATCATAACTCATAACATATATTCAGTGTTTGCTTCCATTAACTTCTTTATGTACTTTCATAAATCTATCATATTGCTCACTTTCTAACAAAATATATGGAACAATTCTGTTTGTGCTAAAATATGTGGTACAGTTCTGGGTATGCTAGTCAAAAGCATTAAATTTGTGGTAAAATGGGTAGAGTGATGTCTGAGTTTGTGAGTGCACTCATTTTTCTGGCTGAATAATGAGAATACGTATATGAAATGTCTGCATTCCCCAGTCTTGTTGTATTCTTACTTCCTTTTACTTTATGTGTCAGAGAGATGAAGCTGTAAGAGTATTTGAGCATTTTAATGGATTAGGCGTGAAACCAAATATGACTACGTATTCTCTACTTGTTGATGCTCAACTTGTTGTGCGGGATTGTAAAGCTGCTCTGGCCGTCATTGAGGACATGGTAATTTTCTTTGTTGATATACTGCAAAACAGATTTTCCCCTTTTCTCTGTATTAATAAATCTGGAATAAAAAAACCATTTTAAGCAGATAAATGGAGGATATGAACCATCGAAGACAATGCTAAAAAAGGTTCGTAGGCGCTGTATGAGAGAGATGGATTATGAGTCTGATGATAAGGTGGGGTCTATTGCCGCACAGTTTAAGATCCAAATGGGTTCAGAGAACCGTCGGAACATGGTGTTTGATTTAGAGTACAACATGGATTCATCATATATGTAAGTTGTTTTGAATCGTTAACCGAAATTTGCATCACATCGACAGAAGATGCTCTGTAGTGAAGAGGCTCTGTAGTGAGTGCTTTTGGATTATTATTGGTCTGATTAATTTATTTGCCAGAGTTCAGAAACATGAGTTCCTTCAAATAAAAACCAAATGGCAATTATGATTTCGCACGTCTAACTAATACAAAGTTCTCAATCTTGTTTTGGTGAAGATGTTGGTTCAGTGTTGTAATTTTAAAATTTGAACAACCGCTTATTTATGTGTTAGTGTTCTATCATTAAGATCCGTGCTAGAAATTTGTGAGTGCTCAAAGGGAGCACAATCACAATGCACACAACTGGGGATCTGGGAAACGTTAGCCAGAGTTATGAGAAAACTAAATGATGTAGCAGGTTTGAATGAAGTAGAAACAATTTCATACGGAATCGATTTGCAAACCCCGTTTTATCCTTGGAATTAGGCTTGGGGTCAGCAAAACTCCAGGTGGTTCTTGACCTGTGGCTGTAATCTGAATGTGGTATGGCATCATATTTCCTTTATTGGAAGTCTATTGCATGTGAACTCAGCTGATTTGAAAAGGTTTTGGAGCCCTTAAGATGCATGTTTTTGAGCTGCCTTCTGTAAATAGCACATAGTAGATCATCATAGGCCTCTCCCTCTCTCTGGTGTGTGTGTGTGTGTGTGTGTTGCGTAGTAAACTGGAAATCTCTCTCTCTCTCTCTCTCTCTCTCTCTCTCTCTCTCTCTCTCTCTTAGAAGCTTACCCGTTTCTGCTCCTCCATGTTGGCCTTGATGAGGGAATACAGTGCAACTCCAGCAATGGCTATTCCAGTACCAATACCAGTTTGTGTAGAGATCCTATTGCCTGCCATTTTTGTTACAAGAATCATATTTAGTCTACACATCACTACGAATCGTGATTGTATGAATAAGCATTGATGTAACAAGTACTTACCGAAGACAACAATTGAGAACCCTATCACAAAGACACGCTTGAGCACGTTCCCTACAGCGTGTGTGAGTGGCGCAACTCTTTCCAACGTGTTAGTAGCCACCTGAAGCGTTACAAACAGTCCATAAAAAGGTTGGAGGAGACCTTGATAGATGATAAAATACTACTACCTCCAATCCCCAAGTTTCTTCATATCTTTTCTTTTTTAGACGGTTCCCAAATTTCTTCCTAACTATCTTTTAACACTACCCCACAACAAATTATCCTTAATTACCTTTACTTTATCAAATTATTTACTTACAATACCACCTATGGCCCACCACCATCTCAATTAATTAATATATAACTACTTTTTACGTGAAACCCTTTCTCACTAAGAACAAACTTAATCACATTTTATCCACTCACAACCAACTCAACACCTTTTTCCTTAATCTACGTGCCATTCCTTCCTAGGAAAAGACTTCAGGACCGGATGTAGTATAGAATTAGGGATGTCAATTGAGCCTGAACCCGACGGGTCGACCCGAACAAATGTAAAGGGTTAGGGTCGTATATTTACAACCCGAATACATAACTGGGTTATTAAGGTTAACCTGACATGTTTGCAACCCGATCAGGGTTAGGGTCAACCCGACTAACCCGAATAATGTCTCGCCTGTTTATTTACCCTTGGTCTAGATATATAAATCATACTTATGTAAGTTGTTTTGTATATTATGTATATTTAATCCAAATTTATATATAAATCATACTTCTTTTATTCTTCTTAAATAGATGGTGAAGATAATGAAATTAAAGTCAATGATCAAATTAAAGCCACTTCAAAAGTTATTCAAATAGGAGATAAGTGTCATTCAATTGTTTAATTTTATTTGCGAGATAACAAATTAATGTTGAGTTATTATAAATTTTTGTGTGTTATAACTATTGGACTTATTTTGTTGGGAAGTCTTTTTTTTATTTAATTCTATTTTTTATTTTTAAATCTTGTTACCCGACATGCTAACCCGCAACCTTGAAGGGTTATGGTTAGGGTTGCGACTTTTCAACTCGAAAAAAATCCAACCCGACTTAACTCGGACCGAATAGCCAGACAACCCGATAGGGTTGATCCGAACCCAAAAGGGTTGACGTGATTGACATCCCTAGAATACGTGTAATAAAACCTGATTGTAGAGATGGTAGAACATTCCAATCCAGAAAAGATCAAACAAGAACTTATGCAGTCCAACTTTGGCAATTGCTTCTTTGAATCCATACTGCATTAGTTTGGGGCCCTCGATCTGAAATAAAAGACTTGTAATAAAGATCTCTACACAAACTTGTCCACTAAAATTGGTCTAGTATATTGGTAGAAAGAACTTACTAATATGGCAGGTGGTAGGCAGAAGAGGAGGGCTATTATGGATATGTATGCGTATATGTTTGTACTATCCATCCCTGTCTGTCATGAGCATGAGAGAGAGAGAGAGAGAGAGAGAGAGAGAGAGAGAGAGAGAGAGAGAGAGATTCAGTGGCTACTCACTGTAGATAGAAATGGTGCATGCTTTAGGGGTAGATTAGTACTATTATTACCATAGCTTTCTTTGAGTAAATGCTCCTGTAAGTAAAGGAAATGTTTGAGATCATTGCGCTGATGAAGCCGGTCCAATTAAACGAGAGCTCAGTCAGAGATGCCATGGATACACCTAGATAGAAGCTAACAGATGAGAACATACGAGCAGTGGCCAGTGGTAACGAAGAAAGATCCATCTTTGTTAACCTTACCGAGCACAACAGGGGCTAAGGACAGCCACAGAGGCAGTGGAATATTATGGCCTAAAACAAACTGCGAAGCAGCAGCACTGAAAAATGGCTCCAAGGCTGTTGAATACAAACAAATTCAATACTCTAGGAATATGAAAACAGAAAAGCAACATTCTAGTAAGTAACAGATACTATAACAATAATAGCAGAGATTCTAGGTTCTTTCATCTTTGCTACCTTTGATGGTATGTGTGAAGGAGACAGCAACGGCAGCAAACGACACATTCGACATGACGTGTCCGAGAGCATGACAGGCTGCTACCGGAGTGAGGACCCCGAGGAGTTCCTTATTGATAGGCTGTTTGTTGATACCATAATCTTGAATTAGACCAAAGAAAAAATATATGGCAGCAAATGTTGAGACAAATTTGATAACTTACGGCGCGTTTTGGTAGACCTACAGACCAGCTAATGAGGCAGTATACTACTCCAACAAGAAGATGAATAACTGAGACAAAACTGTACAAGGTAGGAATATGAATGTTTTAGATTAAATGAAAGTTGAAGGCATTGAAGTTGAAAATAGATGACTTACTATGGATATGGGAAATAATTGTAGACTTTCTTGTTGAGTATATTGAATATAACATTCAGAAAATACCTAACAGTTGAAGAAAATGAAATGATTAGTTCTAAGTTCAAGCAGAGTTCTTGATTTATGATTATGATTATCAATTATTTTACCATGTAAAGAAAAAGAATCCAGTGACAAGAGCTGGGAATCTCTCTCCAAAACTCTTGTTAGGCTGAGAAAGTCTGCAAGAAAGGCAACAAACATTATATGATCAAAACAGATGCACATTTGCAAGAATAGTACAAAATTTGTTCCAACCCTTTTGCAAGACCAATCTCATGGCCTTCTGCATCAGCCGCTGCAGCTTTTGTTAAGCAAAATTCAGACAACGGGCGGCGGAGATTCAAGATTTCAGCCTTCAAAGAATTGCCTGAGAACTTGACTGATTGGGGCAATGCAGTCTTTTTGGGAAGGGGTGAGAATTGCAAATGATTTGAAGTAGGATGCACATTTCTGTGACTTCTGCTGTGGTGGTGTTTGAGGAAGGAAGAAAATCTTGATTGATGGGAGAGAGAGAGACTAGTGACTGAAGCCATGTTTGAGCAAAGGAAGTTTGAATGCAACAAGAAATTTGGTTGCAAGAATTTGATCAACTGATATGCAAAGCCAAAAAACAATGAATATGCAGAAACAAAAATACAGCGTTGACACCTATGTTATTGCCTCAACCTCGGAGATATCAAAGAAATCGGAAACTGCTAATGACAACTAACACAAGACTTGGAGTTTTGATGTGGGAGGGAGAAAGAGACTAGGGAAGACATTGCAAGAAATTTTGGTGCGTGCATAATATGCTTGATTACTTTCTTATAAAAGTGAATTATTCTTTAGACTTTGTTGTATTGCAATTTTATGTATTTGTTTATAAATTTGATAACGGCTTTACTTTTGTAGTAGGGTCTGTCATTCTACCTAATCGGGAAAATTATATTCTCATGGTTGTTACGAGTCAATTGTACAATAAGATTCCAAAAAATGAAATAGAGAAATTAAAGTTGAAATTTTGCTACAATCCTAGAAAAGTTTTCCCTTAACTGTTATACGGAGCCCAAGCCCATTTAAGATAATAAATTGGGCCTAGTTGAATTGACGCCTGTGGCAACCCAATCCCTAATTCCTCTTTCAGAAATTTAATTTTTGATTTCTGATCACAAGCCAAATCCCTAAATCACTCCCCAAATTTAGAAACGAAGGGGAAAATCCCAACCCAAATCCGTTTTGTACATTACTGGAAATATTCAGGATTCCAGATATTGATATGGGGCAAATGACAAATGGTAAGTCGAAGAAAGAAGTGAAGGAAGAAGTTAAAAAAGAAGAAATCGAAGACGAAGAAGATGAAGAACCAGAGCAGGAGCAGGACGGAGTTTCCGTGCACTCACCGTGCAAAATTAACTCTTCTTCACTGCGCAAGGTACAATATTCTGTTCTTCGATGTAATCGGTTGTATACTCATAGTTTTTCTTCAAAATATTTAGGAGAAATCGGAGGTGGATTTGGAGCTGAGATTGCTTGAAGCCCTCGAAATCTACCCCCCTTCCAAATTACGAGGTTTCATTTTTTTTTCTTTTTCTTTTAACAATTCGTTTAGCCGTTCCCCTTTTTCCTTGGCTATTAGTTGAATATTCACGTACATGCATGTCGTTGATTTATAGCTGAAAGATTAGTTAAAGGCTAAAGAATTGGAAACTTCATTTGAGCGGTGAATTCATATGTATGGATCAATCTTGAAGGTTTTAGAATTCTTCTCTAATGGTGAATTATATGTTTATCTGTTCTGCATAATGATGATTGGATCTGTTCCTGCACCTGATAGTATTTATGTGGTGAAATTTACAAATAGCTCTTACCTTGCCAATAGGTTTCTCTCTCTCTCTCTCTCTCTCTCTCGATTGGCGTTGTTATTGAATCTTTCCTTATGATGATTCCAGGTGTTCATCGTCACTTCGTTCTCTATGGTTTAACTGAGTACATGCGCAGAAGGTTTGCTTAGTTTCTTGTTTGTATTTTCATCAATTGCATACGATGAATCCAATCTAAGCAACCCTCCTTTTCATACCTACAAATTTGCTGTGATCGTTGCAGCTTCAATCGTCCATTTTCTGCTGACGATGTTCTCAAGTTGCTGGGCCGATTCTACAATTTGGAAATGGTGGTATGTGCCATCCACTCTTCCCTTCATCATCTATTAATAGTTGACTTACATTGAATGATCACTGCAGTTTTATGACATTGTGTTTAGTTGCTAGTCATGTCAGAAGTGAATGTGTGCTTATTTTCTTCATTTTCTACGTCAAATTATTAGCTTGTTTTCTGCCATTTTCATACGATTTCTTCTCAAGCATCTCTTAATGTGCTACTCGTTGGATTCCAGAAACCGGATGATGAAGACGCAGAGTTTCTGTCGCAGGAGGAAGACTTCCGCTTGCCGCAAAGTTATTTTGTGGATGAAGAAAATTGACACACTATTATCTCTAGTATATAGTTTTTACATATGGAAGATTTTCATGCTTCGTTTTGACCTTTATCTTATCTTTAGGTAGCAGCAAGATGCTTTTACATTAAAAAAATGCTAGACTTTGAAAGGAAAATGTGGATAAACTGCTATTTTGGTAGTGTATATGTTATCCGCCACAGATTGATCCCGCTCGTGTACATATTTTTCCTAATCTTTTTTAGCAAAAAATTAAGTGACTAAAAACTGAAACTCTTTTATTAGTAATAGTTTCCAAAAATTAATAAAACGATATTAAATAAAGACTTCTGCCAAGGAAATTGATAGGTCAAATGTGAATAAGTAAAGTGTAAATTGACAATAATCTTAAAGTTGACAATGGGGAAAAGAAATTGGAGGGTAAAAATTGCAGGCACACTAACATTACATAACAATATTTCGTCATCATCTTGTTCTGACATTAGGAAATTCAATCCTCAACCTACAACTGCTGCTTAATTTAGGAAGCTTAAAACACATAACACCCTTTAGAAGAACATTTCATTGACATGAAACTTAGATGCAGATCTTGTCGTGGCATCAGTTCTGCAGGAGAAACGCAATGTTAGATGTCTCAATATCAATCCAGTATTGATTGAATGGTTCGAATACATGTAAAGGAAATCAAACTAAAATCACCTCTGGTTCTGCTGGCTTGGATTCCTCAGCCTTGACATTCTCCTCACCTGAGATGAATTAGAGTGACACTAAGAATGAGCTCTTTCTACACCGTTTACATATTCAGACGAGCAATGTATATATTCTTTACCATCTTCGGGCAAATCAGTGGTCCAGAGAGTGAGGTTGTCTCTCAAAAGTTCAATAATCAAAGTGCTGTCTTTGTAAGACTCTTCACTCAGAGTATCCAAATCAGCAATGGCCTCATCAAATGCTTGCTTAGCCAAATGGCAGGCCCTACCAATTATTATACACGAACAACATTTAACATCATTGATGTGAAGATATTTAAAGATGATGATGCATGAATTGCTCATACAATATAATTGACAGAATCACCTTTCAGGAGAATTCATGATCTCGTAGTAGAATACTGAGAAGTTCAACGCAAGACCAAGACGGATAGGATGGGTAGAGGGCAGATCTGTATTTGCAATGGCGGATGCAGCCTGCATTTGGAAACGGGGAACATATCAGAAATACAATGAAGTACGCTGATCAACTAGTTTGTTAGTTATCTTTGTTGCGTGACATGCCTCGTAGCCCTTGAGGGAGAGCTCCGCTGCCTCTTTCTTTTCTTGGTCGATCTTGAACTCAGCAAGGTAGCGACAGTAATCACCTTTCCTGAAAAACATTATGCACAACGGAACAGTGAGATCAACTACATTTCAGCAAGATAGAAAATGCAAAGCTGCATGCATAGTTTGTGGAGTTACATCCTCCAAATATATTCTTCAATCCAACCATTTAACTGAAAAATGGCAGCAGAAACCGTCTTTCTGAAATCAGGCTAATGAAGGATTATACACACAATTGCCAAAAAAAAAAAAAAAAAAAAAAAAAAAAATCAATTGGATAGCATATGCCTTGTTTCTCTACTTGATGATTGTCAGTCTGAATAAAGTGCATCATGGTTACTGCATGATAGTAATGAACAAGATCTAATGCTTCTGGCGTGATATTAGGGAACATTGTCCGCGGTCCCAAGACAAAGAAAGAAGCAATGTAAACTATACAGAAATAGATGAAAAACATAGTTCCCATAATTTGTATACCAATTTTACTCACATCTTGTGGAAGAAAACGGTTGCTTCTGCGGTACCAGAAGAGGGAATCAAATGCTTGTCGATGACAGCCAAAATGTCATGGCAAATCTTGGCTAGCTCGTTTTCTACCTTCAGCCGATATTCCTTAATCAGCTTTGCATTCTTCTCATTTCCCTTGGATTCTTCCTTCTGCTCAATGGAAGACATGATTCGCCATGAAGCTCTACGAGCACCAATTACATTCTTGTAACCCACAGAAAGTAGGTTTCTTTCATCAACTGACAGCTCAACGTCTAGCATTGCAACGTTTTTCATGCTTTCAACCATTTCTGCGAAACAAACATTCCCCCGTTTTAATGTCGATCAAACTGAAGCCTAGGGCAACTATAACTTAAGCCATAATTGTATTGACCAGTGAAAGCAACAGATTACAAAACATGTAATTATGTAAGGACTTCTGAAATTGAAGTAGCAAATCACAAATACCGCAGAAGTATTTTTCATTATCATTTCATTTAAAACCAGAGAAAACTGATTATCTCTGTCGAATTTCCCAACTAAAAGTAAAACTAGTTAGAACAAATTCCATAACAGATTATCATAAATTTCTTGAATAAATAAATCTCTCCAGATATTAAAATTAAAAAAAAAAAAAAAAAACATAAACTCCATTATATAACCCCCTAAATTCAAATCATAGATTAAGATTCCCAACCCACCTATCTATTTTCCTCAAAAGAGACGACCTTTTTTTACGTTTGTATTCATTCGACAAAAAATTCATACTATAAATTACTACAAGAAGCCGAAAAATCACATACACAAACACACAAGATCCCCTTGTAAAAGTAAAACAATTGCCAATCACAAACACACGCACAAAATACACACGGAATAGCCAATCGCGTAAATGTTCATATTGAGATACATGTCTTATGCAAATAAAATACGTATGCAAATACCAAAATACGTGTACGGAAGAAGCTATTCATACCATCATAACGCTCAGCTTGTTCAGCAAGCTTGGCCAAGTATACATGAGTCTGTCTCGCCTTCTCCGTCGACATTTTCTCGATTATGCAGATTGAAGATTGCGGAAATTGTCGAATTGCACGAGTAAATAAAAATTCTGAGTTGTGTTGATTTTGTTGCGGAGAGTGAGTGGAGGAATGAAAGAATGAGAAAGAGACTGGAGAGAGAAAATTTAGGGGGGAGTGGGATGGGGTGAGAGAATCTGAGCCGTTGGATGATGAAGGAAGTGGGGCCGCAAATCGTGGAATTTTTCGGAACACGTGTGTGCGTGTTTCGTCCATTTCATGCAATACGAGAAGTTACTGTCGGTTATATTTTACGAATCCTTAAATAAACTGAAATACATTTATTATAACTTTGATCTTGTAACATTGTTTTCTCACGGGTATTAATAAAAAATAAATACATTAAATAAAATAATATAAAATATTTTTTAAATAAATAAAATATAAAATACTTTTAATATAATATAAAGTAATTTAAAGGTAAATAAAATAATTTTATAATTATTCCATAACAAAAAATATTACAAATAAAGATAAGGAGACGGAGCGATAAGTTGGCAAAATTGCTACCCTATCTTGCACAAGTATTAGTTACATTAATCTCAACTTTTAATACTATTTTAAAATTTAATAATTTATCACTTTGAAAAATTACATTTATTAATTTAATTCTGACATTTTCACTGTGTATCTAAAATTATTCATTTGGCATTAAAATTCTAAATTAATTAATTAATTAAGTAAGATCGATGGTCTGACTGCTCGTACTTTTGATTTCGTCATCGAAGATTCTATATTCTAAAAGAAAATTAAGAGTCACGTTAACTCGAATCTATCCAACCGTGCTGCGAAGGGGGCAAAAGAAGTCATAATCTAGAAAATAAAATCGCAACATGTTTTACAATCGAACTTGATGGATTGTAGCAATCACTGGAGAAAAATACAAACACAATTCAATTACACAAATAATTAATAAATATAAAACCACAACGATCGACTTAAATGAATTGCTACAATCTCTCTCTCTCTCTCTCTCTCTCTCTCTATCCGCTTTCTCTCCTTTAGAGTGGGAAAAATCTTCTTTTCCCTGGAACTGGGCCTCTACTGTAGCAGCAAACGTTACCTCTTATCTACAACCACCAAAATTTCTCATCTCTTGGATTACATTCTCATCTCCAGAAAACGTGTTAAACGACACACTTCCTCGGACCTCGTTTCATCTAACTACATACCAACATAACCATACTGAGTAGTGTCAATACTCAGACAGCATGCTCGATCCGATGTTCGTAAAACAAGCGGAGTGTCGCAAAGATGGCAAGATCTTCCATTCGAGGAAACCTCATTTTCTCAGAAAGGGTTTCTGGCATACTAGTAGGCGCTGCTCGCTGCCATCTTGAAGATCGACGACCCGGGCTTCCCATCGAAGCTGTGTCACCAAAGTTCTTGCCATCTCTATATGAGCAACCTTATCAGAAATTATAGCCCAGCCCTGCCAACACACTCAAGAAATCAAGTTTCAAACTTTCGAGTTAAAATATTAAGCATTTGAGCATTACCAATTCGGCAATTCCTCAGAAACTACCTCGGGACGAAGAATGCGGTCCATTTCAAAGATTAAATCAAGCATACTGCATCTCTCTGAAGCAAGGTGGGATAAAAGTCCGTTGGCGTGAAGCATGTCGTATGTTCGAGGATACGTGGGGAAAGGTTCACACCTGCATTTTAGGAATGGTATTTTAATCGTAACAGCACAGAAACAGAAGAATACCCAGATAAATTTAAAGATATGGAATTAAGAAAATCCATCAAACTGAACTTATCTATCTTAAATTGGCAATTTGGCTTTTTTTTGAATAAATTCATCCACAATTTAGAGTTTGACTCCTTAGATCAGAGAAACGACTCTCCTTAATTGAAAATGATGTTATACAAGATATAGTATATCATAAATTTGTACTCTAATAATCTACATAAAAGAAGAGCCTACAAAAATTAACAACTTACCAGTTATGCAAGACACCAGCAAAACCTTGATCAAGAATGATAGGAAGTGTGTTACGTTGACCCACCGGCACGACATTCATTACCCACACGGACTTTCTAGTTTCCAAAAGGGCAGTATTTAGACCCCCATAATGAGCATTCATGTCCATCACATTACGAACCATATTGTATGGGGGCATAGGATCTTCGTCACCAGGCCTTTTTGGATGGTCAGAGAAAATCAAGGGAGAAAGCAATGACCAATAGTTTCTTAAGGCAGATTTCCAGTACTCCATTTCCTCAAAGTAATCTTCAGGACTTATTCCTGCATTCAAATTGAATATAATCAGTATTTTTGAAAGCTGACGATGTCTGTGTTTACAACGCATGAGTATCACAAACTTCAAATTAATATTGCATACCATGGATCGTGAGCTCAGCAGAACCCAACGAACCAGAGGACCTGTTCTGAATTGGAGTCCAACGCTTGCTACCAGTCCCACTTATACACTGTGCAAGCGGTTTATAGTAAGATTGGCCATCCTCTCCATTACAAAGGGGGAAACTGCCATGCTTACTATATTTAGAACCAAAAAAGTTTTTGAACCAAAATGAAAATTTCGTAGAGAAAAGGATCAGAAGCAAAGACAGAGTGAGAGGAGTGTGCCAGTGAAATTTGAAGATATATATTGTAAAATATTGCCGTAACCACCGCTTTCACCTGGAGTAACATTGGGCATCCGTGGTTTTCTGCCAGATGAAAGTTTCGTCTTGCTGTCCCACAAGATTCCAGCAAAGTTTTGGTGTAAATTCTTCAAGAGGAGTTGCTATGGCTCCTTTGCTTCCTTGGTGCCTCCTTCTGGGTGAGGTTAGAACAAAGTACCCTCCAGGTTTGAGGATTCTATCAACTTCAATAAGAAACATGCCATCTGATAAAGTAACGAATCATTAGCAACGGAAAGCAGACTAGATCCTCCTGTACTACAATTCAATGCCTCGTGTTTTCTTGTTTAGTTAGGTTAGCATGGACTACTAACTTTGATCTTCTTTTGAGCAAACATGTCACATATAACTACCAATCAACAGGAAGAATTTAAATATGCAATCACATAATAAACAAAATTCATACACAAAAGCCTAAACTGATTCCCATCTTTCAAGCTGGCTTGAGCTACCAATGAAAAGCTTATTTTTTGTATGTTACTCAGCACAATAGCTTTGTCTCTGAAATGAAAATCTTCTTCAATTGAAAATCCGAAATTGACCATTTAGTGATCCTGATGTTTAATACTCTTGTCGTACTCTTCCTCTTACTCAATATGGCAATGAATTACGACAATTTACAAGTATTCTTGCGAACTAATTGCCCATAAATATACTTGGCCTAATCATTTCTTTGCAAACCTAAAATAAACTAATCAGCCAAAAAAAGAAAAACAAAAACAAAAGCAGAGAACATAATCACTACACATAGGACCCAGAAAGTACGTCTTGTAATATATATCCCAGCAGTCAGAAAAATAACAGAGTGAGAACAATATAGCCAAGAGAACCGGTGGAAGTACCTTTGTCATCCCAGAAAATACCACACTGAGTGCAGTGAATCATATCATATGATAAGGAAGGAAATGGTAGCTGTTGTGAATTGAAATTCCCAATGACGGCTGGGAGACCTCTCTCAAGGGCTACCTGAACTTGGCTGCCAGTGGATTCATATGCTGCCATACAGACAGCCATCACCTTAAGTGTAAGCAAATGTGCACCAAAGCTACCAAAACCACATCCAATATCTAATACATTGTGCACCTGCAACACAGCAGCAGAAAAATTCAATACGACTGAATGAACGAATATCAAATGACTTCTCACACTAAAAAATGTTGAAATGCTAGTTCCAAGTGCAAAAGAAACTTAACGACTAATCTTGCCTTAACCTAACTCAAAAAATGAAACCTGGTATAAATTACAAAGAAATAAGTTTTAGAAATGCAGCGAGGAAGCAACTTACACCAGCTTCACGAAATTCAGTGTCACTCCCTAGCCCTATCATCTCAGCGATCTGGTGAGAATAATCCTTCACGCCATCAACAACCATCTCATCATCCGAATGAAATGAAATTTGATTCTCTTCTAGTAACATCAGCCTGAAGCAGTTGCAACATCAATGGTTAACTCTTATCATCAAAAGAGTTATCATGTAAATGAAATCTTCTATGCACTGAAAAAGGTAAAAATCAAGAAATATTACCTTTTTGTCATGCTTCCGGATGAAAGAAACTGATCTTTGCTCAGCTTCACATTTCCACTCCATATCACATCCCTTCCACTCGGCCAAGTTAGCGGGGTCTTATAATCCTTAGGGGGACGAACCAAACAATACTCTTTATCTCGTGATACTTCACAATGACGATCAAACTCCTCCCCATCTTTAAGACCAGCTAGCAGGTTTGCAGACACATTGTAGCAAGGAACATAATTCTCTCTTTCCTTTCCACAAAGATCATAATCCTTCGAAGGATTACTTCCCAATTTTTTCAATTCCAAATAATCATTAACCGCTTGCTCTTTCAACCTTCTATAGCTTGAATAAATGTCAGGTCTTGAACGATCAGTCAGGGAATCAAGTTGGTTAGAAGACGAAGATCCCAACAGTGCAATCAAAACTAATACACTAAGTAGAAACAAAAACAACCAGTTGAGTGGCGGTCTAGGGCCGAAGGTCAATAATAGTTTATTGTACCAAGAGCTTCTCATGTCCACCTTTTGTGATAATGAATGCAGAATTATTGCTCAAACCTCAATCTCCAACAACTTTGAAAACCACAACCAATCATCAGATTTATTTTATCGCGAACAATATGATCGAAACTCCAAGTTATCTCAGCTAGCATCGGAGCAAAACCTCCGCCAAAATTACAACACCTGTAGCTCTCTGTAATGTCACATAATTCAGCTACCAAATATCGAAAAATCACTACAAAATTGGTCCGATCCTATGTTATGACAAATGAATTCACCAACTGCCGCACTAAAAGCCAAATCAACCGCCACAAATTCCCAAAAATATCAAAATATCAATGCCGAACTCAACGAAACAAAACCAATTAAGTTCTTAATCAATTAACACGCGCCAATTAAGCAACAAAAGCCAATAATAGCCTCCAGCTTCCAGATCAAAACAAACCTGCATTACACCATTACAACAACAAAAAACACAAATCACAAATTGAAATCATTTTAAGAAACGCCTAGATCTCAAACTCAGATCAGATCCATAGCCCAGCACAATCAGCATTATCGCGAAACGACGGCAGCAAAAAACACTTGGAGTGAGGAAAAATATGCGTGCAATTGAGTTTTTTCTCACCCGGAAGTTCGAAGTGCTCAAATAGGAAACAGAAAGTCAGGTGTCACGGCGGTTAAACAGAAGAGTTTGGATTCGCCATTGACATCTAGAGAGAGAAAGTTCTGAGCAGCTTTTCGGAGCGTGGGTTCTCTATAATTGGGAAAAAAACAACAAATTATAGTAATAATTTAATCGCTGGGTTTAATATTAATATTATAGTATTCTGATTTTTTTTAAATACTTGTTTAGTGTAACAGGAATTCCAAATGGTTTGTGACTTTTAAGATCCAATCTGCCGAGGCTCGCAAATTCAGGGAAACAAAATCAACCTTCAATTATTCTCTGAGAACAATTGTGTTCACGCCCACCATTTTATTGGTATTTGCACTTTCGCCTCTCAAGCTATCTATGTTCGTCTTCTCTAATTTCGTTTTGGAGATTGTCTTTCTCCAAAATTAAATAAAATAAAATGCATTATTAGTTGACATCCCCAAGAAATGGAAAAAAGAAAATTTTCTACATTTGAATTTTTTTTGTCAAATTTGAGAAATATTTTTCTAGTTGTTTGGTTGTTTTCCTCTGCAGGTTAACGTTGACATGATTAGAATTTCATATTAGATGAAAAAATATGAGCGTAATTTTGATACTAATAATATTATGTCAAGTTTTGTAATAAAATAATCATAATCGGTTTTTATGTTTAACAAGTATTCAGATTAAGGTTTTTATCCGTTAGATTGTTAGAGACTAGATGTCCGTCATACCATATCATATCATATATCTATAATCGATTGCATGCATGCAATTTATTGGTAATTTGTGAGTGTTTTATTCGAATCTTAACACATTAATTATGATGTGATATGAGACAAAATTCTTAACCAATATATGGATACAGGGGACGAATGGGAAAACTTATTACTACTATAAATTATTGAACTATTCTTATTAATTATATTTGAATTCATTATTTCGCTCTAAAAGTCATTCAAATATTTTTTAGATAATATTTAGCCAATAAGTATACTTAATCCATATTTATTCAACAAGTATACTTGATCTTCACTTGTTAATTAATGAGATTGTTTTGCTAATCTCACATGAATGTTAGATTTGGCTTTATTAGGGATTTGTTATTTTTTCAGTTGGCTTTATGGGGTTTTAATGCTTCCCTGCAACAAAATTGGATTTGATCTCGAAGACAAAATTGCAACAAAAAGGATATGCATACTTTTCGTTTTTTGCATTATTCCATTTTTAAGTCCTAATTCAAAATCAAGAAGTCATTATCTGAACTGAAGTTTAGAATTCAAATTGACCGAATTGTGGATTAGCAAAAGTATAAATATAAAAAATTATTAAGAAAACCAAATAAAGCCGTAACCAATAAAGGATGACCTACCCATGCTACATCCATTTAATGCAATGACAACATTAAATATATATTTTTTCTCAAAAAAATATTAAATATATATTGTTGGCATATAATCTGTATATGGCAACTGTTTTTGTACTAGTATTATACATTTCGATGAAAAATAAATGTTTATTTCTTTGATTATGCCGATGTGTGGATAAATCAACGCCATTTTAACCAGTTCAGCTTTCAATTTCTAAAAATATAGTGAACTATGATTTCAAAGTAAATAAATTATAGTTTTAAGTAGAAATGAAACACGAACTATTTTTATTTATCTTTAGTATAAACTTGAAATTACATAAATTATAAATTCTCACTGTAAATCCAGCGCACCAGAGAATCATGCATGAAGTAGAATAAATATACAAAAATAGGAATTTTCATATGTTTAATGATAATTTCCATAGGAAACATAACAACAAGAATAATGTTTATAATTTTTTTAAGAGGTGGTGTTTTATAAGTTGTGATGAAGTTGATATTAAAAAAAAAAAAACATTGAATTTCAGGATCATGGACATATAAATTTGGTTTTATTTCAAAATTTAGAATGGACTTGACTCTTTCTTTGCATATGGAGAGATATTAAGAAAGTATTGATACTTTGAGTCTCTGATGCCAAAAGGAGGATAATTCCAGCTTATGATCTCTCTCTCTAATGTTCGCCTCATACTTTCTTTGTATATATAAAACTATTTTTCTAGTAAAAAAATACTAAAAAGATTTAAAGTACCGTCGGCTAAATTAAGATGTTAAATACTAGCTCAATTTAATAATCGGACAGTCCCTTTCTAGGCAATTCTTGATTTGATTGTACATTTAAAACATAATTAAATCCAACACAAAAATATGTTTGATGTCATTTTAAAACTAAAAATAACACCAACATTTGCTGCAAACTGAACGCCCTCACTTATTTTCAATCGCCGAATTTAATGGAATCGTCATCGTTGTTGTGGTATATCTACATGTCAATATTTTCACGTCATTAAGTAAAGATTAAGAATAAAATTATGTAGCCATATTATGGTCTCGAAATTACAAATGAAATTAAAGTGGTGTATTATTTTGCAATTTTTTCTAATAATCTTAGTAAATTAAGGATTAAAAAACAGTTAAAAGGATCTTAGAAGTTAGAACTACCAATTTTAAATAGTTCGACTTATTTTGTAGGTCTATTTTATAGGCTAGATTAATGCAAGGTAACGTTTGTTTATTAACAAAAAGGGCAAAATATGTGACCAGTTGAATCAATTTTTGAAAAATATGAATGGTTGGTTGTGACTATCCTTTCTTTCTTTTTTTAGGGAATGATTGGTTCCTTGTAACTATAATAAAAAAGAGAGATTCTGACAGTAAAAAAGAGGCTCTTTTGTTATTCATTCCAATCTGGAAAGGGGGAAATAACAAAAAGATATTAGTCCTGCATTAAATAACTCTTTTAGTAGAATCAAAGAGGTAGCAAGTTGTACAACTGTATAAATAAAATTTATTTCTACTTTACAGTTTACACAAATACTAATAGCTGCACAAATATAGGCCAAATGGGTGACCAAATTTAATGTCTAAACGGACCAAAATTAATGTTGTAATTATTTTGTACACTCTCGCACACACACATGCATATACACGATCTGGATTCTGGAGGTGTCACAGATAATATTTAAAATTGTGTTTTGATTTACTTTCAGTTTCGATTAGAAAATAAATAAATTAAATTTTGATTATTTTAGAGATTACAGAATTCTAACTTACTATAAATTAAGCTGAAACAAAATAAAAAATTAAATGTTACTATAATTATGCTGTTTACTTGAGCCGACAATGTTATCGCTTCTTCATTTATCTTATTAATTTTATTTGTGTAAGTTGGCAAAGAATCATTGCTTCTACGTGTGATTAGGTCAGGGTGGTTCGTCTAACTCTTTTCCAACATAAAGTCTAAATAATTCATTATCATTGTTATTAGGAAACTTGGTGTTATCTTTAGCTTAAAGACTTGGTTCCTTTTGTTTTACCCTTTTCTTTTTGTGATAAAAAAATTATTAGACAAATTGTATCAGTCCGTAACCTTGGAGCGCAATTCTAATAATTTGAATCAAATTAAAGGTGCTTGTTAATTAAAGGGGAAATAATAATATACAAGTTATATTTTATAGAGTTTATGGGTAGAAATATTCCCATACCCACTCTACCTACCGTTTCATTTTATTTTTTTTCTATTTATAGTCAAATAATGGGTGTCATCTTGCTTAATACTAATACTAGTTTTATTTCGTTCAATACGGTCTGTTTTTTTTTTTTGGGCCGTCCTATTCATAGGATCTGTTTCCTTTTATAAAAAAAAAATTAGACTATATTAGTCTTAAAAAAACATTTCTTTGACTAAAAATGTACATTAGTACTTTATTATAATTAATTTTCTCTTCTTAAACTTCGTGCGAAAAAGAAAATCAGATTATATTGAATGGATGGAGGAGTATCATTTAGTGATGATTTGACAGCATGTCCATCTAATCATACAATTTACTATGCCCAGATTTTAGGGAGGAGACCAATTACCTTAAAGATTAGAGCAAACTTGAACTGAATGATTTTATCTCAAACAAAAAGTTTTTTTTTTTTTTTTTTTTAGTTGATCATAAAAATAGCGTATAAACATAAATCATTCATAAAAGCAATGGAACTATCAATTATATAAATAGTCTTTTTTTTTTGTCTGAAAATTATATTTACACTACATTTTACAAATTAGCTATGAATTTTTCAAGCCCAAAATTGAGGTGTAGTCTAGTACTTCAATTATCCTGGATGTGAGGGATCGTAATTCGATCTTCATCCTCCTCCAAATGAAAAACGGAAAAAGAATCCAATGTAAAACATATAAGTCTTTTTAAAAAAAATGTAAAACATATAAGTCGTTAACTACATACAAACATACAATTTACGTAAGAGACACGGCAACCATTGGACCCCAGCTCCAGTCGAGATCGAGATCGAGAGAGAGAAAGAGAGAGAGAGAGAGCACGCGTTAGCCGACAAGAAAAAGGGGAGAGAACGGTCCATCGAGTCCAAAATTCTTCTATGCAAATTTATCAAAACAAACCAAGTCCAGATCCAGTAGCTTAGATAGAATTCTCTCTCTCGAATTTTACGCCTCATTTCTCCTTGTCCCTTTTTCTTGGAGAATGGTTATTTCCCTAGGGTTATGAAGTTGCCCCTACTAACCCCCCCCCCCCGGGGGGGGGAGAGAGAGAGAGAGAGAGAGAGAGACCATTATTTCCACAACTCATCCAATACAAGTGTGTGTTGTGTGTGTTTTAAGGCAAGAATCAATCAGATGCTAAACTTGTCAAACATTGAACAGGGATGAATTAAAACTCCAACAAAACCAACATGCATTCTATGTATGACCCCCACCACACTCTCCCAAATTTATACAAGAGATGGTGGATCTTATTACACCAAAACCAATCAACATATTGACCTATAAATCTCATAATGAAGTCATAATGGTCTATAAATTACAAATATTATGAAAACACCAATATTTTCAGCAAATGCCAATGATATAATAAAAGATGGATATGGGGAATAAGAAAGTTTATATGGATCTTAATCTGAGAGATTCAATCACAAACCATAATACAAGAAAGATAAAAGCACAGAATATTCGAAAAATAACCTTTATTATACCTTTCTGTTCCAGTCTATCCTTCAAGCTTTGTTTCCAAGGAGAATCCAAATCTCTCCAGCAATTTGGCCTGATAAATCCTTCCCCCAAACTTGGGATATGGATGATACCGCATGCATTTTCAGAATGACGAGGAGGTTTTCCATGAAAATCATACTGCAATCCCACTCTTACTCTTAACTATTTCCTAATTCCCTGTTCAAGTAATCCACAAACATCCTCTTTGCGCTATCAGCATCTGAGGGTGGTGGCGGACCACTCAAGCTTGATTGTCCCGTTAATTTTATGAAAGTTCGTCTTAGCCTACGCAGCTCGGGGAGGCCAACAGGTCTTGAAATATCAATACTAGGTAAGCCCGGTCCAAGATTCAAGCCATTGATGGGACCTCCGACCGCGCGGGACTGCGCCTCCACGATCATGTTCATTACCTCTAGTGTTGCTCTATCCAACTCATACAGAGAGTTCGCCTCTGTTGGTCGTGCATTTTGTGTAGCAATAGTGGGTTGTAATACTTTAACATCCTTCGTTTTAGAATCCACTATTTTTGTCAGGTAAGTCACAGCATCTACTATTGCAGCAGATGATTTTTCAATCCCATTTCTTGAGGGCCGTAGCTCAAACAACGGCGAATCCCAACGATTTCTGCTGTCTGGCCTCTCAAACCTTCTAATTAGATCTTCGAATATTTTATCATTATAAGCTGACTCTGTTTTCTCCCTGCGTTCTTCATTCCATTTTCGACAGTGTGTTTCTTCAACATCACAGTGCAGGACACAATATCTCGTACCAGCTGCACGAGCCAGACACCATAGCTCATATCTGTAGCCCTTTATGCTGTTCAAAGAATCCACTATAATAATACTATCTCTAGACAGTGATCTATCAACTTCAGATCTCAATACTCCCCTTAAATTCTTTTCAGATGGCATGTTAGCATAGCTTTCGTTCCGACTAAGGTGGAATGAAGATTCATCAATGATCCGAACTGATGGCTTGGATTCCGTTTCTTGAAGGGCTTCAGCCAGGCATGCTGCGGCTGCTGATTTCCCACTACAAGGCTGACCACAAATAACAACCAAAGCCATCTGCAAGACTCGTTTTCACAAGCTTTATTAGTGACTTCCATATGAAGGACTGTATCAATGTACAAGCAATTCTCTCAAGAAAAATAGTGCAATTCATACAATAAAACAACTTGCCACAAAAATACCCCTCGGACTATTTTTGAACATCTATTGTTACATAACATACTTTTCATCATGCTAAAAAAAACATGCTTTCCGTCAGATTCCAATCACACAGACACAGACAGTGAGAGACAATAATTTATGGCATTACTAATTTCCCGATACCTGAATCTGAATGCGGGGTCGCCTTTCTTATTTGATCAGTTGGCCCCTATTACAAATCATTTGTTTCATCTTTTGTTCCCGTACAATCCTTACACGACATATTTATTGGATTAACATAACAAAAAAATAGCTGTATTCTGTATCAATAATACTAAAACCACAAGATTAAATACAGTTCACAACAGTGGAAGAGCTACAGTGGAGTAACCTTCCATCCCTAAACAAGTTTATGGAATGAAATACTAAAATTTACGAAAGAGGAAAAGAACTGCAGTGGAGTAACTAACCAAGTAGGGAATCAAACAGTAAGGTGAATAACAAATTTCCTCATCAAATTGAAACACCAGCAGCTGCTATAGTCTGAAACTACATCTACTGCAAATCCAAGAACGAAAAAAGATCCTATGGTTCTTCAATCAAGTCCACATGCTTAAAGATTCTTCTAACTAACTAGGTTTCTACATTTTATCAAAGTGAGAATCAATGCCAATACAAGCACACTAACACACACACACACAAATAGATAGATAGCAATTCTGGTTCTCAATTACTCAGCCAATAACATCTTCTCGGCATCAAAACCAGCTGATTTTACGCAATATTCATAATTTAATCCAACACTTCTAACCAAACAAAAGCATAAAAAAACAGGGGGAAACATGAAGAACTGTACGGTAAATCTAAGAAGCAAAGAACAAGATACCTGGAATCGCAGCGCAACGGGACAGCTTGAGATTTACGCAGCACAGAAATTTGATTCTTCTTCTTCGGCGGCTTTTTTCAACTGTGGAATAAACGGTTTTAGTCCGAACTGTAGGCTATATTGGAGTTACGGACCGGAGACAAATAGGCTGATTCATTTCACATTGGGCCTTAACCGGTTGATCTAAGGATAATTTTAAATACATCCCCCATTTTACTTACCATAGCCTCCAATATAAAAAAATAATAAAATTATTTACAAATATACTATTCTATCCTTATAATCATTAATTTAAAATTTCTATTTAATAAATTCAAACCAAATAAGGATTTTGTCCAACCCTTTAAACCATAGCCGCTGGAGTTGACTGCAAAAGCACCAAATTATTTCTCATTTTTTGCTTTGAGATTAGGGTTAAAATCAATTAATGGCTTTACAGGCATTGCTCAAATTTATATTTCGGTTTGAGAACAAGTATCTTCATTTTCCCCTTCCCGCACACTTTCGCATACGTCTATTAACTATAATTTCTTAGATTTATAAAAGAAAATAAAATGGAATCCAAAATAAGGCGTAGACTGTGAGTCAAATCGTTTCCATCTAAAAATTTCTTTATGATACATTTATAATTCTTGAAGTTTTCTGGTGGTTATGGTTTGAGGATTGATAAAAATTTGCAACGTGCTATATATGGCTATGGAGTAGAAAAGCGGAAGATGGAAGAAAAAAAGAGAAGTCAACTGTGGTTATGGAGTAAAAAAGGGAGATATTCAATGTGGCGATAGAGAAAAATATTGTTTAAAATTTTGGATGAGAGATAGATCCTATGAAGAACACGCCGGTGCCTGTGGAGTATAAATATTTATTTGTTAAAATTTTAATTTGGAAATAGTATAAGGATATAATAGTACTTTTATTATTAATTTTGTTAATTTTATAATTCGGGGGCTACGGTGAGTAAAACGGGGGCTATGTTTAAAATTACCCTTGATCTAATCTATTTTGGGCCTTAGCCCATTATATTGTAGTCCAATCTTTTTATGCCAATTGGAATTTGATGGGATTTTTTGGAAATAATGTTTAGTATCGAACCTTTAGAAATTTCGGAGTTGCTGTATTTAAATCTTGTTTGGATTTAACGATTTATCTAACAGTTTTAAAAACAACATTTATCTCTTGTCTTGTGAACCTTGGTTTAAAATATACCAATTTATCTTATTTAGCAAATCTATATATATACAATATTAAAGCAGAATAATCTGCATGGCGAATTCCTGCCTAAAATACATGCATG
Organism: Schizonepeta tenuifolia; assembly: GCA_029490685.1. Lineage (NCBI taxonomy): Eukaryota > Viridiplantae > Streptophyta > Magnoliopsida > Lamiales > Lamiaceae > Schizonepeta > Schizonepeta tenuifolia. The sequence goes on from CM055955.1 coordinate 28,738,099, forward strand.
TTCTGGACTGTTCTGCTCATATATCAATATATCATTAATGCAATGCTTCAGTTCAAGAAAAATCATTAAAGTAATGTATGCGCCATCATTTTAAATCAGTGACTGTTAAGTGCCGACTATCAATTTAAATTGACCGACTGTTGGGCTGCGGCTTACAATTACAAATAAGCTTTACTTTATTGGTCAATGGGAACATTCTCACAATCTCAGATTTCCAACTAAAATCAACACTCTACGCATAAGAGCATCCACTGCGGATGACAAAGGGCGGAGGCGAAGGGCGGAGGCGAAGGCCTTCGACACACCCCCCACTCGACACCAGCTGGGTCGATGTTGTAGTGGCCGATCGACATGGGAGTGTGTCGAAGGAGGAGGCGAAGGCGGTGTCTAAAATACTACACACCTTTCGACTTCGGCGTGATGCAATATGGGAACACGTGGCGTGTTCCCATTGGTACGTTTTTTTTTTTCCTGATAAAAAAAAATTAAAATTATTTGGCAACGGTTAAATTTCCCAGTGCAGCAACGAATATATCTCTCTCCAACGGTTAAATTCTCATTTTTTCACTATATATATCCTTCATCTATACCACATCACCACACCAATTCATCCAATTCATTCATCATACAAATTCACTCTTTTTTTCAAAAAAAAAATTATGAATTGGCCGGGTGCGAGCTACAATCATGAAGAGGCGGAGGAGCGCCGCCGTCGACGTATGCAGTTGGCTCAGCGAGCCAGGGAGCTTTACCAAATAGTGGCCGAGTCTGATTCGTCAAACAACGACGACCACCAGGATACGAGGACGTACCTGCACCGGAATCGTGAGGAGGCCGAACAACACCTCCGACGAGATTATTTTGTCGACCACCCTATATGGGGTGATGTTGTCTTCCGCCGGCAGTTTCGAATGCCTATTCTTGAGAATTGCTCAAACTCTTGAGGCTCGGGAGCATTTTTTTCAGCAACACCCGAATGCTACTGGAAGATTGGGGTTTCACGTGTGGGTGAAGCGCACCGTTGCTCTAAGGCAACTAGCCAATGGTGGAGCAGCCGATCAATACGACGAATATCTGCACTGTGGAGATACAACGGGCAATAACATCCTCAAGAATTTCTGTCGGGCCATCAGATCTACTTTCGACGACTACTATTTAAGGCGGGCAAATGAGGCTGACATCGCCCGGATCACTGCATTGCACGAGAGGACGCACGGCTTTACCGGAATGCTTGGAAGCATCGACTGTATGCACTGGCAATGGAAGAATTGTCCAACGGGTTGGAGAGGAATGTACACTGGACGAAAGGGTTATCCAACCCTCGTCCTTGAAGTTGTCGCCTCCCAAAATTTGTGAATTTGACATGCTTTTTTCGGTGTCGCCGGCTCTCTGAACGACATCAACGTGCTCAATCAGTCCACTGTCTTCAACGACGTCGTCAATGGTAGAGCGCCGTCAACTGCTTTCACTGCAAACGGCCGCCCGCACCGTATGGGATATTCACTCGCCGACGGCATCTATTCGAAGTGGGCCTCTTTCGTGAAGACGCTCAATGCGCCAATAGATCCGAAGAGACAGCGATTTGCTCGGATGCAAGAAGCTGCGTGTAAAGACATTGAAAGGGCTTTCGGCGTCCTACAAACTCGTTGAGCAATCATAAAGGGCCCTGCTCGGATGTGGTTTCGAGAACATTTATGTGATGTCATGTATGCCTGCATCATTCTGCATAACATGATTATTCAAGATGAAGGATCGAGAACAACTGAATTCAATGCTGAATCGAGCGCAATGGGCGATATAAACGTGAACAGGGCACCAGTCCATCAAGGGGCGCCAGTGCCACTCCGCCAAGTTATTGAGAGACAAGCTCAGATTCAGGATGCACGTGCCCACGACCGCCTTATGGAGGATATGATTGAAGAGATTTGGGCACGTTTTGGTCCACTCCGCGAGTAGTTGTTGTATTTTTATTTATTTCTTAATTATTGTATTTTTTTAGTTATTGTCTTTTCTTTTTTAAATTGAATAAAATTGTCATTTATTAAATTCTGAATTTAATTAAGTTATTTTTTATAATATTTATTACAAATAAAAAAAATAACAACAAAATAAAATCTATTCAATCATTAAAATCACGCTTCTCAGTGCTTTAACCTAGGTCTTACTCAACCCCATTGTAGTGAAAAAATCAACCTAGGTCTAACTCAACACCACCAATCATTAAAATCACGCTTCTCAATGCTTCAACCTAGGTCTAACTCAACCCCTGTAGTGAATGCTCTAAGAGTAGCCAGCACAACTGATGGTCCCGAAATGAGTTACTGGTGTATGGGGGGGGGGGGAGGAATACACCAGTTAGGATTTAAAAACTTAAACCTGAAAAATCACTTCAACTGAGTAAAAGATGACTCAGTTGGAATTTCACAGCTGAGTAAGCGACCTCAGCTGGAAGAGTGAGGCTGTGCGGAATGTGGTGGAAAAATAAACTCGTTAAAAGCAACTCACACAAAACAGCTCGGTTGGTCAAAAATCAAAACAGCTCGGTTGAAAATGTGCAAATGCGGTTTGTATGTCGGTTAGATTGATCAGATAAATATGCAAAAGCAACTGAATAAAAACAAACACAGACACACAGGATTTAACGTGGTTCGGAGATAATCCTTCTACGTCCACGGGGAGATGTGAATCCACACACCTCAGTCCAAGTTCTTCTGGACAGAACCACTCAGCTTACGCGGGCTGAGCAACCGTTAAGGATAAGTTTGCGGGTACTTATCGACCTTACAACTTAGTTTCCGGGCACTAAACAGCCTATGTCAAGTTTGCGGGTACTTGATGACCTGACTACTCAATTGCAGGAAGAGTAAGATCCTAGCACACTTTTTAGGGTATGAGAGTGGGTGGGATTTCCAACTATAGCTCGATCACGAATGAGAGCTGGATCTAAGGCTTGAATGAATAAATACTCAAACTAAGATCAAAGACAGATTTTCACTCTATGAACTCTCAGCTACTAATGTTCTATCACACTTGAACTCTCAGCTGCTGATGTTCTTAGAATAGGATTTTAGTAGATTTTTCTTTCGCTTGATTCTCTTGTGATTGCACTTTTCTCTCTTGCTTCAGTCTGTCTCGTATATCTCTCGAATGAGAGAATGCCTCTATTTATAGGCGGAGAGAATCAACTAGCCGTTAGAGGAGCAGTTGATCTCTGATCGTTTGATAGCGATGGCTTGTCTCTCATCTCTGCAGACTTTCCCGATATGGCATCTGTGCTCTTCTGCATTCCATCTGAGACAGCCTTGTGTTGGGCCAGATGGGGTAATGACTGAACGGTCAAACCCTCATGTGACTTCCATTTGAAATTCAAATCTTAACCTTTCTGACAGTCAACCTCGGTTCGTCGGTTGAAAGTCTTGATCTTCATCTGAGTGGTCTTCAGCTGATGTTCTGAACTGTTGGACTCTCAGCTGACTTTGAACTTCAAGCAGTTAATCTTCTTGTTCGAGTTCTACAACTGAGGTTCTGAAACTGAACACTCAGTTGTCTTCCTTGTATTTACTCAGTCGGGTTTGAACCCTCAGATGACTTTCCTTTTCATCTGATGTTCTCTTCCTTTCTACTGTTTCTCATCTGATGAACGCTCAGTTGGTTTCCTTCACAACTGATGTTCTGAAGACTTCCCCCTCATTCCATCTGAACATATGAACTCTCAGTTGTCCTTCATCATAACTGATGTTCTGTCTGAGTGATGCCTTGTTGCCATCTTTAGCTGGAGACCTGTAAAGATAAAATCTCAACTTTGCTCAAATAGCGAGCCTAAATTCTAACATTAGGTTCTGGCAACATTTACTCGGTTGGGGTCAGTCGGTTTTGGAATTCATCAAAACTCATACTAATAAATTTCCCAACAATTTCCCCCTTTTTGATGATGCCAAAACCACTTACAACTTGAAATCACTACTGATCTAAACCTCACTAACTTATCTAAAATCTCAGCTGAAATTCCAGACAGTCTGTAAGATAAAACATCAAAGGGTTAGCACAGTTATAACATGGTATTTAAAAGACTTTGTGATTCAGAGCTTGGACAATGAGGGATTGTTCATCAAGGTGAATCTTATAACTGAATAGTTTTCATTACAACTGATTGTTACAAAAGATAGGCTCAAAAACCGAAAATTACAACAGTTGCTAGAAAACTAACTGAGCTAGTATTGTAGCCCATACTTGCCAAAAATCCTTACAAAAATTTCCCTCTTAGCAGGTGATTCCTTGGAAATGTCCACTCCATGCTCCTTGCAGACCTGCCTCGCCTCAGATGCAATCTTCGTGCGGTTCGGGTTGCTGGAATCCGGGAGAAGAGGTGGCCGATAAGTAACCCTCTTGAGAACTGGAACAGTGTTCAGGTCCAGGTTGGCGTCAATCATGGCCCTCCTGAATTGACTGAACATGCCCGGTTCACCTGAGTGCAACTCGGTCAGCGCCTCCTTGAACGCTCTCCTTGGGTCGTCAGTTGCGTAAACCTTCCTGTAATAGAAGTCGTTCACGAACTCCTGCTTGAACAGCTCCCACTCCTCATTCCACTCGGTCGGCATCCACTTGTCGGTATGCCTGAACCGACTCTCAACCTTGGACTTTAGAGGCAACCTTTGTTGCTTCAACCGAGCTTCCGCCTTTGATTGGATTTTATTGATGCGGCGTCGGCTGCGGGAGGCAACGTTGCGGTCCAGGTTCTGAGAAACCTTCTTCAGCTCAACCTCGAACTGGTTCACCCTCCTTGCCTGGCTGGCGGCAAACTTTCTGATCCAGCTCGGGTTCATGTAGTCCTTCTTCTCTACATCCATAGCCTTAGCCGCTGCAATGCACTCTTCGGTTGTTATCCCGTCGAGTTCAGAATCCAGCTCGATTGCGATCTCGGCTATGGAGCTGTAGGAAACTCCAATCTTCTTTGCCTGCTCCAAGTCCTTAGTCATTTCGGCTCCACCGACTTCGGTTGACTTGGCAGCAGCAGACTTCCTCCTCCTCAGCTGAGATTTGGATGGTTGAGCAGCTGACACTCCTTCTTCTTGGGTCTCTTCTTCTTCCTGTGCTTCACCCTCCGTCTCCTTCTCTTCCCCCTTTTTGGCATCAGCAACAAGGCTTGCTACTGAACCGTCCAGAGAGTTGAGTTTGGCCTCGGTGGATTGAACACGGTTGAAGAGTTCATCGACCGCACACTCCAGCTTGATCTTCTTCGCCAGTTCGGAGTCCTGGTGCTCTTGTTCTGCCTTCTTCAAGACAGAGAGGTTGTCGTTGACCTCTGTCTGAAAGGCAACGAACTCAGCCCAACGCGACTCGAACCGGGACTCCCATTCAGCATCCTGCGTCTGTTGGAACTTGACCAGATTTGAGTCAACCAAGGACTTGAAGACGTTCACTTCCGACTTCAAGCCTAACAGAGTGGATTTCAGCTCCGACACGTCCTGACTGGTGGAGGAGGAGAGATCATTCAGCTTCATCTTCAGCTCGGCATTCTCCTCCACCAGTTGTTGGTACTTCACTTCTTGAGCTGCCAACTCCCTCAGCTGGTCATCTTGTTGGTGCTGGAGGTTGGCGAGCAGCTCGGTCCTCAACTGGTAGACCCTCTCAGCCACTAGCTCGCAGATTTGTTCTGTTGAAGGAGCGAGCTGAGCAGCTAGAAGGGCTTGAGCAGACTGAGCTAGAGGCTCAGCTGTGACCATGGCTTGACGGTTTGCCAGGTACAGCTTCAGGTTTTCCTCCTCTTCCTTTGCGGCGGCAGCTGCTGCATCGACATCTTCAAGGAAGTCAGCTGATTTCACCAACATGCTGTCAAGGAAGTCGACACACTCCTTTCCAGCTGTCTCCCTTGTGTCCTTCCCTTCAGCCAGACTCTGGTCCATCCGTCTAGTGAGCAGCGCGATCCGGTTGTTGTATGTCACCTCCAAGTTGGAATAGTTGAAGTAGGCTCGGATGCGGGACTTATCAGACTTCAGCCTGTCCCAGCTCAGTACCCTGATCGTGTCCTCCTTGACATACCACTGGCTAAAGATCAGGTGGAACTGGTACAGTAGCTCGGTTCCCAGTGTGGCGAAGATGGGCATGTCGCGAGCCGCAGGAAACAGACCCAACAGCTTTTGAAAGCAGTAGGCCACCCTGCCTTCTTGCTCGTCAGCAACAGCCTGCAGGTCCTCCGCTTCGTTGATCGGGGAGGGGGTGAGATTGTATTGTTCGGGTTCAAGAGGTTCATCGATGTTGGCCACAGAGTCGGTCACAACATCGGCATCGAGCTGAGAGCTCGGAATTTGGGATTCAGTTTGGGAAGAGGGTGCAATGGTTTCCTCAACATCGGCCGAAGGAGCGGTCACGATGTTGGCATCGAGCTGAGAGCTCAGAATTTCTGGCTCGATTTGGGTAGAGAGAGCAAGAGGCTCTGGGGGCGGTACAACATTCACTCCAGTTGTGGGGGAGGTGGTAACATCTTCGAGATCCTCAGATGAGGAGGATGCAACCGACGTCTCCATGCCCTCAGCCTCATCAGCTCCGGGGCCTCGAGGGACAATCTCGAGCGATGCGGCCTCAGCTGAGCGGCTGGATTCGAAGCGTTCCTCAGCAGGTGTGGACTCGACCTGCGCTCCCTCCTCGTCTGGAGCTTGTTCCTCAGCTGGCTCCTCAGCTGGAACCTCAACTGGCTCATCAGCTGGAACATCAGTTGGCTCATCAGCTGGCACCTCAGCTGCCTTCTTGATCACCTTCTTGAACCTTACCCTTAACTTTTTCTGGGCAGGTTCGTCAGTCGACTCCTTCTCAGCGTCAGCTTGGCGATGTAAGGCTTTGGATTTTGTGGGGCGAGCAGCAGCTTGTTCCCCCTCAGCTGTTGACTCAGCTGGCTTTCCCGACTCCCTTTTGTCCTTAGGAGTGTAGACACTCCTCAGCACCTCCTGTGCTTTCTTGGCCGTCGGGAACAGCAACAGCTTCTTTAGTGGCGTCTCATCGCAGTCAGCCCAGACCATGTTGCGGTCCTTTGTTGCGAGGAGGATGAGGGCGGAGATTTTGCAGCCGAAATTGAGCGTGCCCTTCACACTCAGCAGCTTCTCTCCAGACTCGGTTGTAGTCTCAGAGATCTTCGACTTTTCCACCATCAACTGGTTCAGAAAATATTGGAACCAGTTGATTTGGTGTTGGTGCTCCAGGGCCACCAGCTGCTTCAATTTAGGTCGGCTGATGTCGCCGAACGCACCACTGTATCCGAACACTACCTTCGACACGGCGTCGAACAGCAGGCGGTGTTCCGGCTTTAGCTTTGTTCGTTGCATGTTGTTCCTCAACCGCTCCAGCTCGATCAAAGCATCCTGAAGAAATTCATCTGCTTGTTCGTCGGTAATATTCTCCAGGAACTCGGTGGCGGTGTGGTTGATTGGTATGATTTACCGGAGGACATCGGACACGTCGATGGGGAAGGAGACACGGCGTATCGTCCTTTCTGGAACATCTCTTTGTCGACACGACACCACCGTGGAAACTCCCTCCGAACTGTCAAGGGGGCGAACGAGATTGACGTAGAATTCTCCGACTTGGCGCCTGAGCAAGTGGGAGGGGCAGAGCTTGGCCCATTCCAGTAATCCGTTCTCTCGGAGAGTGTTGGCGAAAGGGGCTAGGACCGGCGACTCTAGATCCTCGTCGGAGAGGATCTGCTCGAAGTGAATCTTCGATACTAACATATCGAATGACTCTTCATACGTGGTAGGCACGAGGGAAGGTCCGGATGATGCCATTCTCTTGCTTTTGGGTGCCAATAATAATCACTGCAAAGGTAATATATAGGAAAGGAAAGAAATCTATTTGCAGAAACGGGTTAGGCAGAAAACTAGAAGACGATGAATAGTTATAAATGATAAGCACAAATGAGGAAAGTAGGAGATATCTTCCTGATTTTTCGCCTTATATAGGTCTTTGACTCGGATGAGATCAACGGCTGGGGTTAAATGGCGCAAATCCATCAACGGCTGGGATTACGCGACTGTTGACTATCTTTGACTTGACGTTTTGATCCGAGTTCCAACCAGCGCGTGAGAAGGTGTACAATTTCATGTCAGCCCAGTCGCACTATAAAGTAGGCTATAGATGCTCAGCCGTACTTTACATTTAATGCGACATGATGGCTATTTTAATGTAATTGACTAGCTCAGGAATGTTTGAATTTATTTCAAACATTCTCATTTAAGAACATAACACCTTAAGTCATAAATGATACCTGGCAGCTGATGTCGATATCAGCTGTATACCTCAGTTGTGCTCCTCATTTGCCGCATACCATCAGCTGACTCGAGTTCGTCTGTTCAGCTGACGTTTGATGTCGTCAGTTGGTAATTCACATCTGAGATTCCCCCTTCATCTGAGCTTCCCTTTTCATCTGAGCTTCCCCCTTAAATGGATATCCGATTCTTCAGCTCGGATGGATTCTTATCAGCTCGGATGACTCTTCATCTCGGATGACTCTTTAGCTCGGATGAGTTTTTAGCTCGGATCCAAGAGTCCTAGAAGATCACACAGCATCTTGAACCGGGCTTCAGGAAGAGGTTTGGTGAAGATGTCAGCTCTTTGAATTTCAGTTGGGATCTTCTCCATGGACACATCCTTCTTCTCAATATGATCTCGGATGAAATGATGACGAATATCGATATGCTTAGTCCGAGAGTGGTGAACAGGGTTCAGAGAGATAGCTATGGCACTCGAGCTATCACAATGAATGGGAACCTGTCCGGTTGCGACTTCATAATCTCTCAGCTGTTGTTTTAGCCACAATACTTGCATGCAACAGCTTCCGGCAGCCATATACTCTGACTCGGTTGTCGAAGTAGCAACACACGCCTGTTTCTTGGAGAACCATGAAACCAGCTTGCTTCCCATGAACTGACAGTGTCCAGAAGTAGACTTTCTGTCCAACCGATCTCCTGCTAGGTCGGCATCTGAGTATCCAGTCAGCTGGATATTGTCATCAGTTGGGTACCACAACCCAACATTGACAGTTCCCTTCAGATACTTAATGATTTTCTTTGCTGCCAACATGTGTGCTTCTCTTGGTTGGACTTGAAAACGAGCACGCACTCCAACTGCGTATGAAATGTCTGGTCGGCTGGCAGTTAGATAGAGCAGCGAACCGATGATCCCTCTATACTGGCTGACATCAACGAGCTTTCCCTCAGCTCCTGGTTCGATCTTTCACTTCGTATTCATAGGGATCTTAGTTGTCTTACTTGTCTGCAATCCGAACTTGATGATGAGCTCCTTTGTATACTTGCACTGGTTGATGAAAATCCCTTCAGGTGACTGCTTCACTTGTAATCCAAGGAAATAATTCATCTCGCCCATCATTGACATCTCGAACTTCTCCTTCATGAGATCGGAGAATTTCTTGCACAGCTCCTCCGACTTGGAGCTGAAAATGGTGTCATCGACATAAATTTGCACAACAAGTATTTTTTCTCCAACTTTGATGGTGAACAGAGTTTTATCAACTGAACCTCGTTTGAACCCCGAGTTCAGAAGAAATCCACAAAGAGTGTCATACCATGCCCGTGGCGCTTGCTTTAGACCATAGATAGCTTTCTTCAGCTTGTACACTCTTCCATCTCCAGTCTCAAAACCAGGAGGCTGTTCGACATATACATCTTCTTTGATATCTCCATTGAGGAATGCACACTTCACATCCATCTGATATACTTTGAACTTGTGATGTGCGGCATAAGCTAGAAAGATCCGGATGGCTTCCAGCCTTGCAACTGGTGCGAAGGAATCTTCAAAGTCAATTCCTTCTTGTTGGCAGTATCCTTGAGCTACCAACCTTGCTTTATTCCTCACAATGAATCCAATGGCGTCTCTCTTGTTTTTGAAAATCCACTTCAATCCAATCACCTTGACACCATTTGGTCTTTCTACCAACTCCCATACACAGTTGCGTAGAAACTTATTAAGTTCTTCTTGCATTGCTATTGTCCAGTGGACACAGTTGAGAGCTTCCCCAACATTCTTCGGTTCTGGAACATCAGCTACAAAGCAAGAAATCATGGCAACATCTCCAGCTTGCTCGAACTCCTCTAGAACTGCTAATTCCTCAGCATATTGGGCATAAGAGTTGGAATCTTCCTCGGTTGATTCTAGATTTGCAACCCTGCTCCGTGTGCGCACACCCTCGGTTGGATCTCCGATGATGTCGTCGGTGGAATGAACTTCATACCATCTTCGGTTGCGTCTTCCTTCTTCTTCCAACTGTAGTTGTTCAAAATTCTGAGTTGGAGTCTTCAGAGCTGGTGATTTATCAGCTGTTGAGTCTGGATCCTCAACATTTACAATAGTTCGAGCTGAGTTTGGTTCTGCTTCAGATGTTGATGCAGTTGGAGGGGCATCAGCTGAAGTTCCCCCTTGGGACGAGCTGAGGTCTTCGCATTCATCTTCAGAGGAGTATGGATCCTCATCCTCAGTTGCCCATATCAGAGGTTCAGCTCGGTTCTTTTCCCGAAGTGCTTGCGATGTGGTGAGAACTGGTAGAACAGCTGGATCCGCGTGTTGTTCCTTTACCTGTTCCCTGCACTCAAGGGTAGATTCATCAAAACTAACATGAGGTGTTATTTCCACAACACGAGAGCTGTTATTGAAAACTCTATATGCCTTGATCCGAGCTGCATATCCAAGAAATATTCCCTTCGAAGCTTTGGCATCAAAGGTTTTCAACTGAGTCTTCCCATTGTTGTGAATATAACACTTAGATCCAAAAATACGAAAATAAGAAATATCTGGCTTTCTGCGTCTCCACAGCTCGTAGGGCGTCTTTCCCAACCGCTTGGTGAGAAGAGATCGATTCTGAGTGTAGCATGTTGTGTTGATCGCTTCAGCCCAAAATCTCTTTGGCAATGCAGAGCTCGCTAACATGGATGTAGCTGCATCCTTCAGAGTTCTATTTCTTCGCTCAGCTACGTCATTCTGTTGTGGAGTACGCGCGGTTGATGTCTGATGGGTTATGCCATTCTTTTTGCAATACTCAATAATGGTTTCATTTAGAAACTCCGTTCCACGATCTGATCGGATAGATATGATCTTCATCTCTTGTTGGTTCGATATCCGATCCATCAGCTTGGGCAGCTCATCTCGGGTTTCACTCTTGTGGTGCATGAAGATGGTCCACGTATATCTTGAGTAGTCATCAGTTAGAACCAAAGTATATTCGTTTCCATTAATGCTTTTTGGTGTAACTGGCCCGAAGAGATCCATATGGATCAGCTGCAACACTCGGTCGGTTGAGGGAGTTGACTTCAACCGGAAGGAGGTTCTAGCGAGCTTTCCCAGCTGGCATGCACTGCAGATGTGTGTTGTTGAAAACACTCGGTTAGGTATGCCTCTTGCATGTTCTTGTCTGGCGAGTCGGTTCATCGTCTTGAAATTCAGATGGTTGAGCCTTTTGTGCCACAGCCAGCTCACATCCGAACTACTCTTTGATAACAGGCAAGTGTCAGGGAGGTTGCTGTTCTAGTCAGCGTAGTATACATTCCCTGTTGGAGATCGATTTCCCAACAATATCACCTGCTTTGATCCGACATCTTTAACTCTGCAACCCTGTGCATCAAACTTGACAGAGAAACCATTATCACAGAATTGGCTGATGGAGAGCAGGTTATGCTTCAATCCATCAACATAAGAGACATTAGAAATTGAAACATGATTGGTTTCAAGGGTACCGTAACCTCTGGTATAACCTTTTGAGTTATCACCAAAAGTAACTGATGGACCTTCTTTTTCCACGAAACTTCCAAGCAAATCCTTTAGATTCGTCATGTGTTTCGAGCATCCACTATCCATCACCCACATTGTTGCAGACGCCTTCTTCTTCCTCAGCTGTTTCTCCTGTACCTGCAAAGAGAAACTTGCTTAGGTCCCCAATTTCAGTTGGGTCCTGGAGGGTTAGAACCAGTTCCTGCTGGAACTGTGCGTCGCTTTTCCCTGTAAACTCGGATGGATTTATCATTCCAAATTACTTTTCCTTAATCATCAACTATAACAACACCTCAGTTATCCTTAGGCTTGTTGTTAGTAGTGATGTTCTGTTTCTTGGGAGGAGTTGGATTTCTCCTATGTTGAGCTTTAGGAGGTGAGGCTTTCCCCCTGTTTTGATGGCGATTGTTATCCTGTTGAGTTTGTCTGTGAGGTCGGACGCCCTGTTGAAATCTTTGTGGCTGATTATGATTCCAACTTCCTGAGGGTTGTCTGTAGTTGTTCATGCCCTGTTGATGATTAATATTATGGCATGAGTATCTCCAGTTGTTTGACCAGTTCCTCATTGGTTGACTATGTTGGAACCTTTGGTCGAACTGATGTTGGAACCGCTGCTGATTCAGATGATTGAACCCTTGCTTGTTCTGAGGTTGGTTCCATTCCTTCTGACGTTGAGTTTGAGGTTGATGCAGAGGTCGGTTCTGGTTATGAGATCGGTTGCGGTTGTGCTTTCGACGCCTCTGATTCCTCTT